>OZ004592.1:3247084-4579597 GCA_963924555.1 Crambe crambe
ATTTTAAAAGTCAGATTCTGCTCTTCATACTTGAATCCTTGGTGTTCTGTCATCAAGTTAGGAGTTGCTTACAGTAGGAGATAAGTATTCTGGAGTTATGAAAGGAAATGCTAAGTATTAGTCCAATGGGGCAATCCGTGCCATCCCTACTTAGAGAGTACTTCAGTGAGCCCTTCTATCAGGGAGTGTGCTAACTCTCTACCCAGCATGCTCCATAGGCTTAATACATTAGCTTCTAAAACTTCACATAGCACCTATCATATATACCATCTTAACATGCAGGAGAAGTTTGGGAAAATGAACTTGTATCAAATCAAAAATACTAGAAACCCTTCTTTATGATTATAAGGATAGAATTCCAAGGATCCATTTTTCAGCCTACAGGTTTGACAAAGCCCAGTAGTTCACTTAAAGTTACATACCAAGTAAAAAAATGATGTTTCTGCTCTTCCATGCACTCTAGAGCCAATCTCAGTACTGACTATTGTCATACTAGAGCCATAAATTAAACCATTGGTCAGCAAACACTGACAGTTTAGTGAGGAAAGAGGAACAGAACGCCATTTTTTTTCTTAGCGTGGAACTTTTGAGAGGACCTTAGGATGTTCAACCCATTTGCTTGACATTCCAACATCAAAGCCATTTACCATCATGTGAAAAAATGTTTCTATGATCAGAAGATTCGTAAATTAGCTCTTTTACGCCCTTCTTACAGGTGGGTTTGGTCCAGCAGCAACTCATATTTTACAACATTACTAGCTGACAAATGGAAACAGCCATATAGTTCAACCATTGGCTGGCTTCGATACAGACTATCCTTTTCCCTATAGCATTTGTCAATCATGTGCACCAGAGGTTCAAGATCATCTGCTCACAAACTCAATCTCCAGTGTAGATTCGGTCATTCATAATTCAAAACTTTCCTTGTACCTACAGTCACTTTCATTTTAACTTATTATTATTACTACGAAGAGAAAAGCTGTCACTAGGGCAATGTGCAACATTTGACAGGGAGCAAGCAAGTATTCTTTAACTCTTTAGAAGATTTTGTTGTTGAGTAACAAAGCACCTAGAGCATCTACAACTACTACCGCCCCGGGATTGGAAACGGAACCAATTCCACGGGCAATCCGTGTTATGAAGTCAACGCGCGCATTTAAAATCTAATATTATACAGTACAGGGACAATATGCATGCTACTACTGATGCGATAGACTCTTCTTCCTCTCCTTCAGCCGAGGAGGATAATTACTATACTAATAATAATTATTATGAACATGTATAAATATACTCTCAGATTTGCATGTACAAGAGCTAGCTAGTTAGTGATCACAAAAGTTAATGCAGACCAATATATCTCATACCATCAAAATTGTCAACGAGCTTCAATGCCAAGATGCTATGAATGAGACCAACACAAAATTTTTGCTGGAATCAACCACAGTTATGGCACTTCAAACGATTTTTTTGGAATAATTTTTAGGGTCAATGTTGCAGTCTATAAATGATATTGACACCATTTAATATCGGCATGAACTGTAGAGTGACAAGGATATCTGGAATGGAGTGCAGCAGTGGAGGTTACATGACCATTACTTCCTTGTACATAGTTGATGCTTCCTTCCTCCCATGAATGCTATAAGAAACTGGTTTATATTCTTACTATTAATGCAGTAACATTCATCTAATATCACTCGTGCTATGAAGAAGAATGATTCTACTCACAGACCTAGATAATAAGCATAATAGTAAGTTATGAAGACTACCATCCCCCGCCAATTTTTCTTCTATAAACTGTGCCATTGAAATTGTGGATGCAAATTATAAATACTAATCGCTGTTTGCAGTTTCCTTGTTCTAGAGCAGCTACACGCCTCCTAATAGACCACCGCAGCCCATTGCCACAGGTAAGTTTCTTGGTTGCAAACCATAACACGGAGTGCCCGCGAAATTTTCCATTAGCCTGTGCTACCGTTTCCAATCCTGGGGCGGTAATATATCTATGCTACTAAAAGGCTGTAGAAAACAGTTTGAAATGAATGCCCACATCAATTTCTATTTAATAGTTTCATTTGTATAGTAAACTAGATAGCTAATCTGTAATGAGCGCAAAAAATTTCTTCTAAATAAAAAATGAAGTAGGGATAACCATAAAATTTAGCTGCATTCCTATCACTCCTAGCCATCCTAATTTCAATAACCATGGCTATATATATCACCGAACTTAAATCCCTACTTTCTACTCCCCTTCAGCAATAAGCAAGTCAAATACCCATTATCCATACCCATCACCAAGCTCAAGAATCACAGCAATAATATTATTATAAAACTACTATTCCTACTTCACTCCAAGGCCTCCTTAGGCCTTCCTCGTGCTATCGATAGTGCTGACTTTTATAGTACAAGCTTAGTTGGAATAAATAGCAAACGGCACGCCTTGAAGTAGCGCTCGAGCAGATTGCAACGATATCAATGTCGCCAGTAAGTCAGTACACTGATCTTAAATTTATTATTATTATTATTATTATTATTATTATTATTATTATTACTATTATTATTATCATTATTATTATTATCATCATCATCAATTTTAGATGTCGTTTTTTTCTTAGCGAATGAATTTTAGATTTTTGAACATTCGACTCTCTACTGTGTCAATGTAATGATTCACTGCAGTCTTCTGAGAACCTGTAGAGAAAGGATAGAAGAGAAAGAAGAGTTTTTAGTTGGCGAGCGAAGCGAGCCACTCTCTGGTCATGTCAACGGGAGCTCGAGATATATATATATACGTACATCAAAAAATTATCATTGCGCATGCACTGAACCAATTGCTAAGCGACAACAAAGACTCATTTTAATATTGATTAGCAAAAACTAATCTTGTGAATTTGACGATTAGCTACTATAGTATGGAGCCACCAAAGGCTAAAAAGAGAAAAAAGGAGACAGAGAAAGAGATAAAATGCATGTGCCCCTCCCACTGCATGTCACACCCAATAATTTACAAATAAACTGCATGTATGTGCATGATTTCACATTATCAACATTGCTTCGCTCACCCAATAACGCTTTATAAGCGATTCTTAGTTTATACAGTCCTATGACCTTTGACCTTCCATCCCTACTTAGAGAGTGCTAATGCATAGCCTCATCCCTAGGCCCTCCTTTTTATTATGATTGTGGAGGGCCTGGTACGCGAAAATATCACAAAACCATAGAAACCCCATAGCATGGGTGTGTCCAAGGAAACGCATTCCCATCGCATATGTCACCATGATGAATCGGTGCTACGACCATGCACGAGCACATGGCCAGCTGGGCCTAAGAAAGAAGAGGCATTGAGCCATTGAGCTGCCACTGAATTCGAGTGTTGCTATGCTTTGCTAGCCTAGCAGCAGATAGTATCGGAGCTGGATTATAAATAGATCGGCCTCAGAATTCTTCACGAGTATTAGTAAGTCCTTGGTTGTATAGCCATAGCGAACTGGTCATTTTGTTGTAGTGAAACAGCAGCAGTTCTTCTGAATACCTGGTGCCTTTAGGTCAATCCTCCAGTCCATAGCCCAAATGCGTGGGCATGGTCATAATGCTCTTGTGCACTGCCCACGCCTAATTAAGTCGGTTCTACCCCAGTTCTATCCCCCCGTGACTTCGCATACCAGGCCCTCAACATTCATTACTAAAAAGAGGACTGGGGGGGACAAGGCTACTAATGCACTCTCTTATAGTGGTCTACGTTTGTACTGCAGTTTTAGGGAATCTTGGAATAAAGACAGCCGGCAATAAACATTAAACTGTAGTTAGCGCATACGCAATCGTGCATAGTCACTGACGATGGCTCAGTTAAGATGGGTGTTAATGACACCTTTGTGTTCCACTACAGCAACTATTCAGTTCAGTGACACACATTCACAGCTGGCCATTGTAAGTGGAGAAACGATCTGGACCAATGTATGCGCTTGAGCATGCGCACTTCTCGTGTTCCAAGATTCTCTAAAACCACAGTACAGAGGTTTTAGGGAATCTTGCAAAATGTTGAGCGTGCATTCTTGCACATGCTCAACTTTTGAGCCTTGAAAATCTCACCGGAGAAGGTGAATGGCATGCTAATAGGTTAGAACTATACTAGAACAGTCACTAGCTAGCTCTTCAAAGCTTCTCTTCTCTAAAGTCTAGAGTACAATTTCAAAATTCAAGCAGTGCACGCCTGATGATCAATTTTTGTAAGATTCCCTAAAACCTCTGTAATAGTGCTCTGTGTTAATGCGCATGTGTGTAATTGCCTTTGTTACATATATAAGAACAACCACTAACTACTAGCTACGAAAACAATAACCACTAACTACCAGCTACGAAAACAACAATCAACTAAGTACTAGCTAGCTATGCTGTGGCCTTATTCCTTCTGCCCAGAAATAGTCATTTTTTGATGGGCTAAGTTAGCCAGAAGCAGTAGAAGAGCTACTACTTTGGCTATTATGAACAGCATACTATTAGCATGTGATAGCATGGTTATCTGTGGTATTTCCGGTGTATCGGCGATTCGACTGAAAATAATCTAGCTTGATTACAATTGGAGCATGCGCATTATGCACGTGCAGTGCTACTAATTCGGGACACATACCACTGTATGTATGCCTGGGGCATTTTGGAGTGTAGACCTAGATATACAAGTGAGCACAAAAAATTTCTTCTAAATAAAAAGGTTAAGTAGGGATAGCTTGAAATCTAGCTTGGCTATATAATGTACTGTAGCCTCGTATGAATACAATCCCTACATTTACATCCACTACCTATAGCTAGCTATGGCAGTTGTAAAAGTAGGGATTGTTTTCATACGAGGCTACAGTACATTATATAGCCAAGCTAGATTTCAAGCTATCCCTTTTTATTTAGAAGAAATTTTTTGTGCTCACTTGTTTCTATCCTTTTTTCTTAGTGCTTGAAGTTGAATGTAAGCTGAGAGTATACATGCAGTGATTATTAATTTGACATGAGTCTACAGTACAGTACTATACAAAGCCAGCTCTACATAAACCTTATCTTTTTCTTTCGTAGGTACATGTTGAAGAATTTATTTAGCTATTAAGTTTTGTCTATTATTTAATATAAAACTTTATAGCAACAGCAATGTAGCTGAATGACATGTGCATGGCATGGTGAAGTGACTACATTACAGCCAAGTACTGGCTATAATACTACTATAAGATGAGCATCTGTACTGTAATTCAGCAAGGAGTGACTGGAACATCATCAGATAAGCTACCTAAACGACTAAGAAGCCTATGTGGCTCCGCCCATAAGCCCCGCCCCCTACCGACGTGCGCTTCAAAATGGCGTCGAAAGATTAGCTAGTGTTCCGAGTGCTCGAATAGTGAAGTAGAGCCTTAGTCAAAACTAATAGCAAAAGATCAGCCTCTAGGTGCCGCTCTAACAGATGGCCAAAGCAGAATTTTGATGACTATAGCCAGTAAGCCGGTACGTCGATCTGATTATTATTATCCATATAAAGAAACAGAACAAAAGTCAATTTTAGAACTCGTTTTTTTCTTATGTTAGCGAATGAATTTTTGGTTTTTGAACACTCTCCTCTCTTCTTTGTAGAAGTAGTATCTCACTGTAGCCTTCTGAGAACCTGTAGAGCAAGGGTAGAAGAGAAAGAAGAGTTTTAGTTTATACAGTCCTATGACCTTTGACCCGCCATCCCTACTTAGAGAGTGCTAACGCACTCTCTGATATTATTTACAATTTCAATGAGTCATGACCCGAGAGTCAGCTCGCTCGCTGAATTAGACATCACGTACTAATGTGTAATATTGGCCCAATACACGCAAGAGATAGTTTGGTGAGGCTAGATAGAGCTTAGAAAGGCTTCAAAAATTACAGCATTAAAGCAGCCATGAAAGCTTCGTGCACAAAGAATCCAGAGTCGCATGGAAGATCACCAGTAGGCTTTCCAGCTTAAGCTATCTATGTTACTTTTGGTACTTTGTGGCACTTCATAATACTATAGCATGAACTAGCTAATTGGAGATCCCGCCCCTTGTGCAGAATGGTTCTAAAATGGCATTATACTTGGTATGTGGTTCCATACCAAGTAGACCCAGCCAACCCCTCCATTCCTGCAGTGCCCATGACCTGCAACAGCTCAGTATAAATGCATGAGTTGCCGCACAGTGAAGCTAGATCAGCCATAGCTATCTATGATAGAGCTTAGAAAGGCTACAAATATAGCACTAAAGCTAGCTAGTCACCCACGAAAGCTTCGCGCATGGAGAATCCAATAACAAAAGAGGCTTTCCAGCTTATATGCTTGCAAATAAAAACTAAGTTATTTATGCTACCTTAGGTACGTTGTTGCTCTTCCCTAGGCTTTAGTTGGCACTTTATAGCATGAACTTCTCTCCTGGTTGAAAACCCTGCCCCTAGCGCAGCATGTATATTATCATTATTTGGTATGTGGTTGCACTAAAAAAAAAAAAATAATAATAAAAAATAAATAAATAAATAAATAAAAAATGCATACCAAGAAAAAAACAACAAAAAACAACAATAAAACAAACAAAAAACAACAACAACATTATACGTAATGTAATAAATGAATAATCAAAGCGCGTTTCTTCCCTGAGTACCTCAGCGCTTTGTTGCCATCACGAATCTGTAAAGCAACTTCGTTCTTCTTCATGCTATTAACTTAGAGCGCCTAACTCTACTTCGTTTTGGACTGCGCATCATGTCAGAAATTGTACTACCGTCTCCATGTTGACAATCTTTACCATACAATTTAAGAACACGTGCAAGCAGACTTTTTAAGTTTTATCCTGTAGTAGCGGCAAGCCTTGATTGCAGACAGAGATGAGACTCTACTAAGCAGCAGTGTGTACAGGCATTATGTGGTTCAGGTGAGTATCTAGCCAGCTTTACTATCATCGGTAATTGTACTACTGTCTCCATGTTGACGATCTTTACCATGCAATCTAAGAACACATGCTAGCAGAGTTCTTTAGCTTTCTCCTGCAAGCCTTGATTGCAGACAGAGATGAGTCGTCTACAGGCATTATGTGGTTCTGGTGAGTATCTAGTCAGCTTTAACTATCATCTGTATTAGCTGACACAACTGCTTATATTATGGAAATGTTTCCTACCTTTATCAGGCTATAGCCTTCCAGCTTCAATAATCTGTGACTTGGGACACTAGTGAGAGAGTAGAGTTGTGCTTCCTGACCTTTCACCTGTTAACTTGCTACAAAATAATATTTTTAATGATCAAAATAATTATTGCCTTGACAGCTTCTCTCAGTGACACATCTGTAATGCAAAAAAAGCATACATTAATATGACTTATTGCATTTTTTCCTACTTGGTATGTGGTCGACTCTTGAAAAAAAAAACAACAACAAAAAAAAAACAACAAAAAAACCTGACTTCAAGGTCAGTCACACAATTTCCAGTGACTCTTGCCTAGACACGAGTCACTCATACTTAGTCCTGAAAAAAGACATGACACACCCATAGTGAAATGACTCAAGTTGCAATAATTATTTAGCAATGATTAAATGGGAGTATTTCTCTCCTGGCAATATGACAATGACATGCTGTGAAATAAGGAAAGGTCTGGTCAAACTCACATAGAGGCAACTCTTCAAAGTTATGTAGCAATTATTGAATGTGCATGCAGAATAATCTGTGTATGGAGTGCTAGATTTAACAGTGAGTGTGCCAGAACTTGTAACTGTGGATCAAACAAACAACAAAAACTTAAAGGCATGACTTCACTGGCTCATGTCAAGTGTTTTTGACTAAAGTTCGTCTTAGCTAGCCATATCAACTGCATATACTCAGCTAGCTATCTGATTCATGAGCAACAGCAAGCTATGATAACCATGTCCTCTTCTGAAAACTAGGCACAAGACCTCAATGAAAGTTTGCCTTTTTTGCATGCTGATGATGCAATACATCCAGTGCTGTAATTGCCACACACGTCTTGTTCTGGGAGAAATAGATTCACTGCTGGCTAGATAGTGTGCAATCTCCTGAAATTATAATTATCTTACTTAGACAGAGAGTGCTCCATAAGTTCCACCTGCTTATTCACTACTTGTTCATTGGTTTCTTTTGAAGTAGGAGGTCCCATATCTGCACATTTCCCACTCTTCTTATTCACACATTGAGAGTCATTACTTGCAGTTTCTAATATAGATACATATTAGGCTACCTTTAAAGTACTACAAGATATCAGAGAGATCTATGTGAGTTAGTAACTTAAAGGTAACCTCAGCTTCAGCTATCCAGCACCAACAAAAAACAAAACAACAAAAAATTAAAAAAAATAAAGTGAATGCACAATATACTCCAAGCTCTATAGCTGTTTAGTCAATACGTTTTGGGCAAGGTCAACAAAAAAGGCCATACAACATCTTTAGCTAGATAAAGTACATGTCATACATAATTGGCATCTAGCTACCTGTATCCAGAAAATAGACAACTAAATGGATGGACACTCTTGTTACCTTTGATCTCTGTATTATTTTCTTCTTGAGGCAATGGTGTTATAGGGCTGGGTTCTGGAGGCAAAGGGCTGGACAGCAACTGACTCCTTCCAGTAGCTGAGACACCATTCTTGTTATTTTCTTGTATTAATCGAGGACGCTTAGCATCATGGTATGATTTTTCATTTTTACTTTCGTCTCCCTCATCTTCACTGTCACTGTACTCATCCATTCGGGATATTCGTTTGTCACGTTGATATTCTAACAATTCATACAATATATAAATTATATTTTTACTGTCAATGACTAATTAAGAGAGAGACCAAGAGTCATGTATATGAAAATTTCAATTATAATTATCTCAAGAGCATGTGCTATACAAAATGTACTGATTTATCACTCTGTCTGTTTCAGATAACAGTAAGCTTCTAGAATACCTTAATGTTACTATTTACTAATTTTGGTAATTATTAATTGCTTATTAAAATTTTCGTTAATAATTCTACCTGCAAATAATACATTATTATCATGAAAGTCATGAATCTATTTAAAATGACACTAGCTAGCTCTCTATCTACAGTATCAGACTCCAAAGCTTCCAGTAGCAGTTATATCTTAAAAATTTCCTTCGATTAAAGATTGAGCAAAGATAGGGAGATCTGCTAGTCAGAATGAGAATGAGAGAGCTAGACAGCATTTCCTTGCTGAATTTCCCTTAATGAGAGCAATATATGAAAATGTACCTAAAAAAAGTAAGAGGAACAAGAGATTCTGTCACTGCTCTACCTGTTAGACCTAGAGGTAGACTACCACTTCTGCAGGGACTATATGATAAATTGTTAGAATATCTAAGAGTGACAAGAGTGAAAGGTGGTGTTGTAAATATCCATGTGGTTTGTGCCACTACTGAAGCACTCATAAAAAGCAATCCATCACTGGCACAGCATTTGCAAATACCTCAGAGCTATTAAAAGATACATGGACTACCTTTGTAGTATTGATCGAGCTGCTAAGCCATACCCATTCCACCACAGCTCATTTTGAATGTGGACCAAACACCGAGTTCTGACTATGACCACTCAAGGATCCGAATCTGTTCCATTAAAGGTTTGACAAACAAGAGAAACATTACACTTACATTCAGTATTACTCTTTCCAGGAAGTTCCAAGTTATTTATGCTGGTAAGACCGAAATAAGTACCCTGTGGTTTTTTTTTTTCCCGAAGGGTTTTTCCATCAGCTAGAATTCATGCCATCGGTCGAATGATTAAGGAAGTTATCAATCCTCATTATTATTGATACCAGAAAAGAATTAAAACTGCCTTCAACCCAGGAAGCCATAATTACATGGGATGCTTTTAAACCCCAGATTGTAAATAATAAGCTGGATTTATTGTCCTGTGAACATGACTCTCTACTCCTTCAACTGTAAATGGGGTAGCTTAATAACTGACTAATTCTGACACTGTATCGAAGCAGCTTGAAACAGAAACCCCAGATTGTAAATAATGAGCTGGATTTATTGTCCTGTGAACATGACTCTCTACTCCTTCAACCCTTGAATCTAACTGTAAATGGGTAGCTTAATAACTGACACTGTATCGAAGCAGCTTGAAATAGGGAACTTTACTGTTCTATTTAAAGGTACTACAGCACGTGTTTTGAAAAGGTACAAAAACTATTGACATTACCTGGGAATGGGCCCAGTCTGACATCTGGTTCCGGAAATATAGAACTAGCATTCATTATATTTAAATTTGTGTGTCTGGTTTAATCTTCATGGGAGTGGCATCTCTAAGAAGAGCAGAGCTTACCATTATAGCAGGTTATTTTTGAGAAGTAAAAAATTTCGTATCAGATTATTTTTGAAAGGTACATTTTAGAAAAATGACATCAGTGGATGGTCAGTCAGCGCAGTGCGTTATTGTGTCATGCGCAATATTCTGCAACATCGCATGGAATGAGTGGAAGGTGCCTGTGCTAAAAGTAGAAGTTGTGACTATGACTAACTTAATATGTAGAAGCTTAGATAATGGAAGAGTCCCAGTACATTCTTACAACATGAAAACCATTACACGCTACAGATTCATGTTGCCAAAAGGGACCTAAAAATGACATTTAGGCAAGGAGGATACCTTCAGCAACTTTCTTCACCAGCGAATTTGCAAAAACTATAGAGCAAATTTGCTGAAGCTATAGATAAGAGTACTATACTTGAAAGGGGGCCTTAGGGGTCCAGAAGACAAAAGTTTCTTTGTATTTAAAGTATCAGAATACAGCCTCTCCTCTTTTGCTACTGCAACAATCTACATACTACTACCACAGGTTGATTTCTTGCACATCATTCGTGGGTTAAATTTAGGTTATCCATGACAAACAAAAAAATTTACTATACAATTTAAAAAGGTGGAGAAGAGTAGTGCTGAATGAGAGTGAGAGATGGGAAGTAGCAGTTACTTCTGGTTGTACCACAGCTTGAGCCTTGATTTTATGGGACTTACATTCTGACAAATATTCATTCTGATCAATCAATGGATCTGATTTATGTGATCTGATAAACTCGCATGTTTGTATGAAGTTTAACTCTAGAATTAAACGGAGTTAACATTGGAGATATGGAAATGGGCAGGGCAGGTAGCTCCACAAATTTCAAGGGCAGCGCATGCTCAGAGTTCAGTCAGTCAAACCTCGCGTTCAGCAAAGCTAGCAGGCAGTGAGATTGAATTGACTTGAAGCTTAGAAGTAGATGGTAGTGACGACTCAATCGGTTTGCAACTCGATCAGCCCACCCTGGAGGCGATAGTCCAGGGAGTCACCGCTCAGCTACTGAAGAGGAAGAACGACGAGCACAGTGGGGAGAGCACAAATTCAGGTGAGCGCGGGTACTCCCGCATCAACTAGCAGTGGTTAGTCATCTATCACTACCCCTCCTCCATCAGCAAGGATGTGAAACTGAGAGGGAGTAGTATGTAGCAGAATTCTCACAGCATATAGTGAGTGCCTGCCCATAGTTGCTGTGGATCACTTAGCTAGTAGTAATCGTAGAACAATATTACCTATTATGACGATGATAAGAGTGATGGTATATTGTACTATAAGGGAGGGTAGTAGGAAGGTTTGGATCCTGGATTGGGGAAGGGTACATTGTTGGCAGTGTTTGGGTGATATTTACTCCTGATTAGTGTAAATAGGTGCTAATTAACATAGCTATTAGCATCAAAACACACCCTTTGGCTCCGCCCTACCGCCATTATTGGGAAATTATTTTTTAGGCATACATTGTTACAAATTACATTTAATTACATGCAGGATTGTGAGCAACCCTTAACAATGTTGCTTTGTCCAGAATAAAATACTTACAGAACATAGTTCATGCATCTTAATTCCTGCAATATACTGTATAAAAGTTTTACTCACGACTAATTCTTTCATCAGGATTATCCTCTGGTGGTTCATTATCACAGATTGCATCCTCAGGTATAGCTAATTATGATCAAAATTTATATATTATAAGGTGTGAATATTAATAGTCCAAATCATGTGCTATGCTGACAGGGTTACAATTCCTACCACCATGCGAATCCTTGTGTCATGCCCAGCCCGAAGCTGCTCGAACTTTAAATCACGTAAAGTTCAAGTGTGCTACAACCAACCCATGCATTGTGCTTTAACTCGCCCACACAGGACAGGGGCACAGTGCCACGGTTGGGCACTGACCTAGTGGGGCAGCTAGGAGCAAACTGGCATGGCAGCTGCAGCTCCAAAACCTAGAGATATCACGCTGTAAGACAGCTAGAAAGTTCTGCCTTTTATACTGGCTACTCAGCTTGTTGGGTGGAATGCAAACCTGCAACGTGGTCAATGAATAACACCCAACAAGCTCATTCTAGCTGGTCTACTCTACATGAAAATAATACCTTGCATTTGGACACTAGGGGCATGAGGTATAAGCCGTAAATTCTCAAATAACCGTGCCTTGATCTTGTTCAAATATTCACGGGTATTTTGATTAGTCATGTTGGTTGGGCTTATATGAAGCTTGAAATCAGGACCAAAATATTCAAAATAGTCGTTATAAGGAAGTTCTAGAAGTGAATAAAAAATTAAGAGACATTAATACATAGAAAATCAACCTATATTGAAACAAAGGATACTACTTATTTACATATGTACCATTGGCAACATCACAGTTCAGTGCTACAGCTGTTTCATAGGTCCAACAACGGGCTACATTCCTTATAGTGTATCCTCCACCTCCCAAAAGAAGCAAGGGTGTGTTGTACCGACGCATGAAGTCTACACATTCTGCATGACCTGTACATATGCATAAAAAACATGGGTGAGCCTGAGTCATAATTCAGTGAGAAAGCAGGTCATGACTCATTGAAATTGTCACCTAATACATTTAGTTCCATAGACCAGTAGTACTATTTAACTGGCATAAAGTCCTCCCACAGGGGATAGGACTAGCTATAAAGTCCTCCCATTGGCAAATTAATTAAGTCCCCTTTCCCTTGGCTATAAAGTCAGAGTAATGCAATGAAAAGAAAATATGAATAGATAAAGCTATAATACAACAAGTAAGGTGAAAAAAGAAAAGTAGGGATGGCTGTGTGTGGTTTAAAAAAGTTCAGCAACAAGAGAGTGAACTTCAGTCAAGTAATCCAACTACAAGCTAACTATTCCTACATTGCTCCCATGACAGGCCAAGATGAGATATAAAGTAGGGATAGTTAGTTCGCAGTTTGGTAATATTGGCGATGAATAAGGGGTTACTTGACTGAAGTTCACTCTCTTATTGCTGAACTTTTTTGAACCACACACAGCCATCCATTTTTATTTGAAATAAATATTTTTTTCCTTTACTTGTTCATAACCTTTTTTGATGTAATGCTCTATTATTTTATTACAGGCAACTGGATCCTGTGATCCTGCTACCCAAGTTAAAATATTGTAGCTATGTAAGTTCATTGGAGGTTTTATTATATTTTATGAGCTGAAATGAATCTGATCCAGAAGGACAAATGCTGATAGAGCTCGTATCTATACAGTTTATAATAATATTGCCATTGACCTTCTATATAATTATTAAGGCCTTTACTATATTCTGCACGTGATAGCTAGCAAGTTGGAAAATGACATGCTATTTTTGAAAATGTCGAAAAGGATTATAGCGCAGTAGAGTAGTTTGATATATATAAAAATTATAGCATTCAAATGAACCATTTCTGAAATAAGTTGTTAGACGATGACGATGATGATAAACCAGATAAAAACGGTGAGCTTAGAAGTCGCTGTAAAATGATACTGCTTTGTTTTCTGGTCTTCATACTTAAGTCCTAGCACATTGAAGGTGTTCATCTGTCTTCAAGTTAGGAGTTGCTGACTGTTGGAGGGAAGTATTCTGAAGTTATGAAAGAAAATACTAAGTATTAGTCCAATGGGGCGATCCGTGACATCCCTACTTAGAGAGTACTATTGTGCTCTCTGATAGTAAGCCTATAAAATGAATAAACAACTACCATATTTATGCACTAGTGAGCATAATTGTATCTCCACAGAATAGCTGATGTGATTGATACACCGAAAACAAGAATTTGGAGAACAGTTATTTTATTGTTTTAAATGTGGAAGATAATTAAAAACAGTGCTTGGATCATAAAAGACTAAATGTGATGAAATTGGACTATTAAGTGTAAAGTGACAGGCCAAAAACTTTTACAGGATAATTAGCACCAAGTCTATGAAGCTGGTAAGAGGAACCATACTAGACTATATACATAAGATTGGAAACAGGTCACGCGTGCCCATAACATATAATCCCTGCTCATGCTAAATTGCCCTAACAAACAAGGGAGGAGAAGTAGTGTGTCAAATTTATGCTAAACTTAAGTTTAAGTACTTTTTAAAGGTGCCTGTAAAAAATATTACTGAATACCCATGGCCAGCTGTCAAGAAAAGCTGTAGTAAAGAAGGATACCATAATGTAGCAACCACTTTATTGTTATAGGGCACTGCCGAACGATAATTTCATTCCAGAGAAGATTTGGTGTGAAATGCCTGTTTTGGGAATCAAGATGAAGAGTAGAGCTGCCCCAGTGTATCCTTTCCTGCCCTTAATACAAGAAGGTATCTCCTCTCTTCATAAATTAATTTTTAATACAGCAACATAGTGAAAATGGCTTCCTACACCATCAGTGAGCAAATTGAGCAAATGGTGTGCCATCTCGAACTATGTACAAACTTTAGTACATATGGTCAACTCATTTTATACTGAAAGTAAGGGAGCTAGATTTCTATTTTAGTGCCACAAAACTTTTCAGTCACCTGTTTCCATGATAAGAAAACACAGCAATAGACTGACAGCTAGAAGTCATTGAGCCTTTTCACTTATAATCATAATTAATGTTACACTAAATACCTTGCCTTTCACCCTCTTTCTTACTTTTGTGTAAGATTTCTCTGTTTGCCAGGTACCTACACGGAGTGTCTTATAGATTATATGCACGCATAAAAGACTCACCCCAGCAGCATATCTATGAAATAGTGGGTGGGGCTGAGCAATGGAATTTATAAGTGCCCGTTAATACAGAAGACATGATGGTATCTGGAAATCTTCAAGAACTACAGTCATCAGCGCTTTCAGAAGTTCATTTTAAAAGCTAGATATTTGTTTATAATTATAGTAAGCTAGATAAACAATTCAATCCATAATTATCTTATAGCGGTGTTAGCCTCTCAGTAACTGCCCATTTTTCGACTATAGATAAGTCCTCCACTGTGGTCTTTGTAACTCATCTCTGGAAATTTCAGCAGTCTCGATAGCAACCTACAAAATAAGCGCGTGGGCAGATGTCAGAGCCCCCTTAAATTGTCACTTGGTTGTCAAATTCTATGTTCATACAATTTTTCGACAACCATGGACAGTTTCAGAACCATATTTTCCCACTAAATAGCACAGCTGACCCACCAATTAATGATAAATGTATACAGTATAGGGGAGTTAGGTGCATTATGAGGAACTGTAATGCTTAATTACAACAAAACATTTAGACACATATGAAGCTGCCTGGCTTTGTATCAGGGTAACAATTAAGTGTGTCTCTGGTGAGGCATCACGAAAGAGAGTAGTTTCACACTGACTGTTACACTGTATTTTTTGATAGTATCAGAGAGTACGATAGTACTCTCTAAGTAGGGTTGCCCTATTGGACTAATACTCAGTATTTTCTTTCATAACTCCAGAATGCTTCCCTCCTACAGTTAGCAACTCCTAACTTGAAGAGAGAACACCTTCGATGTGCTAGGACTCAAATATGAAGAGCAGAAGATAAAGGAGTATCATTTTATAGCGACTTCCGTTTTCATCTGGTTGTTCATCATCATCTTATTTTCAGAAATGGTTCATTCAAATGCTATAATTTTTATACCACACTACTCAAAAATGACTGCGCTAAAATCCTTTACCTTTAACTTGACATGTTCAAAGTCATTTTCCAACTTGCTAGCTTTCAACCTACAATGTGGCAGATATTTTTATGCCCTGTCCCTACACGTAATTCTTAGACCTTGACCTCACAACTGACTAGCAAATCTGTCATTAGCTTTCTCTCTCTCTCTCTATGCTCAGAGCGTAAACTTTAGGCACTAGTCTGGTTATCAATCAAACCTTGATGCAACAGTTTATCAGGTAAAGGCCTTAAAAAAATATATACAAAATTAGGTCAATGGCAATCTTATTATAAGCCGTCAACCTAATTTCCAAAATGAATCTGATTTGGAAGGACTAATAGTAGTCCTTCCAGATCAGATTCATTTCGGCTCATACAATATTATGAAACCTCCAATGAATTACATAGCTACAATACGTGAACTTTAAAAATTTGATAGCAGGATCACAGCATCCAGTTGCCTGTAATAAAATATTAGAGCATTACAAGTAATATTTATTCGAAAAAGTTCCAGTCAAGTAACCCCTTACTCATCACCGACTACAAGCTAACTATTCCTACTTCACTTCCTTTACATCTCATCTTGGCCTGTTATGGGAGTGAAGTAGGAATAGTTAGCTTGTAGTTGGTGATGGGTAAGGAATTACTTGACTGCAGTTCACTTTCTTGTTGCTGAACTTTTTGAACTGCACACAGCCATCCCTACTTTTCTTTCTCCTTATCATGTATTATAGAATGTATCCAAGACTCTAGATATGTACAGAATATCAGTTATTTTGGTTACTGCTGGAGGTGTTAATACACTATCATTTTTGAATCAGAGTAGGTAACTAGGGCAATGTAGAACATTTGAGTCACAGCGAGCGAGGGAGCAAGTATTCCTATAGGCTTTTGTGCTGATAGCTATTCATTTATGCTTTCAACTCCTTAGAAGATTTTGATGTGAATTTATATGTAAGTTGCAGGCAGCTGCATACATAGAAAACTGTAATCCTTACCTCAAAGCACTTAGATAAATAATAGTTAGACAGCGAGACCGAGGGATCTAAGTTATTTAGACACCCGAAGGCCCGAGGCTGTAGCATCCCGAGCGAAGCGAGGGTGCTACTAAGGGCCTGAGGGTGTCTAAATAACTTAGATCCCGTTGGTCGAGCTGTCTAACTTATTTAGAACATAGCAATAACTACCTAGCAACAGCAAACCTTCCGTATCTTCACAGCAGGAGCGATAGCTAGCTAGAGCTATAATGCTAAGATTCTAGCTACGACGTAAATAACAGAGATATTAGCTACTGACGAGTACCCCTTCTCTAGTTTGAACGCTGCAGTGACCCGTCTTGTTTGGGAGAGCCTCGATGCAGTGTGAAGGCGGCAGCACCTGCTGCGCGCGCAGGAACCAGCAAGTGAGGGGAGGGGCCAGGTAGCTTGTAATTGTAGCAGTGAACCTTCGAGAAACGGATGAATTTACTTCAACAACTACAATGCTGGATCAGCTCAGTAACTTAGAACAAACTTCGATCATATAGCTATGTATGTAGCTAAATCTAGCTATCTTAATCATTCCATGATCATGATTATACTTACTTATAGCTACAAAACACAAAAAGAAACAGTCAAATACTTTTTTCACATCTCCTTGGTGATCACATTAGTAGCTATAGTAACATAAACAAGATAATGCCTAACATCAATACTTTTTTCACATCTTGGTGATCACATCAGTAGCTATAGTAAACATAAACAAGATAATGCCTAACAGTAGGTTTTCTAAGAAACCTACTGTTAGGCACTTAGAAAACCTGCTGTCTTTCTAAGTCAGTTAGAAACACTGTAAAACCACTGTACTATGTTCTAAGCCTAGTTAGTGCCTACAAGCTGCTTAGATAAGCCTTGTGCCTGCTGCCCAAAAGGCTGTAGAAATGGTTCATTGTGCTTTGCTGTTGAGTGGCAGGCAGCTGCATGCATAGAAGGCTAAGTACTTACCATGAAGCACTTAGATATGTCTAGTGCCTACAATCCACTTAGATAAGTCATCCACCATGAGTGATGTAGAAATTAATCAAGCAATTACAATTGGAGCATGTGATGTGAGTGTAGACCTATATTGGGTTTTGCAACATTTTTGCAACTAACACCAGGAGAGAGTGCCACTCACAAATTGTCTTGGTTCCCCTGGCCCCTGACATCAACAGTGCTTATTATGATGAGTACTAGTGCCAGAGTAACTCTTCAAGTACTTCCCAATTTCAAGTAAGTATAGATAGCTAGCTAAAGACAGCTGTCGATGTCAGGGGCCTGGGGTAACCATGATAATTTGTGACATGCGCATGGTGCTCTCACAGTGTTAATTGCAAAAACGTTGCAAAACCCAATATTTTACAATTTTTCAATGAGTCATGACCTGAGAGTCAGCTCGCTCGCTGCAAATAATAGTAGCTCAAACAGATGCATCCCTGAAAAATTAAGCTAAAGATTCATGAAAAGTTGGCGAATCTCTGTCACAACTCGGGATGAGATGATTAACTGCAGGCCCTATTTAACATCTAGGCTCTGGTTTAGGCCTAGGGGTTAGGAATGCTCACTCATGTTTGATGTTTCATCACAATGTTATGATACTGCTTTTGTTATGTAGATATGAGTTGAACAAAGCATCCATATGATATCCATCTCGCATGTGCTTAGCATCTTGAGTAGAAGGTAGAAACTAACAAGCCAAACTGATATGATAAGGACCTAATTGTTGTGTTGTCAATTACATATTTCAAGTAATCTCTAGCTTTTTTGCATGGCTAATATTGGAGCCTGTACCTTATCCTTTATAGAGGGAGCACTAAAACACTGCACTTACCCTTAAGAGATAAGTTGAAACAACCAAGGCGATCTCCAGCCAAGGAATCAGCACCACACTGTAAAACTACAGCAGAAGGACGGTACATTTCCATCACTTTAGACATCACTGGTTTGAATATCATTTCATATGATTCATCATCAATTCCATCACGTAAGGGGAAATTAACTGCGTAGTATTTCCCCTTCTCAGCACCTACATCCTGTACAAGATTAATATATTGTAATAATTAGAGATGGCTATTATTAATATGTCGATGTGAAAGGGTGACATTAACCACTCACATTCACCTCCCATTCACACAGCTTCTTATCATTAGTACTTAGTTTTCATTTGTATAGAAGATGGCCAAATGTACACGTGGGGATGACTACATCAATGTGCCAAAAGGTAACTTGCATAACAGTCCATCCTGTGTAGCTTGCTGACACATTCTGAATGCACAGTTAAGGCTTATCCTGACTAGCTGCCAGGCTAGACTGTAGCTGCAACGTGTTTCATTCCTACATGTGAAGGGTGTAACATGGTTGCTGAAAGATGCTGTTGGAGTGTATTACTGCTAGCCATTGTTTATAATAATCAGAGACTACGATAGAGTAAGGATGGCACAGATACCCCATTGCACTGATACAAAACATTATGTAGGAATGGTTCTCTTCTACTGTCAGCAACTCCGACAGAACTGTGCTAGAACTAAAGTATGAAGAGTTGAAGACAAAGCAGTATCATTTTACAGCTATTTCCAAAATCGCTATTTTCATCTCAATCTTTCGATGATAATCCTTTACACATATTCAAAAATAGTATAACTTTCCAACAAGCTAGCTTTCAACCTACAATGTGGCAGACATCTTTGCAGTGCACTAGCCCTGCCCCCTTGATTCTTGGACATTGACCTCGTGTCTGATCAGCAAATCTGTATTTGCTGTCACTCGTAATGATTGATTGGTCAAAGAAGAGCTATTTATAAGTGAACTTTGTCTCTTGATGCTCAGTGATAAAAACTCTAGCCTAGGCACTGATCTAGTAACCTTGATGGTTGCTGCATGACACCCAAAGTATATCAGGTACATACATAACATCAATAAAGGCCTTTATAGCTACACGTTTGAGACAAACATTAACTTATAATTATGATTAGTCCAAGTATGAGGCAGGGACAATCACACTAGCGAGCGTCCAGTTGCCTATTAGTTACAAAGTGAGTGCAAAAAATTTCTTCAACTTTGTTGTGCAGGTAGTACATGAGCCATACAAGCAGGAAAAGTGATAATAGTCATTCAATTGCATGTAGCCATAATAGCTAGCACTCCTGAAGAATAATAATGTAGGCTATCTATAATTATTTCCAGCGCCAGATTAAGAGCCTATTCCAGAGCCAGTGTCACCAGAAGAGTCTGGCCCAAGCAAGACTAACTCCAGAGCTAGTCTGGGCTAGCAGACCGCCAGTATAAAGAGGCATTGAGATCCAGACAAGTCAGAAGTGCAGCGTTGAGAGAGAGAGAGCCCGAGTCCAGGATCAGGGCCGCCTCACTGTGGGATGAGCGATCACTCAACCAATAGGACCGCATGGACAGAAAGACTCGGCATCCTGCCGGATATAGTGGGTGGGGTTGGGGCAGGGCTGTGTATCGGTATACTTGCAGGTGCCCATAAATCTAGAAGAGTTCGTACTTGGCTTGTTGTTCCCTCATGGTTTAGGGTAGACAGCTACAGATGGGATTAGGAAATCTTCAAAAACTGAAGTGATCAGCGCTTTCAGCAGTTCATTCTAAAGCTAGAAATTCATGTATCTAGGAAGCTAGATTATACAAGTGAGAGTAAAAACATTTCTTCTAAATGAAAGAGTGATGTAGGCTGGAGTACATGACTATAAAAAGTACGGAAATAAGGTGCTGGCTATGTACTGCATTTGCTCTGCTAACTGTCACAGAATTGATAAACCCTACATCACTGACTGTGCTCTGCTAACTGTCATAAAATTGACATAAACCATACATCGCTGCTGCCATATTATTATCCTTTTTGGCTACACCTTGCAGCGATGTAGGGTTTATGTCACAGTTAGCAGAGTACAGTGACAAATGCAGCGATGTAGGGTTTGTCAATTCTGTGACAGTTAGCAGAGCAAATGCAGTACATAGCCAGCACCTTGTTTCCATACTTTTTATAGTCATGTACTCCAGCCTACATCACTTAGAAGAAATGTTTTTACTCTCACTTGTTTGCACACTTTTTTCAAGGGGCGCGGCTAGCTAAAGAGAACGACCCTTTATCAAATAATCTTACCACGCCCATCGCAACTCAGCAAGACAGTTTTTTCTCTGTTTATAAACTAACTGTGTCCACGAAGCGTTCTAGCGTTTTAGAGTTGTCTACATAGAGTCTACAAAGTGTATAAACTAACTATGCTGTCTTCGAAGCGTTCGAGAATTTGAGTCGTCCACGAAGGCACTTGAACGGCAATTGATAGTTACAACTTGAGGTGTACTTCAATTTGAACAATACCATTCCTTACCTGAGGTGTAGAGCTTCAAGATGGTACCAAGATCGTAGATATAGGATGAAGCAATCGGGAGTTATGGCTGTCAAGCGTCCACGAAGGCACTTGGACAGCAATTGACAGCTAGGACTTGAGCTTTACTTCAATTTGAACAAGACCATTCCTTAGATAAGGTGTAGAGCTTCAATATGGTACCGAGATCGTAGATATAGGATGAAGCAGTCGGGAGTTATGGCTGTCAAGAAGATTATTATTATTATTATTAATGAGCGTGGGCGTTTTGCGTGTCAAGCCTACATAGAGAGTGCTACCGCACACGCTGATACAGACAATTCGATCTGTAGTTGTCTTATAAGTATGCAAAGGAAGGATGTGAAACTATTTTCAACATTGTACGTTTAGCACATTATTTTTACTCTTTTTAGCTTCAAGCGGCGCTAGTCTCTCAGTAACTGCCCCGTTTTTCCTAGTTCTTGGGAGATCAGCGACTTTAGATAAGTCCTCCACTGTTTGTAGTTTATCTCTGCAAGTTTCAGAAGTCTCGATATTGGTCCCTAGCAACCTGCAAAACAAGCGCATGGGCGGGATGTTGGAGCCCCCTTAAGATTAGCAAAAAATAGCTCACCCAGTAAGAAAATGTAGAAAATATGAAGGTGAGCTTAACATAGGGTAGTTCAGCAAGAAGACCAGTGCCTAACAGTTTATATGCAAAGTGCATCTAATAATGGTAGTAGCCTAAATCAAGAGAGCTGGCACTTGCCTTGCTCTATTGCTTTACAGAACTGTCCAGTGATTACTCACAGAATGAGAAGTATGTCTAGTAAGGTTGGTGAGTACTGACAGGCTCTCTGAAAAAGCTAGGCAGACACATATATACAGGTTATTCATCCAGCAGTCAACTGAAAAAGGTGCATGCTACCTGGGAGAGATGAATAGGCGATTTTGTTAAATGACTTTGATTACTATTACTTGGCACATAGACAATATCTACATATGAAAATATGAAGCCACACAGTAGTAAAGAAGCTTACTGAATAACCAATTCAAAAAAATGCATTCTATTGCTCACTAATAAGATCATTATGCAGGTTCTTCTGTCAACAAAAACAGTTCTGTTAGTGTACACTGCTCTGTCTCGGATACACCAAGTTTCCCTGCCAGGAATCAGTGGAGAATATTTTTAGCCGGTAGTTTATACTACTATAATGAAATTTTTAGCTATACAAAGCCTGGATATGAGGTTTACTCGCTCACCTTCTGCACAGTCCTTAGTTCACACACACAAAATTTACCTTGAGATCTCCAGTGCCAGGAAAGTATTCTCCATACTTATGAAAAGAAACTGTCATTACTCTGTCAGTGGTATAGAAGGCTTCTTCTACTCCATCTCCATGATGTATGTCAATGTCGATATATAACACACGCTGATGATACCTACCAAAAACCAAATAGTAGATACATGACTAGGCGAAGAATTCAATTTGGCAATCAAGGACTCCAACTTCCAAAGTTAATAATCGAAGTAATTATCTAGTTGTGGTATCAATGTCACACAGGGTGAATTCAAACAAAAATAGTAGGTCATACCGGTCCCAATTTTTCAAAGTGCTTTCTTAAGTTAAAAAGGCTATGTATAACCAAGCCAGCATCCCTACATATCATAGATATGGTTCAAAATACTGGATTGTAGGAGAATGGGAGACCCTCCTTGTCAAAATTTCTGGCCATAATAGTGCTGACATGAGGCTGATGCCACATTGTGTCTACAGTCAAATTAATTCAGTACAATAAATGATTGAATTGACAGGGATGAAGGTAATGTAGGAGCCAGAGCTTAGGACATCCCTGGAAATTTATCAGAGAGCATGATCGCTCTCTATGTATGACCCTCTATAGGACTAATACAAATGAACTCAGAAAATAGTAAGTTGTAACTGCTATGACTGCTTACCCTGTCTTTTATGCTCATTCTTAATAAGAATGAGTATTTGGAGGCTGAAAGATTCAGCACAGAAGAACAATAAAAAAAAGTGCATTTTTCACGATTTCTTATTCTTCAGGTTCTTAATCAACAATAATGGCACGATTTGAAGGAAAATTGGGTCGTGCTATGGCTATGTTCTGTATAAGAATATGAAGCATTTTACTTGTGTATCATCGGTTCAGCCTCTAGTTCACTCAGAAAAAAGCTACTCTCTTAGTACAGTCGACTATACAAAGATGTCATTAACCATAATGCACGTATGTGTAACAAACGTGCTTAGATGCCATGACTCGATCTCTTCGAAGCTCTCAAACTAAAAGCCATTTCAGAACAAATTCAGCTCTAAGATAAGCCATTAGCACTATGGCTGTAAGGACAGTATGTGAAATTTGAATGGTAAGTAATGCTTGAGCTCATGAGCTGCCCGTGAGTTGTGCATTATTTAGAAATAAAGCCGGCTGATCAAGCTGCTGAAGACTTTAATCTCATTAAATTGCTTGATTCTGATCCAACATTGCAACACAGAGCTTTAAATTTCATGAAGCAAGAACAGCTACAGTCACCTTGGCTCTCTCTCCCACTACCACTCTTATGAACTAGCTGGCTCTCTCTCCCACTAGCTACCACTCTTATGAACTTAATGGTTACAGCTATTTAAATTAATTTGCATTTTAAAAAACAAACCAAAAAAATCATAATAATAATAATAGCAATAATAATAATGGCACTAACCACCTCCTGCGGAAAGAAATCACTAAAATAGTGGCGTAACAAGCAGGTATTATAAATGCAGAACTAATGACTTCCTGCAAAAAGAATCCCATAAAATAAAAGAAATAAGACATCATAATATTAATACGCTCAAGGGACCAACGGTTCAATGGTCAATTTCTACATAATTAAATAAGTGCACACATACACATGCGTATCCCAATGCAAAGAAAGAAGATCAGCAGACATTGGAGAAAGACAATCAAAGCAGAGTGCTGACAGAAACAACGCCAGCAAGTCAAGAAAGTGCAGCAGAGCACTACAGTAAGCCTACAGACAGCAACAAACGAGGTGCCAAAGACTCAAGAAGAAGTTAAGAGGCTGCAGCAGAGAATCTGTTGAAAGGGAGAGAGATAAAAGACAAGCTGGAGAAAGATAAGGAGCTTACAGAAACAATGCCAGCCAGATACAGCATGTAGAGGAGAGAAATAAAGCCAGCCAGGCAGCGGCTGAAAGGGAGAGACAGTGACAAAAAAACTGCAGCAGAGGAAGAAGAGAGAAGCAGGGAGCTACTCCACCCAAGTCAAGAAGTTGCAGCAGGGAAGAAAAGACAAACAGGAGAGAGCTAGAGCAGAGGGGCTGACAAATGATGCAAGAAACTGCAACAGAGGGAGAGGAGAGAAGCAGGGAGCTGACAGAAGCGAGACAGATAAAGTCAAAAGGCTGTAGCAGAGAAGAGAAACTGAAAGGGAGATATAAAAGACAAACAGCAAAGTGGAGGAGGCACTGCCAGCCAAGTCAAGAAGCTGCAGCAGAAAAGCTAAAAGGAGAGAAGCAGAGAGCTGACAAAAAGGGTGCAGAGAGCCACTGAGAAAGAGAGTGAGAGAAGCAGAAGAGCAACATGCACAAACTGAAACTCAAGGGGAGAGAGGAAGAAAAAGGCAGAGAAGCAGGAGAGCAACACAGACTCAAACTGCAAGAGGCAGCGAAGAGCTAAGAAACAATGCAAGAGGCAAGCAGAAATCAGCAGCAATAATTAAACAAGAGGATAAATAAATGTATACATATTAAGGATCTTTCAAAAAGCGTATACGTAGTTAAAGCAATGCACTTTTAGCTGTACCTAGTCTGGCATTGCCGCCCCTTGTGCAAAAAGGGGTCGGCTACACCAGACTATTAGCTACCATCTTATCCAATATTAAATTGTATTTCAATTGATAATGCATGTGCTCAATATAGCTATAGCTGGCTAGCTGAATTCAGTACAACTAAACTAGCCTTAGTAAGTGTTGGCACTCTGAAATAGCAAAGGATGTATACCACTCTGTCTATGGTCGAGCTAGACATCACCTGTAATTATTAAGGTCAAAGGTTCCCCACACTGGATTGGCTATCAGAGAATATGATAGTACTCTCTAAGTAGGGATGGCACGGATCATCCCATTGGACTAATACTTAGTATTTTCCAGAATACTTCCCTCCTACAGTCAGAAGCAGAAGACAAAGCAGTATAATTTTACAGCAATTTCTAAAATTGCCGTTTTCATCTGATTGTTCATCATCATCATCAAACGACTTATTTCAAGGTTCATTCAAATACTATAATTTTTATACCACACTACACTACTCAAATTGACTGCGCTATAATCCTTTACCTTTTGCTCGACATGTTCGAAATTAAGCGCATCATTTTCCAACTTGCTATCTTTCAATCAGACATTTTTATGTCCCACCCCATACACGACTTTGACCTCACAACTGACTAGCAAATCTTTCCTTAGCTTTCTCTCTTAATGTTGGTCTCGATGCTAAGAGGGCACTAGTCAGGTTATGAATCAAGCCTTGATGCACACAGTATATCAAGTAAGATATCAGTAAAGGCTTTAAAATATCAAAGTGCGCTAGCACTCTCTAAGTAGGGATGGTAGGTCAAAGGTCATAGGACTGTACAAACTAAAAACTCTTCTTCTCTTCTACCCTTACTCTACAGGTTCTCAGAAGGCTACAGTGAATTATTACATCAACAAAGAAGAGAGGAGAATGTTCAAAAAACAAAAAATTCATTCGCTAACATAAGAAAAAAAACGATGTCTAAAATTGACTCTTGTTCAATTTCTTTATAATAATAATAATAATAATAATAATAAGGATAATAGATCAACACCTATAGTCATCAAAATTCTGTTTTGGCTATCTGTTAGAGCGGCACCTAGAGGCTGATCTTTTGCTATTAGTTTTGATTAAGGCTCTACTTCACTATTCGAGCACTCGGAACACTATCTAATCTTTCTACGCCATTTTGAAGTGCATGTCAGTAGGGGCAGGGCTTATGGGCGGAGCCACGTAAGCTTCAGTTCAGTAGCTCCTAACTAAGCTAGGTCTTCAGTTTAGCTAGCTATTTATTCTTATCTGATGATGTTCCAGTCACTCCTTGCTACATTGCAGTAGTACTTGGCTGTAGTGTAGTCAGCTCACTTCACCATGCCATGCACATGTCATTTACACTGATGTTGCTGTAAAGTTTTATATTAAATAATAGACAAAACTTAAATACTTAGCTAAATAAATTCCTGCATATTCCTACAAAAGAAAATTTATGTAGAGCTGGCTTTGTATAGATTGTAGTACTGTACTGTAGCATCATGTCAAATATTAATAATCACTGCATACTCTCAGTTGAAGTGATGGTCAATACTGCCACCTTCAATTCTTTACTTACACAAACTTACTTTCAACTTTAAGGATTAAGAAAAAGAATAGAAACAAGTGAGCACAAAATTTCTTCTAAAGATTAAGTAGGGATAGCCTAAAATCTAGCTGGACTATATAATGTACTGCAGCCTTGTATGAAAACAATCCCTACTTTTACAAGTGCCATGGCTAGCTATAGGCAGTGGATGTAAATGTAGGGATTGTTTTCATACGAGGCTGCAGTACATTATATAGCCCAGCTAGATTTTAGGCTATCCCTACTTAACCTTTTTATTTAGAAGAAATTTTTTGCACTCACTTGTTATACTTAGAATGGACCGTATTCATAGTCTAGATTTTAAATAACACACACCATATGTCCTGAGGCCGCTTTGGGTAATAGTGTACCTTGGGTATGCTACACAAGTTTAATTTTTTCTTAAAATAACACAACAAATAAAATTAAAAAAACACAGCTGCTATCCTATTTAGAAAGTTCATGTCATCAGTTCCAGCTACCTGCATACAAAAGTAAGTATTTTATATAGTAACTATAGATAGTTTTAGGAATGGAAAATGAGCCTACTAACCTTCCTTTTATCCCTGCACTAGAGTTGAGAGCAATGTAACTCCTTACTCAATCACCACTGAGGGCCCAAGTTGCAAAGAACTACGCAACACTAACTAGGCAACTACGCAGGAGTGAAATTAATTGATCACTTCCTTGTTTTAACTGCAAAGGCGGGGTCTGTCTTGTATGATCACGAACTTGTTAATTACAATAACAGATGATTCCATGGGCTACAATCAAATTACTGATATGCTCTCTGACTGATATTTTTAAAATCATTTACTCCTTTTTTATCACTTAGTGCTGTCATATTTGCCATAGTGAATTGAGGTGATGTGTGTACTTCATTGATAGGCAGTAATTTGATTGTAGCCCATGGAATCATCTGTTATTGTAATTAACAAGTTCGTGATCATACAAGACAGACCCCGCCTTTGCAGTTAAAACAAGGAAGTGATCAATTAATTTCACTCCTGCGTAGTTGCCTAGTTAGTGTTGCATAGTTCTTTGCAACTTGGGCCCTCAGTGGTGATTGAGTAAGAAGTTACATTGCTCTCAACTCTAGTGCAGGGATAAAAGGAAGGTTAGTTGTTAGTAGGCTCATTTTCCATTCCTAAAACTATCTATAGTTACTATATAAAATACCCCTGGCTTACTTTTGTATGCAGGTAGCTGGAACTGATGACATGAACTTTCTAAATAGGATAGCAGCTGTGTTTTTTTGATTTATTTTTGTTATTTTAAGAAAAAATTAAACTTGTGCAGCATACCCAAGGTACACTATTACCCAAGGCGGCCTCAGGACATATGGTGTGCGTTATTTAAAATCTAGACTTATGAATACGGTCCATTAGGTCGATGGCAATCTTATTATAAACTGTATACGTAGATAGCATTAGTCCTTCCAGATCAGATTCATTTCGGCTCATACAATAAACCTCCAATATGTGAACTTTAACTGGATCACAGCATCCAGTTGACTATAATAAAATAATAGAGCATTACATCAAAAAGGTGAGGAACAAGTAAAGGAAAAAAATTCTAAATAAAAAGATGCCTGTGTGTGGTTCAAAAAGTTCAGCAACAAGAGAGAGTGAACTTCACCCTTACCCATCACAAATATTACCAAGCTACAAGCTACTTTACTCCCTTTATATCTCATCTTGGCCTGTCATGGGAGTGAAGTAGGAATAGTTAGCTCATAGCTTGGTAATATTGGTGATGGGTAAGGGGTTACTTGACTGAAGTTCACTCTCTCTTGTTACTGAACTTTTTTTGAACCGCACAGCCATCCCTGCTTTTCTTTCATTTTTCCTTAATTTTATTGAATGGCAGGAATATACACTGACCATCCAGTGACTGTTTACAACTCCCAGATTTCTCTAGCCATAAATTATTACATACATATGACCGTATTGAAGGTTAACTTCAACCACTGATAGTATAAAATTGATTTTGACACAACATATCTGATTAACAGTACACTTGATAAGTTAACTACATCAGATGAATGACTCTCAATATTAACTCCTAGTTTCTGGGTCTTTTTTTATGCCTGAACAAAAATTAAGGCCAGGGTCAAATGGATATTATAACAAGCCTTTAAGCAGTATCCCTATAAGCACTATCTCATTTATGGTTGCTCCTCAAACTTTCTCCTGTCATGATTATTCATTTGTTGCCCTGCAAAATAGCCAGGATTATTTTATTGATGATCAGGTGCTATTTGTACCCTGCAAAATGATTTCCATTTGCACAACCCCTATTTCAATGTACATGCAGGATAAAAGATTGTTTTTGACAAGTACAGGCACAAGGCTAAAAACGCTTACTTCAATAATTCCAAGATTGCTAATACTATGTCATTAACATAGCAAAAGCCGGAAGCCTCACTCTTCTTGGCATGATGAAGTCCACCAGCCCAATTAACAGCTATGTCTGTTTCTTGTTTGTTTAACTTCACTGCACCAGCTAAGAGGACAGGACATTTAAAAAATAGCTGAGATGTTAGAGAATTAATATAATATGTACCTATTGATCCTCCAGCAGATAGCTGACAAAACTCATACATTCCATCAAATACAGGACAGTCTTCTCCTACATTGACTACAATAAATATACACATAGTATACAGAGTCTTTGAATGAAAAGCACTGAAGTGCTACCCGCAGTGCATGCATAAAGCAATTGTTAATAAAAAGTCTGCATTACACACAGCTGACTGTGCATGTAAATTGCTGATTAACTGTTTACTTACATCGCTGCATCAGCTTAGTATAGTCATTGACATTATCGGGACGAATGTTTCGAAGAAATCGAATGTATTCATCACTGTGGTAACGAGTAATCTCTTCATACTGTGCTGCATGAGGACGCTAAAAGGGAATAGATAACAGTGGGGCTTTACAACATTGATAAAAAGAGAGATGTCTATTTTTTGGGGTTAATTCAACGAGCTGACTCTCAGGTCATGACTCATTGAAAATTAATCCCATGGTATATTTCATTACAGCCGCCTGGCTGGAACCTAGCAAAATGAGCCTTTCAGCTCCAAAAGCTATAAGAATACTTTATTTGTTCACTCGCTTGCTGGACATTGGCCTACATCATTCTGTGGTAACAAATAGTGATAGGGATGACTGATTAAACAAGTTTGTCTGTTCATCGGTAGTAGAGCTTGTGTTGTCTAGCTAGAGCTCAACAACTAATGCGCATGCATGCACGTGCTTGATAAGCATCATCATGCATCATTGCGCATGCTACTAATAAGACGTACATACCATAGATAGTCGCCTTTGGCACTGTGCCTCAGCACTCTGGTGCCAAGGCAAAAAGAGCTAAAACAAGCAAGGATGAAGTCAGAGTGGAATCACCAAATACCCACACATAACCCCATCCATTCAGCCTCAGTTCCAGCTTTTAAACCAGTTATCCCTACATTATACATAGCTTTGGCACCAAAGTCCCAAGGTGCAGTAGCACACTATGCACTACATGACACTCGCAGATAAAAATGGAGAGTGGGCCCTCCCTGTATATTCTTTAAGAAATGCTAGCCAATTAAAAACAGTAGAGACAACAGAAACCAAGAACTAGTGGATAAGAAGACATGCAATGAATAGCAGTAACAAATATACCTAAATTTGTGTATCCAGGCAAGAGTTGGTGAGGGGAGCATTTTGTACTCTGGTCAAGAAACCTTTTGTACTGAGCATGCTCATATAAGTCCATGCACATATTACCAACACAATTAGAGCTTTGCTTGCCCATTATTGGTGCTGTACCATATTATACAACTGTACACAACTATACAAGCACACTTTGCACAGAATTTCAATTATAATTTTAGCTTCTTGGGTCCTACATTCATCAGCAAGACAATTCTATAAGTGTAGACTCAGACAGTAAGTTTCTAGCAAGCGTATTCCATACACCAGCAGAAAAGAAATTAGTTTCATGAACTATTACTAGCTAACTTATTTCTTCGAGTGAACACACTGATGATCATTAAAAAATATGATTGTACATACATGTAATGTGTGGTGCCTTGAAACTGTACTAAATTGGAATGTAATATCAACCAGATCCTTCTGCTTTTTTGAGATAAACACACAAAATTACAGTGGAGGAACAGGGTTCTGCCCAGGATTCTTGAGCGGTGGTCAAAATTTCCCACAAGGGGTGTCTGGATGACAAAACCATTAATACAGCTAAGTATAGTGAGAATGGCCACTGTTAACTAGTGAGGGCAGAACCCTGGAGGATGAAGCAACCAAAGAACAAGAAATCAGCTGAATACTGTCATCTAGAATGGCAGCATACCTAACATGTGTATACCTATTGACATATCTTACATATATTTCCATCTTTCGATACAGCCCATAATTGAGAAGAAGATTGTGTGTCATACGAATACGATGGGGCTTCATCGGATGTCCTTGGCCATAATAATAATTGCCAATATCACCTACAGCATAGCTATATATAATAACTAGATAGCTAGGTAGTATAATTTAAACGTACCATCATAATAATAACACATATGACGCTTCCCTCCCTGGTATAATGTAGCCATTACATCAGCAGTAGCTAGCTAGCTCGCTGCGAATCCGAATAGCACCGGCCTAGCATGGGCTTTTGCACCGGCTTTTTTCACGGATAAATAGAAGACATTGTAAAGGTCAAAGGTTAATAGTCATGGCTGAGGAAATAAAGGAAGATTTGTTTTTGTGTAATTTTCCTCTATATACTATAGTTTCACTTGGTGATGGAGAATTTTCAGTAGCTGGAGGAGGTGGTCAAGCTAGGACAGGTGTTCCCAATGCAATAGTGAGAGAAATACATAGAATGTTTGTCTCGCGGACAACCCTTTACCAATCCAAGGGAAAGCTTAAAGGCCATACAAACTTTATTATGTTTTATTTCAGAAAACTCATGCGGGATGCGTGTTTTTATTTTTTATATCCACTCCCGTCATTAAAACCGTTTGTTTACTGTGGTTTTAGGGAATCTTGAAACACTGGTCGTCAACTGTCATGCGACAACTGTGTACTGGGCATGCATAGACGTCATTGTGCATGTGCTAGTAGGCCAAAATTTGACACTACGCATGCATAGTTTACGGTTGTCGCTTGACGGTTGATGACCAGTGTTTCAAGATTCCCTAAAACCACAGTATTTACCACGCACGTCCTCCAAGGGACATGCTATCCTTGCCTGTAATGTCCACTGTCTAGCGAGAGTAGTCTTGGACGAAAACTGGATTAATATCTTGGTAGACAAAAAGCATAGTAGCAGTAACTGCAGACTAATAAATTCTAGCATGCATGCACAATAAGAATTTAACCATAAAACATTTAATATACGTCCATAAAAAGATATGATGTGGGAAACTAATAATAAAGTTTGTGTTGCCTAAGGGGAAAGGGTCTGGTCAAACTCGCATGAGCGTTTCGTTCTGCACACTCAGCAAAATAGAACATGCTAATTTGCATGCATCACAGTTCGTCACATAATTGCATGCATGGAATAGTGCTAACATTAGATCTGTGATGCATGCAGCTTCTCTTTGGAACCACCTTCTGAGCCTGGTGCAGCTTGCACTCAAAGTTCAAGCACAAGCACAATTTCTGCCGGTGTCACAAGAAATTCAGCACCAGTACCCCCCTAACAACCAAATCCACTGTGACACCGGGGCACAGTACCTGCTGTGTAGTCTCTCATAACTGACCCTTCAGCGGCACAACTAGTTCCATGCAACTTCTTATGGCTTAGTAGCTATAGCAAGCCAGCAGCTGCTCTCTCTGCCAGTTCGCTCTCGATCGATCGCTAAACTTACACACCAATTTATTCTTAACATTATTCATAGCTTTGAGGTTATTTTACACAGTCGGTCCAAGAAATTCCTGGACCAGTAGAACGAAACAGTTTAACCAGACCCTTTCCCCTTGGTAAAGGGTTGGTCCGCGAGACTAGAAACATGGAGGTCATCCTATTGTGATTCACACAACATTTTTTCCCCACAGTATGAAAAAGTGGAGCATTTTCTTGAAAGTGCCCCACCCTACAAAATCAATCCCATATTTATCTGAGATAATCAACCTTTTTATACCAATAGACTTGTTTTAGAGTGCATGGAAATTATAGTAAGATATCTGGTGTACAAGCAAATGGGCAGTTATATGCAGCTAGTTGTTAATGTAAAAAACATATCCTTGGTACGTGAAGCCACTCCTTGTGTGACAAGAGCTAGAGCGATTTGTTTACTACTTCTGTACACCGCTTGCTATATCGCTATATACTAGGGGGCGAATGTCACATGACAATGAAAAATCTTAAAATGACAGCTACATAGCATGATTCTGTGCATCAGCTTGTAATTCATCTTTGCTCACTGATGTAATAGTTTAAGTTGCTATAACTCATTAGTTTTTGTGCTATTCTGTGGCCCCAGGAGGTTTCATGTTGACCTGGCTATGCTAGCAGGCTATGGTTACATGCATGTATGACAAGATACCACAGGGTACTTCTGATCACACCAGACACAGCCTGGAGGTTCATGTCATTTTTGACAACCTTGGAAGGTTACAAAACATTTTGAGCAACATAGAAGAGATGCACTATTCACAATTTTGACCAATCATGTGTGACCAAGGATGCAGAAATAGTACCCAAGAAATGGAGGGAAAACATTCTTAATTGCCAGACATGCAAACAAAACCTAGTAAAGTTCCTTGGACACTACTTTCTTCATCATTGTAGTACCTTCCTTACAGCCAATCAGTCCTTGTATGTAGCAGGCACATTCAGTGATGACACAGCATGGTTTGTGACTGAAGAAAACATACCACAGCCAGACCCTACCTACACATGCAATGCAGAAGAAGCTGACACTGTTATGACTTTTGCTTATATTCAATTTGTGAGTTATATTACCCGCTTAATACGCTATAGCTAGCTAGCAGTGTAGCTTGCGAGGATATTGTGCAGAATACCCCTTCTTTCTTAGTGCACCCCAGAGTCTGATAAGTAAATAGCTAATATGTGGTTCTAGAGACTATGGTTATACCATAGATATATGACCCCACAGGGATTGGAAACATCGTATAGCCTATATAAAAAAAGGCACGTTACGCATTGCTTGCACATTTGATAGCTAATTATTTGCAGCCTTATTATTATTATTTTGAATAAAGTTAGCAATGGTCAAACCGTGCGTTCAGCTATTGATGCTGTGATTTTATTGAACATGGAAGCAGGGACTAGTAGTGAGTCTTTGACTGGTTTACTGGAAGCCATTTCAGAGGAGAGGGGGAAGACTGAAACATTGTTGCTTGCATTCATGAATGCTTGCTTTGCTCATTTCAGTAAGGTACTCACTCATTTAGCTAAAGTAAAGGCACATAGGGACTTTGACCAGAAATGAATAGTAAATATTCCAGCTCTGGAAGTCCTTTACAACAAACATAAAGTTAGAGCCTATTGACCTTCAGGCACTAAGTCATTAGATTTTTGACAACTGTATGAAGGAACTAGAAAAACCTGTGCAACAAAGCTTCTCGCAGATTGAGCTATCATAATTATAGACCACCTAGCTGTAATAACTAAATCACCTAATTAATTTTGGATGCCACCTCATTTGTTTTGGGCAGCCTGAAACTGCTGCAGCCTGCTCCCAAAATAGTCTTTGGAATGACCCCTTGAGATAAATGTTATCAATGTCATCTTTGTTCTCCTCCATTATTGTTGAGATCAGAAGGATCTACAATAATCCCATTTCTTTCATTTGATAATGAAATAATATAGCTTACCTTTATACAGTATGTTATTATAATTTCTAGGAGCTTCATTCTCTAGTGTCTGAAGGTAATCACTATGCATCCAAGTGTATTCTTCAGCATGATATGGGAAGTGACTTTATCATGAATTCAGAAGTCCATCCCAAGGATGGAAGTATAATTGCTGTTGGAATAGATCATTTTAATCGTTTGTTGAAAATTCAAAGACATGGTAACAGTAAGTGCATGAAAAGTATTTCTTTTTTATTTGGGGAAGGGAAGGGGGTTTCAATGGGAAAGCATTTTTTCAACTTTCCTGCATCAAGAACTACTGAACTGACAAGACTCTTAGCAAATTGGCATTTCATTTTCTCCTAAGTTAATTATAGTTAGCTCTATTATCCAGACACCAAAAAATATGTTCAATGAAAAACACTTTAAGTGCTAACCCCACACACATAACCCTTATGTGTGTGGGCTGAGAGTTAGCACTTCAGTGTTTTTCATTGCTATGTGTAATAGCAGGCTTTTTTTTACTATTGTTTCACAATAGTTTTTAAAAAAGTCTGCTACAGCTATATATTAGTTGATCTACTGGCTATAAGTGCAATTGTCAGTGTAAATGCATGTGTGTAAAGTTGACATTTGCATTACATTTCAGATACTGAGCAGGGGATCATTGATCTACATTTTATTGAGCTAGCAATATGAGTGCATAAAAAATAGAACATTGGGTTGTGTAGAATCTGCCTTTTTTAAGGAGTAAAGCTGGAAAATATTATCTAGGAATTGTAGCTGAAGTTGAAGCACTCTGATTACTACTGGCTGTGGAGTTGATAAAGCTTATAGCTACAAATTTAACCATCTTTCTGGAATAAAGCAAAAATTGACACAATTTAAACACAAGAGTATAATCTGTACATCGAGGCTGAAGTTGAAGTGTTCTGATCACTACTTGCTGATGTAATTCACGACTGAATGCCCGGATTAATAATCCAACTTCCTGTGTTATAATGATTTGAATCCCACAAATAGCAGGCATAACTAATGTACTATGGACTAAAATTATTAAACTAATAACACAAGCCATTAGCACTGTACACACAATGTTCTGTATTTTTTAGATCCTCACACGGCAGCTGTGTGTTTAAGTGAAATTTCTTCTGTTCGAACAGACTTTGGAGGGAAAAATTCCTTCCAAAAGGTGGTGCGATTTAATTTTGACGGATCTTTAATGGTGACTGGTGGATCTGATGGAATAGTAAGACTATGGAAAGTATGTGAGTTCATATTGTTACTACACGATATCATTTTGCTTTTGTATTTCATACTGTATTGCTGTGATATTAGTATCCCAATAAACAATATAAAGAGCTTCATGGGCATGGAAAAGAAATAGAAGATATTGCTTCCCACCCTAATGAAAATAAGGTATGTAAGAATGTATTATCCATTTTAGAGAGTACGATAGTACTCTCTAAGTAGGGATGGCACAGATGGCCCATTGGAATAGTACAAAACCATTTTCTTTCATTAGCACCAGAATATTTTTCTTCTACTATCAGCAACTCCTGATTTGGAGACAGAACACCTTCAGTCTGCTAGATGAAAAGATAAAGCAGTGTACACCGACTTCTAAAGTCGCCACAGCCTTATTTTCAGAAAAATGCTATAGAAATTTTTTATACCACACTATTCAGAATTGGCTGCGCTATAATCCTCCTTTACCTTTAACTCGACATGATGCGTCATTTTCCAGCCTGCTAGCTTTCAACTTACAGCGTGGCAGGCATTTTTGCAGTCAACTATATAGAATCTTGCCCTGCCTCCTAAATTCTGGGCACTCAGGCCAGGTGTTGTATCAATTGATTAGTCAAAGAGGAGCTATTTACACAAGTGAACTTTCTCTCTTAAAGCTGGTCTCGATGTTCCAAGCGTTGTGAGTGATTTTGCTAATATCTTAGGCACTGTGCTTAAGGTCTTATGATATTCTGCTGACCCTTCACCTTCCTCATGGGTAGAGGAAGGGAAAGGAGGGTCTGGTGACTCTAGCATCAGCTATTTCTGTTATGCAACAAATGTTGCATCCCAATCAGATTGTAGTATTCCACTTAATTCCACTTTCCACCATGCATAGATTGCTATGGAGCAGCAAAGTGAGTATTTCGAGGGTTGGGGTTCTCTACAGTTAAACCTGAACAGCTACAGATCTTTGCAGGAATCCTGTCATTGTTCTTCTGACCTGGGTTTGGAAAAAAGTGCTTGTTAAAGGTTATATGGCCATTTAGCTCCAAGTGATAGCCCTGCCATCGTTGTAATTGTTGTAGCAAGTATCTTGCTATTGGAATAAAATAAGTGCTTGCTACATTTCAGGGGAGCAAGGAAGGTGATTATATCAGTTAGTATACTTCACGCCTGAAATGATCCAAAAAAAGTGGCACAAAGTTCTGTCTGAATGATATTTACTCGAGTCGGCTTCATGCTTTTAGTATAGATACCCCACACAGTGGTGAATAATAATAACTAGTAATGTGCTTGTCAATGGTATAGTGGTAGAAGTCTACTTTTAAGAATCCCCAAATCCCGAAATGTTAATATCATGGCTTTACAGCAACAACGAAAATCTAACATACACTATCTCATCCATTGAGCATTAAATCACTCTGAAGGAAGGAGCAAAATAATCTACTGCCGATCATACAGTAACTGTGTGGACCTCTTTTTTACTTTCAAACTTACCTTGGTGTCAACTTTACAGTTTCACCTAGTCCACCTGATCTGCCACGTTTTCACTTGGTAGACATGTATATATTTTGTACAGAACGAGCAATTAGCTCCTCATTTATTTTTTTTAAGATTCTTGTTTATGAGTATAGTGGTAACTGTAGCATTTGGAATGGGCATTGATTGCCCAGATGTTCTGCAAGTTGTTCAGTTTGACCTTCCTAGTTACATTTATGTCCAAGAAACTGTGTGAACTGTCATGATGGTTCCCCAAGCATAGAAAAGAAACAGGAAGGCAGTTAGAAAGGACCATCTTGTAATAAAACTTCATGTAGAAGGGACACCTTGTTTGGAAGTTTTGATGAGTATGTACGTACCTTTGTCGAACATTTATGTTGCAATGTTTGGAAATGTTCAAAATTGCAAGTTAATTTTGTGTATAGTTATAATTGCATTTTAATAAAGTGTTGGGTTCTTGAAAGTGGGATAATATTTAATATAATCCACTCTAAGTATTTTATAATTCAGTGAATATAAAACTTTGGAAAAAGAAGAATGAGATCTTACCTGATGACATAAATAAGTGTAATTAGGTTCTGAACAATAAAGTTCCTATGTTCCTATCCGTTGTGAAACCTGATACTTCGTGATTTCTTGGGGGTTTCTTCACCATGTTATCAGAGTCAAAGTTGTCTCCCTACCCAATTTTGTTGGCACCTAATCCTCAGCTGATGGCATCTTTTACAACCCGATTGAAGTGCTCTTGGTATACTCTGCATTGCATTGTTGTTCATGTTTTTGATTGGAATTGATAGACCATCATCTGTACAGCCTTTTCCACCTTGATCCAGTACTTCACTCTTGCTGCTGCATTTTGAATGGGGACTGAAGCAGTTTTGATGTTCAAGAAACTCGTTATAATTTTGGGGGGAATACCAAAAGCATTTGCTATCACTAAGCAAGTACTCACAAAATGACTCCAAATGAATTCTTGGGCTTCATAAGGTGTGAGTTCATATTCATACAGATACTGACAAAGCATATTCAATACCTATTTCTTCCTGAGCTTTTAAACAGCAGAATCATATAGCGTCACCACCTCAGCACACACTCACTATCACCCTCTTCGATTGCATCTGAATACATTAGGTAAAAGGACCCAATACTAAAAACCTTTTGCCATACTCAAGCACCTATGTGGAGTGGGATCTTAAAGAATTGAACCTACCTGGTCATCTAATACTCTAGGAGAAATGTTGAACTCAAAGGCAACAAATTCATTCACGATGTCCTGACAGATTGATTTGAGTACTACTTTTCGTTCCTCAATCCATAAAGATGGTGGGTCCTTAATTTTGGATGGTGGATGGGATCTCATCAAGGATTTTTACCTTAAGGTGGATATTATTGGTGGCTACTAATTTTAGCGTTTAAGGGGATACTGTATTTGGCGGGTATTAATTTTAGCTATTTTGAGCTTTGTGTATTCTATTCTTAAGTGTAGTTTCATATGAAGTTGCTTCAAGAATATCAGGCACGAACAATACAATGCATTATTGTGTCAGTAACTATCATTGGAGAGTTAATTTTTGTAGATTGAACATCACTGGGAATAGTGATACTTCAATCACCTGTCACTCCTGCCTTTGAGTCCATGAAATCAGAAGTATCCGAAACAGACTCTGATGAAGACAACAGCGATCTAGCTAGCTAGCTAACTCCACCAGGACACAAACAGCTAGCACTGTTTTTGTTCAATATTACTTCTAATTATATTATTAGCACGTGCTTATGTAATATTTAGTTCACTCTTTTCTAGCTCTAAGTACCTGCACGAGAATGAAGCTATAATGCTCGAGGTGAATGTAATACATGAGCCGAAGGCGAGTGCATTACATCACCGAGAACATTATAGCATCATTCGAGTGCACCATGCATTAAAACACATGGAGCTAGAAAAGAGTGATCTAAACATTTTAGTGCTGATCACATGACTTGTGACCAATCAAATTCCAGTTGGTCCTTACAGAACTTTAGTCCTAGCCTAGCCCTAGTACTTAGCAAGCTCTGACACACTTTGGTTCAGTAAGAATGCTCTAATTTAATGATATTCAAAAAAATGAATGAGGTAAATTCCTGAGGTTTTCCTGTTTGAAACCCAATGTAAAAAGTGAAATGCTAAAGTCTATAAAAGGAGACATTCAGACATAGCTTTACTGTAAGCACTAGGGACTGAGGCTGGAAGGTCATAATCCTAGTGGATCTTCCACTAGGCTCCTATGTACCTTCAGCACAGTCCCTCAAGTGTGCACTAAATATTTAGTGCACATGAAAGTGTGCTTTATGAGATTTAAAGCACACTTTTCAGAGAATCTGATTGGTCACAAGTCATGTGACCAGCACTAAATTAGCGAATAAAGGCCTACTCGCTAAATTTGCTAAATTAACAAGTCGCCAATAATACACCTTAAGGTACCTTCAAATACTTCATTCCTGTATATGGTACGCTATGAGGATTTTAATTGATTCATTAAATTTATGGACAGGGTCTGCAGAAACGTCCAATCAGGTTACAGAGCTGGTATGTTATACCATGATCTCCTGCAGAAGCTACTGTGTAGAAATAATCTATATGCAATAAAGATCTGTAGTAGCTACTTTTGCAGGCACTCTGCTTCATGCATGGTTTTCAATAGAGCACATTAGTTTATCACTTAATTGGACACTGATCTTAACATGCCGATCTTCAGCACATGGGACTAGTCCTTCCTGGTGAGTTACTCTTTTGACAGAGTTCATTCTAGCCTGTTTTGCTCCCATGGCTTTTGCTACCATCAATTGATCCCCACCAAAAAGGATATTATTCACTTTAGTCACTTTCAATTCTCCTCTGCTAGCTTATAGATGGTCTTGTTCCGTTCACATACAAAATATGTAAAAATAGTTGAATGATATTAAAATTAGTGACCATGCATGAATATGAATGGCTGCAGAAAGTGCAGTTGATGTTTCACATGCACCCACTAGCAGGTTGCTGAATGAAGTTGGTGTTGGGCATGATTTAGAAGGTAGATAATATGGTAGAAATCATGTCTCACCTACACCAGCCAGCATAAAGGATAAGAGATAGAATTTTCTGGACAATGCACATCTTCTGATATTTCTTATTATTATTCAAGATCCATCGGCATTACAGCAAGGATCAGGTTCATTTTGGCTCATACAGCAAATCTCTCTAAGTATTGCATAGCTACGATAATAATTCATATAGGACAATTTTACTATTGCATGACTGAAAGGGTAATATGGAAAAATATTCAGTTCAATACTGGCAGTGTTGGGCCAACTGCATTGAGGGACAATACAGAAGATATTTCTCCATATTGCCTGACCCTAGGCTTCAACACGCTAATAGGTCCTGATGATTTTCAACAATTAAAATACATTATAAAGCAATATTTCTATGATAGGACCTAGATATATTTATTAACATTCCTTTCTAGGATGATTTATGTGTAATTTTCACATGTACCATAAAAAATGCCGAGCAATACTGTTGTGATCACCAAAGTTCAGTTCCTATGCTTATTCGCTCAATTTAATGAGAACAGTATGCCAGAACCTTGATATGGGTGTGGTAAAACTCTCTTGTTCATGAATTTTTTTTTGAACTGTACACATGCCAGCACTACTTGTTTGTTTCTTTGTTGTTGTTATTTTTTGTTCTTGTTTTTGTTTTCATCGTAATAGTTATCGATAGCTAGCTATATTACTGTGGTTAGGGCATATCCATACATTGACTTATAGGGGGATAAAGTTTGCTGCAAGTTTGATTTGCATTTTGTTTGTTTGTTGTTGGATGGTGACTATCGTAGCTTGTTTCTGTTTGTCGAAGTGGTGAAGCCCTGGTGTGGGATCTAGATAAATGCATCAAGATAAAACAGTTCACTTGGTCTCCAGATAAATACAGATTAAAGTCTTGCCGGTAAGTATATGTATTATAAAACTTGAATAAGAAAGATATGCTAGTATATCATACTACAAGACCAAGCTTATTTTGGTCACAAAAAAAAAATCATCATACTGTAGCGGCTAGGTATGAAATGTATAATTTCCCTAGAACACATGGAGCTACACATCTATTCATTTAGTAACAGTTGACTCATTTTTTTTCATTCAGCCCTTGTCTGTTGTATCCAATTAGTTGTATGATGAATTCTAAGCTAGATATTTTGAGTAAAAATATTTTCATGTAAATCAGCTGCAAGCAGCTAGTTTACGTGTTTCAGTAGACTGATATCATTAACTTCAGTATCCCCCCTGCATACAGGGGGAAGGGGGATACTGAAGTTGATACTTCTCATTAAAAATTGATAAATTCTGCACAAAAAAAAGTGTCCTTAAGATACTTCTGCTGAAAACGAAATAATCCTGTTCATGAGATATCAAGACTGCTTCTCATTACATAAAGTTGGACATTCCAGGCCACTAAATCACTTAGTGTCCTGCTACTAGTTGCTCTATATCTTACCATATCAACTTTTCACTCTCTGGGCATTTATTTCTGTGGTGAAACTGCTAGTTTTTAAATTATTTAGATAGTTCAACTGGTAGCATCTATGGTATTTAGAAACCCTTGGAGGTTAGTAGAGTGTGTCAAAGTAATAATATTATGTACTTAGTTTTAAATTGAATTTATTTTTTTACAAATGATCGATCTACATCATTTCGAAACCTGAGGGCCCTGGGCTGTTGTGCATTCGTGCATGGGGTCACATGTGCATGTTATACTCAGTGGATGATTTCAGAACACCTAAAAGTGTATTGAACAAGGGATCTATGTATTTAGAAACTGATACAGCCCAAGCACAGTAAGTACATCTGTAATAATGTATTCCCTCAAAACGGGGAAGACAATACCATAAATATAGAGAGTCAATTGCCAATCTACTGAAACTAGTCTCACAGTGTGTAGCAGAATATGCTTTTGTGGGTCTACTTTATTTGTAATTGGGTGGGTAAAAGGTCAGCAACAAGACTAGTTACATACTATACTAGTGTTATAAAAATCATTATTAATTTGGTTGGTCAGCAAAGGTAGTTATTATTTTATTCTTCAAAGTTATTCAACAGATAATGAAGGAAAATGTTGGCTCTACTCCTTAAGTGTTCCCATCAAGTGGTCTCAGCGGTCTAATAAAACTAGTTACATTATTAAATGGTGTACTGCTTCATGGAAAGTGCATAAAATGCAAAAGATAATCAAAGAATTACTTTGTGTGATGGCTATAAAGTAAGTGATCAATCCCCCAATTTTTTTTTAAGAGCCAACCAACATACCAAGTAGAAAAAACAAAAAAGGGATAAGAAAATTGTGTAACTTTTTACATGTAGAAATGTGTTACTGAGAAGAATCTGTCTACCCAAAATAATTTATTTTGGATAATATAACAGAACAAAGCTGAAAGACCATAACTTAATAACAGATGGGCAACATATGCCGATTGAATTGCAGGCAGCTGAAGAGTTTTAAATGGAACCATCCACAAGGTTTAGAGAGAAGAGGCTGGGTTAGCCCTATAGCCCTTCTCTCTGTTGTTCAATTCTCCATGCTTTCATGGCTGACTAGCTACTATATTTGAAGCCTTTCTAAGCTCTTATCTAGCCTCAGCAACTCCATGAAAAGTAACTCTCTGAAATAAGCTGCACGTGCATCAAAGCATCATCAACATGCAAGACAGCTACAATAGTATATTTCTTACCTAATACATTCATTCTCATAAAGCAGGGGTGTGATAAAAGATATATCACACTCCCTCGGGCTAGAAGTGCGAAAAGATAAGCTTCATGTAATTCTAGGATTAGAGTAGGCCTACTAAGAATAGCCTCAGCCCTGGTACTCCAGAATTTATGCCCTCTACACTTCATTCATAGCATAGTTGTACTCCTTCATGTACAGTATCTATGGTGATATAAAAAAGCCTGCAGTCCAAAGTGCTGATATGATTCATATCCATACTATCTATGTCCTTCTGGTGCATGCCTTGTTGAGCATGCAATACTGGCCAGTAAACAAACTAGCTTCACTAGCCCTGCCCACTACAGCACCAGAGTGCTTGTGCTTTTCACTCATCATTGTTGTTTAACTAATCACTGTTCATGTTGGAAATCCATGTTGACTTGAAAATTATGGCCATTGTCTTCAGGGTGTTTATTGCCATAATTTCCTTGGCACCATGCAAAAACTATTACATATCATATGGATGCGCAGTCTAAAACAAAGAAGAGTTGGAGGCTGTAAGTTGATTGCATGGAAAAGGACGAAGGTCTTTGAGATTGGTGATGGCAGTGAAGCAGTAGAGTACTCAGGGAAGATATGCATTTGATTACATTACGTTACGTCATTGTTTTTTCTACTTGGTATGTAACGTGTTTTTTTTTAAATACTATATTTTGATCTTCCTTCTCTTATAGATAGGTAAATAGGTAATTATTATGTGGATCATTGTGCTAAAATGTCAATGATAGCTATATCTGATCCTCAACTTAGTACAATTTGGTCAGCTATCATGTAATACAAGAATATTACCTGTTTGTTTTTGTTATTATTTTTTCAGTTCGGATGGTTCAAAAATAGCAGTTGGAAGCACAGAGGGTAGCATTTTAATCTATAACAGTTCATTTCAGGTACATGTCTGTATATCATCAATAAGCTTGAACATCATTAGTATTATCATTAGTTGCTAATTAAGGCTCCAAGAACTCATTCTATTTTCATCACTGGGCTAATGTTCATGAACATGAAATCTCATGATCCTACTAAGGAGCAACATACAGAAGTACTGCTAAGCATATCAGCAGACAGAACTTGCTGTGCAACTGAGATAAATAAACAAGGTTAATATTTTAGTGATCTCAAAGAATAGGTATAGACCAATGTAATAATTAATATCAGACTACAAACCAATTTACGGTGTATTTTGAACTAAATATTTATTATAGGTGGATGTTGTGATCTTCAAGTATTTCTAATTCTATTATTACCAATACTGAATATTGTAGCCTGTATTATCATATTAGGATTGACAACAATATGAGTAATATGCTTACCAACCAGCAATTTGTCTGTATGCATTTTTGTTATATTTTCTATTGTGTACTTTCATCATATTTTTTAAAAATTTATTTGTGATGAGCTTAAAAGTATTGATGAGGAACAAAAGAAGGTGGTGTGGTGAGAACAAGAATTAAATTGTGTTATTCAATGGAAAAGAGGTGTCCATACCGAGGGAAAATATGATCTTCAAAAAATTCCTTCAGAGTATTTTGCCATTGATTCAAATCTGTAGTGATGATAAATGGTGGTAAAGCTATTAGAGCAGAACCTTGGTTATCTGGACACCTTTGTCCAAACTTTTTTCCAACGAAGTATATTAAAATAATAGTGTTGTGGTTATGCTGTGTTATATTATAGGCTAACACTAACAGCTACTGATTATTGTTGTGCAGTTGCTATACAAAGCACTCTCAAAAATGGGGTTATGGATAAACGAGGTGTGAATAACCCAGGTTCTACTGTGTGCACTAAACATTAAATTTTGCACTGTGTGCACTACACATTAAATTTTAAAGTGTGCTTTAAGGCCCACTTTTCAGAGGATCCAATGTGACAAGCACTAAAGAAATCCAGTACTATTACAGATACCTGTGTTTTCTCTCTCAAATAAATTCTGACCACCATACAGCATAGCACATTTCAACATAATTTCAAAAAATTCCAGGAAGGAAAGCTGCATAATTAACAGAAGTTGAGCTAAATCACTAGTAAATATGGGGTATAACAGTCATTACAACTTTACAAACTTGAACCATAATAATTTATGGTTCAAGTTTGTAAAGTTGTAATCATTCCAGCACTAGGTCAGACTCGTATTATAATAAATTACCCATCTGTTCCTTGTACATTTTACCAACCTTCATATTAAAATCTGATGTAATGACAAATATTACTCGCACTCTTATTATATCTATCTGTTCCTTGTATGTTTTACTAGTTACCAACCTTCATATCAGTATTAAAATCTGATGTAATGACAAACATTACAGAAATAACATCGCATGAAGAGAAAAACTGATTTATCAAGCCACAATCCTGTAAAGAAGAGTACATTGTGGTTGATATAGTCTATTGAGGCCAACAAGACTTACTTTGATTAGCAGTAATGCATCTCGATATTTTACTGCATCTGACCCAAATACCTGTACAGTTAAGGGGGAAACAGTTCAAATGTTATTCCTCTTACGTACATCATCACATGGTATTAATTTGAGCACACTCTAAAGTCACCAAAATCCAGATGCTAACCTTTGCTGAAACCCAGTGAGCAATCTTGGAGTGCACTTCTGCACATAGTATTGGTGTATAAATCTTATAAACGTTGCATTCCTAGCTGGCTACCAATATGAAGCTGTAGAACATAATGTTATTCCACTATGATGCGTCATCAACCTCAGCCTGGTCCAAAATTATTACATGGTGCACTGCATGCCAGTGCCACTTGAGGACTCATGTATATCAGAGTGCCACACTCCATTTTTGTTTTTGGTTTGTTTTGTTTTGTTTTGTTTTTGTTTTTGTTTTTTTTACGCCAGCTACTCTACCTGCATGAACACATGAATTTAGCTACTTGGTGTTGGTCATAGAGAATTTATTGTGGTCACTGACATCCATGGGTATAGCATAGTATCCCCCATTGGACTACACAACGTGAACACATTGAAGGAAAGTGTATTTTAAACTGTATTAAATTACAATTACCTGATTTTGCATCCATTGATAGATCAACCACAAATTTTTTTGGTATTTCAAATTCTCAGATACATATTCACAAGAACCAGAAAAAATAACCCCATGAATATTGCTGACATTGGAGTTGATAGTGGACAGAAACTTTTCCAGATATACTGAGAATGGTTCCCTGGATAACAACAAATATTTTTTTCCCAAATGACTGAGACATACCTTGGCTCTCAAGTACAGGGGTGGAAAGAAGGGCTGAGTAAGAATAGCTTTACAATGGAACCCCTAAATGTGGACTCCCTGAAATGCAAAAAATCTCTAATCAGGACACTTTTTCTTGTCCCAACACAATATAAATTAACCCCTGAAGTAGAGACACCTCTCTAATCAGGACACTTCACTGGTCCCAAAGGTGTCCGCATTTAGAGGTTCCACTGTATTTCATAAGTAGAAGGGAATTTATACTCTATCACATAGTTAATTCAATCATTAAAATTGACACTTCAATGGTAAACTGAATGATCCGTATTGATGATTACATGCACGTGCATGCTCATCTCTGACCAATCGACCCAGTACATTTAATATATGGAAATGAAGGAAGTAAAGCTCATGGGTAACTCCATAGTCAGGCAAACCATGGCTAGATAGCTATGGCAGTTGCTTTTCTTTTGAGCTAGCTGGGGTAAGTGACTATGGACTGACCAATGGAATCATGTGCCCTGGGGATTAGAGTACGGTAGTCCTGGTGATTATGGCCAAATAAGCAACCTTATCCTCAGCCTGCAAGGCTGGGTTTTATCAAAGAAACACACAAGAGTTAGTGCCTTCGGTGGGTAACAATTGTTGTACAGCGGAACATTAAACTCTAAAATTCTGCATATCAAATAACTCCAGTAAGTACCTGACATGCATGTGGACTAGCCTTGCTCAGTTGGTAGAATGGATAGCCTTGTACCGATGCTTGGTACACTACGTAGCATAACCTAGTTGATCACTTACTACCATAGCTGTAACTAATAGCTAGCTTGACAGCTAAAGAGTGAGTGGACTCGGGCTACTAAAGCATGCAATATTAATTTTGATTACCTTGTATCTTGAATTCTTATAGTAAGGCACAATAAAGCTTGCATAAAATCTTTAATCAAGTAGATTCTTTCTGGGTCATGAGTAGAGAAAATTCTTTTATCCACTTGATATTCTGTGTAGTGTAAAAACATCAAGATTACTTTCAGAACAGTTCTTCCGTTTGCATCTATTATATATAACACAGCCGCATCTGTCTTTCTAAGATGTGTTACTTCCTTTTATACTATATTTCTTTTGTTGCAAACTTAGAGAAGACAATATAAAACATGCTAGATGATTAGACTGTCATTTAATAATTATTATGGTATCAGAAGTTAAAAATTGATGACTGGGTCTTTGATCATCCAATTACTTAGCATGGGATGTGAGCTGTCTTAATTTGATTTCTGGTGGGTTGATAATCATGAAGGTTGCACAACATTTCAGTCTAATCGCCAGCGTGCATCCGGTTGTATTTCCGCAATACAATTTCATTTACATGCTCATCACACGGAATATACGGACACCGGGATACTAGGAAATTTTTTTCTCTGGATTCTCTCAACATAAATCAACAAGACTTGGGCGGCAGTTTTAGGCCTGCACAGATGGACCTTTTGTGTGAATTTGGTACACGTAGCTATTACCACTAGAGAGTTATTAACCCAAGTCTCAACTTCAAGTGTATTGGGCCATTTCCTGTAAACCATTTTGATACCAGGTACATTCTATAGAGGAACACTTACTGCATGCATAAATCCAACGATCATTTCTGTTCAAGAATAATAACACAGTATAAATGACACCACATCTTTGCCACAAATAAATCACAATACATCTAAAAGCCGAGCTCAAGAGATGTACCTCAGCGGCCATCAAAATATGACGTCATCATGTAATGCAAAATGTACACCGAATGTACGCTGGCGTATAGACTGATTTCTTGTACATGTCTGAGCATCATTCAGATTCCTGTAACTTTCAACCTTATAATAATATGCAGTGTAAAAATTGTCCACACTTCATTAAATTATTAACTACTAGCTCAGTAGGGATCACCAGAATCAAATTCAAGATGGCTCCACATCGTATATAAGTGTAGCTGCTACCACTGTATTAATACGTTACATTACCAGTAGTAATACATTCTGCATCGAAAATTGACAGTCCATGCTCTTGTATACCAATATCTCTCAAAAAGGTAGAGAATTGCAACTGTTTCAGGACAGGCTTTTCATCACTTTCGAGAGATAGACCGAATGAACTGTATAATGAATAGAATCAACAAGATGGATTGTTTGTTTGTTTATTTGTTTGTTTGTTTGTTTTAAGCACATAAATTGGCAGTTCAGATAGTCATGCAGTGCAATTTTGGCAGAAATAATCCCTTGATAAACTTTCCTGAAACAATACCTACCTGTAGAAGTTATAGGTCTTTTTAAGTTTTGAAATATATCTCAGTAATACCATCTGCACTTGGTTAGCTTCATCAATTGACCAGTTATTAGAAATAATACCCAATTCTTCCACAGTCATATCATCATCAGAACAAGAACAGCCTATAATTCATAATAATCCATTTTGCAAATGTTCAGTGGAGGACATGTATCAACATACCAAAATCAGGCTTGTGTGGTACATATTTCTGGCCTATTCGAATGTCATCATTAAGAAACTGACACTGAAGTTCACCATCATTTTTAAATGAATAATTGCCTTGTCCATGTTTCTGATCATTCTTCCATAAACCTTTGAAAATCGCACCACTGGAAGCATATATTATTTGAAAAAGTTATTATGATTGGCATTTATACTGTATGAGAGGTCAATGGAACCATGTCTTGCATAAGCAGAGAAACCAAGGGGGTAGTGCCATGAAATTTTCCATTAATAATTGCAACATGAAATGGATTTGTGGGCTAATCTAATAGTTTTTCAGTGTTGTACCATGTTTCTTACTTGGCATAATGAAATGATCCAGAGCCTTCTTTAACTCCATTTTTCCAATTACCTATGTACCAATTCCTCAGTGGATACTACAAAAATTGACAAATGTGATTTCACAGGTACTTTTTTTAAAGGGGAACTGCATACCAAATAGAAAAAATTAATGATATTGAACCATAGAAAAAAAGGGGCAGGGTTTCGAACAAGAGTCAGAGAGAAGCTAGTTTCTTGCTACAAAGTGCCAACTTAAGCCTAGAGAAGAGCAGAAGGCAACATAGATAGCTTATATTTCCATGGAAAGCCTAAGTTTTTGGTGATTTTCCAGACTCTCTGCTGTTGGATTCCCTGGTGCATGAAGCTTTCATGATTGACTAGCTAGCTTTAGTGCTATATTTTGAAGCCTTTATACTTAGGAATAAAGGAGTTGGCTGGGTCATAGAGCCTGGCTAGATAAGAAGCTACAAAAAATTAATCTCCTGCTATCCTGTGATGGTCTGTAGCCAGCATGCAAAAAATCAGAGCTCCAGGACCTTCCAGGGTTTAAAACATATTTGCATTACATTTTTTTTCCTACTTGGTATGTAATTAATAGATGCAGAAATATCACTAAAGAAATAAGTACATAAGTATAGAAAATCAGCAACTCTTAATACCCAGGCTCCCCTGATTACTGTCTCATGATCAACACACAATTTTAGTCATGGCTAAAGTTAAAGAAAAAAATTGTGTACAAGAATCATTTGCTTCTCAAAGAGTACACCTATTTAAGTAACCCATTCTAGCTAGTACCCACCAAACTCACACAGCAAAGAAATGCGGATAAAGAGGGTAGCCTATGGTGTAGGAAAATCACTTGAGGTGGGAGTGCTGAATCCCACAGCCACCAGATGTGTAAACAAAACAAATACACCACCATTTTGCGCTCCCCCCTTCCTACCCCCTAAAGTCTGTACCTTTGGTGATATAATTTATGTCCAACCTAACCTGTAAGCCTGTTTGAACCCTCCCTATAGACCCCTTAACTATGTTCACACCTCCAATTCATGATAGGGCAAACCCCCCCACTGCGCATGCACAGCAAGGGGTTAAGGGTGCAGGCACATAGTAACCAAGGCATGCGCTAGTACTAGCACTAATTAACCACAAACACTACAGCGCTAAAATAACAGATAGTAAACACAATAGCAGCTGCTGCTTTGGCACATATAAAATCCATGCTAGCATGAATAATGAACAAGTCATTGCAACTCAGGAACTATGCATGGGAATGAGCCAATATTTTGCATATGGCAACTACTTGATAAGGTCTAAAAAGTTACATTTTGCTTTAGTTTATAGCTAGTACAGAATGTGCAGGACACTAGATCCTATAATGGATAAATTAAAAAGTAGAATGTGAATTGATAAAAACTAAATGTAATTTTTATGGCATAAGTATAAGAAGTTGTATATCAAAAATCAGCCATTGATTCCAAGTGGTCATTGAGATGTAACGCAGTTTACCTTGAGAATGGAATCAGTCATAACATCAGTCATTTTGATTGGTCCTCCTTTATTTTTTGTGTATGTGGTACTATTCTGATACTTAATAACATGGTGCAAGTTAGAAATTTCTATCATGAATAGTTTTTAAGTTAATTTTCCCTAGCAACCATGCGTGGGCGGAGTGTGCCTGCACCCTTAAGCAATCAGTTGGGATTCATGATAGATATATACATGTCTGGGGCCAAATTTATTTTTTTTGGGAAACTTGTAATAACTACTAATAAGCCCTATAAAGTGTATTTACTAGGCAGGCCCTAGACACAGCCTGGTAAGATCATTAATTTTAACATGCATAATTGTAGCATGTCCATGTGCAAGCTATATTGATATTTAGCAGCAACTGATAGCCTTGGAGGTGGAGCCAGCATTCAAGCTACCAAGAGAGCATTCTTTATGCTATCACCATTCTTCAAGAAAACGTAGTATGAAATATGCAAAATGTGTCGAATAAGTACGTATATTACACTGGGGCATTGAACTCTATGAGCTCTAGTTCAGGGAGGAAATCAGTGTAGAATGGGTAGAGTGCATTTGCTAATAGGAAAAGTTACGCTGGCTGAAGAATTAACTCACTCTCCATGCTGCTTTGAAGTGTGTATGTTATCCACATAGGGTATAGTTGTACTCTCTTTGACTAGTGAGTGGCTCAATTCATTTGCCCAATTATCAAAAGTCATGTGAATACACATACCTGTGAATCATCATTAGTCTCAAGTATCCAAGTGTGCTTGCCATAGCCATGCTGAACACCTTGCTCCCACTGCCCAGAATATACTTCATTTCTTGACTTCCAGTACATAGTTCCTTCTCCATGACGCTTATTATCTAGCCATTCACCATCATACATATTCCCAGATCTGTAAATATGATAAGAGGAAAATACTGCACATGGCTGTACCAATAATGGCATATCTGCAATATCTGAGGATTATAATGACTACTCTGTATACTGGAATCTGGTCAATAGGTTTCCAATATGAACCCATATTGCAAGAAGAGGTGGGCCAATAACTGCATGTTTAGCAAATAAGGTTTGCCTACCAACTTACGGGAAAGCACAACACTGAATAGCTAAAAAGCTCTTGTATACAGTTCATTTAGATAACATATAGATAACATGCATAGTGGCTATGAACAGAGGTGCCAGTACTTATTAATGTTTGTCTGTAATTTAGCCTACAACTGTAGTGTAGAAGATTAGTATGAACTATTTTGTAAAAAAAATTATAAGCAGTTCCTACGTAGATGTAGAATAATGTTGGTATATCTTTATACACCTCATCGTCATTATATGACAGTCATGCACGTGATTCATGCTAAGCTTTATCACTTTGATAATAATCCTACATGGCCCAGGATCGATTGAAATTCATTTATAATGGCACCCCCATATTCAGTAAATCTGAACAAGTGGATTCGCCATTTTTAAAGATTTCACCAGACTCATTGCTAAGTCCCAAGAAAATCAGGTGAATACACTATGGAAATTAAAGGGGATAACATATCAAGCTCATTAGCTAGGAAGATAACAATGTATGGTATCGTGAAAAAACAACAACGAATATTATTCTAAATAAAGAAGAATAGTAGGGATGGCTGTGTGCGGTTCGAAAAAGTTCAGCAGCAAGAGAATGAACTTCAGTCAAGTAACCCCTTACCCATCACCAATATTACCAAACTACGAGCTACTTCACTTCCATGACAGGCCAAGATGAGATTGAAAGGGCAAAATTGGAGGGTAAGTTTTTATTATTTATTTATTTATTTATTTTTATGTAATTTTTTTCCCACAGCTCTGCATGACTTAGCAGAACATTATAATCCAAAAGGAAGAAATAATTCAGGATAGGGGTTGTATGATGCTACATTGTCAGAAAAATACAAATTAAAGGCTGCCAGAAGCTATAAAATAGCAGCAACCACTGTTGAGGGAAAACAAGGGGGCAAAATTCTCTCAGGCAACCCCTGGATGCTGTAACAAGAAGAGGGGTACACAAGCCATCCCCAAACCAGCACAGACCATCCGCCTCTCAATGTTACCAATGTGGACAGGTCGTCAATGTCCTCCAGCAAATGCTACGTGCCATAAATAATGCCATCACCAAGGTCACTTCAACAGTTTGTCACTTGTCGGTCTACTTTGAAAGTTCAGGAGGATAGTGACCGGTGTAGACATTTTGGAGTGTAGACCTAGATATACAAGTGAGCGCAAAAAATTTCTTCTAAATAAAAAGTTAAGTAGGGATAGCCTCTGTATAATGTACTGCAGCCTCGTATGAAAACAATCCCTACATTTACATTCACTGCCTACAGCTAGCTATGGGCAGTTGTAAAAGTAGGGATTGTTTTCATACGAGGCTGCAGTACATTATACAGAGGCTATCCCTATTTAACTTTTTATTTTAGAAGAAATTTTTGCGCTCACTTGTTTCTATCCTTTTTTTAGTGCTTGAAGTTGAAAGTAAGTTTGTGTAAGAGGGTGGCAGTATTGATCGTCACTTGAACTGAGAGTATGCAGTGATTATTAATATTTGACATGAGGCTACAGTACAGTACTGTAGTCTATACAAAGCCAGCTCTACATAAACCTCTTCTGTAGGCACATACACAGTCTCTGGACGAATTTATTTAGCTATTTAAGTTTTATCTATTATTTAATATAAAACTATACAGCAACAGCAATGTAAATGACATGTGCATGGCATGGTAAAGTGAGCTGACTACACTACAGCAAAGTTCTGGCTAATTTAATTTATTATTATTAGGATGAGCATCTGTACTGCAATGCAGCAAGGAGTGTCAGGAAGATCATCAGATAAGAATAAATAGCTAGCTCAGTAGCGGATCTAGAAAAATTAAAAGGGAGTTTCAGCTATCCGCGTGTGCGTGCGGAAAAAATTTGTCTGGCCACACCCTTTTAAAACAGACCGTTTCTGGAGATTTGAAAAGACTCTGAGCATGCTCAGTACTGATAGCAGGTGGGTATTAAAATAGCGCGCTAGCGTGGAGCAAAGGGGTTTCAATGGAAACCACAAAAACCACTCTAAATCAGATTAAACTGAAGACCTAGTAGAGCTACTGAACTGATAAGGCTGCACTGCCACATGTGCACTTATACGCGGCCCCGCCCACACGCTCTGCCCCTACCAACGTGCACTTCAAAATGGTGTAGAAAGATTAGTCGAGTGCATGCTATCGATATCACTGATTTGTGAAGTAGCGCTTTAGTCAAAACTAATAGCAAAAGATCAGCCTCTAGGTGCCGCTCTAGGATCATAAAGAAATAGAACAAAAGTCAATTTTAGGCATCCTTTTTTTCTTATGTTAGCGAATGCATTTTTGGTTTTTAAACATTCTCCTCTCTTCTTTGTAGATATAATAATTCACTGTAGCCTTCTGAGAACCTGTAGAGTAAGGGTAGAAGAGAAAGAAGAGTTTTTAGTTTATACAGTCTTATGACCTTTGACCTGCCATCCCTACTTAGAGAGTGCTAACGCACTCTCTGATAAAGAAAAAGAACAAAAGTCAATTTTAGAACTCGTTTTTTTCTTATGTTAGCGAATGAATTTTTGGTTTTTGAACATTCTCCTCTCTTCTTTGTAGATGTAATAATTCACTGTAGCCTTCTGAAAACCTGTAGAGTAAGGGTAGAAGAGAAAGAAGAGTTTTAGCAGTCTTATGACCTTTGACCTGCCATTCCTACTTAGAGAGTGCTAGCGAATGAATTTTTAGTTTTTGAACATTCTCCTCTCTTCTTTGTAAATGTAATAATTCACTGTAGCCTTCTGAGAACCTGTAGAGTAAGGGTAGAGGAGTTAGTTTATACAGTGTTATGACCTTTGACCTGCCATCCCTACTTAGAGAGTGCTAGCGCACTCTCTGATAAAGAAATAGAACAAAAGTCAATTTTAGACATCGTTTTTTTCTTATGTTAGCGAATGAATTTTTAGTTTTTGAACATTCTCCTTTCTTCTTTGTAAATGTAATAATTCACTGTAGCCTTCTGAGAACCTGTAGAGTAAGGGTAGAGGAGAAAGAAGAGTTTTTTGTTTATACAGTCTTATCACCTTTGACTTGCCATCCCTACATAGAGAGTGCTGGTACGCGAAGTTTCGGGGGGATAGAACTGGGGTAGAACTGTCTTAATTGGGCGTGGGCAGTGCACGAGAGTATTATGGCCATGCCCACGCATTTGGGCTACGGACTGGAGCGACTACAAGATCGACCTAAGGCAAATAAATTTCCTGTTTCTCATCAGCTCCCTCATTGATTTTTGCCAAAATTGAAAAACACAAACTTTTTCTTTGCTGTGCCAGTCAAATCATAAATAATAGAGAGACTCATTGTGAGTAATTAGTGACAGCTGCTTAAGTTAGGCAAAAAATTTGCTGTTTTTAATGGCACACACACTAGCTAGCTAGCAGCTTTATGTAGACCAAGTTAGCTATTAAATCTATCTAGCTACATAACTCAGTGCAGCTGGAAAGTCCTTATGTTTTTGTTTTTGTTTCGCACGCAGCATTGGATTTTTCATATTTTTGTGATGAGAAACAGGAAGTTTAATTGGTTTGGCCTAAAGGCACCAAGTGTTCAGAAGAACTTCTGCTGTTTCGCTACAACTAAAAGACCAATTCGCTATGGCTATACAACCAAGGACTTACTAAAACTCGTGAAGAATTCTGAGGCCGATCTATATATAATCTAGCTAAGCCTAAAATCTAGACTACTTGATAGCTTTTACTATCTAACAATAGGAGCTTACTATCTGCTGCTAGGCTAGCAAAGCGTAGCAAAACTCAAATTCAGTGGCAGCTAATGGCTCAACGCCTCTTCTTTCTTAAGCTTGTTCACGTGTGTGGTCGTAGCACCAATTCGTCATGGTGACGTTTGCAATGGGAATGTGTTTCCTTGGACACACCCACGCTATGGGATTTCTATGGTTTTGTGATATTTTCACGTACCAGGCCCTCCACAATCATAATTAAAAAGGAGGGCCTGGGGACGAGGCTACTAGCACACTCTCTGATAAAGAAAAAGAACAAAAGTCAATTTTAGAACTCGTTTTTTTCTTATGTTAGCGAATGAATTTTTGGTTTTTGAACATTCTCCTCTCTTCTTTGTAGATGTAATAATTCACTGTAGCCTTCTGAGAACCTGTAGAGTAAGGGTAGAAGAGAAGAAGAGTTTTTAGTTTATACAGTCTTATGACCTTTGACCCGCCATCCCTACTTAGAGAGTGCTAACGCACTCTCGATTATTTCATGACCATAGAGTCGGCTCACTCACTGAATTATAGTGGTTGTGCTCTGTATTGATAGCTGTGACCTTAAAATTAATGTCTCTTCACAAGGATGAATAATTAGGAGGGTGATTAGGTCCTCCACCAATAATTATGTATGTACATGTATATTGAATATGATGTATGCATTGTATATCTCAATTGAGATGCATACCCAGACCTGATTCTTTCCTTTTTCTTGGGGGCGGGATCTGATCAAACTTACATGAACATTTAATTTTGCACAGTCAGCAATTTTTTAAATGTGGGCAATAATATCAAGTAATAATTTTGCACACGGATTAGTACTATTAATACGCATCAAATAGAGACGGAGCAAATCAATGAGTGTTCCAGAGCCTATGGATTGGAGTTAAAGGCCAGCAAGCTGAGGCAATATTCTCTTATGTGCTAGGTCATGATACATTCATGTCTTTACTTACTGGCTATGGAAAGTCTCCGGTATAACTGCACAGACTTAACTTGTTATTTCAGTATGGGTACCCACAGCAGAATTTCTTGCAGCCATCCTACTTCGAGCGCTAGCTACCGGCTGTCAAAATGAAGAAGGAGCACTGACTATCTATGGCTGCAGTAACATGTGCATACTTTTCTTTCGCGCTACTTAAATTCACCCCTTCTGGTCTGTGAAAGATCCAGGACCTGGCAAAACAAAACGTTCATATGAGTTTGACCAGACCCTTTCTTTCCCCCGCCCCCAAGAAAAAGGAAATAATCGGGTCTGGCTACACGAGACTAGATTAGAGAGGAGCTTACTTCATTCGACAATATATCTACAATTTCATGAGTCATGACCTGAGAGTTAGCTCACTTGCTGAAATAAGATCTCAAGAGAAGTTATCAAGTTATCAGGTCAACTTGAATGCAATTTGTATAGGTAATCACATGCTTTTGAGCACCAATTGGGTATAACTTCATGAGAAACTGGCTAGGTAATTGCACGAGGAGTATAATTATAGCTTGCATAATAAATATAGGTTAGACAATGAGACCAAGGGATATAGACACCCTCAGGCCCTTAGTAGCACTCTTGCTGCGCTCGGAATGCTACAGCTTCAGGCCTTCGGGTGTCTAAATCACTTATATCCCTTGGTCTCATTGTCTAACTTAAATTTATTATGCAAGCTATAATTATACTCCTAATGCAATTACCTAGCCAGTTTCTCATGAAATTATACCCAATTGGTGCTCAAAAGCATGTGATTACCTATACAAATTGCACTCGAATCCATATGATAATTAAAATAATAAAACCCTTGTTATGTAGAAGCTAATCAAGAAGTGTAAACACAGATGGAGTTTATAAAGATCAATGTTGCTGGCACTCTAGCTCTATAAATGTATTGGGTAAGGGTCCTTTATGCTACTAAGAAATTAGCATCCCACTAGCCTAACTGAACTATCTGTATTTTCTGACCAAATGGCTGCAAAATAGAAGATGGCATATAATTTTTGGCTTTTCTATGATTAGAAGTACTGAGATGCCCTACAGTTATTTACCTTTCTCTTGGTATTGGTATGCAAAGATCATGGTCACTAAATTATTTAACAGCTCACTTGAATCGTTCAATTCCATGTCCTTGCTTCTTATCATTTGCCCAGTGTCCTTTGTAGTAGTTATCTTGGGTAGAATCATATATTATCTCGCCATATCCATGTCGTTTTCCAAGAAGCCATTGTCCGTCATATATAGTTTCACTTTGTGCACAATGGAAACAACCTTTGCCATGACGAAGACCATTTAGAATCTCTCCTACATAGGAGCTAAAAATTAATGAAGCTCCATAAGCAATTGTCAGTTTGCATCCCAGGGAAACATGAATCAGTGTTGGTATTAAAGTGACAAATTTCTTAGTTACTAGGGGCAATGTGCAACATTTGAGTCACAGCAAGTAAGCGAGCAAGTCCTATAGGCTTTTTGAGCTGATATTCATTTGTGCTTTAACTCCTTGTGTCCTTGTGCTATTTACTGTTGAGTTATGTAGCTGCACACCGACCCAACCCAAGTGGAGACGGATTCCAACCCACCTAATTGATGTGAGTTGGGCTACCCGGATCAGAATCCAGGTTGGCACAGTTCACACGCTAAGCGAATCTGGGTTGAATCTGGGTAGCTATAAATAAGCATGTGCCAATGCCTAGCCTAGTAGAAATCAATCGAGGCTTTACAACATGTGCATTATGCACTGTGTGCTGTGCTACTATTCACAACACATCACATGTATGGCCCGGGGCATTTTTGAGTGTAGACAATTTCAATGAGTCATGACCTGAGAGTCAGCTCACTCGCTCCAGCTTGCTCGCTGAATGAAGAGATACAAAATATAACATACCTTCCATCAGGCCAAATATATTTTCCACATCCAGAAATTTTACAGTCCAAAAAATCACCCTATATATAAATAATATGAGCCATGCTATACTGGGAGAGAAAAGGTTGAGTGTAGTTTATAGTCCAATAGAGCTGGAGTACTTTAACAGTCATTAAAATTTTCTCTCCTCTCCAGGACTTAAAGTAAATCCGGAAAAAAATTATTCTAAATAAAACAGAAAAGTAGGGATGGTTGTGTATAAGGTTCATGAACAAGAGAGCACCCCTTACTCCTCCCATTGTACTATTATACTCTCTGACATTGGTATAAGTCTACTTCATAACTTAAAACATAATCGAGTGCATCCAACACTGTCATACACAAGTATGTCACAGATAACGGTGTTTTTGAACTTAGGCAAGCCCAGCCCGCGGTCCAGTCCGCCCCTCGAGCTGGCTAGCTAGCTAACTGAGAAAATTATCCGTACAAAGGCAGTAGTCAGTCAAGTCAGTCGATCAGGCTATGACCATGATCAGCCTTGTGCCCTCAGACTCAGACATGACTAATGTGCTCGTAGCACAGAAGAGCAAGTGAAGCAACACAGCTTGCTTTTGTGAAAACTTTAAATGTTGGGAGTTGCATGCCCTCTTCTTGTAGAGTCTATAAGCCCTTGATACTACTAACCTAGCTTCTCTTTGTTCAGCAGACTCTAATCTAATCTTTGCCTTCTTTGTCCAGCCTTCCATCGTTAGCTAAAAGTTAGCTATTTTGCACATGCGCAGTATTTTACCCTCAGGGCTTGACATACCATATATATCTCCACTATCCAGTTTGTACACCATAAGCCGTGTTTACATGCGGGTTGAGATTCAATCCGGATTCCAATCCACCTAATTGATATGGGTTGGGCTACCTGGATTGGAATCCGGGTTGGTACCGTTCATACGTGAAGCGAATCCAGGTCAAATCCGGGTTAGAACCCCCATGTAAATGGGGCTATAGAGATTGCTTCGCTCGCAACTAGAACATAATTAAGTAACGGCCACTATTCCATTCAAGCCACTGCTATCAAAAATTACACCTGGGTGTTACTCTTCAGCATTAATTATAATGGTAGCTTATTATGTTACACTTGGCCTAATCCAAGCTTGACTTAATATTGGTTACCTCATAAATAATTCCATCATACCAGACATATCTTCCAGCTTCATGCATTACTCCTGAAGAAAGGATGCCCTATTTAGTAATAATTAGAACATTTGAAGGTGCATGGGCAAGTAAAGCAAGCTCATATAGTATCTGTGGTCCCTATTGCTTTCCCTAATTTTACATATTCAAGATTCAAGAGTACTTGCATTAATTGAGAGCAAGAGATCAAGTCAAGATAGGTCCACATAGTTGTGCATGTGAAGAAACATTATATCACAGAACCATGAAAATCTGGAGCCAGACAGTGTTTCAATGAGCTACCAATAGTGAGTAAAGCTCACTCGCTCTGTTAATTCTCCAAATGCTCTGACGACAGTTTTTTATATTTCAGTCAACAATTACAATACATCGATTATTATTATCTTAAGAAAAGATACAGTCTTTGATTCTGCTGCATAAAATAATAGGACCACTAACCATCATAGTCACTACCATGTTTAGATCCGCACACATTACAAATACACAAATAAAAATTCAGCAGTGTGGACTCTGATTGTCTTAATTACTTACCTCATAAGTGTGTCCTTCATTAAATACAATATTGTATTTTCCATCAGGACTTCTACTCACTTGATTTCTGTTTAACACGAGGTCAGCATTATTTACTAGAGGACCAATGGTTCTAACCATCACATGCAATAATAGGTTGATATTGATCTACAAGGAAGGACTAAGACAACGTTTAGCTAATGCTCTATAGTCACTGACTCTAAGTTTTACATGCCACAGCACCTTCGGCAATGGAATCTATTTTAGAAACCTTAGATCTGGCTTGCTTGAACTCTACAGCCTAAATGCCTTCAAGTTTCTAAATCCATGTTGGGCCTTGGTATCATTTGGACAGTGTTACTTGAAATGGTAGGTTGCTATGGCTGTCTTCTTTAATGGGATCTATAATATTTAGAAACCCTCAGGCCCGTATTAGCATCTTTAAGCTGCCACAGCCTACAGTCCTCAGGTTTCTAAATACTTGTGTCTAACTATCATATAGTGACCAATCTTTATTGAAGTTCTTTTATGACAAACTTTCAGCATACAAAATCAGCAGCCAAACAAGTTATGCTTACATGATGATTTCAAAATATGAATATACAAAACAAAGTTATACTTCCATTTGCTCAGTGATAATTCCAGGGCAGTGTATCACATAGGAGGGCACTAGTGTGGCACATACATGAGGTGTGAAATAATGCTCTTGTTCATAGCAACATGCTGATGTACTGAGACATCAATAGGGGAAATCATATGTGGCTATGACTCGAGGGTGTTCCCAGAGGAACATGCCCCATCTGAAGTGATCAAGTACAAATCAGTGATCAGATTCCAGCCTCATGAGTCAGTGACAGTGAGATATATTCCAGAAGGTGGAGGAAGGAGAATTAGAATCACACCAGGTTTTCAAAATGCTATAATAGCAATCATTTTTCTTGTGATGAATGACCCAAAGTTTGTAATTATTTACTTCATATAATGGTTAGCTTTCAATTTGACTGCAATCTAATTTTCACTTTAGCCATTTTATCTGGGAAGTGGTACTATCCAGCTGCAAATTCTTATGCAGAAAATCATATCATCATGCTAGTCCATGATATTGGATTCTGATAGCTAATTTACCTTGTTTGTTTGTTTTTTGTTGTTGTTGTTTTTTTTTGGGGGGGGGGGGAGGGACACAGGAGTTGTCTTATTATTTACCTCTCAATCACCATGCCAATAAGATAATCACTTCCTTCTTCATCCATTGTATCTCACTGCTATAACTATGGTAACGCAGAGCGATTATGCGCATGCGCACTTGGATATTTCCTAGCCCGCACAATGGTGTTCTAACACCTATTGTGGCTGGGCAGAGATCATAGTTGTCTTACTAGTCTAGTCTCGCGAGACTACGAGGAAACTTAAACTTCCTTGCGAAGATCTCAGCAGAAAAGAACAGTGAGACTGCTGAGTGCCAGACTCTGACACGACATCCCTGTCAGATGATATTAACTCTATCTGCCTGGTTCGTGAATGTAGTAGGGACCTGGTAGTCTGGCGCAGACTAGACCTGGAGCAATACTTTGGAACTGACTTCACTTCGGCGATCCTTCAACAAAACGCCGAGTTCTACCATGGTTTATGATCCATGGTCACCCACGTCACGTGTTGTCAAGGAAGAAGGGACTGTGACCTGATGTAATCCAACATGCAGCCAGGGCTGCAGGGCTGACATCATGGAATCTTACATGCACTAGACAATGACGCCAAGTGCATTGAAGGCCTGAAGAATCTATATCTAGTGCAAGTGGTTACGTTTCCACTTCATCCTGTGCATGCGTGCCCTGAGAAGATATTCACAGAGACTCTCTTCTCTGTCACATCTTCACCAACAGTTACTTTAACCGCAATGAACTTTTGCAGGATTTATCAGTCTCAGACTCTGACACTTTTTTTCACTCACTTGTGTTATCCAACTAAACTATTTAAAAGTTTATCTTTATAATTCTGTACTCTATGTGCCCACTTGTCCTTTATAATGGACTTTGACATTGTGTGCTCAGGCTGGGGTTTGTGTTGAGGCTAGGCTGTGCCTCAAGATATAGGGATAATAAGAGAAAACATTTCCTTGCTATAAGATGCACTTGGATGACAACTGTGCTGGATCAATGCTAGAGTCTGGACCTATTGCCAGCAAGACTGTTCTTATGACTGTTTATTTTGTGCCTCGTGTGTTTGGTTTGTGCCTTTGTATACTATGTCAGCATGTGCCTTATAGACTTTACATTGCTATAATTATGGGTTTGAGTTGGCCGGCTGGGAACAGACAGTTGGAGAATAAATCATAGGGATAGTTGAAAATCACATTGACTCTTCAAGATCGCATTGATACTAGAAGCAGTTGCACAGCCTAACTCACATTACTCACATAACGGAGATATTGGATTATCATTACAGAGTCTCCCCTAGCTCTAGCTGTACTTTCTGAATATACTTAAGCAGTGCACCCTGTTTGAAAGTTTCATACAGGGTGCTTAATAGACCAGCCCACTTTCTGTATCCAAACAGGGTGGCCTGCCCTGCATTTATTTAATATACTGGAAGAAATAGTCTTGTGAGCCAGTCCACTTATTTTTTCCTGCGAAAAAACTGGTTTGTGAAACTATGGGAGAAACACTGCATTAGAACCTGCGTCAAAGATTGCAGTGATCTTGCAATAGGTTGTGCTTAATTAAACACAATATCACTGAGAAGAAAATGCAGTGGTACTAGACAATGTTGTGTCTGGACACCACAACTAAAACCTGGTTTGTTACCCACAGGGTCCACAGTTAGGAACAGTAACAGTTAGGAACAGTAACTATGAGAATAAGTACATCTGAAAGATGCAACAATACTGTATGCTGAATTGCTAGCTTGTGATGAAACACGACCTAACTCAGATCATATCAAGCAGATAACTTATCCTTTAGCTCAGCTACCCTTGCTGGGAGATGTTGATTTACCAGCACTCTTCTCCTTAATTGTAAGGGTGGCTAAATTATATCAGGACAAAAATCAAATGTCGGTGTGATCTCAAAGTGTCAATGTGATCTCGAAAATGTCTGTGTTCAATGTGATCTAGCTTACATGAAATCCAGAACAGCAAAACCAAATTTACATAGCCTCCTTTCAAATTGCTTTGGAGGGCTACTTGAAAGGAGGCTATGCAAATTTTGGTTCTGCTGTTCTCAATTTGTATTGCAAGATCACTGCAATCTGCTGTACATCCTGGTTCTCAGATTATCCACAGCAATCAAAGTTGATTTAATAAGACTTGCAACAGATTTTTTTTTTGCATCCTACTACAGGTTACCACATTTCATTGATGTAGTCAGAGTTTGGTCCAGTCTGTTGCAAGTTTTACTAAATCAACTGGGCTTAGGTAGATGATGCTCAAGACTTCTATGCTCCAAAATGCTACCTAACCAATATTAAAATAAGCAATAAGCTAATGATTATGCTTGCCCAGTCCACCAGTAGCAGAGCTAGAAGTAGCTTAGCCATTGCCATAAACAGCTGCATGTAGTTCATAGCCTCCGAAATCAAAATCAGGGACAAACCACACCCAGCAATTAAAAGGTGATCCGCCCACTATGAATATCATTAAAATTTATGGTTGCGAATATCAATTGTGACTGTGCTTTTGTTTGGCTAGAGATGTAGCTTAGTTTAGCATCAAAACAACAAGTATGAGGATCACTGTTAAATTTGACAGAGGTGTTCCAGGGTCTTCACACTCAGCCATCAACAAAGATTGTCAAACAAACTGTAGCATGCATGCAGCACATGTGCATGTAATAATAATGTAATTTTAACATTATGTGTCAGCTACTGCTATGAGGTTGCACTATACTCCAATTGTTTATACAGCTATTCAAGCACTTCCGGGACAATCAATAGCCTTATGTAAATCCGTTGCGGGACACATTTAGCGATCACTATTCAGGGTCCATCTGCACTCATGACTCAGGTCTTAGGTAGGGGTCGCTGCTACACGCCAGACTAGGTCTTATAGGTTTATATAAGTGTAACATTAACAAGAAACCACCTCAGGCAGTAGAGAGCGAAGTATTTGTTTTCAGGCTTGCAGCAGCTCCATTTATGCTCATTATGCGAATTCGGTGCCCGTTCTTCTCCACATCCTATCAGTCAACTTCTGAGGCTGAACTCCCTGTGCTGTGGAGCACAGCCACTAACTTAGATTGCTGTTCACTTATTCATACATGTCACACTTCACCTTCTTTTTGTTGCAAGCTTATAGTAACAAGTTAGTCTTTTAAAAAGACTAGGAATGCCTCGGCACGACTTCAGTGCAACCTTTATTATTATTAAACTTTCTAAATAATGTGCACTGAGCAACATGGCTTATTGTAGTAAGGTACACAGCTAGTATTCTTGCTGTTCAATGCTTTCAAACTGCCGTTTTGAATGATTCTCACGCATGGTTTGATTGAAATAATGTGTACTGGATTCTTTCATTAGATTCTCCAACATGGCTGAGGCTCTCTGGCACCACCTAGTTTGTGTACATTGCAAATCTCTGTTGTTTTTGTTCATTGCTGTCTTTTCTGCATGGGCTTCATTTGTTGGCCAGCACTCTCTTCACGGTGTAGCATTACTGCGTAGCCTGAGCCTGTCTGTTTGTCTTTAGTACTGTAGTAGAGCTTGAAGTTGTGTTAGCCAGCTAGCTAGACTAGTAGCTAGAGAGCTAGAGCTAGCCTCGAGGACGAGGCTACAGAGAGCTAGAGCTAGAGCCCAAAGGGCCTAGCAAGTGAATGTCAGTGTGATGAAAAGAAGGTCTGTTGTGGTAGATGAAATAGTACTACTCAGAGACGAGTCCTGACTCAGAGTTAATCAAATCAATTGATGATGGTGATGGTGTTTGTCTGCAAGCTTGTCCACAGCTGGAGCGAGCTCCCCTTATGCACTGGATGGCTGAGTGAAAAAGTTAGACGACAGCGGAGCCAGGACATAGTAGAGCTGTAAGCGAGATGTGATGCTAATCTTTTATAGAAGTGAGTTGCTTCATTGGCCATTCCACCCGTAGCTGCAAAGACTAAAGAGGCATGTTCCACCTCCCTGGATGCATTCATGTTTCTTGTAGGTGGCAGATGCTGGCTTTGTCTATTGGAGGGGGCATGTGGGTTAAAAACACGTACGTCTAGAAATGGCATCCTTCCCAAAAGCCATTGGCAGCTATATCTAGACGGGCTCCATCTTGTGTGTTTGCAGTTGCATTGGTCAACTGTTCCCCAGTGAGTGTTTGTAGATCAGGTTCTACAGAGACATCATGGCATACCTCTGTTAATAGTTTTGCCGTAAGGTCACGAATCTCGTTGTGCCTAATAGAGGGAAATCCGTCCTTGGGGCATGACATGGTGAAATTAGAACCACATGCACAGCTTGTTGACATACGAGATGGCTGCCAGTTATATCTTAATGCCAGTGCATCGAAGAAGGCTCGCTTGTGTAAAGTGAAGCCAAATTCCTCAATTGGTAGTGAAGTGAGCCAACTGGACGCCCCTTTTTCCTGTGCGAGATCCATGGCTCGTTGGAGTGAGTTTGATAGCATTTTCTTGAGGTTCTCAGCAGCTTCATTCCACTTATTTCTCTTCATTGAGGCAATTTCAGTTTTGGCTGTCATCTGTCCTGCAATATCATCATAGGAATAGCTGGAGTTCTGTTCCAGAATGGCGTTAGTGAGTGACCCACTGATCTTGACTGAAGCAGAGAATTCAGTGGCTGCACACTGTGCTGGATTGGAAAGGGCAAGTCCACCAAGTCTGACAGGTAATCCAAAGAGCTCCCTTTCGAAATTATTTGGTGGTGGTCTTCCGGTTAGAATTGGCAGGAGTTTCATGCGTATGAGGTCCTCCAGTGGTTGAAGAAGTGGGCCAATAATTATCAGGGATAGTCCTAGACAAGTATGACCACTTGCTGGTGAAGCCATGTGTAAAAGCAGCATATCTCATCTGACCAGACCTGAACTTTACCCATGATGTGACGTTGTTTAAACTCATTGCAGCGCCCAAGTGTGGTCTACCCTCAGAGGTTACCTTGACATTTGTACCCGTAAATGCAGCAACAGCATTAGTGTGATGGGTCTCCTTCGTGATAAGCCAGGTCTTAGAAGCATTTGTGAAATAACCATAGGCTGGGCCCTTTGAGCAGATTTCATCCCACCACTTTCGAAGATCAGCCATCTTTCCGACACCTGTGGCATCGTCGGCATACCAAACTTTGTGAACGGTTTTGTCTAGCTTTTTGATGAGTGGTATTGTAGCGAGTGCGTACATGGGCATGGCCAGTGGGTCACCATGGGTAGTCCCTTCTCTGGAATAGAGGACATCTCCATCGACAAAGAGCTCTGAGGGTTCCCTGTAGGTATTAATGAGAACAGTGGCCAAAGATGGACAAATCTTTTGCAGTGCAACTTGTCTATTAAGTGAGTTGAATGCATTTGAAGCATCCACGAGTAGGACAGCTTCTGTATCATCGCATTCAAATAGGTTCCTCACTGCATGAACTGCAGCCTTTATGCCAGAAATTTGTTCGGCACAGAGTTGTAACGAGCCGGCAGCATCTTGAACGTCATCCCTGGTGATCGATAGAACTGCCTTGGCGATTATTCGTCTCACTGTTTCCCCTATACCAATGGGTCGTACTCCCAGTCAAGTCATTTAGATCACCATCTTTCCTCTTCTTTCTAGGCAGACAATGTGATCCTTCACTTTTGAATTTCTTGATGGCTTTTGCAGGAGCAGGATGGGAAAAATCAAAGCGGCCTTCATAGCAATTGACTCCAATGCTGAACTGGTAGCAAATGACTCAAACAACCTAGGACAAATGCCTTCCCAGTATTGGTCTGGCGTAGCGGCGACCTTGAACAGATTCATTCTCCAATGTACCACTTCTGAATATGTGGAATCTAGAGCATCAGTAAAGATATCACTGGCATAGGTACCCCATGTAAAAGTAGCATTAGCCACGGGTGAGAATTCTGGCAAACTAGTGATGGTGGGCTCTAAATGGAGATCATTAGCAGTATTATTATCACTTCTTTCTGTATTAGTAGCGCCTATGGTTGGATATCCGGGGTTGGATCAACCACCACCGGCACCTAGTACCTGCATGCACCATGGACCTACTTACCAACAGAGGTCATGGTGGTGTACTTCAACTAGATCAGCTAGAAAATCTAAATGACCCAAATTCCAGGTCCGTAAGGGAAATCCTCATGAGTAAGCATCCCACTGGTCAGCCTGCATTACCTGAGTCCATCCTGAAAGGATCACCGGAAGAGCCCCATCCGATAATGTATGAAAACATTGATGGTTGGTTGATTCGTTCTATTTCATTGAAAGTCAATGGTGCTGACCATCTGGGCTGGATGCTCATGCCTGGCGAAGACTATGTACAACATTCAAGTCTGCATCGAATGACTTGTGTCAAGCTTTAGCATGGGTTACAAAACGTCTCTACTTGATCCTGTGGGACTCCTTTTCTAGCTTGCAGGCTGATAGTGTCCTGGTGTTCGTCCTATTGGCATTGGTGACACAGCAAGACGCATCATTGCAAAAGCGTTTTTTGAAATCACTAGATTGGACATCCAGGATGCTGCAGGTTCAGTTCAGCTATGTGCAGGGCAGATATCAGGCTGTGAAGCCGCCGTTCATTCTGTGTGGGAAAATTTCCATCTAGAAGACACTGAGGCTGTCTTGCTCGTTGATGCCTCCAATGTTTTCAATTCTCTTAATAGGATGTCAGCCCTACACTACATACGGCTACTATGTCCATCTATTTCCAACATACTAATCAACTGTTATAGAACACCCACCAAGCTTTTTATTGACGGTGATGCTCTCTACTCCCGGGAAGGGACCACACAGGGAGATCCTTTAGGAATGCCCATGTACGCTCTAGCGACTGTGCCATTGATCAACAAACTTTTACACTCTTGGTGGAAAAGCCTGTCCAAAATGGGACTAAGCTATGGATATCATGTTAATGCATCCAAGACATGGCTGGTAGTGAAGAAGGAGTTCCTCTTTCAGGCTGAGGCAATCTTTGGTGACACCCAAGTGCAGATCACAAGTGAAGGACGGCCACCTCGGGCACCTTTAGGCAGACCAGAATATGTTGCAGTGCCAGTAGCAGCGTTAAGATGGTGCAAATGGGTTCATTTGCACCCAGTACACTTATCTTTGCACCCATATACACACTTACCTTGCATCTGCTGTAGCCACTTAGGAAGTATTGAGTCAAAGATCAAGGAAAGGTTCAAAGTTCAAAGTTCGAGTTGTGAAGATGAAGCGGGCTAGGTCACAGATACATGGCCAGGGTAAACTCACTGGATTCTTGGCCAAGAGGTTAGATAGCTAATCTTTTACTTTCTCGGGAATGATCCACTTTAACTCCACAGACCATCTCTGTGTCCTGATCCTGGCTCCATTTCTGGAAACAGTGATCCAAGAGCTAGCTCCAGTGATCTGACAGATCATGATCTACCAGGTTCCAATGGGGAGGATGAAGATAATTTTGGGGATGATGAACTTACAGATGGAAAGGATACCAATGGAAGATCATCCAGTGAACAAGAAGACTGTGATTTTACCATCAGCAGCAGAGAGAGTTTGTCTAGCTCTCCTAGCCCTTCAAGCAGTAGGTCATTGCTTTCACAGCCTTCTGATTTGGGCACACTTCATAGTGGACCTTCACGGCCAAAGCTGACACAGTATGAATGCATTTCTTATATTATATGGCTAATGCTAGCCTAGTATTATAACATTTTAGGTACCCCCAGAGACAATTTGGTAAGGCCAAACGAAGTTTCAATCCTGAGTGGTATCAGCGTAGGGATTGGCTAGAATACAGCATCGAGAGGGATGCTGTGTTTTGTTTCCCGTGTCGCATGTTTGGTGGTCGAGAAACTTTCATCACAGTTGGTTTTTCATCATGGAACAAAGCTACTGAAAGGTTTAATAACCATGTAGGCACCCATTCAAGCACCCATCAGAAATGTATGATGTCCTGGAAAAGCTTCTTGCTGGCTCAGTCTGAAGGTGTGGAATCATCAGTTTATATAATTATAATACATAAATGTGTTATTGCAGGTTCTGTTTATCAACAACTGAGTAATTCTCACAGACATCAAATCAAGGAGAATAGGGAATATCTCGGTGCTCTTTTGGATGCAATCTTATTTCTGTGCAAACAGGAACTAGCTTTAAGGGGGCATAGAGAAGGAAAGGAATCTAAAAACAAAGGTAACTTCTTGGAACTCCTGGATCTTTTATCCAAGAGTGAGCCAGATTTTAGAAAGCAGTATGAATCTCGCCCACGCAATGCTACCTATACCCACCCTGAAATTCAAAATGAGCTTATTGATGCTTCAGCTCGAGTAATCCTTAACAAAATCAAGGGTGAGCTCACTGAGGCTGAGTACTGGGAACCTATGGTGGATGAAATGCGAGACTGTTCATGCAAAGAGCTTATGGCAATCTGCATTCGTTACTATAATGGTAGTGCTATTAATGAGAGGTGCATCAATGTTGTAGAGGCCAAGAAATTAGACGCAGCTTCCCTTACAGACCTACACTGTATTCCATGGAGCTAGATCCACATAAAGCTGTTGCTCAGTGTTATGATGGAGCAGCAGCTATGTCTGGTGTGAAGTCTGGTGTACAAGCAAGAATGAGGGAAAAATATGAAAAGGCTGTGTATGTTCACTGCTGGGCACACAAGCTGAATTTAGTGCTAGTTCATGCATGCTCTGGTACCACACATGTGCTTGATTTCTTCTCAACTCTCCAGTCTCTGCATACTTTCTTTTCTGGATCTACTCTTCGACACTCCAAGTACCTTGATAAACAAAAGGAACTACACCCTAATGATAGGACACACAAACTGCAAAGTTTGTCAGATACACGGTGGAACTCACGATTCCAGCTATCAATGCTGTTATTAAGTCTTTAGACTCTCTGATAGAAGTGCTTGATGAGCTACGACAAGGAGGGGATGATGATGCAGTAAAAGCACGAGGCCTGCTTACTACTGTTCAGAGCAAAACATTTATCTTTTTGCTTGTAATGTTCAATGAGCTTTTGAGTATGACCAACAAGCTCTCTGAATGTTTGCAAAGTATGCAAGTGGATCTAGCAAAAGCTGTAAGAGTTGTTGGTGCAGTTAAAGAAACGCTCCAAAGCAAACGGTCAGAGAAAGCATTTGATGGAGTATGGAAGGGTTTTGAAAATTTGTGGCAAAAGTTGAAGCTTGTTGATGTTGAGTCAGAACTTGAAAGACTAAGAAGATCACGTCAACTCCCTGCACGGTTACAGAATGGAATAGTTGAGACAACCATAGGCAATAGACAGCAACTTCAAGAAGCTAGTGACTATCGTCACCAAGTCTACTTTCCAGTGCTGGACAGTTTTCTTGCTGAGATGAATCGGCGCTTTAGTGATGAGAGCACAGTAATTATGAAAGCAGTCCAAGCCTGCACACCAGGATCTGATACTTTCTTTGATCCAGTGGCCATTGAAAAGTTTTGTCAATTCTATAACATTGACCTTTCTGTACAAAGTGAAATTGAGGTAGCTAGAAACTACCTTAGTACCCAGAAAGAGTGCTGCAGCTCTTTTAGATGCTTTGCCAATAAATTTTTTCCCCCACCTCACACAAATGTTGCGAATTATTGTTACTATTCCTGTGTCATCTGCTACTTGTGAGCGAGTCAATAGTTGCTTGGGAGAAATCAAGAATTCTAAACGTAATCGTTTATCAAATCTGACTATAATTGCAATGAACAGTGATCTGCTGAAAACTTTAGATTTAATATCAAGAAGTTATTGACATTTTTGCACAAAAACAGAGAAGATCTGAACTTATTTGATGTAGATTATGTCCTTGCATGTGACCATAATTTCATGAGTATAATGTCTTTTTAAGAGTATATATACACACACACACTTGGCATATAATAGGGTATGTAGCTAAACCTAGCTTGCACCCATTATCCAATATGGCTAGAGATGCCACTGTGTTGCACAGTATGTATCTGAGAAGGTAGACAAGTGGTCACAGGAGCTAAAAATACTGTCCACTATTGCTATCACTCAACCACATGCTGCTCTCGCCGCATATACTCATGGACTGGTGGGTAAATGGTCATATGAAAGGAGCATACGAACAACGTGTACGGGAAATCGAGCATGGTTCTTTCACCCCTCTTATGTTATCTGCTAGTGGAGGTTTTGCGAGGGAGGCCACAAATTTCTACAAAACATCTATCAAGTGGGACCAACAATACAGCCAGACAATGAACTGGCTGCGATGCACAATCTCATTTGCACTACTAAGATCAGCCATCCAGTGCATTAGAGGTGCCCGCTCTTCCAAAGGCCACGCATTCAAATGCTCACCAGTGGATTTGGTGATGGCAGAGTCAGACATGGACAGCTCATCATAATTATTACTCTGTTTACTTTCACTTATTTCTATAGCCATATAGCAGCTAAAAAAAAACAAAAAAAAACCGATATATTACGTACTATCGCGCGCGCATCGCATGATCGATCATAGTCCCGTAAACTCATTGTATACGGCGCGTTACCCGACCGAGCACATGTTCTAAGACAGAAGAATGCAGAACGAAGTTAGTGGTATTTCTGGAGTGTCTTCCTATATTCCGAGGAAATGGTAAGTGTGGATCTACCACCTTAAGAGCAAAAGATTGGTGTTCTTCCTAAATTATCATCACGCCCGTTTGGTTACTCAGAATGTAGAAATGTACATCAATATTACGCTGTGGCTAGAGTACCGGTAGGAAGTTAATACAGTACTCTTTATTCAGCCCCCGTAAGCGTAGTATTATTTTGACAATGTATAGTTTGCTGGTACTCGACACTGCATAAATTTAGGACTCCAGTTAAATGTACATTGTAGCTGACCCTTTACCATATTTCTGATTAATACTACTTCTGCAGTGCAGCAGAAGTAGTGCACATTACATCATTTTTAACCATGCAATTGGTTTTGCAATTCACATAAAGCAACTTGCTGGATTTCTCTGTCCTTGCCTTGGCTGCAATGAAGTAGCTGCAGGTGATTAAATGTGAAATGGCTCAAGTTGTGGACCGTAGGGAAATATGTTAGCCAGAGCTCTTGCAATCATGGGGTGAAATGCAAATTTTAGTAGATAAGAAAATGAAGTATAGCAGAGTAGCGACACAGTGATGATATCCGGCATAGCACATGTACATATGTTGCTAAAGCTGAAAGATAAGGCTCAACAGCAGCAACCTCTGGCTTCTTGGTCTGGCAACATTCTCCAGCAACTAAAAGATATCCGCCGTTTAGTGGGAACAAATGGACAACCAAAATGTTTGTAACCGCCCAGAGAGTGCCTACAAGTAAGCCTAACAGTTCTCCCATGTTGAACCCTCCCATCAGTAAGAATAATAAATCCTACCAAGAAAAAGAGGTAAAGTACATGATCATAAAGGTACCTCAAAATTTGAATCAGTTAATACTTTGAGACTACAGTGCTTTGCAAGTTGGTTGGCAGATTTTGTGTTAGCTGCAGTTGTGTAAACTCTCTATTGTGTTTGCAGTAGTGCACAATAGAGATTTTACATACAACTGCAGCTAGGACATGAACTTTGCCAACCAACTTGCAAAGCACTGTACACCTAATGGATGAATTCAAGGATATTGTCCTCAAAGTTCCAGCATTTGATGTGGGATTAATGGAATGGTTAGATGACTAATCGCATGTACATGCTATACAAAAATGGTGGCAACATCACATTGTGGTGTGTTGGTGAGTCATGCAATAGTGCAGGTTTGAAGAGAAAATGACAATAGTAGTGGACGGCAGGATAAAGAAGTCAATAAAGCTTATAAGATATTAAAAGCAAGCATGACTTAGAAAATAAAGAAACGTTAACAGTGGAGCTGCAATCTTGAATAGATTTGACTACCTCTGGGACATGATTCACTGTACAATAGTTCATGATGACAACTGAATGTGGATTAGTGGCTTACAAGTCATAGCCGAAATCCTCCACATTGAGCCTGAAATTGCCTCAGAAAGTGATACTATTCATTATAGCTGTTACAAGAACCATTTTGCAATAACCAAATCCCTGGATAACTGGATCTCCCAGCACTCGCTATATGGGAGAAAACTTATCAGAGAGTACGTCTTTAAGTAGGGATGGATAGTACTCTATGTAGGGATGGCACGAATTGCCCCGTTGGACTAATACTTACTTTGTTGTCGTTGTTTTTTTTTTTCATAACTTCAGAATACTTCCTCCTACAATTCCTAACTTGAAGACAACACCTTCAATGTGCTAGGACTCGAGTATGAAGAACAGAAACAAAGCAGTATTATTTTATAGTAACTTCTAAAATTGCCGTTTTCATCTGGTCGTTCATCATCATCAAACAACTTATTTCTGATTCAAAATGCTAGCTAGCTTTAGCGCTATATTATAGAAACCTTTCTACTATAGCTACCTACAGAAATGTCATTCTGCTAGCCTTGCTGAACTGAGGCATTTCTTCCAACCACTGCATGTGCCTAACAGCAAAACGAATAAGGTGGACATTATTTAGAGTACCACAGGATAAGTAGCAGCAGTAATAATGAGTGATTATGGTATTCTGCAAAGCAAAATTATATTTCTGTAAAGAAAACAAAGTTGTTTTTGGATGTGCATATCTGGATTCTTAATGGTGCTTAATTTTCAAGGAGTGTAGCTTCTCATGCTTTTAATGAGTAGTGTGAAAGTTATGTTCTGCTAAAAGTAGCGGTATTTGACCTAAGTCCATATGACCATGTGTGATTTGCTCTGCTATTTCTCTAGGACTGACTCTAGAAAATCTTAGGTATGTGTCCCACTGCTGTCATCTTTCATTACTGCTACAACGAAGGACCTTGAGATATAGTCAGTTCTCTAATGCATGCAGCTCTTCCATTTGATGTTTGGGCTCCACCAGCCTTTACTCAGGCATATTTTTTGCTCCACACACTTTGATATACATAATTCGTTGACTCTCTTGTGTAGCAAGTAGCTAGATTTCTCTATAAAAAAAGCAACTGTACTGTACTAGTGTAGTGAGGAGGTGTAGGTAATTCTAGCTCTGGTTGTCAGGAGTGTACAGTAATTTCTAGCTTTGGTTGTCATCCCTACATTACTTTTAATAAGAATTTTAAAAATACTATTTACCTATCAGCCCTGGGCTTAAATTTAATAGTGCTATGTTTCTTCTCTTCATAGTTCCAGTAGTGGTCGAATAATTGGAGCCAAGGATCATGCCTCTGTCCAAATCAATATAGCCGACGTAAGTCAATTTCAAAAAATGTAAATCATCTTAGTGCTTCACTGCCATCATTCTTCATTTTAGACATAGCAAATCTTATGTTCATATGGTAAGGTTCTAGCTGGCATAAAGTCAAATTCGACCCTCTATTATGTACTCTCTCACCAAGAGGGATGTTGTTTCCTATGGTTTATTTATTCTAACTTGGCATACAACTACTATGAAAAACATGTTTCTAGGCAGCCAAAAAATTTTCCTCCGGATTAATTTTCAGCCTGTTTATAAGACCTGTTTTATTCTATCAAGCACAAGCAACTGTAGTCATTAGTGGAGTACTTGTTCCAACTTGTAAACTTAACTCCAGTTCTTTATGAAGAAGTAGAAGGGGAAAAAGGCAGTAGAGCGAACATGCAAAATTTCAATGTCTTCATGTACATTGACTTCGCTCTAGAAAATAAACACATTATTTTCCTACATGGCATGCATTTGCCCTTCCTTTCATGATCATTTTTAGTTCACCTATTATGAGTTGATGCAAAATTCTATTTTTATAAAGGGAAAAATTATTCCATAATGACAGGAAAAAACTTAAATACAGCAAATTATAGAAGTATTTCACTGCTGATCAAAAGCCCATAGAAGTGGAGGTAGTTCTAGTAAAGTACTCAAACTGTCATTAGTATGAAATATAATTCAACAGCTGAAGAACTGCTATTTTATGTTATATTTTTAAAAAATTGGAATTCTACTCTGAAATGGCAACAAGATATAATTTTTGACCATCGTTATATATTGATTAAATTTCATCCTATGTTTTACCATGCTTTAATTAGGTTGATGAAAAAACCGGCAGAGTGACTGGAAATAATACTACATATGCTATATGTGGTTATATACGAGCTATGGTAAGTTGAAAACTGGTAGTTATGGCTACACACATGCAGTAGGACAAAAAAAACAACAACCCACTAGTGAAATATGGGATATCTTGGGACTACAGTGAGTATGGAATAATACTAGTTAGAGCTTGGTAAGCCTACATAAATGAGTTGGTTCCATAATGATATTGTGCATAGTAATCAGTGACAATGTTATAGGGAGAAAGTGATGACAGTATCAATCATTTATGTTCTCGTGATAGTGTTGCTACAGGGTAAGTCTTGCTAACTGAAATAATTATGCTCTCTATGGATGTTGTCTGGTTTTCAATTGCAGATTGATAGATCAGAACTGAATATCAACTTTAACATTAACTTTTGATGTAGAAGTACATTATAATATGGAATTTTTATGAGCTATATGTCGATCCTTCTTTCTTCTATTTTTAAACCATTCTTGAACCTAAAATATAAAGGACAACCTAAATATAAAGGACAAGCTTCTTTACCAAGAACAAAATGAAACTGACCTTCTCCAACTCGATTCCAGTAATTTGTGCTATCCGTTCCTTCTCTGGTTGACCCTCTCTTCGGAAATTTTTGGACATAATTTTACTGACATAAGCCACCTCCAAGACTTCTTTAACATCCACAGACAAGGGAACCCTTAAATGATAAAATATGGGATAGTGACTAGTTTTGCTGGTCACATAACATGATTCAGTGATTTGTTAGAAAATGAAATGCTACTGCCTAATCAATGACTGTAGTATGGTACCTTGAATGCCTGACACCACCTAGGTGATAATGCCACTCTGTTTTTTTCTTAGCAGGCTTGGTACGAGGACGACCAACTCTCCCTTTTTGTTTAATCTCTACATCATCTCCACTTGCATGAGTGGGTGTCAGTACTACATACAGAATGACAGAACATGATAATATGGATGCATAGAGTTGCAATATGCTAAGCCTCCTATGAGATTGTGATGAGTGGGACCAATTGAACATCCATGGAAAATTTCTGAATTATAGAGTTTTATATAGGGAACAGTAAGCAGAACTGGTTTCTCCATAGCAGCAGGTTTTATCATGGGATCTATAACTAGATGAGCAAGTGTGCATAATATGAACAATAATACAAAACAACCAGCAATTATAAAATAGAGCAATTTGAAATCTTACCCATCGAAGCAGATATTGTTGGTAAAATAACTGTATATGCCTACAGGATATAAGTATTTAGAGATAATACATTATTCGTGTGGATATTGCTAATCCATTTGCCTTAGATTGTTCATTCAAGCAAATCTACAAAATAATCCTGAACGCATCATGGAAATACTTCATTAAGAGATTCAAGGCATGTTTTTACATATGTAATCAGGTAAAGTGTGGAGCTTTTTTTTTTTTTACATTACCTAGCACATGTATAGCAAGTTGCACATTTAATCATAAATGCATGGACTTGTGACTAGGCTCAGCAATGTACAGACCATTATGTAGCAATGAAATTTCAGAGGTGCAGATTAAGAAACAACTAATACATAATACTATGTATTCTATATACCTGACTTGCACAGCTGGTAGAGTTAACAGCAGAAGGTATGGATGTATCATCACTCTACAGTTAGAACAATTGTACAAGTATATTGGATTTGGTTCAGGGATATAATTAAGACCCAAAACACGTGCCTGTTACTAATACAACTAAGCCCCCGTTTCTAATAATTATACAGAACTGCATGATCATAGATTTTTTTAATAGCCTTTTTTTGTGAAACTTAAGTCCTTTGCATCCTGTAGACTCTACTGATAAGCTATGCTTTAAATCGTCTTTTAACCTTCTGTCATTTTTCTAAAAGTTACAGGTATGTAAGAAGAGTGACTTTTTTTGCCAATTCCAACATACTTACACATACATAATGATGTTTATTGTACACATGCACATGGTTTAAATCAGTGTTCCTTTTAATTTTAGGCTATGCCCTAAGTATTTCATGTAAAAGTCAATTTTTGACTCATTCTATTCTGCTTCAACATTATTTACGTAATAGTTATAACATGGGTGCTAGGGTTTTTATAGGTTATAAACAACCCGAGTCCCGAGGGCACAGCCTGAGGGCAAGGGTTGTTTATAATCCATAAGACCCATGGCACCCATGTTATAAATCCTGCTATAGCTAGCTAAGGCGAGTATAGACTAGGCTAGCTACAGTAATTTTACCTTGACACTTTAGCGGCCACGCTTTCTTGTCTCCATGGAGATTAAATGTTTCCATGGACTACGGACATTATGGCTTATAAACCACACCGCGGCCCTTTGATCTTGCCCACACATGGGATATATATAATAGTGATGTTTATTGTACACAGCCTATGGTTTTAAATCAGCATTCCATATACATATAAGATTGTGTCTGGCACTGTACATATCTCAATGATAACATCAGGGGGTGCACTAGGAATCTCATGTAGGGAAGGTCAAAACTCCGGTTTCACTTTACAATACAGGTCCTCAAGACACCACACTGAGCTGTTAATTAGCAGTAAAGATTAGAAGATGCATTTGTAAATGAATTGACTTTTCAATTATCAGCATATCATATTGCTGTTGCTGTCACCTGTTAGAATGTATACAGAAGTACTATTTGTTTTCATCATGCTCTATGCTCCTTATGCCAGCTAAATTTGAAATCATGGAAGATGACTCTTTAACCAAGAAGCAATTTTTAGGGTTTAGTTTTGACTGGAGGAATGACATCCAATTTCAAACTACTATTGATCAACAACGTAATGAGGACATCAACTCTTGGTGGGAATATCTTGTGAGTTTCAATTTACATGACATAATAGGAATTCTGGCATTACGAGGAAGCAGGCAGTGGATTCTGGTGCAAAGTGCAACATTGAAAGGTGCATCAAAATAGATTGAAGGAAAAGAAACATTGAGTGGAGGCAAATTACAAAGCTCTTTACCGGACAGAAATTTGATAACTGTAATATAGTTACTGCGTTGTTTTTGTTGTCTATTACAACAACGATTAAGGGTAAACAGTTTTCATGTATGCTATGGTGCATAGATGATGTCTTCCAATATTTCTTTCTGCTGTTAACTAGCTACTATCTATTACTAACCTTTTGCTGCAAAAAGTCTGCAAAATAAAGATAAAGTTTGCGGTAGCACCAAAATGTTTGTTGCTAAGAGGTCAAAGATTCCAAAACAGAGGGCCTACAAGCTGTCATCCCAGGGCAGTTCTATGGCAGAGCCATTAGTGGCCTTATACTTAATTATGGTTCAATACACACAAAAAAATTACAAGCTGTGTAAACATTCACTCGTGCACTTTTACCCTAGTCAATAGACCTGCCAAAATGTACTGGGTTGCAGTGTTTCACAGTGAAAATGGACTGTTTCTCCATGTCAACTGGTGAACATTTAGCAATGAAACTGGACCGGGTCCACTTTTTTTTCAATGCCATAAATTGGATCAGGTCCACTTAAGGAAGGTATATGGAGCATAGCAGGGCACTTGTTTTATCTACCTATTACTAACTACCTCGAAGCTCTCAAATCTGTTCAATATTTCGGTGAGAGTTTGACCAGAAAAACTAGCATCTTCAGGAGATATACACCTAGCATCCATGAGTTTTGTTTTTCGGTGCGCCGTCCCTTACGTAGGGAATCTGGTAAAGGGTCGAGACGGACTTGTGATCGATCAAAACTAACTATAGATCTACTGATATGGGTAAAAGAAGAAAAGGTAGGCACCTAGCTATATTATTGTCTAACTAGAGAAATCTGCAACGTTTGAACGAGCGAACAAGCATTCAATGAGCAAAACCTTTGATGCATTCCTTTATGTGCTGCCATGCTTTGGCTACAGTACAAAGAACAAAAATGTCAAATATTCTCTGCTGGTTTCTGGAAGGGGTCATGCACTGGCTAGAAACCTTCTGTATCCAAGACTAGTTGCCTAATGATTATCAGTCTTGTATATCTGTGGATAAATTTTTCAAAATGAAATGGCTTGCACTTCAATTTTGCCCCAAAAAATCAGAGGTCATCATCACACTCCTATAAAATGTAGTAAAAACGGGTATAAAAGTAGTCTGGCGCAGCAAGCACTTTCGCAACTCCAGCACGAGGGTCTGGTAACACACAATACTTCAACTTGTTCCTGGCCTATAATTTTTAGTTACATAATATGACATTTCAGTGTCGTAAAATGGCGTTAGTCTTGTTTAATTGTCATAGCAACACATCTAAAATGGCCTCCCAATCCCATAATAATTCTTACTAGCCTGAACCGACAGAAAATCTGTGGCAATCTTATTGAAATTGCATGCTATTGGGGCTGGTTTTTTCTATGCCTGTGCTCTTCTTCCTTCAGCGAGGCTTTTCCTATGCAGTTTTCTGGCATCTTGCTTGCTATCTAGGCTTGCTGCAACCCTGCATTTTTCGCTGGTACTGCAGTCTCTGGCCCCTTGCTTGTTTCTATCTTTGTCAGTCTGGCTAGGCTTGCTGCAGTCGCAGTAGCTATCGACCTTTGAACTGTATTTCTCTTTTTTCTTTCTTTCACCCCTCACCTCTTTGTAACGTTGGACTCTTAGAGCATCAAGATTCAAGTCCATAGCTAGAAACTCGAGTGCTTGGGCTCACCCTTCCTTGCTTTGAGCATGTTGCCATGAGTGACACACATGTGCATGAGTTACCAATTGACCTTTGAACCGTGATGGACGGATGTACGTACGTACAAGCGTATTAATATATAGATGGTTGTTATAGCTACCACGCATCATGAAGTGTCAGATTTCTGCTAATCAAGAACAAGTCAAAGTATTGTGTGTTACCAGACCCTCGCGCTAGAGTTGCAGAAGTGCCTGGGGCTGGCTGTGCCAGACTATTTAATAAGCACAAGTAATATGCACTGCATGCTGCTCTACTTGGTATGTTGGTTACACTTGAAAAAAAAATTTTTTTTAATGTTTCTTTTTTTGACCCTAGTGGGAAATAGATGTTCTTTGTAGTGTGCTAATTCATCACTAAAACAATTACTTTGATGCAGTGAACTTTCACTTATTGTACAGAATGCATAGATGATCTTTCTTGAGCTAATGATTATAACTGATTGCTAATACTGATCGAATATATTCACAAAAAAAATTCATTCTATTACGTACATAGCTGTTGGGTAGGCATTATTTAGAGTACTGCTTTGTTAAGTAGAAATTCCAAATATCAGAAAGAGCAACAAAGGTAGAGCAGCAAGAACTATTGCCTGTAGGTAGAGCATATTATAGTGTGCCAATACATTGTGTATAATTATAGTGTATGGCTTGAATGGGAGGGAGCAAGGGGTTTGGCCAGTTGGCGATCGACAATTGTTTTATATATAAAAATGAGATTTTTGAATATTTTGGTCCTCAGTATAAGGTAACTAAAATGCATGGGTAGCGTTAGGATGGAATCAACCTTTCCCTATTGATATTGTGATGTTATTCTGTTTAAGCCTATAAGGCAACAGATGTAAAATGCCGAAGCTGTCCATGTGAGCTCTTCTCATTAATGAACCTGGTAAATAAAACGATGACATCAAATCTAGCTGGTTGACAGCATTTTCATCAAAGGACCATGGTTTCATCTTGTATAAGAGAGTACTATGTGTAAGGTATGGTAACATAATTTCCTTCACATCTAGTCCCAAAGTTGAATAACCCTCTATAATTACTAGGGCAATGTTACAACATTTGAGTCGCAGCGAGCGAGCAAGCAAGTATTCCTATAGGCATATATATTCCTATAGGCTTCTGTGCTGATAGCTATTCATTTGTGCTTTCAACTCCTTAGAAGATTTTGATGCAGAGTTTTAAATGTAAGTGGCAGGCAGCTGCATACATAGAAAACTAGCTGTAATGCTTACCTCAAAGCACTTAGATAAGCCTTGTGCCTGCTGCCCAAAAGGCTGCTGAAATGTTGACCTGACAGTTCATTTGTGCTTTGCTATTGAGTTATGTAAGTGGCAGGCAGCTGCATGCATAGAAAGCTAAGTACTTACCACAAAGCACTTAGATATTTCTAGTGCCTACAATCCACTTAGATAAGCCTAGCCCTTCTATATCCACCATGCTATAAAACAAGGCGGATGTAAAAATCAATCAAGCAATTACAATTGGAATGCATGGGCGCTATGTATGTAAGCCTGAGGCATTTTGGAGTGTAGACATAAGCTGTATACCTGTTTACACTAACCCAGATTTGACCTGGATTCGCTTGTGTGTGAATGGTGCCAACCTGGATTCCAATCTGGGTAGCCCAACCCACATCAATTAGGTGGATTGGAATCCGATTGAATCTCAACCCTATTGAATCTCAACCCGGGTTGGGCTTGCATATATATTTACAATTTCAATGAGTCATGACCTGAGAATCTGCTCCTTGCTGCACTCACTCACTGCAATTATGGAAATGATTGACATGCTTAGTTCTTACAGAGAGTATCCAGATAACCAAGGTTAGACTGTATAATTGGTAATAGCCTCACTGTTTCAGCTGTAGCTTCATGGATTCTAACATACTGTAGCCACTCTCCCATGTGAGATGACCTATGGCCCTCCATAAAATGAACTGGATTTTTTTCAGAATTGATAAGAATGTGCATTTTTATGCACTTCCTTTACATGCAAGAGAATTTTGGAGACAAAGACTCAACACGGAAGAACAACAAATTGTGATTTCTTATTTTTAAAAGTTCTTATGCCATGTAGCTGGAGAATATTGGGCTTGCGTTATGGCTATGTTAGTTTTATATATGAATGTGTAGCATTTCACCCCAACACATCCCATCAGTTTAGAAGCCACTTCTTAGTACATGAAATGAATTAAACATAATGTGCATGCATATGTGGTTGCCATGAGACTTGATTGATTTAGTGTTCCTTACTGTTGCCTTCTTGTCGTTCTAAAACTACTTCTGAGGTCTAAACTCTTGAGGTAAGTTATTCTAGGTATTATTGCTTTAAGGGCAGTGTAAACTTCGAGCTGCCAAGAAGACTAAAATCTTTTTGTGTCCTGATTGGCTGTAAGTGGGACAACTTAAATGAAGGCCTTCCCAACATTATTTAGAAACTAAAGCTTGCTTGGTCTGTGGATCCAAGAGCTATCAATTTCATCATCAATCAAGAAGTATTATGTTTTCTGCAGTTAAGCTACATGATGTATGATATAACAGCTAAACTTCTAGTCTTGTTCCCAGACCACCAAAAATTGCATGGGGAGAAAAAATCTGGGAACGAGACTACCTCTCTCCCACTATCATTAATGCTGTAACTTGTAAATTAAAATTTCTGGGCATAACAAGCAACCTTAGACTGAAAGTATGAGATAGCTATAGGTACAACACTAAACAGTAAATCATGTAGTGATGACTGGTAAAAAAGAGTTGGAACAAGATCACTAGGTGACGTGTCCACATATTTGGCTTCATCCTTGCATAATCTCATCTATTCAGCCCATATTCCAACTTATTTACTGATAATCCTTACATCACTTTCATTTATTGTTTATAGGCACTGAAAATGACGAGTCTGAACGTATGATGATGACTATAGCAGATATAATTAAGGCACTCATTGAAGCTCACTTAAAGAAAGAAAATGTCAATCTTAATAGGTACATGAATTAAAATAAAATCCTAATTTTAGTTGCCTCCATATTATAATCACTGATACTGATCATTAGCAAAAAATATTTGCAAAATCCTGCACATGTGTACACATGTATTTTGCTCACATATAACAGAGAGTACAATAGTACTCTCTATGGATAGGAGGATCACAGAATCCAGTTGCCTATAGTAAAATAATAAGTATCTCTGACTCTATAATTATTCTAGATACATACACCATATTTTCATCATTACATCTAAAAAGGTGATGAAAAATTAAAGGACTTCTAAATAAAATAGGCGCCTTTCTAAGCTCTGTCTAGCTATATATCTCTATAGCAACTTGTTTAAGGGTTGCTGATATTATGCTTTAGTATGCACATACGTGACATCTAGCTAGGGGAAAATGGCATTTCACTAGCCTCATTAAACTACCAGTGTTTCCTGAGAAATGGCTGAGAAAGAGAAGATGGCATGTTTAATTTTAGTGTGATAATTTTATAATACGGGTTCAAAAAATCCTTGCTTTCATACTTGATGGTATATATAACACTCAGCAAGTGTCCACTGAACTAAATACCAAGAACTAGAAGACTTCATTAAAAATTATATATATACTTTTCCTTCACAGTCGTAGCATGTGCTCATGGATACCACATGTTGATAGTAGTGCAACATAGTAATGCATATTTTGCACATATATGTCAGCTTGCATAGGTTGCAATAGCGTATTAAGTACAATCCACAGAATATCACAGTCTACCTTCATAGGGCCTCATACTTTACAGCCATTATACATATTATGATTTTAGATTTTAGATTTTGTGGATGCATTTTTTGTTGACAACATTGTGCTTACATCATGCATGCTTGCATAATTTTCTGACAATATTAATTGAAGCAAATACCAGGCCAGTTGCAATATGATCACAGTACTAGTTCTTATAATATTATACTGGAAGATACCGGTACTTTATTCTCATGGCTTTAAGATATTCGGTATACAATTTTTCATTAAGAAATGAAACTCAACAAGTTAAAAGGAGAAAGAATGAGAACAAGCTTTTTAACCACACCTATTAGAACATTTTTAAGGAGAATAGACTCCATCACTAGCTTCTGGTCTATGGTCAAGGTAGGATATAGTTGCAGTGGTATTCTAACATTCCCTCGTTAATTTATGTGGTTAATCCTCACCATATTCCTTGCATGATAAGGCCTAGGGACATTATAAACATTTATGAAAGGGATGGCTGATGTGAAAGTGATGGTTTGCACATCAAATTAGTTAGCTGGTGAATCATGAATCTGGCATTTCTTATTGACCTTTGATGAAAGTCTATTGATAATTGATGCAGTTTCACTTAATGATGATATCAAGCACAGAGAGTATAGTATTGTGAATAAACATTTATAGCTTAGTGTAAATCGGAGAAGGGACCTGGAGATTCAGTACAAGTTCATTGAAAAATACAGAGCAGAAAGGTCACACCAAATTAATCACCATTTTTAAATTTCTATATTCACCAGCAGCTCTCTGCTTCATAAAGGAGGATTCAAGTACTTTGAATATAAAGATATTTTTAACATGGTTTTAGACAAAAAAAGGCTCAAATGGTGTGATCAGATTTCACATTGTAACTCCATAAATCACTGTTAATAATGAATGTAGTGTACTGAGAGATTAGATAACTGCAACAAGCCGTATAATGTCAAATTTTCTGCCTTTTGAACTTTTTTTGAAAGTAAAAAGTGTGAATAAAATTTTGATTTCTACCCTCGACTGCAGTATTATGTACCATGCAGTCATCCTTTTATCATCATCTATTATTAGTTCAGTATAACAGATATTACCATGCCCCTGAACTTTGGACTTATTGCTGCAAGCACAGAATTGCTAACCCTCAGCACACAGAGTACCTATGCTGTTACATACAGCTATAATATTAACAGTGGCTAAGAATGCTATTTTAACATTTAGTATTGTTTGCATTACGCATAATAAGAGCAAGTACTCAGTTGAGGTCAAGAAACACACATAGCATATATACCAAAAATAAACATTGGACTGGCTATCTCTTCTCAGCATGTAGTGTGGGCACCAAAAGTCCCACCAGGAGCCCCTCCCCAGGAATTGGCTAGCTTTCCTAATGTTCATAGAATTTCACATACAAGTTGCCCTGAACCCTTCAACTTTAGATGGGAGTATTCATCACTAGAACACATTCAAACTATGGAAACTGTGGAACTTATGCATGATCAGAAACCAGAGATTTCAAAAATACACGTTTACATACATGCATACATGGAAATCATATAGCTGCCACTGAGCGGTGGTCAAGCCTAGCCTCGTTCCCAGGCCCATTAAAATAGGCCTGGGAACAAGGCTAGGTCAAGCCAGGATGCCTGTGCACTAAGCAGGCACTATGAGCCAGTGCTGGCAACCTCTTGGAGCCCAGGCTAGGAACTCACAGGAGGACTATCTCTTCTCAGCAAGTGATGTGGGCACCCGAAGGTTGCACTCTGGGCTTGTAAGCGGGAGGCCGTGTGTAAAGTGTTAAAGTACAGACTAACACTTTTTATTTAGCATATTTTTTTCCTCTTCACTTGCATGCTATATAGCTACATGGCTAAAATATGACAAATCTGACTGGGTGTAAACATTTTCTTTTCTTTTTTTAAGTTCAAAATCACTGAAGTGTCAAGCTTTAAATTGGTCTGCTATCTTTGATGTCAGACCACTAATACCAAATGACCTAACAATTCTCTGAATGGTCTGTCATTTGTCAGATCAATTGACAAAAGTTATAATCCTCACTGAGTTACTAGCAACATCTTGAGGCATATCCACTCCATCAATAGTTAAGATGGGAGGTCCAAGGTTCTCTAGGGGCAACTTTACTGCCACAGAATGCTTCTCCTCTATTATCAACAACTCCTGTCTTGAAGACAAAACACCTTCGATGTGCTAGGACTCAAGTATGAAGGGCAGAAGATAAACCAGTATCATTTACTGCGATTTCTAAAATCGCCATTTTATCCCTCTGCCTCATGGAGGAGGCTTGTATATAGGTTTGACAAATTGAACAAGATTAACATAGCAGACTCTACCTGATAGTGCTTACTTAATAATGCCCTTGCTGCACCCAGGGCCTAGATATCATAGATACCTCCATCTCAGTGCCTACCTATATCGTATATAATTTATGGAAATGTGCTCTCACTCACTCGCTCATTCACTTACTAATTCTCTCTCTCTCTCTCTCTCTCTTTCTCTCTCCTCTCCTATCTCTGTAGATTAAAGGGACAATTTTCAAGTAAATATCGTCTAGCATCTCAACCTAAACTAGTTGATATAATTTCAGCTGTGCCTTTCTCATATCGGAAGTTTCTGGTACCCAAGCTGAAGGCTAAACCTATTCGTACAGCATCTGGTATAGCAGTAGTTGCTGTAATGTGTAAGCCTCATCGTTGTCCTCATATAAACTTTACTGGAAACATATGTGTGTAAGTTACAGTAATGAACTGTTCTCCCCTTTTAATTCATTGTTATGTATGTACATCCATATCGAGAGTGTACATCCATATCGAGAGTGTGTAGCACTCTCTAAGTAGGGATGGTCATAAGACTGTATAAACCTTTCTTTTCTACCCTTACTCTACAGGTTCTCAGAAGGCTGCACTGAAATACTACATCTACACAGACGAGGGAAGAATGTTCAAAAATCTAGAATTCATTCGAAAAAAACTGGGTTTCTAAAATTAACTTTTGTTCTGTTTAATAATAATAATAATAACTAGGGCAATGTTCAACATTCAGTTGACAGCAAGCGAGCAAGCAAGTATTCTTCAACGATTTTCATTTGCTGTTGAGTATCTGTAGCAATGTGCAGCATTTGACAGTGAGCAATTAAAGTAGCTGATAGGCTTCAGTGCTTGATATTGCTAAGAGTCATGTAAGTGGTGGCAGGCAGCTGCATACATGCTTACCTCAAAGCACTTAGATAAGCCTAGTGCCTACAAGCCGTTTAGATAAGCCTCTTGTACCTGCTGCCCAAAAGGCTGTAGAAATGTTGAGCTGATAGTTCATTTGTGCTTTGCTGTTGTGTTATGTAGCTAAGTGGCAGGCAGCTGCCTGCATAGAAAGCTAAGTACTTACCACAAAGCACTTAGATATGTCTAGTGCCTACAATCCACTTAGATAAGCCTAACCCTACTATCCACCATGCTATATACAAAGCAATTACAACTGGAGCATGCATATTTAAAATTTCAATGAGTCACGACCTGAGAGTCAGCTCACTCGCTTCCTCGCTGCAATAATAATAAAATCAACGCACCAACTTACTGGCTATAGTCATCAAAATTCTGTTTTATTTTGGCCATCTGTTAGAGTGGCACCTAGAGGCTGATCTTTTGCTATTAGTTTTGACTTGGGTTCTACTTCACAATGGAACACTAGCTAATCTTTCTCTGCCATTTTGAAGCACATGTGTGGTAGGGGGCAGGGCCACATATAAGTAAACATGCATGTGGCTAGCTAGAGCTAAGCATCAGTTCAGTAGCTCTTAAGTTTAGCTAGCTAAGCTAGGTCTTCAGTTTTAATGGTGTTCCAGTCACTCCTTGCACTACAGTACAGATGCTCATCCTATTATAGCCAGTACTTGGCTATAATGTAGTCAGCTCACTTCACCATGCAATGCACATGTCATTTACATTGCTGTTGCTGTAAAATTTGATGATAAAAAATTAATAGCTAAACAAATTCTTCAATCATCACTGACTGTGTATGTACCTATATAAATAGATCTGGCTTTGTATAGTACTGTACTGTAGCCTCATGTCAAATAACCTCTCAATTGAAGTGACAGTCAATACTGCCACCCTCAATTCTTTACATACACAAACTTACTTTCATGCATCATTTGAGTTAAAATATCTTATCTGATTTTAGATACTGTCCTGGTGGACCTGATTCTGATTTTGAATATTCTACCCAGTCATATACCGGATATGAACCAACATCTATGAGGGCAATTCGAGCAAGATATGATCCTTATTTACAAGCCAAGCAAAGAATTGAACAAGTATGCTGTTCTTTAAGTACATTTCATTATTTTAAAATGCTACCGTAATATTTGCTAAGTATGTGCATTTTTCATTTACTACACGACAAGTAGCACAAATAATTATGGTTATGTAGAGATAGCCCCCAAAGCACTAGATTTTAACATCCAATTCCAATATCATCTGTTGCCACCTAACACATGTAAATTATGTGTGAATAACATAAATGACATCTGCTTGCAGCACACAGTCTCTATATTGCTCCAGTGGCAAAGAATTAAGTTTTTGAGACCAAAGAAAGTGTGAAGGCAACTGTATGCATATGATGTCTAAAAGTGTTGGTGTAATTTTTAAGGGCAATTGTATACTATTTAAATAGAAAAATCTGATCAAACTGTGGTCCACTTGCACAGCTTATTATAAGTTCTCTCTGCGGAGGTCTTCAACAGTGTCACCATCCAGGAGTCCTTCACTCAGGTAGAAAAAAATATGCACAGTTAAATAACGATTATTTATGCACTATTAATAAGATGGCAAAATAAAGTGCGCATAAGATCAGAAACACTACTTAGTGTTTAATCATTTTAATCCCGAAAATTTGGGCAATACTACCACCCTCAAAAACATGACCCAATGCCATTAAATTTTTGTAGAACATTATTCAAAAGATTAGTCTCTAATATATATAGCGCTCTAGCGACAGATTGTGATAACTCTAGCCAGTGAGCGCATGGATGAAGTGTCCTGTAGAGGTGTGTGTGCATAATATAGTATAGAAAGGACTGCCTGGAGTTGGATTATAACTGCATGCATCCCCTAGGCAGATGATTAATGTGTCCACTGTTTCTGTTCTTTGGTATAATGTATATGGCCCATGTGGTCTATGTGCTCTATGTAAACATGAGAGAGAGGATCTTTGACACATTCCTAGCAGTAGACATCTGATGTGTTCAAGTTCCATGCCTGTTACAAACATGCACCACGAAACATCAAAAATTGCAATTATCAACCACAGTGGAAGCAGATAGTAGTCTCATGGTCCTGTCACTTGTGAATCAAAGGCAAAAAAAACAAAAAAAACAAAAAAAAAAGCAACAAAAAACTACAGGCACTGTCCAGCACCAGAATTCATTTAGCAATGAGGAGTCAAAGCAGAATATGCCATTCTTGTTATACTCTACCGTATTTTAAATAACTTTCAAAAAAAGGAATTCAATCACCACTGAATATTGCACCTTTGATATTGACTCCGTTCTAAAGCATTATCCAAAAAATTAATCTCAATTTTGAAAGAAATTCTAATACAATTATTACTTTGATCTCATACTGTGTTATACAGCAAAAATAGTTGCCGACAAGGAATGAAGCTATATTATTCCTTAGTTCTCTGCACATCGCATATCAAAGTTACTGCCAGTGAGTTGCCTTCAAGATGATGGTTTGTTTCCCGGCTAAATAAATATTTTAGAAATGCTTTAGCAATTTAATGCATGGACTGTCACATACAAAAAGGGCACTCTCTCTCTCTGGCTCTGATCAACAAAAAAAAGGCAGAATGAGCTGTTTCTCTTGACAAAGTTACTGATCACTTAAACAAAGATATCAAAGAGGTATATTAGTGAATTTAAGTCACCTGGATAGTTCAAATTTCAACCTTACCGATGATTCACTGCTAAAATTTGTTGGCCAACTCACATGCTCAGTACATGACAGTAGACACAACACAAGAATTCCCAAAAGTGTCCATCAATAAGTGCCTGCAGTGGACCTCTCCACTGATGCCATAGTGGTAATCCTGAGCTTGTACAAATCCTAAACAGAGTTTGGGCTATTGCATGCTTGGACACTTGTAATCACCTGGCAACTGAAGCAGTGGAGCAAAGGGTAAGAGTTGGGATTTGAATGTCTCTGAAGCCTGGGCTTGGATTGTTCTTGGTAGCATCAATTGATAATATTGACATTCTTCAAATACGACAGATGTTCCAAGCTCTGGATAAAACACAGTTGGCATAGTTGTGTGTGTGCAACCCTTACCTGAAACTGTCATGTTAACTAATACATTCTTTCAGTGCCAGTGCAGCATTCCATTTCAGAGTGAGCTTGCATTGACTATAACATCTGTACCATCTAGTTGTCCACTAGTCTCAGTAAGAATGTACAAGGCAATACTGTTCTGAGATTTTGAACGAGATCGTAAACCTTCGCATCCCCAACTGCAATTACCTTAGTTCATCGATGAAAATTTACAATTCTTCGTGAAGCTCATGAAGGAAGCATTACCTTTGGATTGATTAAAGACCATGTTTAGAGGACTTCCGAGTCCAAGCATCTGTAATTATTGTACCCAATCTGTACAAGGAATTCACTGCATTCCTTGACAAACTGTGTTTACAGCAGTACACTTTTCATTTCTGGCTCAATTTTCTATCAAAAGACTGTTTTCCACAGATTTGAGGGGGATGGTCATTCGACCACATCAGCAATACACATTACCTACCATTTCATGCAATGTGCATCAAGAATCTTTCATGAAAGCTCAACTTTTCCCTGACCTGATTTGTGCAACATTCCACAAGACATACATCCAAAAGCCTTGCAAACATTGTATCACAGCTATAAGAATTTGGGCCCATTTCCTGTTAGCTGCAGATCATAATTTTGATAGGAACTATCAAAATTATGGACTATCATTATCTATAGAAAATATAGACTGTCGAAATATAGAAAAATTCGACTGGGTCATGCTTAGAGAGTCTGTTTGGGAAGAAAAAAAACAACAATTCCTCACATGCAAAAAAAAACACCATTCTCGCACACTATATTTATACTTGTTTGCTCTTTCTCTCAATATATTTATGCCAATTATTCAACCTTATAAAAATTAGCCCCTTAAACAGTTACAGAAAAGAACCTTCTTCCAAAAATTGCCAGAAATGACACCATTGCATAAAGGAAGTGCATGTTGACGAATAGACTGAGTATGTCTCTACACTAATATGATTACATCCATAAGATCTGATTATCACTATTCTTTGAATGGTCTGCTGGTCAGAATATCATTATTTACATTAGATCATAGCTTAGTAGAAAAACCGAGTGGTATGAACTAGCCAGCACTTATACACCTTGCTGTTAAGCACTTATACACACACTGCATTTTTCATATTCAACTTTAGGGGGGGAAGCACCAGTGCTGAACAGCTAGCTAAGTGGTTTTCTTGTACACAGTTTACATAGATAATAAGTTATTTTTAGACACCTTCGGGCCCTTAGTAGCACCCTTGCTTAGCCTCATATTTTTCCCCTCCACCTGAAAAAAAAAAGGCCTGGGAACGAGGCTACACCGGATGCTAAAATACAGCCTCAGGCCTTCGGGTGTCTAAATAACTTATATCCGTTGGTCTCATTGTCTAACTTATATATATAGTATTTATATATTTTCTACTATTAGCTAAAGCAACTTGGTCATTCAGTTAATAAAGTGGAGTATATCATAATGGGAGGAACATTCATGGCATTAGATGATGAATATAAAGATTATTTCATCAGAAGTCTCCATGATGCACTCTCTGGCCATACAAGCTCTTCTGTTCGAGAGTCTATATTGTAAGTTTTGATCAAAGGATAGAAAACCTAATGTATGGTATGTGGAACACCAGAATACCTTAAATGATGGAACGTCACTTGGATGTAGTGCTCACTTATTAAGTGTTACTTTACCATATATATATTTTTTAATTCTTAGATACTCAGAGAGAAGTAAAACTAAGTGTGTAGGAATAACAATCGAAACAAGACCGGATTATTGCTTAAAAAAGCATATTAGGTAAGAATTAAGGGTATGTGCACAACGGAACCACATTCACACTTGTGCAGAAAGACTAATGATGCTAGAGTTTGTTTCGTGAACACAGTCAGTTTTTTTTACTCAAGTATTACTTGGTACAGCTATATAAAAGTCAACATATAAGTGCATGAGCTAACAGTTCCTTGATATGATACAAGTGTATAAAAGTACAGTAAGGCCACACAAATTTTATTATAAGTTACTCAAGCCCATCCCCCCACATCATATTTTTTATGGACATACAATTTTTATTAAATTAATTACAATTTTGTGGTTAAATTCTTATTGTGCACTGTGCACTAGAGTTTAAAGAGTTTGAGCTGCACCTTCTGCTACTATGCTTTTTTGTCTACCAAGATATTAATCCAGTTTTCATCCAAGGCTACTCTTGCTAGAGACTGGAGGGTGGTGAGGATAGCATGTCCCTTGGTGAATGTGCACACTAAATAAATGCTTTTTAATGACTGGAAGTGGGTGTGGTTTCAAAAAAACGTGCATCCCACATGACTTCATTGCCTGAGAAACTAATAACGTTTGTATGGGCTAACAGTGTCATCTTTTAACCAAGATTCTAAAATTTTAACTATTGTTAATTAAATGTTAAATATATTTACTTGTAGTCAAATGTTAGATTATGGATGTACAAGACTTGAAATTGGCGTACAAAGTGTTTATGAGGATGTTGCTCGTGACACTAATCGTGGCCATACTGTGAGAGCAGTCAGTGAATCATTTCAGCTGGCTAAAGATTCTGGATTCAAAGTTGTCGCTCATATGATGCCTGATCTGCCTAATGTTGGAATTGATAGAGATATTGAGGGATTCATTGTAAGATTTGATGTTTTACCACAACATACAACTGTATGAAATTTGTTCATAAGACCCAAATACTTTATTTCACGCCTCCTTAAACATACTCATCAGTGTACATGGAATTTTGCCAGAGAGAGAGAGTGTCTGCACTCTCTGTTATCAATTTTTGTGGAGAAATTAACTCTGAGAATAGTATGTCTACTTATTTTGTAGGAATATTTTGAGAATCCCGCATTTCGTTCAGATGGTCTAAAAATATATCCTACATTGGTTATTCGTGGAACAGGTACACATAGCATATTTTAGAATCTGTTCACACAATTAGATGGCATTACACATATTAATTGTAGGTCTTTATGAGTTGTGGAAAAGTGGTCGCTACATGAGTTACCCACCCAATATATTGATTGATTTAGTGGCAAAAATTCTTGCACTTGTTCCTCCATGGACTCGAGTCTATCGTGTTCAAAGGTGTGCTAAATTAGATATCACCAAATATACTATTCTCTCTTATAATGTTTTTATTCTGTTGTTATTCTTTAGGATATGACTCCCTTTACCTCACAGTTGGTAAAGGGTTGACACAATGATGAATGAAGGTGATGTGGGGATGACTGATTAACTGGTCAAAAAAATAGTTCAATATACTGTCACCTATGTATGAGATTGGTATGTCACCTAGTGACAGGATTCGTTCTTGCATAATTTATTCTAACTTTTTTTGACCAGTTACCAATCATATCTTACATCACCTTCAAAAAAATTTTTTTTCCTTTAATTTTTTCCCCCTTTACTTGTTTCTATAAATGGAAATGTGATTTCTTTTGCAGGAAATAGTTAGTGCTGTATCCTCATGCAATTTATAAAAGCTGCTTGTTTATATGCTTGAATTATTAACCCTCGGTGTATGTGTGAGGGCTACTGTACTCAGTTTCACTATCTGTTACGCTGCCAGTAGTGATTAGAACACTTTAATTTCAGCCTTAATGGTGTCTAGACAGTGTTTAAATTGAGCCGATTTCTGAAAAAAGGCTTTATTCCGGAAAGAAGGGCACTCCAATATAGCCTATATTCCATATAATGCACACTCTGCTGCCAACCATTACCTACTTTATAACAAGGTGAGCTGAAGATTCATAATTAGCTGGAGTATCTTTAGTGACAAGTCCATGATGGTGTTGTTCATGACAAGCTTTATGCATTAATTAGTAACTACTGTCTTACCTGCATTTTTAAACATAACTGTGCAGTTCTCCAATAAGCAGTGTATTTTTACATGCAGGCACTGGTGATAGCTAGCCTAACAATATTGAATGCTTTATACTTCATACTCTTGCTCATCGCTGATCTGCTCAATATCTGCACTATTGACTTTTAGTGTGTGCTGAGGGTTAACACTTCAGTGCTTTCATTATTTATAACTAGACATGCAAGTTACACCTTAAGTTCACAGTGGGAGAGAGACAGATCAACTCTTTACAAACTCTTCCAATATTATATTCTGCCCTTGGTCAATGATGTTCTGGAGTTGCATTGTTAGATCAACCCTGGTGCTTATAATGATACTCAAGTCTATTTGAAGTAAGATGCTGCCAGCTAGTGAGGTAATACACAGTTCACTGCCACCTCATGAGCATTACCATATGCAATAAAAGGGGTCTTATGGAGCACAGAATTATGGTGTTTATACACCATTTGTTCTTTAACAGCTTTTAATATTTTTCACTTTTATAGTCAACTGTTCTAAGAGGGCACTATCCTGTATAAATTCATATAATAGAATACCCATAGTGCAACCTTCTTTTTTTTCATTTTTTTTTCAGTGCCTGTGCTATAATAGATTATGAACCTGAAGAATATTTTTTTCCACAGCCTCCAAAATTCTCTTGCATGATGTATTGCACTCTCACTAATTTTTAATGTATAAGAACTTTTAATAGTACTTGAGAAAAGGGGTCTTATAGCAAAAAAGAAAATTAAAAATGGGCACCTCAATATATGCATGATTATCATTCTGCTTGCTCGTTCACAAAGCTACCAGTTCAGTGGCAGATAATGTGGTAACCTATCAGTTCCTTGTATGCAATGTCTAGGCCCTTAGCATGGATGTCCGATTTCACCTAGAACATGCCTGGAAGCCCTAGGATGTTAGACCTCACACAGGTGTATGTAGTGACACCTCAATTGCATGCATCTACCCTCATTGTAACATCTGCATAATTCCATCATTGTTTTTGGAATGGAGGTTGTAAGGACAGAGATGCCACCACTGGGCTGTCAACCAGCTAAACCATAGTCTCTTGGGGCAATTACTCCCTCTTGGAAGCAGGCCTTGCTTATGATTTCATTGTATAGACATGGATCAGTCACCAACCAGTTGAGGTCCTTGCGGGCTAAGGCCTCAATGAAACTGGCGGTCATAGGACACCAACCAATTTCTTTCATTATGAGGATTTGCATTGGTTGGTTATAATTGCCGGCTTCACACTCTGTGATATAGTCTGTGTCCAGATCCCCACAGAACTAATGAGATTCTCCATAACTTTTTACCGGGATTCGGAAAGGTGAAGAGAATCAAAGAACTTGATTTTGATAAGAATGTGGCAGCATTATTGGTTCTCAATGCCAATGACCATACTGGCAGCCATCAACAACAAATATTCCACCCACTGGGAAATATGCCCTATGGCTGGCCCATAATCTGGGCTGTCATTTCAGCCATGTCCACAAAATTCCAGTTTCAAAATTTTTATTTCAAGCCTGGTGGATGGGAGCCTGTAAACAGAGGTTAGCATGGTATTGATATTGTGAGTAGATGGAAATTACTGGTCTGGAGCCAAGCTAGCTGTTCTGGAAGGAATGGAGGCTGGTCAGTTACCATTGGCCCAACCAATATTACCAAACTGAGCTACTTCACTCCCGTGACAGGCCAAGATTAGAGTCAATAGTTAGCTCGTAGTTTGATATACATATTGGTGGGGGTTACTTGACTGAAGTTCATTCTCTTGTTGTTGAACTGCACACAGCCATCCCTACTATCTTTTGTATTTAGAATAAATATTTTTTTCCTTTACTTGTTCATCACCTTTTTTGATGTAATGCTCTTATTATAGGCAACTGGATGCTGTGATCCTGCTATCCAAGTTAAAGTTCATCTATTGTAGCTATGTAGTTCATAGGAGGTTTCATCATAATATTGTATGAGCCAAAATGAATCTGATCTTGAAGGACTAATGCTGATGGACTATACAAGATTGCCATTGACCTAATTTGTATAAGTTATGCATGTACCTGATATACTTGATTAGTATTGCATCAAGGCTTGAGACTAGTGCCTAGGTTTTACACTTTGACCATCGAGAGACCAACATCAAGAGAGAAAGCTAATGACAGATTTGCTAGTCAGTTGCGAGAAAAAGTCCAAGAATCACATGTACGAGGGTGGGGCATAAAAATGTCTGCTGCATTGTAGCTAGCAAGTTGGAAAATGATATGCTATTTTTGAACATGTCGAGAAGGTAAAGGATTATAGCGCAGCCAATTCTGGGTAGTGTGGTATAAAAATTATAGCATTGGGATGAACCATTTCTGAAATAAGTTGTTTGATGATGAATGACCAGATGAAAACGGCAAGTTTAGAAGTCGCTGTAAAATGATACTCTTTCGTCTTCTGCTCTTCGTACTCGAGTCATAGCACATTGAAGGTGAAAGTTAGGAGTTGCTGACTGTAGGAGGGAAGTATTCTGGAGTTATGAAAGGTATTAATTCAATGGGACAATCCGTGCCATCCCTACTTAGAGAGTACTATCGTATTCTCTGGTGGAGAACATTGCTCCATCATCCATATATGATATATATATGATATGATCCATCACATTGCTCCAGCATCCATATATGATATATGTTTTATAGAAGTTTGTGACAAAATATGCAATTATAATGTTACAGAGATATACCAATGCCACTAGTCACGTCAGGTGTAGATCATGGTAACTTGAGAGAACTTGCTCTTGGACGAATCAAAGATTTTGGTACTGAATGCAGAGATATTCGTACTAGGGAGGTTGGAATTCAAGAAATTCATAATAAAATCCTTCCTTTCGAGGTATTTAAGTCTACAGTACATATTATCGTCATCAATATGTGTTGAGAAAAGGGTCTTATAAAACAAGAATTCAAAACAGAGTTATTTGTATAATGTTGAAATCAGATTTATCCTACATTTTATATGTAGCTTGTAAACTTTACAAGACTCCCTTTTCTCAATCAAGTAATATGAACCAGAACCTGTAATATTTTTAGTTATGATTTGTGGGTGTAAATAATTATTCTTGATTATATCTAGGTGGAAATCATTCGTCGAGACTACTTTGCAAATTCAGGATGGGAGACATTTTTAACTTATGAAGATCCTGAACAAGGTAAAATTGGTGAAACTTACTTGCATGATTTCTCTGATCTGACCAAGTGTATACGTTCAAAGAAATAGTTGAGCTCACTTGTATTTATGAACATTTGTGAAGTTGAAAGTAAGGAAATATTTTGTGAACAGTTGTCTTGAACATTATAGAGAAGAAAGTTGTACAGTTATTCATTTGAGGGTGGCAGTATTAACCCTCCACCAATACATCCACCTTAACAATTATTAACTCTACTTGTATGCATTTCTTTTCTAGCCTATAGAAATATTATTTAGTTATCCTGGCCTTTCATGAGGATTGAAGTACTAGGTAGTACTCAAAAATAGGGGTAGCCTTATAAGTACTAGCTTCTGTTTAGACAGTGATAACTAGAGTAGATGTCCAGGCGTACATTCTAAATATTAATACAGATTGGGCAATTCACCTTTCCTCTCCCCAGATGCCAAAGCAGCCCTAATATGAGAGATTTCATTATTTTCATGCCTCCCACGCTGAATGTAAAACAAGAACCCCCCCCCCAAGAAGCTCCGAAATTCAATTGCAGTATGTACATATATGAAGTAGCGATAAGAGTATATAGTCTGTGTCATTTCCATCATTATTGTAGGTAGTATAAATTTGTGTCACTTTGTTATTCTTAACAGATATTTTGATTGGACTTCTCCGTCTAAGAAAACCTTCCTCTGATGCATTTCGTCGGGAGTTGAAGCATGATGTTTCAATAATACGTGAATTACATGTGTATCCTTACTTTCTGCAAGTTTTGTTGCTGTAACACTTGAACACACAATGTTAGACTGACAAAGGAAATAGAGAAATTATGTAGTTATTTCAACTTGGGGTTTACTTCTTTAGGGGAGAATAATTTCAATACTACATATATCTTTAGTGGTTATTATTAACTAATTTAGGCTATTACCATATCACTCTATCAAGTACTGGTATCTTTTCATATGGAACAGCTTCTTTAACCAGTTAGTTTGCTTAGTTTATGCCAGCCCAACATAAATTTCTATTGAGCACAAACAGATATAATTTAGTAGAGATGCAATGTTATATTGATGCATTCAAGGACGGAATTGAGCACAATTTTTTTAGTATATGTGATTTATGTGTGATCATTTGAAATGTGTTCCTTAATATGTACTTTTGTAGTTATGGTAGCATTGTACCAGTGAGAGCAAGAGATCCTTCTAAATTTCAACATCAAGGATATGGAATGTTACTTATGGAAGAAGCTGAGAAAATAGCACAGAATGAGCATCGATCATTAAAAATTTCTGTCATATCTGGTTAGTTGTGTTGATGTTTGATATCAGGAATACCACTACAAAGTTTGGGAGTTGACTTGCATACACTTTATGATTGAGCTATTTTAACTGTCTTACATACATATCAACATAACTGAGGAGGTCAGACACTGTCATGTGACAAAATCTATACAGATTCCAATTCCACCATACTGTCTATCATCAAACTTATTTTCTGTGAATCTTTGAACATTCACTCTACTATAACAATTTTTGGATACAAAGTTAGCTGGGGTTTCAGGGTTCTCTCTGAAGGGTGTTAGAGAGGTGCAACACCGCTCTGATGGGGCCCATTTTTCTTTCATGTGGTTAAAACAATGTATTTTAATAGCCACAAGAATATCAAAATCTTTTGATGCGACCGCTCTGATCAGTTTCACTGGGGAGAACCCTGGGCTTACAGATCTCTCAATAAGTTAAAAATCCTTGAACTGTTGAAGAAATATTACACGAGTCTTGAGTGGAATGTGGAGCGGTATTGACAAGTATACTAAGCACACATTCTTAGCATGTTGTTAAAAATATGGTCTAGCTACGTATGTCTATGTGAAGATAGTTCTGTGTATGTAGCACTTATGTAGAGATGACCTATAACCCTCCATAAAAAAATGAGTTGCACATTTCCACCTTGAAAAGAAACCTTTGATGGCTATGCAAAAGAACACAGATTGGATCAAGCAGTCCAGCTTACCCATGTGAGACCCCTTCTAGCAAGCAATGCTGATGGTTCAGAAGATTGATTCAGAAGAACAGAGCGAGCCATTTGGAACATAGTTCACTAAAACTGTACTGAACATGGCAAATCTAATGTCAGTAGTTAACAGGATTAGTTTTACATCACTAGGGGGCCCTCAAGTTCTTTCCTGTGGAGATGAAATAATATGAAAGGAACCTTCATTTACAATGAAAATGATAATTACAGCAAGGGGAGTGCTATTCATTGAGATGGTAACCCATCTCTATCACATCAGGCACAGTCTGGAATATATTTGTGTGGTGTTGAAGGCTAGCAGGTGAAGGCTAGCAGGTTGCTACATATATTGTAGCTAGGTAGATTGGACAGTCATTTCAAGTGTTCTACTGGTCAGGAGTTGCTGATGGTAAAAGAGAACTATTTCTGCACAGTGCAATGGGGACATCCATGCCATGAGCTACTGAGAGACAACTCTTATAATGTATTATACTTCACTGCTAATGGTTTATAAATTTATGAGCTTATGCCTGACTATGCTATGTTTAATGAGCTATTTTTATTTATTCATTTTTTTCCAGGTATTGGGACCAGAAATTATTATAGGAAAATTGGATATGAACTTGATGGACCTTATATGTCTAAATGTTTAAATTAATGTATTACTATATTGAAATGTGGTGGTGTGACCTTATAATTGAATTTTCAGGTTTATGCTTTTTTATTTTCAAGAAGTGGAACTGAGTACCTAAGTAGAAATTACATTGGCTGATATATAATCATGCTGCATAGGGGATGGGTTTCCAACTAGAGAGAAGTCCCAACTAAAGGTCTAGAGAAGAGCAACAAGGTACCAAAGGTAGCATGACACTGGTAAGCACTGAGATGGGGAAAATGAAATTCTAGAGTGGATGTAAGAGATTATATTATAAATTTTCTACTTGGGACCAGAAATTATTATAGGAAAAAATGACAACCCAAATTATACATAAATAAAATATAGACACTGACACTTTATGTGGCTCAATTTTTATTCCAGTCAACACTACCTAGTCATGTCATGAATTATAATGCATAGCAGCATTTTAACATAAAAGTGCTTTAAAAAAAGTATGAACTCATATTTTGAATTCGATAATAAAGCACATTACACTCTGATGTCTTTCACAGCAGCTGTTCAAGAGTGGGCTCCCTCACTTCCTGTGAACATTATAGGAAGTATAATAGATTCTCACTTCAAAAAAATGGTGATTTGGAACAATTATAGGAACTACCATAATTGCTATTGAAACACATTCCTCTGGCCATTTCAATTGCAGCTACTTGCCATCCACAAAAGTTGCACAGTCGCAAGAGCTAGAGGAATCTGTCTGGATCACCATGCCTGCACTTCTTGATAAGGCACTCTGGATGAAGGAATGTATGCCACCACATCAGGTCAGACTGGAACTTGTCCAGTTGTGGTCACCCTGTGCTGCCACTATAAAAACCCTTTGAACAAAAGATCTTCTACTTCTGCCATAGACCAATGAGGGAGAGAATATCCATTTTTGTGATGTTCTTTATCAGCCAACTCTTGAATCCTCTAACTTGTATGGCTTCCATTTGAACAGAATAACAAAATGTCAGTACAGTCACCAGGCCTTCCACTTTCTCAGTTGCCAGTGGAAACCCTAACATTTTGCATACCTGTATATCAGTATGACTACACTCGGGGGGGGGGGGGGGGGGGGGCATCTAAGCAGTGCAAGGGGAAGTTTTTTTGCCACCTATTCAAGAAGAGGTCAGCCAAGATATTAAACAGGAGTGGAACACAAACCTTAAGTATTTGGCATAATCAAGGAATTTTTGTGGCTACTTCTCAAGTTTCTTGTCAGATCACCATGGCAAATTAATGCTAATAGCCAGCAATGATCCTGCACAGTAACTGTAGCAGCCAGTGAGTAAGGGCCACAAAGACTTTCCTTTTCCATAGCATTGCTAGCAACTGCCTATTATTGGGCAAGATGGGATTAGTCAGAAGGCACTCCTGGCCATCAACCTTATTGTAGGACACTTAATAAAGAACTTTGGAATGCTATTGTTCAGGGGGTGTGAGTAGTCAATTATGTATTCCCCAACACTTTAAAACAAAAGTATAGACTGCACATCTATAGCATGTATATAGCATGTACTGCACACCTAGTGTGTGTATTGGGACATTTTAGTGTAAATATAATTACAGTGTAGGATTGCCAGACTTTGGAGTGACCCCCGAGGTGAGATTAACATTCAACTACCCACCCAGCTTTGATTTCATACTCCTCCACTCAATATGGGTGTCCTATAACTGATTGACAGTTGACTTGATTATTGTCTATAACCAATCTGAACCCAGCTGCACCTCCTTGCAGAAATAAATCCTGTCCAGAGATATCTCCACAATTGGGTATGACTTTTGTGGATCTCCGTCAGAAGTTTAAACAGCTTACGGCCGAGGTCAGTTTGGTGTTAGTGAAAACTAGAGTATATCTTGTTCATCTGAGAGACGGTTACTTAAAGGATGCAAAATATTTTCATTTTTCAGCTCGATAGTTGAAATCAGCAAGCAAAACATTGCAAGATGAATCAAAAGAACTGATAGCTAAGGGGAGGGGGGGGGGTATCCTTGTTTCTCAAGTCCCACCAATCGGAGAGCATTGCTAAGACAACCTAAGTATAGATCTAGAATTGAAACATCAAAACCCAATCATGCAATTACAGAGTTTAGTTAAGGACAGCATAATTATATGCTATAAGAATTAGCGTACCGATAGCTCTGTTAATACGTAAGGCAAGCTTTATTTAAGGAGTAATGCTAGGAATAATTGCAGTAATCTTTGGTACAGTCATTTAGCTAACTCCACATTCTAAAAAATCAAACTGGGATGCAGATGTACACATGCACATAGTGCATAATAAGTCACGGTCAACTGGGCATCCTCAATAATCGCACTATTTCATATAGCAAAATTTCAGAAGAGATGGGTGCTTCCTTCTCAGGTAAGCAGTAAGCAAATATCTGGAGTAGCTAGCTTCATGATAGCTAGGGTCACCTCGTCAGATCATGGTCATACCCGTTACCTCAAAACTAGATGAATACACCATTTCAATGAGTCTTCAATTGTGCTACTGTTCAGAAATTAAACTAATCATTAGGATGATTATCCAAGGAATCTGTACTGGTACACCTGGTAAAATAAATGTGCTAAGAAGTTCACAACTTCCATTTCGTCACAGCTAAGAGGGAGTACCGTGTCCTGTCACAGCACTTCAAGTGTATAAGAATAAAACAATGGAAAGATGAAATAGCCCTAACATTGAGTTACCCTTTCACTATATCCAAGGGATTGCTACCTCTTTCATCATACGAGCCTAGATATTTGTTAAAGAGGGAATACTGTGTCCTGTAATAAAACTTCAGGTGTAGACAGACTCAGCTCTTATTATTCAGTCACCCCTTCCACTATATAGCAAGATGGATTAACGAAGTCAGGAAAAGACACAAAATATTTTAGCAAAATATATTTTACTAAACTAAAACTGATTTTAGCAAATCAGTTTTCAGAAATTTTATTAAGCCCTTCATAGAGAACTCACCTGGTATCATACTAAAGCCAATCACAAGCTACAAAATCACATTGATGTGAGAAAGAGCATTCTGAAGCATGTTAAAGAATGGCTCAGACCACAAACTCTATTCTGATGCTGAAAATATCAATGTCCAACCCATAACCCATGGATAGTTTTCCCCCTTGCACATGTTGATATATCGGCACATGTTGAGACTGAGCATGTACACAAACTTGTTATAGTTAGGAAACAAAGTCCAACACAGTGATGTTAAAGATCACATACTTCAAGTCTGAGCCATTCTGTAATTATACCAAACAGTATTATGTAAAATAGCGATGTATACAAAGTTAATGTCCACAGTATTAATAGCAATACATTATAAATGAATGAAATAATAAAAAAAGTTGCATAGTTCACCAACCAAACATATACTCCATGGCCTTTGAAAATATACTGCCACTTTTTTGTGGGATATTTGGATCACATGGTAAAACCTACAAAAAACATAAAACTGTAATTATATACACAGTAATATCGAAGACTATGGAGAAATGGCAAAGTAGGCATTTGAAATTCTACATGCACATGCTCAGCAAATTTTTCTTAGCAATGTTGAGGGCAATCATATTTAGTGATAAGTTTAGTGCAATACGCTGCCAAACTTGCTCTAAAACAATAAAATTGTAATTGTTCTATTTGTTATTTTTCACTCGTTAAGTATTATTGTTGAGCATGCGCACGGCACTTTCTGCAATATGAATCAAGAGCGGAATATGGCGAGTTATTTTTTTCATGAGCCAAAATACAGTGAAATGACCTATCTTCACATTTTAAGTGACATCGCCAGCAAGTTGCTTGTGTAACTGAAGTTTTCATTCTTGTTTCTATGTAAACAGTTAGCTTAAAGAAAATTTTCGAATTTAAAAATTTAGAGGGACATATTCCCTGCCTTCTATGGGACATTTTGTATAGGGTAGGTCATGCAGAAGTGCACCAGTAAAGTAACTGCAGAGATTATGTCTAGATACTAGCTTAAAATTCTTTCCACATCCGACGTTTCGGCCTGGTGTTCAGGCCTTCCTTAGGGATACAATTACAAAACTGAAAAAAATACATGTAGTGAGGTGACTTATAAGGCTTAGTCAGATGACTTAATCCGTGATGCGTGACTGGTTCTGACCGGTTCAGGATGAAAAAACAAAAAACAAAAAAACCCAAGGAAAACACTATCAGACCAATGGTGGTGGGTGTGGCTTCATGCTCAGAGCCTTGATAGTAGAAACCAAGCAGCCAGGCAGATCAAGGCCAACCTTGGTTAAAGCACTTATCCTCAGGTGTTAGATGGATGTGCAGTGCCTCCTTCACCCTCAATTCTCTGCTGGCTCTGTCAATCACTGGTTTCCTGCCATAGGATTGAGTGGTGCACCTTCCACACATGCTCAGCAACTGCTGACTTCCTCTGTTCTCCTTTCCTGCATGCATCCTGGTGCTCGCTCATCCTTTGCTCCAACCTTGTCACTCTAATTCTTTTCATATTTGCATGAAGTTATTCCCTTTCTGTTAGAACTCACTGAGCATATCATACCATTCCACCTTTGCTTAACTTACACCATCAAATGACAACATGACTCTTTACCTTCTCCACATAAGCCAGGCTCCATCCCAAAGAAACTATTATAGACTCTACACCAACAACCCTTGCTTCATTCCTTGGTGCTGCGCTTTCCAAATGTGTGCATTCCCATGCAAAGAAAAGCTCAATGATTAAATTCTTAATATATATTGCTCAAGGATGATCAACTGAGAGAGAGGTTCAACATCTTCACTCATAGGTTCGGGCAGAGAACAAGAAGGTCCATTGATGAAGAAGAAAACTGAAGAAAGTCACCAGATCAATGGCTGACCCAATTTCTTTTTTTCTTCTTGTTGTATTAATTAACATGGGCAAGTGCAATGAGGAGTGTGCCGGATATTGGGAGCATAGTATTTTTGAGAATATTTTGGCAGAGTTTGTTTCCCCTCCATAGCTGACACACTTGCATCAATCGAAAGCCTATGAGATACATTATCTTCAGTGAAGTTTTACATTTTGCCAAATTATTTAGATGAACAAGTTAGGACATTAGATAACTTTTTTCATGTGTGCTATCTGTACAGGAATATCATGAAAGCTAAGACTTGGGGTGTATAGAAAACCAAAGAAGCGAGCCATGTAAACACCAACTTTTGAAGACGGATGACTTTGCTCTGTGTTTCACTACCAAGGAGGTCATACCATTTGGCAAGTGCTATGGCATTTACAACACTTCAAGAGCGAATTAAACTAGGGCAATGTACAACATTAATTTTGACAAACAAGTATTCCTATAGCTAGGCTTTTTAGAGCTGATGCTTCAACTGAGTAATGTAAGTGGCAGGCAGCTGCATACATACAAAACTGTAATGCTTACTACCCAACAATCCACCGACATATATATATATATATAAATTTCAATGAGTCATAATCTGAGAGTCAGCTCGAATGTTTCCAATCCCACTCTGCCTTTTCTATCTATGGTATGTGCATGTATTAATAATGAGGTTCAAGATAAATGAGGACACGAATAAGAAAAAGTATGGAATTAACATATCTGTTACTGGCTGCTGCATATGAAGAAAGATGTAATGCATAGTGTGTACCATCTTTTACTGACAAAAGCGATGAGATAGAAAGCGTAACCACGTGCTTGCTCAGTACTACTAGCCACTTACAAGTCTTTTTTCACACTCATCGTGGATTAAGCTCGTGAAAATACAGCCACCTTACTCGTGAAATAACTCGCCATATTCCACTCTGACTCATGTAAAGTTTAAAATATTTTATTCTAAATAAAAAGAAAAGTCGGGATGGCTGTATGCAGTTCAGCAGCAAGAGAGTGAACTTCAGTTACCCCTTACCCACCACCAATATACGAGCTAACTATTCCTACTTCACTCCCATAAATGAGATATAAAGTAGGAATAGTTAGCTCGTAGTTTGGAAATATTGTTGATGGGTAAGCAGTTACTTGACTGAAGTTCACTCTATTGTTGCTGAACTTTTTGAATTGCACACAGCCATCCTTACTTTCCTTTTCATTTAGAATAAATATTTTTTCCTTTACTTGTTCATCACTTTTTTTGATGTAATGCTCTATAATCAACTGGATGCTGTGATCCTGATCCAAAGTTCATGTATTGTAGCTATGTAATTCATTGGAGGTTTCACATAATATTGCGTGAGCCGAAATGAAAATGATCTGGAAAGACTAATGCTGATGTGGAGCTCGTATCTATACAGTTTATAATTATAAGTTTGCCATTAACCTAATTTGTATTTTTTACTGGTGTTATGCATGTACCTGATAAGTATTGCATCAAGGCTACAAGACTAGTACCTAGGTTTACGCTCTGAGACCAACATCAAGAGAGAAAGCTAATGACAGATTCGTTAGTCACTTGTGAGGTCAAGGTCCAAAAATCACGTATACAAGGGCTAGGTTGAAAGCTAGCAAGTTGGAAAATGACATGCTATTTTTGAACATGTCAAATTAAGGTAAAGAATTATAGCACTTCAAGTAGTGTGGTATAAAAAGCATTTAAACGAACAATTTCTGATGATGATGAAAGACCAGAAAAACAGCAATTTTAGAAATCGCTGTAAAATGATACTGCTTAACCGTTTAACCGCATTTTATTTTTATGCGCATGCCTATGTGCATGATCTAGTTGCACAGTTGCCAAGTGATTTATATATGCTGCATCTAAGCGATAGTTGGAGGCAGTGAAGGATGCCCCACAGGGGAAAATTGGAGTTCGTAAACTGAAAAGTGTAGTTCCAGATGAACAAAAGAGAGCGAGAGTCAAACAAGAGGTACTAACCGCTCACAAACTCACAAAACTGGGCTATTTCTTCTTCAAAGCGTATTGCCTCCATATTCAAGATGTGCCTCCAGTTACACATGCCACTCTGAACCAAGTCTCAACAAAGTCCCCGTTGGAGCAAAGGGTAAGGAAACTGATTTGGAATCGAACATGAAGTCATTTTGGTCAGAAACATTTCCCAAAATCATTCCCGAACGAATAAACATGGTGGGAAGGAGCCAGCTCAAGGCCAGAGTTATAGACCAAATGCTTTGTCTACATACTCAACAATGCAACCACTCATTTCGCTTCAAGATGCAGGAAGTACTGTATCCATCTGGGAGTGGAGAAAAAGGATTCTACAAGAGTGGTGAATGATGTGTTCGAAGGTAGATGGGATCTAGTCCCAGAAAGCATCAGAGCACCTATCAGAGCCATTCTACCAGAGAGGGTGGACAGTGACAATATATATCTTGACTTGAAGAAATTTCCATCCAAATACGTGAGAGCGACCTACAGGCTCTCTCAGGTGATGCCAGACAGCAACATCTGCTTCGCTCCACTCAGGAGGAGCTGCATTCCATGCCACATAAAACTAGACACAGAAGCATTGGCCCAAATATTTGTGCCTTACAAGAAGGCAGTGGAGGCAAGAAAGGCTGCATCAATCTCAAACAGATTGATTTAGGTATGGGGACATGTTCTCGATTGCAGAGTAGTGGATGGGAAGTCCAGAAAGTATAGATTTCACCATGAAATTGTGACAGACGTTGTGGTCGTCAGCCTGCTTTACTCCAGAGAAGAAATCCAAACTGTGTCCACGGTGTGTACCGATAGTAAAAGCAATGTGCAGAAAGGGCAAGCTGCAGATGAAGTTACGAGCTGCATTCCCCCTTCGCAGACGGTGGGTCTCGACCCAGGAAAAAAGAACGTGGCAACTAGGATAGATAATAGAGGGGTATCGCTGAAGTATTCCAGCAGGCAGAGGGCTTTTGAAAGTAAACTTTGCAGGTACAAGAGAGTACTGAAGAAGGAGAAGATAGCAGCTGGAATAGAAACACTCGAGACAAAATTATCCAAGTTTATTCATAGCAGCAACAGTTTTGATGACTTCCTGCTGTACCTCGAGGCAAAAAGGCAGGAAGGCAAACAGTTTCTATCATCAGGAGAAGTGGAGGGGGTGGAAATTTAGACCATTCTGTAATCGAAGAAGTAGCGAAGCCCGTTTTGTGAACAATGTTGCTAGCACATATGGCAAGAAACTGGTCCAGACAGGAGCAAATGAAAGGTTGTCAGCCATCTCCCACAATTGGCCTCCGTAAAACTCTTTCTACTAGGTTAAAAGTAGGACAGACCTCTATCACTGTGCAGGAATTGCAAGAGGCCTTTTGCCAATGTCGTTTCCAAGGACTCCTCTGCACCCAAGCAGAGGTGCCATCCTGTGAACAAAGCTGTCGATGCAGTCGGACAATCTAGTAACTCACGACGTGTCTGAAGTTAGCTGTGACGCCAATTGGCATTAATAGCCTCTAAAGGGTTAACACCTAAATCAATCAAGGCAATTACAACATGCACTGTGCTGTGCTACTATTCACATTATAGTACTGTACTTATGCCTGGGGCATTTTGGAGATATACAATTTCAATGAGTCATGATAATGAATAGACCCAAAGTAGACATAAAAGATCCTTTGAAAAAGAACTGATTAACCTGATTTTGTGATGTAGAAGCATGATATGCAGCATTCAGTGGTCTCATAGTGACAGTGGTCAGCTGTGGTTCATCCTTGGAATGAGAATCCATCACAGTCTATTGTAACATAACTACCATCAATACATATATACTATATACATGACATCTGTGCATCCTACTTACCTTATCTATACATTGTTGTACACCAACCATTATACCATTTCCAAATACCTTGCCATTCTTGCTTAGTGCCTATTAAACATAAAAAAAAAAGTTCATTATGAGACTACCATAATAAAGGATGGGCCTGTGGTATAATTGCGGTTGGTATTTATGAAGTAGCATTTAGCTGCACATGGTCAGGTTGTAAGAGAAATGTGGATGACTCATTTTTTTGACAGTGACCTTCTAAATGAATTTGAGGCTGTAGATGCTGAGTATAGTCCTGAAGCCCAGCAAAGTGACTACTCTATGATCAGTAGGACTTCTGATGATGGTGGTGAGGAATCTGATAGTTGTGATGGAGCGAACTTAAGCATTCGTGAAGAAGATGAAGCTGAAGAGATACATTCATGCGGCAAACTTGTCGTTGCCACTTTGGCTTGAGTGGCAGAGCTTGTTTGTGCCAGTTTACTCAGGAGATAATTGCTGCTAGTCGTATAAATTTGCCAGACCTTGTGATTTTGTCATATCTACAAAGCTAATCGACGACATTTTAAGGTCAAGGAAATCATTCCTGTATCAGCTATTGGTTTCATGGATATAAAGTATGTAAGACTACTTACCTGTTCCTGCATGATGTGGGACCTAAGTGTTAAAAGAATTTAGTTAAGGTAACATTGCCTATTCTCGGAAACTTTCAACGCTACTTTGGACTGGAAGCAACTACAAACTTACTAAAATAAAGACTAGCCTTTCCTTTTATCATAGCACAAGTTTAGTAATCATAACTGCTGGCGCCCTTGCTTGGCAACACTAAATATCAAGGTGGTTCAGAATTTCCAGAATTGCCTGAGTGTCCTGATTCCGGACACTTGCTAACAGCAACCTGAATCACCTATGAATTGGAAAGGTTCAGTCACTCTCTAATAGTTTAGCCCTCGCTCTGTTCATGGCTACTTTATTGCTGGTCTTTTCTTCTTCGTTCTTCGTTCCGGTGGACTGTACTGGCCTTTGAAACTGATGAGGTCATTTTGCATTAAAATTAATGTGTAATAAAAATTAAGAGTTAGCTAGCGCTGAATTGAAGGAATTCATTCTTCTAGAGTTGCTGCAGATATTAAGTAGGAGCAGTACTTTGTCAGCACCAGGTTCTCACTGCTACAGTAGCTTTGGGTGTCTGGGATTAGGAACTGTCCGAAATTAGGCCATACTTATTTTGATGAGTATGGCATAGTATAATGGCAATACTAAACAACCCAGGATGTGGTACAGTTCATTAATAACTTTCCTAATGTCCATACCTTACCTTTGCCTGGGAGGCCGGGCAGTTTAGTGACAGCAAGGCCTTGCTTCTCCCCACTTACATGAGTAAAAGGCATGTGTATAGAATGTATCGTAAAATTGCTGAGGGGATGATTGTGTTAGTCGACAAAAGTTTGAAACTGTGTGGAACGATTTGCTACCTGCATGAAACCAGCCACAGATCTTTGTGAGGTATGTCACTTGAATATTGTGAAGATTACACACTTGGTATCTGAAAAGTCCAATCGAAGCAGAGCATCATCTTGAGTTAGCAAAGCAGGAATGACTAGTATATAATGAAGAATGTCTCAACAGTGCACAGGAATTGAAAACTAATCCTACTAGTCCCAAGTTTACTCAAATTATGCTCAGCAGCTACATTATCCAAGTAGTCCACAGCAAGTAGGGCCACTCCATTTCTCTTCTAAATAAAAAGGTTAGTAGGGATTCTTATGCAGGGACAAATTCTTGAGTATGTTCTCCTGGCCAGCTGAATAGAGCATTACATCAAAAAAGGTGATGAAAAAGGAAAGGAAAATATTTATCTAAATAAAAAAGAAAAGTAGGGATGGCTGTGTGCAGTTCAAAAGTTCAGCAACAAGAGTGAACTTCAGTTAAGTAACCCCCCAAACTACGAGCTAACTATTCCTACTTCACTCCCATAAGAGATAGAATAAGAATATTCTTTCCTTTACTTGATTGCCTGATGAGAATGAACAGTTGTGGAGTGATGGTAAATGATTCAATTTTACCAAAAAGGAGTTATCTTGATAATAGCAGTAGGTTATAATTCCTCCTACTTTTTACTTTGATTTAAGGATGATCGAGAATCCAAGTTTGGTGGAAATTCAATACTCAACTGCTAGGGTGATCAATAATTTAAAGTGAATTGATGAAGATGACAATGCGCTAGCTGGGCGGCATCGATACAGCAGGTACTGTGTAAATTAAACAGACAACCCACTAGAAAAATATTCACCCAATTACTGAAAAATATCTTTTGGGTAATGAAATATTTCTTTAAACTGTTATGGAAGTTCGTAAAACAAAAAACAGTATAAACTACATAGGTGTATAGCATTGGAAATCCACCACAATAAAAACAGCTTGTTGGACCCTTTGCACATGATAGTCCCACCTCATTATACACTACAAAATACAATACCTTTTTTGCATCCAATTTTGATTGATATAAAATGTGCATCCAATTACCATTAGACATAACCTGCATTAACGAAAATTTATTTTTTTAACTATAATTCTGTGGCATGATAACAGATTAGTGCTTATAAAGTGGGTTAAATTTTATATTTGAAAAAGGGGTAGAAGATTTTGGCAAAAAAAAAACAATAAAAAAGGCAACAAAAAACATAATTACATACCAAGTAGAAATACGTAATGTAATCTAAAATAAGTAATGCAAAGTGCATTTCTTCTGTGAGTATCTCAGCGCTTCGTTGTCATCATGGATCTCTAAAGCAACTTCATCCTTCTTCATGCTATTAGAGCACCTTACTCTACTCCGTTTTGGACTGCACTACCATCTCCATGTTGACGATTTTTACCATACAATCTAAGAACACGTGCAAGCAGAGTTCTTTAACTTTCTCAGCAAGCCTTGATTGCAGACAGAGATGAGACTCTGCTAACCAGTGTGTACGTGCAAGTCTTGTGGCCATCACAGTCGCTTCAGTTGTAAGGTTTGCAAAAAATGTACCTCTCCCCTTCAATAAGAAATCTGTAAGTAGTAAGGGCAATGTGCAACATTTGAGTCACAGCGAGCGAGCGAATAAACCAGTATTTCCTTTTTGGGCTGATATTCAATTTATGCTTCAACTCCTTGTAAGATCTGTGAGTTATGTAGTGGCAGGCTGCTGCATACATAGAAAAAAAAGCACTTGGATAAGCCAGGTACCTACAATCTGCTTAGATATTAAGCTCACCTAAGACTGTAGAAATCAATCAAGGCAATTACAATTAATTGGAGTATGTGCATTATGCACACACAGTGCTCAACATTGATTTGAGCTGAGCCAAGTAGGCTGGCTCTACTTATTTGTGCTTCAGACTTAGCTATGTATACATAAGATAGCAGAAACAGAGTCTGGTTCTAGCCATCTACATAGAATTTGACAGCGAGCGAGCAAGCAAGTATTCTTTAGTGCTTCAACTCAGAAGATTTAGCTGTGGTATATATATACACATATACTTACAATTTCAATGAGTCATGACCTGAGAGTCAGCTCACTCGCTAAAGAATGTATAGGCTGTTCTGGAGGTAGGCCCAAGGGCACTGGTGCCAGTGATGGTTACTCTGTAGGCTATTCTGGAGGGGCAGTTCTGGACATAGGCCAGAGTGCCAGTGAGGTTACTCCGTAGGCTGTTCTGGAGGGTACTGGGATCTCTGAGGGTAATAAATCGTTACTGTGATAAACTAGTTTACCTCTTGCAGGCCATCCATCTGAGCCAAATAAATTTTGTACTTGACTTCCTCCTGCCACCACTTCCTCCACCTCAACGCATTATCATTCCTACTGCACTGCCCCATCCACTAGCACCACAAGACCAAAGATACTTACACACCCTACCCTATACAAATAACATGCACTGCATGCTGCTCTACTTGGTATGTTGGTAATACTTGAAAACAAAACAAATAAACAAAAAAATTATTCTTGCAATCTCAGTACTTACTACAATTATAGAAGAGCAAAAAATCATAATTATATCATCTTCTATTTCTTAGCCATTACTCGTAAAATAATAATGTTGCAAGCAGTTTTATTTCAGTGAGAATGCACATTATTCGCATGGAATTTACATGCATATCGAAATAATTCAATGCACTGTTATGTGATGAGTTGACCGCTATAAAGTATTCAATTTTCTTCTTGATTACTTTAAGGTGGGTATTATTGGCGACTTGTTAATTTAGCGAATTTAGCGAGTAGGCCTTTATTTGCTAATATAAGTACACGCTAATAATAAAATTTCGTATAATTAGAAGTAATATTGAACAAAAACAGTGCTAGCTGTTTGAGTGTCCTGGTGGAGTTAGCTAGCTAGCTAGCTAGCTAGATCGCTATTGTCTTCATCAGAGTCTGTTTCGGATACTTCTGATTTCATGGACTCAAGAATGGCAGCAGTAGGGTGGAAAAAGGCAGGAGTGACAGGTGATTGAAGTATCACTATTCCCAGTGAAGATCCTTTTTGTTCAATTCTACAAAAACTAACTCTCCAATGATAGTTACTGACACAATAATGCATTGTATTGTTTGTGCCTGATATTCTTGAAGCAACTTCATATAAAACTACATTTAAGAATAGAATACACAAAGCTCAAAATTAATACCCGCCAAATACGGTATCCCCTTAAAACACTGAAATTAGTAGCCGCTAATAATACCCACCTTAAGGTAGCTTCTTTCGTTCTTCTACAAGGTGTATAAAATTTTTCTATTTAGTATGTATTTGGCCCAAGATTGGAAAAAAAAAGTACATACCAAGTGATTACATACCAAGTATGTGTAATGTGATATTAAAGTTTTAGCTCATGGAAGGTCTGATTTTTTTTGCATGCTGGCTACTGACAAATCACAGGATAGCAGGAGATTAAGTTTTATAGCTTCTAGTCTAGCCAAGTTATATGACCCAGCCAACCCCTTCAGTCCTGCTGCGCAACTTGTGCCTATGACCACCCTTACCAACTCAACCGCAACAGCTCACAAGTTGCTGCACAGTAGATGGAGCCATAGCTATACCTCTATCTATGATAGAGCTTAGAAAGGCTTCAAACATTAGCTAGTCACCCATAAAAGCTTTGTGCACAGAGAATCCAACAACAGAGTCATGTCAAACTAAGGTAGGCTTTCCAGCTTATATGCTTGCAAACATAAATGCTACTTCACTACCTTGTTGCTCATCCTAGACTTTAGTTGGCGCTTCATAGCATGAACTAGCTTCTCATCTCCTAGCTGGTAACCACGTCCCTTGTGCAGTCATTAATTTTTTCTACTTGGTATGCAGTTGGACTTGAACATTACTGATCACATTCATTACATTTTAAATTAGCTTTTATTCATAGTTTTGCAGATTTAAGAGCTAAATGACCTTTGACCTCCATCTGGCCACAGCCCAGTAAACATGTGAACATGAGCACACTCTGCAATGCAACCAGGAAAGTTATTTCTTCATACAGGTCCAGTCATATCAAGCTAGTTGATTAAGAAATTTACCTCATATTTAATGATATTTCCATACTGAGAGAATTTATCAATGATATAGGAAGATGCAGATGGAGGAAATCCAAACACAGTCACCCAACACTCATCAAAATCTTCACCATATGTCACTTCCTTGCTATAAAGATATATTTTAAAATGATCCTGAGCAATGAAGAATATCTTTTTCAAGAGCCTTTCTTAACCTCTAAAGTACTGTACAAGTTTCAGTTACTGACAAGTACAATTAATTTAGAGTTATTACATACACTATACTTTGAATCTACACATTGCTGGAACCTAGATTACTTTGAATAGGAAATCAAGCCAAATAACAACCATTATGTGTAAGTGAATCTACCAACACTTGAGCTACAAGCTTTAAAAATGAGCTATGTAACTGCCCTGAATTAGATTGATTGAATAGCTGCAAAAATTAGTTGAGGTAAAAATTTTATTTTCATACTGGCATTCAATAGATGAGATTCAAGGTTCAGAAAGCAAGGTGTTTTACAGAAGAAAAAATCTTTTGCATAAGCACACATCACAATTGTGTTGATCACCAGCGGATACTATTAAAGCTTTCAAGTGGCAACAAATGTCCTAAGAAACATGCTGTTGTTTTTTCCTTGGATACAAACTTAAAGACAGTCTTCTTCCAATTTCCTACTGCCTAGATTCTAAGGAGGTATGACAAAGACTATGTTACTATAATAACTGTTCACATAAGATAGATAATATAAATTTCAATGGAGTAGGGTTTGAATATCTAGAGTGCTCCTGAATATATACATGCATAAACAAAACAAAAAAACAACAACAAAATTTTTTATGTTCCTTTAATTGCACATGTTGTGTAATGTAAGTAAGTCATGCCTTATCTGGCTTACACTCTACACTAGAGAAAAGAAAGACAGTTCTCATCTCCCTGTTCATGTGGCAAGTTTTATTTGGGGGAAACAGTCAGAAGATTAGAAACTAGATTGAAGGAACACATAGATGCATGTGAGAAAGGAATGTGGGAGAAGTCAGCTATAGCTGAGCATGCCTGGGTGGAAGGACATAGGATATTGTGGGAAGAAGCATCAATTGTGGACAGGGCAAGAAGCCAAACTGAACTATTAATGAAAGAGGCTTTACACATCAGAAGTGAAACACCAAGTGACATTTTGAACAAGGATGGGGGTTTGGATATTCATGGATGCTGGGTAGAAACCATAAAAACACTAAAACAAAGACAAGAGACAGAATCTACACAGGCTATTTACACAAACAGCCTCTAGCCATTGCAAAATTTGAATTTAAATCTTTTTTGTTTATTTAATTTTTGTAATCATAAAACTGTGAAGAAGGCTAGAGACCTAGCCGAAATGTAGGTTTCAAAAAGAAATTTGTTAAGCTGAATATAAAAGAGAAAATAAAAGAAGTTCTCATCTTGCATGTACTTTTACATTCTTGTGAAAAACTTAAATACTATGCACCAGGTATGTATTAGCATGATTATAATGATAATTGCAGCAAGCGAGCGCAGCGAGCGAGCTGACTCTCAGGTCATGACTCATTGAAATTGTAGATATATAGACCTTATTCGATTACGTCATAGTTTTTATTACATGCGCGCACTATCGCCATGCTGAGTGGCAAAAGTGTACAGCAAGCTTACCGAGTGGCAGCTGTTTTGTGTAGCTATGGCGAGTGGCTTTAGTAGGAACTATTCTAAATACCATGTAGAGCAAGAGAAGTGTGTCAAGGACAGCTACAGAGAGAAGCTGGACTTGATTGGACCTGGTATGGACACTTGATTGGACCTGGTATGGATGATCCATACACCCTGACACCTGCAGCAGCTGTTGATATTACTGTGAATATGCCAATCTGCCAGAGGTAGAGTGTACAATTACCTGATAGCTATTGCTAATGTCACATGTTTCTTCAAGTATAGCATTTTATCTGAACTACTTGCCAAGTGGTGGCTACACCAAACCACATTTGCCATTGAAGACAAGTGATGGTAACAGCAATGCTATAGCTGATAGCTCTGTGTCCGAGTCACTAGAGGAGAAGTGGTGTTATTGCAGAAGAGGTGAAGATGTAGGGGATATGATCATGTGTGAAAGCAAGAAGTGTGCAATAGAATGGTTTCATTTGGGATGTCAAAGAATAACATATGCACAAATATCAGGAAAATGGTACTGCCCTGATTGTAGGAAAACTGTAAAATAATCATTTATACAGTTATACTTGTATTTCAGTTGTGCCACCAATTTTAAAAAACAATACAATACAATGTGACAAAAATAATGTATAACAGGGTACAACCAACTTGCAACAATTACATAAAGCACAATATTTTATCAATTCTACTAATTCTGATTCAGGGGTCATTATCATGTTAATTAGAATAGTTGATTATAATATATTGTATTTTTGCCTCAGACTTGCTCCACATGTATTCTAACCCAAGATAGCTGACGTGGTGCTTTCTTGACAAATGATTTTTTCCCCCTCTTGTAAAGGGTGGGATATTTATTTCTGTTGCCTCGACCAACTGCACAAGCAGGATAGTCACCACTCAGAATAAGGTCTATATAATTGCAGCGAGCGAGCTGACTCTCAGGTCATGACTCATTGAAATTCTAAATATATATATATATATATATCAGAGAGTGCGCTAGCACTCTCTAAGTAGGGATGGCAGGAGGTCATAAGACTGTATAAACTAAAAACTCTTCTTTCTCCTCTACCCTTACTCTACAGGTTCTCAGAAGGCTACAGTGAATTATTACATTTACAAAGAAGAGAGGAGAATGTTCAAAAACTAAAAATTCATTCGCTAACATAAGAAAAAAACGATGTCTAAAAATTGACTTTTGTTCTATTTCTTTATAATAATAATAATAATAATAATAAGGATAATAATCAGATCAGCGTACCGACTTACTGGCTATAATCATCAAAATTCTGCTTTGGCCATCTGTTAGAGCGGCACCTAGAGGCTGATCTTTTGCTATTAGCTTTGACTAAGGCTCTACTTCACTATTCAATAGCACTCGGCACTAGCTAACCTTTCTACACCATTTTGAAGCGCACGTCAGTAGGGGGCATGGCTTATGGGCGGAGCCGCAAAAGCTTTTAATCGTTATTTATTTCTTATCCGATGATGTTCCAGTCACTCTTTGCTGAATTACAGTACAGATGCTCATCCTATAGCCAGTATATACACTTGGCTGTACTCTCAGTTGAAGTGATACATTCAACTTCAAGCACTAAGAAAAAAGAAAAGAAACAAGTGAGCGCAAAAAATTTCTTCTAGCTGGGCTGTATAATGTACTGCAGCCTCATATGAAAACAATCCCTACTTTTACAATGGCCCATAGCTAGCGGTAGGCAGTGGATGTAAATGTAGGGATTGTTTTCAATGAGGCTGCAGTACATTATACAGCCCAGCTAGATTTTAGGACATCCCTACTTAACCTTTTTTTGGCAAGCGAAGTGAGCCACTCTCTGGTCATGTCAACGGGAGCTCGAGATATATAATATATACACAATAGCTAGCAATAACAGCAAACTATCATGGTACTCTTACAGACTATCTGGGATCACTATGCTCTACCCATGAGAATATTATTATTATTGGAGACTTCAATTACCCGGACATATGTTGGTCTACGCTAACAGCAACTACACTTCATTCCAACCAATTTTGCGACTTTACGTTAAAGTATAACTTGCTGCAACTTATTGATTGCCCTACTCATGTTAGAGGTAACATCCTAGACTTAGTCCTTGTCAACAACAGTGACTTGGTGAATGGAATAACAATTTGTAAGGATGACGAGTGTCTTATACAATCGGATCACTTCCCAATACATCTAAACTTAAATATAAAGACGAAACAGGAATGCAGTAAGAAGCCTACCCTTGTGTATGATTATCAGAAAGCTGACTGGAGAGGCCTCTGTGATTACCTAATGGATGAGGACTTTAGTGCTTGTTTTGAGTCGGAAGATGTAGAATTAATCTGGGCAATATTTAAGCTAATAACTACATCAGCTATGGAGAAATTTATACCTAGAGTGAGACTGAAGAATCACCAATTTCCGAAACGGTTTGATGCCGATCTGAGGCATAGGTCCAATTGCCTTAATACATTGCGGAGAAAATGTCCTGTGAACAAAAATGAGACAGCTAAAGACAAGTTTATGCAGACCGAAAAATGCTTCGAAGAAGACTGTCGAATGGCAAAAACAGCATATGAGAAAAGGCTTATTGACAAAGTGGCAAATTCTGGGAGTAGAGATCTATTCAAGTACATTGCGTACTTGAAAGAAGGAGGAGTGATCCCAAAGACAGTCTACTTAAATTCTGAGACAGCATCCAATGATGAGGAGAGAGCTTCACTTTATTTCAATTCTGTATTTACAGTGAGCTCGTACACCTTGCCACTTGTTCCTGAACTCCCTACATCAACATAAAATCCCCACTGAATGGAAAATACATTGTATCTCTCCTATACACAAATATGGAGATAGAGCCATGGTCAACAATTATAGGCCAATCTCTTTGCTTAGTACTACATCTAAAGTCATGGAACGCCTCATATACAACAAATGTTATAGATTCATAGAAACAAAATTGTCAGCAGCACAATTTGGATTTAGAGTTAATCACTCTACGGTGCAGCAACTTCTAATATTCTATAGTCAAGTATATGGCCAAGAAGGAGCTTGTAACTTGGCAGACGTAATATTTCTTGACTTCGCTAAAGCATTTGATACTGTGCCCCATCACCAATTATTATTGAAGTTACGAAATATAGGAATCACTGGAAAGCTATGGCTTTGGTTGAAAGAGTATCTGCTGGGAAGAGTGCACTGTGTAAGTATAGATGGAGTCAAGTCAGGTCTTCTACCAGTAACCTCAGGGGTACCGCAAGGTAGTATCCTTGGTCCTTTGTTCTTCTTGGTCTATGTTAATGATTTACCAGACTATGTCATCCATTCAAAGCTGCTGTTGTTTGCAGACGATGCCAAGTGCTTAAAAAGAATAGCATGCTCGGAGGACATCGCCCGCCTACAAGAAGATCTCGATTCCTTGAACAATTGGAGCCTACAATGGAAACTGAAATTTAAAGAATCCAAATGCATCCATATGAGAATAGGTGGTGAATCAGTAGACCCCTCTCTTTACGAAATTAATAGCGTTCCTATCCCTACCCAGTCAAACAATAAGGATCTGGGAATACTAATTTCATCTGATCAGACATGGAGTGATCATATAAGACATATCACAGCAAGAGCATACAAGATTTTGGGTCTATTGAGACGTACCTTTTCTTCGACAAACTCTATACACGAAAAGAAGATGTTATACATATCCCTGGTCAGATCTCAGCTGGTTTACTGCTCAGAAATATGGAAGCCTTGCTATAGAAAGGATATCGAGAAACTTGAAAAGGTTCAGAGGCGGTCAACAAAATTTATACTCAATGACTATAAGATGGATTACAAGAAGAGACTGACCAAGTTGAACCTGCTACCGCTAATGTACATGTTAGACCTGAGAGACATAATGTTTTGTGTAAAACAAGATCGGGCCTGCATAAGAAAATGAATATTACAAGATCCAAAAAGAATATATGTAGGAATTTCTACTTTAACCGTATCGCTAGGATCTGGAACAAGCTGCCCCCACAGGATATAAACAGACCTCTTGCCTCTATAAAACAAAGTATGATCAAGGAATTAACAGATCACTTTATATCTACTTATGACCCCAATAACCCATGCACTCTCCACTTCATCTGTCCGTGTGCTAAATGTTCCCACTTTCCACAACCACCTCTCTTTAACTAAAATTTTAACTGCATGGACGGCTGTCACACACCCTGACAGACCGACAATACAACTCAACATTTTCATTCCTTTTCATTGTGCAAGTCATGATGTAATAAAGTATTGTGAAGCATTAAAAAAAATTTTTTTAAATAATAATACGCATGCACACGTTCGTTTGACCTTCGACCCCACAAATGAAACATGCCCATAGCACTTAGAACAAATAGCTAGAGCTTATTGCTTTCTACAGCATTTTGTCATAGAGGCGCTAAGTGGATTGTAGGCACGCTAAGTGGATTGTAGGCACACGCTTTCTAAGTGCTTGTGGTAAGCATTATACAGCCTCCTGTGTATGCAGCTGCCACAACCACTGCAATATCTTAGGCCAATGAGTCAAAGTACAAATGACTTTCACGAACTGCTTTGCTCACTGATTGAATATGTTACACGAACATACCCTAGTTGGCGAGTGAGGGAAGTGAGCCACTCTCTGATCATGTCAACGGGAGCTCAAGATATAATTATATATATCTTTTCTTCTTTTTTCTTTTTTTTTTTTTTTTCTTTTTTTTTTTATTTTAATTATGATTAAAATTAATGAGAATCTGCTTCATTAGCCACATTTCCTGCTTCATGTAGAAAAGGTGTCAGGACAAGTGAAGTCCCATACCAAAATTCTGCCACACTTCCAAGGGCAAAGGGTGACTCCATCAGGTCTCTTTCCGTCACTTCTACTGATTCCACTTGGTTCTAATTTAGAGGCGATTTTTGCAGATGATAAAGATCTTTTTAACAAGGCATTGATGGAACTATGCCTCAAATGTCTCCCCTGACTCTTTTTGCAGCTTAGACCATGAGTGGCAAGGACATCTACAGGGGAACCACAGTGACTACAGAGATGAGGTAACACCAAAGGAACACCCAATCTCAGGCCAACAGCAATTCTAATGGTGTCATCATCAAGTCTCAGTCCAAGAGACGATACTGGCAATGCATGTAGCCATGCCCCAGGCTCCTTTTTAGTACCAGCTAGCAAGCGAGCCCTAGATTGATCTGAATCACATGTTTAGTGTGGCTTGAACCAAATGTTTATCCCAGGACTTCTGCAGAAAAGAGTCTGGGATAGTTGGTGGAGGATTATCATGACCCTGACTCCATACTCTAAGGGCAGATGGAAGCAAATCATAGTCCAGGTCACGAAAACCAGCTGGGAGAATTTGCTTGATAAGATCATAACAAGCAGTAGCCGATGCCAAAAAGGCAGAAGGTGCCAACTGCTCTGCTCTTCTAATATCAAGTCCCCCAGACCTCACAGGAAGTGATGCCTGAGTCCATGCATTGTCACTAAGAGTAACGTTCAAGATCGCAGATACTAAATCTCTCTGCAACTCATCAAAGTTAGACAAAAATGAAGAAGAAAAGCAAGGAGAGGAATGAAGGATATACAGGAGCTTAGGGATAGAAAAGGCATGACGGAGAAGACTAAAAGCGTCATGAGCTCTAAGGTTACAGAGCCTTTCTCCCATTGTCTTCAAAGACTCTAACTGAATCTTGATTTCTTTATCAACCCCTTCACGACTACCAATTGGAGAACCAAGTAAGGCTGCTAAATCTGGATGCACAACAGAGAGACCAGGAATTTCCATCAAAAGAGCCCCCAAAGTGGAATGGTCTTTACATATCACTTCTGATTTGCTACGATTGAGATGTAAACCAAGATCAGCTGCTAATTCTGAGACTCTCCTAAAATCATGTACAATATCAGCAAAGGAACCACCTAGAGTAACATCATCAAGATAAAGAAGACGAAAATCTGAGTTTAATTCTGGCACTATAGAATTAATTGTAAGACAGAATAGTAAAGGGCCTAATGGATCACCTTGCTGCACACCTTCACATGAATCTATCACAAAATCACCAAAGAAAAGTGAAGAAGGGGAGCTGTATGCTGAAAGAACTAATGGCAATAATTGTGGTGCTATATCATGAACAGCCCAGAACATCTTATTCCTACTAAGGGAATTGAAAGCATTTTTAAAATCCAATTTCAGAAGGAGGTGATCAGATGGCAAATTATTCAAATACAAACGTGCTGCATGTGCAGCAGATTCAGCACCCTTGGAAACACCGAATCCCAACTGAAAAGGAGCCAGCACTGAACTTAAGGACTCTTTCACCCTAAAAACTGCACACTTTGCTGCTAATCTTCTAAGGGTGCAGCCAACTGCAATAGGGCGGACTCCACCATTTTTTTTTGGACAATGCAATCAATGAAGCACCAAAGAAAAAAGAGCATATATGATCAGGAGTTTTTCCCAGTATTATTAAGGTGACAAAAGAAGCAAGAGCTTTATACAGCCTCCTGTGTATGCAGCTGCCACAACCACTGCAATATCTTAGGCTTAGTCCAATAAGTCAAAGTACAATGACCCATCGCTGGCATATGGGTTTATAGTCCTGTATGTCAATTTTTCTCTTGGATTGTGTAAATGGAACAATCTACGATTTGCAGAGAGGCCATCACATGTTACTGCTAAGACTTTAGTCTCATTAGTCTTGTGTCTTTTGTTTTGTTTTGTACTTTTTTCTTTCTTTTCTTTTCCTCCTTCTTGTCTCTCTTCTTACCTCCACTCTCATTCCTACACTCATTTCACAATGACGGATCACATGCGCTCATTAATCTAGTAATTTAGGTTCAAATCCATCCGCATTATTGTTTTTGCAAAGCGTGCGAAATGTGGTTTTGGGAAAGGAGGAGCTGGTGCAGCTGTATTTAGCGGTTACAGACCTCGGAGAAGCTACAAGTAGTAGGTAAGATATCTAGAGAAAGGTTTATAGACCATAATTCCAGTCCCATATTCCTGAAATAGCTGTCTTTAGACCGAAGTTGACCGGCTAGAGGGCTAGTTACCGAAGTACAAATTTTGTCTCCCTCTAGAGCTCAAACCACTAAGCTGGCTACAGTTTCTATAGTGTATTTTTGGTTTATATACTTTATAGCTCTGTAAAAAACTATTCCGTGAGTTTTTCTTCTGGTAGAAGTGAATAGTGGTGATGGTAGTACCCATCTTTTTGTCTCCCCATGCTGGCCAACTGTATCACCTAAGACTATTTTCAGGTGTAGAATTGAAGACAAATTAGTTTGTTTTTTGCATGAATGTTGTGAATGAATAGAATTCCCAGGTTCGAGTGGCTATATTCGTGGACACACTTGGGGTGAAGTAATAATTATTGGCTATACTTGTAGGATATGCCTAGGAAGTTTCGTTTAAAGTGTCCCTCGTAAGAATGAATTCAGAAAAGCACATGCACAATGTTGTACAACTCATCTCACCCAAACCTGAGAATGTTTGTATGTCGTCTACTTCCAGAGAGTCTGATGAAGAATTGATATAGTTTCAATCCCAATAGATGAAGTACATGATAGTGGGATATCAACCATTGCTGAGTTGCAGAGGCGAATCAATATTTTGTCAATTTTACATGATGGTAAGCTGATGGCTTCTTATGAAAGTATATAGTGGCTAGCTAACTTGTATACATAGTTGGTATTCTTCATTAATAAAAATAGGGTGGATTAATGTTTATGCTGCCTCTGACATGAGTCCTAGAGATGCTATTGTACTTACCAAGGTAGAAACAATGGATTGTGTTGCACAGGTATAGCTATAGCTCAAATATTGTTACAATGTCATTAACTAATTTTTTATGAAACAAAGATTCGCTACAGTATTGATGGTGATTTCAAATGGACTCTACAGATTGGAGGAGATAAGATACCATCTGATTGTCTAGCTACATTGCCACAAGTTCTCAGTTCAGTCTCCCATGTGAGAAAAGTAATTGAGGGGCTGGAATGCTTCCAGTTTTGTACAGGGAACAATGACAACAAGTACTTTCCTATTCAGGCTGCAAGAAAAGGGGTATTTATGGATTCCACAGGTAAATTTAAAATTTAGATGCAGCAGTTCAATTCCATACCATGCAGATTCAAAGGTAGTGGCAACTTTTGTCAAAGACCATTTTCCCTACCACACCATTCGAACTTCATCTTGTCGGCTCCTAGTACCCAAACCCACTTTGCGATGTGACCACTGTAGTACTCACAGAAAAAATTCGAACTCTATGTTGCATCGGCACCTGAAAAGTAGTGAGACTGATTCTAGCCATCCAGAAAGCCACACCAACTACAGGTTTCTGGGCACACCTGAAAAACATGAGCGGTTACAGCGCTTACGGCAGAAAGCTAGGGTGTTAAGAGTTGCATTGCAAAAGAATGAAAGAGAGATTGGAAAGAGCAATAGAAGAGAGGGGTACTCAAGTGGATGCTGATCTACATGGCAATCTTTCCAACATCATGATCGAAAATTCACCGAGACATATCCACCTGATTCCTTTGCCCACATATTCTGGGAACAGCACCACAAGGCTTCTTTACTGAAAGACTCTCGTTCTATGAAGTGGGAGCCTATGATGATTAGATGGTGCCTCTACCTTCGTTATTTATCATCAAGTGCATATGAGACGCTACGTTCATCCGGTGTGTTGAAACTACCTTCATAACGTACTTTGAGGGACTACACGCATTATACCCAAGCAAGCTGTAGATTTTCAAGCGAAGTCGATAAGCAGATAATGGATATAGCTTCAATCCAGACATGTCCAGAAAGGGAAAAGTATGTTGTCATCTTAATGGATGAGATGCACATCAGAGAGAACATAGTATATAGGTATAAGAACTATTTATAGCTAAGCATGTATGTATGTAGTAACAAGTTATCATTTACCAGGCGTACTGATTGGTTTCACTGAGCTTGGTGACATCAACACTCACCTGGAGGCATTTGAGCATAAAATTGAGGAAGACCATTCTGATGAAGTACTCGCTGATTCAATGCTAGTTCTTAAGGTCAGGGGGTTGTTTAGCCAGCTGAAATTCCCATATGCTCAGTTCCCTTGCACTACACTCAGTGGACATCAAATGTTTGAAGTTTTTGGGATGCTGTATGCCAACTAGAGCGTTGTGGATTTAAAGTTGTTTTTTTTTTCCTCTCTAATAAATTTCATGCAAGCAATGAGGTGGACCAACTAGCTATAATAAGCTATTATTAAGGGCCCCCTTAAAGGGAGCAGATGTAGGAATGAGAGTGGAGGTAAGAAGAGAGACAAGAAGGACGAAAAGAAAAGAAAGAAAGAAAGAAAAAAGTACAAAAGAAAACAAAAGACACAAGACTAATGAGACTAAAGTCTTAGCAGTAACATGTGATGGCCTCTCTGCAAATCGTAGATTGTTCCATTCACACAATCCAAGAGAAAAATTGACATACAGGACTATAAACCCATATGCCAGCGATGGTCGGTTGATTTTCTTTTTTTCAGATCCCCCTCACCTAATGAAGACCACCAGAAATGCTTGGTTCAATAAGTGTCGTAAAATTTGGGTTAGTTGCCCCAGATAATGCCTTAAAATTAATGACCATTGTTATTCCTCAATAATAGTGTAATGGAAAACCTATTTCGTGGTCTCATCTTATTACCTTATATGAGAGGTGTCAACCCATGTTACCGAAATTGAAGTTTGAACATATCAGCCTTACCAGTTATTCAAAAATGTGTGTGGACTTAGCAGCTCAAGTACGTAACTAAGACCATAATATCAGATAGGGGAAGATTGGTTTAAATTGATTATAGGTACTCAGCAGCTCTGTTTCTAAAGCTCTAACACATACTTTGGACGAGCCAGCAAGGAACACAGCAAAATTTGCACTGATGTTTGACAAAAATTTTGATACACTAAATGTCAGTAGCATTTCAGCAGGGCAGTTGAAAAGAAATCCTTTCAAAACCCCCTTCCGTTCAGCATCAGATTTTAGATTGAAGGTAACAACTGCATGATTGTAGTAGCTATTTCATTTTAACTTATAATGATTAAACAGTGGCTGCAAGATGAATTTCTTCCCTATTTGGATGGTTGGGAAGCGAGTGTTCATGAGAGAGCTGAATTCTCAAAGAAGGAGATGCTGCTCAGTCATAAGACCAGAACTGGTCTTAAGCTTACTGGTAAGGTAGAATAACCATTACAGCTAATACTTTACGTTTATGTATTATTATTACAGTTCGTTCATTTGTGGATTTGGTAGAACATCTCTTCACCATTCCAGGTGTTAAGTTATTCTTGAGTAACAGATTGTGCCAAGATCCTGTCGAGGGCTTCTTTGGACAGCAAAGACAAAGGGGAAGAGTGAATGAAAACCCCTCAGTTCAATAATTTGTTGAGAACACACGAGCGCTGCGTGTAATAAAAGGTGTGTGTGGGCAAGTCCGAGGAAATTGTAGAGGAGCAATCTCTAAGAGAAAAGGACCTGAAGTGGATAATACCCTTCTACCGAAACATAAAATTAAACATAAGTAATGATGGTGATAATGATGATTGATAAGTATAACAGAGTCCAGAAAAAATTAGCTATTGTTTGCTTTCGCTTTCAGATTCATAAAATTTTCTTCTTGTAGCCTTGGATTTCTGTAATGTTTGTTTCTTCGACTGCTTATAAAGCTCCATGCATGAGTTGGCAAATGCAAAGCCACGAATTGTTACATATAGTTCAAAAATCATGTCAAGAAGCATAACTGATAAATTGTCATCTAGTTCAGATGAAAGGACAAACCAAAGACTTCGTACATCTTCGTTTATCTTTAAACTCTTAATAATATCTCTCTTCACTCCATCGTGTCTTGCAGATGATAATGTTAAATGATGCCTAATCTCCTCCTCAATGTAACAATAAATAAAAGACTTCATCGGTTACATGCCACAGACCACCACGATCCAGTGCCTTCATCCAATCTTCAGATGCATGTTCAGACTCCAATCCTTTTCCTCCAAGCTCCATCAAAGTCAATATCATATCTGTCTTGTGATGTATGCTTGATGATTCTAGTTTATCTAGCGACTTGCGACACACATATCCAGCAACATAATGCAAAGCACTCTCATCATCATATGTAAGTTGACAGCCACAACTTGTATGGGATATTAATTTATGCTTGACAACATCTTTGAAAAATTCATGGCTAATAAATTGGTAGAATGTTGGAGCTCAACAGATTTCCTGAGAAAATCCTTCCATTGTACATCCGATGTGCGAAGAAGATGAAATTTACCCCACATCTTGTCCTTTCTGGATCTTAGGGTCGGAGAAGCAATCTTTGAACTGCAAGGTGATGTACTTACAGAAATTTCTAACACTGCAAGATTTTCATGTTTCTTGCATCATTGAGAAACTGCTGTGGCTGTTTTTAATGCCTCAGCTGCATCAGTGGAGGGCACTTGGAATCCACTATCTGTAAGTATTGTATCTAAAGCCTTCATAAAGAAATCTAAACAATATAAAAACCAAGGTAAGTACATTGCCAGCCTCTTTTAGTAGATGCCTGACCTATTCCATTTTTGAAACGTGATTATAGCTGGTTCTAGCCATTCAACTTCACTGTAGAACTCAGAATTCTTGCAGTATATTAATGTTGCTATGCAAATCAACGTGCACGCGCCTTGTAACTATAACGAGGATGTTTTTTAAATTTTACCCGCGAAACTGTCGTTTCCAATCCCGTGCCGTGAGTTCTTATATCCATGGATTAATAGGCAATCACATGCTTTTTTCGTGCAATTTGGGTATAATTGCATTCGGAACTGTCTAAAATTGCACTCGGCTATGCAATTACCTAGCCAGTTCCTCATGCAATTATACCCAAATTACACTCAAAAGCATATATTTACCTATACAAGTTCCTCGTGCAATTATATCCAAATTACACTCAAAAGCATGTAACTACCTATACTAATTCTGCTAATTTAGAATACCAGGAAGAAAGTACAAAAATTTCATAGCAACAACTCTGGCGAGGTTTTCTCCAACTTAGTTAAATACACATTATTTAAAGTGTTATATATATGAGGTATTGGCAGAATATGAATTCAGAACACTAGAAGTCATTTCTTTCCATTGCAATGTAGTAAAATGTCTGCCAGATTATCTCTGATAGTAAATAAGGAACATAACTAAACTGTGCAGAAATATGTAGCATACAGGCTAGTGTACAATTAAATATAGTAGAATTACTATAGGAGTGACTCATTATGGAGTAGAAAATTACAGTTTCCTGTTACCATTAGCATAGATACAGGTAAACGGGACCACAGAAAAAAGAAAGCTTTAAGATCACTTGTAGATAGAAGGAAGTACAATGTACGTTGTTCAAATCAATAAAAAGATGCTCCTGACACATCTCTTCTCCCAGTGTTTCCACCTGCCAGTTCAGATTTCCCATCAATTTCACTCACTAGCCAAATCAATACCTTCTAATGTTCCAACTTCTCCACCACTTGTTTAGCACCTCCAGCAAATCTCCTTCCTTCATCACCCAGACTCTCTTCACTCTTACTACTAGCTATCACTGCTAGTATACTACCAAAGGTGCTACAGTTGTAGTATTAGAGGATAGCGAAATGTACAAAGTTGCTTGTAAAGAAGATGGCTATATGTTGCCAAATATATAGGTTGAAATACACAGATGGTTACCACAGGCTTTTCTACAAATGTATATCTATTCTTTGATTGTACTGCACTGGGAGGATGTTGATTAACCTTCAGGGTATGTATGCACTTGATATTATAATCATTGTGTTATAACTTGCCCTTGTGAATAAAATGGATCAAACTGAGCAGGAGAAGTTGAACTCTGCACTCGTGAACTCCCTAATAATCAAAAAAAAAAAGGCACAATTTAACATGCTGCACAAAAGATTATAAACACAAGTTTAGGATGTCTAAACTCTAAAAACCTGAGTATCCTGTCCCAAACACAGCAAAGGACTACTAGGAAGACCCAAGCTTAATACTAGTCCTGGACATTGCTACTAATACAAAAAACATGTAGTTTAAGAAAGGATGCAAATAAAGCTACACACACACACACATACTATCTACTGCACTAATGTGTAATCTTGTAACAAACTCCAGAATGCAAGTAGATAATTCAAGTCCACATCTATATAGGTAGATAATCATGAGATTCTATGTTTTGTGTCCATGTTCTTGATAGAATAAGTATTGTTACCTCTTAGCAAGATGGAAAAAGCATGAAAGAGAATGCATATATAGGCTAGTGTACCTCTTATGCAATCAGGATGGTCTACAATATAGACAAACAACAGCACTCATTTTGGACTCTATGTATCATAGCAACTATCCATAATTCCTGGTCTTATTATGTATCTTATGACAGTGGAGATTAATACCTGTAGAAAAAATTTCTGATCCACAATGTGAAATGGAGCGTTCCAATTCATGTGTATTGTGTACTTCCTTAGCTTTACTGAAACTCAATTGCCGCCTTGCTGGTGATCCTAAATAAATAATCTTAAAATGATGCCTGTACACTAAGGTGTGATGTACCTAACTATAGCTATAATCTACTAAATAAAGAAGCTATGTGTATGTAATTGCAATGACTAGCTACTTGCTCATGAGTACACAGCAAAAAATCAACTGTAATAGGTATTAACAGAACAAAAAATGTTATTAAAGTACTAAACTAATTTTTTGATCTGTAGACCATGTACAGACCAAAAAACAACAAAAAAATTTTAAAAAAAAATAAAAAAAACCAAACAAAAAAATAGGTAGGTGGGGCAGACCAGACCTGTTATAGGCTGCAGATTTTTTGCTGTGTAGGCTACTTGTAGTGAGCTTCAATTAACTCTCATTACTATCACCCATTTGTCAATTTTTCTGACATAAAAACTAATTCTTGAGAGGTTATTCTAGCTATATGGCTGTGAGGACCTGTGTGCAATGTGTTTCACACAGTTGTGCTACAGGATATATGATACACCAGTTAAGCTTGCCTCTATCAGTATATTAATTTTAAATAGGCACCTTAGCTATAATAATAATAATAATAATCCCTGCTTATTATTCTCAGCTAACATGATAAAAATTCAATAGAATTAGTTCTCATAAAATTAGCTTATGAAACAAACCACCAACGTTTCGACCAGAATACTCTAGCCTTCATCAGGGTGATACAAAAAATGCACACAGAAACGTCCTTATATAGCTACGCTCGTTATCTAGACAACGCACATGCAAACGCCTATGGATATTATATTATAGTATGCCAATACCTGAAGTCATAAACACTATTTCCCTAAGGCTTTAAGCGTAGAAACCCAGCAACCTTGAAGTTCTAGACCTACATCCCTATTAAAACGCTGCTCTTCTGAAGTTAAACCAATATGAAGCGCTTCTTTTAGAAGCAGCTCCTTCCTAGTCCTAGCTTGATCTACAACTGAAGCTTCCTTCCATAATATAACTTCAAGGTTGCTGGGTTTCTACGCTTAAAGCCTTAGGGAAATAGTGTTTATGACTTCAGGTATTGGCATACTATAATATAATATCCATAGGCGTTTGCATGTGCGTTGTCTAGATAACAAGCGTAGCTATATAAGGACGTTTCTGTGTGCATTTTTTGTATCACCCTGATGAAGGCTAGAGTATTCTGGTCGAAACGTTGGTGGTTTGTTTCATAAGCTAATTTTATGAGAACTAATTCTATTGAATAATAATAATAATAATAACAACAACAACAACAACATACCAAGTAGAAAAATTAATAAAGTAAATAAATAATGTAATGTTTCTGCTCTTATATGCACTCTAGAGCTTCATTCTTACCATCTCAGTACTTAGTACTGTCATAAAAGAGCTGGAAATTACATGCCATCTTCTCTTTTTCAGCCATTATACGCTGGTAGTTTAGTAAGGCCAGCAGAACGGAACACCACTTTTCCCCTAGCTACATAATTAGACGTCACGTACTAATGTGTTATACCAGCGACCCTTTCCCAATTCACACCTGCCACGCCAGGAGATAGTTCTAGAGAGTACGATAGTACTCTCTAAGTAGGGATGACACGGATTGCCCCATTACACCAATATAAAGCATTATGCAGGAATATGCTTCTCTTCTATCAACGACTCCTGTCTTGAAGACACAACACTTTAAATGTGCTAGGACTCAAGTATGAAGAGCATAAGATAAAGCAATGTCATTCTACAGCGATTTCTAATAATTGCCGTTTTCATCTGGTTGTTCATCATCATCATCATCATAATCATAAAATAACTTATTTCAGAAATGGTTCATTCACCAAATATAATTTTTATACCAATTTACTCAGAAATGACTGTTAATTTGACATGTTCAAAATAAGTTGTCACTTTCCAACCTGCTAGCTTTCAATCAACAACGCAGCAGACATTTTTACCCCGCCCCATGCATGTGATTCTTGCCTTGCACCTGACTGGCACCGGTCTGGTTATGAATCAAGCCTTGATGTAACTCTGATCAAGTATATAAGGTATAACACCAGTAAAAAGGCCTTTAAAATGACAATCAACTGTATAATATGAGCTACATCAGCATCTATCATTCCTTTTGGCTGAAATCTCTGATAAACTGCATAGCTAAAATACATGTCTGGGATGGATAGGAAGATCATAGGTAATAAGTATCTCTGAGACTATAATTATCATAGATACTCATTATTGCTATCTCTATTACCTTTCATGGCTGACTAGCTAACTTTAGTGCTATATTCGACATGTCTATAAAAAGGAGAAGAGATGGCTGTGTGCAGTTCAAAAAGTTCAGCAACAAGGGAGTGAAGTTCAATCAAGTAACCCCTTACCCATTACCAAACTTTGAGCTAACTATTCACTCCCATGATAGGCCAAGATGGCATAAAGGGAGTGAAGTAGGAATAGTTAGCTCGTAGTTTGGCAATATAAGGTGTTACTTGAATAATGTTCACTCCCTTGTTGCTGAACTTTTTTGAACTGCACACAGCCATCCCTACTACTACTTTTTATTTAGAATAAATATTTTTTCCTTTATTTGTTCATCATCTTTTTTGATGTTCATGCACGGAGAATCGAACAGCAGAGTCATGTGGAATGACTTTCCAGCTTGTACTAAGCTATTATCTATGCTACCTTCAGTACCTTGTTGCCCGTATTGTTGCTCTTCCCTAGGCTTTAGTTGTATTTCTTCATAATATGAACTAGCAGCTAGCTATCTGGATAGATGAAAACCCCACCCCTTGAACAGCTTATTCATGTGATGACCATTGCCAAATATTCTAGCTTTGAATAGAAGTAATTTAATTTACTACTACATGCACTTCAGAGCTTCACTCTTCCCATTTTAGTACTGACTACTGTCATACTAGAGCATGCAATCTTCTTTTTCTCAGCCGTTGCCGGGCAAACATTGATAGTTTAGTGAGGACAGAGGAATGGAATGCCGTTTTCCACCTAGCTACATAATTAGATGTCACATACTAATGTATATATCAGCAACTCTTACCCATGCATGAGTTGCTGCAGAGATATAGAACTTAGAAAGGCTTTAAATAGAGCTAGGCAGCAGTGCATGTAGGATCAAACAACAGAGTCACGTGGAAAATCACAAAAAAATAATAATAAAGATAGGCCTTACATATGCTTGCAAATATAAACCAACTAAGCCATCTATGTTAATGTTGCTCTTCCTTTGGTATTTTCATAGCATGAATTTGCTTGGAGTTTCATTCTCGACATCTTAGCATTTACGACTGTTATGAAAGAGCCAAAGATTATATGCCATTTTCTATTCTTAACAATTGCTTGAAAGTCCGAACAGTTCAGTTGTGCTGCTGTTACGCCATTTTCATTTCTCTATGATCAGTATACATAATTTGGCAGCAACGGTGACAACCATTACCAAATACTTGGAACCCCGCTAATTATAGCTTCGTACCCAGGGTCGAAAATTATCCATTGTTGATAAACAATAATAATATATAATAAATTCCATCTTCACTATAAATCCTGTAGCAACATGCAAAAAATAATAATAATTCTATAACGTACATACATGGCCAGTGCTGAGACTTGTTCTAATCATTTTTCTACTTGGTATGCGGTTACCCTTGATTACATACCAAGTAATTATATATATATGTAGAAAAAAAAGAAGAAGAAATACGTAATGTAAAATAATCTCATGTTTCTTCCCTGCGTACCACAGAGCTTCGCTGCCATCACGGATCCCTGAAGTACCTTTGTCTTTTTCCATGCTATTGAGCGCCTAACAACTCTACTCCGTTTTGGACTGGGCATCAGGTCAGAAATTGTACTACCGTCTCCATGTAGACAATCTTTACCGTACAATCTAAGTACAGAGTTCTTGGCAAGCCTTGATTGCAGACAGAGATGAGACTCTGCTAACCAGTGTATACCTGCAAGTCTTGTGGCCATCACAGTTACTTCAATTGTAAGATTTGCAAAAAAATGTACCTCTCTCCTTCAGTAAGAAATCTGTACAAGTAAAGAATACAATGTAGGCTGTTCTGGAAGTAGGCCCCAGTAGGTAGTTCTGGAGATAGGCACTGGTCCCAGTGACCATCTGAGCAAATTTTGTGCAGGTCGAATCAACACTTGTCTTCCCCCTGCCACCACTTCCGCCACCTCAACACATTGTCATTCCTACTGAATCTCCACCACTGCCCCAGACCAGATACTTTCACACCCTACCCTATAACTTATTATCGTAATGAATAGTGTATAAATAGCACAAATAACATGCACTGTATGCTGCTATACTTGGTATGTTAGTTACGCTTGAAAAAAAATTACATACTAAGTAGTTACATATACCAAGTAGAAAAAAAAGAGTGTAATGTAATAATCAAAGTGCGTTTCTTCCCCAAGTACCTCAGCACTTCGCTGCCATCACGGATGTCTAAAGCAACTTCGTCCTTTTAACTTAGAGTGCCTAACTCTACTTCGTTTTGAACAGGTCAGAAATTGTACTACCATCTCCATGCTGATGATCTTTATTTAAGAACACAGAGTTCTCCTGTAGCAGCAAGCCTTGATTGCAGACAGAGATGAGACTCTACTAAGCAGTGTGTATTAGCAGGCATTATGTATCTAGTCAGCTTTACTATCACCGGTAATTGTACCACTGTTTCCATGTTGACGATCAATCTAAGAACACATGCAAGCAGAGTTCTTTAGCTTTCTCTTGTAGCAGGAAGCCTTGATTGCAGACAGAGATGAGACTCTGTTAAGCAGTGTGTACAGGCAGGTGAGTAACTAGTCAGCTTAAACTATCATCTGTATTAATAGCTGACAAAAAGCAGCTAGGTCATAATCAGCTGCTTGTATTATTGGAAATGTTTCTATCTTTTATCAGGTTATGGCCTTCCAGCTTCAATAATCTGTGACTTGGGACACTAGTAAGAGAGTAGAGTTGTGCTTCCTGACCTTTCACCTGTTTACTTACTAGCAAAATAATAAGATCAAAATAATTATTGCCTTGACAGCTTGACACATCTGTAACGTAAAAAAAAGCATACATTTAATAAATATGAAGTAAACTCTACTTCAACTCTTGAAATAAATAATCTAAATAAAACCACATTTCTTCTGGACTGCGCATAAAATTGTACTACCTTCTGCATGTTGACAAACCTTTACTGTATGATCATATGCCACATGTAGCTAGGTTACTGAGAATACTTTTTTCTTCGATTGATTTTGGCAAGTTGTGCAAATCTTATGGCCACCCTATCAAAAAATGTAGCTTTTCACTTCAAGAAGAAATCTGTCAGTAGTAAAGACTACAATGTAGGCCATTCTGGAGGTAGGCCCAAGGGCAGTGGTGTCAGTGATGGTTAAATAAATGTGTCTGGAGGTAGGCCCAAGGGTAGTGGTGCCAATGATGGTTACTGTGTGTCTGGAGGTAGGCCCATGGCATTGGTGCCAGTGATGGTTACTATACATGTGTCTGGAGGCACTGGTGCCAGTGATGTAGGCCATTCCGGAGGTAGGCCCGAGGGGACTGGTGCCAGTAAGGGGGTTGTTCTGGAGAGCACTGGGATTATAGTGAATTATTACTGTGATAAACCAGTTAATCTCTTCTTGCAGGCCATCCACCTGAATAGCCTCATCATAATAAATTTGTACATGTCAAATCATGCCATACTACTTGACTTCTATTTCCTCCACCACAACACATTATCATCCCTACTGCACTGCCCAAAACCACAAGACCAAATCACACCCTACCCTGTAACTATTATTATAATGTATAACGTATAATAAGCACAAGTAATATGCACTGCATGCTGCTTGACTTGGCATGCTGTTACTCTTGAAAAAACAAAAAACAAACAAACAAAAAAAAACACTTTTCCTTTAAGGAAAAAATTATGACGGTGATACTGGTCAGCTGGTAAAAATAGAGTCTGAACATATTGGATGAAGTTATGAAGTTGAATGTACATGGGCATGTCGCCTATGTTTTCCTTTACTCGTATAGTTAGAAATCTTAAATCTCATAGTCAACTTCCTAGTGTAGGGCTCACTTTACTCATCTCCATCAAATTGAATGTAATTTTATATGCATTCATGAAGGCACTAAACAATGTGATTTATGATGGTAGTTCAGACCCTACAGTAAGCTAGACTGTTCTTAACAGCTCCAGTTCATTACTATCAGTCAAATTGCTAATGCACCAGAAGTCTATTGCCATAATATAATGTTAATTTCATGAGAATACAAACAGTATCCAGAAAATTAAGCATAAATAATGGCAGCTGTTTTAGTGTGAGTTAAAGGCTTTATTCTACAAAAGATAGTAAACATGCATTAAAAGATATTCAACAATACGGAAGAGAAGGTAGTGATGCATGCGTATGAAGTAGCCAGTCTCATAGTATAATTAGAGTGGTCAAATTTCATTTCTCCATGAATTAAGAATTTGATTTTTTGTGAATTTTCTAGTGTATTTAATGGGATACAAATTCCTACTGTTTTTTTCCAATAATGTCATTTTATTGCAAGATCCCAAGAAGACATTTCTCCCTACTACATTTAATCTTCCCTGAGCCTAGATTCATGTGTATATTTGACTCAACTATTTGGTGAACAGCTGACATAATACTAACATACAGTATGGCTAAGAAGTTGTGTTTGATCATGCATGCACACACTTTATTGGAACAAATTTGATTTTGATATAAGAATAAGATAATATACCATGAACATCTATTGAGTCGATGAATGTCTTACACTGAACAGGAGAAATGGTTTTTGACCACAAGTAGTATTCTTATCAGCCACTGAGAATTTTTTTTTTTAAGTCATTACTTGAAGGAATTGTTAAAATTTCATTTTCAAAAGTCCTGAGAGCCATAAGTGGAGAGTAACCAGCACACCAACACACCTGCTTCTTTAAAGAATAAAAAATGCACCCATTGTCCAAGCACTTTAGTTTCTAGCTATGAACTCAATTCAACAATGAATCTTGATGCTATGAGAGCCCAACAAAGAGGTGAGAGGAGAAAAAAAGAAGGAAAGAAAAAGAGAGAGTACAGTGCTACTGCGACTGCAAGCTGGGTCTGGCTATGTAAGGCTACTGAAACTAGCCAGGCTGGCGAAGATGATAGAAACAAGTAAGGGGCCGGAGACAGCAGTAAGCCTAGGCCAGCAAAAAAATGCAAGGAGCCAAACACTGCAGCAAACCTAGAAAGCAAGCAAGGTGCCAGAAATTACACAGGGAAAGCCTCACTGAAGGAAGAAGAGCAAAGCTTTAGCTGATGACATCACTGTATTGCAAAGGATGGAACCAGAAGAATGAATGTACAATATCGAGTGCGGTAGCAGTCTCTAGGGATGGCGGGTCAAAGGTCATAAAACTGTATAAAATTTCTCTTCTACCCTTACTCTACAGGTTCTCAGAAGGCTACAATGAAATATTAAATACTACATCTATACAGAAGAGGGAAGAGTGTGTAAAAAATCTAGAATTCATTTGCTAACATAAAATATAATATCGACTTTTGTTCCATTTCTTTATAATAAATAAGATCATTGCACCAACTTACTGGCTATAGTTTTGTTAGAGCGGCACCTAGAAGCTGATCTTTTGCTATTAGTCCTACTCACAATTCAGTGATATCAATATAGCACTCGGAACACTAGCTAATCATAGATAATATAGATACTCTGGAGGTACTGTAGTATCTACGAGCTAATCTTTCTCTGTCATTTTGAAGCAAGAAGTAGGGCATATGGGCATGGCCACGTATAAGTAAGCTCTAATCAGTTCAGTAGCCCTTAAGTTTAGCTAGCTAAGCTAGGTCTTCAGTTTAACTAGCTATTTATTCTGATGATGTTCCAGTCACTACAGTACAGATGCTCATCCTATTATAGCCAGTAGCTACTTGGCTTTTGTGTAGTCAGCTCACTTCAACATGCCATGCACATGTCACTTACATTGCTGTTGCTGTAAAGTTTTATATTAAATAATAGACAAAATTTAATAGCTAAACAAAATTTTTAATCACCAGTGACTGTGTACATACCTACAAAAGAAAAAAGATTAAGATAAGGTTTATATAAATCTGGTTTTGTATAGTACTGTACTGTAGCCTTGTGTCAAATAACCACTGCTTGAAGTGAAGGTCAATACTGCAACCATCAATTTCTTACATACACAAACTTACTTTCAACTTTACAGTTATTTTTAAAATAAGAACAAGAAAAAGGATAGAAACAAGTAAGCACAAAAAATTTAAAAGGTTAAGTAGGGATAGCCTAAAATCTGCTGGGCTGTATAATGTACTACAACTAGCTATGGCAGTTGTAAATGTAGGGATTGTTTTTGTATGAGGTTGCAAAACATTACTAAACCTTTTTATTTAGAAGAAATTATTGTGCTCGTGTATATATAATAGTACTACATGTGAAGCAAACAGAGTATCAATTATTTTGTGATTTAACATGCCTGGGAAAATTGGAGTACTTGTTTCAGTAGGATATGTTAAAGGATATCCATGTAGTTCCTGTACAGGAGGTCCTCTTAGTGATGATTTACCATAATCAGATGCATTTTCTTTGTCCATTGAATTGAACCTCACACAAAATGACCTGCAAGAGTATCAAATTTATAAATCAAAGGTCAGGTTCATGTTTCTGTATGCAAATAATTAGTTGGAAGATGAATTAAATAATCACTTGCATATTATTGCAATCACTTGCATATTATTGCAATCCCTTGTAAGGGTAACCTATGACCATCAATAGGACTAACATAAAATGAAGTGATTTTCTCAGAAAACAGTAAGTTATAGCTGCTATGACTGCTTACCCTATATTTTATGCACATTCTTATCATGCAGGAGAATTTGGAGGCTGAAAGACTCAAAACGGAAGAATAATAAAAGCACACTTTTTCATGATTTCTTATTCTTCAGGTTCTTGATCATAATAATGGCATGATCTGGAGAAAAATTGGGCTGCGCTTGGGCCATGTTCTATATTATTCAGACCAGGTCCACGTCCCATTGGTTTAGCCTCTAGTTCACTCAGAATACGAAGAAGCCATTAAACATAACACACGTGTAAACAATGAACGTTGCCACGACCCTCAATCATTTTACGAGTTAAACCCCGAGGTCAGAACAAAAATCAGCTCTAAGATAACTATAGCTGTACTAAGGACAGCATTCAACCTATGAATGATAAGTAATGCTCAAGTGCCCATGAGGTGTGCATTATTTAGAAATGAAAGCTAGCAGGCAGCTCAGCTGATTTTAGTCTCACTAAATTGATTCACCAGGCTTGATGGGCCTGGCATAACAAGAAGCTATAATGAGATGGATATAGGTAATGACCGCAAAAAAAAAAAAAAAGAAAGAAAAAATTAAAGAAAAAACTTTTATTCAAATAAATGAAGGTGATGTATAGTTAACTGGTCAAAAATTAGGTTGTATTCAATTTCATCCTCATCTATTCAGCTCTTGTTGCAACTCTTTTTTGACCAGTTCATCCCTACATCACCTTCATTTATTTGAATAAATGTTTTTTCTTTACTTGTATAATATATAATGAGAAGTCGAGCTAAAATTACAATTGGCCAGAAATTTAGTTCTGAAGAGCAAACGGGCTGCTTAAACTGCTGAACAGAAAAAAGAATGTCTTAGAAAGCATAGATTAAGAGATCAAGCAAAATGTGCTGCTTCTCAATGCACAAAGCAAAGGCAGACTATGCTACATAGTTTGTGAGAGAACCAGAGCAGAAGGTTGTCATCAGAGACAGCTGAGGAAAGAAAGGCCAGGCTGGAAACTTTGAGAGAGAACCAGAGAAGAAGGTTGTCTTCAGAGATAGCTGAGGAAGAGAGGCCAGGTTCCAGGATTATCATGCTGCATTCCAGACCTACATGCAGCAATATTCGATGAACCAGTAGTCAGAGCAAAGATGCTGAAATTTCATTCTGATATCATTGCTGTTGAGTGTGAAAGATGCTGTACCTGTTCAGAAGGCTCAAACTAGCATACAATGTTGAACATACATAAGAACTCTCCTATTAACTGCCCCTCTCCCTTTCTTTTGCCTCTCATAGACCCCCCCCCCCCCCTGGAGACCAAATAGACTGGCATGTTTTTTGTTAACCTTGAATTTGAGACCTCAGGCTCACTTCACAATGGTAAATTCATCACTCTTTAGGCTCACACCTACAGGTGGAGCTATTCTTTCTGTATTCACCTCAGCACTAATTTAAACTCACAAGAATAACTACACCAGCCACAGTTATGTGCAGAGTGGGGACAGCATCTGTGGACAGTCACTTTTTTCCTAGCCAAAAAGGATATAGACCACTTCTGCAGGTCCTGTAATAGGATTTTTGGAATTATGTCCTTTTGTATCAACACAATCCAGTTTTTTGATGAATTTCAGCAATTAAAATACTCATAAAATCATTGTAAAACTCTTTCTATGATAGGACTTAGATATAAATCCATAATAGGAATTTCCACTTTCTAGGATGATTTACGTGCAAGATTCTTGGCTAATACTTTCGATATGCCATAACACAGTTTTCAACAATATTGCTGTGATCACCAAAACTCACTCTCACCCAGCTGAGGATAATGGCATTCATTGAATGCTGAAAGTGGCGTGACCTTATAGTAGTGTTCTCTCAGCTTACTCCTATAGAAAGGGTCCTACTTCAAGTGTCATGTTGTCCAGTATAGACAGGCTGCTAACAGGATAGGTGACTCCCAAGTATTATGCTAAAATATATGTCTGTGTCCTGCTGAAACCCACCAAGCGACAAAGCATGCCTCTAGCCCTCTACATTATGATGAAATTAACTTAAGGTTTCGGTATACTGTTCTCAATTTACTTCATTAAATTGAGCAAAATTTGTGAAATTTTCAAGTATAGTTTCCTGAAATTATATTAAACTTGTGGCATGGCTTTTGTTCAAAAAGCTAGTGTGATTGAATTTCTCACTTTGAATGCCAAAATATCTTGATTTTTAGACTTCATTTTCTAACTAGTAAGCTTTGCAAAGCACACTTATTAATTGCATTCCACACAAAAATCTTGTTGCCCACACTTGTTAAGGAGCCTGGTATTTGAGCAGCTAGGATGTCCATCCACCGGGTGTACTGAGCCAAAGGGATGTCTTTGCTGATAGACTCTTAGCCTTCAGTAGCTTTCATATCCATAGTGGCACTTTCTGCATATAACTCAAAATAGTTTCCTCAGAGACACTGCTCAAAATCCTTCTCAGTTAATTCTCCACAAGCCAGGCACTCACTAGTTCATAAATTTTTCTTAACCTTACACACAGGTCAGCCATCTTAACTTTCAATAGATGCAGACCGAGATGAAAATGTGGTATATGTATAGTTCAAGCTGGCATGAAAATATGGAGTCATTGTCACACGTATAGAGTCTAGTGTTGGAATTGTCCCTGGCAGAATGCACTTGTCTCACATTTGGTCCAAGTTTGATGTATACTATGAATGAATATGATGGTAATGATATAATTTTTAAGGTGTTTTGCATGTTCATGTTATACTATGGGTGTGTTGCAGCAAGTCTTTCAGTAACCACTCACAACAGGTTGGAAAATGACATGCTATTCAAATGTTGTATAGTGGAGTAGTATGGTGGTATAAGAATTATAGCATTAGAATGAACCATTTAAGCTTTGAAAGATGATGATGAACAACCAGATAAAAATCTTTATCTTTTGCACTCCATACTCAAGTCCAAGGTGTTTTGTCAGTCACAAGTCACTGATATTATGAAGGAAAAAATACTTTGCACTACTCCAGTGGGCGACATCTGTGCCATCACTACATATCAGTGAAGAAAGTCGGGGCTTACAACTTCTAGCTCACTGGGTATCTCTGATTTCAAGAATACTATCAAGTGACTAAGGTAGGGACTAGTCTGGTGCAGCTGACCCTTTACCAACCGGGAGGGAAGGAAAGGGTCTGGGGACACAATACTTGGATTTGTACTTTTAGCTGCTAAATGAATGAATATACGTATTCTGACATTCAATGACGCATGACATAATGCTTGATGACATCATCTTGAAGTAGCTCCGTATTTTTAGCAACTGCGAACGTACAATATTTATATTAATGCGCGCTACCATTAACGTCATCACAGGTACGTCAACCACTTCAGTACCTTCTGCACTATGCAATGCATGAATGTATGCTGATGCAGCTAGCATGTTGTCCAGGTAGCCTTCATGGTCACAGCAGCAATGTAATCTTTGACATAGCCATGCTGAGCTGAAGTCACGGGAGGGAGCATGTCTATCATTGCAAAAACTGTCTGCATGCTCCATAATTAGACTTCCGCAAGTGCACAAGTCCAAATATTACGATTGGTAAAGGGTCGGCTATGTGAGACCATAGATACTATAAACTACGTGTACGGGATTGGAAACGGCACATTAATCCGTTGAATCCGTGTCCGAGGGCGTGGCCTTGCTTAACTCTTTATCCGCGAGCAACGTAACGCGGGAGATTGCCGCTGCATCGAGCTAAGCTAGCTACTGATCTCTGTGATCCTCTGAGTTACCTATGGCCACTTGCATTCCAGTTAAAGGTTAGCTGACAACTTATTATTGTATAAAAAAGGGAGAGAGAAAAATGAAAAATAGGTAGCTAGGTGATATTTAAGTTAGCTAGAGGCTACTTCATATCTGCAGATAGTTGTCTGGAAGCTATAAAAGCTGCTTGCCATAATATGAGCATGGATGCAGATTATGATACCTCCGTGGATAATTGTAAGATTTTAATTGACATGGCTACTAAGTTATATGAGCTATACCAGCAACCCAATTCCATTATTACTGAGTTCAGTAAATGGCTTCTAGATTCTATCTCAAAAATCATTACAAAAGGTATAGAAAATTTTCAAGTATTAAGGAAAAATTATGGATTGAGTTTCACTCACTCCGGAGTTCATCTTCATTTATTGAGAAGTGGGTGAAATTCCTCACTGATTGTGGCATAACCATTGAGGCCCTATTTTATCAGCAACTTACTCTGAATTTATTCATCTCACTGATAGAAAAAGCATTACCTGTGACAGTTGATGATATGTACACACCAATATAAAGGAGCTAATATACAAAGGACAGTGTGCAATTAGGTATATTGGAGGCTACATAGTCAGATCCATTCACAAAGACTGCACAGTCAAAGAAATTTTACTTGGACTTGACTTACAACAGTGACGATAACATGGAACCATCTGAATCGGAGGAATGGATGTGTGGTGTGCCATCGATAGGGGAGGTTTAATCCACAGCTTTTATTATACCCTATGTGCCATAGAATATAGTACACGGTGCCATTTTAATATAACAGGAATAGATACTCTCCCATGCACATTAACAAGATGTTCTGAATGATTATCTCTGCCTCTTTTACATCTCTGCAGATTCGACCCAATCATCACTAGCACTGTGAGACTGTTGCTGTCTTTTAGCATTGGAATACATACATTTCTTTGACTCATAGCTATAATTCAATTTTAATAATAGTCATTTTCAAAAAAGTGTAACAAATTAACTGTTTTCTCTAGCATCAAAAGCTTATTACAGGTACATATGGTAAGCATTGCTCTACCACTTTCAGTAGAGTGGTAGGCATTTTAGCTAATAGTAATGTAGAAGTGTTACTACAGTTGAACTGGTTTTTTTCATCCAAATTGTTCACTCTGCTGAATGTAATAGTATTACATGACTTAAAATATGGTTAAGTACATGTAAGAAACTATTCTCCAACTAATTTTCATTGTCATTACTGTTCACTGTGAGTTCTAGGCAAGTTAATGTTACTAACATGCAAAAAAGTAGCCATTTTCACGGTAACTAGAGTTTATGAACTATTTCTGCAACTCTTTCATGTAAAAGCTTTGCTAGTTACCTTGCTAATCCACCGCAGGAACTATTTCTCCTTTGGAGATGAACTTGGGATGCGTACAACACGCGAAATTCGCCAAAACAGGAAACTAACTTGTCTAGGATACCTCGGACAAGGATGAATTACATTGCCATATACGGATGCGGGGGCGGGTTTCCAATCCCGTACACGTAGTTTATAGTATCTATGGTGAGACTAGGTAGGGACTTAACAATAGTCTGCAATACGGTATGGTGCTCATGTGATGTGCCCACCAGTAAGGAAATTTTACTCACTTGTCGGTTAAAGTTTGTTGACTCTGAGAGCATTTTTGAAAGGGTACCTATAAACAAATTTGATATGTTTCGTAATCAATTAACGTGCAATATCACTTACGTGAGTTTTTACGCCAGGAGAACCAAGCAGAAAGGGAGGTAAGTACCCAGGACCTGTATCCATATTATGCTACTTAGGAAAATCGAATGGGCAGGGGTCGTCACGCCTAAAAGTCGTTGGCCACGCCCATAAAGCTGCGGTATACCATAGCTAGATATGAGGTTTTACGGGATTGGAAACGCCCAATGAACTGCACAACCGTGGCGCGTTGACAGATGCGCACGCGCATGCAGCATTAATTATATCATAAATTAATATGATATAATTTATGATAATAATGATATGATAATTTATGATCAGGATACCCGAGACCGGGTTCGGGCACTCGCTTTATCAACTGCCATCCCTCATGCCGGTGATTGGTTGAATGTTATCCCAGCTCCTGCACTTGGTCTCCATCTTCATGACAGGGAGTTTCGCTGTTGTTTGGACTACTGGCTTGGTCTTGAAGTTTTCGGCAGAAACTCAAGATGCCCAGCATGTTCCAAAGAGGGCATTATGGATCCCTTCGGGGACCACCAAGTGGGTTGTGGAGGAAATGGAGACAGGATATACCGCCATAATGCCCTACGTGATGTCCTCTTTTCTGCTGCTCAGTCTGCCGCTCTCGCACCAAGGAAGGAGGTCACTTCCCTCATCCCAGACACTAACAGCCGCCCAGCTGATATCTTCCTCCCAAACTGGTCCAGGGGCCTCCCAGCTGCCCTGGATGTGACAGTTATCTCCACTCTGCAAACTTCCACTCTGTCTGGTGCTGCCAAGGATCAAGGCTATGCCTTAAGGGTTGGTGAGGGGAGAAAGATAGCAGCACACCAAGAAGCATGCCAGGCGGTGGGGATGTCATTTGTCCCCCTTGTGGTGGAGTCGCTGGGAGGCTGGAGTGAGGAGGCTGCCCTTACCATTTCAAGAATTGGCCGCCTCCTGGGGCAGAGAACTGGTTCATCACCAGGAGAAACTACTCGTCATCTTTTCCAGAGACTATCTGTGGCCCTCTGGAGGGGTAATGCCACCCTTTGGCTTAACCGCCTTCCAACTCACTCTCCCTGGGTGGATGGTATCATCTAACTGTCTTTTCATCCAATATTTATTACTGTTGCTAGCTAGTCTAGCCTTTGTGATAAAATTAATTGATATGTAAAAATAAAAATAAAAATAATTATCATAAAGAGGTTTACGGCCGGGCCGCGGGATTGGAAACGGATCACGTGCTCTCGTTAGGCGCGTTGTTGACAGCTGAATGACATAGCACTTTTGTCAAAGTTGCTGTTCTGACAAGATCCGTGAGGTAAGACTTATGCCAATGATACTATAATACACTAGGTCATAGATTTACTGTATGAAATAAATTTTAGCTCAGATTTTCAAGTTTATTCCTACAAATACTACTGTAGTGGTTAATGGGACTGTAATCCCTCTCACGCTTGATGGAATCAATTGCTGTTGCCCATTTTCTGATCAAAAGGCATGTAAACTTTAGCTACATGGAATAGTAATGTTAGTTTTTGTATTAGCTGACATATATTGTCTCTAGCATTTGTAAGGCCAGACCTAATAGATTTTCTGTTGCTCGGGCCCACCCGGGTCTATTTTTGGTCAAGCTGAAATAAAAATTTCTATCATGACTTAGCCACTATCGGCTCAATTTGGCTGTAAAATAATTAAAAATCAGTAATTTTTTAGCTTTGTAAGCTCAATTTTATTGATCTTCTGATATGAGAAAAAAATTTTTTCGGCCACCCGGGTCACTTTTTTGCACTCAGCAGCCCGAGCAACAGAAAATCAATTAGGTCTGGCCTAAGTGGTGTTAAAACTGTAATCCCTCTCCCAAGAAATAGATTAACAATATTGCAACTGTATTAGTTATTTCAGGGAAAGGATAGAACAGTAAATGGAATTGGTGCATTCGTTTTCTATACAATAGTCATCCTATGGAGATGGCAAGCTTACTATATTTCCCCCCTAATATCCATAGGGTCCACAGGACAGCTGACTGAGCCGAATTCTTAAGGTGGATGGTGTCAAAACCCAACAGCCAAAAGCTGGAAGTATTGCAATAATGCTGATGAGGGAGAACTGAGCAGAAACTGGCGGATAACTTTGGGGCAAAATTATCTAGCTATAATAATAATGAATTTATGTCTAATTTTAATACCAAAAGTCATTCTGACCTTTCTTTCAAATCAATCACATAAAATTAATGTATAATGAACAATGATAGGTACTCATAGTTATAATTACAAGGGAAAAAGTTATGAATAATTAATAACTTCCTTCCTCAGACTCTCCAACTTCAACTCTCTCACTCTTCTTACTATTCTGTGAGCTGTAGGGGCAAAATATCACTTTAACTGCCTTGAAAGGAGTGAATATTGATCTCTTTTCACAACGATTAATACTAGAGATGCTCGTATAGCATTAGTTGGGCGAGCAAGCAGCCAGTGGTCATTTCAATGTGCTCCTCCCTCACTTATGATTATATAGCCCCAACAGTGACTTTCGATATCTAGCTATTCAGGTTGTTAACTGACTTGGTGCATTCCCAGTTAGCATTAGAGTGTCTTCTCTGAACCCAGGCTACCACTCCTGTTCAGACTCAGTAGCTAGTCTCTCAAATAATGAGCCCTCATATGCTCTAATCTGGCAGCTCTGTGTTCTGCTGACTCTGCTCTCCTTCTGGCTCTCATTTGCTCTGCTCTTGCAGCATTACTCTGTACATTCCCTCCTCCTGGCTCTATCTGTCGCATTTCTTTGCTAGTCTTGTTTTTCTCTGTTCCTTTGACTCTGTTCTCCTTCTAGCTCTGTCTCTTTCATTTCTTTCATGAGGTCTCGCTCTTCTTTGCTGGTCAGTTTCTAGAGGGTGTTCTGGGGCCCTCCTTCGCTTGTTTTCTGGTTCTCTGGTTTCCATAATACTCGCTACAATATAGTGTTTTAACTTCAAGCTTAACGAAAACGATTGCTTATTATGACGTTGCTTAGTAGCTATTTCATGCGCATGCGTAAGCGCATGCGCATTTTGAGTGACGTACGAATAACTACATCACCTTCATATTTGAATAAATGTTTTGTTTTAAGTAGAGCCCGGGGAGCGAGGCTAGTCATAGATATACTAGATCATTGTAGGACGAGCCTGAGCTGAAAGTGATGCATGTTGGTTTAGCAAGGAGAATTTTTGAATTAATAATTAAAGACAGGAAGGAAGTACTTATTGCTGACAAGTAGATGTAGATTGATAGTTACTCATTCTCTGCAGCTGTTTCTGAAAATTATTATTTTTTTCTGAAGACTCTCAGGATGTAGAGCTTGGGGACTCTTTCCTCATTTTTCTCTGAATGGTTTGAATTTTCTCAGGATTTTGAGCCATGGCACTTGTGCAACCATACCCGATTCTTTCCCCAGCCCCAAAGAGAAAGGAAAGAATCGTGTTAGTTCGAGACAGACGTGTTGTAGTCCGACCCTTTTCTTGGGCCTGCGACCCCCAAGAAAGGAAGGTGTTTTAACTCCTTGTAATTATTCAGATGACGTTTAAGGTAAAGGGTCGCTACGCCAGACTGGACGTATTGCGGAAGAAGTAGGTCTAGTGAGACCATAGGGCATATCGATCCGCGAAGAGGCGAAAGGGCATGCAACTGCCAATGCTCTATATGTTAGTAAAAATAGCCTAGCACGCGGTAGGCTCTGCCCGCATATGTCCGTTTACTGCAGTAAACTATAGCTAAATATATTATAGTATCAATTTACATTTCGCCGTCTATTCTCATTATCTCTAATTGACTCCGTGAGACCGTCTCCAGCGCCAGTGACTCTGTATTCGGCATAGAAACCCGTAATTTACTATTGTATCCATGCGTGTAGTTCGTGATAGCGCGTTACAGCATAGATATGGTTACAGTGATTGTATTGCCACAATAGTTAAAATCCGGAAATGTTTTAAATCAATTATGGTTATCCCTACATATAGAGCGCTATCACGCTCTCTGAGAGAGCATGGTATCAATTGTATACGCATAGTTCAGTATGTTTGAATTGCTTTATCTCTTAGTATCAGTCATTTTCTGAGTTTTTTCTTTCTGTTCAGCGGTCTCAGAAGCACTGCCGTTTCCTCTAAACTTGGCTTTAAATTGATCCATTGTATAGTAACTAGTAGTGAACATTCAAGAATTTCATTATCAAACATACACAGACCTGAATTCGATACTCGCTTCAGAATAAGAGTATTGGACGAAGCCAGGTAACGAGGCGGTTGCCACCGTTCTTCGTATAGACAATTTCGCCTGTCCAATTCTAGGGCACACGAACGAAATGAGCAACCTTCGTACGGATTATATCGACAAAGTCATAAATCCTTAATTCACTCGGAGTAATTTTGCACAACTATGAGCCTGCTCTATGAATAATATTTATCGCTCGCGATTGCGCTTTAAATATTTATTTATTTTTTTATATGAAAATTTTGCAAAAAGCATGGAGACAAAATAGCATAGCAAGCTAGCTAACCTATACAGTGAAATAACAAGAAAAATACACACACACACAAAAAAGAAACTAAAAGAAATTATTCAGATGACGTTTAAAGGCTAATAATGATGAACTCGAGGTCACATCCAGAGGCAGGGCATTCCAAATAGTAGTGACATTGGGGTAGAAGGAAAATTCATAAAATGAATTTTTTGGTTATGAGCGAACATCTAGTTTAATACACTCGGCCTTGGTTCCTCTTAAAATTGTCAAGTTCGCATTAAAGCGTACGAGAATGGCTCGTGATTGCTATTTAAAATTTTTTTAAAGGGATACAAATTTTATATATCCCTGTACAGGGAATCCGGAACAAAGTAGGATGGCAAATGGCATGCCATCTCCAACGCTGCACAAAATTAAAACTACTTGAGTACATATGGTCAACTAGTATCTTTCATTTTATACCAAAAGTAAGGCAGCTAGACTTCTATTTTAGTAGTAGGAGTGCCACAAAACTTTTCAGTCACCTATTTCCACGTTTTTCTTCCATAGCAACAGTAAATAGACTAAACTGACATGATAAACTACTACAGCTCTAGGTCATTGAGCCTTTTCATTTATAATCATAATTATTGCTGCGCTAAATACCTTGCCTTTCACCATAGATATGAGGTTTTACGGGATTGGAAACGCCCAATGAACTGCACAACCGAGGCGCGTTGACAGATGCGCACGCGCATGCAGCATTAATTATATTAATGGCCGTGAAAGGAGATCAATATTCACTCCTTTCAAGGCAGTTAAAGTGATGTTCTGCCCCTACAGCTCACAGAATAGTACAAGTAAGCTAAGGAGAAGGTATTGAAGAAGTGAAGAGTCAGAGAGTTGAAGTTGGAGAGTCTGAGGAAGGAAGTTATTAATTATTCATAACTTTTTTCCTTGTAATTATAACTATGAGTACCTATCATTGCTCATTATACATTAATTTTATGTGATTGATTTGAAAGAAAGGCCAGAATGACTTTTGGTATTAAAATTAGACATAAATTCATCATTATTATAGCTAGATAATTTTGCCCCAAAGTTATCCGCCAGTTTCTGCTCAGTTCTCCCTCATCAGCATTATTGCAATACTTCCAGCTTTTGGCTGTTGGATTTTGACACCATCCACCTCAAGAATTCGGCTCAGTCAGCTGTCCTGTGGACCCTATGGATATTAGGGGGGAAATATAGTAAGCTTGCCATCTCCATAGGATGACTATTGTATAGAAAACGAATGCACCAATTCCATTTACTGTTCTATCCTTTCCCTGAAATAACTAATACAGTTGCAATATTGTTAATCTATTTCTTGGGAGAGGGATTACAGTTTTAACACCACTTGCAAATGCTAGAGACAATATATGTCAGCTAATACAAAAACCAACATTACTATTCCATGTAGCTAAAGTTTACATGCCTTTTGATCAGAAAATGGGCAACAGCAATTGATTCTATCAAGCGTGAGAGGGATTATAGTCCCATTAACCACTACAGTAGTATTTGTAGGATTAAATTTGAAAATCTGAGCTAAAATTTATTTCATACAGTTAATCTATGCCCTAGTGTATTATAGTATCATTGGCATAAGTCTTACCTCATGGATCTTGTCAGAACAGCAACTTTGACAAAAGTGCTATGTCATTCAGCTGTCAACGCGCCTCGGTTGTTAGTTGCTAACGAGAGCACGTGATCCGTTTCCAATCCCGTAAACCTCTTATATCTATGCTTTCACCCTCTTTCTTATTTTGTGTAAGATTTCTCTGTTCGCCAGGTACCTACACGGATGGTCTATAAATTCTACGCGCGCATCACTGGCACTTTCTTTGAAAGAACGGAAACCTGGCGATTGTTCCAAGACGTATTTTTCCCTTCCCCTCCTCGCAAAAAAATACGTAGGGCGCGCGAAATCATAGATACTATAACCTCCGGACACGGGATTGGAAACGGGTGGTTCGCGCGAGATTTTAGAATACAATCCGCGTTGTTTGCTGAGTCAGCAAAGACGTTGCCAAACAGTAGTGAAGGCAAGTATTTCGCAAATAATGGCTGAAGCTATAGGAGAAACGTCTTCAACTACAAGTAAGCATAGTAAGTTAAAGATTGTAACCTTAAATCCTGCTATGTAATTCACTTTTTAGGCCCCTCTCAGTGAGTCTGAGATATTAATTCAGGCAGTAAAAGAAGGTAGCTAATGGGTTTAAAATTCCTTCATCAGATGCTTCTGCATCTCTGCTATGGATTAAAGCAAAACTTGAAAGCTGACATTCATTCCTGCAGTCCAGACACCATGCATATAACTCTCTTGCAGCTAGCAAACTTGAAACAGCTCTGACTATTTAAAGTCAGCTGTAAACAAAGGTGGGAATTTATAATTATAGCATTTGTTCATCGGATGAATTCATCTTAATGTGGAAGAAAATGTGATGAATTTCCCATCTTCCAGAATATCATCTGATTTTTTTTTTAGGTGAACATATGATGGGGGATCTACTGTTACAGCAGCATGTCCTTTCTCTTATCAAGAGCCACTTTGAGGTATGCTGCTGGATACATATATAGAACTGTGAAGGACAGAGTCCATGGTATACTATTGTAGGAGCAATTAAGAAATGTCATGTAGAAAAAAGATGAAATCATGGGAGAAGTAATGAATTGGTCTATATAATAGGATGAATGTCGAAATTGGGAAGGAGTTGCTGAAAATGATCATTGAAGGGTGGATCAAGATGAGGGAGTTCTCATTTGGTGATGCGTGGTTGAAACTTTAAGCAGAAGTCCCTCCAACATTCTAAAGGTCCTCATCACCGATAAATCAAGAATTCATGCAGCATGCATATTTTTTCTGAATATATTATAATGATTCATTCATGTTTGGAAATCATTCTCCGCTTTGCATTTTCTTTTTCTAAATCAGGCTTGGAACTGTGAGCCCTGCAATTGCCTCTAACTGGACCTCTGCAAAATGTATTAATCACCCATAGTGCTTGAGTGTTGTTGATAAATTCCTTGACACTAGGATTATCATGAGTTCCACCTCTTTGTCGCTGGCACCCACAAAACTTTTCAGTGGATCCTGGCAAAGGTGCTCACTCAAATTTTTTTTTCACTCCATCAATGGAAAACAGAATATTCCATTAATGATAATAGAATATTAGCAAGCTAACAAGAAGCTCTAGCTAGCTAGCTACCTGTCATTTTCAAACCCAGCAAGGTCTCAGGGCTAAGGAGCATTTTCTTTTTCTCAACTTTGGAAAACCCTTTCATTGCTTTTATACTCCATCCAAATAGACAAGAAACTCTTCCTTTAGCCACTATATATAAAATAAAATGTAATAATAAAAATCATCACAGGTAGGAGTATAACCATGCATTTAGTTCAGAGTTGACCCAATTGGGTTTTTAAAGTTTATGGTTATAGCATATTTATGATGTGTAACTTAAGGCTTACACTAAAAGTCAACTCCTCTAACTATGCACATGCAAAACTACTTTTATTTTGCTACAACATCAACTAGTTATTTTTCATAATAAACTTCTCCCAACTGGTAAATTGAGCACACAATTACAAACATTAATGGCTTCCTGAACTTACAAAACCCAGATTTTTTCCCAGTAATATTCAAGTCTTAGGGGAAAAAAAGCATTCTATAACAAACTTTATCTCTATGTATACCATTTGGTGGAAAAATTAATGCAAAATAGTTTAATTCAACACAGAAAACCTTTCACACAGTTTTCTTCTCCAGGAATTGACCAACCACGGCAAAACTAGCCATATTAATGAACTAGGGTTTAAATTTTTGTTTTAAGTGTCAAAATGAGTAGTATAAAGTATTAGATAAATTATTTTCTTACTGGCTCGCTCTATTCATCCGCTTCAGAGCGCTGTCTTTATTCTCCTTTTATGTGCAGTCATAGATATACTAGACTACGTACACAGGATTGGAAACAGGGCATGCGCGCGTATAATTTATAAACCATCCGTGTAGGTACCTGGCGAACAGAGAAATCTTACACAAAATAAGAAAGAGGGTGAAAGGCAAGGTATTTAGCGCAGCAATAATTATGATTATAAGTGAAAAGGCTCAATGACCTATAGCTGTAGTAGTTTATCATGTCAGTTTAGTCTATTTACTGTTGCTATGGAAGAAAAACATGGAAACAGGTGACTGAAAAGCTTTGTGGCACTCCTACTACTAAAATAGAAGTCTAGCTGCCTTACTTTTGGTATAAAATGAAAGATACTAGTTGACCATATGTACTCAAGTAGTTTTAATTTTATGCAGGGCTGGAGATGGCATGCCATTTGCCATTGATGGTGTAAGAAGCCATTTCACTATGTTGTTGTTCTTATGTGAGGAGATGAGATACTTTCTTGTATCAGGGGCAGGAAAGGATACACTGGGGCAGCTTTATTCTTCATCTTGATCCCCCAAAACAAGTATATCACAACAAATCGCTCGATGAATTGGATGCTCAGCAGTGCACTATCAATACTTGTTATTATCATTTTCTTATTATAACATGATAGGAAATATGTGTAAAGTGACAGTATTAGTTACTACACTATAGTATCCTTCTTTACTATAGCTTTTCTTGACAGCCAGCCATGGGTAATCTGAAGAAACAATAACATTGACATGATTTTTTTACAGGCACCTTTAAAAAGTACATATGTACATATGAATGATCACTACCTAACAGATTGGTGGAAAAAAAGAGACTATACTTTTAATATCCAAGCTCCAGAGGTCCACAAAGTCGAACTACCATTGTTACTCGCAATTATACCCTCTATCACTTGAGAAACCAGCCTTTTTAAGAACTATGCTTGTTTAGCACTATACTAGCCCACTCTTTGCATTCTTTAAACTTACCAATTGGCTATAGTTTAGCAGAAATTTGGCACACTACTTCTCCTCCCCTGTTTGTTTGGGGCAATTTAGCACGAACAGCTGCCTACACGGATTGTCAGTATTGTCGTTATGGGCGCACGTGACCTGTTTCCAATCCTGTGTACGTAGTCTAGTATATCTATGGTGCAGTCAACAAAAATTACAACGCGGAGTGCACGCAAGCAATTCAATGGTTGTCATAGGCGCACGTGAGCCCGTTTCCAATCCCGTGTCCGGAGGTTATAGTATCTATGAAGACATCCACAAGTGCTGCGGGCGGGCGGTTATTATAATGATTCTATTATTGCTTCGTTGTTTGGTCCTGTCTTCATCATTCTCCACGGGCTTTCCCAAAGAGCTGCATGTGAAGTCAAATGTGCGCGCTCTATTGCGTGCATGAGCAATGGCAGGCGCTAGGCAGTAATAATATTTTTTTGATGCGGTGACATTTTCGATACGTGGGCGGTGGACAGGAAACAATCATTCTATTAATAGCGGCCTAATACATAGTCCCGATGTCACAGTTTACCATCGCTAGCGACCTAATCTCCTAGGATATTTCGTCGCCGCCAGGATATATTGTCGCTGCATATAAAGTAGCTATTAGAGAGGTGGAGCTATATCTGATTATACAGACAATCGCTCGCCGACAAATTCCCCTAGCAATAAAAAATCTCCTAGGTCGTTTCTGTCTCTTTAGCTATATTTCTATGCTGTTTTATAGGTGCATCGAAATCTCAAGCTTGTTAGCTATTCACCTTTATAGTTGGGTGTATTCGCTCATACTTCAAAGGAGCATGTTTTTTCCCTAGTATCTTGCTTAGCTAGAAAGTTATTATTTTTTGCAAGTGTACGGCGATGGAATATTTATTACTGATCGATATATTGATGTGAATGTAAGATTGAGCTTTATACAAAGGAAAATATTCTAGATAGCTACTTACGTGTAATAGCTAGCTAGATGCTACAGAGTAACATGCCAGTCTCTTAGCTACTATAGAAATTAGTTTTTATACTGCTATAATATAGCCCAATAGCTAGCTACATATCAGGAATCGAACCAGAGACCGCACGTTCAATAGTACGCTTTATGGTGAGTGACTATAGGAGATAGATATCTCCGCTATATGCTCTGGCTGTGTAATATCCAGTAATTATAGTCATGCATGCAGTGCTGAGCCAAAAAAATGTCCTATAAGAGATGTATCAAGTAATGTAGCTAGCTGCGACAATATATCCTGGCGGCGACGAAATATCCTAGGAGATTAGGTCGCTCGGGACAGAATTTCTGTCGCCGCGACAGAATCTCCCAGCGACGAAATAAACTATGAATAAACTATGACACCGGCAGCCGGCTCTGATTAGCTTACCTTGGAGTGCCCGGCGGCAGGACAATAGTGGCTAATACATAGGCCAACGAAGCTGGCCTATGTATTATATAATGGCGAGCGAACGCAGCGAGCGTTAGGTATATGGGACGTACTATTCACGCACTGTAGTGACTCCAAGGCTAGGCAACACTCGCCCAAAGAGCTCTCTAAGGCAACCAAGAGGTTAGAAGTATAAATATCCGATATTTGCAGCGTTGCCACAGTATACACAGCCGTTTTTACCGGGCACTTAGCGTTTAATTATTTCCACTCGTTGATTTACGGTATCATACATGACTATTAATTATTTTTACCACAAGTACCTTGGTAACTGGCTCAACTTCCAAACCAAAACTTCTGCCATTGGTTCTTAATATACTCACTGATCCAAATCAGTACCTATCTTAGCAACTATCCAAGTACTGTTTATAAGCTTGCGCATAAAAAAAAGGTCAAACCACTTAGCAATGCGCAGCGGTCCTAGTAACCAAATTATGTATCATCTTACAGGTCAGAAAGGGATCATTTTCTGTCCCGTCAGAAATGTGTGATTCTGTGAATCGTGGATCCCTGCAAAGTACGTGAAGCCGTTAAAGTGGCTCTTGAACAGAATATGCTTTGCAACAGTGACATGAGTTCCACTAAAATAATATGCGGCACCTCGTGGTCGAGTTATTTTTGTATAACACAGCTTTGGAAAATCAATATTGTCTCATCTCACCTTTATTAATATTTCAGAGTCACGACTAAGTCTTGGTAGAGTGATATGTGTGCACAGCAACTATAACTATTATAGCTAAAGGAATTATGGAATGCGCTAATTATGTACTAGACTGTTATTATAGCTGTGTGATCAATACTTCATTAAAGGTTATTACAGGGGAGAGGTTGAATTGTGATCACAAAGTTACACACACTGAAATTTCCAAGAGAAACTTGAAGGAAACACTATTTTTTGTACGCAAGGGCACGGTATATTTCATGACATTTTAAATAGAAAACAAGGAAACATGCCGTGCCTTCGTATATTCTATGAATTTCCTTATCAAGTTTCCTTCAGGTTTCAGGCTAAGATATCTCCTACTTTACTTTGTTGCTCTCCTCTCATGCATAGTTGTAGGTATAGCAATAGAGTGACGAAATCTCATATTTTGTTGCTCTCCAATAGCTATGTTCTTGACATCTCCAACTCCCAAAGACACTATATTTCAACAAGCTGACTAGGTTATGCACCAATATTTTTTTCTGTTGTTCTTTTTTGTATTTATTGTGGCTGTTATTTTTTTAAATCCTCTCTTGGTTGCTAGATCCTCAGCTTGCATGGTGCCCCATCTTCTTTTTTGTTGTAACTTATCTCATTTCTTAAGACGTCATCTTGTACTGCTGTAAATCATATAATAATAATAATAATGATAATAATAATAATAATATAATAATAATAATAATAATAATAATAATAATAATAATAATAATAGTAATGATAATAATAATAATAATAATAATAATAGAGTAGATTTTCAATTATCACCATATATGAAAGGACACTGCAGAGGACAGCCTGGACATTAATAAAATAAAATTCCACAATGGAAAGATAGGGCAAACGTGCACTAATTAAATATGAAGCGCGAGGGATCAATGAAATAATACCGTGCAGAGAATCCAGCACAAAAGAAACGTCCGAAGATCACTTAACATCGGGCAATCTCATTCATAATCGGATACCCTCTAGTAGAAATCACGCAGTATACGATACCAACTAAGCTTATACAGACTAACTGGTAGCCCCAAGCTGCTACTACAATCGTTCAACAATTTGACTTCCCAGGTGCAAACTGGGCGGAGCTAGTAGAATTTAAAATGAACAGGTCAAGCAACTTGATATTCGGTATCTATGAGATTGCCCGATGTTGAATTTTAATTTTATTAATGTCCAGGCTGTCCTCTGCAGTGTCCGTTCATATAATGGCGGTCGATAATTGAAATTCTACTCTATTATTAAAATCTCCTGTGGTATAATAAAATCTCCCAGGATATTAGCTACTTATCTAGCTCTATGCACTAGATAGTTATATCTAGCTATAGCTATTGAGCTATGCTATAGCAGACTTTCTATGAGACATGTTGCTCTGCAGCATCTAGCTAGCTATTATGCGTAAGTAGCTATCTAGCAATACTGATTTGTATAAAGCTCAATCATGCATTCACATCAATATAGATCAGTTATAAATATTCCATCGCTGTACACTTGCAAAAAATATTAATTTTCTAGCTAAGCGGGAAGACACTAGGGAAAAAAACATGCTCCTGAATAGCTGCACCTATAAACAGCATAGAAATATCGAAATAGCTTAATAACTAGTGAAAAAATATCCTAGGAGATATTATCTAGAAGAGATTTATCATTATTAAAGACCAGAAACGACCTAGGAGATTTTTTATTGCTAGGACAATTTATGAGTGATTGTCTTCAGCTATACCACCTCTCAAATATCCTAGGATATTTTGTCGCCGCGACAGAATCTCCCTGCGACAAAATAAACTGTGACACGGGTGTCGCGGTTTATTCTGTCGCTGTGAAATTTTGTCGCAGTGACAAAATTTCACTGAAAATTGTGTCGCTTGGCGACACAATTTACCGGGAGATTTCGTCGCTCCTGTGAGATTGTGTCGCTCATTGTGTGAGACTATAGAACTATAGGTAATCCTGGATACCGGTTTAATACTTCAAAAGAGGACACAAACTACTCCTCTTGCTCTATTTTTGGCAACTATTGAAGGTCAAACTTCTTGTGCACTGCGACTGATAGCTACCCTCTAATTTTGAAACTTACTGGAGATTGATTGTCAGTGAAAAGCAAGGTCGTAGGCTAGGCTTTGTGTGGCCACAACAACAATCATTCGGAATTAGCCCAACCCACCAATTTTTGAGTGCCTTTATTCTTGGCTCTCAAATTTAAATTTAATTATCCACAAGTCACTGCTTGTTATAGAGAAAAGATTCAACTTTTATCTGTCTACTTTACTAGCTATCTGCTCCCAGTCACCATTATTTTTCCCCATTATCTGGGCTAGTGACTATAGCTATTATAATAATTATAGTGCATGAACAGAGAAGCCAGTGACTGTAGTAGCTATATACGCTATAGTAACTGGTGGGTGCTTGGCAAGGATAATGTTAAATGATAATGACAATAATGATGATGATGATGAACGAACGAAAGAATAATAAGAAGGTGAAGTTAAGGTGATAAATCAACTGTCCTTGCTCCGAAAAAAAACAAAAAACGGAGTGTGAGCAAGCAATTGCTTTGTAGATTTTTTCCCCATCGGTATTACCTCCTACCCCCGCTTGATTACAATATCCTGGTGAGCTGTTGTTCCAGAAATATCCTCTGGTACACTTAGTCCGAAATTTCCAACGTCTCAGATCAAAGTGTGTCTGACTGAGGATGCCCAGCTTTATTCATGATGCGGTTCCATGCCCTGTTCTTTTTTTCCAGAGAACGTCATGCATCAATAAATTTCTTCTGGACCCCAGACTCGAGTTTCATTTCTCTTTCCAGGCTTCCATATGGGTTTTCTGTGCCATTCTCCGGGTCTTCTATCAATGGCTGCATTCTTGGTGGTTGAGATAACCCATAAACTAGTCCGAAGTTGTTTGACAAGGCTATACCTATGGGAGATTAATCATGGGGTCTGGAGAGATAGTGATGGCAGCGAGTTTTGGCTGATGTAGAATTGAGATGTTAAGAACTTGTTTGCATCATATATTTTCATCATAGAACGAGCTAAGATGCGAGGTCGAGAGCGACACTATCTCACAGGAGCGACGAAATCTCCCGGTAAATTGTGTCGCCGAGCGACACAATTTTCAGTCGCCGCGACAAAATTTCACAGCGACAGAATAAACCGAGACACCGGCACTGGGTGCCTGGCTGGTTACTTGAACGGACCGATCCTGTTGCTGGGACTGTAGACACAGCGTTCTATATGATCTTCCTCCTTAAGAAGGAATAATATGGGCACATTCATTGGTATGACTCGGGGCAGTAAAATATGTTTGCTAGCTGAACCTGTAGTACAAGTTTTCTCTGTTTAGTAATAGAATTCTAGAACTGAAGTGGGTAAGACAATTTTCTGGCTCCATCTCAATTTGGTGATTTAGCTTTATATATAGTGTTATACTGCACAGTTCTTACGTAGCTCTGGATCTGGTGGTATTGTGATCCTTTCCTTCAGTGATAGAATGTGTATGACTGATTTTACTGATTGTTCTAGGGATAGATTATAGCTACAGTATGTGGTGTGTGTATGAAATTGGAGCTTTACATACCCTTTTGTTGGCTCATGATGGAGTGTGTATTATAGAGAATCTTGGCTCCCTCAAGAAAGATGTTAGAGAAATTCTGAAAAAAGGTATGTAGCTATAGTGCATAATTATGTAGTTAGTAGTATTTATGCAGCCACGGAGAGAGATTGGGTGGTTTTGAATGTGCCTAGACTGAAGCAGAAGGGCGAAACTAAGGCTCAAGAATTATCTTGGCCAGCCTCGTACCCAGGCCCTGTGAAAAAAGCAGGGTCTGGGTATCAAGAGCCATAGAAGGAGGGCCTGGAAAGTATATTATAATAATTATACTAAGTTGTCCCCTAAAAAAGAAGGGATTATAATGGAACCTATACATTAATCATTGTATTGACTCTATTAGGACACATCAGTCATCGATAAAGGATTAGTAGAGTGAGTCTGGAAATATATAACTGATACACTTTATTCATAATTATTAGTTCACATAACTTTGCAGTCATTTTGGGCTGGTAGTAGTGAACAACCCCACTGACCTTTCTTCTCAAGAACACCTGCATGATGTCATGATGAGTCATATCATGAGCAGTAGCAGAAGTGGAAGCTCTCCTCCCCTCTTGCCTCTTGTGGATCTGCATCAATACTTGTGCATGGCATCAGTGATAGAAGTGGAGTTAAATGAAGATGCCTCCATTCTTTATGTTGCTAGTCGTAGAATACGGATGTCTGCATCACGTGGTATGGACATTCCCATCGGAGCTCTCAACAGCATGTATGTATTTCAATTGGTAATGTATGTATGGTTTAGTATAATTGTCATAGGAAGCATTTTTTTTTGCATAGATCAATCCAAAGATCTTGCCTTACCAGAAGAAAGTAGTCATACATATATTGTCATACTTTTTCAGTGTGTGGCTCATTTCACTTGCCTAAGTGATTGATAGTAGCTGGATGAGAACAATTTCTGTTCTCTGAACAATTGTATGATACAATTGATTGTCAGGAACTAATTTATTCTTTTGTGTGTAGGAATGCCATTGCATGTGCACATGCTAAGCTAAATCTGAAGAAAAAGGTTAGTCACAGATATGTCATCAGGTAACAAATTCTCAATGACTATGTATGTGTCGGGTGTGGATTCAGAAGATGCAGTAATTTATATGAAGAATCACTTACAAGCCGCTTTGGTGAGTTCTAATTTATTTATTTTGTACCCAAGTACCCAAATTAAGTTCAAAGCCCTAAATCATGCTAGCTCTTTACACTTTTGCTTAATACCCAGTTCTTGGTTTATCTCCTTGTTGGTAGAGAGGTAAGTTAAAAGTGTGGAGAAGGTCACCTAAAGCATCCCCAGGGGTCTTTTGTTGTTTCAAATTTTCAAAGCTTCCCCCCCCCCCCCAATAAGATCCTGCCCTGAGTCAGCCTCTGGGCTCAGGAATGATGGTGGTGTGGTGTATGTGTTAGTATATTCATTGAGTACTTGGAAAAATTATTGGGGCTTGTATAACTACTTCTTCTCCTGTGAAAATAAGTCCCTATGTGTATTGCATAGTTGCATTGATGTATGTACAAGCTCTGCATGTATTTCCTTGAATAAAATGCAATGCTTAGCGAGTGAACATTGGTGATTGTGCTTGCACACTACTGTTCACTTGTTGCTAACAACAACAACAATAAAAGTCTAGCTGCACTTATAGTGCTAGACACTGATTTAATTGAACACCTGGTCTAAACATGGTATATATAGCATCATCAACCACAAGTGTTATGTTTACTTTTTACGATAGTTTGATGAGAGCTTAAGACTTCTTCATAAACAGATTGTAGACTTTTGCAAGTGCCATAGAATGGCTAATCAGCATGAAGAGTAGTTTATCTATTTTTATTTCATCATGACTCCTAAATCAAAGATATTTTCATAATCATGACCCATGCTATCTATTGTGTATTCAACATTTTGCAATCGCAATTCATTATGTTTCTTATGTAAGTACTGTTAAGAAAGAGTGTCAGTGCAGAGTTATCACCATTAGCCTTGTTCCTGGTATTATTTTTCAGAAAACAGTTAAATACAATGCTGTATAATTATCATCCTCATGGTTTATAATTACATTCAAGGTCATTAGATTAATTGCATCCATAGAGTTTGTTGACTGTTACACAGTCACTCACACTTGAATGTCGAGTTCTTCTGAGGTATGGGCTTCCTTGAGACCAATACACTAAATAACAATCGTATTCCTCCCATTTTTACTAAATGCCTTTTGGTTGTAGTGCATGATCGAACCATAATCATATCCCAGTTCATATGTATTCACTTCAGACCTGGTACGCCTTTTAAATTGACTCAGGTACTCTTGAGGTATATTTTCTTTGTTGATCTTGATGTATGAGTCTCGATTGGGTCTGGTATGCTCGTGCCATAGTCCAATTGCATGGCCTATTTCATGCAGGATAACATGATAGTCTTGTCTGTACCCACTGTATTGGTGTAGCAACCTTTGCCATCTGAACGAAATACCAGGGTATGTTCTCCAGCATGTTCTGTTTCTTGGAAAGTCAAACAAATCTTCTCGCTCCACTCTCTGATTGCTACTTTGATCTTTCCTGCTGTAGAGTCATTCAAACTTTTATGGATGTGATAAACTACTCTTCCTTCTGGCCAGTGTAGAGACTCTTGTACTGCAGTTGTGGAAATCTAAATGGTTATTATTGCTAATGCTAATCTAATGGTTATAATTATGTAATGAACTTACTTCAGCATTTAGTGGCCCCTCATAGTATGCCTTAATCAGCTCTCTGCTGATGGCCAAATCACCCTCAAAGTATTTTCCATTACTATATATATCAAGTTTAGGAAGATCATCATCAGCTTCCATGAGAGGAAACGCATCCTATAGAATTATCTTAAATTCAAACACACTGGTTACTAAAATGGCATTGGACAAAAACTCTCAATCTCTTTTCAATGAATCCACCCATGCAGAAACGGCTCCTTTCCCATTTATTTGAAATGCTGCAATCATGTACTAAATCATCATTCAACTCAACTCACTTTCTGATGTGCAATGTGATTTCCAAACTGATCCCTTGAGTTCACTCTAATCGTTGGTCTGCACCAGGAAGTAGTGGCCAACAGACAAAGAAGCATTACAGCAGTTTGATGCATGTTAGTGCTAGCTATGTAGCTACGTATAAGACACTTCTAAATGTTGAATGATGTCTCTAGCAACTTGTATGCTGATTATAATGACAAGGGATATAGTTGGTATTGTATGAATATTACAGTTACACTATTGGACAATGACGCTTACCTATTTGGAATCTGCACAGTAACAATGCCATACCCAGGAAGCTTTGTGTGTGTGTGTGTGTGTGTGTGGCAGCTGGCTTTCATTTTCTCTTTGTAAGTGGTGGGGGAGAGAGTTTCTTCCAGCTTGGCTTTCCCATATACCTATGATTAGTTAAGACACTGTAATGGGGGTATCCCCACACTAGTGATGATGACCTTTCATCTTCATAATTATGCAAACGCATAAATATTTATATTGTACGTCCATCCTAACATTGTAGTTTCTTTCTGTGATGACCTTGGGTAAACTGAGCACGTGTGCTTGGCCCTCAATGCTTTGCATTCCTAGTTGATAACTTAATACTTTTGCACCTTTGTCAAACTGAAGTGTCATCGCATGGAGTGTGTTTGAGAGAGGGAGGGTCTGAAGAAAAAGAAGAAGCTAACTTTCAAGGCTAGGGAGAGAAGCTGGATGGCTATAGTGTTACAGGTCTGCCCCACCCCCCACCTAAGGTTACCATACAAATAGGTATGTTATGTTAGCTTCGCCACCACTCCTCTCCCAAGCAGCTATTTATTAAAGGTTATTCCATTGGCTACAAAATATAGTTTTGATATTTGGGATCCAATTTCACATAAGCAATAATTTTCAATCACATACAGCAAATAGTGGTACAGAATTCAGAGGGTCAATTCTTATGATAGCAGAATTGTTACATAACTTTGCAGGCTGGTATAACAGGAAAAAAGGAAATTAATAAACTTGCATTCTTGCATTATAAAAACTTACTTTGTTTTGTAGCGATATTTTCAAAAAGTGCATGCCTCTGCTAATTTCTTCCAGCTTGGCCTCCCATACCTATGTGTGTATGTATAAGCAATTAATGAACACGATTAGCAAGTGGATTCAATTTGCTTGTCTAGGTACCCACAGGCCTTTTGCAACTTGAGTCTGGTCTGATTGATCTAACCTCAGAACCATACATAATTGGATGTCTAGTCGTAGAAATAATCCTAATGCCAAATACCTAGGGATAGCATTTTCTAAATGCTGCAGCAGCATAAAGAAACTGCATGAAGAACCTATTTCAGGTCATCATCCATACACGCTCTATTTTGCCTACTAGGATACCAACTTTCAAGGTGACCTCAGCCTTCGTAGAAAAGGCTAGCTTTAATAACTACAGTAGTAGGTTGTATTGATATTTTCATGCAGGTCTATGAATTAACTACCTCCTTTCCCAAATTTTTCTCTTTACCTGTGATAGTTGTAGTTTAGTTTGAGCCATTCCATCATGGCCATGTTGAGACTCATTGCACTATCCCTGGGGTGGTTTTGCTGGATCCTGTCCAATGCAGATCCTTTTAAATGTAGCTTAGTAAATAATTGCCTCCATTGAGCAGAAAGGCTTTCAATTGAATTGAACACTTCTCCATAATCCTCAGGTGCTAAAATAGAACAAAATACATGAAGGAAAAAAATGATTCTTTGTGGAAAAAAAAAAATGTTGTTCTTAATAAGGAACAACTACTAAAGCCTATTTGCATTCACTTGATCCCTTGATAATTTATTTTTAAAAAAACAATAAAATAAAACAACCAGCTCATAGAGTGGGTGATCAGCTCTCTGCTGGTGTCTTAAATGTGAAAACTGAGAAGATATAGTGAATGATCAAGGGATCAAGTGGTAATTTTCGTAGGTGCTGCTAAATGGATAGACTAATTTATATGGGAGTTTCAAGGTCATAATTAGAGTTGCACTCACTTAGCAAACTCTGATCCACAAGTTCCAGCAAGATATTATCTACATGAAATGCACAAAGTCATTTTACTCTGCACCAACCACATTATAGGAATAATAATACAAGCTGTATATGTATGTTGCTAATGTGGTATTCTCAGAAAAACCAATATTACTCAGTGGTTTTACTCATGTTTCCAACAACCAATTCCCTCAACTACCCTAGGATAACATTATGGTCATGATATTTTAGGAATAGATCCCATGGCTCCATGCTTATGTTATAAGCTCATAATTTGTCTGTCCACCAAGCCAGCGTTTAGTATTATTGTTAAATGTCTCTGGAATAGATAAGAGAATACATTATGTAAGCTCTCTATTAAGAAGAAGGGAAAAAAAAATCATCGACACTGCATCTCTGACTTACCTGGTAGTCTTTGTGCAGGAACTGATGGTGGAAGCAGAAGAGATACAGAAGATAGAGGCAGTGACGAGAAAGGAGATTGCTCTAAAAATAATTATTAATGGACAAATTTATTTGTATCCCCCCATTCCAAGCCCCCTATTCCAACCTCCCTTACTTTGGTGCTTCTTGATGATTTGTTTAAAGAGTCTATATAGTCCAGCTCTCCCACAGCCTTAGCTAATCTCTTCCAGGTTGGTCTTCCATACTTCTGATAGTTATAGTTCATTTTCAGCCACTCCATCAAGGCAAGATCCAGACACATCATACTATCTTTTGGGTAGTCCTGCTGGAATTTGTTCGTAATTTAGTACAAAGTCGCTTCCACTGAGCAGAAAGAGTCTCTACTGAGTCCAACACATCTCCATGATCATCAGGATCTGCATAATAATATGCAGGTACAGAACATTTACCTCACATTATTAAGTCACCGTGGACCACTTACAACTAAGTCTTTACTCAAGCCATGTTTCGTCATCTAACATACAACTTTCAAGCTGAACAAGAATAGGTATCCAACCGATGTCACAATGTTGGTACATAACTGCATACATATACCTCAGAAAAGTCATCCAATTCAGCATCAATTGTCCTGAAATCACCGCCACTTTTCCATAAACGGAGATGGTGGTCATCAGTAAGTTGATCAATTAAAGCATCTATTAATTCCTATAATAACATAATACGTATAATACGTTTAATCTCATTTGTAAACTTTTCTAGCTAGAAGGGTTATACCTCATGTGAACATGAATAAATGAATGGCAAACTCTTAATGGATGACTGATCTTTATTCCTTTCTAATGGAGTAGAACTGAAATCTGTTTTTTTGGATGGAGCAACATCCCCTTTTGTGGGTTGAGTAGATTCTAACTCTGGGATAATACATTATAGTATTAGCTAATATAGCTATAGCTAACTTTGCTTTTTACCTCTTTCATTGAAGAGTTTTAATCTTGTACTGCTATATGCAACCTTCAAACGACCTTTTCCATCTTTCTTTTTCAAGTGATATGTGTTAGTGCCAATACATTCTGCTACCTCATAAGGGCCAAACCAGTTAGGTGCCATTTGTCCCCCTTTTAGACAACTTCTTCATGTTCCTTACTAAAACTTTTTGACCTACTTCAAATAATCCTTCCTGGTGCCATCTGTCATAATGCTTCTTTTGCTTTTCTTGGGGTGCTTTCACATTACTCTTCATCTGAACATCCAACTGGCTCCTTAGCTGTACCATCATCTTGACCCGATCTTCTAAGTCATCTTCCTGCAACAACTATTATGTTTATAATAATTATTATTATAGGTACACAATGACTGTTTTATTACCTTATCATCTCCCACTATTACCAACTGTTTCATATTCTGGTCACTTTTCAAATCTTGATCTCCATCATCTCCCTGCATAGACATGCAGTTGAGCTAATGATAAAAAGTTATGGGAGGGTGCCCCTGTGACATAAATATATACGTACATATACATACACACCTCTTTTTCTTCAATAATTAAATCTACTGGTAGTCTTGGCTCACGACCATAGAGCAAAAAGAAAGGAGAATATTTCGTTGAGTCCTGCTTGCTTGTAGAACTGAATTGAGGTAACTTTCCCACTCATTTTTATTTTGTCCAACCATTTTTAATGAGGACCTTTGTAAAGTTTGGTTTGACTAAACCGTTGGTTTGTGGGTGATATGCCAGTGATATAATATGTTTCACTCCAGTAACTTTAAAAAGGTGGCTATTAACGGAACTCTTCCCTAGTCAGACATGACTTTATTTGGTACACCATGCCTACAAATCAATGAATATAAAAATTGTGCCACACCATGACCCTCTTTAGTTGGCAATGCCTTGGCCTCCACCCATTTGGAATAATAATCAATACATGTGATGATATATCTGAAACGAAATATAAAAGTTAGCACATTCTAACAAGTAAGGTCATGCATAGCTACATAATAATGTTCAGGAAAAAATAGGCACAAAACCACATGATAATCTGCAGCTAACATACAGCTAGCTATTGCTGTATTACAATTCCTTTCCTTGTAGCAGGAAGCGGGCCAATTAGATCAATCCCAATTCTATCCCAAGTACTTGAGATAGGAATTGGCTTCAAAGTGGAAAATGATTTCATGAATTTAGGATTAGCCTGAGAAAAAAAAGTTTTTTTGCTTTATAATATTAAAGATGCTGCCATACCTTCTGACAATCGATGCAGGTTTTAACAAACAAATAAATATCACCATACATTCCATGCCAGTAGTATCTCTTGGCTATTTTCTCTCTCGTTTTATCTCTCCCAAAGTGACACCCGCCACTAGAATCACTGTGGATCGATTTCAATATTTGTTGCTGAAGTTTAGAATCAGAGATCCACTTCCTCTCATCATAATGGAGAACTCCATCTACCAGTGCAACATTCTTAGAAAATTTCCTTATAGCTCTCCTCCTGCTTTCTGAACAGTTAGCAGCGTATTTCGAGTCAGCCTGATAAACTTCATCATACGTCACCGCTCTCTTTGTACCCATTATAATTTATTGTTCTGGCAGGAAAATGCAGGAACATACATGCGGCAGCGGAACATTTTCGTGCATGTGTCATTGTTCCGGGTGGAACTCCTATGCTAGCATTTTTGTTCCCGAGGAACAATCGTGTGTGGCTGGCATCGGACATTTTTTCTTTTTCAATCTTTGAAAAGTGTCCTACCGGCCGGCACTCCATCCAAGAAGAAAATTCCGATGTCAGTACCTTACCGGCTTTATAAGCAATATTTTATGGAAATCGGTACTGGCTGGGTATCCACTGCGTTATTATAAAGAAAAAGAACAAAAGTCAATTTTAGAACTCATTTTTTTTCCTTATGTTAGCAAATGAATTTTTGGTTTTTGAACATTCTCCTCTCTTCTTTGTAGATGCAATAATTCACTGTAGCCTTCTGAGAACCTGTAGAGTAAGGGTAGAAGAGAAAGAAGAGTTTAGTTTATACAGTCTTATGACCTTTGACCCGCCATCCCTACTTAGAGAGTGCTAACGCACTCTCGATATATTTACAGTTTCAATGAGTCATGACCTGAGAGTCAGCTCGCTCGCTCGCTGCGATTATAATCAAAAGCACTAAGTGCTAACCCTCAGCGTATTATAGCAAGTATCGATAATTATTACAGATATTGAGCAGATAAATGATGAGCAGGAGGTATTTAAAAGTATCATTCATTTCCAATCATTTATAAAGCAGTTGAGCTAGCTAGCATGTTTCTACTACAGAGTCCACATGCCTGGAGAACTCTAAGGTAGCTAATGGCTACATAAAGCTTGTCATGAGCATCGTAGACTTGTTACTAAAGACACTCCAGGTAATTATTAATATTTATGCTGTTGCTCTACACCACTAAACAGATGCAGATCAGCTCACCTTGTAGTCCAGATAGAGTAGGTAATGGTCGGCAGTCTGGAGTGTGCATTATATGGAGTATAGGCTCTATTACTGGAAAGCTTGCTCTTCTTTCGAATAAAGCCTTTATCCAAAAATCGGCTCAATTTAAACACTGGAGAGTATCGTCTAGACATCGTTAAGGCTGAAGTTGAAGTGTTCCAATCGATACTAGGTGAGCGGTCGATGTAATAGTCTCGCGCGGGCCAGACTCTCACTCTCGATCTCTGCGCTGCGCGCGCTGCACGCACACAAGTCTGGCGTGGCCCGCGCGAGACTATCGATGTACAGTGGATTGCAGGTTGCTTGACACTAGTACTTCAGCCAGCAAGGTCACATGGACCAATCAGATTCATGCTGACATCATTGCCTGCAAATCTGATTGGTCCATGTGACCTCCGTGGCTGAAGTACTAGTGTCAAGTAACAGAGTACTGTAACTCTCTGCGCATGCGCGCTGAGGGTTAATCGAGCCTCTTGTCTCTGACACAATATCAAGCCTATCATGCTTACCGTCTAAAGCTAAAATAGTAGTTGTAGCTTATCTAACAGTAACATATAACAGGGGTGTATCCACAGAATTTTGAGTGGCCCGGTGTGCTTGTGCGTGGGATCACCATGCCCACTTTATCCTTTACCCACTTATCAGAAGGATGCTAATGTGATCATTATTCCTGAAGGTTCATATAATCACTTAGCTAACTCTGCAGGCATGGGATGAAATTATAATTAATTGGATAATAAAAGTGGTCTGGTGAAAACTGGACTAACACCCCTGTATAAACTAATCTTCTAAAGTGTTGTAGCACTAAAGAATGCTTGCTCGCTCGCTGTCAACTGAATGTTGAACATGAATTCAACGCGCGCATACAGTCCTTACGCGTACGCGCACGCCATCAGGGGGCAATATTTTTAGCGCGTTATTGAATTATGCATGATGCGTGGGCGTTGAATCAGGAACCTCGTTGGTTTACATGTACATAACCATATCGACCACATTAAACAGAGCATCTGCCTGTGCAGCCCGAAAAATTGTAGTTAAGGTATTCCTGTGAAGTCTGAGAAGAGAGGTCCAACCAGTCTTACATAGGACTGGCAGTAAGGGATACCTGAAAACAGTGCTACAACTTTAATTTCAGGACACAGCATTTCGGAAGTAAGTATGAACAGAATTCATACATGTATTGCATAGCAAAAAATAGACATTACAGTATGTTATTTTTTAAAATTGTAGGGGCAAAAAATATAATTTAAAAGATACATACAGTTCTTCTAGCATAGCTATAGGTAATGAAATGAGAACATGATAATTGTTGTAGCTTTGGAGAGAGGATGCCAAGAGGGTGCAAAAAGAGCCAGATACACCCTGGTAGAGAATGTGGCCCATGCCACTTTTGCCAAGCTACATCCACCCACTACGGTCACTTGCATACCTGGGAAGAGAGATTGAAAGTTAAAGTGAAATAAATGAGTGACAAAGAATGCTAGTATAGAAAATGTGAAAAAGGAAATACATTTACATCCAGCTGGTTACCTTCTGGGGCAAAGGGGCTACACCACACACTAAATGCATAGTCAAAGGTCAGTAGTTAATGACAGTATCCAGTGCTTTAGCAATACAGTAACTAGCTACATTGTTTTAAAAAAAACCAAAAAAAAAACATTATTACTGGCTATGCCAAGCTAAAGGTATAGTCAAAGCTGGAATATCGATACAGAAGGTTAACAGTAACTACATTGTTATGAGGGGTGGGGCTAAAAGTATAGTGGAATATGACAGTATCCAGCAATAAATTTAGAATAAGGGAAAAAGCATTTCGTGAAATGAAAAAGATGTAGGGATGACCACTGCTCAAAAAAGTAAGGAAACAAGAAGGATGGAAATGGGATCAATCTTTGTTCTGTATATCCAGCCAACAATCCCTACATATACGTCGGGTAGCTTCAGATTATAGTGTAGTAATGTACGTATATGTAGGGATTGTTGGCTGGATATACAGAACAAAGATTGATCCCATTTCCATCCTTCTTGTTTCCTTACTTTTTTGAGCAGTGGTCATCCCTACATCTTTTTTCATTTCACGAAATGCTTTTTCCCTTACTTGTTCCTGGTCTTTTTTCCTCTCTTTTATGGTTTTAGCTATGTATAAAGTTCATTCTTATATGTGTAGCTATGCAGGGACAGATGAAAGAATAGTTCTCCAGCATACCAGCCTAATCATTATCAACGAGTCAAGGTGTTGTGTTATTGTACTTGGAGGTCGAAGATGGTGGTGAATCTAAATCCCCGAGTCGATACAGTAGTCTATCATCATTATCTAGAGCTAGCTAGTTAGTTAGTTAGCTAGCTAGCTAGCTAGAGACAGCCGAGTAATATTATATGCGCATGCGTATTATAGAAAAGATGGCTTCCTAATTGAATTAGTCGAGTGCTGTGCTCCGTAGTGTCTCCTTTTTCGACTCTTTCGAGGATCAACGAGTAGAAAAGATCGTAGTTCGTAGAATTTGGAGTGGATTTATCCAGAAATCATAGCTGTAGCTTGAGTGGTTCGAGAGATATGGTTGTCTAAGAATAATAATAATAATAATAATAATAGAGAAGAAGAAGAATCCAGCGATTTACCTGCTTGCCGTATTTCTGAAACGGTAAGCTCCCTGGTCCTGAAACTTGGTCTGCACATTGTAGTAGGCTCTAGTAGGCTAGATAATCATTCACAGTAGCTTTTGTTAGGTCTAGAATTTCACTTTTGTATTAGTCTATAGGCGGCGCGCGCAGCCGTCCGAGTCATCCCTACATAGAGAGTGGACATTACCTACACCTATCGATAATTATGTGTGCAGAGGAAGCTATACCAACTTCAGAGCTGGTACCTGTTCCCGGAAATTCTTTGATCCTTATCTAACTAAGAATAGTACTGGAATAGTAGGCTTGTTGTATTAACTATGTCAATATTACTGAAATCCCAAGGGGGGGGCAAATGCCCCCTTCATCCCCCCAAAAATGAACCCCTGATAATATTGTTCTAAGAGGGGTACTGAAACCTTAAATTCTAAAGGTATAACCTGTTTCCACAGAAACGACTCAAAGAGGCTCTTAGATATGACCAAATTGTCATGAAAGTATATCCTTTTGAGACCAAAGATCATGGGAACCAGCAACTTTCACCTTAAGGTGGTGGCACAAGAGAAAAATTTCATGCGGTAAAATTAAAGTCACACCTACAAATTGAGGTCTCTCTTTTTCAGGACACCTGAGAAGGAAGGCTGGCTGCTACAGTGAGTTTTACCCATCCAGTCACATCCCCAATAGTCAAATGAAGGGGGAGACGTAGCTGAGTATCCTATTATACATGCATCTAAGGAAAGTACTTACATGATCATGACGTACATTTCTGCTTTTATACAGCCAATCCAGAAAATGATGATAATCCCTCACATGACTCTATCGACGAAGAAGATAACACTGCTGACTATTGTACCAACAATGAAGTTATAACCATGCTCTACAAGGCAAATTTTAAGTTTTGTTATTTCATAGATGATGATTGCAACACAGAAATGGAAAGCTGAAGATATCTACCAAAGAATTATGAACCTCTCTTTTCCCCCTCCCCAATGTGCATGTAATATTAAGCTGCTAAGCTGCTGCAAATAGTACACATGATTGTACAAGTAATACCAATCTAAAGATACGTGCCCATAAATCAGGAAAGTGTAGCTAACTATAAAACTTACCATGGCGGGTAATTGGTTAATTTAGGATTTCGCAGGTAGCTAGCTGCACTATAAAAGTAGGCTAAATCCTCGCCTTGGTTATGCTTTGAACTACTTCCACAGAAAAATCGGTAGGGGCAAAATGTCTGCTTCGAGAGAAAAAGTACCTGAGGAAGTGGCAGTCAAATTTGCCACATGGAGGGGCCCTGGGAAAAAACCGTCCCACGAAGGATAGAAAGGAAGATCTCAAAGCAACGAAAGTTCATAAATGACGGCGACAAAGTAGTACATTATTTTTTCCAGTAGGAATCTTTGTGGTGTCTGGCGTTCTTCAGAAACCTTCGCAACACTCGAAGAGGTGTGGCTTGCGAGACTAGGCCAAGAAGATGATAGATTTATATGTGGAAAAATGCTTTAATAGCTATGTCAAAGTTAAGAAAGAACTAGAGGTATCTAGTCAAAGTTTTAATAGCAACTATGACTACAGGCATAGATATACTAGAGGTCATCCACCAGAACTTGAGCAAGGCTCGCAAAATCGCGCACGTGATGATCTTGTTGTCGTGGTTGGTAAGGCTACATCCGGACCCGACCCCCCAGCTTCAGAGTACACAGACTCGCCTGGCTAGTACTAACTAGCTATGTCTATGAAGGGCTAGGGAGGCTGGATCTACATGCCTTTTTGCAAGTAGTGACACACAGTAGGACAAAGCACTTGTGATGAACTATGCTTTGTACTACTACGAACCCTTTTTAGTTATGTGTTGTAAACTTATTCAGTCAGTAGTATACTATGATAGTAACTTTAGGAAGTAGCTACTTACATATAAGGGACTTTTAATGCAACATTTCTTCAAAGAATGAAGTACATACACATGGTTTCAAAAAAAAATAACACTCGAATTAAAAAATCATTTAACTCTTTTCTGGTTTTTGATTGATTTAGTGCCTTCTGTTGTCCAATTTTTGGTAACATGAGTTTCTGGGAAGATATCCACATCTGATTCAGAGCACACAGGATTCTGTGCAGACTCAGTGACTGAAGCACAGTTTTTTTTTCCTTTAACATTATACAAATTTGAATCTCCAATCTCCAACATAATATTACAATTAGTAGCTTGATTTTGTGTTTCATCAGGTGTTAATGTCACGTCTGTTTTGGATACCAAGTATGGAACTGCAAGATCAGATACAAACGTAACTACTGGATTTGGTGTTTGACTATTCTCTAATCTACCAATAATTGTATCAAAATTGTTACTGCCTGATGCATAAATGGGTTCAACCTCGTCAGTTAATGGATATTCCACTGCATTTTCAGAGGGGTGATGATTTTGAGAATCAAGTGATGGAGATCCCACAAAAGGTGAACCTGGAGGAGTTTCGAGACATGGTAGAGGATATAGCTCAGGATCAAGACTTGGTCCTTGTCTAGTGGGTTGGAACTCGGTTTGTAGTTTTTCTTCACTTTTACTATTAGGATTTGCAAGTATTGGTACATTAAATACTGGATCTCTATCACAATAGATATTATGAGACTGATTCCCCTGACTCAATGGTGAATTGGCCAACTTATATCCATAGTTATGTGTATTTGGTATAGTATACACACCAAAGGTAGCTGGGTTGGGATACAGAGTCGAAGTGTACGAGTGGCCAAATAAGCCGTAGGGTTGTATATCTCCATTATTAGAGTTCATATGTCTGTAAGGGTAGCAGAAATTACCAGTATCATACACTGGATGCACAGAGTTGTATACAAAGTCAGAAGAGGATCTATTGAGTGCAAAATAGTTTGAAGAATCCCTACCAGTTCCAGAAATAGATACACGTTTTTTTTCGGTATGAACTTCACGAATGGCTTGATGTGGTCCAGTTGTGTGAACTATATGAGAATAGTTTTTCAGGCTTCCAAAGAAACCACTCTTGTTCGCAGCATCAATTTTTCGCCTTCTTGGCCTGTACTTATAATCTGGATGGTCATCCATCAATTTTGCCTTCAATTTATCTGCCTCTTTTCTGTATGGAAGTTTTTCATTCTCAGTCATAGACTTCCACATCAACCCCAAACGTTTACTTAGTTCAGTATTATGTAATCGGGGCTCCTTTTCAGCTAACTTCTTGCGTTCCACTGAAGACCACACCATGAATGCATTCATGGGTCTTTTAATTCGTTTTGATTTATTTGGTGATGCTGCAGATCTACAAGCGTGTTGTTCTTCATGAGATCGACCTACTCTTTCGCTGCACTCCGACATTATTCGACTGACTACGATTCTACTGCGCATGCGCTTTGTGATTGCAAGAATTGGGGGTGGGGCTACCTATACAAACAAAACAAGGGTGTATCATGGATCACGGTGAGATAACTGCAACCGAGGATACCTCTACGGTTATGAAAGATGAGTCTTTGCAAGGAGATGATCCAGATTATGACACTGGAGCTACAAAAGATTGTGTGAAAATAGTGCTATTAGATGGAACTTCTGTTCACTACAACCAGAAGAAAAAGGTAATCCAAATTTCACCAACAATTGGCAGGTAGACTTTATATCCTGTCTCAGACTCTATTCTGAGCATTACTCAGCCAATATAGCTGACTCATGGGATTGGCCAGGTTGTACTGATCGGTGGTAGTGCTTCCACAATTATTGTACACATATGAACTTGAGCAGACAAAAAAAGAAACAAAAAAAAACAACAAAAAAACTCAGCTGCTTAACAATTTTTTTGGCAACAGAAATTCTTTAATACCCTAATAATTGTCCTTTGTAGCATGCAGATATAACAGTGGGAGAAGTCATTAAATTTGCTCACAGTATGTCTAAAGTAGAGCCTGAGACAAAAGATCTATTTTCTATCTACTCATACAATGACTGTGAAGTTGAGACCACTTCTGGGAACCAGAAGAAGCCTATAAAGTTAAAACAGAAGGTAAGTTACTTAGAAGAAACAATCTCATGGCCATCTGTTGAATCCTATTGCAAATAATTTGATATCATCACTTCCTAATGGTGCCTTACAGCTAGAGCAAACTTAAACATTAGTCTCACTAAAGCTCTCTTAGTATAGCTCTGGGTAGAGCTCTCTGACTACTATAAGTCTAAGGCAAGGTTTGTGGTGCACTCCCTCCCTCTTCCTCATCTCATCTTCAATATTCTTCCTCCCTCTATTTTTCTGCTGCTTCCTTGTTTCATCTCTGACAATATTTCGCCAGCATTTGCAGCAGCTCTACTACTGCTTCAGTCAATCGGTCTCCCTCTTCCCTTCTTGGTTAATTGTTCACATTCACTATTTACTGCTAGCTTTGTCATCTGGTGGCAAAGACCCAAAACTCCACACAACTTCTAGAACATGCAATACTCTTAAAATGATTATAGCTCTATAAGCTCTACTACACACAGGTATCTATGATACTCTATAAACATATCCATCATATCCAATGTTCTTTCCCTATAGATATTTGTTGATCAACGCAATCCATTGAGAAAATTGAGAGATCATTTCTACTCTTCAAGTATGTCTAAAATAGAGTGGGATATTGAAGTTCCCCCTCCTCAACTATCTTAGCTATCAAGCCCATTGTACACTTATCTTACAATAAATATTCATTCTTCAGAGGAAAGAAATAAGGATGAATGGGAGTTTTATTACGGAGTGAAATTTTATCTGCAAATTGCTGAAATTGAAAATTACTTGAACAGTGACCATACAAGGTGGGCATTAGTCTTCACATTAGTCTTCAAGGTGATGGCGTATCCACCTAATTGAGTTATTTATGAAACTTACAGGGTTACTTTATGCAATATCACACCTTTATATACATTCGTGTTCTGGGTTTGTGTAGAGAGTATCTTTAATCACCACCTAAAAATATTTTTGAAGACTTTATGGATGGACAGATAATGCATACAATCTCCTGATCCCTTGTTCTTTGCGTACTAGAGGGTAGCAGCTTTAACATTGTACTCTATGTTTGTTGATTGGACTAATTATTTTCACTGCCCTTCTGATATTATAGGCAACTGTATTGCCTTCAATTATGTCGGGATCTACAATATGCAATTGAAGAAGGATTGGTGGATTTAGACAGCAGTGAAAAACTAGAACAACTCATTAAGCTGACATCACTCATGTTACAAGGTAATGAATAGTTTCATTGATCAAGTAATCCACTGCAGTAATACAGTTGCCTAAAAGTGTGATTATGACATCAGTTGCCATCCTAAAGCTTCTTTTCCCATTGTCTGTAGCTATAGGCATATGAAAAAGAGGGGGTGGGACATTGCCCTCAAGGGATCAAGAATTCTAAAATCAGGGGAGCCTGGACCCAAGTCCCTAGATGATGCATTTACGCATTTATGTGTAGTTATGATTTTTGCCCCCCTCCCCCTGGCTCCACTATGAGAGAGCTTCCTACACCCCTGAACTATACCTGTATTGGCTAACTAACAATACAGCAGTTTTCAGTGAAATAAAGTACTGCAACATGTGCAGCACTGGTTTTTCATTTTACCAATAAACCACTATATATCAGTTTCACTACACAATTGTTATCTGTCTGGGGCTCACTTAGGCTTTTCCCAACAAACACTTATAAAATTTTTTCTTCTTCTTCTTTAAGCGGAAAATGCTGACTTCACATGTAACCTTTCCAAGTTTGAGTTCATTCCTAAGAGACATCAGGTGCGAAAATATCATCAATATTGGTAATAATAGTTATTCTAGGTATCAGATTTTAACACTTCAAAATAACAGACTGGAAAATTTGGCAGGTTGCCCTGAATGCCAAGTTATGAATTGGCAATTAAACTTGACCAGCATAATAGTTTATCCCATCCATTTTCTTCTTTATTTTCCCAAACTACAGCCCGAGAATTATAGAGAAAAAATTTTGTCAGCTGAAGTGGGTGGACATAAAATAACAGATTTGAAACACTATGAAGCTCGACTTAATTTTATGGAACTTGTGGTTGATGTCCTTCCGCGGTATGGAAAGCACCAGTTTCTTGCAAGGGTAATGACAAATAACTATAGTCTAAATGAATTCAGTTTTATCAGGAATAATAGCTATAGCTGTAACTGAATCCTACCTTCATACTGATATTCCATAGTGTGCCAAAACTTCTCATAATAAAAGAGAAGACCTGGTAACTATAGCCAATGACTATAGTGGAATCACTGTCTTCTATCATGACATGACTGTTGAGGATGATATAACCAAAATACTTGGGAAGAATATCCTCAACTGGAGTAATATCTTGAAGATCTTATATAAAAGGAAAAAATTCATCATTGAAGTTAAGGTGAGTACACATAACATTGATAGGCATAGATATTAACTAGCTAGTTATGACTTCTTTGTTGCAAGCAGCTTAATGACTTGTATGAATGCAGAATATCTTCCTTGATGGTGATAAAATAGCTCTTATTGCTCGAAGTCACGATAAGTGCATAAGTCTGGAATCTTCCACAACTCTTGTTTGTGCAAAGCAGAAGAAACAGTATGAAACTGATCTTGCTTGTCAATTTGAAGTGCTTGCTAATTCTACAAGTTCAGATTTAATAAAGTTACGAAGTATCGCTGACCCTAAATGCTATTTGGCTATAATTAATGGATCAGTTGTGTGCCAAAATGTAAGTAGCCATTACTGTTGTTGTTATTGTTTCAAGAACATGCTCTTCTGATACAGGAACATGAAGACAAAGAGTGTGAATTTAAAGTACATACTTTTGGTGGAGATGGTAATGATAAAGTCTGGGTTTTGTTTGAATCTGCTACAGCTACTGGATCATACTTAAGCCTGAATACATCTGGTGAAGTCATAGTTCAGAGTCACCAGTTAGAAGATAATGCTGCTCATTTCAAAGTCAAACTCCTCAGTGTGAGTATGCTGTAACATGATAGTTCTGAACTAATACAGTAAGAGAGCATTGGTTGAGGTTACATAACGAATCTTAGCGACACAGAGTGCTCCCCCCCCCCCCCCCCAACACACACACAACCTTAGCTCTATTTGTTCGGTTACGAGTAAACACTCATGACTTTTTGTTTGCATGAAGGGGTGTAGTGACTGGTCATTAACATATGTAATTACCTACAGGAAAGGTTGTTAATTGGTATTTCTGTTATGCATAGAACTCTCGTGAACAAAAGTTTAAAAAAAGGAAGTTAACGTTCAATACAGATACGAAGGTACAAGCAAAATTGATATGGAAGTGTGCTATAGAACAACATACTTCAAGGTACAATAATAATAAAGTAGTGCTATATCGTTTTCAGCATTTTCTTCCTTTTCCATATAGACTAAATCAACTTGATTCCCCCTCATTTGCATCAGTCATATTTGATCGTAAAACAACATTTCGAAGCAGTTATAGACCACCAAGGAAGAAAAAAGGGAAATACATCATTGAAAGAAAGGTATCTATAGCCAACATTATGTCTGCACACTTGAGGATACAGGAAGGGCCATCATGTAATTATTGTTATTTTTCTTTGCAACACATTCAGAGATTTCCTGATTTCATGTATAATTGGATAGGAAATATCGCTTATGAATACTATCATATTGCAATATGTCACTGCAATAATGGCCACATACCTCTTGTTCCAGTCCTCCTTCTACCATAGATCATGACATTACAGTAATGAATGCTGATAGTGTAAACCACATTTTATTTCTATATCAGGAGAATGGATGCTGGGAGATAGTGGACAGTCCACCTAATAATATGACTCTTGAAGGAATTGAACCAGTTGAAACTGACGTATTAATATCAACTATTCTACCTGAAGAATATCATTATGAAATCAAACCATTAAGAGCTGGTGCAGGAGAGTATCATCTTGTAACACTGCTTGTTGAAGACGAGTATGAGGTATTAAAGGTTAATTTCAAAATTAATTACATAAAACATCAAAATCTTAGGGAAATGATGCTTGGAAGCCATCAAAAGATGTGGAAGATCAGTCTACTGCCAATGAAAGAAAATGTAGTACATGAACTTTTGACATACCTTCTTAGCTATAGTTCTAGTCAACACCTACTTCCCTGTCATATTATATTCTCAGCAATTAACCCATAAGACATAAAGCACAAAGTGAACACATTTGTTTGTCAGTGTAATGATGCATGTACAAATGAATTTTCTTTCTCTCCTCTCATAAAAATACAATAAAAAACAAACACTTTGCAATAAAAATAATTAACTAATATTTTTATAGTTTGGAAAATCAACAATTCGAACATGTTCTTCCACCTTATATGATGGAAACCTTCCACGATAGTTAGTTCTCCTATTAATACCCACACTATACCCATTCTTGTCATTGCCAGCAATACCAAGATTGTCTCCCACCTGAAACGGGATTTCAGATTGGTCTCCTTTGCTCTGTACTAGAGGCATGTTCTTTTCAATTGCCACCACATCATGCGCCTGTTGTCCACCAAAATAATAAACGTCATCTAGACTGTAGTACTTGTTAGAAGCATCTATATGATAATTCTGCATCAATTCGTATGCCAGCCGACAGACCTGTGTAACAACAGTCATTCACTTGATGTATGTCTAATACACACAAAGGCAAAATGATATAAGCCAGTGGCATTACCAAAAAAGTGGCTTAACTCTGAAGTTTAGATCAGATGGGTCTATTATTATAACTACTCTGAAATTTAGGGCACACAAACAGCCTTCGTGCTTTAAATTTTTGCTGTCACATGCCATATTTGCAAGCAAGAAGTCTTTGGCTGCATCCAAATCTCTTTTTTTTTTGTTGTTGTTATTGTTGTTGAGGTAATAGCTCTGATTAAAAGTTATTAACATAATTATTATGCTTGTCCCTTACCTGTGAAGAAAAGGTACAGACTATATAGTCACACTCAGAGAGTATAGTAACATCAAATATTACTCCAGATAATGAGTCAGCTGAGTAGCGAGTTCCTTGTTTATTGGCTAAAGAAGATATACCAGAATCACTGAAAATCTGGTATGACGGATATCTATAAGAAAATTGAGGCATACAAACTTTAGTCATGATAATAAATGTGGATTTGATTTTTAAAATATTCACCCTTTTTTAGCATCTTCGATCACCTTAGGTTCATCAGTGGCTATGAATATTTTTCTCTGTGAAGCTTTGCTATCCAGTCCATGGCTAAACTCATACATCTCATACCACTCTTCAACCTAAAAAAATATGTAGTATGTAGGCCATAAAATGAGACGAAGATAAACATCACATTCTGCTATAAGTTATAGCCCTAGCCCTTGTATTTGCCTTGAGCAGTTACATAGCAGCTGTCTATCAAACCAAGTTCATTAGCCTTGGCAATCAGAATTAGAGTTTTAGGACAGTGAGAGAAAAGAAATCTTTGCTGAAGTTTTTGGCCAATAATGTCCTACTGCTTTGCACTTAGCAGTGCCACAAAAAAAATTATAATACCTATTATTATGTAGCTACTGAGCATGTCCCATAGAGAATAGTAGTATCACAACTAGGGTGATATTTTACCATATCGTGTAGTCATATCGCGTAGTCATATTACGTCCCCCTAGGCAATCTTGCATAATTTTAAATAGTAAGTTTTTGCAGTACTGATAAGTTATAACTGTTCAGATATAGAAACGTTCTGTGTATTGCTCGATGGTAGTCCAACATTTATTGTACAACCTGTTTAAGGTAGCACCTGAAAAAAAGGACTGGTAAGATTGGTCATTCACATCTCCAAGGCCAAAGGGTGTGGGAGTCTTAGCTGGAGCTGAATATGAACTCAGTACATGACTCATGTCCTTTTGCTGTTCCATGGATGCCTTTTTATAAGAATTTAGACTCTGGAGGTTTTTGTGACCAGTGAGCTGAATGATTTGAGTCTCAGGTATGTTTTTGTTGGTAAGAGCTGTAACCATGGTTTTTCGTGCCGAATGGTTAGTTTTTTTCCCCAGTTACTCCTGCACTACATGCCATTCTCTTCATAATTTGATCTTTTCCCATTCTCTGCCGTTTGTACCACAAATCATCACAAGAGGCTTTGTAGTTGACTGCCAAATAAAAAGGTGAGCCAGCTTCACACATTTCTGATGGTCTCTTTTGTAAATATTTTTCAAAAATCCTTACAGGACATTTATCAGGATCAAGAGGTGTGCTCCACATCTTGGGTTTGAATGCTCGAACAGCACTAGTTTCACCAGTTCTCGTTTTTGTATCACGTTCATTAAATTCTACATATCTGTAATTATCTTCAGTGGATTGTATGTTGAAATCACCATACTGAAGCTTGTAATGCTCATCTCGACCTCTCATTCCCATGTGCAAAGTTAGAAGAAACCAAACAGTATTTTGTAGAATCTCTATAGTATCATACGTGATATTCAGTTTGCCTCATCACGTGAAAAGCTGAAAGCAGCCAGGAAAATGGAAGGCAAAGGGAACAGGACAAATGCATCTGAGCCTTTAGAAAATGCAGATATCAAGAAAATGTGGAGTGTTGGAGTTCTAGGAGATAACTTTTATGCAGATCTTTGGTTAAATGCCTGTCGATACTCCTTTGAAAACATGTTAAGGTGTCTGGTTCATATGTAGATCCATCAGCTTTCAAAGTGGCCAAGTAGCCTATCTAACTCACTAGGAGATATTTCTCCTAATTTTCTTCTCTCATTGATGGATAAACACCAGGTATACCATTTTTAAAAGTCAGACTCTGTTTTTCTCTTAGTATTTACATTCTCCTGCTATTTTACAAACTCCTCTAGTTGTTCATCGTTTAAAAGTGGCTCTTCACATGTAACATGATTTTGTTCCTGTTTGGTTTTTAAAAAATCAGTAATTCAGTTAGCTATTTTTGTTGCTGAATTCTTAAAACTAACCATAATATCCTCAGCAGCTATTTCTAATACCAATGGTTCTTCTTCTTCCAGATATTGTTGCTATGTGACAAAAAATACTGTTATCTAAGAAAGCTAATTACTGGGTAGCTAAAGTATGAAAAAGTGACACAAATAATTTACCTGGAATTCTTGATGCATTTTAGGCAAACTTAAATCCATTGATTCAGCCATTTTTCAGCTAAATGAACTGTGGTAGCCTTTTCAATTTCGAAAAGAATCTGGTAACTAACGACCTTGCGCAACGCGCATGCTCAGTAGGTACATAATAAATTGATTATTACGTATTACGTAGATACCATGAAATATCACTCGTCTGATTGGCCGGTATTCATACTCGTGTGAATACCAATACCGGCCAATCAGACGAGTGATATTTCACGGTATCAATGTAATAATCTATCAGAGAGTGCGCTAGCACTCTCTAAGTAGGGATGGCAGGTCAAAGGTCATAAGAGTGTATAAACTACAAACTCTTCTTTCTCTTCTACCCTTACTCTACAGGTTCTCAGAAGGCTACAGTGAATTATTACATCTACAAAGAAGAGAGGAGAACATTCAAAAATAAAAAATTCATTCGCTAACATAAGAAAAAAACGAGTTATAAAATTGACTTTTGTTCTTTTTCTTTATAATAATAAGATCGACGTACCGACTTACTGGCTATAGTCATCAAAATTCTGCTTTGGCCATCTGTTAGAGCGGCACCTAGAGGCTGATCTTTTGCTATTAGTTTTGACTAAAGCGCTACTTCATAAATCAGTGATATCGATAGCACTCGGCTAATCTTTCTACGCCATTTTGAAGCGCACGTCAATAGGGGGCGGAGCGTATGGGCGGGGCCACGTATAAGTCCACATGTGGCTACAGTGCAGCCTAATCAGTTCAGTTTAGGTCTTCAGTTTAATCGTTTAGCTAGCTATTTATTCTTATCTGATGATCTTCCTGACACTCCTTTCTGCATTGCAGTACAGCCTATAGTAGTATTATAGCCAGTACTTGGCTGTAGTGTAGTCAGCTCACTTTACCATGCCATGCATTTACATTGCTGTTGCTGTAAAGTTTTATATTAAATAATAGACAAAACTTAAATAGCTAAATAAATTCTTCCAGAGACTGTGTATGTGCCTACAAAAGAAATGTAGAGCTGGCTTTGTATAGACTATAGTACTGTACTGTAGCCTCATGTCAAATAATTATTAATAATCACTGTATACTCTCAGTTCAAGTGACGATCAATACTGCCACCCTCAATTCTTTACTTACACAAACTTACTTTCAACTTCAAGCACTAAAAAAAAAGGATAGAAACAAGTGAGTGCAAAAAATTTCTTCTAAATAAAAAGTTAAGTAGGGATAGCCTAAAATCTAACTGGGCTGTATAATGTACTGCAGCCTCGTATGAAAACAATCCCTACTACTTTTACAACGGCCCATAGCTAGCTGTAGGCAGTGGATGTAAATGTAGGGATTGTTTTCATACGAGGCTGCAGTACATTATACAGCCCAGTTAGATTTTAGGCTATCCCTACTTAACTTTTTATTTAGAAGAAATTTTTTGCACTCACTTGTATTTATAGCAACAGTACAGCAATAGGATGGATAAATTTGAGGACATGAAAGATGCATTTTAATCACCTCTGTTTGCCATTATGTTTAACTGTGAATCTATACCAACTTACATGTCTCATGTATTCATCAATATGATGGTATTTGGCCTCTGCTTTCTTGTCTGTGCGGCGCACATGTAACCTAAAAACGGGGTTGAAGAAGTGGTCAAAAACAACGGGGTAAAAATCATAACAAAAGTAATATAGCTCAAGCTAATAATAGAGGTCCACAAATTGTCTCTTTAGCTTCCTGGTTTATAGATTACAACTTTACCACAAATACATTTGCGGTTGCCCTTAAATAAAACCATACATAAAACAACAAGCAAACTAATAAATAAAGCAACATGTTTTGGTTACATATATGCAGAACAGACACCATTGATGATTTGGTAGCCCCCAAAAATTACTTGATTAGCTGCACACTAGTATCCTATTCTATACACGTTCTCAAAATCATTGTCTGTAAATAATAATTTTGTTGGTGATTTCATTTTTTTCTCCTATTCAGTTTCATGCAGCTGCAGCTGATATTAGCTAAGGTGGTTAGAGAGAAATAAACACACGTACTGTCACATCAAGGAATGCATTACACCTGGTAATCACAAATACAAATCTAATCGAGCAACTTAGAAACAATAGACATGTACCTGCTAGTTTAGTACAGCTAGCTATACAAATTTATTTCAGGATTTCATGTGAGGGGGGAGGGGGCAAATCTGAGTTTATGATATTATGGGGGGCAGAACTTTGGCTATGAATAATATGCCTTCACTGCGGTAATGTATTGTTGTTTTTTTCCATGCTATTAACTTAGAGTACCTAACCATCCTTTGTCACTATTTTTTGCATACGACTGGCCATGATAATCTGTCCAAATACACTGTTATAATATGGACCAATTGTACACCCATGATCTCCACACTTTAATTGTCTTCTCCAAATCACACCCCCAACAATAAAGAAGAGCTGGCTTACAAGACCACAATTTCTCCATGAGCACTATAGTCACCAATTTAGCAAGTACTAGTGTATATACAGTTTGTCACAAAAAGTTAGGTGGTACTTACCCTACAATCGGTCCATCTTTCTCTCCAATACCAAGGGCATTTCTTTTATCCATGATATACGACTGTAATGCAGTGGATGGTCTCATGAGGAATTTGAGAAACTGAGCAATAAACCAAGCAAATGGAAATCCATGAAATGACATCAATCTGGAAAATAAAGATACTACATACTTTAACATGTTTGGCATTGAATAGCTGCCAGGTACAAATATTCAAAGCCTCTCACACATATTTGGTCAAGAATTCAAAGTTCACTTTATAATGAAAAGCACTGAAGTGCAGTGGAGGAGGAGGAGGAGGATGGAGGAGGATGGAGGAAGAGAGGAGGGAGAGGAGGAGGAAAAGGAGAGGAGGGGGAGGAGAACAAAAGAGGAAGAAACCATAGGAATGAGGGAAGATATGGAGGAGGATTAGGAGGAAGAGGGGAGGAAGTAGGAGAGGAAGATATGGAGGAGGAAGATTAGGAGGAAGGAAGAGGAGGAGGAGGAGGATTAGGAGGAAGGAGGAGGAGGAAAAGGGGAAGAGGAGGAGGAAAAGTGGAAGAGGAGGAGGAGGAGTAGTAGGAGGAGGACCAGAAGGAGGAGGAGGAAGAGGAGCCAACTGAATATTGGTCTCTAAATCCATGAAAACTTACTCCTACCGTACCCTTTAAATGTGGTTACCAAGTACCTGTCTGCTAAATCACGTGGTATAGCCATAGGAAGCTGCAATGGACGAGGATGTAGATTGTCGATTGGTGGTAGAGATACTGCTAGATCAGATGAGTCCATGCTAAACTGCTTCATACCTGAAAAATAAAAGGCGAGTAAGGAAACAGTAAAGCTAAGCATGTCAAGTTGGTATTTTTGTATTACATTTCAGATATTATTGACATTCCTGTGTTCTGAGAATTTTCTTTAAGTGATGTAATTTTTTTTTCACAAAAATGTCATATCATTGCAAGACCCTAGAAGGTATTTTCCTCATGGAAGGAGTACTATAACTACTGATCTCTCCAGAAAGAGTACATTTGATCTCACCTGAACCCTGATTCATGTAATATATTTCTACAGACTCAACTATTTGGCGACAGCTGATGTATCTATGGCAGCAAAGAAGTCACGTTGTCATGCACGCACACACTTTATTTGAACAAGATACAGGTTATGAACATCCATTGAGTCAATGCATGTCTTGCACTGAATTTGTGAACTGGTTTTTGAATGCAATTAGTATTTTAATCAGCCATGTTTTTATGCACTGATGTTAAAATGGTCTAGTGAAGCATTATTTATCAAGAAGAGATTGACGAAATTCATTTTTAGAAGTTTAGATAACCATAAGTGGAGAAATAACCAGTACACCAACGCACCCGGTTCTTTAAGGAAACTAAATTGCGCCCAAAACATCACTTCCGGTTGTAAATAGGAAATTGACGCTGGTGGATAGGCTGTGGAGGTGCACTGTCTACATTTTCATTTGAATCAGTTGCATTCCACACTTATTTATGAATAGGTAATGGTTGACAAACATACAGTAGCACTATATGGAGCAAGGATTGTGCTAGCTACTTTCTTGCTTTCCTTCTTCTGATCACTACTGGTTGTGTTCCGATAGACAGATAGATACACACAACTGAGGAATATACAAAGCTAGAGAAAAGGTTCAATCCTGTATTCTCCAGCCTGTTGTAATTTCAAGAAAGGAATGATATCCTGAGAGCGGTAATAAAGATATGAATTCACAACTCCTTAGGTTGGAGGGATCCCAAAGGCTACACCACCTGAAGAGCAAAGAATGCGAGAAGTCCAGTTGTAATCCATAACTATTTGCAACCTCATTTTCAAGCAGGTTTGTGGGTAATATTCTACAAAGACCATTCTCTAGATAATTCCACACTTCAACCAATAGGTCTAATCACAGTCACCTTCAAAACTTAACTACAACTCCATCACTTGACTACCTCACTGCTTGCAATTCTTGTGAGTCTCATCTGTGATGCTAGAGGAGGAGACCTCCTCTCGTCATCATGTGAGTCTTATCTGTGATTTTTGAGGAGAACTCCTCTTGTCAGTGAACTATCTTTGATTATTGAGGAGGAGACCTCTTCTCATCAGCCATCATACTTGTGGCAATAGTGGTATGTTGCTTGGGCATGCACCGAGGGTTAATTAAGGAAAGTAATAATGAAGTACTACAATAGGTATGTAATAAGGGCAATTATTGGCCACATATAGCCCATATGCATAATTATAGCCCCTATGCATATAGCCCCCATGGACACTATGAATATAATATGCTAGGGAAATGCAAGCATCCGAGCACACATCCTCAGTTTAGAAACTATACACATGCATACAACTCACTAGTGTGGGGCTTGCTTCGCTCACTCCAATTACTAGAGTACAGTCATTTAGAATTAGGGTCGGGGAGCGAAGCATTTGTACCCCAAAACCCTCTTCATGCAGGAAACAATGCTGTACTACAGAGCTAGCTTGATCGTATGACAAAAAGAAATCATGCACATCACTAGCTATTTCTCATACGTAGCTAGAGATGCTAGCAGTCCTACTTAGCTATGTACAGTCACTCAAAATAAATCTTGCTACCGGTTTCTGTTCATAAGCCAAAACAAACAAACAAACAAAACAAACAGAAACACAAAAAAAACAATAACAAACAACAACTTATGAGTCAGAAAACTGATCTAGCCAAAGAGTGGGAATAAATTTTGATCCTGGTATCCAAGCAAAGGATTCTTCAACTGTGTTATGAATGTATGGCCAATCACCCAACATATCAGACATGTAGTACTTTTTTACGAACTTGCTTACCTGATGGCATTTCAGTGCATGTAGAGCTGACAGGCTGGAAAATTGCACTCCAGCCTCTTGGGGAGTACTTCCAATTACTAGAATCTAATATCAGTGTTCGCTTGGTAGCATAGGCCATGATGAAACAATATGATACATGATGCATCTGGCAACCAAATCCACATGCCTTTGCAATGTAACATACAAGTTTCTTTGCTGACTTACAATCTGCTGGATTTTGTAAATATTTGAGTCTTGCATCCATGAGAGAAACCAATTCTGCTGATGTATTTTTTTGCCAAAACTTCCAATTCAACTGGAATGGCTCAGAGTCAGAGTAAACAGTATTAAGTTGACCTAATGTCCACCACAAAGAATTGAAACGATGCTGCACATTTTTAGAAGTTCGATTCAAGTATTGCTGTACATTTAGTGAATCCATCTTTTTGAGCTGTTTACGAATGTACCACCACATTTCCTGGATATTCTTTTCCAATCTTAACTCGTGCTGCTTTCTAGTTTTTAGCATAGCATAAATATTATTGGGTTTCAAGTTCCTATCTGGTAGAGGTGGTGGAGTCCTGAGTTGAATATCCTGCTCTAACCTCCTGGGAGGCCCTTCATCGTGATTCTCATTGATCACTTTGGGAAGACGTTCATTGACTCTTGGATCCACGATCTGATCCTGCTCTAACTTCACAACACCACCATAATTCCACTCCACGTGGACAATCATACCAATAGTGAATAAAAGTGCCACGACAGTAAAGATCACGAATTTTCTTGCTTTAATTCTAGCCATCCAAGTCTTCACAGCACATGCATGTTCGGTAAAGGTCGACTAGCAACAGTTGCAGCTAGCTAGCTACAGTATATATATCGGTGCGGTACAGACCACCCTATTCAAAGACCACCTCTTATGACCTCAGGCTCTGTAAGAGACCTCCATTAAGAGACTACCTTTATTTCAAGCAGGAACCATCAGTTTGAACTTTGAACTAGAATTGCCTTGAAACTCCCCCCACTGAAGATGATTCGATCCTCTGTGATTGTATTAAAAATTTCCATAGATCTCAAAAAAATATTATTTTCATTACTCTGCAATCTATACAAACAGGCAGGTTGGTATAAAACTTCTTCACACAGCATTATGTACAGATATAAAAATCACAGTAGACTACATAATAAATTCTCAGAAAAAGTGATCACACATGAAAAGAAAAAGCTAGTTGTCTTCTGAAGTTTGAGTTGGGACATTGTCTTTATCTGCATACGACAGTCAGCAGTCATATACTCACTCTAGTTACTGTGATAGCAATACCTTACCATTTTTATCTCCATCACTAGATGTATCAATGACTCCAGGTAAGTCATTCTTCTTAGGACTTGTTTGAATGGAGTGCACTGAGTGCATTGGATTAGCACTTGATGGAGGGAGGTATGACAAGCTAGTAGAATATGACTGCTTCCTCATGCTTGAAGATCTCGTTAAACTTCTAAATGGTGTAACATCCTAATGGAAATGGAAAAGGCATTTGAAGAGCAGTATTTTATTCAGTATTTTATTTCTTACTTCATATTTTCCTAAGCGACTTTCTAGATCACTGCAGTGTTTCTCAAGGTCATCAATTTTTGTATCCTCAATAACAGTGGCATTAAGAGTTCCTTGAGACTGCCTACGATCAAATATCTTCTCTCCTTTTGGGTCCTTGTACAAGATCACCATCTAGAAGGAATAATTATACAGGATTAAAATCCCCTGAAAGCTGAATAATGCATACCCTCTCTCTAAGATCATAAAACAGATTTTACCTTTGGTATGAACATTAATCCCAGTACAACTGTTGTAAAGAGCATTATTAAACCTCCATATATAGCTGCATCTGCATTCAAGTATCTGCTTAGTACCACAGCACATACGATCAATGTAATGATGATGACAGTAGACAAGTATATGATTATCGTCAAATATTTGGAATCATTGAGAGCTTTGATTGTAACTTTTCTGGTGCGGAAAGCAAGAAAAACTGCCACAAGTTGTGTCAAAATGATACAGACAAAAATGATTACTATCCATATGATATCTCCTGGTCCATTACACACAATGTTGTGATATTCGATAATCACACGTGTAGTTGTCTAATGAAAGGGGAAAATATTGATTAGTGAAGTATGCAAACTTGAGGATTGGCCATATATATCTATTATCTATAAATCAAGTGACCTCTAGTCCTCTACACACAAGAACACATACGTTTCTGGAATTTGGTGTCTCATTATCATCAACTTCCTCTGCTTTGTAATTTCCTACAGCAGCCACAGCTATAAAGATAATAACCATCACCAAGCACATTGCTACTACCACTAAAAAGAGGTGCCAGTCTTTAGGAATCTGTAGAATAATGGATGAACATTGATAAAAAATAATTTGCCTGCATGGTCAAGCAATCACCTTGGGAAGCTAGCTAATGAAGTATGGGTCTAATTTGATGCAGCTAGGGGCTTGGGTTCTTGATATTATCCTTGCTATTTTCATTGCTCATTGTTATTGTTACAATTTTTGCCTCGGCACCAGAGTGCGCAGTGCCGGAATCACCTATGGTGGTGTACGTACAGTCATAATAGTAGCACACCGCAGACCCACGCAATCTACATTGCACGTGTGAAAGAATAGACAGGTCAAACAACTACCTGTTACTTTAATAGATTCAAGCAGAAGACGTAGAAATCTCAGAGAATGGACGCTCAGACAGCGAGAAACAGCAGAATTTGTGATGGACAAGTGAACATTTCAACAAGGTGGTGTACATTATGCTCATTACAGGCCAGAGCCAGAGCACCAGAGAACATTGACTACATGCCAGAAAGCAAAGAACACTAATTACAGCAGAGATGACAGGCTACAGGAAAGCCAAGAGCACCAGAGAACAGTGACTACATGCCAGAAAGCAATGCTTAAGACAGGCCAGCTGGCTACAGGAAAGTCAAGACCACTGGAGAGCAAGCCAGAGAGTAAAGAACAGAGATACCACATGATCATGTCAGATGATCAGCCAGACATCAGGAAAGGCAAGAACAATGAGATCATGGAAGTGAATATTTGAAAAGCCAATCAGAGGGCACTGACTAACTTGAATTGATATTTGAAATATTTGAATGCTCATATACTTAGCTAGAATTCAGTGTGCACTACCTCAGTGCTGAGGCATAAGTCTTTTTGAAGACAAACTTGTTATTATCATTATCACTACTTATTGTCTTGACAACAATAATATACTTACTCGAGATTTTTTCTTGGCAGTTGGGTTATGGAAAATATAGTACACTCTCCACATTTTGACAACAATAGTACCAAAACAAGCAAAGTATCCAATTGTTTGTGTCCAAAAACGGATCTATGAAGGAAAAAAAAGGACAGATTATTATTTTGGTCATATAGCTAATATCGTTTAGCGGCTAAAAGCCAGGGTCACATTCCTTATTCCAGATGTTAAAATTTTTAAAGATCCAAAATGAAGCTCTGAAATTTGCTTACGCAGGAGAATTTTGACCTACTACTTTTGTAATGTTCATGATAATCTCTACAATGATGGACCTACAAGCCACAGTTCTTCTCATAGTCTACATCAGAAATAAAAACATGGCAGTTGCAGAGCTACAGCTGAGCATTGAGTGGATCTCCCAATACTGCATGTATGTATTTGTTGATGTCCAGCAGCAGCCATCATCAGTCTCAGGATGTTCACACTTAGGATTGGCTTTACACGACATATAAACGAGAGCAATCAGAGATTTCATACCCCACGCGATTTTTAGATCTTATTGTAGTAGGTACGGAGTGAATTACGTACATCTACACATTCTGCCAGCATAGTAGGTCTATCAAAGCAGGAAGCATAATGCTGGCATAACAGAACTCCAAGGTTGATCTTGTCACGTATGCAAATAGCTATTTACATAGTCTTTCAATACATATGACATCAGCCAAGAGCATAATTAAAGCTTTATACAGCTGGAATTAAAGAATGGAATAATAGAGAAGCAAAAAAGCATAATGTGCCAGTCCCTACATACATCTAATATGATGGGTGTGGTCTTCCAGCATGCAGTGCAGTGTGCTTTAAAAGGATGTGCATAATTCGCTTTAATAAACGTGAGTCTACTACCGCTAGGGTGCCATTCAGATTTTACTTTTTTACGCACATAATAATATATATATGCCAATCACTTTACCCCTTAATTACTAATTAGCTATGGATCCATTGACCACTTGCACAAGCTACATAATGGAGCACTTAGATGCATAGTTGGTGCTCTCCTACTGTACAGTAGTGTCTAACTTTGCCTCACTCCCCTTCATTATAGCCTAACAGAGTTCTGTGATGCCTAACTAGCTCCATGAAAATTGTCCCCTTTTGGCCAATGTACATATAAAATAACTTACATGACAAAACGTGGTAATGACAGTTGGATCTATGGATGAAGACGTGTAGAAGTAAACAGTAGCATATAACAGAATCCCTCCAACGATAATTACATAGTTTAAGTTTGGACTAATCAAACGCACAATTCTGTGGAAAAAAACAAAACAAAACGAAAACAACAAGTCAAACCAAAAACAATATACAAATAAAATTAAACAACAGTTCCAAGGGCACTGCTAAGGGCCCAATTGGTGAAATAAACTCTTTGCCCTATGAGCATTATCGTTGATCATACTGGCCAGATGGAATTCCACTCTTATAACTTACTTTCTTTTCCTAAAGATGATATTGAAGAATAGACAGACTATGGCAAATATAATGCCAATGCTTGCCAATGCATAATAAGTAGCTGTCAATGGTAGCTTGATGGGAATCACTACAGTCATAGAGCTTCCATCTGGTGGGATATATCCTGAATATTGTTATTTCCAGTTAAATCAAGCTCTATTAATTTCACTGCAGCTTTGGTTACCTGGCCACACAGTTTCATTCGATTCATTGTTGATGTAGATAAAGGAAGTTCCATTTAATACAGCAATTAAGACTCTTTCAGGTCCCAAATCTTGGTTAGAGAAGTACATAAGAATGTAGGAAATTGTTTTCCTACACTACTGGTTACTTATTCTTACTCACCAGATATATTGCGATACTTCAATATTTGTGGTTTGGAACCTCTTCGTGTACCGTTTTCATTAAATTCTACATAACCCTGAATGGACCACCAGAATGTAATGTGCTATACTACAATTACAGTCCTGCTTACAGAAACTCCGTTAAATGCAAATTCTGGATTACCCAGCTGATCCTGGATCACTTCAGAAATGTTCTTTCCAGTAGCATATGAAAAACTTTCAATTGAAATATTTTCCTCTCTAAAGTATGCCAGGGATCTACAAAGACACAACAAAGTCAAGATTGTTACATAATTGATGAAAGGTCCTATGTACGTACCTATTGAGTGCAAAGGCAAGAGCCCATATGACATCATATGCGTAGTATGCAGTTGGTTCGAAGGAATATGCACCATTTAACCTCGCTGAATACTGTTGTTTAAATTCACCAGCTGTCTGCATGATTGTAAAGCCATCGGAGATGTAAAATGTGTTCATTTCATGTGATACACTAAACACATCCATGAGCATACCCTAATTTAGTCTCGTCCCCAGGCTCTCCATGCAAAAGGGGAGGGGAAAGGAAAATAAAGGGTTTCAGCAAACTATTCATGCACAGATTTCTATCCAACTTCGGGTAATTTGTATTCTTTTCTGTTGCCTGAACGTCGTCGTCCATTATAGTAATGGATAGAAGCGCTATAGTCTCATGGTTTCTTTGGTGCAATTCCATACACTCTTGAACATCACACCTTTCCCTAAAAGAAGAACAGCTCAAGTCTATTTTGGTAGGCAAGTGTGTCTTCATGTGGCTACCACTGGCTGCCTAATGCCTTTGGTAAGAGTAGATCTGCTATCAGCCAATTCCTTCTCCAGACATGCTATCATACAAGTGTCCTACAACTGGCAAATTTCAATGATGTAATAAATTTGTAATATTATAATGCCATGATGATGGTCTAGCACGAGGACCTTCTTGTGGAATTTGCAATCGGCTGAAACCAGGCTCTCTTTTTCCTTCCCTCTCACGCAGAGAGCCTGTATTCATTGAAGAGTGCTCAAGTGAACATGCAAACCACCATGCTTATTTTGTGATTGCTATTAACTTTGGGATGAAATCATGCCCCAAAAATTTCCAGCAATACTGAATGAGGTAACTTATTCATAGCATTGTTAGCTATTTATGATAACAAATGATTATAGCCAAAAGAACTTTACCCCTTTGTAGTACATAATACTAGGAATCGCTTGTAAAGCGTTGTTGGGCAAGCGAAGCAATGTCCTCATGCACATACATGCAGTTTACACTATTTTTCTTGTAAATTATTGGGTGTGACATACAGTGGGAAGGGCACATGCATTTCTCCTAGTTCTTATCTCTTTCTCTGTCTCCTTTTTTCTCTTTTTAGCCTTTGGTGGCTCCATACTATAGTAGCTAATCATCAATTCACAAGATGCTAATCAATATTAAAATGAGTCTTTGTTGTCGCTTAGCAATTGGTTCAGCGCATGCGCAATGATAATTTTTTGACGTACGTATATATATATATATATCTCGAGCTCCCGTTGACATGACCAGAGAGTGGCTCGCTTCGCTTGCCAATAAAGGTCCACAAGTGGGGGCATGTGATAGTTGGGGCACTCCACACACTAGACATATTTAATTATATATCTTGTATGCTCTAACATTGCAGTTTCTATTCATGATGACCTTCAGCATGCCCCACAATGCCTAGTATATAAAGGTCAGCATGTACACTATCACCGCAGTTTGTACATGATATAAAGGTCAGCTAGTACAACTTCACTACAGTCAGAGTCACACACAATCTGATAACCAGAGACATAGGGAATATTCCCATGCATGCTAAATATAGGCTCTAAGACTAATAAATCACTAGCTAAGCCACACAAATGCCCATTTGCAAGTTCCTATTTCTGTTGATGGAAGTAGAGCTAAATGCTCCATGATAATTATGCTCACTACATGGCACTGGGAGAAGCTTTTATGGCTTGGGATATAGCATACCCTGTACAGTTACAACAATAGCAGTATTTTTACCAAAATAACATCTGTTGGAGCACTTCTATCCTGTGCTGAGTTAGCCTGTTGAATGCCCAAAGCTTGATTAATCAGTGGTTGCAGTACTTGGTCATTACATCCCGGTATCATATCTTGAGAAATAGCTTCAGTCCACCAATAATCACGATACCATCCGAGTGTAATCCAGACATACCCAGGTACATAGAATGTATCATTTTGTTTTAGTTGTGCAGCCTAAAAATAAAAACTTCAGTTAGAATGTACTGGAATATTGCTACAACACGCATCCATAACCACAAAATAATCCTTTTCAGAGAAAACCCATGAGTGTTACCCTAGCTTAGCTAACTACTTTTCGTTTGTACAACAACTCTAAGTCTTGGCATAGTGATAGGCTTAGGCAGATCATGCCAGTATAATTTTGGGAATAATCGGGACCTCCTGGAATCAAGCATATGTAATGCCAGAATAATGGGGCATATTTTGAGCATATTGAGAATAATTGGAGCTACTGCAAGCTTGAAAACAAAGGCTTCACTGAAGTATAACACTGTGACGGTGCCTAGCTATACTTACCTAAAGACCTGTGACTTTCTCACATGATATGGACAACTACATGCAGCTGGCAATGGCTAAGAGCTACTTCTAGCTCTGCTACTGACTGGGGCAAGCATAATTAGAATAATAGTGGTGCATTTGAGGGATAACTTATTAATAATAGGTAGCATTGGAGCATTGTGGAATAGAATAACTGGAGAAATCTTGAGCATAATCTACCTAAGTCTACATAGTGAATACTTACTGCACACAAGAGCCTCCTTGCATGAATGGAATACATATTCAGTAGATATATTCTGATTTCTGGTTGAAAAAATTCTTCAACATCCATTACATTCTCAGATGATGTAAAAGAAACTTTGCCAGTGACATCAACAGTAATATTCCTGCTTTTAAGCATCCTTGTCAGCTGTAGTGTAGTCTATCATAAAGGTAAAAAACACATCTGTCAGTGTATGTACAGTTATTTGTGGCTGCCACGGTAATCTATATAATATTAGCCCACATATTTCATGTCAATGCATGGTCTATTGGAGAGTAGGTAGCATCAACCTTCCTTAACATCCATTACTGAATCACAGGCTGTTTAATCCATTCCACAATCTTACCTCAGTGAATAAGCTTTCTTCCTGTGTGATTATCCTGAGCTTTTTCCAGCCATAATATTCCATGATAGCTATTACAGAAGTAGCCAAATTAGATTCAGTTGGATGTGTTCTCCAGAGGTTAGGGAACTTTTCTCGGTTGTTTAATGTGTCAGCAGATGATGCATAAGAAAGCTGTGAAAAGAAAGTAATCAAGTTTGGAAATCTATCAGTTGTAGAACTGCTAACTATCTACATAGTAGCTGTATGATGGTGATGATGTCCCTCAAAGGGACCGGTTGTCATGCTTCAATTATCACAATAATACAATAGAAGCATAAAGGGGATAATATGCTGTATGTGCTACTCATAAAGGCATGTAGTTAGTTACCAAACCAATTCCTCACACAACAAATTTCTCTCGAATCTCAGTTTCGCATCATATAGCTATCATCATGTACTCACTTGAGTTATATTCCAAAACGAGCTAATTTCAGCAACAGCTTCAGTAGCCACAGAACATCCACTCCCAACTACTGCAATTTTGTCCATTCCAACTGATATGTTGCTGAAGTATGCATTAAATGCTTCTCTTCGATCACACTAATTAATGAAAAAATATATAATTGTTGAGAATCCTGGATCTAGTGTCAATCTACCCTCAGTGTTTATTTGGTCATTTACAGGGCTGTTAGCAATGGAGAGAGAGAGAGAGAGAGAGAGAGAGAGAGAGAGAGAGAGAGAGAGAGAGAGAGAGAGAGAGAGAGAGAGAGAGAGAGAGAGAGATCACAAAAGGATTGGATGGTGGAAACTGCTCCAGCAGACCATCGAATCCTCATTAATTTGTACAGGTCTCATCATAGTGATCTGTGATTGCCTTTGATAACATGCATCATTTAACTTTAATACCGTAATCGTACAAATTTTCGATTGGGTTTTATTTTCGTTTTTTTCGTAGTCGATCAGAATCCTCGAAAAATTAATAATAAACGAAATCTTACTATCTATGACATCATAATGACTACGATGCGCATGCGTGCGTGATGCGATATCGATTGCAGCTGGAGCAGATAGTCCTTGAGACGATCATGGCCGTTACCTGTCTCTCTATGAAGCTTCTCGCCTTCCGTAGCAGTCTAGATTTTAGTCTGGCGTCGCCAGCCCAGCTTTTCTTCTTTTTGGGGGACTATCTAGATTTCTCTGTAGTAGCCACGAATCACGAGAAGGTAGCTATCATGCATGTCACTCGGCCTGTCATGCCATATTTGGTCCTGCTAGATTTGGTCCATGAGGACAAAATATGGCAGCCATATTTTGTCCTCATGGACCAAATCTGGTTGCAATATTTGGTCCCCTCTTGCCATATTATGTCCCCCAATATTTTTTGTCCAAACCTATTGCAATTTCATCCAGACAATTATAGCTAGCTACATATAAGCAGTTATATTTTGCTCAGACAAAATATAACTGCTACATTCTGTCCAGGAGACTATAATGCTCAGATATTTTTTTATCTCGACAAATACTGTAACAAATAGCAGCTAGCTATCAGTTAAATCACATGCACATAGCTATAAAGTAACTAAGTTTTGCAGCTGGCTATCTGCAATAAATGCAAAGCATTATCATGTGAGATTCAGTTATTCTACCGATGGCAATGTGCAAACTTTATAAGTGAAATTTATTGTACAAACATTTTAATTTTAACTATACCCTTCACAAAAGACATGGCTAGTTAGCTAGCTACTCCACTGAATTCTTGGAACTGAGACAGGAACCATGTATGAATTCTGAAGACTTCTGCTATTATAGCTATTAGCTATAGATATATGCTTGTTATTATTGTTGTTGTTGTTGTTGTTGTTGTTGTTGTTTTGTTGTTTTTGTATGACCCTACCAACTTGTATTATATGGAAGCTGATATGCATGGCTACTTTATAATTAGCTAGCTATAATTATAGACAAAATATGGCTGCCGTATTTTGTCTCACTGGACAATATGATAATTTTGTCCCCTCCAGACATTAGCTAGAGCACAGATGATAAAAATCAGAGTTGGTATGGAGGGGTTTGACTTGTTGGTTCAACCAACTGTTATGATAGCTGACTGTGTTACAGCTAATGCATGCAGTGATCAATGGCTAGTAGCTATTACAGCTAATGCATGCAATGAGGTCAATCAGGGAAAAGATAGCACAGTTTGATGAAGAGAGGCTTTGTTCTCAAGAGGACAATTTATGGCAGCGCCGGACAAAAAATTGCAAAATTTTCGTCCGCCCCGGACAAAATATTTCCCCGGACCAAATATTTCATGACAGGCCCCAGCAGCAGGCAATGATATAGTGCATGCATTATTTTCCATGTGCTTGCTACGAAAATTAGACCTGCAGAAATTTTTTATTATAGGAACAGCTCCGGAAATCACGAAATTTTAAACCTCCGAAAATTTATACGATTACGGTAAGAATATGACCATGTTGAGGGAGGGTTGAATATCAAGTGTTACTTGTCTGCATCAACACTTCAATTGATTATAATGAATTCTGTTCTGGTCATGAGGATTAGTTGTCTGGGCATAAGCCTTTCCTGCTAGAGTACACATTACAAACTTTCAATATGTGAATAACAAAGATTACACTACATTAGTAAAACGTGTGGGTATTTTCTAGCAGTGATGTGGCTTCTAAATCACCCATCATGCATGTCCATGGTAAGCTACACTAAAATCTGGTCAGACTGCAAGAGTGAACAAGTAATTTTAGCAACTGCTCACATTATGACACAGCTCTTCATTGTCCTGTTCTGTCTAGCTCACTGGATCACTACTTCTTGCAAATATTATTTATTTGGCTCATGAATCATTTATGTAGCTCAGGTCTTCAGTGCTCTTACATATTTTCTTCCACTGGTAGTCTTACATGATCACTTGAAGTGAATCATATCTGGGTTTTTGACCATGAAAGGTTGATTTTTTTCCCTATAATTATGTCCTGAGCACCTGCTTGGGGGACAGACCATGACCAATTATAACTATATTTGTTGAAAGTATGGGGTGACTCTGCATACTAATCGAAGTTCAATGTAGCCAGATGAACAATTTTAACATTCTTTACATTAAATGGGCTGATAAATACTTTTACCTTTTCCAAACATCGCATTAGGAATACCTGTAGCTACACAATAGTGAGAATTGAAATTGATAGCAGGGGAACTGATTTATGTACTGCTTGCAACCTTGTCATGGGAATATATATATCTAGTGTGATAGCTAAACATTCCATCACAGATGTGGTCAGCAGATCTAACCTCTCCAATTGGGCAACAGCTGGAGTCAGCACCATGATCTTACCACCACTGGTGCAAATATGAGATCAAAGTTGTTCCAAAAGGAAGTTACATACTATTTTTCCCTTAAGGAGAAATTTACTCCAGTTGATAGCCTTATGGTAACTCTAGCTATAGTCAAAATTACCACAACTGAAAGGTCATAGGAATAGAATTTCTTATGCACAGAAGGCAGCTAGCTTTCCCTTAATATTCAGCTCGAGTGCAAGAAAGGAACTATCACAACAGCTGTAGCTAGCCGCTACATTTTAATAATCTGAGCTACATAGCTAATATAAACAGATGCAACCAACTCCTATTTAGCTTCTCACTTACACTAGAATTTCCTCGGCTTGCAATACGTAATTGATAGCCTGGAATGATGGTATTATTGTTAATGATCTCGATTGCCAAATCAACTGCAGGTTCAGCTCCAGAAGAATTGTATTGACCTCCGCCAGATGAAATGAACATAATGTTCAAAATTTCAACTTGAGCAGCGGACAGAGATGCTAATAGTGAAATCACTGCTAGATTAATGCAAAATGCCATCTCTGCAGCAGACACTTGTCTTCACAACAACCACAGTTCTGGTGTGGATGGTTCCGCGGTCTGCAGCTAGCATGCAACGGAGAGGTTATTAGCCACGCCCAACTGCAGGGGTTTCCCCATTCCTTCCGCTCCAACAAACACATTTTGAGTTTTGGTCATTCCAGCATGTGCTGGTATTGGTCTGAGCACTCTCGTTCTCGATTAAATTATGCCATCATCAAAATTAACCAGATATAAAAGACAAATAATTATTTGCTCTGTGTTTGCATATTTTTGACTATAAAAAATAAAATAAGTAAATCATAATGTCAGTGTCCTGGAGAATTTAGATCCCAGTTGTATGATAGAAACTTCACCCTCATGTTCCGCGAATCTAACAGTTCCCTTAACATATCTTTTCTTTCTCCATTTGGCAGATGGTCATGTACCCACTCTACAGTCTGCATTATGATAATATACAGTGAACAAACTACCCATGGACAAGCAATTTACCATTTGTTGAGAGGTGGAGGCAGGCTCACCTCCCATGGCCGGGGTATTATTATATGGAGGTTCCATTGTAGGGACAAGGACAATCATACCTATGAACCATGTACACATACCTCCTGAGGTGCAGAGCCAAAATCTTCCTTATACCACTTTAAAATTGTAGTCAAATAAACCTAGCAGTGAGTATTATAAGTATGCTAGGGAAGTAAATAGTGACCTCATAACGATGAAATAGTCTTACCTCTTTCTTTTCAAGATCAACTTTACAAGCTTCTCCTTCAAGAAATGATTCTGTAGCCAGATTCAGCTCTTCTTCAATGTTCTGGATGTGGATGGAGTATAACAGACATATGTGGCTGACAAGGAAGAGAAACTTACCTCAGGGGAGTAAGTCTTGATAGGTGGACAACTTTTTGCACCACAAACCAAAGCAAAGTGAACTCTTGGTTCTGGCTCCTTGAGAGCAATCTTCAGTCTGCAAAAGAATAAAAAGCAACATAATATACTTCAATGGCTTTAGCATGCAAGGTACAGATAATTGGCAAATTGATGTTGAATCGAGATCACTTATAGTACATTACCGAGGATCTTGTCTTGAAAATGGCTTTTTGAAAACTCCAACAGGCTTTCGGTTAGCTCTCAAGATGCCATTCTCAATATCATTAAGAGTGAATATCCGACCACCAATAATGTAGCTCACAGTGTTGAAAAACTGTAAATAAAACAGTAACAGTGACTGGCTATAGGTATGCATGTTAGTGGGGTATGTATGTACATATTATATCCACAATGTATACACATGTTCACTTGCTTAACGGATTTCCCTGCCCTATTTTAAACTTGTATATCCTCAGTATACTTCTGTTTATCTTTGTACACATGACCATACAAATTCAAGAGATGCCATTACAGTATGATGCATAGTATACTGAGATGCTATTACAGTATGACACATAGTATACTGAGATGCTATTACAGTATGATGCTGAGATGAGGTAGTTTTATTTTGTCCTGCCTGCCTATAAGAAAGGAGTAACTGCCATAGGTACAATATCATATACATGGACAGATAGAAATGCAAGCATTGTGGGGCAAGCATGCATGCTCAGTTTACCCAAGGTGCACACATGAAGATGTACTTATGAGAAAATCCCTTAGTCTACTCCTGGACTTGCTGTGCTCACCTCCATTATGAGCATGCACAGCAAGATTCCATGATTTGGTGCTATATATTTTCACTAGCCAAGTTCATATGAGCATACTCTAGTTAATATCCTAGTATGTTGAGATCAGGACTCCATAGTTGGTAAAACTTACTCTGTATCGTTTCCATAATGTATTAGGTGGCCCTTGAACAACAAAAGCATGTATGACCAGAGCATTATATATATTGATGAAGAGTGCAATTTTTTCATGTCTGGATAATGAGGTTAAATCCACACGCTTGAGTTCAGCTGTAGCACGAACATATACTTCAAATTTCTTACTTTGACTTATGCCTCGGTAATCTACAGCCTTAAAAATGACATACATGACAAATCTAACTATAAAGACACTTCATTCTATAAACTTACAAATCCATCAGAAAAGAGATAGTCATTGTATATTTCCAGTATATATTTCCTCAAATCTTGAGCAACTTCAGTAGCTAAAAAAAAAAAAAAAAAAAAGGGTGGGGCTTATTGGTATTTAAATGTCTATGTGGTGAAGATAACCCAGTAACAGGTAATGGTCTCAAGAATGAGTATTTGTGGATAGGTTAATGTGATCATTAATGGAGGAGGAGGGATGGTGGGGAGGGGTCAGAAAAACGTACATATATAGGACTGTTTCAAAACATCAGAGAGAGCCAGATGGACTTTTGTTCCACAGGCCCAGGTCCTTTTGGTATTTAATTCAATACATACCATCAAATTATTATAGAGCATCACCTTGGCAATGCTAGAGACTGTTTAGTAAATATAGCACCTACGCCTCAGACTCTGAACACCTATTTATTAGCATGATTGGTCATATGAAGTGAAATAGGTGAAGCATTAGTAAGGTGGTTATTTAAGATACAGTATACTTCATACAGTACTATCTTTTCATGTAGTGCATTAAAAGGGGTATTGTTTCCTAAACAAGCAATTCAACCTACCTGGGCGTGGTATGCAGGCATATGATAGTTGAGCATTAAGAGCACGGGCAAACCCATCACCGAGCAGACGATAAAATAATTTTTCATCCTTGAATTCATGATCAAAGGTAACATGGTGGAAAAAGTGTCGTTTGAACATTTCATTTCCAAGAACTACTGCTTCTTCACGAGCTGCATAATAAATTAGAGAAGTCATGTGTAATGGTGGCTAGGGTTGTTACAAAAATACTTGTCATACACTGAGTGAGGATTTGCACAAATGCACCTCCAGTGATTAAAAGTCAAAGATGTGGAGATGACATGTGTTAAATCATGCCTCGTATTAACGTGAATAGGAGAAATCTATTGTGCATCTTGATTCTCTAGCTGGTAGTCAGAGATTGTCTACAATGTATGCAGATATGTATGGCCATCATGGTTAATGTTGCTTTGCTCACCCAACTAGACAATACAATGTGGTGTAGTCTGAGTAAAAACAACAACAAACAAACGAACAACAACAACAAAAAATAAACTTTACAGCACGAGCTAGCAGCTGAACAAGCACTGATACATACGCCTAGTGCCAGTAGATGTCTGGCATAGTCGACCCATTACCATTATGGTAAAGGGTCTGCTATGCCAGACTATAATAGAAACATACTCTTATATCCTTTATACTTCATCAACCAAGTGACCACTTCTCTGCCAATAAAACAATTTCTGTAGTTCTTGAGATGATACGAGTGAGTTCCAATAAGGCCACTGTGGTCACGAAGCTCACGAATTATAGCAGCAAAATCATCAGGAGTACAATCAGAGCAATCTTCGCCACTTTTAGCTACAATATAACAGCATAATATAACGTGTCATAATAATTATGTAGGCATATAACACTGTGCCATAAAAGCATAGCATGTAAGCATTGGTCTCATGAGCCAGTCATATTCCTGAAGGAGGAGAAAATATGCTCTGCCAGAATCTTGCTACTTAAAATCAACAGGTTATGTGTAAAATTATTGCATACAGGCACCTTCAAAATTGTGATGAAAGGCCAAAGTGTAGTTGGATTATCAGGACCTGGCATTTCCCTGAGGCCGAGGGGCAATAAAAATATTTATCACAACAATGTATAGACTCTGGACCATCCCCCTTACACTTTCTGTGTACAGTGTAGAAATTATGGTCAAAAGTCAATGTAACTTTCACCAGATATTATTTTTCCTCCCCTGGCTCGTTTATCTTATCTACTTGGGGGCAAATCTTTGGCACATGGTATTACTTGATAATGCTACCTCTGCTTACAACTATCACGTTGACTAGGAAGCAAATGTTGATCATTGATAGGCTCTGAATCAACCAGTGGTGGTGCTTTTGGTGCGTCTGGAGGAATATCAGTTTCCGCTACTTCTCTTAGAAGATCATCCAACTTTCCATCATCATACTATAATGACATGAATATTATCATAGATAGAAGACACAAAGGTCTTCTATCTTCTATCTATGATATTATGTGGCTATGTTGATCATAGCTAGTATTTAATGAACTAAAATAAACAATAAAATACCTACTAGTTTTTTGAGATCGTCATAACCACCAATATGCATTGAATTGAAGAAGACTTGAGGCACAGTTCTCCTACCCGTCTTCTCTTGCATTTCATAACGCCGCTCAGGAAATTTTTCCAAGTTAACATCGACGAAAGGGATTTCCAGATCTGAAAGAAGTCTCTTGGCCCTAGCACAGAAGGGGCATCCAGTTATAGAGAATACCAACACCTGGCCTAGAAATACCATTACTGCCCTTGCCCTTAGCTCTCGCGGGTCCAGCTAGCTAGCTGATGCACTTAACAGGAAGTATTTACAGGAATTCCGGGAGCAAATCACCAAGAATTGACTACTCAGCACTTTATAGTTTACAGATTATATACAGAGCACCTCTTCAACGATCATGGCTAGTTCAGACTCTCGAGACGATTTATCAGATTTCGGATCTATATTATTCCCTAGTCTTGACGACTACAAGAAAACTCTTCCTCGTAGAAAGAAACAGACGGTAAAAGATGATTTCTGTGGTCTTTCGTCAATTTCATGGATTATTTTATTCTTAGCTTTTCTACAAGGTGAGCAAACTTAGAGCAACCTACTAGAATCTAGAGCATGACTTGATTTTGTCGTAAGCAATCATAACAGGTGTTGTGGTTGTGCCATAGGCCGGCTGTAGCTGTGTGGTAGTCTCGCAGGCCACGTGTAGCCTTACCTGTGTACGTACGTACGTGTGTTGTGCTTGAACTACAAGCTTTGCACTTAATAATACAAGCCAGACAGGCCACAACTAAAGTGCTTGTCTTGGGCGGGACCAAACTGCACCATTAACAGTCCTAGTCTGGCGTCGCCAGCCCAGCTTTTCTTCTTTTTCGGGAGGACGGGGAAGAAAAGTGGTCTGGTGGCTCTAGCATCAACTACTTGTGTCGCCCGCGCGCGCAGCTATAGCTGCGTCCCAATCAGATTGCTCTATTCAGTCACGTGAAGTAGTATTAATGTTGGCGAGACACACCCACTATTTATTCCAGAGCTAGAGCTATGGAGAGTAACCAAGAACTGTGTTTAAAGAGCTAGGAATACCTGGCCTGAAGCCTGAACGGCTGAAAGTTGTATCAGCGATTTTCAAGGGCGATGTGTTCGCAATTCTACCTACTGGCTTCGGAAAATTATTCAACACGCATGTATATTGCAATTTAAATTATTTTTGAGAGAGCGCGCGGGCGTCACAAGTAGTTTATGCTAGAGCTCCCAGACCACTTTTCTTCCCCGTCCCCCCCAAAAAGAAGAAAAGCTGGGCTGGCGACGCCAGACTATAACAGTCCTTGACCATGAATAAAATAGTTGGGAATTTCTGTGTTGACTAACACTTTGTGTTGGGGAAGTCACCTTTTAGTTTATCTTCTCCTCACTCCTATAAACTTTGCATGCAATATTGAGTTGTTAGTTCAAAATTTATAGGTGTCAAATTGCTATGTTGACCATCAAGTCTTAGAAGCACCCTAGAGCTTTCATCTCAGAAATACAGATAGTTCAGTGAGACTTTCTTTCATTTTACATAATATAGCTTTTACAGCTCACGTATGTAGCATAAATTATGATGTACATGTAGCACTATTTAATATCAATGACCCTTACCCAATTCGCATATTGATTGGTGGCAATGATGATGACCTTCCCAAATTCATTTATTTTCAACTAAACTTGATAGTTTAGCATCGTTCTTCCACAAGGTGTTTATTTTTCTACTATGGTATGTGTGGTGGCAAAAAAGAAAAAAAGAAAAAAAAGGGCACAAAAAAATGTACTCTAATTTGGATATAAATTTTACTCTATGTCATGACTGTAGTTTTATAAATGTTTCCATTTAATATCCAGGCATTGTGGTAATGGGACTGCAAATTGCTATTGTTGTTCTTGGAAGAGGGAAATTGGATATTTATGTTAACTGCCTAGAGGAGAGTTTGGAAGTAATGTTTAATTCTTCTCTCGAAATTCCAAGTAACCTGACTCTTCCGGTACTTACTAAACTACATACTCTACACAGTGACACTGACCATGTTCTATCAATATCCAATTATCATTCCATTTCTTTCCTATTCAGACATTTGGAGACGACAAGGAAATATATGCATTTTTCTTCATTGCTCTGGTTTTATATAATTTTTTCTTGGTTGTATATGCAGTAAGTGATGTGTATTCCTTATATAACACTCTTTTTAACTTCTTATTTACATTATTGTAGCTCAAATTTCAGAATATAGTGGAAGTATATGCTTTCATGGGAATCAATGCACTGACCATGATATATGCTGCTTTCCAAGTGTACCAGTTTCGAGGATTTGGTACTAAATGTGACGCTATCACTCTTGTTGGATATCTTGCCCTTGCTAATGTAAGAGAGGAAACTGATTTTTATTTTCAGGAGCATATACAATCAATAGTGTAATATTGTTAAGACTGAATAAATTTGCATGATGAAATGGCAACTGCCAAATATAATCACACCATTTTATTTTGTTGCAGGCTATCGTCTTGCTGGTATTTACTTTCATATTCCTCTTTCTTTCCTTATTCATATATGTTGAGTTTGGTTGGAAGACATATATACTTGTGGACTGCAATCCAGCTATGCGATGTGAGTGCTTAATAATTAAAAGTGGCCAATGACAATATCAACCTCAAGATTTTAGTATTTCCCTCAGAACTCATGATTTTCCACCAACTAGGTCCATAGCCCATCACTTAACTTCCAGAGCCTGCTCATGACACCATGTTTGAGTCAGCCAGTGATCAATGTAATGACAGACTAGTTCTAAGAATAGATCCCAACTGTTACTGTAGTAACCAAATCAAAGTTTATTAGCTACAGATTAGAATTTGATGGGCGAATACATAAGTCATTAAGCCAGAGTTGTTTACATTAAATAAGTTTTTTGGGGAAATGCGGCCAGTAAAGTGGAGTAAACAGGCTACGTTGCACTATAAAGAGTTGAGATGACCACAATTATTGTCCCAACAAAACCCATAGTCATTTTCTTTTGTGATTTGATGTCTTTGTTCATCTTCATAGACTATTATAGAGTGTATCAAATATTTATGAGTGTCCTCAAGCTGGTATTGTTATTTTTGGTGAGTTATAAGTGCAACTGATAAGCTAAGTTGGTTTATCAGGAAAGTGTTCTGTTTGGTGTACTTGGTCGGCCACACAAACTGATAGTGTTATCATCACTTTTGATTTCCATATATTCAATATCACAAAGCCTACTTGAGTTTAGGGACAAAATGCTGAGGCCTTTACTAATTTTTTGGTTATTATGAAATGCCTCGATATTTTGCTGACAAAATTGGATGGAATAAAAACAAATTCAGTATTAAGTTTGCTTGGCCAATCCTGAGGTAGCATGATCTTGGGGTTGATAGTACCTCCATACACTATTAAAATGATTGACATTGGAGAAACTGAGATGATATCAACAGAATTGTAATTCAGAATAGGATGAGCACTAATTGCATCCATGGGTATTATGATCCTGTCTGTTTAGTAGCCAGGTGGAGTGTGTGGTCCTCCACTGCAAATTTATAGTGGTATGGAGGTTTATCTTTTATGCCTCGGGATGTAGTAGACTTGGCTCTAATATGCAAGACTGGAGTCATTACCATTACTATTAATGTTAACAACCAATGCTTCATTTGCCGCTAGCATACCCTCATACCTCATTACCATTACTATTGTTCTCTAGGAAATCTTCAGCATTGGTCAGTGTGTGTTGATTCTAGATCCAACGAACTATGAATTTCCTCTCACCATAATAATTGCTATTGTTGTCATTCTTGCTCTTCCTGTCATATACTTACTGGTAAGGGTCCAGCATTGGTACCGGTTAGGTTACCTGATTCCTCTCCTCCTCCCCTCCCCTTTGATCCTATTAAGTCTTCTACCTTTACACTACATAGGTTCGTTCTGAATTAATTGTGGGTGCTGTATCGATTCTCTTTCTTGGAGTTGCACTGGTAGCTTATTTCATATTTAAAATATACAGGTGAGTAAGTTACATCTTAGCCAGGCCTACTTTTTTCGTTGGGCAGAGGAAAAGTGAAAGGGCCTGGTATAAATTGGATGCGTAGTATAAATAACATGTGCATAGATGTAATAGCTAGCTCCAGGTCTGGCTGACCCACTGACTCCATCAGCAAAAACTAGTGAAAACAAGCACTATAAGCTAATCAGCCAAGCAAACACATTGATAGCAAAGACTCTTCCCAGTTGTGTTGGTAGAGTGAGGTGAGTTAAATCTAGCACTGGAAGTAACGGAATCTTTGAATGGTCAATAGTCTCTTAATGATGACATAATGTTTATTATGATTTATGTAATGGACATGCATGAAATATAGCGAGGGCTGGAGCGTATGTATGTGTAATTTATACCAGGCCCTTCACTTTTCCCCCACTCTGTGAAAAAAGTGAGCCTGGATACAAGGCTAGTTAATCTCTTTATATCAATTAGACTGTATATCCACTGACTTGTATTGGTTAGATATGCTTCAATGACATGCCCTCTCTGTATCAAACAAGCAGAGGAGGTGAGAATGGAGCGGCGTGTGATACTGAATTTATTAGGAATTGAAGAAGATAAATTTGACTTGGACTCCCTAGAAAGGGCTCAAGATTTTCAACATCTAATAATGATAGGTAAAATTAATAATAAGCACGAGCTCAATTGCAGGCAGTACCATAGGTCCATGTATACAAGCTATGTATACAAGACTTGGATGGTTGTACTCAAATCCTGCACAAAAGCTAAAGCAGCAAAGGGTCATGAGTATATTTTTTACTGTTACATGTTCTTATTGCAGCTGCAATCAACTTGATATTCACTCTTATTGCTATAATTGTCTATATGCACTATCTTCGGCAGTATAACAAAGGCCTGAAGGAATATTGTAAGTTTCTTGTGTATTGATCAACTTTCTATTGTGTAAACACCACCACCCTCAGTACATGGTCATGGCAACACCATCCTCGGCACCTGTAGCAAAACCTTGTTAGCAACATCACCCGGGTGGTGTTGCTAATAAGAGGTCTTGCTATGACCATGTACTGTGGTGTTGCTAATAAGAGGTCTTGCTATGTACTGAGGGTGGTGTTGCTAATAAGAGGTCTTGCTATGTACTGAGGGTGGTGTTGCTAATAAGAGGTCTTGCTATGTATGGTGTTGCTAATGGGAGGTCTTGCTATGACCGGTGGTGTTGCTAATAAGAGGTTTTGCTACAGCCACACACTGAAGGTGGTGTTGCTAATAAGAGGTTTTGCTACAGCAGGGTGGTGTTGCTATTAAGAGGTTTTGCTACAGCCATGCACTGAGGGTGGTGTTGCTATTAAGAGGTTTTGCTACAGCCATGCACTGAGGGTGGTGTTGCTATTAAGAGGTTTTGCTACAGCCATGCACTGAGGTAGTCTGGCGTAGCTGACCCTTTACCTCCTTTTTCTTGGGGGCAGGGGGAGGGAAAGGGTCTGGTGTAGTCCCTATATTGAACTTGTGTCAGTGCAGCTATAGTTGCGCTCCAATCAGATTGCAGTATTCGAATTAATTGCATTCCAAGCGCGAAAATCTCGTTACCCGCACTTGTTTCTAGCTAGCTATGGAGCCTTCGTGTCTTCAATCTATGATGGAGCCTGAAATAACTAAGGTATTTGAGCAGTCCATCCGTCAAGCCTGAACAACTCAAGATTGTGGTGGGCGTACTGAGCCAAAGGGATGTCTGCTGTTCTGCCAACAGGCTTTGGAAAAAGCCTATGTTTTCAGTGCCTTCCGTGTTTATTTGATAGACTCTTTCCAGCCAAGGACCACTCTATTGTATTGATAGTTACTCAGAGACACTTCCCAAAATTCTTCTGTCTTTCTTCTGAGTTGTTTCTCCACAAGCCAGGCAATGAGCTACAGAACTCGTTGAAGCTAGCCATCTTCAATCTCGCGTGCAAACTTACACGTGCACGCTCAAAGGGCACGTGATGACGTAACATGACGATCTCAAAATTCCACCCACACAAGTTCAATATAGGGACTACACCAGACCCTTTCCCTCCCCCCGCCCCCAAGAAAAAGGAGGTAAAGGGTTGGCTATGCCAGACTAGCACTGAGGGTGGTGTTGCTATTAAGAGGTTTTGGTACAGCCATGGACTGAGGGTGGTGTTGCTATTAAGAGGTTTTGCTACAGCCATGTACTGAGGGTGGTGTTGCTATTAAGAGGTTTTGCTAAAGCCATGTACTGAGGGTGGTGTTGCTAACAAGAGATTTTGGTGTTGCTAATAAGAGGTTGCTATTAAGAGGTTTTGCTATAGCCATGTACTGAGGGTGGTGTTGCTAATAAGAGGGTGGTGTTGCTAACAAGAGATTTTGGTGTTGCTAATAAGAGGTTGCTATTAAGAGGTTTTGCTATAGCCATGTACTGAGGGTGGTGTTGCTAATAAGAGGGTGGTGTTGCTATTAAAAGGTTTTGCTACAGCCATGTACTGAACTCAGTGCATGGCTGTAACAAAAGCTCACCCTCAGTGCATGGTCATACCAAACCTCTTATTTTAGTAACACCACCCTCAGTACATGGTCATAGCAAACCTTGTATTAGCAACACCACCCTCAGTGCATGGCTGTAACAAAAGCAGTGCATGGTCATACCAAACCTCTTATTTAGTAACACCACCCTCAGTACATGGTCATAGCAAATCTCTTATTTAGTAACACAACCCTCAGTACATAACCTCATAACCTTGTAACACAACCCTCAGTACATGGTCATAGCATAACCTTGTAGCACAACCCTCAGTACATGGTCATAGCATAACCTCATAACCTTGTAGCACAACCCTCAGTACATGGTCATAGCAAACCTTGTATTAGCAATATACATGCTCTTTCAGTACATGGGGAAATTGTGGCAACTGTCTTTAGGTCAAACAAAATATCCCCTAACAAGCTGAGACACTATCTCTCTTTGCAGTTGCTAAGCAGCCAGTCGATGCATTTGTGTGGCGCCTTATTTGTTGTCGGAAGAAGAAATCTTATGATGTTAACACTGTTATTGAAGAAGTTAACAAAAATACTGTTACTGAAGAAGTTAACAAAAACACTGTTACTGTAACATAAGAGACTCATAATCATCTCAACACTCCTTTCTTACAATTTCTGTGTATTAAGTACCTTTTTTAGACATGTAAAAATATGAATTGGGGGGGGGGGTCATGTTATGTTATATTCATGTTATATCGTAAGACACAGTATAAACAAGTGAACAGAACAAGAAATGTGATAGAAAGATATGATAGAGAAAACAATGAAGCCAACATGAACACTATAAATAACAAAAGTAAGTTATAGTAAGAGCCAAATGGCCTCAGATCAATTCTTGGGGTGGTAGAGACTCTGAATACATCGATTATGTAACAATACATGAAGTATTAAAGCATTGTTAATGTACCTTGGACGATTAGAAAACAGTGGTCTTAAGATCTTACTAGTAATACTATTACTAGATCCAATAGCACTCAACTGAGAAGAAAACTGGAAGAATAGCAATGGTGATAAAATCTGAGTAGTACAAAATGGGAGCGATAACTTGTTATTTATTTGTACCATGGTATTCAAGTGCATGGAGATGCTGAACAACATTCGTACAAGAGTTGCATTTTCATAAGACCGAAGAGGTTGAGTAAGTGGATCTCCTCCATATTTCACATTTAGCTTTGATGTATGTAAGAGGCTTACATCCTGATAAAGTAGTACAATGGTCCTGTATTACACTGAAAAGGAAGAACTAAACCTACAGTAACATCACTTTCTGATCCACTGGTCATATTATGAAAGTCTTCTGAGATGCTCTCATTGGCGAGAGGGAGAGAAACTGGTAACTAAAAGATAATGTAGCATAAAAGTCCAGTTTCTGCTTCATGCAAATCCTTGTCCCTAATAACTACCGTAATCGTATAAACTTTTGGAGGTTTAAATTTCGTGATTTCCGGAGCTGTTCCTATAATAAAAAATTTCCGCAGGTCTAATTTTCGTAGCAAGCACATGGAAAATAATGCATGCGCATAATAGCTATATCATTGCCTGCTGCTGGGGCCGAGTGATGATGGCTATATTTGTGGCTACTACAGAGAAATCTAGATAGTCCCCCCAAAAGAAGGCTAGGCTGGCGATGCCAGACTAAAATCTAGACTGCTACGGAAGGCAAGATGCTTCGTTGTAGAAGAGAGACAGGTAACGGCCATGATCCCGGTAATGAAGCATGATACTTTCGTCTCACGGACTATCTGCTCCAGGTTTTTTTCCAGCTGCTATCGATATCACATCGCATGCGCATAGTCGTCATATATGACGTCATAGTACTAAGACTTCGTTTATTATTTTCAAGGATTCTGATCGACTACGAAAAAAACGAAAATAAAACCCCATCGAAAATTTATACGATTACGGTATGTAGCTAAGTTGGTACAAAATACAATTGTACCTCATAAATTTGGAGTAGATATGATGATGTTTCTTCCAACATTTGAACTATTTTTGAGTTACTGTCATCACTGGTGTTGTGTTTCTTGTATTCCCCAGGAGAAAAATACACAGTCATTTTGTCGAAAAGAGATCTTTGTAAGGTCAAGCATCATTTTACCAGCTGAAAAACTCCAAAAAGAGAAAATTATGCATATAATACCTTTTGTTTCTGGGAGAGAGTGTCAAGTCATCAGTATCTGTAATTACGTATTTTCTTGATGGTACAGACATCAATTCTTTACATTGTGACACATTAAGCTGAAGCTTCTGTACCTGTATATGGCAATCCAATAATCACACATACAAACTAAGACTTCTTGGACAGTTCTTCTAGAGTTAAAACCGATTCTTAGTAGCTATGATCTTATACCAAACTTCAAACTTCATAACAGTTTTAAAAATATTTAATTATTTAAATTTAGCACCTGAAAATAATAGTAGCCTTAAGGTAAGTTTGTATCACCTCACGGACTGTCTTTTCATTAAAAAGAGGAGTATAAATAAATTCAGGCCCACAGCACTGAAGAAAGCTGGACTTGATGGAATGAGGTCCAGAAGCAGCCATGAAAGAATCTTGCATTACTCCTTCACCTGTATCATGTAATAGGAGAGACTCTCCACGCTTCAAGACATCGCTCAAACCATTTTTTGAGAATACCTGTAACAGGTTCAGAGTTCATCATGTTGGTTTGTAGTCATGTAGGAACAAGTGTTTATATCATACATCTAGAGAGTGGAATTCTCCGCTGTTTCATAGATTTGTTTGGTTATGCAAGACTCCATGAAGAACAATACTTATCCAACCCCATTATCCGACCCATGATACTGTACTATAGAGGCTATAAAAATATTGTTCCTGACTCCCCCCCCATAAATGATCTAAACAGTGTTATAACCACGTGGATCAATAAAATTTGTAACTATGTAAATTCAACTCTCTTAGGCTGCTGGCACTAATACCTTAAAAACTCTACAGATTAATGTCACATGAATGCTAGTAGTCAAATCAAAGGTATGGCATCTTCCAAGAAAATCAATGAATAAAGTTGAATAGAAAGGAAAATTGTCCCATATGAAGCACTTCCTGCAATAATAAACCAGAATGTATCCTAATAACTGCTTCCAAGATGGCCAAGCTCCTGTTGGATACCAAGTACAATAATTGGTGAGTGGTATGTGAATATTTTAGCTGTGGCATATACATAGATTCAATCTCAAGATTTTAAAAATTTGACTTTCAGTCATGGCCTCAGAGAGTGGAGCACCAACTTTGGGATGTTATCCCACCGACAAAGGAGTGATCCCAGGATCTTTGATAGAAACAAACTACATCATCAAATCTAGCATGTATACCATTTTATAACAAATGCATCCAGAGACATTTTTCTGATCTAAGAGCTTCTCAGATGAATGCTTACAAACTCACTACAGAGATAATTCTGCACACTATTTGATTTCCAGAAGTTCTTATACCACAGTCAATTCCTTGCTAGTGTCTAAATTAAAGCCAAGAGCTCTCTGGAATGTTATTACAATATTTAAACTCAGCAAACCACATGTGATGGTACACAGTCATGATGAAAATTATACTGGCTGTGCTGGGGTATACAGAGCAGCATGAAATGAATCGGTCAAAACACAATAATCAAGCCACTGTACTACATACATACCATTGTTCCACAGGATAGTCTCCATCTACAGACACTTGCTTAGGATCAGTATATCTCCAAGGCTGAATGTAGGACAGCCACAATTCTATAATCTGCATATTCAACATTGCATAGATGCTACTGTCTCTCTCCTGTTAGAAAGCATTCTAGCATGGTTTGATCTTCATAACAATGCTTATTTAATCCTTCCATAGCATGTCTGCATGCTGAGGCTCCTTCAGACAGAGGTGATATGTGAAAAGGAAGCATACATTTGACTTTTTCAAGATCTTTTTTCTACTTGGTATGTAAAAATACATGTATAATGGCGTGAATATTCTAGATAAAGCAAAGCACTACATTTAGTGTAAAGCATGCAGATTAGATCCAATCTATATGGATGCTGGATAAATATGGCATTTGATCATTAACCTGAGTGACTCACATATCTATAGTTATCATCACACGGACAATACTTCATGTAGCCCTGTATATATTGAAAAAACTTCTTTCTCAATAATGATGAATTGATTGACCTGTACACACAATATGAAAACTGCTCAATCCTTAAAGTGACTATGAGCTCATGGTTACCTTCGAAGTGTGTCAGTAATCTGAAGCACTTCACTGAATTGTGACGTAGTCTCTGAAGTCATGGTAGTACCATTGATAAAATAATAAATATGTTTCACCAATCTTCGAAGGAGCAAAATTGTTTCAATACTTGGAATATGAGAATTCTGCAACAACAACAAACAAAAACAACAAACAAACAAACAAACAAACCGAAAAACAAACCAAATTTGTATACTTATGGAATTAAGACTTGTAATACCTGAGATAAATTTAGTACATCTTCTTGGAGAATGTAAGGGTCAAGCCAAAATTCTAACAAGATCTAAGAAATTAATCAATCATAGCTATCAGTTCTATATTATGTACACACCTCTATAAATCGTTCTGTAGGAGTTTTCTCGTACATTTCATTTTTACAATTGGTGTGGATTGAGAGTAAGGTTGGCTTTAGAGATAACTCTAAAGAGAATAACATTTCTAATGATAGTACCATGTGAATGGCCAGGAATTTCACATAGTGTGTACAGTACACATCTCCCCACTGTTCAGCAAGATTACCTGAAGGTTTACATCCAAGTCTGTCATGATTCTCTTTCACTCGGAGAAACTTTGCAGGAAGAGGAACAGCACCTTGGAATGGCAAATACAAGTCCAGATAAGTTTCAAACAAGTGAGTATACAGAGCATCTTGTACATAAACCATCGGATTCTATTTAAAAGAATGTTATACATAAATCATGTTGCAGATGCATGCTACATACATCATCACCTTTTGAGATTGAAAGCAACCACTATAGTAGGCAAAGTGATAAAAAAAGTAATCAAATGCAGCTAAATAATGTTAATTAAGGAGACCAAGATTACAGTAGTGACTGCTTCTTCACTATTCATACAGCAACACACACATTACAACATGCAGTGTACTTCCAACAAAGAAAGATAGGATGGCTACCACTCACAGAGTTGCCAACCACACATGAAAGGATACATAAATGCTCCTTTCTTCTTGTGAAATAATCCATAGAATTGCAGCCTGTTACACTAACCTTGGTGGATTGCTACAGTCACAAATTAAAAGTACTTCCAATTTATAGAGGCACTTATGTACGTACACACAAGTGTGAAGGTAATTCATATGCCAAATCTTTGTCATCCAGCTTTTTGAGCAAGTTAAAAATGTCTCCACCAGGATGTAAAAAATTGTATGCTGGGTTATAATCTGGATGTTGATTAGAAAGGAATCGTAGTCCCCATCCCATAGTTTGATCAAATCCAAATATGTTAGAGAGGAGATGAGGAAGAAACTGGTGAAGATCCTGAGAGTCAAATAGAGATACTAATGTACATTACTATAGACTTTCCCTGTACCTTGGCATGAAAATATCCCAATCTTTGTCTGAGCCCATTACACTTCAAAGATACACTTGGACCTTGCAGAATCGAATAAAGATCAGCCTATCCATCATAAAATGTGAAAGTTAGCAAACAAGCAATTATCTTGGCCATATGAAGAGCTATATTATGTAGCCACTATCTAACATGCATACTTACTCATCACAATACTATTCTTGTATTTAACTATGCTAATCAAAAGTATATGTATGGAAAGTCAGCTATTGATCTTTTACAGGAGTGGGTTAGTGGAATGTCCTCTCATGTTCCACCTCCACAAATGGAGTGATCAAGGCGTACTCAATCGACACTTATCAGACTTTGTCTACTACTTTACTTGTTTAGTAGCTTCTACTGGTCAAACAGTAGCAGCTAAATGACTCATAGTATATAAACGACAACCCCTTAGATACAATTACAGTTTAGATAATCCAAAAGGGGTGTGGTGTGGACAGAGGGCATCAGTCTAAACCTCGTGCTCCAAGAAGCCAAGAAGAATAACCTTCGGCTGATCAGCTCCCACCCACCCAATCCCCTTTCCCTATCTTTCCATCATTTGGGCCAGATGTTGGGTAATTCCCAACAATTCTCCCTCCTTCACACCACTTAGTGCCTAAAGGTTGATTTAGGGGGGTTTGTTCAATACCTCTGCCTCCAAACTACGTACATGACAGGGGTTGGACCAAAATCAGGACTTCCTCATCAAGATGACAATCAAGATAAGGTGTAAGGTAAGTGGGAATAGAATTTTAACTAGAATTCCACTTGCAAATATTGAAGCGAGCTTAGTGCACCCAATAACACCTCTGGTGGTGCTATCACTAGCTATAGTTTTCTGTCTGTAGCTAAATTTTCTTCAACCATTAAATCATACCATTATGTTTGCTTTGATGCCTAGCCTTGGGTTCTCTGAGCATGAGCTGCCTGGTGTGGCTGACCCTTTACCATACCTCCCTGCGTTATTATGGTAAAGGGTTAGCAAGTAAGACGTAAAGCCAGCAGACCGGCGCGGCAGCGACATTTGGATCGCGCCATCCAACCCAGTACCCCAATACTAGCACCCTCTGCTCTAAGTGATGTAGGTGTCCTACATACACCAAAAACTGGCCAGTAAATGGACTTCATACAGGAATTGATTTACATAATCTGCCTAGACTGGTGCTAATTTATCACTAATGGTCAATAAATCTGTGCAAACACAGTACTGGTTGAGAACATGAAACATGGGACTACTTGGGTTTGTAGTTCGTAATTCAAACTGACAATAGCAACTGAATCGGAAAATATCACTCATTACAAGCTGAAGAGAGTAAAAATGATCATAATTAATAGCTACAAACTAGGTTTATTGCTTCGTAACACCTATATTTATCAGGAAGATAAAATGGTTCGAAGATCAAAGGGAAAGGAGTATCCCAGCCACAAACTCTCTGAATAGGAGCTTCAAGATTTAAAAAGCACTCCTCCTATAAATGAATTAAAATTGTAAATTACACACATGCACAGTGACCTTTGAATCGTTGTCTTGAGAATAAAAAAAAATTCCAATAAGTGTCTCATAGAAACGGGTACATATGTACCTGAATGGTTGATGCAACTTCACTTGCAAATCCAGCAGTTAATGGAGCCTCATGAGCAATGATCATTCTTCCTGTTTTGCACACTGACTATTCATTAACCAAATAAACTCCATGTAGGATCTTGATTAGCACAAATTCATACTGCATATTACCTTTATAACTGTGTCTGTATCCCATGGTGTCAATGTACGCAAGTCTATTAATTCACATGAAACACCCAATTCTTCCTTTGCCATTGTGCAAGCTTTGCGTAACACTTGAATCTGAGCACCATATCCCACCACAGTTACATCTGAACCTAATTATTTGAAGAGTTGGGGATGAACTAGAAAGGGTCCCAGAAAAGCCCTGTGTACCTGTAATCATGACTTCAGCAGACGACAAAGGAATTTCATAATCCTCAACAGGAACATCTTCAACAGCAGCTCTGTATAAGCCTTTAGGTTCAAAGAAAAATACAGGATTCTCATCTCGGATGGATGATAAAAGTAAACCCTTAGCCTGACTAGGACCACGTGGTATCACAACCTGCATAATAATTAACAGAAATTATCTCCAGGTACTTATAACTAAAGAAGCTTGAATGTTGGATGTGCTTGGAATCAAGCAATGAATGACAATAATGGCATCCAGGTTGTAAGGTTGGATTCCCAGCCAGTAAAACATCGCAGCAACTGTGCATATTTTTATCAAAGTGGCAAAAAGTAGCTACAGTGTAACTTAAAGCATTTTCCAGTCACTACTACAATATTACTGATATGTATTGCCTTCTGTGTAGCTTATGGGTTATTTCTAGTCAACAGAAAAAGGAATGCAGAAGGTGAATTTGGTGGAAGTTTAGAAGAAGTCGATTAGTCACATAGTTACATGATTCTAAATAGACACTGTGATCAAGGAATCTACAGTATTCAGAAACCCAAGGGTCCGAGCTGTGGCAGCCCAAGTGAAGCAAGGGCACTACTACTAGGGGCCCAAGAGTTACTGTAAATATTGTTGATAGTGTCTAACTAATTTAGAATACAGCCACAGCTATTGTATGTGGATACAATAGTGGCCTGAGAGTGAGATCACTATGAAATAATTATATAAAAATTGATCCATAAGTTAGTGCTAGTTCCTGCCATGAAAGCTAGAAATACACCAGTGAACCAATTTAGAAATCTTGAAATTTTGGTCAGCCATTAAAATGGTCAATAATGACCAGAGACCAATAATTATTTCTAGGTCTGTATGTATGTGACTCTTAATTTGTGCAGCTACACATAACTAAAGTACCTTAATGCCAGGAACATGAGCATAAAAACTTTCAACACTCTGGGAATGATAAAGTGCACCATGACCAACGGCACCATACGGAGCTCTAACTGTTAGTCTACCACAATGATATGAACCACCTGAACGATAACGAAACTTAGATGCTTCATTCACAACCTACACAATACAATACATATATAAATATAAGAACAAGTGTATGTGTACTTGGCAAGTATACTATGCACCTGATCAAATGCAGGATGGATATAATCAGCAAACTGGATTTCAGCAATAGCAGTTGAACCCTGCGTTGCAAGACCAATTCCAAATCCCATTATTCCTTGTTCACATAGAGGAGAATTAAAAACTCTGTGTGCACCTAAAAATTTGGTATAATCACATGAAATGCAGGCCAACAGCATAGGTAAACTCCACACAATGCTAGGTGTTCAAATCAAGGCAAATCTTCACACCAATGATAGTTTATCATTTACCAGTCCCATTGCTTCATAATTCATAATCACTAGTAGCTTTGATACGGAGATATCAAAATGCACAATAGAAGTTCATCAACTATCGTATAAAATCTCAGTAGATGAAGAAAATCCTGTCAGTAGCATCACATAGTACCCATGTTCATCATACCTGCTTCTATACACAGGAATAGCTGGTAAGGTCCCAATTTTTTCGCACAAACAAAGACTGGTTTATTGGTCTGATCCGTGTTTCAATGGCTGAGTTCCAGACCTGGGTAATCTGAGGAAAGAACATACCATATTTATCTCGAAGCCCAACAGTGCATCTGAACACTCCTCCAAATGCCACATCTTCTCCAAATATAGTGGCAGATTGATCCTTTTCCATAGATATATCCATAGCATCACGTACAGCCTCAACCAGATTCATTTTTTTGCATGTCCCTAAAGGTTATGTACAGATGGTGATGCAGTGCATAATACTCGGACTCTTGTTGACTTGAGAAATAATTCTGGTAAAGGGTCGGCATATGGCTATATATAAGGTAGATCTGGTTCCAGTGTACTATTGCAGATCTAGTGGTCTGTAATAGCTTTATGGCTATCTGGATCAATTAAACTAAGTTATGAGCACTATTCCTCTTATTGTCACTTCAGAATGGTAGACCCTACTTGGGAACCAAACTTTAACATACCTTGTATTGATGGTGATTCAGGAAGATAAGCAAAGTCTGAAGAACATCTGATATATAATGGATGCAAACTTTTGAAAGAACGAAGAAAAGTTTTACAAAGCTTTGTTACAACAATAGTCGTCGCCATTATTGTGATTTGGCCACGCCCCTAAAATTATGCGCGCGCGCATGCTTGAAGTTAAGTTAACGTTATAGCGCGGGCGGCTCACGCGAGCTAGCTGTTACTATGGAAATAAATAATATCTCGTCCTGATGCCCACTAGCTAGCACTGGTCCCAAGGATGTATGATCGGGCACCCCGCGTTCTCTCTCGTCCATATGGAATAACACCACCAGGTATTGGACCTGGCACTTATTCTGTAAACGATAAGACTTATGTTGGTGAGTATTTTACCTACAGAGGTATTTCTATCATGGTTGTGTCTGGAGACTGCTTGATCACCCATGAAAGAATTCATATACCTAAAGCAAATCACCAGACTATTTGGGATAGCCAGCCATCTGTGCAAGGGTTTGGTAACAGACGATGGGGAATTCTACTAAATTGGTGGTTATGACTGAGTCTGAGATATAGGCACATGACATAATTGCTGCACTATTCCTGTAACTATGTATTTAATGTGGCAATTGCAATTTCATTTCATGTTCTAAAAATGTGCTAGTCTTGCGGGTTCCTTATCTGGCCCAATGAGTCATATTACTTTGCATGTAAAGAGTAAATTGCTATGCAGCAGTTGGACAAGCTGCTGCTCCTTGTTCAGGACTAGGTGGGGTTGTCTCAAGCTCTGAGATAGGGCGTAAAACAAACACAGCATTTGCGAAGAAGAACTGGTACATGAAATGAACTACAGTGGAACCTCCGAATAACGGACATACTTGGGACAAGTATTCTTTATAGTGATACTATCGGATAAGTATGGGAACTCCAATACCAGATTGAAATATCTATGCTCTAACTTTTATCTCTCATGCCAGAAACGTATGCTCCATTTCAAACCATGTCAGCTCGAGAATCTTTTCTGACAATCAGTGAAGGAGCAGCTGCAGCTCCAGGTCCAGGACATTATAGTCCTATAATGAAATCTAGCAACATCAAAGGTGGAAAATCTTCCAAGGTAACTAGTTACCATGTTTCCAATACAGCTCTGCCTCCCAGTTGTAGTACATATTACGTATAATCATTATACTACGTATTTTAGGCAAATAGATTTCGTTCACAGACATCCATAACTCCTGGTCCAGGTGCATATACTATTGAATCAAAATGGAGTGACCATGCTACGACTAAGGATAATGTGAGTATTGTTCCTTCCCTCCCCTCCTTTTTTAAACACAAATAGTCCTGTTTTGTAGGCTAAGATGGGTCCTATTCGATTCCAACGTCAAGGTACTGCTCCGTCTATTCCTACATTTGGACTGAATTATGGTTATGAAGAAGGTGATGATGGGGTTTTGAAACCACAGGAAGTACCAGTTCATGATTCTACTTTGGGCCCTGCTTATTATGACTTACCTCAGGTTAGCATGTTTATGATCGTCATAGCTTACACAGCTTCATCTTCAATCATGTGTATAACTATGTTTTAAGGGTGATACAGTAACTACACTCAAATATAAGGGAGTACATTTTGGAAATTTGAGCTCAAGAGGAGTGTTATTTAGAAGTAAGTGACATCATAGTAGTGTACATCTATCAGATCTCCTCAATCAGGGACTGCCCTTTTACCTAAAACTTCAAGTAAACACTACTGTATGTACAGTTGCTAGAACTTACTATCCATGAACTTGAACTGGCTCCATGTCAGAGGCAAAAAATAATCTGTACATCATGTATGCAAGGAATTTTTGTTTGGGGGTGGCTTGCAATGAGACTACAAATTGTAGCTACTGAATGATGACATTATTCTGCTCAAATATTTTGTAGGGCATGAAGGTCCTGCTCCTAATGCTTATTCTTATGGAAAGAAAAGTGTAAGGACTATAATTTTATTCTCCATTTTCAGTTTCTCTCTCTCTCTTTCTCTCTCTCTCTCTCTCTCTCTCTTTCTCTCTCTCTCTCTCCTCTCTCTCTCTCTCTCTCTCTCTCTCTCTCTCTCTCTCTCTCTCTCTCTCTCTCTCTCTCTCTCTCTCTAGTCCCAACTTTTGGACACTTAGTTACTAGCACTGTTGGGCTAAAGTTTATATAGTCCACACCAAACTGGTAAATGGATAGCAAGTTAATAATTTCTACCAGGGACTGTCACATAATGTTAGTTCATAGGTGAATTTATGCATTGTTTATTTGTATCACAGAGTTGTAGTCGAGCTTCAATTTCTAGCAATGTAAGCCATGTCAATGTATGTATGCATAATTATAGATAGTAACTCTCTGTTGTGTAGGTTCCACGTTATCATGAATTTATATCAAAGAATGAAGAAATGAAGGTATGTACGTATGTATGAAACATTATAATGCATACCAGAATCATAGCCCAGGACTTCCTGGATTGTCCAGGGATAGTGGACTATTAGAGGTCCAGGCGATTTTGTATTACAGAGCCAGAGTCAGCTCATTTATAGTGGTACAGCCATAGCTACCATCTAGGGGGAATGCCCTCCAGTATAGATTCAATCTCATGTCACACACACACACACACACACACACGTACACACAAATCAACTCTGAAAGGTGGTACGGCCATACCCCATGGCCATACCATCCGTAGCAGTGCCTTCAGTTTGTGGTTATAGCTAAATAACTGGAAGGGAGCTGCTTACTTCATGTGAGTCTACAGCAAGCACTTGGATAACTTTGTAGAGTTTTTTATGCTTCAGCCCCATGATAATGCTTTTAACACTCAGAGGGATACAAAAATATTTTGCTTGCCAATCCATATGTTATCTTTGAACATTCTAGTTATACAAAAGGTAGGAGAAGATTGTACTGAGGCTCGGGTCCAAGAACTGAATGCTATTACTTAGTTTCACAGACAAAACTTGGTTATAAGATGGTGATGAAATTATACACACACATACATGTAATTGCAGGGTGTTCCAGGTCCTGGTCAATATCACATTAAGTCACAATTTGGAGAGATTCTATCAAGTATTGATACTGATCATACTGATTTGAGTACTGATAAAGCTCCTTTTGGATCTACTTTGCAGGTATGCGCAAAAAGTAAATTAAATCAGTTGGCAGCTGATTATCAATTATGTGCTCAAAACTTTGTCTGCAGTGCAATTACCTTTCTTGGCCTCATGGATGTGCATATTAGTTCCTGTGCATATTAGTTCCTTTGGGATTGGGATCAAACTTTTGTGTATGGGCACCTGCATTTTAAGAGTATTACATATCTCTTCCTTCCTTGTGGGTGTTCATTTCATTACCACCTGTTGTATATATTTAAGTCGCTATGAATGAATTCTTAATTTGTGTTTTTCAGAGATTTATTGATGAAAAGCAGCAGTCTCCAGCCTGTACATCATACCAAGATCCTCGGACTGCTTTCAACTGTGCCAATAGATTACATGGACTGAAAAGGACTCCCTTTGGTCAGAGTTCAAAAAGATTCAGAGTTAATAGAGATATAGTCAATCTACCCGGTTTGTGCTAGATCAATGATAATATAAGAAAATAAGCAAATGCATAATAAACACAGGACCTGGAGCATACAATGACAACCAAGCTACAGAGATGGCTTCACAACTAATGAAGAATGCAACGTGAGAGAAGGGAGAAGGGAGGCAACAACATATTATACATAATAATATACAGGGTCCAAGGTAGTCCTTTTGGCTCAACTTCAGTAAGGACATTACCTCTTCATAAGAAGGATGATATTTATACACCTGGCCCTGCTCATTATCAAGATACTAATCAAAGTACTGAAAAACATGACAGGTTCAGCCATTCATTTGCTTCAAAAACCAAGCGCCTTTATTCTCCTCCTGCTATTGTGGCGGTGCGTATTATAGTTACATCACAATGTGAAAGCAGAGTGACTTTAGCATGGTTGATTGTCAAGATGAAAACAAATTCAATAGTCTCATTTTAATTATAGGACATTCCTCCACCTGGATCTTATGATCCATACATCATTCAAGGTGAGCAAATTTGTAGCTGGCATGGATTAAAATAATATTGTCTAGCAGCTTTGGTGAATCCCCGCTCATTGCTTGCTTAGCCTTAAATCCAAGAGTTGCATATTAAAAAAAAAGAAGAAACACCTCACTATAACACTGATGATGTTGTCCCTCTAATTAATTATAGGAAAAACCGAAGGTGGTACTGGATTTTCATCGACTTCTAATCGATTTGCTCCACCTGGTGATGTTCTCTTGAAAGAACCTGATGCAAATAATCCAGGTCTATAATTTACATAATGTGTTAGAGTTCATAGCTGCACTGTGGTGACTGATTTTGATTGGACCATGCTAATAAGGGCTTATTGTGCCCATGATGACCAGCTTACCATTAAACTGACAAGGAAAATAGGTGGGTTTGAAGAAATAGCTTAGGAGAACAGCAGATTCATGCCATAGATTGCGTCCATGCAGCAGGGGTGTGAGGTTATAATAAGCAGTATCTGACTGGGTCTGGTGTGTATGTCAAGATATAACTTCTTAAGGTTCCAGTATAGCTAAATCCTGTGAACTTGGCAAGTATTATCTCATGCCAAGAGTATGCAAGTCCATCTGTAGCCAGTGAACATTATAATAATTTATTATAATTATTGTATGGACATGAACAGACTTATGCATCTTCAAACCACACCCACATACCTGGATAAAATAAGAAGTCATGCCAAGACATTCTAGTCTATTAAAAGAATAGAGCAGCTAGGTGCCCCAAAGTTTGTCTATTATTTCGCCAGTAGAAATAGCTAGAGCATTGTTGATACCAGCCAGGTTGAGTCGAATAGGGATCCATGAAAATGATGATTTCAATTTAATTTATTTAGGACCTGGTGAATATGAGTACACTGGTACTCTTCAGAAGACAAAACGAGGTGATGTAATGTGCTTCAAAGATGCTCGGTTTAAGCCGTTGAAAATTTCAACTCCTGGACCTGGAGCATATGAGGCAAGTTAAAACCTACATGAGCCCCTTGAGGTTCTAAATCACATAGAAATCTAAACAGTGTATACAACCTCCAGAGATAGATTGGAAACAGAATTTTAATAGGAAATTATTGCATTAGCACAACACTATAATAAGCTGATAGCACAACACTATATTGTATATTATAAGCTGATAGCACAACACTATATTGTATTATCATAATTGACTATGGTAATTTTAATGCAATTCTACTAACCCCTGAATAGCCTCGTACCCAGTCCCATTTTTTTCATGGGGCGGTTTTAAAAAAAAACAACAAAAAACGGGCTGGGTACGAGGCTACATAAGCAACATACATGAAAGGTTCTCCAATCTACACTTTTCAGCTCAAAGAGCAAGAGTTTTAGTAATCTGACCAATAATTGTGATTTAGACGGCTTATCAAGCTGTGCCTGTGCCCTTTTGATAGCTTAACTTAAAGCAACACACTCACAGTATAAAGAATGGACTTTGTTTCCATGTCTGGAGGTTATGTTGCAGTCAAGATTTTTATGAACATGTGCTAATCTTTGTTACACTACTTCATTTTTATAGATGGCAAAATCCGTGAAGGACTCTGTATTATTAGGAACATTTAATGTATCACTTGGTAATCCTTTAAGCAAGGATAAGAAACTTTCAACACCTATCAAAAAACCAACTCATTTAATAGATGTATAGCTAGCTAGCTATTAAAAAAATTTTTTTGATTAAAATTTTTTCTTGAAATTGTGCAATGCAGGGTTTGCTGCAAAACATGATAGCTATTTATTTTCTGAGACTCTTCCTTTGCCTAACTTATAAGCTCTAGCGGTGGTTTTAGTTTTGATGTGTTTATCCATTCTTGATTTCATCATTCTCCTTCTTCTGTCTTTATTTGTAGCACACCCATCAAGTGAAGTACATGCATTCTTTATTAAACCCATCGTGTCAATTTCATCAGGAATCTTGAAATACATAATATTATATCACTTTATATATCTTGGTGGCTGTATTAGAGAAAACTCTCCCAACATGACAAGAGCAATACTACTCACTCACATTTACATATCTGATCAGTTTTCCTTGAATAAATAGCTGGTTGAAGTTGTTTGATAACCCCTGCATTATAACTTCAAGGATTGAATAATTACATTAATAGCATTATAAGTTAACCTTAAGATCACTGACAGTAGCTCCAGCAAGAACAACACTGCAGCAAAGTAAAAATATATAGTCTTCATGAAGCTGTGCATTAATTTTAGGTGGGCCATAATCATCATAGGAGCTTCTAGCCAAACTCAAAGCCAAACACATGTCAATACACTTAGCAAGGGGCAAGTGGACTTGATAGAGGGCTGCCCCCTGAATCATAGCAGTAATTCAACCCCTGGAAGTAAAATCCTGGACAACTAAAATTCCCTACCAGTTACATGAAGTAAGCAGCTGCCAGTTATTAATAGCTAATTATAAATAACCATAAACTTAATAATGTAGTCATAATGCCCAGAGTATACCATCATCATCATGAATCAAGAAAAAGTTCAATTGGAATTATCATAACCGTGGTTCACTCAAAAAAATAATCCTGAAAGGTGGTAGCTACGGCCATATGCCCATGATCGCACCATCTGTAGCATCCAGCCATATAGAATCTTGACTAGCTAGTGTGTTGATTATGTTTCAACCCCTCTCACTGAGACTACTTTCAGACCAAGGAATAAACTGGGACTGGTTAGCTAGCACGTTATTTCTCACATGCTTTATTCTGCCATGTTCTTATGAATATGGATTTCCATACAGTACATTCCAAGTGTTCTTTACCCTTACTGGAGGGCTCCCCCCTAGATGGTAGCTATGGCTTTACAGTGGGACCTTGGTTATCCAGACACCTTTGTCCATTTTTTTTCCAGGCTGCTGGATAAGTGAATTAGTCCGATTGTGGTTATGCTGCATTGTATAATTTTTTCATAGCTAGTACTAACAGCCTTTCCTGTTGTTGTGCAGTTGTGCCTGTGCAAAGTAAAATCTATTATGCAAACAAGGGTGGATAACTGAGGTTCCACTGTACCACTATAAATGATCTGCTCTATAATGAGCAAAATCCCCAGAATACACTAAATCCCTGGACTCCTGGACATATGGCCAAATCCTTGGACAAATCCAGCTAGACAGTTGGCAGCTATGGTGATTTACTTGGGAGGTCCACATGCAATCACCCAGGTGAGACTAATTAGTTTGGTCAATGGATCTAGCCAGTTGACAATTACTTCATCCTGGAGTCTACATGAACAACTTTTCCTTCAATAGTGATCTCATTTTTCAGCTCAATGGTGACAGAACGATTATACAACGCTTGCAATATGCAGAGGAGAGATTGGCAAGAGGAGATTTTTTCTTTCAGAGAAATAAATTGGACCTTACTTATACTATCACGAGCGTCAGCTTCGAGATTCATATTATTCCGTTGTGGAACCTTAGACTACCATAGACCCCCAGACTGTGACAAGTGCTAGTGGTGCGCACCGGTCCCCCGGAGTGAGCCACGCCTCCATAATTATCTACCTACGGGCTGGCTAGCTACTATTAAAGCCAAGAGGAGTTAAAATGAGAGGGTGAAGTAGTTAAATTGTCTGCCATTGGTCGCTACTAAAATTCTTCCGATTTGGAATGGAGATGAGTCGAGGAATTTTTATTGTTCTTGCTTATTGCTGCTTGTGTAGCTTTGCAAGTGCAGCAATACAGTTGATGGATTTCGGACCGAATTCAGATGATATGGAACTTTTAGATATATCTGCAGAGGTGCCATTGGAAAGGCCAGTTAGATACTTTGGTGAAGCTTTCTCTTCAGTATTTGTGAGTCATGTTTATTAATTATTAGCAAACTTGCAATGGAGTGCACTCTAGCTAATCGTGATGTTGGATGCTGATGACATTAAATACAGTTTTGTAGTGAACTCTTACTTATTTTTGCAGAAGGAAAAGGGTTGTATAGGCTTGTATAGTTCTTACACAGTCAAGAGGTCAATTGTGTGGTTATCTGTGGCCTCAAAACTATTCTGGTCCAGATGTAGTTCCAACTTGGATAATAGCATAATAGGGAAATAGCTAATAGGCTGTTGGCATTATGTTGTACCAGGTCCAGCATATGGAGAGTCTTCAGCAGCAGATATTTATTGTAGTACATAATTATTATGCATTATTAATTGATGTGGGAGTAATAGTTAATTAATAAGAGTATAGATTTGCTTCCCATGTTATTATCACCCTTCCTTATTTTTTTCTTAGGTGAATATCAATGGCTTTATTTCGTTTGGAAGAGATCAACCATTTCTATTTAATGAAAATTTGACAACTGCTAATATTCAAGTAATAGCACCTTTTTGGGCTGACATTGACACAAGTAATACTGGAGCTGTATATTACAGGTACTATATCACTGTAGTATGCCGTAGAGAGTCAAGTTCTCATAACTTGCATTTAGAAATGGAACCAATACCCACTGGTAAATGTTTTATCCATGAATATTATTTTGATAAAAGGGAAGTGTCCCAACTGTGCTCTAATGTAATAACCTCTTATTTTACTCTCTGTAGAGTGTCAAGTAACCTGACTGAGCTGAAAAATGTTAGCAGAATCATCAGGAGGTTTTTCCTGGAATCACGTAGATATACTCCTACTCATTTAGTAATAGTCACATGGGACAGAGTTGGTTCTTACAATAATGGAACTCATCAGGTAGTTAATAATTATAATTATTGAGAAAACATGTCAGGCATTTTGTTATTTTGTTGTGCAGAACACATTTCAGACCATTTTGGCTACTGATGGAACTTCATCATATGCCATATTGTTGTATGATCACATCCAATGGTTCCAAGCTGACTTCAGAAGTGGAAGTGCAAGTGCAAGTGGAAGTGGAAGCGGTGGTGGTAGTAGTGCTCTTATGATAAGGTTGATAGTTTATAATAGAGTGCTGGGTCTGGGGTACATGAGTGTTATTGCTAGCTGACTTACAGGTCAGAAACTTATGGCACAACCATGGTTAAGGGTGAGAAAGAATCCTTGCTTCTTCATCCTCAATTATTGTTCCTTCCAAAATTAAGGGGGTAACTCTTATTGGGTTATGATTCTCCAGAACATGAAACTAAGACACACAAACATGAACAATGTACAAAAAAATCCAGTCAACTAATCAATGTATAAGAAGTTTTCCTTGAGTGGATATCTTTTCCCCTTCATTTCACATGTACCATACTGCCCACTGTACTTGCATGTACTCCTGCTGCATACTTCGGATATGTGTAGCAAAACGCTATAAAAAAGAATTACTTCTTAATTATACTTCCTTCTTATGCATAAAGATCAAGGTACAAATTTCCTTCTTGTATTAATGTTAGCTACAAGATTTCCTTCATCTTTATCTTTTAGTCACAGATACTTGATTTCCACTTACTTCCGGTATGAGGAAATTGAGACTATTTGCAATAATTAGCATAAGATCACAATCCTGATACTGGTAGCTCTTAAAGGTCACAAACCTGTGGTTACACTTTGACCTCATGCAATAGTTGTGACTTTCCTTATATATACATGCAGTGAAAGTGGATTAACGGCAGAGGCTGGAGTGGTTAATGGTTCCAGCACTTACACCCTCCCAGGATCAGGGACCAGGAATATTACACTGTTAAATGTCACAAGTAATATAGGAGAACAGGGAGCGTGGCTCTTCAGGATCACTAACTTTCTACCAGCTTGTATGATATTTCTATTTGGAATTACTTTTTAATAATCATGATTATGTCTTGCAGCTTTATGCAGTGATGGCAGTTTGAGATTGAGCATAGGCTCTGGGTATGACTATCTCTATGGACTGCTTAATAATGAGGATTTCTATTATTCTGACCCCATGAATTCTCGCCTTCTGTCTCGAGGCATAGTAGAAGTGTGTTACTCAGAGATGTGGGGCACTATGTGCAATGACCAGTGGGATAACATGGATGCTTCTGTGGTATGTAATCAACTTCAATTTTCTCCTTATGGTAAGCGTTTAAGATCACCTCAGGGTGTGCTCTATGTAATTAATCTGGTATGCACACACAGGTGCCATAGCTCTTGAAGGCAGTCAGTTCAATGGTAGGACTGGACCAGTTCTAATAAGTGCCTTGAATTGCACTGGCACAGAAGGGAGTTTACAAGACTGTTCATTTACTGCATTGCCCGCTTCCTGTGTGGGAGAGAGATCTACTGGAATTATATGTCAAGGTAGCTCTAATCATAGCTGTCTGGAAATATGATGTGGTGACATTTGATATTGTATTGCAGAGTCTTCAACTCCAGGAGCTAACTGTAGTGATGGAGATGTAAGGTTGGTAGGAGGAAACAACACTCTAGCCGGCCGAGTAGAGGTGTGTGTTAACAGAGCCTGGGGAACAGTATGCAATTCAAGATTTGGAACCAATGAAGCTAGGGTGATATGTCACCAGTTGGGATTCAATAACACTGGTAATTCTCATTAATTTTAGTAACAAAGTCAATGCTTGAAATGTTTACCAACAGAGGCAAAAGGATTTACGTCCACCAATGCGCTCTTTGGTCAATCCTCTGGTCCTATTTTCCTTGAGTATTTGGATTGTGCTGGAACTGAATCAGTAATTTTTGACTGTCCTCGAAACCCCCTTGGTTTCCACCAATGTGACCATATGCAAGATGCTGGAGTTCAGTGCTATGGTATTCTAAAAATAACCTAGTAAATATAAAGTAATGATTGTACTTATACATAGATATAAATCAATGCTCGACTAATAATGGAGGCTGTAGCCAAATATGTATGAACCGAGTGCCTGGCTATGAGTGTGGCTGTCGTAATGGGTTTTCCCTACAGGCTGATGGCCGAACATGTTCAGGTACCATACCATAATTATTGACTAATGATGCTCTAAATTGAAAAAACTTAAGGCATGTGGTGCTGATCAATGTTCTTAGCTATAGTAAGACAGCATTATGCATGACTTAGCTAATTAATTGCACCTTACCTTTAGCCCTACAAAGTTTAGATATCTAGGAGGGTGATCATCATTATGGAAGTTAAATCATGTATGAAATGTTGAGGGTGGACACAATTGTAACTACAAGAGCCATGGTCTAATTAAATGATGGTGCTGTCCCAAATGATAAGTACATGAATATTTTATTCTACATAGATCCTTCTGTTTGTGTTGATGGTGAAGTTCGATTAGTGAATGGCAGCACTCCTATGGAAGGACGTGTTGAAGTCTGCTACAATAACACATATCACACAGTTTGTGATGATTTCTGGGATGCATTGGAAGCACAAGTTGTATGTAGACAATTGGAATTCTCTATGCCTGAACGAGGTAAAAATTTTGGTTTCTTTCAATAATTGATTTCTGTGTTGATTCATTGTCATTTCACAAACAGCGGTGCCACTGAAGAATGCATTTTTTGGCCAGGGCAATGGAACCATACTGCTGGATGATTTATTGTGTGCTGGAAATGAACAATCACTTTTGAATTGCACAAATCGAAGTAGGAGACCTTTATTTTCCAACGACTGTAGTCATTCTGAAGATGCTGGAGTTCGATGTCAAGGTGAGTAAAATCATTTATGTACTGTGACCAATGGGTGTTTATCAAGTTACGCATCTTTCTTTGAATTTAGCTCAATGTATGGATGGTGATGTGAGGCTGGTGGTGTCGGATGATGCTGACACTTTCTACATGGGACAAGCTGAGTATGATGCAATGTACTATGACAAAGATGGGCTAAGAGTAGGGAGAGTTGAAGTCTGCATGGGTGGGAGATATGGAACTATTTGTTTTGACTCATGGGATAACTCAGACGCTTCTGTGGTGTGTCGACAATTGGGATTCTCTCCTTATGGTAATAGGATCAGATCATGTCCTATGATAATTAACTTTCTCTCTCTTTTCTTGTTAAGGTGCCATTGCAGTGAATGCAGATTCCTTTGGTGAAGGAAATGCTGATAGAATACTAAATGGTGTCAATTGTGCTGGGAATGAAACTCTGCTATTTGATTGCGAGCGATCATCATTTGCAGGATTATCATGCACCACCTCAGGAGTTGTTTGCCAAGGTAAGACCATTCATAGTAGTAGGACAAGATTCCAAGACAACTGGATACTAACAGAATAGCTTGATACAAACAGCTCAACCTATTTTTCTTTAATGTATGAATGAATAGCTGAGACTACTCCAAATGGACAGTGTTCAACTGGTGAGGCACGTTTTCAAGCATCTGTTGAGAATGCCACTGCTGGCAGTCGGGAAGGTAGACTGGAACTGTGTGTGAACAATGCCTGGGGGTCAGTGTGTGATAGCCGATTTGGAAATGAAGAAGCTAAAGTTGCATGTAGAAAATTAACTGGATTTTCAAGTCCAGGTATGTTATTTTATGTACATACATAAAACTGTCTAATCTTGTATGTATTGTGATTATTAGCTGAAGTGCTACCACGTGGAGCAGTGGCTAGTGGAAGTGGACCCATTTACCTCTCAGACTTGAACTGTGATGGCAGTGAGACAAGTTTGCTGGACTGTAGGAGACGAAACAACCAACCAACTGGTCTGCAGACTTGTGAACACTCTCGTGATGTGTCCATCAGATGCAGAGGTACATATAATGATATTGTCTTTAGAACTATTCAGTGTGTTTGGTGTCATTGGTGTAGATGAGGATGAGTGTCTGACCAACAATGGTGGATGTGATCAGAACTGTACCAACACTATCGGGAGTTTCATGTGCAATTGTACTAGTGGATACTTACTGAACGAGGACATGCTTCAGTGTAATGGTCAGTGCACCTGATACAGTAACTATGTAGAGTTGTAAATCAGAGAAGGATCTATTTTGTCATTGGTTTGTAATTTTTTCCCTTGACAAATGTCACTTCAGATGTTGACGAGTGCTCAGAGGGAACTGACAACTGCCACCTCAATGCCACTTGTACTAACACCAATGGGAGTTTTGTATGTACTTGCAATTCTGGATTCACTGGCAATGGGTCCTTCTGTACAAGTACGTGTACAATGAAAGATATGACACTGTGCCTTATTGCATACTCCATTGTTTGCTAGATATCAATGAATGCAATGACAGCACCAGTGTGTGTGGTGATAATGCTATTTGTAACGATACTCAAGGCAGTTACATTTGCACCTGCCAGGATGGGTTCTCAGGAGATGGATTCAATTGTTCAGGTGTGATGATAACAGTGATGTGTTTGGAGTACTGATGTATTATTCTCAATCACATTATAGATATAGACGAGTGTTCTGGAACTGTTCCTTGTAATCTAAATACTTCAATGTGTGTTAATACAAATGGAAGTTTCATGTGCAACTGTTTGAACGGATTCAATGCAAGCAACAGTCAGGAGTGCATCTGTAATAAACTATATATCTTGCTCAGTGCATTAGAGACTTATATTGTATAAAAATGCAGCCATTAATGAGTGTGCTCACTCTACACTTAATTCCTGTCATCTCAATGCCACTTGTACTGATACCTTTGGAAGCTTTCTCTGCACCTGCAATGCTGGGTTTATAGGGAATGGAACCAACTGCTCAAGTACGTTCAACTCTTCAACTCATCTTGAACAGTATCATTAATTTGCTTGTTATTTTCAATAGATGTGGAGGAATGCTCTGTAAGTGGTTTGAATGATTGTGATGCCAATGCTCTGTGCACCGACACACTTGGAGGTTTCGAATGTACCTGTAATACAGGTTATTCTGGGAATGGATCTGTTTGTGATGGTATGTTGATGACCTGATTAATGTACTTGTACAATAGTTGCTATGACACTTATGATTATCCACAGATATCAATGAGTGCTTGTCTGATGTACCTCCATGTTCTAGTAATGCAGTTTGTGAAAATACAGTGGGCAGTTTCATGTGTACATGCAATCCAACCTACACAGGCAATGGATCACATTGTTTTGGTAGGTTTCATGTTTCATTGCAAACTGATGGTGATTTGATAAATGTGATGGTGATTTGATTTTACAGATATCGATGAATGTTTGCTGGGTAATGATGGATGTATAAATGCAAACTGTGTCAATACTGATGGTAGTTTCATTTGTAACTGTTCAACTGGCTTTTATCGAAGCAATGTATCCAATCTGCAATCTCCATGTGGTAGGTGTTTATGATAATGCTGACTCTATATTAAGTGTGCATATTTCATATTCCATTTATGTTGAAGTTGACTTACACAATAGTGTGATTATAAAGCAAGCCCACACACTGATCATGTTCTCATACATAATTGTTGGATACTGGTCAAAGTTCAACCACCCATTTCTTACCAGCAGCCAGTCTATAAACTAGACTAGATGCATTGGATTATGGCTGAAACGTGGCTGTGTTGTCTCTGTTGTGTACAGTAGAAACAAAAGTACAACATAGCTATTGTTTCATATGTGCTCAATGAGCATGCATGCATGCACTGTGTATAAGCAGTATTATGTCACTGATTGTGTAGTATGCTAGAAGGGACTTAGATGTGAGCACTTGCCAGGGGCTTAGACACGACTAAAAATTTGGGGTGGGGGGGCTGAACTTTGAACTTCCTGGAATCAAAAATGCGCATCATGTGAATGTACTGAAAATTGTAGCTATACAAAAATTTACCAAAATACTTTATCCTATCATACCTGTCTACAAATTCTCTTGCAACTAAAGATAAGTCAAGATTGTCAATATATTCTTTGTGTATGTATAATAATAAGCTATTGTTTTAATGGCCTATAGCTACACACAGCTACATTTCTACACCCCTTATCTGATTTATAGTTCATAGAGCTCTATGCAATGAGAATTGACACTACTATGCTGTATGATAGTATCATACAGCATAGTAGAGCATTTATTGTACTTCTAAACTAAATTAGGGGGGCTGAGCACCCCCACTTCAAAATTAGGGGGGCTCCACCCTGCCCCCTATTTCTAAGCCACTGCTTGCAGTCTTGTGCTATTGTAATTTAGGAATGAATCTGCCGACACAAAATTGAGCCAAATGCTTCATGTCTTGAAATAATTAATCGAGGTTTCAAAGTACACTGGACTTCAGTACCACACTTGCTTACACATTACATTATTAAGTAGAAGTTGGTCTTAAAATCAGTTGGATCATGTTTTATGTAAGAGGGATGATGCTAGTCAAACCATATGTAGATAGTTCAGCTAATACATGTTATATTTGTTCCTCTTATTCTTGTTCTTAGTGTGTTCTAATGGCAATGTGAGATTGATGAATGGCACTGCCAGCTCTGGACGTGTTGAAGTCTGCTACAATAATTCATATGGTTCAGTGTGTGATGATCAGTGGGGGGTTATAAATGCTGGAGTCGTGTGCAGGCAGCTGGGGTATAGTTTTTCAAGTAAGCAGACTAAAAGGTTAATTAAATTGCTCTGATCAAATTCATTCGTCATTGTTATCGTGCATTCAGCTGCTATTCCAAGAATTGGGTTGTATGGGGGTGAAGTTTCTCCCATCATATTGGATGATGTTAGTTGTGGAGGGAGTGAGAATAATTTGCTTGAGTGTCATCATAATCAGATCAATCAGCACAACTGTGGACTGTCCAACACTGCTGGTGTCACTTGTGGAGGTACTAAACACTGACATAATTATTATAAAATTATTATTGAAAAAAAATTTTTTTTCAAGTTCCATGCATCAGTGGTGATATTCGACTTTTCAGCCCTGTTAATGGATCTTTGCAATACATGGTGGTGGAAGTGTGTCTTGATGGAAATTATTCATTGATTTGTGGTCAATCTTGGGCTAACACGAATGCTTTAGTAGTTTGTGTTCAACTAGGACTCTCGTCCAGAGGTAAGTAATAGTCCTGAGTCAATAGACAATGTATTTTAATGATGGCTCTTCTTCTTTTAGGAGCAGTTGGTCAGCGCTTGAATATTTCAGTAGGTGGTCTTCAAACAAGCTTGGTTGAGTATTCATGCATGGGAAGTGAAAGAAATCTCAGTAATTGCATCAACAGTGCATTGCCAACATGTAATGTGCAATCAGTAGCCACAGTTCGTTGCCAAGGTACTTAACTTGTATGTAGCTTAACTGCTGGCCAAGTACATGACTCGACTTATTGTTTCCATATTATATAGAAATTTGCAGTAGTGGTGACCTGCGACTTAATGTTGGTGAAGATTATGACTATTTCAATGAAGAGACAATGTACGATGACGCATACTATATTGGCAGAACTAGAGGGAGAGGTTTGGTTCGAGGAAGAGTGGAAATATGCAATAGTACCACACAAGAGTGGGGTACAGTGTGTGATGAATTTTGGAATAACCAAGATGCAGCTGTAGTTTGCCAACAAGTCGGTTTCTCCCCCTATGGTAATGAATTATTTCATACAATACATAGCCATTCAAGTATTTAATAAATCTTTTCAGGTGCTGTTGCTATTGGTGATGGATCACGATTTGTGGACTCATCCAGGAGTACATTCCTAGTGGCTCCAGTGTGTCTTGGAAATGAATCAAAACTAGCAGACTGTTCCAGAAATCACTCTTATTCTTGTACCACACAGAGAGATGTTGGTGTGATTTGTCAAGGTAACTAGAGATGTTAGTGTGATTTGTCTGAGTAACTACAGAAATGTTAGTGTGATTTATCAAGGTAACTAGAAATGTTGGTGTGATTAGTAGAGATGTTGGTGTGATTAGTAGAGATGTTGGTGAGGTAACTAGGCAATAATATGCTCTGGAGTTTTTAGGTAGTGTTTGTTTTTAATAAAGAAGTACCAGTTAATTAGGAAGATAGCCAGCACTAAATAGTATCAAACAATGATTTTGGCAGTTATGTTGTTTACAACTATGAAGGCAGGAGAGAACTGAACATACATATCTCAATGCCAGAGTGTATTCTGTGATTAATGTTTATTGATTTGAATTATTGAATGTAAAGGCCCCTATTATCAAAGAGTATCACTGGTGACTTCTTAATGTATGTGGTGACTTCTTAAATGTACATATATATAGAGGTGTCTACTCCAGTGGGTAACTGCAATGATGGAGATGTGAGATTGGTTGGAGGAGCAAACAGTACTCTAGGTCGAGCTGAAGTATGTGTGAACAATGCTTGGGGAACTATTTGCAACAACAGATTTGGTACTAATGAGGCCCTCACTATTTGCCGGCAGCTAAATTTTCTGACTCCAAGTAAGAATATCTTAGTTCTTATTGATATAATATTACGATTGTACGTACATAGGAGGTACTGTCATTAGAAATGTGTCTGCCTTTCAAGTCCCTCCTCCTAATCCAATTTTTCTTGACAATTTGGCGTGTAATGGAACGGAATCTTCTATCATGGATTGTCCTCGAAGTTTGCTTGGATTGCATCAGTGTGATCATTCTCAAGATGCAGGAGTTCAGTGTTATGGTGTGTAAAGTAATCATGTACATTCTGCATGATGTTTACTATGGAATTTCCTGTGCTTAATTAGATGTGAATCAGTGCTTGAACAATAATGGAGGTTGTCAACAGATCTGCAATAATACCCTCCCTGACTTTATTTGCAGCTGCAACACTGGATACATGTTGAATTCTGATGCTAGAACATGTGATGGTGAGAGAGGATTATTGTTTAATAAATCACTGAAGAGGATTCTTCAGCTCATAGAAACCCAATAGAATTTAAATTTCATTGCACACAATTACTTATAAATTAGTCAGAATTATGTGTTAGGCTTATAAAATTTTTGGTTGTAATTTTCGCTATCACTTGGTCCAGATGTTAATGAGTGTGCCATGAACAATGGTGACTGTGAACAGGAGTGTGTCAATACTGAAGGAAGCTTCTTCTGCAGGTGTATGGAGGGATATTTTCTCTTCAATGCTACCAGTTGTAGATGTAAGTGCTAAATGAGATATAATCTTGAAAATGGAAGCTTTTTATCAGTTCTTAGTATAGATGTAGGTGTGTGATAGATGATGAAATGTTTATATCTGTTGTAGCTTGTGTTGATGGAGACGTGAGGTTGGTTGGTGCCAATAGTTCCAGCGAAGGAAGAGTTGAAGTGTGCTACCATGGCAATTATTCTTCAGTTTGTGATGACTTCTGGGATGCTCTGAATGCTCAAGTTGTGTGTAATCAGCTCGGATTTCCTGGTCCTGGTAGGTAACTTTATCCTTTATCATTAGTTCCACATTCTTTAATTAATTAAGTGTACTATGTGATTTAATCGAAAGCAATTTAATGTAAAGCGGTATCTATGATCACCTTATGCACACAATGTAAACTACTTATTCATTTCCTGGAAAAATACTATAGACTTTCTGCCTGTGAAGAGGGGTTTCTATGGTGAAGGAGTTGGTCGGATACTGTTGGATAATGTGAGATGCAGGGGAAATGAAGCTAATTTGCTGGAGTGCAATCATCAGCCACTTTTTCAAACAGATTGTACCCATTTGGAAGATGCTGGTGTGAAATGTCAAGGTAATTAATCAGGACACCTTTTAGGATCTTGAGTCACTGCATGTCATCCAGGAAACTTGCTGTCATCATATGTATCTTTTCTTTCCCCTCAGCTCAATGTATGGATGGTGATGTGAGGCTGGTGGTGTCGGATGATGCTGACACTTTTTACATGGGACAAGCTGAGTACAATGCAATGTACTATGACAAAGATGGGCTAAGAGTAGGGAGAGTTGAAGTCTGCATGGGTGGGAGATATGGAACTATTTGTTTTGACTCATGGGATAACTCAGACGCTTCTGTGGTGTGTCGACAATTGGGATTCTCTCCTTATGGTCTGTGTAGTTTAGTGATGTTATGTAGATAGATTTGACCAGAGTGTACGTGTTCAGGGGCAGTTGGTATCAATGCTGACACTTTTCGAGAAGGAAACGGTCCCCGGTTTTTCACAGATGTACAGTGTACTGGCAATGAGTCTTCCTTATTAGAGTGTGGCCGGACTGATTTTATGGGCTTTACTTGTACTACATCTGGAGTGGTTTGTCAAGGTGAGCAGAGCTGGTGGCATGTAATGTCTTACTCACACCATGTTTTATGGTTTGTTTTAGATATCAATACTACTCCATTTGCTCCATGTTCCACTGGTGAAATACGCATTGCAATGTCCAGTAGCAATGTCTCACTCCATGCTCTGGAAGGTAGACTTGAATTGTGCATCAATAGTGCCTGGGGTACAGTGTGTGATAGCCTCTTTGGGAATGAAGATGCTATGGTTGCTTGTGGTCGAGTGGAAGGATTCCTCAGTGGAGGTAAACCTGTTCTTTAACAAGACATACTTAATTATTAACATTAACTAATAGGAGCTGAAGTGCTACCACGTGGAGCAGTGGTTAGTGGAAGTGGACCCATTTACCTCTCAGACTTGAACTGTGATGGCAGTGAGACAAGTTTGCTGGATTGCAGGAGACGAAACAACCAACCAACTGGTCTGCAGACTTGTGAACACTCTCATGATGTGTCCATCAGATGCAGAGGTACATATAATTATGATATTCTCTTTAGAACTACATATTCAGTGTGTTTGGTGTCATTGGTGTAGATGAGGATGAGTGTCTGACCAACAATGGTGGATGTGATCAGAACTGTACCAACACTATCGGGAGTTTCATGTGCAATTGTACTAGTGGATACTTACTGAACGAGGACATGCTTCAGTGTAATGGTCAGTGCACCTGATACACTAACTAGAGTTGTGAATCAGAGAAGGATCTATTTTATTTTGTAATCTTTTCCTTTGACAAATGTCACTTCAGATGTTGACGAGTGCTCAGAGGGAACTGACAACTGCCACCTCAATGCCACTTGTACTAACACCAATGGGAGTTTTGTATGTACTTGCAATTCTGGATACACTGGCAATGGGTCCTTCTGTACAAGTACGTGTACAATGAAAAATATGACACTGTGCCTTATTGCATACTCCATTGTTTGCTAGATATCAATGAATGCAATGACAGTACCAGTGTGTGTGGTGATAATGCTGTTTGTAATGATACTCAAGGCAGTTACATTTGTGCCTGCCAGGATGGGTTCTCAGGAGATGGATTCAATTGTTCAGGTAACTCCACAGGCAATATAGTTGAACCTCTCAGTGCATGTGGACTTCCAGACACTTGTTGTGACTGGCACATCTCTATACTTAAGATCATTTCTCTAATTAGGCCTTATCAGAATAATTACATCAGGACCCACTCTCACATTCAACTGTATGTACATGTACTTGTCTTCCAAAAAGAGTATAGCAAAAATAATAATTAGTTCTTGGGAGTATCCACCAGGATCTGTAAGAATTGCACATGAGAATCAAATCCTTCCCTTATTACAGACCAATAACTCCTCCTTGAATGTTTTATTCAACACCATGCCCTGCAGATATTGATGAGTGTTCTTCCATGGACATGAATACTTGCATTAGTTCCACTTCTGTATGTGTCAATACTATGGGAAGTTTTCTGTGCGACTGCATAGCTGGTTTCAACGAGACTGCCAATCAAGATTGCATAAGTACGTACATCTCATCATAAATCAGGTTTTTAGATGTCATACCTTTGTACCTATGTATGTATATGTAGGTATTAATGAGTGTGCTTATCCTGAACTCAATGATTGTCATGATTCTGCCGATTGTGTGGACACCTTTGGAAGTTTCTTGTGCATGTGTAGAACTGGATACACTGGGAATGGAAAAAACTGTTCAAGTATGTAAATTCTTACTACAAGAGTAACAACAGCAACAATAACAATAACAATAACAATATGCTTAATACTGTTATTACCTTGTATGGTAGACATAAACGAGTGTTTAGACATGACACTGAATTTGTGTGATGGTAATGCTACTTGCACTGACACTGATGGGAGTTTTGATTGCTCCTGTAAAGTTGGCTTCACTGGAGATGGAAGAATGTGCACTGGTATGTGCATGGTACTAGTTGACACACTTCAGTTGGATTCGTTTTGTCCTGTAGATGTGAATGAATGTGACCTCTCCATGCCATGTGATGAGAATGCCTTGTGTACAAACACCATTGGAGCATTTGAGTGCTCTTGTAATCTTGGCTTCACTGGGAATGGATCATTATGCAGTGGTAAGTGGGATGCAATATATTGAGTGTAGCAGACATGAGTGGGATGTGTTTGGTTCAGGAACATAAGAATATTCATGATATGTTTGTGGTATAGTTTCCTCCTATTTGGCATGTTATTACTGTCATGTGCACATTCCAGCCCCACCATGCATAAATTCACTCTAATTACAGCACCACTCTATTTCAAGAGCCAGTTGCAGTTAACATGATTCTAATAGTGCCACTGATGTCAGCTGATGGGGGCACTATGCACTTGTTAGTTGCAGCATTCAAGATGGCCAATAACAATACAAATCTTTGTCAGTAGGCCCCAAATAATACTGGCAGGCCTAATCAACTCAACTGAAGTTGGCAGATCAATGAGAAAATCTGGAGTTAGGCATAGATACACTGCGAGTGCAACTCCGATTAAAGTGCCACAATTTCTGTTTATGTGCAGTTATAATAATTTTTTTGTGGTGCTGTATAATTGTTACCTTCCAGTACGTATTTAGAGTGTGTGACTACCATGGTAGTAACCATGGTAGTAACCATGGTAGTAACTATGGTAGTAACCATGGTAGTAATTAATAGTTTGCTTGTATTTCTAGACATCAATGAATGTGTGGAAAATGCGACCTGCATTAATTCTGAATGCTTCAATGGAAATGGTAGTTTCTTCTGTGGGCCATGCTTTCCAGGATTCAGTAGAGTTGATGATTCTGACACCACTTCAAGTTGCTGTGAGTAATTTTAATTTCCTGCCTAATGACCATTTAATGTTATGGGAAATTGCAGTGTGTGATAATGGTGATATTCGTTTAAGCAATGGAAATGGGTCATCTGGTCGTGTTGAGGTGTGCTACCAAAACTCCTATGGGTCAGTTTGTGTTGATCGTTGGGATGAGAGAGATGCTCTTGTTGTCTGCAGACAACTCAATTCCTCATATTCCAGTGAGTGTTGAGAGAAATGTAGCAGTGTGCAGTCTAATTAGTAGTGAATGTTTTTCCTTTAGCTGCCATCCCAATTCGTAATGGAACCTTTTTTGGTACGAGTGAAGTTCCTCTCCTCCTTGACAATGTTGTTTGCCAAGGAGGTGAAGCCAATCTTCTGCAGTGTTCACATAATGGTATTCGTCAACACAACTGTGACAGATTGGACACAGCTGGTGTTATATGTGGAGGTAATAACTGTTTTTAATTAGTGTAAAGAGGTAGGAATGAATGAGCCCAGGCATGCATGCAATTTATTGTTACAGCCAGTGTTATGGATGGAGTATTTAGATTTCTAGATCCTTACAAATTTATCTTGTGATATTATTATTATTGCAGGAACCTGCATAGAAGGAAGTATTCTGTTAACATCACCTACTGGCTATGACACACCTGAAGATTATGTGTTTGGTGAAGTTCAAGTTTGCATAGGTGGTATATTCAGGAGTGTATGTGATGTTTCCTGGGGCAACCAAGATGCTTCAGTTGTCTGCAGACAGTTGGGATTTTCCCCTTACGGTTGGTATCTTATCTTGTGGTGTGTGGAATAGTAGCTAGTTAACAAGTTTGTATTTAGGAGCCATTGGAGGGAGAGGGGGTGCTCAGACTTCAAGTACTGTACTCACTGATGTCAATTGCTTTGGAAACGAATCAAGCTTGCTTGACTGTGCAGCGATAAATTCTAGTGATTGTATTTCTCAGGAAATAGCAACTGTTACTTGTCAAGGTAGTCGAGTGCACTGTTTTGACTCTAATTTCAGCATCTTTTTTGTTTGTTTATGGCGGATAGAAGGTGCGATTGTACGAGAAGATTGTAGGGATGGTGACATCAGGCTTGTCAATGGTAGCAATCGACTTGAGGGCAGGGTGGAAGTTTGTTTCAACAATGTCTGGGGGACCATATGTGATGAGAGATTCAACTCTGATGATGCTCTGGTCATTTGTAATCAACTCTCGCTGCCATTTGAAAGTATGCATGTTATGAACGTTCAAACAACACAGCAATGCAGCAACTTAACTATAATTATAATAACCATTATTATAGGGTCTGTGGCACTCACTGGTGCATTTTTTGGACGTGGTGATGGCCCTATATTTATTGAGAGCTTAACCTGTGAAGGAAATGAGAGGAGTATTCTAGGCTGCAATGAAATCAACATGAGACGTGGGATGTGCACACACGATAGGGATGTTTCTGTCCGTTGCACAGGTTAGTATAAGTATATGATTGTGTATTAATCATAGCAGTAATTCTAACAGTAATGCTTTATTTGTCTGATTGCAGATGTTGATGAATGCTCAGTTAACAATGGGAATTGTAGTGATGTATGTATAAATGAGATTCCGTACTATCATTGTGATTGTGCCACTGGAGGCCAACTGGACCCTACCAACTTGACCTGTGTGTACAATGCGGATTGTACAATGCAAGGAGATGGATTCATCTGCAACTGTCATCCTGGTTATGAGAATGTCACTGCTGGGCGGAGTCTTAATTGCACAGGTAAATTGTGTTATACATAGTATCCCTCCAATACTGTGTAGCTCTATTTAAGAATAAGTATCACCATGACAGCATTGTTTTCTTCCCAACTCCCCCTCTCAATGTCCTATAGATGTAGACGAGTGTGCCAATGGTTCTTTTACTTGTATGGAAAACTTCAAGTGTGTGAACACTGATGGTGGCTATAATTGCATTTGTAGTGATGGATTCTTCCCGAGTGCTGACAACAGCACATGCTGTAAGTTTGAGGCCTATTAAGGAAGATTAAAATTGAAGAGTGTTTACTTGTTTATGGCCTACATAGTTTGCCAAGATGGTCACTTGAGATTAGTGAATGGGACAACACCAATGGAAGGACGTGTTGAAATATGCCGGAATAATAGCTTTGGAACAATATGTGATGATAGATGGAATGACCTTGATGCACAAGTGGCTTGCAGACAGTTAGGATTTGCAAGTGATGGTAAGGTATTTTAGTCGTACGTTTATAATAATCACAATGATTATTGAGTATACCTGGAATGGGGGAGGATGTATGGGTAAAAAGAATTTCAACAACCAAGAAAATGTTATACTTGACAATTAAAAAAAAGTGAATGGTGAACTGCAATAAGAAATCTTAAATTGAGATATATTCTCTTCGTAACACACCATGTATGTGTGTGTGTAGGTGCTCACCCTCGTAGCAATGCATTTTTTGGCAGAGGAACTGGAAGGATAATTCTGGATGACCTTATTTGTAATGGAAGTGAATCAACTCTTCAAGAGTGCAGATTTAGTTCACACAACTGTGACCATTCTGAGGATGCAGGTGTGGCATGTCAAGGTATGTGCAGAGTGAATTTCCTCTCCCATTCTCTCTAATTTTTTGCTACATATTTACAATGGATAAATGTACAGGTGTTTGTTTGGATGGAGAGTTACGGTTGTTGGTTGGTGAGAATGGTGAGTCATATTTGGATGAAGACATGCTGAGTCGGCACTACTTTGGGAAAAATGGACTGCTCAGGGGACGAGTTGAAGTCTGTATAGGTGGGAGATTTGGAACGATCTGTGATGACTTCTGGGACAATAGTGATGCTTCAGTTGTGTGTAGGCAACGTGGATTTTCACCGTATGGTGAGTATGCTTGTGTGTGGTATAATATGCATACATCTGTCACCACGAGTCCCATAATTGATTCAATTTTACACTACTCAATAATAGACATAACAAACCTGATGATCATGGCACTTCTCTTTTGTAGGGGCAATTGCTACTGACAGGATTTTTTCTGAAGGACAGGGTGAACACTTAGTGTTTGACATTCATTGCAATGGTTCTGAAGCCAACCTACTAAGCTGTGACCACAACAATCTTCAGACTAATTGTGGACCACTGGAAGATGCTGGAGTGATCTGTCAGTGTGAGTATCTTAATCTTATGTATGTACTCTACATTGCAGGAAGAACATTGATGACATTGTTAGTGTGATGAAGTGCCGCTTGTAAACTACTAATATCATTTGCTCAAAATTACAGCAGCAGAACTTTAGCTCTCTTTACATTCTTCCACAGCTAACTCCACATCACCTGGTGCTTGTGAGGATGGAGTGGTCAGACTAGTTGGAGGAATGAAAAATACCAGCACACTTACCATGGATGGTCGTCTGGAGTTATGTATTAACAATGCATGGGGAACTATCTGTAATAACTCTTTCCGTGCCTTTGATGCTCAAGTTGCTTGTAACCAGTTGATTGGTTTCAGAAGAGAAGGTAAGTATGCCAGGACTCTTTATTTAGTTGAGGGAGGAATCTAAATTGAGAAAGTAGTGTAACAGAACACTGTGTGTATAAATAGAATTGTATGTTGTTAATATCCTCAAAGTTAATAAGTAAAATTGTTAGTCTAAGAGCCTTTTCTGTGTAATTTATTGTATAGGGGCCAGGGTAGTCACTCAAAGATCATTCCTTGAGAATGGACCCATTTTCCTGGACCAGCTTGGTTGTAGGGATTCAGATACCCGACTGACAGATTGTAGACGAGATATACCTGCAATCGGTCTCACCACTTGTAACCATACTGAAGATGTCTGGGTACAGTGCACAGGTATAATACATGCATACATAATGAATGGACTGTGTATTTGAAATGATGATTTATGTGTTCAGATATTAATGAATGTGCTACTGGTATTGATGGATGTGAACATAATTGTACCAACACCATTGGTAGCTTCTCCTGTTCATGTTTCTCTGGCTATGAGTTGGATGCAAACAATCTAAATTGTTCAAGTAAGTTCTGCACAAATTACCCATGGCTCTTAAGCCTGCCAATAACTTAAGGTCTAATAAGTGATAATTAGCGCATAATGATGTCCACATGGCATTGTGGTTGTTGTGTTATCCTCAGATATCAATGAGTGTATGAGAGGTAATCATACCTGTGATGGAAATGCTCTATGTTCTGACACTGATGGGAGTTTCAACTGCACTTGTAACAATGGCTACACTGGAAGTGGGATGATTGGCGAATGTTTAGGTGGGTATGGAGCTAAATCATGATCACATGCAAGACATGCATGGACTCGTTAAATATAGTCTACCTTTTCCTTGAAATTGTTGGAAATTGATTTCTTTAGCTCCACCATTATTCCTGTATTCCTGTATTCCTGGTATGTATGTATGTATGTATGTATGTATGTATGTAGGTATGTATGTATGTATGTATGTATGTGTGTGTGTGTGTGTATGTATGTATGTATGTATGTATGTATGTATGTATGTATGTATGTATGTATGTATGTATGTATGTAGGGTTTATGTAGGTAGATGCTCCACGTTGAAGACTGTATATGTGGTTTATAGTGAATGTGTTCTTCTACACAGATGTGGATGAATGTGTGGATGATATGGAGAACAATTGTCATCCCAATGCTACATGTATGAATCTCATTGGAAGTTTCCAGTGCAACTGCAGTGAAGGATTCACTGGTGATGGTGTCAACTGCACTGGTAAGTTGTGCTTTGTAGAGTCATAATGAAGGAAGTTGGATAGTTTAAGGAAGTTGGATACATATCTGATACCTTAAGGTGACTATTAAAAACGGGTACTAAATAATAGTTAGACAGCGAGACCGAGGGATCTAAGTTATTTATACACCCGAAGGCCCAAGGCTGTAGCATCCCGAGCGAAGCGAGGGTGGTACTAAGGGCCTGAGGGTGTCTAAATAACTTAGATCCCGTTGGTCGAGCTGTCTAACTTATTTAGAACATAGCAACAACTACCTAGCAACAGCAAACCTTCCATATCTTCACAGCAGGAGTGATAGCTATAATGCTAAGATTCTGCGACATATAAATAACAGAGATATTACTGACAAGTACCCCTTCTCTAGTTCTGAACGCTGCAGTGACCCGTCTTGTTTGGGAGAGCCTTGGTGCAGTGCGTGGGTATATGTGAAGGCGCAGCACTGGCACCACGTACACCTACTGCACAGGAACCAGCAAGTGAGCATGAGGGGAGGGGCCAGGTAGTTTGTAATTGTAGCAGTGAACCTCGGAATGAAGAAACGGATGAACTAACTTCAACAACTACAATGCTGGATCAGCCTCAGTAACTTAGATAGAACAAACTTCGTATAGCTATGTAGCTATGTAGCTAAATCTTATTACTTATACAAAAACAAAAAGAAACAGTCATACTTTTTTCACATTTCCTTGGTGATCACGTTATAGTAACATAAACAAGATAATGCTTAACATCAATACTTTTTTCACATCTCCTTGGTGATCACATTAGTAGCTATAGTAACATAAACGAGATAATGCCTAACAGTAGGTTTTCTAAGAGCCTAGGGCACTTAGAAAACCTACTGTTAGGCACTTAGAAAACCTGTAAAACCACTGAATTATGTTCTAATTTGAGATAATGCCTAACAGTAGGTTTTCTAAGAGCCTAGGGCACTTAGAAAACCTACTGTTAGGCACTTAGAAAACCTGTAAAACCACTGAATTATGTTCTAATTTCAGCGAATTTTAACGATTTGTTAAAAATCGCTAAATCTAGTACCCATTAAATACAAAGAAATGCAAAATCGCTAAATTTTGACCCCGTTAATAATAGTCACCTTAAGGTAGTACTGCCTGGGTCAATTTCTCTCTTTAGTACAGGATATCTTCACTTGAATCAGTGCTTCATTCTGTTCTTCATTCTGTTCTTTTCTTTGTGTTCTAGACATCAATGAGTGCCTGAATGTCAGTATCTGCCATATGAATGCGATTTGCAACAACACTTTTGGAAGTTTTGAATGTATGTGTGATGATGGTTTCAGAGGAGATGGATTCAACTGTTCAAGTGAGTGTTTTGCGCATGAGTCCTCTATGCATGCATACATACATACATACATACATACATACATACATACATACATACATACATACATACATACATACATACATACAATTATTGGATTTCTCATTGAATAGACATAGATGAGTGTGCAGAAGACTCCCTTATGAATTTGTGTGATTCCAATGCTGTGTGTGTGGATACTGTTGGAAGCTTTGTGTGCATTTGTAATGATGGATACACTAGCAATGGGACTGATTGCATTGGTGAGTTCAATTATTATCTCGATGGAATGAAGTATGATTTTATCAACCTATTGTATCTCTAGACATTGATGAATGCAGTATTTCCAATGGTGGTTGTAATCAAACATGCATCAATTTGATGGGAAGTTTTATGTGTGCATGTGACATTGGATATGATGTTAACAGGTCATTGTGCATTGGTGAGTGGAATTATACAATCTTGGAGCCTTGAATTATTCTGTGTGTGTGTGTGTGTGTGTGTGTGTGTGTGTGTGTGTGTGTGTGTGTGTGTGTGTGTGTGTGTGCAGATATTGATGAGTGTGCTCTTAATGAGTCATTGTGTGTTGATAATGCGACTTGTACCAACACTATTGGATCATTTTCTTGCAACTGTGATTCAGGATTCTCAGGGGATGGCCAATCAAATTGCTCAAGTAAGAACCAATATTGTTCAATATTAATGCACTCATATTATTATTGTGATTATGATGGATCAGATATCAATGAATGTGATTTATTGAGACATGATTGTGATGCAAATGCCATCTGTGAAGATCTCATTGGAAGTTTCAACTGTTCTTGTTTCTATGGATACAGTGGGAATGGAACTCACTGTAGTAAGTTAATTCTGTAGTCAGGTTGCTATGTATTACTATAGTAACATAAGTAATGAAAATGGTATGAACTATTATTTTTAGACTGTAGTGATGGTCGTGTCAGGTTCATGAATGGCTCCAGACCTTCCAGTGCAGAAATAGGGAGAGTTGAGATTTGTTACAACAATACTTATGGCAGTGTATGTGATGACCTTTGGGATGAACATGCAGCTAGAGTAGTGTGTGGAGGTAATGGTAAGTTGGTATATGTACATTATAGAGGTCACACATGATGCGTGTATGGTGACGTCACAGGTGTACCACTTAAGGGAATTGACAGCATGTTTGGTGGCAGCAGTGGGGACATACTATTGGACAATGTGGTGTGTAATGGCAGTGAAGATAACTTGCTTCTGTGTGCTCATAATCCCTTGTTCAATAACAACTGTAATCACTCAGAAGATGCTGCAGTCATTTGTGGATGTAAGAATTCCTCACACACATCTCACACAAAGAATCCTTTCTTAACTTTTCTTAACCTTTGTTTTACAGCTTCTTGTCTGAATGGGTCTGTTAGAGTGGTCAATGATGACGTGAATCTGATAAGCCTGGAGCCATCATTTGATTTCATCAAAGACGAGATTGCCCGTGGAAGAGTTGAAATTTGTATCAATCAAGTGTTTGGCACAGTGTGTGATGTATCATGGGATAATTCGGATGCTGCAGTTGTTTGTAAGCAGCTTGGCTTCTCTCCATATGGTAAGTATGAATGATACATACATACATACATAGGTGGATTCTGAGGTTAGCATGGTAAGTGCAATCCCCATCTTTCTAGTGCATAAATGATTATAATTCACCTCATACTCTGTAGAGACCTACTTTATGTCAGTTATCATGCGTATGTACGTACATCTCCATGAGAACACATACATAGTTAGTAAATAAGTCTCTGCAGAGCATGCAGGTGGGTGATAAATAAGTCCATGCAGATGGGTGAGGTATCAACTGTCATACCAATAATCAAACAAACAAACAAACAAACAATCCCATACATTTCCATTTCTCATGAAACAGGTGCTATTGCTGTCCCCAGAAGGTTTTATGAGGAGTCAGCTCTTGTTAGTGTTGTGACTGATGTGGAGTGTACTGGAGAGGAGACTGAACTGCTGCAGTGTGGTCTTGTTACCTCTCCATCATGTCCGACACACCAGAGTGATGCTGGTCTAGTCTGCCAGGCCACTACTACTGCATTGGGAAACTGCTCTCGTGGAGATGTTCGACTAGTCAACGGAACTACTCCATTTGAAGGGAGAGTTGAAGTTTGCATTAACAATGCTTGGGGTAGTGTATGCGACAGTACCTTCAGTCAGGATGAAGCCAACGTCATTTGCTCTCAAATATCATCTCAATCGAACTACAGATTTAATGGTGGGTACAATATGAGGTGATGTCAATATTGATTTTCAAGGAGTGAAGGGTGAGGGAATGGCTGTGCAGTTGATGTACATATTTCTTCCTTGTAGGGACTGAGGCATTTAGAGGAGCTTTCTTTGGGCGGGGGACTGGGCCTATATTTCTGGAGAGGATTGACTGCAATGATGGTGATAGTAGACTACTGGACTGTGCAGAAAGATCATCAATCATAGGAATCCACAGCTGTGACCACTCTCAGGATGCAGGAGTCAGATGCATAGGTCAATTAGTTCTAGTAACCTTAAACCTGGATGATTGATGTTGGAGTTTTTTTATACCTTGATGTAGATTTGCCTGGTTGAATTAATGTATGATTTTTCCCACACAGATTTTGATGACTGCAGTATAGATAATGGAGGTTGTGAACAAAACTGTACCAATGAGATACCTACTTTTTCATGTTCCTGCCGTGAGGGCTACAGTTTGGACAGTAATAAACTCAATTGCACTGGTATGTTGGATTGTTATTGCAGTACAGTAGTGGATTTATGCTCCGTTTGAATTTCCGTATGCCGTACATAGGAAGTTTATACCTTGTTTTTAATATAAATCTATGCACGCACAAAGCATACGCTTCCTGTGTACGGCATACAGAATATTAGAACGGAGCGTAAATCCACTGTACTGAAGAATTAACCTATCAGCTCATTCCTCCAATGAAAAGGGGGTGGGACTGACATGATAAAGCATGGGGGTTCGTATGAGGGGAGGGGGACAAAACTACCTTGCCCCTATCTAAATAATTATTTATTTCCATTTTCATAAATATAGATATAAATGAGTGTGATGAAAATCCATGTCACGCCAATGCACGGTGTACAAACACTGAAGGCACTTATGATTGTACATGCAATGACAACTTTGAAGGCGATGGTTTCAACTGCACTCGTCAATGCATCAATGGATTTCAGTTGTCCACTCATAACAGAACTGAGTGTGGTAAGTAGTTGTCTTGGTCCGTGTTATAGTAAAGAACTTTTGGGTGTGTGCTCATAAGCCTTGCAATAGGCTCAGGAAACGAGTATTATGAGTGTGGACTAAAGGCACTAGCTCTCTCTCACAAATGGTTGTATGTGCCACACTCATGAATGAAGTACGTAAATATTGTATTTCAGTACTGTTGATGCTGTTGTTCATCTGATGCAGTGTGTAGTGATGGAGACTTGAGACTGGTTGGTGGATCTCGTGTGACAGAAGGAAGTGTAGAAATGTGTATAAATAACTCCTACGGTGCAATCTGTGATGACTTCTGGGATGAACAAGATGCGTCAGTTGTGTGCCTGCAGCTGGGATTCACCAATGGTGAATCACCATGATTTTGTGTATCAGTGGAATAATGTTTTTATTTGAAACAGATTCGCAGCCATTGATTGGTCTCAGTATAGCCCCTGAGTCGGTACTTTTAGATGATGTTCAGTGTGTTGGTACTGAAGTATCTCTCCTTGACTGTACTGCAAGAGTAATTGGAGACCACAACTGCAATGCGTCTGATGGAGCTGGGGTGAGATGTCAAGGTAAGTTTGTGCCTTAGCTGATGACTGTTGGACTCAAAACTTTTACGTGCTATCATTTCAGCATCTTGCCGTGAAGGAGAAGTCAGGATTTGTGTTGGAAGTAATGGTAACTGTATGGTTTCAGCTTCTGAGAGATATTTGATTGATGACAGACTGAGTGTGGGAAGAGTAGAAGTGTGCTCTGGTGGAAGATATGGTACAGTGTGTGATGATTCCTGGACTAATCCAGCAGCATCAGTTGTTTGTGGTCAACTTGGCTTTTCTCGATATGGTAACTATTGAAATAGAAGTGGCTATTGGAGAATATCATGTATCATTTATTTAATAATTAAGGTGCTCTGGCATTGACTGATACACAATTTGCTGAGGGAAGCAACCCCATTTCCATCACCTCTCTCACTTGTTCTGGTGATGAGGAAAAACTCACAAACTGCTCCATCAATACTGATGGTAATGATGCGAGCTGTGGGCGCTTTGAAGATGCAGGCATAGTATGTCAAGGTGAGAGAGTGTACTTAAATAGGGCTTGAAATGAGTCACACTCGTTTGCAGCCTTAAGTACTCGCCGTGCCAACTGCTCCACTGGAAGTGTGAGACTAGCTGACATGCGTTTGGTGAATGGTAACATGGTAGAGGGGAGAGTTGAGGTGTGTATCAACCAGGCATGGGGCACAGTGTGCAATAATAGATTCGATCAAGAAGATGCTGGCACAGCGTGTGTGAGAGCTGGTGGCTATTCTAGAAATGGTGAGAAGAGAAAATAAATACCTTGCACCTCCTTATTGATGTGACAATTATTTATTATCAGATTCTGTAGTCATTCCTACTCGATCTTTTGGAGTCAACAGTCCTATATTCCTAGAACAACTCCACTGTACATCAAATGATACAGATCTTTTGCAGTGCAATAGTATTTCTGCTATGGGAATCCACAGTTGTGTCCACTCTCAAGATGTCAGTGTGAGGTGTACAGGTATGATTATAATGAAGTAGCATTTTGGGGCATATGTGGCTTACAACTGAATGTGGTGCTTTCAGATATCAATGAGTGTGGTGCTGGAATTGCAAAGTGTGAGCAGATCTGCAACAATAGCATTGGTAGCTTTCAGTGTGATTGCCAACCTGGATTCCAGTTGCAAGACAATGGTTTCAACTGTTCAGGTATGTATTGAGAAGATGATGTAAGCTACACAAACCCTTAACACAGGTTTAAATTTGGCTAATTCTCTTTGGTAGACATTGATGAATGTGTGACGGAAGACCCAAGGACAAGACACAATTGTGATAGCAACGCTGCCTGCACTAACACTCGTGGAAGCTTTGATTGCAGATGCAACCCTGGCTACAGTGGGAGTGGAACCAGTTGCATTAGTGAGTTTCAAATGTCATATCCCAATGGTATATTATACATGGCTTCTCTGTAGATATCAATGAGTGTACTGAAGTAGTACCAGGAGTTTGCCATGACAGTGCTATTTGTAATGATACAATTGGTAGCTTCATGTGCTATTGCCGAAGAGGATATATTGGAAATGGAACATTTTGTGAAGGTAGGTTGGATGTAGAGTGTGCTATGATGCATGTAGTTATATCAGCTGTAGTCCTTTATCTTAATACTATGTCACATCATATACTTTATTTTCACTGTTAGATATTGATGAGTGTCTAAATGGATCAATCTGTGATGATAATGCTTTTTGTAACAACACTGATGGAAGTTTTATGTGCACATGTAACCCAGGTTACAGTGGTGATGGATTTACTTGCACAGGTAGACTTTTATGGGTTCTAATAATATGCTGGAAATGGTGTCATTATTTTGTGTTTGATTCATATAGATATTGATGAATGTCTGGATAACAGCACCTGCTCAGAATTATCCGACTGCAGTAACCTACCTGGAAATTTTTCATGCAGCTGTCGAGAGGGATTTACTGGAAATGGAACATACTGTGTTGGTTAGTAACTTAGTAACTTACATACTGAGGGAATGATTTAGTAATGCCATCATGGTACAGATATCAATGAATGTGAATTTGAAGAACCAGTTTGTGATGGAAATGCTGAGTGTTTGAATACTTTTGGAAACTTTTCGTGCATGTGTAACACCGGTTATCGTGGGACTGGAACTATAGGAAACTGCGGTGAGTTTATCATGCCAACATCCCATGTGTGTAGGTACAGGATTTATTTTAAATTTTTTTTTTTTTTTTTTTTTTTTTTTTTTTAGATTGTAAGAATGGTGATGTTCTGTTAATGAATGGAACTAAGCCCAGTGTGGGTCAGATGGAAGGACGAGTTGAAATCTGTTATGACAATGAGTATCACACTATTTGTGATGACTTGTGGGATGTACGAGGTGCTAATGTCATATGCAGGCAACTCAATCTATCAACAAGTGGTAAGGACAACTTTTAACAACTGTGCATATTTCAAGTGCTCATCATCTCCAGACAACTTCCCTATTCGTGGAGCTGGTGACAGATATGGAAGGGGCTCTGGAGATATTCTTCTGGATAATGTTGTGTGTAATGGGGATGAATCATCATTACTCAATTGCAGTCACAATCCCTTGAGGCAAAACAACTGTGATCGTAACCATAGTGAAGATGCTGGAGTTGTCTGTGGGAGTAAGTGGAGTTGTTTTTATTTGATGTCAAAGATGTCAGTGTTGGTGTATCTCCTTCCTAGTGGTGTGTGACAGTGGCTATGTGCAACTCACTATTAGTGATAGTTCAGAGCGTGTCTTGATCAAAGATACTCTCAGTAGAGGACGAGTGGAAATCTGTAGCAATAACTCATTTCTAACAATTTGTGATGATCACTGGGATAATTTTGATGCATCTGTTGTGTGTGCAGAATTGGGATTTTCACGCTATGGTAAGCCATTCCTGAACAGTAGAGCAATCATGTGTAAGACTTATAATTTACATATGATCTCAAGGTGCTATTGGGCTTGGTGGAAATCTGTTCTCAGTTTCCTCTGACCAAGTTTCTCCTGCTGTTAAAACAAATGTCAGTTGTGATGGAAGTGAAGCTGGACTGGGTGAATGTTCATTTGAGAGAGTGCAGCAAGCCCAGTGTGAGAGATCATCAGTTGTCTGTCAAGGTTAGAAATAGCAGATAAAGAATTGATGAGTCATTTATGTAAGTGCCCCCTGCCCCTTTGAACATAGGTGTGGAGACTCCCAATGCTCAGTGTTCACGCGGCATGGTCAGACTGGTCAATGGCAGTAATGAACTAGAGGGACGTCTTGAGATCTGTATAAACAATGCCTGGGGCACTGTCTGCCAACAAGGATTCAGTTCCGATGATGCTCGAATCGTGTGCATAAATTTGGGACTCCTGAATGATACTAGTAATGTTGTAGTTGCGGGATTTCCAGGATTGTCTAAACTCTCTATGTATGCATGTAGGCACTCTTGTTGGCAATCCAGAAGCAATCACTGATGGCTCCTTTGGCAGTGGTTCAGGACCAATATTCCTAGATGATCTTCGATGTGTGAATCAGCAGAGTCTGCTAGAGTGTCCCAGTAGACCTCATGGTGTGGTTACATGTTCACACTCCAATGATGTGGGTGTCAGATGTCCAGGTACGATTGCTAAGAAATAGGGTATATGATTTTCACCCAAAGTACAATATACCTTTATGCAATAATGTATGACTGATTACCAACAGATACCAATGAGTGTGACAGAACTCCAAGTCCTTGCCCTAGAAATGCAGAATGCAGCAACACTGTTGGGTCTTACGTGTGTTATTGCAGAGCAGGATACACTGGAGATGGCATGACCAGTTGCACAAGTAAAACTGTTTCTGTTTTAAGTAATGTCACTCGTCACTGTTGATATTTGGATCTTTGTGTTACGTATATCAGATATAGACGAGTGTGAACTAAGGATTGATAATTGTGAAGGAAACTGCACTGATACAGAAGGCAATTTTACTTGTTCATGTAATGAGGGATACAGACTTCAGAGTGATGGATTCTCATGTGGTGGTATGTAGGAGTGCATTGGATGATTCTTACTCACTTATAATCGTTTACTGAGTCATGCATGATCTTACAATCTTACAGATGTGGATGAATGTGTTGAAGGGCTACGCGCGTGCAATCAAGCCTTATTTGAAGTGTGTGAAAATAGAATAGGCAGTTCAGTGTGTGTGTGTCCCAGTGGATACAATCGTACCAACAATCAGATGCGATGTACTGGTGAGTTGCTGGTAATTGTTATTTGAGCTTATATGCTCAGGCTTAGAATAGATATCCCAAGGGGAGGTTCAGATGGCAACTAAGCTGATCATTGAGCTTCTGTGTACTATCATAATAATCTAGATATTGATGAGTGTGCAGTGAATAATGGAAGGTGTAACACCAGTACTAGCATGTGTGTAAACACTAATGGGAACTACAGCTGCATCTGTATGGATGGATATGACCAAGTTGACAATCGAACATGCAGAAGTATGTCTATTGATATAATATTCTGCACTACCTACGTACTAATCGGATTTTTGCACTTATAATTTCAGACAGGAATGAGTGCAGCTCAGACACTCTTAATAATTGTAGTGAGAATGCTTTCTGTATCGACACTGAGGGAAGCTATACTTGTGAATGTAGACCTGGCTACAACAATACTGGTGATGGCACCATAGGCACTTGTATAGGTAACAAAGTTCCATATGAAGTTAAATTTGTTAGTAAAGTCATTGGTATTTCATCATTATAGATATTGATGAGTGTTCTCAAGGTCGCTGTGGCATGAATGCTCTGTGTCAAAACACTGATGGTAGTTTTGTGTGTACCTGTTCTCCTGGATACATAGGCAATGGATCCTTGTGTAGTAAGGAGGTCATGAAAGAGTAATTACTTATAATTATGGTTATTTATATGTATGCAGCTTGTACTGATGGTGACGTCAGACTGGTTGACTCCAGTGATGGTACTTTGAGCACCATTGTTGCTTTGAGAGCTGAAAACCAAGCAGAAGTGTGCTGGAATGCTGTCAATGCTTCAGAGATTTTGAGATCAGATTGCAGAAGGAGTTGGAATGACACTATTGAAGGACGTGTTGAGATCTGCCAGGGAAATATGTTTGGTACTGTCTGTGATGATCGATGGGACCGGTTGGAAGCCATGGTGGTCTGCAGGCAGTTGAAGTCAACTACTGATGGTAATTCATTGTAGCAGTTACATCACAGCAAGTCTCCTAAGTTGTGTGACAGGCATGCATGCTCTGTCTTTAAAATAAGCCCTGCTTTTAGGCCTCACTACCCTCAGTTAACTCCATAGTGGTAGTAGCAGCTGAGATTCAAATACTCAAAAGCATTGGAGAGTTGGAGTATTCAGGTCATCAGTTTACTAGGAGCGTAAAGCATTGTGGGGAGAGCGTGTGTGCTCAGTTTACCCACTAAAATAAACCCATGTATGCGTAGCGTAGCAAAAATTATGTATAAAACGGACAATGTCTGTGATGGTTATAATGTTCTCATTTCCACTTCTTGATCTTCTATTTCAGATACACTTCCCATAAAAAGGTCTTCCTTAGTGTTTGGAAATGGAACTGGAAATGTGCTTTTAGCAAATTTGGATTGTAGAGGATCAGAGCGTAACCTTATGGAGTGTCAAATGAGGGTAGGAAATAGGTGTGGTCATGAAGAGGATGCTGGAGTCAGATGTGGAGGCAAGCAATCAGAAAAGGATTTTAAAGGATCCATTTACACATGATATATTTGATATTCAGATGTGTGTGAAAATTACACGGCTAGAATTATCATGGGGGATGAGTCTGATTACTATTCCGACCTGGATGGAAGAATAGATGGCACCTTCTACATTGGTTTTGATTTGGCTGTTGGTAGAATCGAGATCTGCATCGATGGGGTATGGAATCCTGTGTGCCAAGACTTCTGGACTGAAGCTGATGCTGCTGTCACTTGTCACCAGTTGGGATTTTCCAGAGCTGGTATATGAAATTATTTACTTAGCTGTCATCTAGATACCATACCGGGTATGCGAAATTAGATGTTATGGTTTTGTACAGGGAATATAATATGTGTGTGACAGTTTTATGTAGAATTTCATTTCTTAATTGTCGTGTTCTATAATGGTTAGACTATCTCCACACCAAATTTCCAGACCATGGCCACTAGTAGTCATGAGTTATGATGAGCCAAAGTTTAAAAAGTGGCAAAAAATGAATACCGGTATTTGATTCCTACTTGGGACTGCAAAACCATGAAAACTTTACCCCACACTAATTCACACTATACAGTATCAGCTCATTGGCTATAGCACCGATTTCCATCATTCTAAGACCCTTTTTGTTGTTTATTTGCAGGTGCTGTCATTGGGAGTCAAAGGTTTCAAGTCTCAACAAATCGTGGAAATATGCTCATTCAACAGAACTTTAATTGCAATGGTACTGAAAACCATCTACGTGAATGCCAACCATCCTCTCCTTCCATCACTCACGAAGAATGCAATGATGTACTAAGAAATGCATACATAGTGTGTCAAGGTACACAAAGCTTGGAATCGCAGTGGAGGTGCACATTTAATATGTTGTGTGTTTTGCAGATCCTAATGTTGGGTTTGCAGACTGTAATGATGGTGATGTGAGGTTGGAGGGGGGCAATAATGTTCGAGAAGGCCGAGTGGAAGTTTGTATCAACAATGCGTGGGGTTCTGTTTGTAACTCGCAGTTCAGTACAGAGGATGCTCAGGTTGTTTGCTCACAAATGGACTTTGAGAGAGATTGTAAGTGAGAATTTCCGTCATCGGTGTCAATGATACATGTTATTTTCCAGCTGCAACATTTCTTACATCTGCTGGACAGAATACGACTTTGCAGGGAACTGGACCCATCTTCCTCAGTACATTGGGATGTGGTGACTCTGATGATGCCATTATCAATTGTTCAAGAACTAATCGTATAGGTTTAACTGAGTGCATGCATTCACAAGATGTGAGTGTGCGATGTCAAGGTAAGCTAGATTCCTGAATATTCAAAAAAACTATTTTTGGTCAACATGCACAGCATCGTGCGAGTCTGAAAACATCACTTCCTCCCACGGCAACTATACTTGGCCTACTATCAGAGCTGAATACAATATTTCCCTCAACTGCAATTATGGAGGAGCAGTGCCTAATCTCATGGGGCAAGTGGCTACAAGGGAGTGCAATGACAGAGGAGTTTGGAACAAAAGTAATCTCACTGCATGTGCTACATTTGCTGACTCCACTCTCAGAAATATCACACAGGTACGTACGTATGTATGTATGTATGTATGTATGTATGTATGTATGTATGTATGTAACATTGATGAGAATTACTTAATAGTAACTTATTTCTATGATGTCACTGTGCAGCTTCCACTGCAACAGATGAATCTTTTGGCTATCACTAGAGGAGTGTATGATGCTGTCATACAAGCCAACGATGCTCAAGACCAATCCCGGTCTAACTTACAAACTGTAGCACAAATCTTTGAAGAACTCGACGAGAACTGTACTGCTGGGATTTCTACAGTAATTAGATAGTCCTGTGTGATAGATTATTTGCATCAGTGCAAACATGGGCTTTGTTTTTGCAGTGCTCACTCAATGAGGACCAACTTATGAATCTCACAAACACTCTGGACTCACTTCAGAATTGGAGACCAGAAGTAAGACAAGAGGAATCAGCAAGGTAGAGTCAATTTACTAGTACCAGTGTTAGTCAATGTGAGACTATTTATCAATCCCCTACAGAATCGCTGTTCTTATGGAAGACTTGATAGCTGACTTCACCAAAAGGACTGAGTTACCTCCCAACGGAACATTCAATTTTGTGTCTGAATCACAAAGCATAGCCTTCACAGGATTCAAGGTGAGGCCAATAAGTGATTCGAATATAAAGGAGTGCTACTAACTAGTATTTGATTTAGAGTCGTCGAGAAGATTTGCAACAGACAGGAGTAACATACTCAGTTGGGATCTCTTCAAGTTCGTTCCTATATGTTATAGAGAATGATTATTCTAATTATCTTTTTTGACATAATTTTTTGATAGACCTGGACATTTCAGTGCGTAATTCTGGAGATGATGTTATCAATACTACTGAGGCTGCTTCTAAAAACTCTGTGTCGATAATTTTACCTGGAGAAGTATTCAGTAATCAGTCAGTGGGAGAAGATATCAGTGTGGTGTTTTCATTATTTCAGTCTTCCGACCTCTACCCTCTAACCAACCAAACCTTTGATAACTTTTCTGTTGCCTCTAACCTCATTTCTGCTACTGTGATTGGCAGTGAAAACATTTCTGGTAATATCACTATGGTGATGAAACTGGACTCCGGAGTAAGCAAAAAAAGAAAAGAAAAATGAGTATATGGCACTTTTAATATAATTTTTATGGTATAGGATTCTCAGGTACCAGAATGTGTATTTTGGGACAAAACTGCTGCAGGTATGTACATAGTAGCAGAAGAGGAGTAGAGTTTATTAGTTAACATTTTTATATAGGTGGCTTGGGAAATTGGAACAATGAGGGCTGCCAGAATGTGACTGAAGAGGACAGACACGAAGATGTTGTGATTTGCAGATGCAATCATCTCAGCACTTTTGGTGTCTTGGTGGTATGTTGAATGTTTACTAACTCATTAACCGTTAACACCTTTATTAATCCACATTTGCCACTAATCACTGCTGCTGATGACTATTTGCATTACTTTCCACTTTTGTTCACTAGAATACTAACCCAGTGCAATGTGAGGAAGGATTTGAACCAAACCCTAGTCGTACTAAGTGTATAGGTGAGATAAAACAGAGGGAATTGTCATCATCATTGTTGTTGTTGTTATTGTTGTTGTTATTGTTGTTATTGATATATATTACAGCTCAAGAACCACCAATTAAAATTGAACCTAACAGTGTAGTTCCAGTAGAGAATGGAAGACCTTTTCGAGCTTTATGCAACTCAACTGGAAGATACAAGGGAGTAGTGACATGGGAGAAGCAGGATGCTCAAAGTGGAAGTATGTTTTGAGCATGAGTTGTATCAGCTAAATCCTAAATTCTCTGGTGCTTCCTTTGGAGGGGTACCATATTACTCATCAAATATTTGATGATGCTGACTTAACAAAAGAATAATAATTTTCAAATCAGATTACATCATGGTTCCAGAGATTGAAGTGCGAGAAAATAGAACTGGAACTTTCATCAGTATACCAGATGAGGAACCTGGACAGTTATATGCATACAGACTCAATGGGAATGTTCTTTATCTTGCTACACGAGATCAAAGCCTTAGTTCTGATCTTGGAGGGTCAATAGGAATCGGAAAGGTGGCGCAGGGTAGTTATAGATGTATTGCTCGGAATGGGAATGCAAATAAAACTGAGGATCTCACTGTGCAAGTAACAGGTGAGTTCTCCCATTGCTTAGCTCAAGGCTAGGATTGACCATGTGTTTATATTTGGTTGTGTAGCACCCACAAGTCCTGATGACAAATACTATATCAGATTCTCTTCACTGTTAGTAAAGAATATTCAGACGAACTTGAATCTTGTTTCTCGAAATTTAGTACTTGGTATCTATGAATTTGCATGGCTTCAAGCTGTTGGATCTGATCTTAGTGGTCAACAGATTATTAAGTGCAGCATTGTAACAACGTAAGTGTAATGGTACACACCCTGTAACAATGTAATGTAACAATGTAATGTGACAATGCAAGTGTAATGGTACCTGTAACAATGTAGTGTAACAATGTACACCTTAACAATAGAAGTGTAATGGCAAAGTGAAACGTATAATTTTTTAGGCGCCCTGTGGATGAAAAAAATTCTTGGTCAAGAATAGCTTGTAATGTCAGCAATGAGCCACCTGCTAACTTAAATGCCTTGATTACGAGAGTAATGAATAGAGAGAATGAGTTCATTTCAAACCTTCCCTTGGACAACATGTTCATTCAGCAGCAACGCATCAATATGTCACGTAAGGAAATAATTATGTATGTATTGATAAATGCTTTATGCACAAGGAAGTAGCCGTAACCATGGCACTGTGTTGACTATTTTATATGCAGGTATGGGATTTTGTGATTATAATATATTCATCTCCTCTGAACGTGGAGGATACAATTGGACAGAAACTGAAGTTGGTAATGAAACAGTGCGTTTGGGCTGTGTATTTGGTCGCCAGGATTTATCAGATTCGGATGCAATGGCTGAACGGATGTGTGTTGACAACCTGGTGTGGTCAGCTTTTAATGGAGGTGCTTGTGCATCTCGTGCTACAGCAGAGCTACGGATGATAGGCAATGTAAGTAGTTAAGTACCAGCACGATTCATTTAACTGGTCTCCAACTACATAATTATTTCATTGGAAAATCCCACTAGGGAATCATTCAGACAATGAATGATGCCAATTTTTTCTGCAGATGACTCTGACTGCTGATGTTGCTGAGAGGACAGTTAGTCGGATTGCACAAGTAGTGAACAACTTGGACGAACCAGACGAGCAGTCTGACAGTAATTTGGGCATCATAGCTAATGTTTATTCCCGCATTGATGAATTAGTGGAGTCTGGTAATTTAAGCGTGACTGAACAAGTGAGTCTGCTACGTTAGTTTATATTGCATGTATATATGTGTTACTTGTGTTTCTAGTTCACTGAAAACACTGTGACTGTCCTAAATTCAATAACAAATTGGCCTCCTGAAGTGTTGACTGAGAGAGCTTCAAGGTAACACACTGTGTGAAGAATGCTTTTTAAGTGATTGATACTAATGGTCTATTTCAGCATTGTGGAATCCTCTGAAACTATCATTTCGAGTTTAGCTGTGCAAGAAAATTTTACTGATTTGACAATCATCCAACAAGAACTTGCTGTTGATGCACAAAGAGTAAGTTTGGCTTAAAAAAAGATAAATCTGTTTTTCACACTCGCACAAAAATGCCTATCATAATTGTGTAAGAAAAGACATGTGGTAGCTAGTATGTCTTAGTGCCACTTCTCTCAGGCTACTCACATTTAAATACATGTATACACTTCACAAACCTTGCAGCCACAACCAGCAGCTGCTTCCACTATATATATATATATATATAATTATGTTTTGCCATGTTAGTTACTCGATCTCTACTAGTTTAAACTTCCTCTTACTTTCACTTGAATTTTAGTTTGATGAGAATTCAGTAGATATCGATAAAGATGTGCTTGTACTGACTCCACCCACAAATGGTAAATTTTTCTTTAGCTACAGAAAACATAAAATTAATTTTTCTGCACTGTTAATGTCAATAGGCAGTAACATCACAAGGGATGAAAATTACAATGTTACAATAACACAAAGTACGATAACAGTCCCCCTTGAAGTCTTCATGCAAGGAGATGAGGATGTTGCCTTTGTTTTCAATTCATACAACACTCCAAATCTGTTTCAAAATGTGCCACCACCGAATGTTTCAAACTTCAGCATAATAGCTGATACGGAAGTGGTGGGTCTAACTATTCCCAACCACAACATAAGCAATCTGAGCATGCCGATAAAGATCACCCTTCAGAGTTTAAGTAGAAGAATGGGATCAGTGAGTCATGCATTCTGCTTTAATAGGATAATCTCTAATGAGTTAATATATTTTTAGCCCTTTTATGAGCCAGTATGCGTGTCATGGGACTTCAGTGCTATTAATGAAGGTTAGTGTATTATTTCCTCTGTAAACAAGTATGTACATGTAGGAGAAATCCTCGTAGGGGGCAAGACCAGAGGCAATTGGACCACAAGAGGCTGTAATCTTGTGTCAAGAAATGATGATGGCGTATTTGTATGTGAATGCACCCATCTTACTAACTTTGCTGTTTTAGTGGTAAGTAATCTCATGCAAAAGGTATAAGATAATCTTGTGGGCCTGCTGCATGGACCACTATCTATCAATATCTCAAGCATGGGCTACTATTGATACCTCTTGATATGCCTTCTGCATGGGCCACTATTGATATCTGTGTATGTATCAGGCTGTTTTAGCTGCTTGTAGTAAATTACAATATGCACTGATTCCAAGAATACCAACAGAAGGTGAAAGATGAATATAATTGAATCATTTGCTTTACAGAACACTGTACCTGCTGACCCAGTTGTGCAGACGATCTTACGAATCTTTACAATTATTGGTTCCTCCTTATCAATAGCTGGACTTCTTATAACCATATTTACAATGCTCTACTTCAAGTGAGTCAAGTAATAATTACATGGCATGGTGGTAAATGGTGATCTTATGTTGTTACGTATGCAGAAAACTACGTGAGAGAGATGCAAGCAAATTCCATGCTCAGCTCTGCATTGCATTGTTGTTCATGTTTTTGACATTTTTGATTGGAATTGATAGACAAGAGAATCCCATCGTCTGTACAGCCTTTTCCACCTTGATCCAGTACTTCACTCTTGCTGCTGCACTTTGGATGGGAGCTGAGGCAGTTTTGATGTTCAAGAAACTCGTTATAGTTTTTGGGAGAATATCCAAGACATTTGTTGTCACCATCTCATTGATCTGTTGGTGTAAGTGTGGTTCCATAATTGTTACACTGCATTAGGACAGATCATAATACTAGTACGTTACACTGCATTAGGACAGATCATAATACTAGTATGTTACACTGCATTAGGACAGATCATAGTACTAGTATGTTACACTGCATTAGGACAGATCATTATATTAGAATTCAACCCTCACAAACATACAGGCTAGCTGGTTTCGTGATAACAGCATGATATAATATGTATTTTGCAGGTGTTCCATTGCTATTTCCAGTGATTGGACTCACTACAATTGCAACAGGAGAAAACTATCTGATTGTAGAGCGCACTCATAATGTCACAGGATAGTGAGTTGACCTATACGATTATTGTGTACATATAATTATATATATTAATTCACTTGTAGCTGCTTCATTCGTGACACTCGTGTTCTATGGGGTATATTTCTAGCTCCACTTTTCACCGTCATCCTTTTCAATGTTGTAATATTCATCATGGTGACTGTAGTACTACTAAAGCACACCAAAAAGAAACTGGCAAGTGCAAAGGATGAAAAGAACCACAAGAAAGTTGCAGTTGGTACTTTCAAGACTTTAATAAGCATTATTAGTGTCATGTTGATGTTTGGATTGTCCTGGCTGTTTGGGGCATTGACTGTCAGTGCAGCAGCTCCAGTGTTCCAGTGGCCCTTTGTGATACTCAACACACTACAAGGGTTTCTACTCTTCCTCTTCTTCTGTGTCATTGGGAAAGATGCCCGTGATGAATGGAAGAAATTGCTGACTTGTAATCGATACAAGGGGGCCAAGAAAAGTACAGCTACACCTTCAGGAGTATCAACAGGAGTCAAAGCTAGGATGTACAGCACTAAAGATACTTCACTTACAAGCAGAGCTGCTGCAAGCAATACAATTCGCAGATCAGTTGGTTTGTTGCCCAAGGGAGACTCTGGAGATTTTGATAGTAGTACTGCTCCCTTGGAGCTGAGTGTATACACACCAGCTGATGGCATTGAAGCTATAGAAGAAGAAACCGACATGGTTATCTCCAATGGTGATGCAGAATTCGGCAGTAGGGAAGAACTGAAACCATTGGATTCACAATTGCCTCCACAAGTTCTGTTTCGACTCAAGAGACCTTTTTATGATGTGATTATTGATCAAGATTCCATTCCAAGTGTGAGCCCTGAATGTAGTGACGATGAACTCGCTCAAACAGTCCTTGTCAATATGTTCAATGATGAAGATTCCCAGTTTTATGATTATGAAAAAGATTCTGACACAGAAGAATTAACCAGACTATAAGTAGTACACCATCTAATTTAACAAGAAATGCTCCATAACTCATATTTTTTGTAGATTTTTTAACAGCTTGTATATCATGTTCATTTATTATCATTATAAAAATAATGTGCTGAGAAAGATTTGCCTATAAAAATTATTATAATTATAGTAATAGTGGGAATATCAATGTTGAGGAGAAAAGTCACATGTATGAATTGAATTAAATTATGAAAGAAATACTATTATACAAGTCATATTATCACAGCCAGTGCCATCATTGTCTGTATCAGCTGCCAAACAGGCATCACAAAGCTGTTTAATATAGAATGAAACAAACACGAATGAGTAATAGCCTTAACTAGCATTAATTTTTTTTAGAGAGAGAGAGAGAGAGAGAGAGAGAGACTGACTGGAATTTTGTTTCAAAGGGGGGGAATTCCCTCCACTATATAGAGTCCTGATAGCATTATTGACTCACTGATTCACAAATTTGAGTGAGGTCCTGCTGTGTGGGTGTCCCATTCCCAACCTTTTCCTTTAACCGACAGCAGACAAAGTCAACCACTTCTTGACTTGACTTTGAATTCCTACGTACATAGCAAAACAGTAGCTATAAAGTGCATCTTCCATTGGGGATATACATAGTGAGGTAAGCATGTAAATTATACCCAGTGGTCATCAAAAATAACGTTAGCCCTACATACATACATACCAAATTCCATCACAAGCAAAAACTATGAACTGCTCATCACTGGTGATAGGAACAGACTTGATATCTGGCATAGCTGAGATCATTTGATCTTCAAGTGAAAGTAGCGAGTTCTCCTTGTAAAAATGATCCCCTTAAGATATAAAAATATTTAAAAATTGAATAATACTAAATAAACTTCTCACCTATAGCTCTTGATAGGTTCAAGCCTCCGTTAACCCTGCTATCTGGACCTACATGGCCACCGGCATTAATGATTCGATGGAGCTCACGCTGGTCAGTTGGCTTATGATCAAATGACATGTCTATCGCTTTTCCTAACAAATTAGCATATGCAAAATATGAATCTATTTGTAAGATTTCAAAGTGGGGAAGGATTTCTGGCTTCAGGGAAAAACAAAACAAAACAACAAAAACAAAAAAATAAAAACAGAACAAAATCAAACATTGTCTTGATTTATTGGTTAAGAAAAAATGTACAACATTGGAATAGGCTAAGGAGTATTGAAAGAGAAAAATGAAACAGCAAACAACAACAAAAGGTACGACTTCACTGACCTTTAGAGGCAATTATACACTTTGAGTCACCAGCATTAGCCACAACAAATTCATCTTCCCTCAAAATGCCAATTATAGCTGTTGTTCCACTGTGATAGCCCTGCTTGTCCATTTTTTTTTGCTTCTTGGGACTGGTACAATCAGCAACTCCACTCAGATACAGTCGCTTTCTTGGAGAAGACGTAGACTGAAATACCAAGTGGATTTAGTGGATTCAGCTATGTATGTATGTATGTATGTATGTATGTATGTATGTATGTATGTATGTATGTATGTATGTATGTATGTATGTATGCATGTATGTATGTATGTATGTATGTATGTACGTACATATGTGTCTCACATTTGAATTAACCACTGGTTTATCCATAGGTTTTGTTGTTAACAGATCCATTAAGCTCTTAGATTCAAATTTTGGAGTAGAGTTTCTTTTTTTCAACACACCTAAAGTCCTATTTACTTGCTTGTCTGCATCTGTTTTAATAGATTTGCTATCAGTTTTGAGTGGATTGGAATCACTTTTAGAGTTAGTGTTGCTGGAGTTAGTATCGGAATTTTCTACTGAACAGGTATTGATCTTATCCAGTTCAGAATGATTACTGGTTGGAGAGATAGAGTCTTCTGATGTTTTTTCACTAAGTTCTTCAATGTGACCTGATGGTGAAGACACTGCATCTGGAAGAGTCTCATTCTCTTCCAAATCATCTGAAAGAGGTGTCGATTATCATTACTCCATGAACAGAATGTACAGTGAGTACATACATACCTCCTTCAGACTCTTCATTCTCACTCTCAGAATCTTCACACTCAACATCTGGACTTCTTGTCAATAGCTGTAGGAGATTGGTGGAATACTTAATGAATGAACTAGTCAGCTACGTATCAAAGGCTGATGACGTTACACAAGTAATACGTATTATGGGACTTCAACATGCATAGCTGCCAACTGTCCATGGATGTCCAGGGGTCCAGAGCTATGCCTTCCAGTAAATATTACTAGGGGGTGCACTATGCGCAAATACTCATTTGTGTGTAAAAGAATGCTTGGAATGTACTAAATTGTACTATGACGTATAGGAATAGCGTGAGAAATAACCTGCTAAACTAGCCAGTCCCAGTTTATTCCTGGTCTGAAAAGTAGTCTCAGTGAGAGGAATTGAAATGATAAATCATTAGAGTCAATGAGTCCGATCTCTATAGACTGCCTCATGGTTGACCATATATAATTCATCAATCATCATAACTTTGCTTTGCTCAAAATTATAGATTCAATCTGGCATAATCTAGGCAATGCCATATGTGGTACGGCCATGGACCATCCATAGCAGTGCCTTCAGTTTGTGGTTTATAGCTAAAATAACTGAAAGGGAGCTGCTTACTTCATGTGACTGGTATTGAGTCTACAGTATATATCCTTATCCATTTTGATAACATTAGCTATGACTGGGGAATCTTAGTGAATTCAGGGAATTTTCCAGAATTTTTACTTCTAACCTGCAATATGGAACTGATTCCTTGTCTTTTCATCTCATTATCAGTGCCTGGAAAATAATAATGAAATAATACAAGTAGACTGGATCTAAATTCCTGTCTTCTCACGTTCATCATCTGCAGTAGCAGTGGATACGGTAGAAGCACTGTACCTTGCCAATAGACTCTGCAAGGGCATTGAAGATTCCTCCAAAAGATTCTCCAACTCTCCTTCAGACTCCTCTTGGTCAGCCCTAGCATAAGAACATCAAAATTACATCTCTGTTAGCCTTTAACCATTGGTTGTTAGCCAATAATTGTGGAGGAAAGGCACACCATAGACTGAACAAGCCTCTTCCTGAATCCCAAATGGATATTTTCAAGGGCAACATGAAACAGTGCTAGTGATGCCATGGGTTCTTACTCTTCCTTCATTTCATCCTCATCATATGTCTTCATTTCCTCAATGGCTTCCCTTTCAGTAACAAGTCTATCACACTTCATGAAAGCATCCTTCATAGCTTGCTTAAGGTCGCCTTGGCTGTACGCTTCAGAGGACTTGATGATGTCAGCTAGATGAGTGGCACAGTACACTGCCACTTCTCTGCCTGCATCAATGGAGAGTGTCACTTTATAACTGAGCAAGCAGGTATGCAAATATGAACACAAAGCTCTAGCTACAGGGATAAGAAGTGCCATTCATGCACTAAATCATGACCAAAATAATTATGTAATTGGGCATTCCAAGGGCAAGCCCTCAGGAATGGTACTGTAAGCATTTGATTGCCTAGGCAGCTGGCCTGCCTGCATCACATCCATCAGAATTAATTAACACTCGGAACTGTTGGTCTTCCACTCATTTGAGTGTTTATACACTTAAAGGGTCACATATCAGTTCAAATATGCAGCTTTTTACATCATGCACGCTAATTATTAATAATAGTATTCATATAGCCACAACATAGACATTGTGTGAAAACATTCAACCACAAAATATGAAACTATGAAGTACCGCCTATTAAAGGAAGCTGCTTAAGTACTTGTGCACAGCTGGAATTTAAAGACTTTGCCAAGCCTCAACTGCCACTTTGCAACAGCTGCACACATGCAGGAGTAGTGGATTATAGCTACTAGTTTGTTATTCAGTGCTTATCTAGTTCTGCATAATGTTCAGGAAACCGAGAACCAGTAAAGAAAGGACTAATAGAGTACCTGAGAGAGATCAGCACACACCATCAAGAGTAACAAGACACGATGAAGACTACGTGAATGTGAGCTATCCCCGTAAGAATGCTTCAGCCAGTCCACCTGAGGTCATTCGAATACCACCACGCCAGTCCAGATCACCAATAACTTCATCAGAAGGCACAGAGAAAGCCAATGATATACTGAAGTATAATCGTCTGAAACTCCAGCATGGACAGGGCAATGACTTGCGAACAAAGAGAGAGTTTTATGCACAGCATTCTGATACAGATAGCCTTTCCAGCGCAAGTGGAATAAATGAAATGGGCTCCTCTCAAGGAGATATTGAACATTATAACAGGCTAAAAATCAACATTAACAGACTTCCAGATAACAGGAAACTTTTCCAAAGGGTGAAGATACTTAACCCACATCTCTCTACACGGTCAAAGTCTAGCAGTGCTATCAATTCAAGCAGCGCTATTCAAAAGAGAGAACAGTTTCACAGTCAGAGTGAAATAGACTCAATGACAGCTGCAGTAAAGGAAAAGTCACACAGAGCAACACACACGGCAAAGTACAGAAAAGAAGGATACATGCATCAATTGCACTCAGTCGCATCTCTCCAGTCTTTACACACACCCACAGAGTTTGGCTCTATCTCCAAAGCAAGATCAGCAGAAGATATCTTGAGAGCGAGTGGGAATGAAGTGCACTCCACCAAGAGAAGAACACCACTAACTACAGCTAGCTTCCTCAGCCCCAACACAGCCTCGGCAGAATCAGTCCTGTCTCCTTCTCCAACTGTAAATGTACTAGTGACCAATGAATCAGTAGACGGAACTAGAAATGGATTTATTCCAAGACAAGATAACCTGTCAAGGGAATGGGGCGTCAGTAGCAGTAATTCTAACCACCTTTCAGCACGCTCTGTCTCCAACCACTCAAACTCTGTGAGTCCTTCAACATCACTTTCTAGTGTTAGTGACGATTCTCCCGATGACTTCCATTGTGAAGGAGACGACCTCACCTTCATAAGCAAGATGCTTACCTTTACATGCACTCACACTGGAAAGGAGGTGAGTTCTGCTGCTTATGAATTTTCCATCCATATACCAAAAGGAGCTGTGAAGAGGAGAAAGCCGATTGAATTTCAAGTTGGTGTTTGCTTGGATGGTCCATTCTCACTCCCCAGAGGTTATAAACTTGTCTCACCAATCATCATGGTGAATTCTAGGGCACAACTCACTGTACGGAAGCCAATTGAAATAGTGTTATCTCATTGTATTGACCTGTTCAAAGTAGAACAAGCCAATAAAACTGTCTCATTCTTTCGTGCTAGAATGAGGGGAAGAGACCACAAATCAAAAGACACGGATATTTATACTTTCAAACAAACTGATATGAACAATTGTCAGATGAACAGTAACCATGGTAAACTAACAACAACAGAACTAGGATTCTTCTGCATAATGGCAAAAGAAACCACAGAGCTGAGAAACAGTATCAAATACTGCCTGCTACCCGTCGTTCCCAAATATGTGGACTCTACATCATGGACAGTGCATTACTGCATCATCTACTCGCTCAAAGCATTCACAACAGTAAGTGAGTGGGACTTCTGGGCTACGTGCTACATATCAATAACTCCTAGATGAGATGCGTATGTATGTATGCATCACTATTCATAATGTGGAGATTTTATTTAATGGAAGGTTGGGGCACTCTTTACGATTGATTTCCCATGTACACTTGAAGGTTGTTTCATTCTCAATGGTATACATTATTATGCAGGTAGTACAGGATCAATTTGGTCCAAGCTGGGAAACCTTGACACCAAAGAAGTTCCAATTAAGGACGAGAATTGGTGTCCAAAATCAACAGAAGATTGAAATAAATTTCCAAAAAATCCCTGAAAGTGGTTGGTCACTCTCACTGGAGTCTGAGAGCAAGGTACTTAAACTGTAAATAGTTTGGCTATCATAGCCATGAGATAAACTACTTCTTTCCTCAATACCAGAATCACTGCTGGAATTTTATGCCCAGAAAGGAACTGTTTTAGTACCTTCCTTTTCCTCCATTTCTGGAATTAACTATACCTTAAATCATACCATACTGTGAGCCCTACATTTGATGAGCTACATACATAAACATTGAGTGGCATGCTTTGGGTAAGGCCCTTATGAATTTCAGTACTGCTCCACTGGAATGGAGTAATGGAGTGTAACATAGGATGAAATATGCTAGCTGAATATAATTGATGGTGAGGCATTCCTTTCAGTCCAGCCCTTGTTGTCTCGTACTTCTGTACTTCTGTGCTGGCTGGCTTCCTATAGTCTTATAATTATAGTCAGCATAAAAGTCCATAACAGCTTCTCGTAATTATTAAGCAGCTGTTCAGCTGAATCGAAAATTTCATTGCTTCCTGCTTTATTCTTTATTTGGTCTAATTTGGGTCTCAAACTGAAACACCTAGAGTTGGTGTGCACTAAAGGAGGAAACAGAGTCAGCAAGGTATCAGCGTTTGTCTGAACTGAGTTGGCACCAATGTGTGGACTGCAGTATATATTTGGAGAGTATCATGAACCCACAACAGACGCTACTTCATTTAGTGTCACATTTTAGAAGCTGTTGGCAGAATTAGGCATGTCAGAGTAGCAGTGAGGTGTGTTAGAGAGACAGTCACCACCAGCTGCTGTAGATATCTTTCACATTTCAAATTCCAGCCTCATTTTGAGGCAACTAAAATTTCTGTAACTTGATCACAGTCACATTATTTATTGGCCAATTCAGCCTGACTAAATATAGGCATCTAATGACCTCTCTCCAACTTGATGAGCTTCTGTTGTGGATAGCATTCTGTTTCCCAGACCTCTGTGAATAAGTACATGTTATAGTAGGAGGTCATAGTAGTGTGTGCATGACATATTGTATGTATGATCACATGCATAGATACATGTAAGTGACATTGACTCCTGGAACAAGAGGTGGAAGAGAGAGAGCCATCGACAGGCAGATCCACCACAGTTTGTTCTCAGGTACATTTGTTCAACTGTACAATGTTAAACAGCATAATGAGTTCAATTCCTCTGCAGGACACATGGGGAACATGCTACATCTTCATCAGTAGCTCAAGTCTGGTTTACTGGGCCAGGAATGCCTCATGATCTCAAAACAGAAGTGGCTCTTCTACTCAAAAGTAAGGACACCACATATGTACGTACACCACATACCATGGTAATAGCATCGAAATAGAAGTATAAACAAACAAACTAAAAGTTAAGCATAACAAACAACAGGTATTGGTTGGGTAGCATGAAAGAAAACCATTTTAAGATGGAGTGGCTAACCTGGTTCCATTCAGTAAAGAAGTACAAGCCAGCCAGTTCAATCCAAGAGCTGCATTGCAAAAATTCATTCTCCACTGGATCTCAATATAGCCCCCTCTCTACAGCTCTTTGTAGTTAGAGATAAGATGATCAGCACAGTGTTGATATTTAAGACTGCTCTAGTGAAAGATACTCTCAGGAAATACATACCACACTATCTGCAGAACAGCCTACACATTGAGTCTTTCTGTTTGCCACTCCATGGACTATCATGATTAATCATAGTGCCCTCCAGAAGTAGTGTCACCACCTTTAAAGCACACACGACCATTCATGGTTCAGTAGTCTGTAGCATCAAATGACTCAACACACTAAACAGGATCAAGCTCTACACCATATAACCTTGTTTTGGAACTTATTTATTGTGTGTACACTGAGCATGCTCACACAACTTGAAAACAAGCACATGTTCAAACACGATTCAAAAGTTTTTATCTTATTAGAGCCAGCTATAATCCACATCATTACAACATGTAGGCACGCCAACGTCTTCACTAGTCGAGAGCCCTAACCAAAGGAGTCCATCGAGTCTCAGCAGCACCAGCATTGAGCTCAGCATAGCTTGTGGAAACCTTGTACACAATGACTCCAGCAACTATGACCATCTCCATTACAGGAGCTATGACCACCTTCCTTCACGTGAGGAGTTGGATCAAACGCACATTCAACTAGTAAGAACCACCACTTACACTTAAGACGTGGAGGTGTGTACCTGCTGCCATACATATACGTAATGGGAAATGAGGCATGGAGGTACACACCTGCTGCCATACATATGAGGCATGGAGGTACATACCTGCTGCCATATATACTAGTGGGGTGGTATGCAATACATATAGTGGGAAATGGGGCATGGAGGTACACACCTGCTGCCATACATAGAAATGAGGCGTGGAGGTATATACTTGTTGCCATATATATTAGTGGGGAGCCTGAGGTATGCCATACATAACAAGAGCAATCGCAGATTTCATAACCCCATGTGAATTTTGCATGCCGCATAAATTTTGTAGTAGGTACGGAGCAAATTACATACGCTTAATTAGAACTTGTTAGAACTTGTGATCTCTGTTTGGCAATGAAGGTGGTTTGCCAAGTTAGACTACTGTTGTGGAGCTATATTTGAGAGGTAAGTCTTTGCCATTGCAATAGAACGTAAAAAGTGACGATTTTTTGAATATATATATCAATACCACGACCGATTGGTTTACCCTTTGCTGCGCATGTGCGCGCAGGGTTATAGTGGGAAATAGAAGAGTGTGGTGCACTAACCAAAACCACCACATATCACTAAGGAGTCCAATTTTAACCTGAATAAGGAACTTGGGGTTTACATAACCCTTTATCTGTAGCTACTAAATTCATGTTCTATTCTATCAGACTTATCATAATGGGCATATTGATCTTCCAACGGATGATGAGTTACATGCAGTGGCTAGTGAAGTCAGTCAGGCAGTGGAAAGAGATTGGATCAAACTGCAAGTGCCACTTGAAATCCCTGACTACATATTGCATGATATACTCAACCAAAGAACAGTGCAGCAACAAGTCTACAGGTATGTGTATGTTGCTATGACAATATGGCTTTAAAAGAACTGAAAGTACTGGGGAGAAATCATAATTATGGGAGATGGAGCAAATTATTAAACGAATTAGTCTATATATATACAAAGGTTTGGGAGTGGTTGCAGTGTGTGCACTACTACCTAGCAACAAGGTGCTCTTGGGTCAGGTGCTCTTGGGTGTAATCAGGTGCTCTTGGGTGTAGTCAGGTGTTCTTGGGTGTAGTCAGGTGCTCTTGGGTGTAGTCAGTGAATTTGTTCAACAACTTATGCATATTCTATTTCAGATTACTCAAGGAGTGGCGTCAACATGCTAGAGACAGTTCTAAGGAAAAGTTAGCCAAGTGCTTAAGGAATACTGATATGAGATTACATGCAGCTGCTGCTCTCTTATCAATGAAGTGAACCTTTGTGTAGTAGCTAGTATAATCACATTTTTAATTCAGTTTTATATGACTCCAAAATTACCAGAATGTACAGCATCAGTACACACAAATGCAAATCATATTGCTGCATGGTCAAGCTAGGATGTCTGTACACTTAGGAGTAACCTCCTGGATCGACCTGGCTATAGGACTCACTAGTGATAGTTACTTGCAGAGCCAGAATTTCAGTTATTGCCTAATGTAGGTGTGCACTATATTTCTAAAATCTGAAGACCTTATACCAATCAGATCGTGTGTTAAAAAGAATGATCAAATTGGTGTGCATACAAATCTCAAAATGTGTTAAAAGAATTGACTCCCAGAGTTAATTGGTGTGTGCACAGTTTAGAATTTCAGTTACTGCTTAATATACACACAAAGCTATTTAACCTGAAGACCTTTTACCAGATTGGTGTGCACTTGGTGTGCACTATCTAGAACTTCAGTCTGATTGTCTACCTTGATCATTCATCCCTTTAGTGAAGGGAGGCAGGTGTCTACACTGAATACAATTAGCCACAACATGTCAAAGGGCCCCACAGATTAATTATTATTATGCCAAGGAACTTAGGAGGAGACCATATTACTTGTGGATGACAGTGTCATAGTTGAATCTATTATGTGTGAAGCTTGTCCGACTTACCGACTACATACTAGTTAGGTAGTAACGTGTAAGCTTGTCCTAGTGACTCCACCTATCATATGCACACATCAGCATATGTACCAGAGCTAGAAAAGTTCCACATTGCTAACACTACCACCTCTGGTTAAGAAGGACAGGGATAACAATAATAATAAAGCTATGTAGGTTTGATGTTCAATAAATAAAAGAGCGTGTAAGAGTGTGCATCAGCCAACTATACGTACTAGTGTGCAGTTGAATTACTATAATTATTAGGATGAGGCCCATCACTAGGAGAAGATGTTACTTTTCAAATAGTGATACCATGCACGTGCACTGGTGTTCTCATGTAGCCTTGGAGGTAGCTGAGCTCAAAGAACTCCTACTATGTGTGATCCACACCATAGGATGCTGCAATAAGCCCACATATGTAAGATTATGTCACTCTCATCTGTGGGCATGGATAATATCCTATTTCTGTATTTTAACCGTAACCATGGTAAGAATGGAATAATAAATCTTTTTCATTTCAGACACTCTATGGGAAGGGGGCTACAAATATTATCATCATGGACAACACAACTCACCACAAGTTTCCACATACACAAGTCACTCATACCATACATCACACAAGTCACTTGCCTACGTATCATAGCTAGGCCACTTCAAATCAATTTATGCTTAGGTACATGTAAGAGCTGAAGCATTAAGAGATCATTACTCTTCATAACAATGACTTCCATGGTCAACTCACCGCCATGTCCATCGTACACTCCAAAAAAAGATGATCCTTCATCATATTGAGTGATTATACAGTGAGCATCCTATGATCAAGTATTAAATACAATAGAGCTAACTAATTAGCCATGTATCTAGCTAATAACTCCACCTCCATGGCCATCCTCCAGCCTTGCATTGCTGTAGCTCCATAGATGATCTTTTTACTCGCAGTAGAGTATTCTCCGCCTTCAGAAGCCTTTTCAATCACAGGTTTACTAAGATAGGCACCCATGATGAAGGTAGTACTAATTTGTGGTCTTCCCAAAGGTAAGTTCCATTCGCGATCCCATGTTCAATATTCAGCAGGGCAGCTGTGCGGGGTCGTCAATCTTAAATCCTACTGTAAAAGGTTGCATTGCCCTCTTAATAGAGTTCAGTAAGTTAACGACCTTCCCTCTCACACATGTTCACTTCTGAATCATCATGGGGAAAGTCAAGAAAAGTCAGAGTAGTACTAATCCAGGTTTGTCTGCACTCACAGTTGGTTAGTGGGTGATATACTTTATTTTGCAGATCGTGTTAAGACTGGGCTGCATCGTGCCAGAGATAAAGCTACTATCAAGCGATTGCAGATGTATACCAAAGGAAGTAAAGTCACAAGGCAAGTAAGAAGTCTTCGTTGATTCTGCAATGATGATGATAGTACATACACCTGTAGAAACAAAAGAGGGCAGGTGACTAAGCCAGCTGCATTCCAGTCTTCTGTTAAACCTGGTGAAGTGGCAAGAGTTGAGCCAAATAAAAAGTGGTTTGGTAAGCTATACTGGCTGGAGAGCTATTAATGTTGTGGTGATGTGGAGGATCAAGGAGGTGACCCCGAATATTATCTACTGCAGGAAATACCCGAGTCATTAGCCAATCTGCTTTACAGACCTTTCAAGATGAGATGAATAATGTACTTAAAGATCCATATAAGGTATTCTGTCCTACATAACTGGCCTCATTTTATAGTGGTGTGTGGTGGTGATAAAGTATTATATTAACCAAGTCCACAAGCCTTTTCCAAAAAAATTTAGGTGGTGATGCGTCAAACTGGCTTGCCGGTATCTCTTCTTCAAGAAACCTCCAAGGTATGTGATTGCTCAGTTTAATGTTGCAGTTAGTGCTTTCTCACAGAAATGTCTTCTTTTAGCATGCTCGGGTTCATTTATTGGACACTGAGGCTTTTAAGGATACTTTTGGACCAAAATCTCAGCGCAAAAAGCCACGCCTAATTGCTCCAGATATTGAAGTGAATAATAATATCGTCGTGTACGTGTGTGCAATTTGTGTATTCTCTCACTACTCTAGGGCTTGGCAAAATCTGTGGAAGAGTCTTCAGGTAAATAATTTGTGTGATAGGTTTCCATTTTAGTTGTATTTGTTCTTACATAGGCAACCTCAATACAATGTGCATTTCTGTTGTTCTATTTTGTCTTTGGTTCGTAATAAAGATAAAGCACTTCATGTACTGTAGGTGCTTATGAAATGGAAAAGGATCGAGATATTGTTCATGATGATCCAGACTACAAGTAAGTTTAGTTTTTGATACGTACTAGCTAAGAGGATAGAATAGTGGTTTCATCATGGGGATCAGAATTTCATGTGTGTCAAACATTTATTTTATAGAACAGAAATGAGAGAATGTGTATTCAACAAAGGTCAATCAAAGAGAATATGGAACGAGTTGTACAAGGTGAGTAGGCAGCTGCCATCATCATTTGTGTAAGACACTGATTTTGTATCTACATAGGTGATAGACTCTTCAGATGTCGTTATTCAAGTAAATTCTAGATGCAGCTTACTACTAATAAGGGAAATCTTAGTCGATATCTTTATTAGGTGCTAGATGCCAGAGATCCCTTGGGTACTCGTTCCAGGCACATAGAAAAATACCTCAAGAGGGAGAAAGCTCACAAGCATCTCATACTGCTGTTGAATAAATGTGATCTGGTTCCAACTTGGATTGTGGTAGGTGTTATCAGGCGGACCGCAACTGTCCCTGGAACTCAATTAAACGTGCAGTTTAATTTCCCCCCAATTAACGCACACCACAAGAAATGAAATTTTCTTAGTTTGTACCCCCTGCAAACTCTTAGCTCTACCGCAAAAGCTGAAGCTTGTTCATCCTTGCAAATAGTGGTAGCATAAAAAGAAAGCACAGTAGTAGCAAAAAAGCGATGTTCTAAAAACACAGCACCTACTGATCGCTTGCTACACTGCACAAAACTTCCAAAACCTAGTTTAGAGTGTAGCTGCCAAAAAGTGGCACTCTTCTGTTTTGGCGCACTAGCGGTTGAGTGAAGCTGTTTAGTTCCTAGAGCTTGTTTTGGTGGACATTCGGACAGCTTTCTGGTTTTATCTGACCAGGCAGCAATGTAGACTGCGTCATTTTCTATGAAGTGATTTCAAGGTATGTAAATAATCAACCATTACCAGTTTTTTTGTACTAACACATCATTGTTGACAAAATAACCATTACCAGTTTTTAGTAGTAACATTAGTGTATAACATATAACATTTTTAGGTGGCACAGCCTGATATGCCCACTTCCGGTGGGAAATTAAAAACATGAAAAATTGTACAGTTGCGGTCCGCCTGTTATAGCAATTGAAAGTACCTACATATACACTGCCGTCTCTGCCATATAATACTGTTGATATAATTATTAGCATGCTATTTCCAGTACAGTCTGCTATAGTGTCACCTTGAAGACTGCAATAAGTTGGAGTTTCTCTTTTTATACCTTTTAGACGCAGTGGGTCACTATTCTCTCAGCAGAATACCCTACACTAGCGTTCCATGCAAGTCTCACAAATTCCTTTGGAAAAGGAGCCTTGATCAATCTCCTCAGGCAGTTTGCTAAGGCATGTTTAATATTTTTTTCAGGATAGAATAACTTATTTTTTGACAAGAAACTGCCAACATTTTTTCTTTGGTCCTCTTCAGGGCTAGAGTATTAGCTAATAACAAAACAACAACAACAACAACATGTTAAAATTAGAATTATCTGTTATTTTTTTCTGAATGCAGCTTCACAAAGATAAGAAGCAAATAAGGTATTGTGAAAATCTCTCTCTCTCTCTCTCTCTCTCTCTCTCTCTCTCTCTCTCTCTCTCTCTCTCTCTCTCTCTCTTGAAGTCCACACTTTTGTGTATTGATGCAGTGTTGGATTCATTGGCTATCCAAATACAGGAAAGAGCTCAATTATCAACACACTTCGCTCCAAGAAAGTTTGTAGTGTTGCTCCAATTGCAGGAGAAACAAAGGTGCTGAATGTTTTCTAACTGGCTTGTTTGATACAGACTGTGCTGTCCACTAGTAGGTATGGCAATACATAACCCTGATGCGTCATATATACCTCATTGACTGCCCTGGCGTGGTCTACCCTACTGGAGATTCTGATGCTGAAATTGTTCTGAAAGGAGTCGTAAGTGTAGATTGTCATGCATGGGGATAACTTATAAATGGAATTGGAATCAAATCCAAAGGACGTTTGGTTCCTGAGTTATGTAGTAGGTTGAATGGCTTTAATGAATGTTACCCTTTTGGCTTTCCTATTTTTTGTGTGAAAGTCTTTCATTTTTTGAAGGTGCGAGTGGAAAATATCCAAGATCCTGCTGATCACATTCCAGCTGTTTTAGAAAGAGTGAAGCCAGAGTATATTTCAAAAACATATCACATTCAGTCATGGTCAGATCCTTCTGATTTTTTGGAGCAGCTGGCTAAAAAAATGGGTCGATTACTAAAGGTATACTGTATGTAAATTTTATTGAATATAGTCATTTTTCTTATCCTGACTTGTCTATAATAGGGAGGCGAGCCTGACCTTAATGCTGTTGCAAGAGTGATATTGAATGATTTTCAGCGAGGAAAGCTGCCATATTTTGTGAAGCCTCCAGCAGTAAGTTTGCTATAGCTATTTTTAAATAAGGAAAGAACTTCATCTGAGACATTGCACAGTTGTAGTTATGATATATGTAATTAATTGTGTACCATGCTCAGTAACAGTTCAGTCGGTATCAACTTTTTAAGGAGACACTTTGCCTCATGATAGTTTGTTTTAGCAACCTTAATTATTGTTTGTACTTTGAACTTATAATTGGTTGCTGAATGTGAAAATTCTCTGTGTAGGATGTAGTAGAGCAAGGTCCCTGTGGCAGTGAGGAGGACCATAATTCAATGGAGGTCAGCTACCACCAATATCTGAGAATACTATTGGTGAATGTGTAGTGTATATAGTTTGGTGGACTAGGTGGCAATCAAGTGTTTCACTGCCAGTCATGCTTACCTACATGTATAGCTACAAATTATGACCTTAGGCTATAGTAAATTAGCTGTACAACTATAAATATTTTGCAGGTTTCGTTGCAATCTTGTGATGAGCAAAATTGTACTTCACAGACATCACTGGATTCACCACTCTCCAATGGGACAGCATTAAGTATGCAGTCTTCCACCAATGAAACTCTGAATGATCAAAGTAATGGGGAGGAAATTGATCTGCCATCTGCTTCTACTGTCAATAAAGACCACTGTTCTTTAGTCGACCCATGCGAGCAATCAACTATCACTAAAAACCGTTGTTTATCACCTGCTTCAGCTGACCTGTGTGAAGAAGCAACTGTTGCTAAAGACACTCAAGCTGACTTGTGTGAGGATTCTACTGTCAAAGACACTCAAGCTTACTTGTGTGAGGATTCTACTGTCATTCAAAACCACTGTTTGCCACCAGCTTCGGCTGAGGAATCAACAGTCACTAAAGGCTATTTTTTGCCACCTGCCTCAGTCGAAGAATTGACTGTCACTAAGGAATCAGACCATTGTGTTTTGGCTGAAGAATCAACTGTCACAAGGGAGTCAGACCATTGCTTATCACCTGCTTCAGCTGACCCATGTGAAGAATCGACTGTCACTAAAGACACTCGAATTAACTTGTGTGAGGATTCTACTGTTACTGAAGAGCACTGTTCATCAATTGTTGTGTGTGAGGAAGCAGCTGTTACTAGAGACTGTTGTTTATCGCCTGCTCCAGTTGATCACAGCTCAAATTCCAATCCATGTTCTACTATGAGCTTACCAATTGATATAATCGTGGCACCACCCATTGGTACACTCTCCAAGAACAATAAGCACTCAGGATTTACTGCTGCTTCTAATAAATTATCATACATGGATAAAAAGAGTACTATGACACCACTGGTAATCGAGTTACCTAAAACTACTTCAAATTACCAAACCAAGCTCAAACAAAAGAGACCTAAGGATGGAGGTGTTGTTCGACAGATCATAGACTATAAGCATGGTTCAAAATCAAAGGATAGAGGTAGCTATGTAGATTGTGCTGGCTTTAGTAAATCACTGTCATTTTTTCTATGCAGGTCAACAGAAGTATATATAACTCAGCAGTTGGTTTATGACAATTTCAACTCCCCATATTGAACTAGTTGATTATTGTACACACAGGTAGAAAGAAAAAAAATTGCATATAATTTATATTACACAGTTAGAGAGATGGCAAGTAAGAGTTGTGCAGTGTAATAAGTTAACATGACAAGCACTCTTCCTTGTAGTATTCTAAAATTCCACAATACACCAGCTCCTATAAGCAGATCTGACACAAAAAAGAGGACTACTCCAGCCACAGAGCAGATTCCAGCAAGATTTCCCAACCCCAACCTTAGATGTAATAAAATACCACTCCACAATAACAAGGAGAGAAGGAAAAAGTAGAATAAGACAATAACCAATATCAGCTTTGCTTGCAAAAGATTTCTTCCTTGCTTATAGATAAAAAATAGTGGTAGAACCAAATAGAAGGTGAAGATGCTAAGTCCAGATATCACTCCTCCAGGACCTATATCATGGAGGGATTTTGCCAGATCCAACATGTTGATGTAAATGCACACAGCCACTCCAAAACTGAATACACCTGCAGGAAGGACTTTGGGAAATACCAAACAGCCATCACCAATGGCAGAAAATGTTATTGCCCAGAGAAAGTGTTTGATAGTAAATAGTTTGTATTCGAGGTCATCTTCACCCTTCATTTGAGCAGTCACTTGTACCAAAGTGATTAACATTTGAAGAAGTAGAGCAAGGATAGGAATGCACTTCAGCACACACTTGAAAAACTTAGTGCTACTTACTCCAAATACAAGGTAAAGGCAGCACAGGGTGTAGTAAAAAGGGACGAAGAGATTCCAATGCCAAGAAATCATCATCGCCACACCGTTGGCAGGTAAGGTGGGGCTTTATTTGCCTAGGCGTGGATCAGGCGTGTGCGCATATGCGCATATGGCGGGAGGGGCTAGCTAAAGGCAGTTCACAGTTGATATGGCCTCCGACTGAATGAAGATAAACTAGAGCTTCAAGAGTTCTCCAGAAGTAGACCTCAGCCAAGTACTATGTCCATAGGTGAGAAGACCATTGCATCTGCGAGTTCTTCTACCTGCCTGGGTGTAAAGTGGTCACACGACCTCTCTCCAACAGAGTCAATCCATAGATCACTAAGGCACGACAAGCCTTCTTCGTCCACCGAGCTAATGGGATAGCTTATGGCGAGCAGAACCCGCTCTCGTCCAGTGAACTACTTGAGGTCTGTGTCTTACCTGTCTGTCTGTATGACTCAGAAAACTGGATTTTAACAGAGCCAATGATCTCATCGCTGGATCAGTTTCAAGGTGAACTCGGCAAGAAAATCCTAAACCTTCCAAAACATCACTCCAATCTCATCCTACTAGTTGCACTCCAGTGGCCTACTATGAGACTTCATATCCTTCACCGCAAGATTAATTTTCTCTGGTGTCTCCACCACCCCAAAAAGGTGTCCATCAGTGTGGAGGTATTCAACTGTCTGAGGGAGAAAGATTCTGAGCCACTAGCGATTCAGCAGTGCAAGTTCATGGAGCAGGTTTATAAGACCAATCTGACAGAAGTTATTTTGCAGCAAGAAGAGAATTTTGGAAATCATCTCACCCTGAGAGCAGTCAAAGACAAACTCCAGGCTGCTGATCATGACCACATTTGGTCCCTAGTGTCTTCACGTGAGAACCTTGCTGCTCTCTCCATGCCAGTGATATTAGTTGGATGAGACTATGGGACGAGGCCAGGGAGCAAGGTATTCGAGGTGCCAGGGCAATTGCCACAGTCCTTTGTGTTCACCATCCCAGTGTTCACAGACGATTTCGCCTGTCCTGTGTGTGGGCACAAGTACGGCAGGAGCAACTTTCCCGCAGATCACGTCACCAAGGTTCACCTTGGCTGCGAACTCAAGCACTTGCTGCACCTTCTCATAACCCCTTGCGAGGAAACTTTTGAAAAGGCACTATCACTCAGAGCAATATTGCACATAACTCTTTAGCAAGTTATTGTATCATGTCACATCATGAGCCTGGTTATTTCACATTATTTTCTCTCTGTATGTAACCCTTGCGGGCTTTACAATGAAATTTTTAGCTGAAAATATTAATATTTATTGAGTACAGACAAAAATATAAGGATCTGTGCAACATAGTATGTAGAAATAATTAAGTATGATCCAAATGGAACCGAATTTCTCCAGCGATTCACAGAAAGAAGAATGTCGGATATATAGAATAAACCTGCTCCAACTGCACTTTGTAAAGTAGAAAGTATAGGGTTTTGTAGTTGTGTCACAATAGCACACCATAACATGACGGATAGCACCAAACAGTACAGTGCTGCTGGTAGAACTAGGATGCGACTAAGTTTAGGAAGAATGTAAAAAAATACGAGTAAAGAAACCAGACCTACACCTGCTGCAACGAAGAGCTCATTATTTGCCGGCATATAGAACAGCAGCATGTGGCCTCCAAATAGTGCGGTATAAATCAATTGGGTACACATAAATGAAAAAATTCCAAACATGAAGAATGAATCAAAAACCAGATAGAAATCACCAAGAACTGAAAATATGAGCCCAAAAACAATGCGCTCCAAGTCCTGTGGATCGCCTCTTCCTTGCATAGGACCAAACTGCAATCGTGTAATTGTATAAAAGATAAAAGCTAGGAGGAATAGTACAGGTGCACATTTCAATATCGCCTTCAATAATTTGTTAGTCGAATGTATGGCAAAAGTCATGTAGGTGAAGCAGAGTGTTACGTATGCTCCGAGGATCATGTATTCAAAAGATGGGGTGGGAAAGAACGTGTCTCGAATGACTCCCATAATGTCCTACATAATTAAAGATTACAATGGTGAGGTGAGACCTATTAAGGAAGACACATCATTGATGCCTCAGGCAGCCCATTTAGAGCCAACACCTCTCCTCTCCCTCCAACATCCATCATCTAGTTAGCTATATCCTACTAGAATTTAAACTTACCAAAGCTTGGTAGATACTGTCTCTACGCCTAGTCTCCCGGGACTACACTACGCCCACGCTGATCATAAGGTGTGCTTTAAATAAAATCTTTACCTTTGTCAAAGTTAAAAGAGCTGATGTCTAGGCACAGAAACGTGAGAAAGTTGGACTATTCTGAAGGTTAGTGTTTTGTTTTGTTTTTAAATCTAATTATAGCTGCCGTGTCACAGAACGTAGTTTTGATGATGTGTATGGCCGTTCTTTGGACGATGAAGTAGCCATATCTCCAAGTACAGAAGGTATACTATTAAAGAGTGATGACAATTATTATGCTGTTAATTTTATATTACTTAGCTCAGTTTATGTATCGTCGAGAATCCAGGGAAAATCCTTCCTTGGACTCCTACATAGATGCAAGAGAAGAGTCTCTTAATCCACCCAAACAGGAATCAAGACTAAAAACATCACCAAGCCCCTTGGCAACCACTAGCTCCACTGCTGCTATTCCAAAGAATGTTCTTGGTAAGCAGTATTGAATGTGCATGGGAATTGTGAGCTAGCTGGCAGTGTCTGTACTACAGAGTCCACATTCCAGTGCCTGCACGTAAAAATACTGCACACAAGCATGCAGGTAGACAGTAGCAGCATAAAGTTCGTCATGAGCAACACTGTTGTAGACTAATCACTAAGCAGCTAACTATTCATATTTATGCTGTTGCTCTACACCAGTCCACAGATGCAGATAGCTTACCACCTTGTAGTCTCATGCAGCCTAGAGCATTTCATATAGAGGTCAGCAGCACAGAATGTGCATTATATGGAGTATAGGTGGTATAGTACGGAGCTAGAAATCTTGTCCTTCTTTCTGGAATAAAGCCTTTTTCCAAAAATCAATTTAACACTGGAGAGGATCATGTAGACATCATTAAAGCTGAAATTGAAGTGTTCTAATTAATATTGGTGGATGTAACAGATACACAGATACACACACACAGACTGAGTACTGTAACCCTCGCACATGCACTGAGGGTTAATGAAAGAGCAAACCTCATTAGCATAAATTAGATCAGAGATGCTTATCTAGACATGGTGGAAGCACATATAATTCTCTGTCCTCATTGGAAGTGTGGGACTTCACACACATCATTCTGAGACCATAATATGTGTTACTTGTTCTTATGTGACTCAGAAAGTGGTAAAGGGTTGGTTGGGAAATCAGAAAGAGTATGCGTACTATTGTAATAGTGACCCCTATCCTGGGGCTATAATGCTTATTTTCAGGATGAAGAAGGTTCATATCATATCTTATTGTGTTACACAGGTCCACCCCCTGGTTTCTCTCCACTTCCATCAACCAGTGCTCAGAATCCTAAAAGCAGTGTATATGCCAAAGGTATAATTAATTAAGTGCTGGTGGTGTCCAAAACACCACCTCTTTTAAGTTATACATATATGTTATTTCATAGTTGTTGTTTTTTTTTTCTTTTTCCTTTCCATCTCCACACACATTATCCTTCATTCATGACCATTGGTAAGGTAAGATTCTAAAAATAGAAGTAGTGTAATTCCATCTTCTAATTTGTCCCAATTTATTGCATGTGATAGTGGTGGTAAAACTATTGTGCAGTCACCTAGTTTATCACCCAGTAAAACTGGCATGCAGTCACTTGCTCTATCGGAGCTCATTGGAATTGATAGTGGAAATAGAAGTAGTGTGCAATCACCTAGTCTATTAGACTTGATTACAAATAGCAGTGGCAGTGGAGATAGTATGCAGTCTCCAGAGCTTATTGTAAGTGATAGTGGCAGTAAGGCCAGTATGCAGTCGCCTACTTTATCAAAGCTCATTGTGAGTAACAGTGGAAATAAAGCCAGTGTGCAGTCACCTACTTTATTAGAGCTCATTGCAGGTGATAATGGCAGTGGAGCCAGTCTACAGTCACCTATTCGATCAGAGTTCATTGCAAGTGGTAGTAGCAGTGAAGCATCACCTTCTCTATCAGAACTCATTGCAAATAGCAGTAAAGCCAGTACTCGAACAGAGTTCGTTGCAAGTGGTAGTGGCAGTGAAGCATCACCTTCTCTATCAGAGCTCATTGTCAATAGTGGTAAAGCCACTACTCGAACAGAGCATGTTGCAAGTGGTAGTGGCAGTAAAACATCACCTTCTCTATCAGAACTCACGGTAAATCGCAGTAAAGCCAGTACTCGACCAGAGCATGTTGCAGGTGGCAGTAAAGTGTCACCTTCTCTATCAGAGCTCGTTGCAAATAGCAGTAAAGTCAGTACTAGACCAGAGCACGTTGCAGGTGGTAGTGGCAGTGAAGTGTCACCTTCTCTATCAGAGCTCATTGCAAATAGCAGAAAAGCCAGTGTACAAAGTGGTAGTAAAACCAGTGTACAGTCACCTACTCGACCAGAGCTCGTAAGTAGTAGTGGCAGTAAAGTGTCACCTTCTCTATCAGAGCTCATTGCAAGTGGTAATAGCAGTAAAGCCAGTGCTACTTGTGGAAGTGGTAAGGTGTCACCTTCTCTATCAGAGCTCATTGCAAGTGGTAATAGCAGTAAAAACAGTGTACAGTCACCTACTTGTGCAAGTGACAGTAGCAGTAAGGCATCACCTTCTCTATCAGAGCTCATTGCAAGTGGTGATAGGAGTAAAGCCAGTGTACAGTCACCTACTTGTGCAAGTGGTAAAGCATTGCCTTCTCTATCAGAGCTCATTGCAAGTGGTAATAGCAGTAAAGCCAGTCTACAGTCACCTACTTGTGCAAGTGACAGTAGCAGTAAGGCATCATCTTCTCTATCAAAGCTCATTGCAAGTGGCAGTGGCAATAGAGCTGGTGTGCAACCACCTGATATGCCACGGAAGCCAAATGAAAGGTCATTTCATCATGACTCAGTTTCATATAAAAAACCAGTGAAGGAACACTCCAGCCCTTCTTTAAGTGACCTGATAAACCAGCAAGATTCTAGAATGTCTCTTGAACTACCACACATGAATTGTACTTTAACTGAACCATCCAAAGGAAGTAAACATTCTGCCCAATTAAGGTGGACTGCTAAAGCTCCTGAAACATATCCACCTAGTACCTTATCACTAGCCGATCTTGCCAAACTTCATTCTATGAAATCTGATCAGTATATCACAAATCCACTTTCTGACATGCTTTCTGCAATGGCAGTCCCTTCCTGTCAGCCTGACACTGACAATACACAACCATATCTCACAGATTCAGTGCCTATTGTGACTTTCCAGTCAGTACAGTATGGATTTCAACCTTTCAGTTTGGTAATGGGTGGCTCTTCAAGATTAAAGTCATCCAAGCTAAGAAACGCTGTTCATGAGCATATGCAAGAGTTGTTATCTAAAAAGTACCATTCACGATTCAATTTATACTTCAATTTCTCAAGTCCTTCTCCTGATGATATCGTAGCAAAAAACCAAAAGAAAGTTTTTAAGTGATATTTTTAACTTCATCTTTACATTTTATATGAATATACAGCAATACTTTTTAAAGGTTATTTATTCTGAAAAGTTATATACTAAGGAAGTAGTGGAAATGATGTATAATTATAACAACAAATAAACAAACAGACAGAAACAGACAAAAAAATCGGTAGCCCTTTGAAACTGATAGTTTGTAATGAGTTCATTTTGCAGGATCCACCAGAAAGATTTCTAGCTCAGCTGTACCCAAGCTTGGGTTTAATCTCTCTTATATGATTGAAGAAGAAGGTCATATCAGGTGAGATAATGCTTATACCAGATTTTATGAAGTCCTGTGTGTGTGTGTGTGGTCTGTGCTTTTAAGTTAAATGTTTAATTCTATGTATTAGTGGAACTCCAAGCCCATCAGCCAGTCCTTATCATAGTCCTTTGCGCACTCCTTCTCCTACCCCACCTGACCACTCTACGCACACTACCAAGTTGAGCACTCCAAAGACTGGCTACACTCCTAAATCAAAACACCAGGTACGTAGTTGGGCTGGTTATGATTTCACTCGTGGAATATTGTGGGGGTGAGGGTTTATGTCGAGCACTAGATATATCAATTTATCCAGCATTTGGGTCTGCAGGAAAAGACCTCTCCCTCCCTTTAAAGGGATTTTCCCAACTTGTGGCTATCTAAAATTTTCACTGTGTGTATTATTTTGGTAAATAGAAAATTGATGTACTTGCTGAAATTGAGCAGCGGCAAAAAGCTTGCAAAGAAAAGATCAATCTAGTTGTAATAGGTGAGTTTTCATGTTGATTGGTAAGGGATATCACTAACACTAACACTAACACTTGGTTGGTAAGGGATATCAAACAGGAGGCCATAATAAGCACAGTAAACATTTTCCCATTCATCATGCTACTTTTTGACTTTGTGCAAAAGTTACTTCTCTGTAATGTTTCTTGTGTTCATCATTTTATTGGCTTATTGCCTTATGTTGGATATGAAGAATTTGCTTCTGAGGGCTCAGAAACACTAGCACTAAGCTCACTTTCAGCACTTCAGCAGCAGAAGCAGTCATAACTAAAATAACAACCACTCATGAGTATATACACTAGTTATTTCGCACACATGTAGAATATGCCACTATACCATTAAGCAGAGGGGGCTGGCGACTGGTGTCTGGTCACAAATATGGGGCTTGCACACTTGGATAACACTACAGCAGCCTATTAGTGGTAGAGTGAGACAGTTTTCACCAGTAACAGACTTAGACTCTTCTAGCCAGTCATGAATATCTATGTTGGTGGATACATTAGACATGGAAAGTTCAATGTGTATGTCTTTGATCATTTATCCAACCCTAGCCCTTATGCCAGGGCTAGGGTTTTTTAAGATGGGAACTAGGGGGACACCTCCCGATAGAAAACAAAACTAAATCATGCCCTAGTGATATTATTTCATATTAATTTTTATATATGTAGGCCATGTTGATGCTGGAAAAAGCACACTAATGGGACACTTGCTATATCTTCTAGGAAACATATCAAAGAGGCTGATGCACAAGTAAATACATACAATACAGTACAATACACAGTGGTTTCCTCTGGGCTAGCAAAAAAAAAAAAAAAAAAAATGGACACACAATAGCCATGTAGCCAGAATGGCTTTTTCAAAGATATTCCAGGAATGTTATAGATTGATAACAGAGACTGTCAGATCTTATATTTGTTTACTTGTAGATATGAACAGGAATCCCAAAAAATGGGCAAGGGTTCTTTTGCTTATGCATGGGTACTTGATGAGACTGGAGAAGAACGTCACAGAGGTATCACTATGGATGTAGCACAGCAAATTTTTGAAACTGAAACAAAGATTGTAAATCTCCTTGATGCCCCTGGACACAGAGACTTCATCCCGAATATGATCACAGGGGCAGCACAGGCAAGAAAATTGTTTGTTGCTGCATGCACTATAGTTCCATCTTTGTGTGTTCTGTTATGTTGATGTCTCTCAGCCATATAAACTGTACAAGGGGAGGAGGAGGCTTGACCTTAAACTGTAGTAATTTGTTGAGCCTAGACTGTGGGTATGTATAGACAATAGTAATAGGACAATGAACAGAGGGACATCCTCATTGGTAGTAGTAATAGGACAATGAACAGAGGGACATCCTCATTGGTAGTAGTAATAGGACAATGAACAGAGGGACATCCTCATTGGTAGTAGTAATAGGACAATGAACAGAGGGACATCCTCATTGGTAGTAGTAATAGGACAATGAACAGAGGGACATCCTCATTGGTAGTAGTAATAGGACAATGAACAAAGGGACGGACATCCTCATTGGTAGTAGTAATAGGTATGTATAGACTATGAACAGAGGGCTATCCCTTTGTAGAGTGATAGATACGCAAAGATTACTCTTTAGTGATATCATATAACCATTTATAGTTACATTTAGGATGCACAATTGTTATCATGGATCACAGCCATCATGTTTACTGTGGATCCATGCATCTGGATCAGACTAATGGGAATGGTGCTAAATTCCGAATAGGTTAATTAGTGGTGATAGTCACTACATTGATGACTTCATTCATGTGTTGATCCTGCAGGGTTAAAAATAATAAGTGACCTCATTCATGTGTTGATCATACAGGGTCGCTATGATTTTAAAAAGATCCAGAGCTGGGGATGTGTGAGACTAAGTGGGGATGTGTGGTGTGGTCTAAGGCAGCGGAGTGTGGTATAGAGCTGGGGATGTATGATCCAGGGCTGATCCAGGGCTAGGGGTGTATGATCCAGGGCTGATCCAGGGCTAGGGGTGTATGATCCAGGGCTGGGGATGTGTGATCCAGGGCTGGGGATGTGTGATCCAGGGCTGGTGGATCATACATCCCTAGCCCTATATCAGACATTTCCTAGCCTTGGATTACTACACCACCCCCAGCCCTGGATCATACATTCCCTAGCCCTGGATCATACAATTGGATCATACAATTCCCTAGCCCTGCCTGGATAATACATTCCCTAGTCTTGGACTACACCCTGAATCACACATCCTAGGGCTGGCCCGGCTGGGGATGTGTGATTCAGGGTGTAATCCAAGATTAGGGAATGTATGATCCAGGGCTGGGAGTCCAAGGCTAGGAAATGTCTGATATATGGGGTAGGGATAGGGCTGGGGATGTATGATCCAGGGCTGATATGGGGCTGGGGGTGTATGATCCAGGGCTGATTATAGGGCTGGGGATGTATGATCCAGGGCTGATATAGGGCTGGGGATGTATGATCCAGGGCTGATATAGGGCTGGGGATGTATGATCCAGGGCTGATATAGGGCTGGGGATGTATGATCCAGGGCTGATATAGGGCTGGGGATATATGATCCAGGGCTAGGGATATTTATTTCATCTTGTAGTTGTTATATTTTAACTACAAGTACCAAGTGTGTATATGGTAACACAATCTTATTTCAAAGCACTAGGGAATGAGACTTTAGGGGTTCATTAATATCTCTGGAAGTACTGCTAGTTTTATGATATGCTGCAATTCTTTTCCTGAAGCAGTTTGTGTTGGAATTCTTTCAAGTTGGAAATGCAGATTCCAGTGGACCTATTAAAGTAACATGAACCTGATCATGATCAAAGCAGCATTTATGTGGCAGTTGCTGAAATGATACGCGTTCAAAGTGCACATTGTGTAATACATCGTTGTTTTTTAATAGGCTGATGTGGCAGTGCTGGTTGTGAATGCCACAGTGGGTGAGTTTGAAGCTGGATTCGAGGCAGGTGGTCAGACAAGAGAGCATGCTATGTTGGTGAGATCTTTGGGAGTGAAACAGCTTGGAGTTGCTATCAATAAAATGGATACGGTTAGACACACCAATGACAACTTTGTAGCACTTTTTATTTCTATGTAATAGGTCAGTTGGTCAGAAACAAGGTTCAATGAAATAGTGAACAAATTGAGAGTATTTTTGAGACAAGCAGGCTATAAGGTGACAGTGAAGTAAAGTGACCCAAGAATGCTTACCTCTTTTTTTCATTTTTCAAAGGAGTCAGATGTGAAGTATGTTCCTTGCTCTGGTTTGGCTGGTGAGAACCTGATCGAACCTTCTAGCATAGGAGGACTAAGCAAATGGTATTCAGGACCAACCCTACTACAAGTAATTGGTAAATTCACTGTACATACTTATGTAATGGCTAGTGTTCCAACTTTCATGGAAAAGATGTAGACAGATCTTGTTCAGTATAATTTCATTAGTGATTGAATGCAATTAATCTATGTTTACATATCTGCTAATTGAATAGCTCTAGAGACTTAACTGGACATAATGATATTAATATCTTGATAATATAATTACAGCCATATAATGGGGTCTAAATAGCACACACCAGTAGGCTTAGTATTATTAGTAGCATATTTTGGGGTGGGTACAAATCAATGCAGCTGCTTGTGGGATGGGTGTCTATGATTATGGTGCTTTGTATTTTTCCATTATTTTTCAGATCAATTCACTTCTCCACCACGTCCAGTGGACAAACCTTTTAGATGCTGCATAGGGGACATTTTCAAGGGTAAGTGTATGGATTGAGTGAAGCATTAATAATGATAATATTGTAGGACAGGGATCTGGTATCAGTGTTGCTGGGAGAGTCGATTCAGGCCATGTCCAAGTTGGACAGAATGTCCTTGTCTTGCCCGCCCAGGAAGTGGCCTATATCAAGTGTAGGTATATTAGAATTTGTGATGCATGTTCATGATTAAGGTGTAGCAGCTAGTCTATAGATTCTATAAATATTTCACTGCACATAAGTTATACCGTATAGCACTTAATTTTCAATGGATTTATATTTCACGAATTTCGCGAAAGGAGAATAGCTACATTCGTGAAAATTGCAATCTTCAAAAAAGATCTGCAGAATGAGGTAAGGTGTGGCTAGCTAGCTAGTCTCATAATGTACCTGTGGAGAGGAGTAGCCTGATTTATCTAGCTACTCTGACACTGTCACCTTACTAGCAAACTAGCTGTTAATTTAGCTAGTGATTTGTGATGGTGCTCCATTCTTCAAGCAAGTTTAGTACATCTCAATCGGTGGAGCACAATCCCCCTAGTTAGCTAGGCCTAGTAGCTAGCTATGATCTAGAAGTGTATTCAGATGATGGATGGCAGGGGAAGAGGGCAGGGCAGGCCAGGCCTGGAGTGCAAAGACTGATTGATAGGTGTGGCTTTATTGCTGTCATTCGTGAAATTAGATTCAAAATTTGAGCTGATTTGCAAAATATGAATCCCCTGAAAATTAAGTGCTATACGGTAATCTCCTTAGTTTGACTTGCAATAATTGTATTAAGGAGGTGTTTTGTAATCACTCTTATGTGACCATTATTTCTTCTCTGTAGCAATTATGGCTAGTGATGATACGGCTACTTGGGTGGCTGCTGGTGATCAGGCCATATTCAATATTTCTGGTGTTGACATTAGCAAAATAAGGTATCCACAATTATTTTTGTTATGTGCTTGAGATAATGATATGGTTCTCTATGTACCTGTTCTTCTAGTTCTTAGGAATTTGACAGCATATTGGCTATTAGTATCCCTAGCAACTATGATTTGTGGGATTCCAGGTGTGCATAGTTGGTACAAGAATATGCAATATTATGTCATCAAAGCATAGTTTTTTTTTGTTTTGTTATTTTTCTTAAGTACAGGTAGTAGAACTTATAGTTCTGCCACAGGGAGGAAACTCTGCACATTCTAGCTGCTTTGTAAATCTATAACACAATTTAAACTATATCTGTTTGTTCTTGTTGCTCATAGATAGGGCAAATTCTGATGTTACATTCCCCCCCACCCCCAAACAAAATTTGTCCTAAATTGGGAGACAGCACTTCACCCATGTACCCATATCTCTATACCTCATTATGCAGTATTGGGAGCATTCTTTGCAGCATGCAACATCCTGTAAGAATCACAACGAAATTTGAAGCCAGGATTATAGTGTTTAGTATCGAGATACCAATAACTGTAGGATACCCTGTAAGTTTTGTTTTTAAAATCATTTCCTCCCTAATATTATTAATTAATTCATTTAGGCAGTTCTCCATTATCAGTCAGTCAGTGAACCAGCTGTAATAAAAAAGCTCATTTCTTTAAATAAGAACTCAGGAGAACTGATAAAAAGAAAACCTAGGTATGTATATAGTTGAATAGTGTAAGGACTTATAATTATGTATGATGACTAATACTTATATTCAGGTGCATAACTAAGAATTCTACTGCAGTAGTCCAGGTTGAATTATCACGCCCGGTGTGTTTGGAGTTGTATGCAGAATGTAAAGAATTAGGAAGATTCATGCTAAGATCAAGTGGACACACAATTGCAGCTGGAGTAGTTATTAAGGTTATCAACAATCCCATTACTGCATGTCTACTGCAAAATAATTGATCGGTCATGTGCCTGATATCAGGGACATTTCATCCTCCTAATGCATGTAGCATGAGCATAGGCAGTGCTATCAACATCGGTCAATGATTGTTCTATTAATTTATTATCTACAGATACAGTGAACTGCATTCAATAATTATTCAAGTATAACAATGTCATTTTATGTATGTCAAAGTTTTAAAAGTTCTGGTTGTTATACGTTTTCATTATGTGATAGTAAATTCTGTCATCAGTGAGGTACGTTGCCTGCACTGTCTTGAAGTGGGTACTATTTTAACTTGATGAGATCCTTCTTCAAGGCGTCGTAGAAATAGAGGAGAATAGCCTGGGAAGTAGAATAAACAGATCTAGTTGTGGTCACCCTTATTGCTAGCTAGCTGAATGGTCATTGGTCATGTGATACTATTATACTTACACCGAAAATAACTTTGTTTGTTTAAAGAACATTTGAACTGGTCAGCTGAGTTTGTTCCCTTGAAGTATATCAACACTGAATTGCCAGTTTGAAATATTCTCTTATTAATGAGGTTGACAGCACAGGAATGAGCATTAGATCCACTGATATATAACTTGATCTTTAGTACTAGCCTATCTTTCCTGGAATTCTCTGCTACTATTCTAAGAGTACGAGTCCCAGCAGAAATATTTTGGAATACTGCTTGTTGATCTGAACCTGCATGTGCATGTATGTATAGTGTAATGATATGATGGAAGATTTCAACCTGTGAAACTTAATTATTTACCACTTACAATTTTGCTTTTCGCCTTGATTCAGAATTCGGCATATAATTTTGGCTGCTGGTCTGTTGGTATTAAATTGTAATCTCACAGTATTATTTTCTATATCTGGAGTGTCATTGGTGAATTGTAGTTGTAGGGGCTCTATGAGGAGAGGTTTTCATAGTCAATTATTGCTGAAAGATAACTGTGCTAGAATTACCTAACGTAGTGAAGTTAATCATAGCCATCTGTTCCTTGCTGAACAGTGAAACTCTACAAGAATATTCAGTGCCTGGATGTAGATTGTCCAGGAATATGCTTTCACCCCGTACTACTTCTTGGTGATCATTTTCTTGGCTGTGACAGGTGATCATATACAAGTAACTTTGACTGTGAACTCTTGGAAGTTCACTATCTGGATAGCTCCAAGACACCTCTGCACAAGTTGTGGATACCTGTCCAACAGCAATGTTACGTGGAGGTCCTTGTTCAGCTGCAAAATTAGTTCACCAGTGAAAGGACACATCCCCTCTAGGTTTCTTACAGTATTGGATGCATTTAATAATTGTAAGAGCAATGTTATGTGGAGGTCCTGATTCGCAAGTTTCCTACAGTATTAGCTATGTGCTTTTGATAATGGGGGTTCCAATGCCCACCGAAAAATTACCTCCACCACTTGCTATGAGTATAGGGGATCAGCATGCAAGTAGCTAATGAATACACAGGGATTGTACAGGGCAATGGGGGTGCATAACAGTTATTTCACAGTTGTTACTTACGTGTCTTAAACTCAACCACAGCTGTAGAATTTTGTGTAATTGCTGTGTGAGCCCTAAGCACAGTGCAGGTGTAATTGGTATCAGAGTGAAAGTTCCGTGCCCTCAGTGATGTTTCACTAGTGGTGAGGGGAAACTTGTAGGGTTGAGGTTCGCATGTAAGGATATAAGTTTCATCTTCACTATCTTCTGGAGCATCCCATGAAAAATCGACAGTAGATGGAGAGAGTGGATTTGCTGTTAAATTCTCTGGTGGATCAGGATCTACAAGTACATTGTAATAGATAACTCACTTGCTGCTGTATTGCAACTTACACTCAACAAAGGGAGGTAATTTTATGATGGATGGGTCACTGGGGCCATAACAAAGTCTATTTTGTTCCACAGTTTGATAATTATGGCAGTCTAAGTGAGGACCTGGAGGCCAGTTGATTCCAAATGTCTGCAATAAAGTCGCAGCACAGTCGTTCTTGACATATTCACATAAATTTTTACAAGGTGGATATATAAAATCTGGGTATTCCTGTATGCACACCGGTGCATAGATGGAGCAAAGTAGATGAACTATAGCATTTGAACAGCCAGTGTATATAAGTGCTGAAAAATGTGCCAATTCTTTGTTTGCTTCTTCTGGGGTGGTGTGCCCTCTCAAATTAGGGAAAGTTGTGTTCACATAACCCAGCTCAGCACAAAGAGGCACTGATTCAGCTGACACACAAGTAACTTGGTTTTCATTGTTTCGCAACAAACTATTTTCTGCAATAGCTCTACTCACTGAAATAACTACCAATAGTGCCAATAAAACCATCTTGAACATTTGAATTTGAACTGCTAATATGATTATACTAGTTGACTAGATGCAGCTAGCTAGCTATATAAATAGTGTGGTATAATTATCCCAACAAAATTTTGTGTGGCAATCAAAATCAATTCAATTATAACAAATAGTCTGAATTCCTCATTGCACAGAACTAGCTAGCTACTTATAGTGCAGCATTTAAAAGGCCAATTAGCTAGCTAATAACATTTATCAACTAGGTTGACCTATTAAATGTAGCGAAAACAGTAGAAGGACCGGCTAGAAATGACGTCATAGTGAGATTCAAGATATTTCGCGAGATCAAAAATCATTACAGTACTAACATATTCTATTATACTAGCTGTTTAGCTGTGTAGCTATGCTGCAAGAAGTGATGAAACAAAGATGACTGAAGAAGGACCAAGAAGGATGAGTGAAGGACTGGATAAAATGAGTGGAATGACGAATTCTATTTTAAGTACCAGACAAGCCGGTGTCACAGTTTATTTTGTCGCTGGGAGATTCTGTCGCGGCGACAAAATATCCTAGGAAATTCTGTCGCGAGCGTATGGCACGCCAACCCTAACAAAATTAGTTCGCTCTCAATTCTACTTTAAAATTTCTCAAGTCGACTTGGTAGGACTGAAGTCGACTTGAAAAGACTGAAGTAGGTTTGACAAGACAAAAGCCGACTTAAGAGACTTTTCTTTTAAGTAGGCCCAGAAGAGCAAAAATTAGGAGAGGGAGGGGATGATAAACAAGTAATTAAGTTGATGTGGCCTAAGTCTGACTCTTTCTCAAATCTAACTGAAGTCGACTTAAAACTTTCTCAAGTCGACATTTTAGGACTATGATGTAGACTTGAGACTTTTAAAAAGAAAATTCTCTTAAGTCGGCTAAATGTCTCGAGTATAATCGCATTTCGCGCATGCGCAATCTGGAATGTTGCCATGCTGGAATCATGGAATCCACAGTTCTGTGGGGTTGGGATAGATTTTTCGAAGAAATGTCATCTTTCATAAGGGATATCAACAGACAGGCAGGAAGAGCCAACCGATCTTATTGTGAATATGCAGTAGAGAGGCTAGAAGTGTGCATTGAGAACTTGAGTTTGCTGGTGGAACTGCTGAGATCAAGACCATCCACTGTCACACAGAGAGCTGCTCATGTCGCTTCACAGTATTCAGCACAGCTGGCAGAACTCTTATCATGTTTGCAAGGGCTATATATAGAATGGCAAGAATATCTTGATGGAAGGCATCATGTAATGGGTGCTTTATCCTATTCAGCCCCAGTGATTCATTCTGCTGGACGACGAGGACGACCAAAGTTCGAAATTACCGAAGAACAAATGATGTATTTACTCTCTATGTCATTTTCATGGGTACAAATAGCTAAAATATTTGGAGTTTCGTACATGACAGTATACCGGAGAAGACAAGAATATGGTATACCAAGCAGTATTGGTAGTCCTATCACTGATAATCAATTACGTGAAATTCTTTATCAACTACAGCAAGAGCTTCCTTCTTTTGGACAAACAATGGTCTGGGGTAGAATCCGGTCAATGGGATTCAAAGTCACAAGAATCAGGATACGTAAGATAATGAGGGAAAATGATCCTATCCATACCGCATTAAGATGGAGAGGAGAATTAGCACAAAGGCAGCCGTATTCAGTAGCTGCTCCAAACTCACTTTGGCATTTAGGTGAGTATTTAACTATGTAATGGTTTCTAAAATAGCAATATTTTCATGCTCGTGTTCAATAACGAAAATTAATCATGTTACCATGTGCAAAAATTAATAATTATTACTGTTGTAGCTTAAAGTATTGTAATCTTTCTCTTTAGATGGACACCATAAGCTTATACGTTGGCGTCTAGTCACGCACTGTGCCATTGATGGTTTTAGCAGACTGGTAGTATTTTGTAAATGCTCAGGAAATAACCGTGCTAGCACAGTATACCATTTATTCCTGAAATCTGTGGAAAAATATGGCCTTCCATCCAGAATAAGGTGTGACCAAGGCAGAGAGAACATTCAAGTTGCAAGGCACATGTTAAGACATCATGGTCTACATAGAAGGTCAGTTCTTGTTGGAAGCTCAGTGCACAACCAACGCATTGAACGTCTTTGGAGAGACATGCATCGGTGTGTTACTTCAATCTTTTATCGATTATTCTACCATTTGGAAGAAAACGAGCTACTTAACCCAATTGATAATGTTCAATTATATGCTCTACATTATGTGTACAAGCCTCGAATTAATCGATCTCTACAGCAATTTGTTGAAGCGTGGAATAACCATGGAGTCAGAACTGAGCATGGACAGACTCCAAACCAACTGTTTACTGTTGGTTCACTACAACTCAGAAATGCAGGTCTAACTGCTTTGGATTTCTTTGATCAGGTGACAGATAATTACGGAATTGATAGTGACTTAGGAGTGTCCATTGCTTCCGATGAGGATGACGAAGGAGTCGAAGTGCCACAAACAGAATTAGAAATCTCAGATGACCAGATTGCTGAGCTACAATCTTTGGTCAACCCGCTAGAGGAAAGCCTAGAATTTGGGGTGGATTTGTACCTTCGTGTTTTGCAACCTTTACTTTCATTTGTAAATGATAAGCTATAATGTAGCTATAGCATGCTAGTCATTATGCAAAACTTTTATTTAATGGCTGATACTTCAAATAGAGCAATAATACATGACAGGGAAAAAATTATCATCATTATAATACTTGAAAATGTGAGTTCTCATTCAGTTGAAATGTGCATGTGCATGGGTTCATCACTTGTCACACACCATCCATTGGCCAAGCTATATCACTCCTCAAAATCGTGAGAAATTCCTCTCCAAAGACAGGGTATGTAAGATATGTGGTTGAAAGTTCCAGTATACAGCTACATGTATGGCTGATAGGCCTTCGGGCCAAGCCAACTGTGCTGTTAAAAGACACAGATATCGTCTTATCCAGCATTACTGAACTTCCTGTGACGAATCTTGCAAAATTTGTAAGATCACGATCTGCTAGGTTCCCTATAAATGTCTTCAAATAGGAAAAAACTCTTGATTGATTAGCATTCAGCTCATCAGAAATGGTGAGACTATTGATGACAGATTCAGGAGTGATATTGAGAGCTTTATAAAGACCATACAATTTCTGTACTGAAAAATCTTTCCAAAATGGATAGTACTCTGCTGGGACCCCTGCACGAAGGGAATGCATGGCACTCGATGGTTTGATACAAAGTTCATAATGAGCAACATCGGTTATTAATTTCTTGATTTGGCCTGGAGTGGGAATCTTTCGGCAACCCATCCTTCCAAGGATGCTCATTAAAGATTCCTGTAGTTCGGGTGGAAAAGTAGCTCCCTGATATTTCAAAGCTTGATGAAAAATAGAGCTTTCATAGCTACTGATAAAATCTATAAATGACTCGATAATTATTCCATCTGGAATGACCACATCACATCCAAGCAATGTATTTGCTATAACAGGAAAGGATAGTTGTATTGGGAGAAAACCACATGACATAAACCCATGCGAAAGAATAGCACCAAGAATGCTGTAATGTGAAAGATTAGCATGTGGATGAACTACAGGAATATAAGTAGTTCCACCATCCATATCACTCGGGTATGCTGCTTCCCAAAATGCAGAAAACATGTCTCTTGACACCCCCCCCCCCCCCCCCCCCCCCAGTGTCTACAGCTTGTTCATCCTTGTAAGAAATACGAAATGGAAACTCTCCAAGTAGGGTGCGAAGTTTACTTGTATACAAATCGATACAATCTTGATAAAGAGTTGATCTGGATATAGTATGGGGTAATCCGTGATGAGTGTCAATACTATCAAGCATGAAAAGCTCTCGTCTCTTCTCGACTAGAAATGAAAATAACTATAATGCAAGTTGAAGGAAATTGGCTAAAGGGGGATGCACATCAGGGATGCTTATACACTGCACTATATTATGTACATGATTATGAAATATCACAGCTATCAACTATAATCATGCACATACCTTCAAGTATAACTTTATAGGGTACATCAACAGTCTCATTCACCTGATAATAGGTGGTTATTGTACAGTCATGGTAATGGTGGTAGGATATGTGATACCTTTGAATTAGTGTCATCGTGATCACTGTCACCATCTTTTATATTAATTGAAGAGCTTTCTAAAATAATAGTAATCATACAAAGGAGAAACAACAAAGACAAACAAACAAACAACCTACCAGTATTATTTGAACTGATCTCTGCCACCTTATTAGAATGACCACAGGTATCAGTATTGGCTTGAACAAATGAAATTTCTAGAATATCAAATGTGAAAACTACCGTATATGTGAGGGAAAAAAAGCCTACCACTACTCTCATCTCTGCCTATAGCACTCCAGCTTTCACGTATCTTTCTTCGTAACTGGATTAATTGTACCAAGATGAATGTGTGTGTGTGTGTGTGTGTGTGTGGGGGGGGGGGGGGGGGGGATCACCTCTTGTGTACTTTGTTCATTGATCTAAAAATATATATTGATGATAACATGCATGCCTTACACAAGTTTATATGTGCATCTTACATTTTCTGAAACAGAACTGTGACCAACCACTTCCTTTCTTTGTTTCCTGAAATGTTCCTTAGCCTGATCTATGGAAAGAGATTCAGCATAAGCTCTGTCCTGTTCAGCTATAATCCTCCTTGTTTCAGCCAAGGACTCTGAAGTCTAAAATAATAAAATAATAAAGAGCATTGATTATGATTAGTGACATAACATACCCTGGATATCGACACATTAGGAAGATCTTCATCACTTGCACTTGAGCTGATTGTGTAAATAGGTGATTTGTTTTTCTAAATAAGGATAATAGGACTAATAGTGGGAGTGCATAATATGCAAGCACATTGCTAGCTTGCCACAAAATATTATTGTTACCTTAAGTTTAGATAAAATAGTGGTAGCTTTTTTCAAATTCCTAGCAGTTCTAGGTGAGTATTCAAAATCACTATCGCTGTCACTGATCACCTTTATCATAATTATCATAATTGTCATAACTTATAGCATAAATAAAATCATACCTTCCTAGGTACTTTTCTTTTCCTAGCTACTGGTGGTTCAGGACTACTATTTCCATCCTTATCAAAAAATAAATAATAAATGGATATATGGCTATAGCAAAGTGAACATACCATATTAAATTCCTTACAGAGGTATAAACCGCCTTTTCTTCCTATTACCTTCTCCCCATCAATATGCTGGTCTTCACATTTTATTAAACTATGTCCAGAAGTATCACAATCAAGGACCACAAAATCATTGACACTAAAAGCTCTTATAATTTTATTTTTCACTTCTTGATAGCTCATTCCTCGATTAAATTTAATACTTTGGATTTTCCCCTTGGATGCTAGCTTTTGCCTGTTTTTTCCCTTGGGGATGGAAGGAGAATAGTGGTCCATCATGACTACAGTCATGGTACTATCACGTTGTCGTTTGATAGCTGCTTTTTTCTTCATCTGCCTATCGCGAACAACTGAGTGAGCAGCTGGATCAAAAGGCTTCTGTGCTCTACTGCTAGATGGGAAGAATGATGCCAGTGCTTTAGCTTCTGCCTGGGTAGGAGCCTTCACTTTGGTAATCATTTTCAGACATTCCTCCCCACGAGACTTCGGGGGTACAATTGAGGAAGTAATCACAGTCAATTTGTCACCATCTATTACAGGCTCATCATCGTGTACATCCACAAAAGCCTCCCATTTCTTTGAAAATCGTTGCAAAATGAGGCTTCCATCACTAAATGCAGACTTAACTCCCAAAGCTTCAAGCTTAGAACCAATTCGGTTTCTAAGTTCACCTTTTGGGGATTTAATACTTGTCCTGGACTCATTGTATTCAAATAAGACTTCTATTTCCTCCATGGCATGCCAATCACCTATTTAATACAAACCAAGTGAATCAATAGCTACTAGCTATCCATAAAACGACTAACTCACTCGAATCACACCTCTCCTTGGTAAATAAAGCAGTAAGCAAGTGAAAAAAAAAAATGATTAGCAGACGGCTACTTTCTGAACAGCTGCTCGCATCTACGCATGCGCACAATATTACCGCGTATATTGGCCTAATGCCTGATGCGCATGCGCCTGCATTCCCCGGCCGGCCAGCCTAGCGCCTGCATGCATGAATGAGAGAATTCTCAAGTCGACTTAGTCCTAAAATGTAGACTTGAGAAAGTTTATAGTCCTACCTCAAGTCTACATCAGTCGACTTAGTCCTAACATAGCAGACCTACGTATTGTATCTATGATGTCGACTTGAGAAAGTTTTAAGTCGACTTCAGTTCTACCAAGTCGATTTGAGAGATCTTAAGTGGACTTAGTCATCTCAACCGGACTTAGGCTAAAAGCCGACTTTGGACGTTAGAAAAGTCTCTCAAGTCGGCTTCAGTCTTGTCAAGCCTACTTCAGTCTTCTCAAGATGACTTCAGTCCTGCCAAGAAATTTTTAAGTAGACTTGAGAGCGTACTAATTTTGATAGGGTTGGCGTGCCATACGAGCGACATAATTTCCTAGGATATTTTGTCGCCGCCAGGATATATTGTCGCTGCATATATAAAGTACCTATCGGAGAGGTGGTATGATTATACAAAGACAATCGGTCACCAACGAATTGCTCTCCTAGCAATAAAACATATCCTAGATCGTTTCTGTCTAGGGATTGGCACATTCTACCAGCATAGTTTTGGGAATAATAGGTCTATCAAAGCAGAAAGCATAATGCTGGCATAATAGGCTATCGAAAGTGAACTCCATTGTTGATCTTGAATGTATTTATCATGTGTGCCTACACTAGCTAGCCTAGCTTGACCAAACTTGTCTGCTAGTGAGATATATAGCAAATAGCTATTTACGTAGTCTTTCAATACATGATGACATCATGTAAGAGCATAATTAAAGAATAATAGATCAGTAAAAAAAGAATAATGACTTTATAAAGCTGGAATTGAAGAATAGAATAATAGGGAAGCAAAAAAGCATAATGTGCCAGTCCCTATTTCTGTTTTGGTGATAAATCTTTTCTATAATGGGATTTTTTTTCTAGTTTTTTCACTAGTTATTTCTATAGATAAAATGAGAGATAGAGCAATGCTATTTATAGGTGCATCAAAATCTCAAGCTTGTTAGCTATTCACCTTTATAGTTGGGTGTATATTATGTATATATCACTCATACTTCAAAGGAGCATGTTTTTTTCTAGTATCTTATATTTTTTGCAAGTGTGTAACGATGGAATATTTCACTGGTTTATAGCAGCAAATTATTATCAACTGATCTATATTGATGTGAATGCATGATAGAGCTTTATACAAATCAGTATTGGAAAATATCTACTTGCATATAATAGCTAGCTTGATGCTACAGAGCAACATGTCTCTTAACTACTATAGAAAGTAAAAAATTATTCTACATATAGTTCTTTATATATATATACTGCTATAACATAGCTAAAGTGAGCGATATAACTAGTCACATATAGCTACAACTAGCTAATATAGTATAGAGCTTGATAAGTAAGAGACAAGATATCCTGGGAGATTTTATTACCGTGCACAGGAGATTTTATTACTAGCTATAGTAGATAATAGCTAGCTATAGCTATAGTGAGCAATAATCCTAGGAGATTGAGGAGATTTTATCTCTATTATTATTATTATTATTATTATTATTATTATTATTATATTGATTTACAGCACAAGATGACGTTTAAGAAACAACAAAAAAGAAGATGGGGCAATTAGAGCAGGCTGAGGATCCAGACTGGCCTGGCGACCAGGAGAGGATTTTTAAAAAAACCACAACAAACAAACAATCAAACGAAAAACAACAACAGAAAAAAGATTGGTTAATGGTTACATGTCCTATAATTATAATTGGGTGGCTTGGGATTTGACATACATTTTCGGCAAGGGCAAACAAGATGGAATGTGCAAGTGCATGTTATTGGCTTCAAAACTTCTCAGAATAACTGACCAAAGGTAATCTTAGAGTTTGGATTTGATGGTAGGAGCACCTAAGGTTGGTTATATCAATTGGTGGCAGAGAGTCCATAATCTAGTCAGCCTGTTGTGATGTGGATCCCAGATACTGGCACCGTAGTCTAGGATTGGACTACTATAGCATAGTAGGCGGGTAAGGCAATTGGAGTCTGCTAGGTGAAAGTGCCGATATAAGAAGCCAATAATGCGTTTTGCCTGACAGCAGGTGTGCAGACGTCCTAGTCTGGCATAGCGGCATACCCAGGAGAGATTCCTAGGTACTTGATGAAGGACACAGTCTCAATAGCCTTCTGTCTAATTTTAGGACAAGTGGCCTTTATTACTAGGAGAGCAATTTGTTGGTGACCGATTGTCTTTGTATAATCAGATATAGCTATACCACCTCTCCGATAGGGCTGTCCCAATTATTCCAGAATAATTTTGGGAATAATAGGTGCTTGCAAGAACAGAATTATTCCAGCCTAATGGGCCTTTCAAAGGCCACAAAGGTCAGTTGCTCTAATTAAAGCCAATTATCTACTCACATGACACATGGTGGGTCATGACTCTCATGGCTGAAACCAGCAGCAGCTTCCATTGATACTCATGACCGAGTTCTGCTGCTGCTGAACGAGTATTTTCTCTTTTACAGAATTGCTTCACTCAGAGACAATCTTCTTCACTCGAAGACTATGTTACAGTATAATCGCTGACTCTCGAGTCCCAACTGGTTTTTGTACCCATGCACTAATTTTATAATTTTGATTGAGAATAATGGGGGAATCATTGGGAATAATAGGAGCATTTAGAGAGAAATTCTGAATAGAATAATAGGTTAAAAAAATAGAATAATTGGGACAGCCCTACTCTCCGATAGGTACTTTATATGCAGCGACAATATATCCTGGCGGCGACGAAATATCCTAGGAGATTATGTCGCTCGCGACAGAATTTCCTAGGATATCTTGTCGCCGCGACAGAATCTCCCAGCGACAAAATAAACTGTGACACCGGAATCACTACTAGTAGGTAAAGGGTTCCTTTAGTAAAGATGTTGAGAAGTAGAACCAGAATCTTATCCCCTGTTGCAGTTTGCTGTAAGAGAACTATCGAGGTAGGTTATATATTGTACATTATCTTTACTGCTATGGATAGTATCAAGCTTACAATGTCAATGAAGTTGAATCCAAATGACAAGAAAGGTGGAACCATGAATCATCACAAAGCATTCCCTGGAAAGATCCAAGTTCTATGTCCTGTCCATGTTCCCATATCCATTGGGACGGCTGCACATGGGCCATGTTAGAGTGTACACCATCAGTGATACATTGGCTTGCTGTCGACGAATGAAGGGGAAAACGGTAAATTGCAAGTAACACAAGTCTAGCAACTAGGCGAGATTTATTGTTGGCTTGCGTTATAGTTTTATGATTTAGGCCTGTGATGTGTACGGTGCAGGTATTACACCCTATGGGCTGGGATTCATTTGGTCTGCCGGCAGAGCAGCTATTAATAAAGGCATCAATGGACCAACTAGTATATCTCTACAAAATTAATTATAATGATACTATGAAATAATTACCATACTCTAGTGTAGTTGACCCTTTACCATATTTCCTTATTGATGGTAAAGGGTCAGGTCTACCACAAGATTGCGAATATTAACTGGACTCAAGGAACTTCATCTTTTGTGCCCTTTGCACATTACATTACATGAATTCTCAGCTGAAATTTTTTTCTTCTTTCATAGCAACATTCAAGTAACGAGAGGGCAAATGGATAGTCTGGGATGTCACTTTGATTGGAACAGAGTAAGTACCATGTTAACGTTCGATACTGTCAGAGATATTCAATCCCTTAGGAAATCTGCACTAGCTCACCTGATTACTATAAATGGACGCAGTGCCTTTCTTTGCAACTCTATAAACATGGATTAGCTTACAAAAAAATGGCAAGTTTGTAGGGCCTGGATTCTCGGTAGCGTGATGGCTTGTTTGCATTCAGGCTCTTGTAAGCTGGGATCCTGTCGATCAAACTGTACTGGCCAGTGAGCAGGTTGATGCAGAAGGAAATTCATGGCGTTCAGAGGCTAAAGTTCAACAAAAGTTCCTCAGCCAGTGGTTCTTCGAAATATCAGACTATGCTGAGGTTTGTCATATGTATGTATATTTGCTGAAATGATTTGAATTGGAATGATGTTTAGGAATTGTTGGATGGATTGGGATGGATTGCTAAAGAGCATGATTTATTACTTTCAATCATTTGAGAGAAAATGGTGAAGGAACTTTATGCAATTCTGATAAGGTACCCCACTGGCCCTACCAAACGGAGTACGCTCTCTCCTTTTCATTTTTTCTTCATTTTTTCTTGTTATCTTTAATGGTGGTTTCTTGTTGGTAACTTAATTCCTCACTCAAATTGCTTATATCAGTAGGGTCAAGCCTATAGGAGTGTACTTTTTTTTTCTTGTTGGCTTTAGATAACTTCAGTGCCTGAGGATCAGCTTCCTATTGAATTACCAAATAATGTTAAGTTGAGTGGTCGTGGTCCTTCTCCCCTAGCTCAAGCCAGAGAATGGCAGGTTGCTAGCTGTGGAAAGTGAGTTCTATGTGGCTGTACAGCTCTCATAATGAATTGATGCTGATATTATCTTATGCATTACACATTATTATGTATGTATGTAGGGCTGATTGCTGTGCAAGGAGAGAGACTGACACTATCAATACCTTTGTGGATTCCTCCTGGTACTTTTTGAGGTACATCAATCCAACAGAACAATCAAGGTACGTAATTATTGGTAACGAGTAGTATTCCAGGCTCCTAAATGTGACTACTCTCTTGAGCACTTTTTGTGCTTGTCTGAAATATTGCTCCCACACGTTGCACACCTTCTGCTGATAAATAAAACACTGTGTGTATGTACAAGATAAGGTTACTGAGCATGGCAGTTGTATTTGTTTACAATGGTCATTACATTCTTATGGTCTTGTCACTGAATGATTCACTTATCATAAATGAACAAACGGTTTTTGACTATATATATTTGCATATCATATCATATCTTCAGACCTTTTCTTTAAGTGGATGCCAGTGGATGTCTATATTGGAGGCAATGAACATGGTATGTATCCAGTAAGTAATTTGAAAATATATTGTGGAATAGACAGGCTTCAAATGCAGCCTTTGCAAGCTAGACAAGGGGTATAATGATGACACCCTAATATCTCTATCAATTCACCTTCAATATGTCATTGCGCAGTTTGGCAATATTTCATGTTACAAATAATTCATGAGAACAATATTTGTTAATTTAATTTCCAATGTGTAGCTTGCTTTTAATTGGTTTTAACACTAGATTGTAATATTTTTGGATAGTAACATGCATCCGAAATGAAAAAATTATAAGTTTCAGAGAGATAACCCAAAACAGAAATTTATCTACCTACATAATTGGATATAAATTAATGTCACTGGAATAATATGATCCTTGCGTATCGTAGTTCCTCATTGTGTTTCTCTGCATCAGTGAATGGCAGCATTTCATAAATTTAACAATAGCTTCAACTTTTGCAGCAATTCTCCACCTCTTGTATGCCCGCTTCATCACACGTTTCACTATAATATTAGTAAACTCAAGACAAGAGAACCATTCCAGAAATCATTAACTCAGGTGTGTACCATGTTAGAGTAAGCACGAACAGTCCAAGTTATTTGAGTGTTACGTGTCAGGGAATGGTGGAAGGGAAGACCTACAGGGAAAAAATCAGTGGTCGTTACCTCAGAAAGGAGTCCTGAGCATGCTAATTTCGGTGGAACGTGTGAAGACATAAAGGAGAGCTGGGGAAAGATGTCCAAGTCTAAGCACAATGGAGTGGACCCCCACAATGTGATAGAGTAATACGGTGCTGATGCTGTCAGATTATTTATGCTCTTTAAGGTATGTACCACCTAAACTGAGTGTTAAACTGCTTCTCACATATTAATTTTGTGTGTTTTAGGCTCCTCCCAACGTGCACATCCAGTGGAATATCCGTGCCATCAAGGGTACACAAATGGCTCAATAGGATTTGGATTCTGTGCCATGATCACATTAGTGCTTGTCAGTCATCTTCAGCTCATGAGTGCAGTGATGAGGATAAGAAATGATTAGTCTCTCTTCAACACAGTACTATCAAGCAGGTATTAAACTGCATAACTTCTTTACTTCCCCAGTAGTGGACTCACTATTTATAACAATAACAAGATAAAAATGATATGGAGGGATGATGCCTACATCAAGTTCCTATAGGATATAGAGACCCTTGTTTGTGAGTAACCTTCCTTCAGAAATACTTTTGTTCATCATCCACCTGTTTTGGGGGAGCTGGGATATTGATGGAATGGAATTTTCCTGACTATCTTTTTTCCAGCCTTGAGACCCTGACTAGTTAGCTCATACATCTTAAGATAGCCTGAACTACATTATGTTGGCAGACCCCAATCTCTGTCTTACTATTAGTGAAAAGAACTAGCATGTGTATATCTTTGGTAAGGGATTGTCAATGTGGGAAATGTAGTACAATTGCTAATCTGTACAGTCCAAACAAATGCACTGTAAGCATGGGGAAGGATGAAAGTTCTCCTTGATGGTAGTGAAGCAGTAAGGTACTCAGGGAAACATTAAGAGGGAAGTCATATTTTCTGTACTGGAAATTCTTCCATATATCTGTGTTCTTTCCCTTCAGGTAACTAACCTGCTTGAGTCTCGTCTCATACATACATACGTACAATGTTGCTGTAGCACAACTGATGATATTTTGTAATCAGTTTAAGAAGCTTTCTGGAGTATCATCGTAGTCTGGAAGTTTTATGTACGTTATTGGCGCCCATGGCTCCTCATATTGCATCAAATCATTGGCAGGAGTTAGAGAGAGATCAAAACCTTTGGTAAGTAGTAGTGTAAATAAATTATATGCATCTATAAATAATTATAATTATTTAAAACCAAGTTTCTTTTTAACTTTAAGATTCTTTTTGCATAAGCTGTTTTATTTTCCTCTTGAGCATGTTCTGAACATTCATAACGCTTAACATGTCATTTTGATAACTTTTATTTTAATTAAGGGAAATGTTTTCCGCCAAGTTGGACAGAATCTCTGATATTGCAGGAGTCAACTACTGTGGTACTGCAGATATTTATTAATGTATAGGCTGATAGATTTGTGTCAAACAAAGAAAGCGAGGAATCAGTACTAAAGTCGTCCCTTGATCATTCGCTATATTTATCGGTTCTAACTTTCTCGGTTCTCGACCGTTTATAATACCAGCAGAGAGCTGATCACCCACTCTATGAGCTAGTTTTGAAATTTGAAATTTGGTTAAGAATTGAGAAAGTTATAGCAGTTATAGTTATGATGATCACAGTATCAGGTGAACGCAAATAGATGAGTGTGATAATATCATGTATCATTTTGCGGGTTAATGGGGTCAGAAAGGGATCATTTTCTGTCCCGTCAGAAATGTGTGAATCGTGAATCCCTGCAAAGTGAAGCCGTTAAAGTTGATCTTGAACAGAATATGCTTTGTAACAGTGATATGAGTTCCACTAAAATATATGTGGCACCTCATGGTCGAGTTATTAATTTTGCCAAGTAATATAATTTTTGTATAACGCAGCTTTGGAAAATCAATATTATCTCGTCTCACCTTTATTAAGTCTTGGTAGAGTGATATGTGTGCACAGCACTATTATAGCTAAAGAATGCGCTGATTATGTACTAGACTGTTATTATAGCTGTGTGATCGATACTTCATGTCGTTATTAAAGGTTATTACAGGGGAGAGGTTGAATTGTGATCGCAGAGTTACACACGCTGTGAAATTTCCAAGAGAAACTTGAAGGAAACAGTGTATTTTTTGTAGGATACGCAAAGGCACGGTATATTTCATGACATTTTAAATAGAAAACAAGGAAATATGCCGTGCCTTCGTATATTCCTTATCAAGTTTCCTTCAGGTTTCAGGCTAAGATATCTCCTAATTTTCAGTGACACATTCAATGTATAATGGGGCTTCATAAAACAGTGTCAACCACCCATTCTACGACTTCTATTATGTTCAAAATTCATCATTGCCATGACGTTAAGGAAGAGCGGAGGGGTTTGGGGCTTAGTATTACAATGATGCTATTAATCGTTGGAAAATTGACAGTCAAGGCAACAGAGGACGGACTTTGATAACTCTCATGCCATTTTTATTTGTGCTAACGTCAATTTATCATAAAAAGGCACTAATAGATGTGATTAACATTGACCATATTATGTAGTGTAAACTGACTTGTGGCAGAAGTGAAGAACTAATCAATGCTATACATTGTCCATGTGATGTGCTCTTCTTCACATGCAAGGAATATAGCAGACTTCCCTTCATTTTCCTGCAGGTCAGTTTGAGCATGCTATCAAGAAGCAAGTTGACCACTTCCTTATGTCCCTGTCTACTGGCAAGCAATAAAGCACTCCACCCATCTTTATCCTGCAAGTCGATATTTAATAGCGCCACCACCCAGTAGTACATCAACCACTTCAGTGTATCCAGCTTTGCTGACATCAAAGGAGAGAATCAATTTCTGTTAAATAGTAGATTGACCTGAGCATCATTTTCCAATAGTACTTTGAGTACTTTGCTCTTATTCTGTATAGCTGCATACTGAACGGTTGATAGGTCTCCTTTTGAACACACGTCTATCTGAATACCATTTTCTAGCAAATAACCCATTTGTACTTGCACTCATCAATGCTGATGATCCATCATTCTGCACTAAGTTGACTGCAGGACCCTTTTCAAGCAACCAACTTACCATTTCATTTCGATTTTGTTCAATCGCAATTATTAATGCAGACCTTCCAAATTTTTCCTGTAAGTCTATTGTGTCCACTCCTTAATAAAAGTTCTTTGTGTCCTTCGTTAGTTGCGTTCATTAATGCTGACCACCCAGAATCACCTTGTGTGTCAACCTCTTCCAACAATAGAGAAAGTGATCAATTATCAGATGGGCATCTGGTACCTACGATTTAGGTATCAAAAGACGATTCAGAATCCTTACTGTGGCTGTTTATTCATATACATCATTAAAGGAGTTGTTTAGACAAAAATATATTACAGACAGGTACCAGTAGGTAAAATTGTCAAAGTTGTAAGACAGGAAGTTCCATCCTTCCACTATCTTTGTCTACAATTATAGAAGTCAAGCTTCAAATACCACTGCAATAACGTAAGGCACTATAGGGTAATCAATATTCAGACGGCAAAAAATGGGCTGATTTTGAATTTGACCCACTTATAATGACAGTAACAATAGTACCATTTACGTGGATCATTCTCAATGCACCTCGAAATAGCTATACCTGTTGATCAAGTACCTCAATCAAAGATTCCTCATCAAGAATATTATAGCTGAAGATTTGAAATGGAGCATATATCATTTCCCAACTATACAGGCTGTATAAATCCTATAAATTGTGAATTACTGTGGGATTTAGTATATCAAGTGTTCCAGCCATATTGAAACTATCATTTCATTTCATTTCATTTCATTTCATCATTCAATTATTTCATCGTTTTATGATCATTCCATGACCGTGCATGTTTGCTCTCTGTTTTTATTTTGTTTTGTTCATTTGATGCAGCTACCTAGCACCACTGCTATAATCTGGCTTCGAATATTGAAACGACGGTTTCATTCTTGATGATAAAGCGAGATGGTTTTTATGAACTTTATATGTAGCTTCAGTATCTAATTACAGCCTTCAGCAACATATCTGTGATAATTTATTGTACTGCTAATGATTACAGTTATTTATAGCTACTTGTGAGTACTGTAAGCTTACCTTGTCCTTTCAGCTCATCTATAGTATGCTTGCTAAAGCCAGAGCTAGCTATCCAAGCTTTATAGGTTATTATCATAGACAATTATTTTCGCGCGAAATTTCTCCAACACAGAGTGTCCGCACGAAATATCCCGTTTCCAATCCCGGGGCGGAGTATAGTATCTATGATATGAGTTAAGAGTTCATGTGTCGATTGATCTTTGAGATAGAGCTAGGCAGGTCTAGCTTCCGGTTCACAGTTTATTTTGTCGCTGAGAGATTCTGTCGCGGCGACAAAATATCCTAGTAAATTCTGTCGCGAGCGACCTAATCTCCTACGCCGCCAGGATATATCGTCGCTGCATTAATAAAGTAGCTATCGGACAGGTGCTATAGCTATATCTGATTATACAGCTAACCAACAAATTGCTCTCCTAGCAATAAGGATCTCCTAGATCGTTACTACTCCAGAGTTTGATATGGGCTGTGTTTACTGTCCCGGTAACGGGAGCGGCCACTTCTTCACAGATTCAGACTAGGACACTTAGAAAAATTTTCAAAGATTGAAAAAGAAAAAAACAACTCCAATTCGGAATCGAACACGAGACCACACGCAGTACCACACTGTAAAAACTAAAGTGTGCATAGAACACCCAAATTGTCGCAATGTTCACACAAAATGCATTTTGGTGTGAACATTGCGACAATTTGGTGCACCATGCACACTTTAATTTTTACAGTGCAACCATTATATCTATGTATAACTAACCGATGCGCTACGGTGTAAAACACCCTCTAACTTCAAACTCTATGGTTGCCTTAGGGAACCCTTTGGGCCTGCCATAACAGTGCCCTCTAACGCTCGCTGCGCTCGCATTATAATATTATAGTCCCGGTGTCAAGTAAAAATGGGGACCCCCACAAAATGGGGACCCCCATCCCCATTTTTTTGTAATTTTGGGGACCCCCATGCCCAAATTTATCATAAATATGGGGATCCCTCAAGAATTTTAGGGACCCCCTAATTATGGATCACCATCCCCATTTTTAAGTAATTTGGGGACCCCATGCCCAAATTTATGTAAATATGGGGACCCCCTAATTATAGACCCCTATTCCGTAATTTTGTGGACCCCCATGCCCAAATTTTAATATGGGACCCCTCAAGAATTTTAGGGACCCCCTAGCTAATTATGGATCACCATCCCCATTTTTAAGTAATTTGGGGACCCCATGCCCAAATTTATGTAAATATGGGGACCTCCTAATTATAGACCCTGTAATTTTGTGGATCCCCATGCCCAAATTTTAATATGGGACCCCTCAAGAATTTTAGGGACCCCCTAATTATGGATCACCATCCCCATTTTAAGTAATTTGGGGACCCCATGCCCAAATTTATGTAAATATGGGGACCCCTAATTATAGACCCCTATTCCAATTTTAAGTAATTTTGTGGACCCCCATGCCCAAATTTTAATATGGGGCCCCTCAAGAATTTTAGGGACCCCCTAATTATGTATCACCATCCCCATTTTAGTAATTTGGGGACCTCATGCCCAAATTTATGGGAACCCCCATGCCCAAAGTTATGTAAATATGGGGACCCCCTAATTATAGACCCCTCTTCCAATTTTAAGTAATTTTGTGGACCCCCATGCCCAAATTTTAATATGGGACCCCTGAAGAATTTTAGGGACCCCCTAATTATGTATCACCATCCGGATCTCATGCCCAAATTTATGGGGACCCCATGCCCAAAGTTATGTAAATATGGGGACCCCCTAATTATAGACCCCCGATCCCATTCTTAAGTAATTTAGGGAACCCCATGCCAGTTAATCATAAACATGGGGATCCCTCAATAATTTTGGGGACCCCCTAATACGGACACAATAATTATTTTTGATATGATTGTTTCAAATATCCTTATATAAACCAGGCCTATAATATTTTTTAAAGATTAGATCATTGGTTCGGTGGATACCCAAGTGGCTATCATCATGAATATGTAGTTGCAATAATTCGTCTTTGCTTTTCAGTATCTTCAACCACAAGCCTGGGCTTAGCTCGAGACTTTGCCTTACCTACTCAAATGCAGTCATAATAATCTCCTATAGCCCTACACATATGGCAAGGTATAAACCCTCATAGGATGTAGAGGACCCGGAGCAGGAGTTTGAAAGTATAGCTACTAAATTTTAATTTGTATAGAATAACTGAATCTCACTGACTATAGCTATAACATAAATTCTCACCAGTCCTATACAAAAAAAACTAAACAAGAAAAAACATGAAAAGCAAGAAAAGACATGCACAAAACCAATAACCACTACCCCATTACGTAATGCATAAATGGCAAATCATGAAAAAACCTGTCACAACAAAAGCACACACACATTAAAAGGTGTAATGATACAAAGTAATGAAATGATGGCATGAACTAACCATCAATCTATAGTATAGGGCTATGGAAATGTTAGTTGTGCACCAATTCAAGTTGGGCCGACTTTATTGAAGAGTTCTCTCTCTCTCTCTCTCTCTCTCTCTGCAGGGATGATCCAATAAGGGCCTAAGGGCTCATAGATAGCTAGAGAAGATTGCGTGCAACTATTGCGTATCTACAATTGGTATTTATCCTCACTTTGTCCACCAATATAGTAGAGATCAGCCTCCATCACTATGAAAAACTTACACCTTTTTCTTAGGGCTAGTTTGTCATCCTTTTCAAAGCCTTCTGGATATATACCATCGCTAATGTAGTTATATATTTGGTCAAAGATAAACCTTCCCTGAGCATCTTCCATCTTCAGCTGGACTGTAGTACAGGATTTAGCGAGCTTTTTGCTTTACTTACGGCGCATGCGCCCCAATCCCGCGCGCAGAGCATGCATGGGGTCCCTAATTTTACAGGGGGGACCCTAATTTTACGATAATTTTGGGGTCGGGGGTCCCCAAATTTATGGGGTCCCTAAATTTACGTGACACCGGTGTCACAGTTTACCGGTATTTTGTCGCTGGGAGATTCTGTCGCGGCGATAAAATATCTGTCGCGAGCGACCTAATCTCCTTGGATATTTCGTCGCAACCAGGATATATTGTCGCTGTATATAAAGTAGCTATTTGAGAGGTGGTATAGCTTTATCTGATTATACAAAGACGATCGCTCGCCAATAAATTACATGCCCTAGCAATAAAAAATCTCCTAGGTCGTTTCTGTCTTAGTGATGAATTTCTTCTATAATAAAAATTTCTCCTAGGTTATTTTTAAACTAGTGATTAGCTATATTTCCATGCTGTTTATAGGTGTATTCGCTCATACTTCAAAGGAGCATGTTTTTTTTTTCCTAGTGTCTTGCTTAGGTAGAAAGTTAATCGTGTGTGTTAATATTTTTTGCAAGTGTACAGCAATGGAATATTTATAACTGATCTATATTGCATGATTGAGCTTTATACAAGTTAGTATTGGAAAATATTCTAGATAGCTACTTATGTGTAATAGCTAGTTAGATAGCTGTAGTAGTTTATCATGTCACTTTAGTCTATTTTATTATTGAACGTGCAGTTTCGGGTTCGATTCCCGATATGTAGCTAGCTATTTAGCTGTCATAGCAGTATAAAAACTATAATTTTCTATAGTAACTAAGAGACATGTTGCTCTGTAGCACTTATTATAATTATCACTGCGCTAAATACCTTACCTTTCACCCTTTCTTATTTTGTGTAAGATTTCTCTGTTCGCCAGGTACCTACACGGATGGTCTATAAATTATACGCGCGCATGCCATGTTTCCAATCCTGTGTACTAGTATCTTTCATTTTATACCAAAAGTGAGGCAGCTAAACTTCTATTTTAGTAGTAGGAGTGCCACGAAACTTTTCAGTCACCTGTTTTCACGTTTTTCTTCCATAGCATCAGTAAATAGACTAAACGGACATGTACAGTTATAGGTGATTGAGCCTTTTCACTTATAATTATAATTATTGCTGCGCTAAATACCTTGCCTTTCACCCTCTTTCATATTTTGTGTAAGATTTCTCTGTTCGCCAGGTACCTACGCGGATGGTCTATAAATTATACACGCGCATGCCGTGTTTCCAATCCAGTCTAGTATATCTATGATATAATTTTTTACTTTCTATAATAGCTAAGAGATATGTTTATAAAAAAAACATGCGCTATACCTAGCTAATTTATATGCAGCGACTATATATCGACGAAATATCCTAGGAGCTCGCGACAGAATTTCCTACGATATTTTGTCGCCGCGACAGAATCTCTAAGCAACAAAATAAACTGTGACCCTGGCACTAGGTGCCGGGCTCGTTCCCTGAGCGACCGATCCCGTTCCCGGGACTGTAGACACTGCGTTCTATAAACTGCTATAACATAGCTCAAAGTGCATGATCTACATAATAATTTGCTAGTAATATATAGAGCTAGATAAAAAAATATCTTGAGAGATTTTATTACTAGATAATAGCTAACTATAGATATATATTATAGTGAGCAACAATTCTAGGAAATTTAGATCGTCACTCTATATTATTATTATTTTATTATTTTTTTAAAATAATAATAAGGACAATATCAATGAGTTCTGTTTACAAGTTCATCAAAATCACAAGTTTGTAGGCTATTAAGTTCTTTTTTTGTTATAGTGTTTTGCTTAGCTAGAAAAAAGTTAATATTTTTTGCGTGTACAGCGATGGAATATTTATAACTGATGTACTGAATGCATGATTGAACTTTAAACAAAATCAGTATTGGAAAATATTATAGATAGAATAATAACTAGCTAGATGCTACAGAGCAACATGTCTCTCAGCTATTATAGAAAGTAAAAAATTATAGTTCTTTCTATCGTAAATATACTAGACTGCGTACACAGGATTGGAAACTTGGCATGCGCGCGTATAGACCATCCGTGTAGGTACCTGGCGAAAAGAGAAATCTTACACAAATAAGAAAGAGTGTGAAAGGCAAGATATTTAGCGCAGCAATAATTATGATTATAAGTGAAAAGGTTCAATGATCTATAGCTGTAGTAGTTTATCATGTCAGTTTAGTCTATTTACTGTTGCTATGGAAGAAAAACGTGGAAACAGGTGACTGAAAAGTTTTGTGGCACTCCTACCACTAAAATAGAAGTCTAGCAGCCTTACTTTTGGTATAAAATGAAAGATACTTGTACACAGGATTGGAAACAGGGCATGCGCGCATATAATTTATAGATCATTCGTGTAAGTACCTGGCGAACAGAGAAATCTTACACAAAATAAGAAAGGGTGAAAGGCAAGATATCTAGCGCAGCGATAATTATAATTATACAAGTGAAAAGGCTCGATGACCTATAGCTTTAGTAGTTCATCATGTCAGTTTAGTCTATTTACTATTACTATGGACAAAAAACGTGAAAACAGGTGACTGAAAAGTTTTGTGCCATTCCTACTATGTACTAAAATAGTAGTCTAGCTGCCTTACTTTCGGTATAAAACGAAAGATACTAGTTGACCATATGTACTCAAGTAGTAATTTTGTGCAGGGCTGGAGATGGCATGCCATTTGCCATTGATGGTGTAAGAAGCCATTTCACTATGTTGAGCGAGCGAAGCGAGCGTTAGGTGTATGGAACGTACTATTCGCGCGCACTGTTGTGACTCCAAGGCTAGGCAATACTCGTCCAAAGGGCTCCCTAAGGCAACCAAAAAGTTTGAGGTTAGAAGTATAAATATCGGATATTTGCAGCGTTGCCACTGTAGCGCATCGCATCGGTTAGTGCCGTGTATTATTGAACGTGCGGTTACGGGTTCGATTCCCGATATGTATAGCTAGCTATTGAGCTATGTTATAGCAGTATAAAAACTATAATTTTTTTACTTTCTATAGTAGCTAAGAGACATGTTGCTCTGTAGCATCTAGCTAGTTTACACGTAGATAGCTATCTAGAATATTTTCCAACACGGATCTGAATCATCCATTCACATCAATATAGCTATAGATCGGTTATAAATATTCCATCGCTGTACGCATGCAAAAATATTAACTTTCTACCTAAGCAAGACACTAGAAAAAAAACATGAGCGAATACACCCAACTATAAAGGTGAATAGCTAACAAGCTTGAGATTTCGATGCACCTATAAACAGCATAGAAATATATCTAATAACTAGTAAAAAAATATCCTAGGAGATATTATCATTATAGAAGAGATTCATCACTAAGACAGATACGAACTAGGAGATTTTTATTGCAGGGCATGCAATGATAATATGCTCCATTTCAAATCTTCAGCTATAATGTTCTTGATGAGGATTCATTGAGCATTAGGTGTATGGGACGTATTATTCACCCATAGGGCTTTCTAAGGCAAAGAAAGAGTTTGATGTTAGAAGTACGCTTTCAAACGGATGTTTGCAGCGTTGCCACTGTAGCGGATCGCATCGGTTAGTGCCATTTACGTGTACTATTGAACGTGCGGTCTCGGGTTCGATTCCCGATTTGAATACTTTTTTTCTTTTTCAATCTTTGAAAATCTAAGTGTCCTGCCGATACTCCAAGAAGAAATTTTCGATGCCGATGTTGTCGCTGTGCGATTCTGTTGCGGCGATAAAATATCAAGAAATTCTATCGAGAGCAACCTAATCTAGGATATAAGGATGTATGTGACCGGCTCTGGGTAAACCCTCCGTCCAGCAAAAATTAAATTTTTTTGTTATAGTAAAATTTATTATCTATCTTTGGCTCTTTATTGCGCAAATTTAAAAGCTATAGCTTTTATGACGCCTGAGCAACAGCTCTTAGAAAGATCGAGTTTTCGAGAAAAGCTGACTAAGCAACGTGGACATTATTTCCGAACATGCCCGTGCACTATTAAAATTGACGGTGGGTGGGGTTTCGAACTGTAGTTAGTAAAAAACTAGTTTCTTGCTTTTTGGCTCGAGAAAAGTCCAACCATATGTACTCAAGTGACCATATGAGTACATATGAGTACATATGTCACCATATGTACTCAAGTAGTTGTAATTTTGTGCAGGGCTGGAGATGGCATGCCATTTGCCATTGATGGTGTAAGAAGCCATTTCACTATGTTGAGCGAGCGAAGCGAGCATTAGGTGTATGGAACGTACTATTCGCGCGCACTGTTGTGACTCCAAGGCTAGGCAATACTCGTCCAAAGGGCTCCCTAAGGCAACCAAAAAGTTTGAGGTTAGAAGTATAAATATCGGATATTTGCAGCGTTGCCACTGTAGCGCATCGCTTCGGTTAGTGCCGTGTACTGTACTATTGAACGTGCGGTTACGGATTCGATTCCCGATATGTAGCTAGCTATTGAGCTATGTTATAGCAGTATAAAAACTATAATTTTTTACTTTCTATAGTAGCTAAGAGACATGTTGCTCTGTAGCATCTAGCTAATTATTACACGTAGATAGCTATCTAGAATATTTTCCAACACGGATCTGAATCATCCATTCACATCGGTTATAAATATTCCATCGCTGTACGCATGCAAAAATATTAACTTTCTACCTAAGCAAGATACTAGAAAAAAAAAACATGAGCGAATACACCCAACTATGAAGGTGAATAGCTAACAAGCTTGAGATTTCGATGCACTTATAAACAGCATAGAAATATATCTAATAACTAGTGAAAAAAAATCCTAGGAGATATTATCATTATAGAAGAGATTCATCACTAAGACAGATAGCGTTGCCACTGTAGCGCATCGCATCGGTTAGTGCCATTTACGTGTACTATTGAACGTGCGGTCTCGGGTTCGATTCCCGATTTGAATACTTTTTTTCTTTTTCAATGTTTGAAAATCTAAGTGTCCTGCCGGCACTCCAAGAAGAAATTTTCGATGCCGATGTTGTCGCTGTGCGACTCTGTTGCGGCGATAAAATATCAAGAAATTCTATCGAGAGCGACCTAATCTCCTAGGATATTTCGTTTCCTTAGGGATGTATGTGACCGGCTCTGGGTAAACCCTCCGTCCAGCAAAAATTAAAATTTTTTGTTATAGTAAAATTTATTATCTATCTTTGGCTCTTTATTGCGCAAATTTAAAAACAATAGCCTTTATGACGCCTGAGCAACAGCTCTTAGAAAGATCGAGTTTTCGAGAAAAGCTGACTAAGCAACGTGGACATTATTTCCGAACATGCCCGTGCACTATTAAAATTGACGGTGGGTGGGGTTTCGAACTGTAGTTAGTAAAAAGCTGGTTTCTTGCTTTTTGGCTCGAGAAAAGTCCAACCAAAGCTCCGAGAAGAGAAGCAAGGTACCGAAAGTAGCGCGGATAGCTTAGTAAGTTGATATTTCCCAGCGCGCATAAGCTAGAAAGCCTGACTAAAGTTCAATGAATTTCAGCCTGACTAAAATCTCCGTGCACGAAGCTTTAATGGCTGACTAGCTAACTTTAGCACTTCATTTGAAACCTTTTTGTAGTCTGAGCTCCAAACTTCATCTATGCTTTGTTCAAGGATCATAGTTGTCATTTATGCTAAAAAAAATTTTTAGCCAAATTTTGGCACTGCCAACTAAACGTGCTCGTAGGGTAAAGCGGGGTAATTCCGGTTGCGGTGCAATTCCGGTCATGCGGAGAAAGAATGTCAGTATCTAGCTACAAAGTTTTTGCACCAAATCAATTTTTTTTTCTGCTGCAGGTAGCTAGTTCACTTGGCTACATTTGGGTTAGCATATATCTTGTTTCCTGTTGGCAGAGGAGCACTTGTTATTCTGTCACGTTTGACATGATCACAGTAGGCCTGTTAGTCAAAACTTCAGAATTTTGTATATAGCTACCGAGATAAGGCAAGCAGGCAGCTCATAACTGTGAGACTATTAACTACATTTATACTTGAGACTTGAGAGTAACTACACTTTAGTTTGCAGCTAAAGATCGGACACAGAGGAAATATCGCCACTAGTTTACAGCTTACAGGACCTAGTATGTAGACTATTCTTGAGCCAGACCCCTTACCGATTGTGCGTGAAAAAACATTTTGCAAATATTAAATTTTAACCTTTATCTGGAACTGCCAGAGAAGTAACCCTCAAGGTTCTGGGCAAAGAGGAGAGGAATTGACCATGCTATTATAGTATCCTACACTATAAAAATGAAAGTGTTTACTGCACACCATTTTGTCCCAATACACACACTGTTTTGTTTTTAGTGTGTGTACTGGGACAATTTAGTGTGCAGTACACACTTTCATTTTTACAGTGTAACATTATTATTGAATTCATCAACTGTCTCCAGGTCCATGTAGCATCTAAACGATTATAATTCAACTTCATGAATCTTTTATACAGCTTTAACTGCAAAATCGATGAGCCGACTGGAATTACCCCATGAATTTGATTTTATCAATTTATTAGCTGCACACTTTAAATTATTTTTAATTCTACATTATTTCAACCTGCACTCTATCTTTTTGGAGCATAAACTGTACTAATGTGGTGCTGTCTGGGAAAAAAAAAAATTTCGAAGCTTATCCTTGCAGCTAGCTATTATCAGATATTAGACATAGCTACTTGATACATCTCTTATAGGATATTTTTTTGCTCAGCACTGCATGCATGACTATATTGGTTATTACATAGCCATTGCATATAGCGGAGTATAGATATCTCCTACAGTCACTCGCCATAAATTTAGTAAAGTCAAAGTTAAGTAAAATCTCCTAGTACATTTCTTGCTCTCCTATGTTCTTAACGTGCATAGTTGTAGGTATAGACAAAATATCATATTCTGTTGCTCTCCAATAGCTATATGTTTTTCACATCTCCAACTCCCAAAGACACTATATATTTCAACAAGTTGACTAGATTATGGACCAATCTTGTTATTTTATTGTGTTTTTTTTTTATTATTGTGGCTGTTATTTTTAAATCCTCTCCTAGTTGCTCGGCCAGTCTTGGATGATCCTCAGCCAGGTCTAATTGCCCCATCTTCTTTTTTTGTTGTAACTTATCTCATTTCTTAAAACGTCATCTTGTGCTGTTAGTCATATAATAATAATAATAATAGTAATAATAATAATAATAATAATAATGATAAATAATATATAAAGCGACAAAATCTCCTCAATCTCCTAGGATCGTTGCTCACTAAATAGCTATTGCTAACTAGCTATTATCTACTATAGCTAGTAATAAAATCTCCCAGGATATTTGCTACTTATCTAGCTCTAAGCAATATTAGGTAGTTATATATGTAGCTGTAGCTATTGAGCTGTTATAGCAGTATAAAGAACTATACTTTTTTACTTTCTATACTAGCTAAGAGACATGTTGCTCTGTGGCATCTAGCTAGCTATCATGCGTAAGTAGCTATCTAGAATATTTTCCAATACTGATTTGTGTAAAGCTCAATCATGCATTCATATCAAACACAGTTATAAATATTCCATCGCTGTACACTTGCAAAAAATATTAACTTTCTAGCTAAGCAAGACACTAGAAAAAAAAATACATGTATAATCAGATATAGCTATACCACCTCTCTCCAATAGCTACTTTATATGCAGCAATATATCCTGGCGACGGTGAAATATCCTAGGAGATTAGGTCGCTTGCGACAGAATTTTGTCACTGCGACAGAATCTCCCATGGACAAAATAAACTGTGACACCAGCACTGGGTGCCGGGCTGGTGGGATGAACGGACCGATCCCGTTGCCGGGACTGTAGACACAGCGTTCTATACATATACTGCTATAACATAGCTCAAAGTGCATGATCGACATATAACTAGCTAGTATTGTATAGAGCTAGATAAGAAAATATCTTGGGAGATTTTATTACTAGATAATAGCTAACTATAGCGATAGTGAGGAACAATCCTAAGAGATCACAATTTTGTCACTCTATATTATTATTATTATTATTATTATTATTATTATTTTTATTATTTTTATAATAAGGTCAATGAGTTCTAGATACAAGAATCTGGAAACGGAGAATCAAAAATGAAATGTCAACCAAAAAAAACAAACGAAAAACAAAAAAAAAACAACTTATTATTATTATTATTATTATTATATATACGATTTACAGCACAAGATGACGTTTAAGAAATGAGATGGCTAAGTAAAAAAAGAGAAGAAATTTGACATACAGTTTCGGCAAGGGCAGACAAGATGGAAGACTCAATTCAATTCAAAACTCCTCAGAATAACTGATCGAAAGTAATCTTTGAGTTTGGATTTGATGGTAGGAGCATGGTGGCAGAGAGTTCTATAATCTAGTCAGCCTGTTGTGTCTTTGGGAGTTGAAGATGTGAAGAACATAGCTATAGCTATTGGAGAGCAACTAGAGCAACAAAATCTTGTATCTATGGTATAGCTAGCTGTGACAATCCTGGCTGCGATAAGGAGATTATGTCGCTCGCCAGCGACAAAATAAACTGTGACGTGACACCGGAATCACTACTAGTAGGTAAAGGGTTCCTTTAGTATAGATGTTGAGAAGTAGAACCAGAATCTTTCCCCCTGTTGCAGTTTGCTGTAAAGAAGGAAAGGGAACTATCGAGGTAGGTTATATATTTATTATTATTGTACATTATCTTTACTGCTATGGATAGTATCAAGCTTACAATGTCAATGAGGTTGAATCCAAATGGCAAGAAAGGTGGAACCATGAATCATCACAAAGCATTCCCGGTGGATCAGTGGAAAGATCCAAGTTCTATGTCCTGTCCATGTTCCCATATCTATCGGGAGAGCCGCACATGGGCCATGTTAGAGTGTACACCATCAGTGATACATTGGCTCGCTGTCGACGAATGAAGGGGAAAACGATAAATTGCAAGTAACACAAGTCTAGCAACAAGGCGAGATTTATTGCTGGCTTGCATTATAGTTTTATGATTTAGGCCTGTGATGTGTACGGTGCAGGTATTGCACCCTATGGGATGGGATTCATCTGGTCTGCCGGCAGAGAATGCAGCTATTGATAAAGGCATCAGTCCCATCCAATGGACCAACTAGTATGTCTCTACAAATTATAATGATGCTATGAAACAATTACCATACTCTGGTGTAGTTGACCCTTTACCTTATTTCCTTATTGAATAATAATGGTAAAGGGTCAGGTCTACCACAAGATTACCAATATTAACTGGACTCAAGGAACTTCATCTTGTGTGCCCTTTGCATATTACATTACATGAATTCTCAGCTGAAAAATGAAAAAAAAATTTAATAGCAACATTCAAAGGGCAAATGGATAGTCTGGGATGTCACTTTGATTGGAACAGAGTAAGTACCATGTCAACGTTCTATACTGTCAGAGATATTCAATCCCTTAGGAAATCTGCACTAGCTCACCTGATTACTATAAATGGACGCAGTGGCTTTTTTTTACAACTCTATAAACATGGATTAGCTTACAAAAAAATGGCAAGTTTGTAGAGCCTGGATTCTTGGTAGCGTGATGGCTTATTTGCATTCAGGCTCTTGTAAACTGGGATCCTGTCGATCAAACTGTACTGGCAGGTTGATGCAGAAGGAAATTCATGCTAAAGTTCAACAAAAGTTCCTCAGCCAGTGGTTCTTCAAAATATCAGACTATGCTGAGGTTTGTCATGTTATGTATGTATATTTGCTGAAATGATTTGAATTGGAATGATGTTTAGGAATTGCTGGATGGATTGAATGATTTGGACTGGTCTGATCAAGTGAAGTCGTTGCAGAGAAAATGGATCGGCAAATCTAAGGGTGCTTATTTTGATTTTAAAGTAGAGGTAACATAAGATGATATTGATCAAACTTAATAATGAAACAGCATGTGCAAAATAAGAGTATCAGTTTGATAAGACATTTTTTGTCCGACCAAATCCAACTTCGATCAGACATTATCGCAATTTTGCTGGTCATTTATTATATCAATGAATGTGACTTCTCGAATTTGTTCTGACAGAACGTCTGACTAAGTTGGAATTGTCTGGCCAAAGAGAAAAAAATGGTCGAAAATGGCCAGTGGCCAGCAGTAATAGGCCTATTGCACATTGAACAGTGTTCTACTTAATCGCTGGGCAGCTTCGTGGGGAAAGAATGGGGGCTTTGGCACAGCACTTTATTCCAGATGGGTTTTGAGTGACATTATTCTGTATAATTATTACTTAGGAGATAGAGGGAATCCCTCCTCTGAGAACATTCACCACCCGTCCAGACACTGCATATGGAGTTAGTTTCATAGCAGTCAGTATGGATCACGACCTCTTAAGCCACAAAGATTTGTTGGACAAAACTGTTCCTCAATAGTTGGATACTTTCAGACAAAATTCTGTTTCCTCTAGCAGGAAACGAGAAGAGAAGAAAGGCAAGTCTTACTTACGTATGCTGATTTTTGGTGTAACTGTTGTTATTATTGTTGGTACTCAAACTATTCTAAGAAGGAAGTTTACAGTTTATTTCATTTGCAGGTATCGACTTAAAGCTCAGAGCTGTGCACCCACTCACTGGTAGAACTATTCCCATTTATGCTGCCGATTACGTCATTAGTGTATATGGTACCAAAGCTGTCATGGGAGTTCCAGGCCATGATGACAGGGACTTACTCTTTGCTCGAGAGCATGATTTATTGCTGTCAATCATTTGAGAGAAAATGGTGAAGGAACTTTATGCAATCCTGATAAGGTACCCCACTCTCATCTTGGATACTGTATGTATTTAATTACAGTTCTCGGGACTTTTTATTAACGAAGGTGGCGCAGCCATAGTAAAGTACTCTTCTTCTCTTGGAGTTGGTGGTCACATGACACAATACAGACTACGTGATTGGTTGATATCTCGGCAACGTTACTGGGGAACTCCTATACCCATCATGTACTGTGAAAAATGTGGGGTAAGATATATTAATGTACGTGTGTATGGAAGGGCCTCACTTGTGTATGTTGTGCAGTAGGGTCAAACTATAGCCTTACCAAATGGAGTACGCTCTCTCCTTTTCATTTTTTCTTCATTTTATCTTTAATGGTGGTTGTCTTGTTGGTAACTTAATTCCTCACTCAAATTGCAGTAAGGTCAAGCCTATAGGAGTGTACCTTTTTTTTCTTGTTGGCTTTAGATAACTTCAGTGCCTGAGGATCAGCTTCCTGTTGAATTACCAAATGATATTAAGTTGAGTGGTCGTGGTCCTTCTCCCCTAGCTCAAGCCAGAGAATGGCAGATTGCTAGCTGTGGAAAGTGAGTTCTATGTGGCTGTACAGCTCTCATAATGAATAGATGCTGATATTATCTTATGCATTACACATTGTTATGTATGCATGTAGGGCTGATTGCTGTGCAAGGAGAGAGACTGACACTATCAATACCTTTGTGGATTCCTCCTGGTACTTTTTGAGGTACGTCAATCCAACAGAACAATCAAGGTCATAATTATTGGTAATGAGTAGTATTCCAGGCTCCTAAATGTGACTACTCTCTTGAGCACTTTCTGTGCTTGTCTGAAAAATTGCTCCCACACGCACACCTTCTGCTAATAAATAAAACACTGTATGTATGTACAAGATAAGGTTACTGAGCATGGCAGTTGTATTTGTTTACAATGGTCATTACATTCTTATGGTCTTGTCACTGAATGATTCACTTATCACAAATGAACAAACTATATATGTTTGCATGTCATATCATATCTTCAGATCTTTTACTGAAGACGTCTTTAAGTGGATGCCAGTGGATGTCTATATTGGAGGCAATGAACATGGTATGTATCCAGTAAGTAATTTTAAAAATATATTGTGGAATAGACAGGCTTCGAATGCAGCCTTTGCAAGCTAGACAAGGGGTATAATGACATCCTAATATCTCTATCAATTCACCTTGAATATGTCATTGCAGTTTGGCAATATTTCATGTTACAAATGATTCATGAGAACAATATTTGTTAATTTAATTTCCAATGTGTAGCTTGCTTTTAATCAGTTTTAACACTAGATTAACACAATTGTAATATTTTTGGATAGTAACATGCATCCAAAATGAAAAAATTATAAGATTCAGAGAGATAACCCAAAACAGAAATTTATCTACCTACATAATTGGATATAAATTAATGTCACTGGAATAATGTGATCCTTGTGTATCGTAGTTCCTCATTGTATTTCTCTGCATCAGTGAATGGCAGTATTTCATAAATTTAACAATAGCTTCAACTTTTGCAGCAATTCTCCACCTCTTGTATGGCCGCTTCATCACACGTTTCTCTATGATATTGGTAAACTCAAGACAAGAGAACCATTCCAGAAATCATTAACTCAGGTATGTACCATGTTAGAGTAAGCATGAACAGTCCAAGTTTTACGTGTCAGGGAATGGTGGAAGGGAAGACCTACAGGGAGAAAATCAGTGGTCGTTACCTCACAAAGGAAATTTCAGTGGAACGTGTGAAGTCATAAAGGAGAGCTGGGAAAGTCTAAGCACAATGTAATGGACCCCCACAATGTGATAAAGAAATATGGTGCTGATACTGTCAGATTGTTTATGCTCCTTAAGGTATGTACCACCTAAACTGAGTGTTAAACTGCTTCTCGCATATTAATTTTGTGTGTTTTAGGCTCCTCCAACATGCACATCCAGTGGGATATCCGTGCCATCAAGGGGGTACACAAATGGCTCAATAGGATTTGGATTCTGTGCCATGATCACATTAGTGCTTGTCAGTCATCTTCAGCTCATGAGTGCAGTGATGAGGATAAGAAACGATTAGTCTCTCTTCAACACAGTACTATCAAGCAGGTATTAAACTGTATAACTTCTTTACTTCCCCAGTAGTGGACTCATTATTTATAAGTAAGAGTTATTAACCAAGTGCTAGGTTCGTAGTCAAATTATAAGCATGAGGCCCGAGGACGAAGCCCGAGGGGCGATTGCTTATAATTCACTACAAACTGCATGCGCACAGTTGATAACTATTTTATAGCCCACACGCGGTTAATAACTATTTTATAGCCCTACGCATGCTCAGTGCTTCTGTCTCTATAGCTACTTTTATTTTTCTTGCTGCTTACAAGAATTGCCATCCCACTCAACGTCGATTCTACAAGAGTTCTTATAGACTCCTACGTATCCGAACTATCACAACCCACCCACGCACTGTGCTTTGACTCGCCCACTCAAGGCAGGGCAGGGGCACAGCGCCATATGTTTGGGCGCTGAATGGCAGAGCAGCTAGGTGCAGAATACCAGCCACGCTGTTACACAGCTCGCAAGTTCTGCCTTTCATGCTGTCTACTCTCTGAAAAGCTTGTTGGATTTGAAAATTTAATGTGGAATGTGATCAATGAATATCATTATAACGTGCAACGTGTTCAATGAATAACATTAAAATTCCAGTACTGAGAGAAGTTAGTATAACTATACTGTCACATACTCACCTTTCAGTTCGATCACAAAATTGGTCCATTACCATGGCAACGGGCTATAAATAACATAAAAGTGATATGGAGGGATGATGCCTACATCAAGCTCATATAGGACATACGTAGAGACCCTTGTTTGTGAGTAGCCTTCTTCAGAAAAACTTTCGTTCATTGTTCATCATCCACCTGTTTTGGGGGAGTTGGGATATTGATGGAATGGAATTTCCTGACTATCTTTTTTCCAGCCTTGAGACCCTGACTAGTTAGCTCATACATCTTAAGATAGCCTGAACTACATTATGTTGGCAGACCCCAATCTCTGTCTTACTATTAGTGAAAAGAACTAGCATGTGTATATCTTTGGTAAGGGATTGTCAATGTGGGAAATGTAGTACAATTGCTAATCTGTACAGTCCAAACAAATGCACTGTAAGCATGGGGAAGGATGAAAGTTCTCCTTGATGGTAGTGAAGCAGTAGGGTACTCAGGGAAACATTAAGAGGGAAGTCATATTTTCTGTACTGGAAATTCTTCCATATATCTATTGTTGTGTGTTCTTTCCCTTCAGGTAACTCACCTGCTTGAGTCTCGTCTCATACATACAATGTTGCTGTAGCACAACTGATGATATTTTGTAATCATCTTAAAGAGTTTAAGAAGCTTTCTGGAGTATCACTGTAGTCTGGAAGTTTTGTGTACGTTATTGGCACCCATGGCTCCTCGTATTGCATCAGAACTTAGGGAATCATTGGCAGGAGCACTGTAAGCATGGGGAAGGATGAAAATTCTCCTTGATGGTAGTGAAGCAGTAAGGTACTCAGGGAAACATTAAGAGGGAAGTCATATTTTCTGTACTGGAAATTCTTCCATATATCTATTATTGTGTGTTCTTTCCCTTCAGGTAACTCACCTGCTTGAGTCTCATACATATAATGTTGCTGTAGTACAACTGATGATATTTTGTAATCATCTTAAAGAGTTTACGAATCTTTCTGGAATATCACTGTAGTCTGGAAGTTTTATGTACGTTATTGGCACCCATGGCTCCTCGTATTGCATCAGAACTTTGGGAATCGTTGGCAGGAGTTAGTGAGAGATCAAAACCTCTGGTAAGTAGTAGTGTAAATAAATTATATGCATACCTGAATAATTATAATTATTCAAAACCAAGTTTCTTTTAAACTTTAAGACTCTTTTTGCATAAGCTGTTTTATTTTCCTCTTGAACATGTTCTGCACATTCATACCGCTTAACATGTCATTTTGATTTTGATTAAGGGAAATGTTTCCAGGAGAAATGGCCAAGTTGGACAGGATCTCTGATATTGCAGGAGTCAACTACTTTGGTACTGCAGGTATTTATTAATGTATAGGCTGATAGATTTGTGTCAAACAAAGAAAGTGAGGGATCAGTACTAAAGTCGTCCCTTGATCATTCGCTATATTTATCGGTTCTAACTTTCTCGGTTCTTGACCGTTTATAATACCAGCAGAGAGCTGGTCACCCACTCTATGAGCTAGTTTTGAAATTTGAAATTTAGTTAAGAATTGAGAAAGTTATAGCAGTTATAGTTATGGCGATCACAGTATCAGGTGAACACAAATAGATGAGTGTGATAATATCATGTATCATTTTGCAGGTTAATGGGGTCAGAAAGGGATCATTTTCTGTCCCGTCAGAAATGTGTGAATCGTGAATCCCTGCAAAGTGAAGCCGTTAAAGTGGATCTTGAACAGAATATGCTTTGTAACAATGATATGAGTTCCACTAAAATATATGTGGCACCTCATGGTCGAGTTATTAATTTGCCAAGTACTATAATTTTTGTATAACGCAGCTTTGGAAAATCAATATTGTCTCGTCTCACCTTTATTAAGTCTTGGTAGAGTGATATGTGTGCACAGCACTATTATAGCTAAAGAATGCGCTGATTATGTACTAGACTGTTATTATAGCTGTGTGATCGATACTTCATGTCGTTATTAAAGGTTATTACAGGGGAGAGGTTGAATTGCGATCACAGAGTTACACACGCTGTGAAATTTCCAAGAGAAACTTGAAGGAAACAGTGTATTTTTTTGTAGGATACGCATAGGCACGGTATATTTCATGATATTTTAAATAGAAAACAAGGAAATATGCCGTGCCTTCGTATATTCCTTATCAAGTTTCCTTCAGGTTTCAGGCTAAGATATCTCCTAATTTACAGTGACACATTCAATGTATAATGGGGCTTCATAAAACAGTGTCAACCACCCATTCTACGACTTCTATTGTGTTCAAAATTCATCATTGCCGTGACGAGGAAGACAGGAGGGGTTTGGGGCTTAGTATTACAATGATGCTATTAATCGTTGGAAAATTGACAGTCAAGGCAACAGAGGACGGACTTTGATAACTCTCATGCCATTTTTATTCGAGCTAACGTCAATTTATCATAAAAAGGCACTAATAGATGTGATTAACATTGACCATAATGTAGTGTAAACTGAATTGTGGCAGAAGTGAAGAACTAATCAATGCTATACACTGTCCATGTGATGTGCTCTTATTCACATGCAAGGAATATAGCCAACTTCCCTTCATTTTCCTGCAGGTCAGTTTGAGCATGCTATCAAGAAGCAAGTTGACCACTTCCTTATGTCCCTGTCTACTGGCAAGCAATAAAGCACTCCACCAATCTTTATCCTGCAAGTCAATATTTAATAGCGCCACCGCCCAGTAGTACATCAACCACTTCAGCGTATCCAGCTTTGCTGACATCAAAGGAGAGAATCCATTTCTGTTAAATAGTAAATTGACCTGAGCATCATTTTCTAATAGTACTTTGAGTACTTTGCTCTTATTCTGTATAGCTGCATACCAAACGGTTGATAGGTCTCCTTTTGAACACACGTCTATCTGAATACCATTTTCTAGCAAATATTTTCACATTCCCATTTGTACTTGCACTCATCAATGCTGATGATCCATCATTCTGCACTAAGTTGACTGCAGGACCCTTTTCAAGCAACCAACTTACCATTTCATTTCGATTTTGTTCAATCGCAATTATTAATGCAGACCTTCCAAATTTTTCCTTTAAGTCTATTGTGTCCACTCCTTAATAAAAGTTCTTTGTGTCCTTCGTTAGTTGCGTTTATTAATGCTGACCACCCAGAATCACCTTGTGTGTCAACCTCTTCCAACAATAGAGAAAGTGATCAATTATCAGATGGACATCTGGTACCTACGATTTAGGTATCAAAAGACGATTCAGAATCCTTACTCTGGCTGTTTATTCATATACATCATTAAAGGAGTTGTTTAGACAAAAATATATTACAGACAGGTACCAGTAGGTAAAATTGTCGAAGTTGTAAGACAGGAAGTTCCATCCTTCCCCTATCTTTGTCTACAATTATAGAAGTCAAGCTTCAAATACCACTGCAATAACGTAAGGCACTATAGGGTAATCAATATTCAGAAGGCAAAAAATGGGCTGATTTTGAATTTGACCCACTTATAATGACAGTAACAATAGTACCATTTACGTGGATCATTCTCAATGCACCTCAAAATAGCTATACCTGTTGATCGAGTACCTCAATCAAAGAATTTCATCAAAAACATTATAGCTGAAGATTTGAAATGGAGCATATATCATTTCCCAACTATACAGGCTGCATAAATCCTATAAATTGTGAATTACTGTGGGATTTAGTATATCAAGTGTTCCAGCCATATTGAAACTATCATTTCATTTGATTTCATTTCATCGTTTTATGATCATTCCATGACCGTGCATGTTTGCTCTCTGTTTTTATTTTGTTCTGTTCATTTGATGCAGCTACCTAGCACCACTGCTATAATCTGGCTTCGAATATTGAAACGACGGTTTCATTCTTGATGATGGTTTTTATGAACTTTATATGTAGCTTCAGTATCTAATTACAGCCTTCAGCAACATATCTGTGATAATGTATTGTACTGCTAATGATCACTGTTATTTATAGCTACTTGTAAGTACTGTAAGCTTACCTTGTCCTTTCAGCTCATCTATAGTATGCTTGCTAAAGCCAGAGCTAGCTATCCAAGCTTTATAGGTTATTATCATAGAGACAATTATTTTCGCGCGAAACTTCTCCAACACAGAGTGTCCGCAGGAAATATCCCGTTTCCAATCCCGGGGCGGAGTATAGTATCTATGATATGAGTTACGAGTTTATGTGTTGATTGATCTTCGAGATAGAGCTAGGCAGGTCTAGCTTCCGGTTCACAGTTTATTTTGTCGCTGGGAGATTCTGTCGCGGCGACAAAATATCCTAGTAAATTCTGTCGCGAGCGACCTAATCTCCTACGCCGCCAGGATATATCGTCGCTGCATTAATAAAGTAGCTATCGGACAGGTGCTATAGCTATATCTGATTATACAGCTAACCAACAAATTGCTCTCCTAGCAATAAGAATCTCCTAGATCGTTACTACTCCAGAGTTTGATATAGGCTGTGTCTACTGTCCCGATAACGGGAGCGGCCACTTCTTCACAGATTCAGACTAGTTCTGGCATCAGGACACTTAGAAAAAATTTCAAAGATTGAAAAAGAAAAAAAAAACTCCAATTCGGAATCGAACGCAAGACCACACGCAGTACCAACCATTATATCTATGTATAACTAACCGATGCGCTACGGTGCAAAACACCCTCTAACTTCAAACTCTTTGGTTGCCTTAGGGAACCCTTTGGGCCTGCCATAACAGTGCCCTCTAACGCTCGCTGCGCTCGCATTATAATATATAGTCCCTGTGTCACAGTTTACCGGTATTTTGTCGCTGGGAGATTCTGTCGCGGCGATAAAATATCCTGGGAAATTCTGTCGCGAGCGACCTAATCTCCTTGGATATTTCGTCGCAACCAGGATATATTGTCGCTCTATATAAAGTAGCTATTTGAGAGGTGGTATAGCTTTATCTGATTATACAAAGACGATCGCTCGCCAATAAATTACATGCCCTAGCAATAAAAAATCTCCTAGGTCGTTTCTGTCTTAGTGATGAATTTCTTCTATAATGAAAATTTCTCCTAGGATATTTTTAAACTAGTGATTAGCTATATTTCCATGCTGCTTATAGGTGTATTCGCTCATACTTCAAAGGAGCATGTTTTTTTTTTCCTAGTGTCTTGCTTAGGTAGAAAGTTAATCGAGTGTGTTAATATTTTTTGCAAGTGTACAGCAATGGAATATTTATAACTGATCTATATTGCATGATTGAGCTTTATACAAGTTAGTATTGGAAAATATTCTAAATAGCTACTTTTGTGTAATAGCTAGTTAGATGCTACAGAGCAACATGTCTTTTAGTTACCATAGAAAATTATAGTTTTTATACTGCTATGACAGCTAAATAGCTAGCTACATATCGGGAATCGAACCCGAAACTGCACGTTCAATAATATACGGAACTAACCGATGCGATGTGCTACAGTTGCAACGCTACAAATATCCGATATTTATACTTCTAACCTCAAACTCTTTGGTTGCCTTAGGGAGCCCTTTGGGCGAATGTTGCCTAGCCTTGAAGTCACAACAGTACGCGAATAGTACGTTCCATACACCTAACGCTCGCTGCGCTCGCTCAACATAGTGAAATGGCTTCTTACACCGTCAATGACAAATGGCATGCCATCTCCAGCCCTGCACAAAATTAAAACTAGAGTACATATGGTCGACTAGTATCGTTCGTTTTATACCGAAAGTAAGGCTGCTAGACTTCTATACTAGTAGTAAGAATGCCACAAAACTTTTCATAGTTACCTGTTTCCACGTTTTTCTTCCATAGCAACAGTAAATAGACTAAAGTGACATGATAAACTACTACAGCTATAGGTCATTGAGCCTTTTCACTTATTATAATTATCACTGCGCTAAATACCTTGCCTTTCACCCTTTCTTATTTTGTGTAAGATTTCTCTGTTCGCCAGGTACCTACACAGATGGTCTATAAATTATACGCGCGCATGCCATGTTTCCAATCCTGTGTACTAGTATCTTTCATTTTATACCAAAAGTGAGGCAGCTAGACTTCTATTTTAGTAGTAGGAGTGCCACGAAACTTTTCAGTCACCTGTTTTCACGTTTTTCTTCCATAGCATCAGTAAATAGACTAAACGGAAATGTACAGTTATAGGTGATTGAGCCTTTTCACTTATAATTATAATTATTGCTGCGCTAAATACCTTGCCTTTCACCCTCTTTCATATTTTGTGTAAGATTTCTCTGTTCGCCAGGTACCTACGCGGATGGTCTATAAATTATACACGCGCATGCCGTGTTTCCAATCCAGTCTAGTATATCTATGATATAATTATTTACTTTCTATAATAGCTAAGAGATATGTTTATTAAAAAAACATGCTATAGAATAGCTAACAAGCTTGAGATTTTGATGCACTAAAAAAAACAGCATAGAAATATAGCTAATAACTAGTCCTACGAGATCATTACAGAAGAGATTTATCAGTAAGACAGTAACGACCTAGGAGATCTTTTATTGCTAGGGTAATTTTTTGATCATTGTATAATCAGATAAAGCTATACCTAGCTAATTTATATGCAGCGACTATATATCGACGAAATATCCTAGGAGCTCGCGACAGAATTTCCTACGATATCTTGTAGCCGCGACAAAATCTCTAAGCAACAAAATAAACTGTGACACGGGTGCCGGGCTCGTTCCCTGAACGACCGATCCCGTTCCCGGGACTGTAGACACTGCGTTCTATAAACTGCTATAACATAGCTCAAAGTGCATGATCTACATAATAATTTGCTAGTAATATATAGAGCTAGATAAAAAAATATCTTGAGAGATTTTATTACTAGATAATAGCTAACTATAGATATATATATAGTGAGCAACAATTCTAGGAAATTTAGATTGTCACTCTATATTATTATTATTATTATTATTATTTTTTAATTATTAATAATAAGGACAATATCAATGAGTTCTGTTTATAAGTGCATCAAAATCACAAGTTTGTAGGATATTAAGTTCTTTTTTTGTTATAGTGTTTTGCTTAGCTAGAAAAAAGTTAATATTTTTTGCAAGTGTACAGCGATGGAATATTTATAACTGATGTACCGAATGCATGATTGAACTTTAAACAAAATCAGTATTGGAAAATATTCTAGATAGAATAATAACTAACTAGATGCTACAGAACAACATGTCTCTCAGCTATTATAGAAAGTAAAAAATTATAGTTCTTTCTATCGTAGATATACTAGACTACGTACACAGGATTGGAAACTTGGCATGCGCGCGTATAGACCATCCGTGTAGGTACCTGGCGAAAAGAGAAATCTTACACAAATAAGAAAGAGGGTGAAAGGCAAGATATTTAGCGCAGCAATAATTATGATTATAGGTGAAAAGGTTCAATGATCTATAGCTGTAGTAGTTTATCATGTCAGTTTAGTCTATTTACTGTTGCTATGGAAGAAAAACGCGTTGAAACAGGTGACTGAAAAGTTTGGTGGCACGCCTACCACTAAAATAGAAATCTAGCAGCCTTACTTTTGGTATAAAATGAAAGATACTTGTACACAGGATTGGAAACAGGGCATGCGCGCATATAATTTATAGATCATTCGTGTAAGTACCTGGCGAACAGAGAAATCTTACACAAAATAAGAAAGGGTGAAAGGCAAGATATCTAGCGCAGCGATAATTATAATTATACAAGTGAAAAGGCTCGATGACCTATAGCTTTAGTAGTTCATCATGTCAGTTTAGTCTATTTACTATTATTATGGACGAAAAACGTGAAAACAGGTGACTGAAAAGTTTTGTGCCATTCCTACTACTAAAATAGTAGTCTAGCTGCCTTACTTTCGGTATAAAATGAAAGATACTAGTTGATCATATGTACTCAAGTAGTTGTAATTTTGTGCAGGGCTGGAGATGGCATGCCATTTGCCATTGATGGTGTAAGAAGCCATTTCACTATGTTGAGCGAGCGAAGCGAGCATTAGGTGTATGGAACGTACTATTCGCGCGCACTGTTGTAACCCCAAGGCTAGGCAATGCTCGTCCAAAGGGCTCCCTAAGGCAACCAAAAAGTTTGAGGTTAGAAGTATAAATATCGGATATTTGCAGCGTTGCCACTGTAGCGCATCGCATCGGTTAGTGCCGTGTACTATTGAACGTGCTGTTACGGGTTCGATTCCCGATATGTAGCTAGCTATTGAGCTATGTTATAGCAGTATAAAAACTATAATTTTTTACTTTCTATAGTAGCTAAGAGACATGTTGCTCTGTAGCATCTAGCTAGTTATTACACGTAGATAGCTATCTAGAATATTTTCCAACACGGATCTGAATCATCCATTCACATCAATATAGATCGGTTATAAATATTCCATCGCTGTACACATGCAAAATATTAACTTTCTACCTAAGCAAGACATTAGAAAAAAAACATGAGCGAATACACCCAACTATAGAGGTGAATAGCTAACAAGCTTGAGATTTCGATGCACCTATAAACAGCATAGAAATATATCTAATAACTAGTGAAAAAATATCCTAGGAGATATCAATATAGAAGAGATTCATCACTAAGACAGATACGACCTAGGAGATTTTTATTGCAGGGCATGCAATGATATATGCTCCATTTCAAATCTTCAGCTATAATGTTCTTGATGAGGATTCATTGAACATTATGTGTATGGGACGTATTATTCACCCATAGGGCTTTCTAAGGCAACCAAAGAGTTTGATGTTAGAAGTACGCTTTCAAACGGATGTTTGCAGCGTTGCCACTGTAGCGCATCGCATCGGTTAGTGCCATTTACGTGTACTATTGAACGTGCGGTCTCGGGTTCGATTCCCGATTTGAATACTTTTTTCTTTTTCAATCTTTGAAAATCTTTCTAAGTGTCCTGCCGACACTCCAAGAAGAAATTTTCGATGCCGATGTTGTCGCTGTGCGATTCTGTTGCGGCGATAAAATACTATCGAGAGCGACCTAATCTCCTAGGATATTTCGTTTCCGTAAGGATGTATGTGAACGTGACCGGCTCTGGGTAAACCCTCCGTCCAGCAAAAATTAAAATTTTTTGTTATAGTAAAATTTATTATCTATCTTTGGCTCTTTATTGCGCAAATTTAAAAGCTATAGCTTTTATGACGCCTGAGCAACAGCTCTTAGAAAGATCGAGTTTTCGACTAAGCAACATGAACATTATTTTTGAATATGCCCGTGCACTATTAAAATTGACGGTGGGTGGGGTTTCGAACTGTAGTTAGTAAAAAGCTAGTTTCTTGCTTTTTGGCTCGAGAAAAGTCCAACCAAAGCTCCGAGAAGAGAAGCAAGGTACCGAAAGTAGCGCGGATAGCTTAGTAAGTTGATATTTCCCAGCGCGCATAAGCTAGAAAGCCTGCCTAAAGTTCAATGAATTTCAGCCTGACTAAAATCTCCGTGCACGAAGCTTTAATGGCTGACTAGCTAACTTTAGCGCTTCATTTGAAACCTTTTTGTAGTCTGAGCTCCAAACTTCATCTGTGCTTCGTTCAAGGATCATAGTTGTCATTTATGCTAAAAAAAAATTTTTAGCCAAATTTTGGCACTGCCAACTAAACGTGCTCGTAGGGTAAAGCGGGGTAATTCTGGTCGCGGTGCAATTCCGGTCACCCGGAGAAAGAATGTCAGTATCTACAAAGTTTTTGCACCAAATCAATTTTTTTTTCTGCTGCAGGTAGCTAGTTCACTTGGCTACATTTGGGTTAGCATATATCTTGTTTCCTGTTGGCAGAGGAGCACTTGTTATTCTGTCACGTTTGACATGATCACAGTAGGCCTGTTAGTCAAAACTTCAGAATTTTGTATATAGCTACCGAGATAAGGCAAGCAGGCAGCTCATAACTGTGAGACTATTAACTACATTTATACTTGAGACTTGAGTGTAACTACACTTTAGTTCGCAGCTAAAGATCGGACACAGAGGAAATATCGCCACTAGTTTACAGCTTACAGGACCTAGTATGTAGACTATTCTTGAGCCAGACCCCTTACCGATTGTGCGTGAAAAAAAACATTTTGCAAATATTAAATTTTAACCTTTATCTGGAACTGCCAGAGAAGTAACCCTCAAGGTTCTGGGCAAAGAGGAGAGGAATTGACCATGCTATTATAGTATCCTACACTATAAAAATGAAAGTGTTTACTGCACACCATTTTGTCCCAATACATGCACTGTTTTGTTTTTAGTGTGTGTATTGGGACAATTTAGTGTGCAGTGCACACTTTCATTTTTACAGTGTAACATTATTATTGAATTCATCAACTGTCTCCAGGTCCATGTAGCATCTAAACAATTATAATTCAACTTCATGAATCTTTTATACAGCTTTAACTGCAAAATAGATGAGCCGACTGGAATTACCCCATGAATTTGATTTTATCGATTTATTAGCTGCACACTTTAAATTATTTTTAATTCTACATTATTTCAACCTGCACTCTACCTTTTTGGAGCATAAACTGTACTAATGTGGTGCTGTCTGGGAAAATTTTTTTCGAAGCTTATCCTTGCTTAACCTCTGTGTTTTCACTGGATGGAGGGTTTTCCCATGCAGAGCCGGTCACATATCATCGCAGCTAGCTATTATTAGATATTAGACATAGCTACTTGATACATCTCTTATAGGATATTTTTTTGCTCAGCACTGCATGCATGACTATATTGGTTATTACATAGCCATTGCATATAGCGGAGTATAGTTATCTCCTACAGTCACTCACCATAAATTAAGTAAAGTCAAAGTTAAGTAAAATCTCCTAGTACATTTGTTGCTCTCCTATGTTCTTAACATGCATAGTTGTAGGTATAGACAAAATATCATATTTTGTTGCTCTCCAATAGCTATATGTTTTTCACATCTCCAACTCCCAAAGACACTATATATTTCAACAAGTTGACTAGATTATGGACCAATCTTGTTATTTTATTGTGTTTTTTTTTTATTATTGTGGCTGTTATTTTTAAATCCTCTCCTGGTTGCTCGGCCAGTCTTGGTGGATCCTCAGCCAGGTCTAATTGCCCCATCTTCTTTTTTTTGTTGTAACTTATCTCATTTCTTAAAACGTCATCTTGTGCTGTTAGTCATATAATAATAATAATAATAGTAATAATAATAATAATAATAATAATGATAAATAATATATAAAGCGACAAAATCTCCTCAATCTCCTAGGATCGTTGCTCACTAAATAGCTATTGCTAACTAGCTATTATCTACTATAGCTAGTAATAAAATCTCCCAGGATATTTGCTACTTATCTAGCTCTAAGCAATATTAGGTAGTTATATATGTAGCTGTAGCTATTGAGCTATGTTATAGCAGTATAAAGAACTATACTTTTTTACTTTCTATACCAGCTAAGAGACATGTTGCTCTGTGGCATCTAGCTAGCTATTATGCGTAAGTAGCTATCTTCCAATACTGATTTGTGTAAAGCTCAATCATGCATTCATATCAAACACAGTTATAAATATTCCATCGCTGTACACTTGCAAAAAATATTAACTTTCTAGCTAAGCAAGACACTAGAAAAAACAAACATGTATAATCAGATATAGCTATACCACCTCTCCAATAGCTACTTTATATGCAGCAATATATCCTGGCGACGGCGAAATATCCTAGGAGATTAGGTCGCTCGCGACAGAATTTCCTAGGATATTTTGTCGCTGCGACAGAATCTCCCAGCGACAAAATAAACTGTGACACCAGCACTGGGTGCCGGGCTGGTGGGATGAACGGACCGATCCCGTTGCCGGGACTGTAGACACAGTGTTCTATACATATACTGCTATAACATAGCTCAAAGTGCATGATCGACATATAACTAGCTAGTATTGTATAGAGCTAGATAAGAAAATATCTTGGGAGATTTTATTACTAGATAATAGCTAACTATAGCGATAGTGAGCAACAATCCTAAGAGATCGCAATTTTGTCACTCTATATTATTATTATTATTATTATTATTATTTTTTTTTATATTATTTTTATAATAAGGTCAATGAGTTCTAGATACAAGAATCTGGAAACAGAGAATCAAAAATGAAATGTCAACCAAATAAAACAACAAAAAACAAAAAAAACAACTTATTATTATTATTATTATTATAATATATACGATTTACAGCACAAGATGACGTTTAAGAAATGAGATAGCTAAGTTACAACAAAAAAAAAAGAAGAAATTTGACATACAGTTTCGGCAAGGGCAGACAAGATGGAAGACTCAATTCAATTCAAAACTCCTCAGAATAACTGATCGAAAGTAATCTTTGAGTTTGGATTTGATGGTAGGAGCATGGTGGCAGAGAGTTCTATAATCTAGTCAGCCTGTTGTGTCTTTGGGAGTTGAAGATGTGAAGAACATAGCTATAGCTATTGGAGAGCAACTAGAGCAACAAAATATTTTAGGGTATGTATCTATGGTATAGCTAGCTGTGACAATCCTGGCGGCGATAAGGAGATTATGTCGCTCGCCAGCGACAAAATAAACTGTGACGTGACACCGGAATCACTACTAGTAGGTAAAGGGTTCCTTTAGTATAGATGTTGAGAAGTAGAACCAGAATCTTTCCCCCTGTTGCAGTTTGCTGTAAAGAAGGAAAGGGAACTATCGAGGTAGGTTTATTATTGTACATTATCTTTACTGCTATGGATAGTATCAAGCTTACAATGTCAATGAGGTTGAATCCAAATGGCAAGAAAGGTGGAACCATGAATCATCATAAAGCATTCCCGGTGGATCAGTGGAAAGATCCAAGTTCTATGTCCTGTCCATGTTCCCATATCCATCGGGACAGCCGCACATGGGCCATGTTAGAGTGTACACCATCAGTGATACATTGGCTCGCTGTCGACGAATGAAGGGGAAAACGGTAAATTGCAAGTAACACAAGTCTAGCAACTAGGCTAGTGTGAGCTATATTTATTGCTGGCTTGCATTATAGTTTTATGATTTAGGCCTGTGATGTGTACGGTGCAGGTATTACACCCTATGGGATGGGATTTATTTGGTCTGCCGGCAGAGAATGCAGCTATTGATAAAGGCATCAGTCCCATCCAATGGACCAACTAGTATGTCTCTACAAATTATAATGATACTATGAAACAATTACCATACTCTGGTGTAGTCGACCCTTTACCATATTTCCTTATTGAATAATAATGGTAAAGGGTCAGGTCTACCACAAGATTACCAATATTAACTGGACTCAAGGAACTTCATCTTGTGTGCCCTTTGCATATTACATTACATGAATTCTCAGCTGAAAAATGAAAATTTTTTTAATAGCAACATTTAAAAGGCAAATAGATAGTCTGGGATATCACTTTGATTGGAACAGAGTAAGTACCTTGTCAACGTTCAATACTGTCAGAGATATTCAATCCCTTAGGAAATCTGCATTAGCTCACCTGATTACTATAAATGGATGCAGTGGCTTTTTTTTACAACTCTATAAACATGGATTAGCTTACAAAAAAATGGCAAGTTCGTAGGGCCTGGATTCTTGGTAGCGTGATGGCTTATTTGCATTCAGGCTCTTGTAAACTGGGATCCTGTCGATCAAACTGTACTGGCAGGTTGATGCAGAAGGAAATTCATGGCGTTCAGGGGCTAAAGTTCAACAAAAGTTCCTCAGCCAGTGGTTCTTCAAAATATCAGACTATGCTGAGGTTTGTCATGTTATGTATGTATATTTGCTGAAATGATTTGAATTGGAATGATGTTTAGGAATTACTGGATGGATTGAATGATTTGGACTGGTCTGATCAAGTGAAGTCGTTGCAGAGAAAATGGATTGGCAAATCTGAGGGTGCTTATTTTGATTTTAAAGTAGAGGTAACATAAGATGATATTGATCAAGCTTAATAATGAAACAGCATGTGCAAAATAAGAGTATCAGTTTGATAAGACATTTTTTGTCCGACCAAATCCAACTTCGATCAGACATTATCGCAATTTTGCTGGTCATTTATTATATCAATGAATGTGACTTCTCGAATTTATTCTGACAGAACGTCTGACTAAGTTGGAATTGTCTGGCCAAAGAGGAAAAAATGGTCGAAAATGGCCAGTGGCCAGCAGTAATAGGCCTATTGCACATTGAACAGTGTTCTACTTAATCGCTGGGCAGCTTCGTGGGGAAAGAATGGGGGCTTTGGCACAGCACTTTATTCCAGATGGGTTTTGAGTGACATTATTCTGTATAATTATTACTTAGGAGATAGAGGGAATCCTTCCTCTGAGAACATTCACCACCCGTCCAGACACTGCATATGGAGTTAGTTTCATAGCAGTCAGTATGGATCATGACCTCTTAAGCCGCAAGGATTTGTTAGAAAAAACTGTTGCTCAATAGTTGGATACTTTCAGACAAAATTCTGTTTCCTCTAGCAGGAAACGAGAAGAGAAGAAAGGCAAGTCTTACTTACGTATGCTGATTTTTGGTGTAATTGTTGTTATTATTGTTGGTACTCAAACTATTCTAATAAGGAAGTTTACAGTTTATTTCATTTGCAGGTATCAACTTAAAGCTCAGAGCTGTGCACCCACTCACTGGTAGAACTATTCCCATTTATGCTGCCGATTACGTCATTAGTGTATATGGTACCAAAGCTGTCATGGGAGTTCCAGGCCATGATGACAGGGACTTACTCTTTGCTCGAGAGCATGATTTATTGCTGTCAATCATTTGAGAGAAATGGTGAAGGAACTTTATGCAATCCTGATAAGGTACCCCACTCTCATCTTGGATACTGTATGTATTTAATTACAGTTCTCGGGACTTTTTATTAACGAAGGTGGCGCAGCCATAGTAAAGTACTCTTCTTCACTTGGAGTTGGTGGTCACATGACACAATACAGACTACGTGATTGGTTGATATCTCGGCAACGTTACTGGGGAACTCCTATACCCATCATGTACTGTGAAAAATGTGGGGTAAGATATATTAATGTACGTGTGTATGGAAGGGCCTCACTTGTGTATGTTGTGCAGTAGGGTCAAACTATAGCCTTACCAAATGGAGTACGCTCTCTCCTTTTCATTTTTTCTTCATTTTATCTTTAATGGTGGTTGTCTTGTTGGTAACTTAATTCCTCACTCAAAGTGCAGTAAGGTCAAGCCTATAGGAGTGTACCTTTTTTTTCTTGTTGGCTTTAGATAACTTCAGTGCCTGAGGATCAGCTTCCTGTTGAATTACCAAATGATATTAAGTTGAGTGGTCGTGGTCCTTCTCCCCTAGCTCAAGCCAGAGAATGGCAGGTTGCTAGCTGTGGAAAGTGAGTTCTATGTGGCTGTACAGCTCTCATAATGAATTGATGCTGATATTATCTTATGCATTACACATTGTTATGTATGCATGTAGGGCTGATTGCTGTGCAAGGAGAGAGACTGACACTATCAATACCTTTGTGGATTCCTCCTGGTACTTTTTGAGGTACGTCAATCCAACAGAACAATCAAGGTCATAATTATTGGTAATGAGTAGTATTCCAGGCTCCTAAATGTGACTACTCTCTTGAGCACTTTCTGTGCTTGTCTGAAAAATTGCTCCCACACGCACACCTTCTGCTAATAAATAAAACACTGTATGTATGTACAAGATAAGGTTACAGAGCATGGCAGTTGTATTTGTTTACAATGGTCATTACATTCTTATGGTCTTGTCACTGAATGATTCACTTATCACAAATGAACAAACTATATATGTTTGCATGTCATATCATATCTTCAGATCTTTTACTGAAGATGTCTTTAAGTGGATGCCAGTGGATGTCTATATTGGAGGCAATGAACATGGTATGTATCCAGTAAGTAATTTAAAAAATATATTGTGGAATAGACAGGCTTCGAATGCAGCCTTTGCAAGCTAGACAAGGGGTATAATGATGACACCCTAATATCTCTATCAATTCACCTTCAATATGTCATTGCAGTTTGGCAATATTTCATGTTACAAATGATTCATGAGAACAATATTTGTTAATTTAATTTCCAATGTGTAGCTTGCTTTTAATTAGTTTTAACACTAGATTAACACAATTGTAATATTTTTGGATAGTAACATGCATCCAAAATGAAAAAATTATAAGTTTCAGAGAGATAACCCAAAACAGAAATTTATCTACCTACATAATTGGATATAAATTAATGTCACTGGAATAATGTGATCCTTGTGTATCGTAGTTCCTCATTGTATTTCTCTGCATCAGTGAATGGCAGTATTTCATAGATTTAACAATAGCTTCGACTTTTGCAGCAATTCTCCACCTCTTGTATGGCCGCTTCATCACACGTTTCTCTATGATATTGGTAAACTCAAGACAAGAGAACCATTCCAGAAATCATTAACTCAGGTATGTACCATGTTAGAGTAAGCATGAACAGTCCAAGTTTTACGTGTCAGGGAATGGTGGAAGGGAAGACCTACAGGGAGAAAATCAGTGGTCGTTACCTCACAAAGGAAATTTCAGTGGAACGTGTGAAGTCATAAAGGAGAGCTGGGAAAGTCTAAGCACAATGTAATGGACCCCCACAATGTGATAAAGAAATATGGTGCTGATACTGTCATATTGTTTATGCTCTTTAAGGTATGTACCACCTAAACTGAGTGTTAAACTACTTCTCACATATTAATTTTGTGTGTTTTAGGCTCCTCCCAACATGCACATCCAGTGGGATATCCGTGCCATCAAGGGGGTACACAAATGGCTCAATAGGATTTGGATTCTGTGCCATGATCACATTAGTGCTTGTCAGTCATCTTCAGCTCATGAGTGCAGTGATGAGGATAAGAAACGATTAGTCTCTCTTCAACACAGTACTATCAAGCAGGTATTAAACTGTATAACTTCTTTACTTCCCCAGTAGTGGACTCATTATTTATAAGTAAGAGTTATTAACCAAGTGCTAGGTTTGTAGTCAAATTATAAGCATGAGGCCCGAGGACGAAGCCCGAGGGGCGATTGCTTATAATTCACTACAAACTGCATGCGCACAGTTGATAACTATTTTATAGCCCACGCGCGGTTAATAACTATTTTATAGCCCTACGCATGCTCAGTGCTTCTGTCTCTATAGCTACTTTTATTTTTCTTGCTGCTTACAAGAATGGCCATCCCACTCAACGTCGATTCTACAAGAGTTCTTATAGACTCCTACGTATCCGAACTATCACAACCCACCCATGCACTGTGCTTTGACTCGCCCACTCAAGGCAGGGCAGGGGCACAGCGCCATATGTTTGGGCGCTGAATGGCAGAGCAGCTAGGTGCAGAATACCAGCCACGCTGTTACACAGCTCGCAAGTTCTGCCTTTTATGCTGTCTACTCTCTGAAAAGCTTGTTGGATTTGAAAATTTAATGTGGAATGTGATCAATGAATATCATTATAACGTGCAACGTGTTCAATGAATAACATTAAAATTCCAGTACTGAGAGAAGTTAGTATAACTATACTGTCACATACTCACCTTTCAGTTCGATCACAAAATTGGTCCATTACCATGGCAACGGGCTATAAATAACATAAAAGTGATATGGAGGGATGATGCCTACATCAAGCTCATATAGGACATACGTAGAGACCCTTGTTTGTGAGTAGCCTTCTTCAGAAAAACTTTCGTTCATTGTTCATCATCCACCTGTTTTGGGGGAGTTGGGATATTGATGGAATGGAATTTCCTGACTATCTTTTTTCCAGCCTTGAGACCCTGACTAGTTAGCTCATACATCTTAAGATAGCCTGAACTACATTATGTTGGCAGACCCCAATCTCTGTCTTACTATTAGTGAAAAGAACTAGCATGTGTATATCTTTGGTAAGGGATTGTCAATGTGGGAAATGTAGTACAATTGCTAATCTGTACAGTCCAAACAAATGCACTGTAAGCATGGGGAAGGATGAAAGTTCTCCTTGATGGTAGTGAAGCAGTAAGGTACTCAGGGAAACATTAAGAGGGAAGTCATATTTTCTGTACTGGAAATTCTTCCATATATCTATTGTTGTGTGTTCTTTCCCTTCAGGTAACTCATCTGCTTGAGTCTCATACATACAATGTTGCTGTAGCACAACTGATGATATTTTGTAATCATCTTAAAGAGTTTAAGAAGCTTTCTGGAGTATCACTGTAGTCTGGAAGTTTTATGTACATTATTGGCACCCATGGCTCCTCGTATTGCATCAGAACTTAGGGAATCATTGGCAGGAGTTAGTGAGAGATCAAAACCTCTGGTAAGTAGTAGTGTAAATATTTAAAACCAAGTTTCTTTTAAACTTTAAGATTCTTTTTGCATAAGCTGTTTTATTTTCCTCTTGAGCATGTTCTGAACATTCATAACGCTTAACATGTCATTTTGATAACTTTTATTTTGATTAAGGGAAATGTTTTCCAATAGAAATGGCCAAGTTGGACAGGGTCTCTGATAATGCAGGAGTCAACTACTGTGGTACTGCAGGTATTTATTAATGTATAGGCTGATAGAATTGTGTCATAGTTATGGCGATCACAGTATCAGGTGAACGCAAATAGATGAGTGTGATAATATCATGTATCATTTTGCAGGTTAATGGGGTCAGAAAGGAATCATTTTCTGTCCCGTCAGAAATGTGTGAATTGTGAATCCTTGCAAAGTGAAGCCATTAAAGTTGATCTTGAACAGAATATGCTTTGTAACAGTCCGCTAAAATATATGTGGCACCTCATGGTCAAGTTATTAATTTTGCCAAGTAATATAATTTTTATATAATGCAGCTTTGGAAAATCAATATTGTCTTGTCTCACCTTTATTAAGTCTTGGTAGAGTGATATGTGTGCACAGCACTATTATAGCTAAAGAATGCGCTGATTATGTACTAGACTGTTATTATAGCTGTGTGATTGATACTTCTAAAGGTTATTACAGGGGAGAGGTTGAATTATAATCACAGAGTTACACACAGTGTATTTTTCGTAGGATACGCAAGGGCACGGTATATTTCATGACATTTTAAATAGAAAACAAGGAAACATGCCGTGCCTTCGTGTATTCCTTATCAAGTTTCCTTCAGGTTTCAGGCTAAGATATCTCCTAATTTTCAGTGACACATTCAATGTATAACGGGGCTTCATAAGACAGTGTCAACCACCCATTCTACAACTTCTATTGTGTTCAAGATTCATCATTGCCATGACACTAAGGGAGAGAGGAGGGGTTTGGGGCTTAGCATTACAATGATGCTATTAATCGTTGGAAAATTGACAGTCAAGGCAACAGAGGATGGACTTTGATAACTCTCATGCCATTCTTGTTCGTGCTAACGTCAATTTATCATAAAAAGGCACTAATAGATGTGATTAACATCGACCATATTATGTAGTGTAAACTGACTTGTGCCAGAAGTGAAGAACAAATCAATGCTATACACTGTCCATGTGATGTGCTCTTCTTCACATGCAAGGAATATAGCCAACTTCCCTTCATTTTCCTGCAGGTCAGTTTGAGCATGCTATCAAGAAGCAAGTTGACCACTTATGTCCCTGTCTACTGGCAAGCAATAAAGCACTCCACCCATCTTTATCCTGCAAGTCGATGTTTTAATAGCGCCACCGCCCAGTAGTATATCAACGACTTCAGCGTATCCAGCTTTGCTGACATCAAAGGAGAGAATCCATTTCTGTTGAATAGTAGATCGACCTGAGCATCATTTTCCAATAGTACTCTCGAGTGCTTTGCTCTTATTCTGTATAGCTGCATACCAAACGGTTGATAGGTCTTCTTTTGAACACACATCTATCTGAGCACCATTTTCTAGCAAATATTTTGACATTCCCATTTGTACTTGCACTCATCGATGCTGATGATCCATCATTCTGCACTAAGTTGACTGGAGCACCCTTTTCAAGCAACTTCTTCCCATCTCATTTCGATTTTGTTCAATTAACAGCCACAGTAAGGATTCTGAATCGTCTTTTAATACCTAAATCGTAGGTACCAGATGTCTGGTAATTGATAATTGATCACTTACTCTATTGTTGGAAGAGGTTGACGCACAAGGTGATTCTGGGTAATGAACGCAACTAACGAAGGACACAAAGAACTTTTATTAAGGAGTGGACACAATAGACTTACAGGAAGGTCTGCATTAATAATTGCAATTGAACAAAATCAAAATGAGATGGGAAGTTGGTTGCTTGAAAAGGGTGCTGCAGTCAACTTAGTGCAGAATGATGGATCATCAGCATTGATGAGTGCAAGTACAAATGGAAATGTCAAAATATTTGCTAGAAAATGGTGCTCAGATAGATGTGTGTTCAAAAGGAGACCTATCAACCGTTTGGTATGCAGCTATACAGAATAAGAGCAAAGCACTCGAAGTACTATTGGAAAATGATGCTCATGTCGATCTACTATTTAACAGAAATAGATTCTCTCCTTTGATGTCAGCAAAACTGGATATGCTGAAGTTGTGCGGTGGCGCTATTAAATATCAACTTGCAGGATAAATATGGGTGGAGTACTTTATTGCTTGCCAGTAAACAGGGACATAAGGAAGTGGTCAACTTGCTTCTTGATAGCATGCTCAAACTGACCTGCAGGAAAATGAAGGGAAGTCGGCTATATTCCTTGCATGTGAAGAAGAGCACATCATATGGACAGTGTATAGCATTGATTTGTTCTTCACTTCTGCCATAAGTCAGTTTACACTACATATGGTCAATGTTAATCACATCTATTAGTGCCTTTTTATAATAAATTGATGTTAGCATGAACAAGAATGGCATGAGTTATCAAAGTCCGTCCTCTGTTGCCTTGACTGTCAATTTTTCAACGATTAATAGCATCACTGTAATGCTAAGCCCCCAAACCCCTCCTCTCTCCCTTAGCGTCATGGCAATGAAGAGTTTTGAACACAATAGAAGTCATAGAATGGGTGGTTGACACTGTTTTATGAAGCCCCATCATACATTGAATGTGTCACTGAAAATTAGGAGATATCTTAGCCTGAAACCTGAAGGAAACTTGATAAGGAATATACGAAGGCACGGCATGTTTCCTTGTTTTCTATTTATAATGTCATGAAATATACCGTGCCCTTGCGTATCCTACAAAAAATACACTGTTTCCTTCAAGTTTCTCTTGGAAATTTCAGTGTGTAACTCTGTGATCACAATTCAACCTCTCCCCTGTAATAACCTTTAATAACAACATGAAGTATCGATCACACAGCTATAATAATAGTACATAATCAGTGCATTCCATAATTCCTTTAGCCATAATAGTTATAGTTGCTGTGCACACATATCACTCTAGATAAGACAATATTGATTTTCCAAAGCTGCGTTATACAAAAATTATATTACATGGCAAAATTAATAACTTGACCATGAGGTGCCACATATATTTTAGTGGAACTCATATCATTGTTACAAAGCATATTCTGTTCAAAATCAACTTTAACGGCTTCACTTTGCAGGGATTCACGATTCACACATTTGTGACGGGACAGAAAATGATCCCTTTCTGACCCCATTAACCTGCAAAATGATACATGATATTATCACACTCATCTATTTGCGTTCACTTGATACTGTGATCGCCATAACTATAACTGCTATAACTTTCTCAATTCTTAACCAAATTTCAAAACTAGCTCATAGAGTGGGTGACCAGCTCTCTGCTGGTATTATAAACAGTCGAGAACCGAGAAAGTTAGAACCAATAAATATAGCAAATGATCAAGGGACGACTTTAGTACTGATCCCTCACTTTCTTTTTTTGACACAATTCTATCAGCCTATACATTAATAAATACCTGCAGTACCACAGTAGTTGACTCCTGCAATATCAGAGATCCTGTCCAACTTGGCCATTTCTCCTGGAAAACATTTCCCTTAATCAAAATAAAAGTTATCAAAATGACATGTTAAGCGGTATGAATGTGCAGAACATGTTCAAGAGGAAAATAAAACAGCTTATGCAAAAAGAGTCTTAAAGTTTAAAAGAAACTTGGTTTTAATTATTTACACTATTACTTACCAGAGGTTTTGATCTCTCACTAACTCCTGCCAAAGATTTGATGCGATATGAGGAGCCATGGGCACCAATAACGTACATAAAACTTCCAGACTACAACGATACTCCAGAAAGCTTTTTAAACTGGTTACAAAATATCATCAGTTGTGCTACAGCAACATTGTATGTATGAGACTCAAGCAGGTGAGTTACCTGAAGGGAAAGAACATACTACAATAGATATATGGAAGAATTTCCAATACAGAAAATATGACTTCCCTCTTAATGTTTCCCTGAGTACCTTACTGCTTCATTACCATCAAGGAGAACTTTCATCCTTCCCCATGCTTAGGCCAGACCAACAAGATTTGTTGTTGCTCGGGCCCGGCGGTCAAAAATTTAGATGGGCTATAATAAATTTGTAAAGTCACGTGATGTTTGTATCGAAAATGGCTGAACATATACACGAGACCTTGTGGCTGGCAGTTAAAGTTATTTCAGGTTCCAAGGTTTTGTTTGGGTCGAAAATTATCAGCTGCTCCGTGGTAGAATCTTTTGGAAGCTTGCTTTCTCGGTTGGAAGAAGAGCGCTTTTCAGAAACTCGAGTACAAAAGATTCTGATCCAAGATGACAAAGGTCAAAACCACGAAGTGCAACTTGATGCTCCACTAACATTGTGTTCGCCCGAGCAGTTTCATTCAAGGGCTATTGTTTTTTATCTGGCTGAGTTTGAAAGTGAATCTAGCTCAAGTGATTCAAGCAGGCCTAATGCCTTCCAAATTCTGATGTCTAGCCAGAGAAGAGTTCTGCTCCCCAAAAAGGTTGACACATCTAGAGCAGATCAAAGGATGTACAATGACATCATTGATTTACTGGTGTCTTGGAACATAGGCTGGATGCCAGATACAGTCGAGACTGTTGGAAAAAATTGTGTTAAAGTTCTTTCTAAAGCTTTGTGGTATTTAGATCCTCATCATGGCCAGTTTAGAGATCGCTCCTTAGCTCTTCCAGCATGTTTTGAGAAATTTCAGGGCTACAACGACTGGAAAAGAAAGAAAGAGAGGTGCCCTCAGCTATGCCAAGCCGAATTGGATAGACATATTCAAGCCCTTTCAACTGTTCTCTCTCAACCATGGAGCCACAAACCTAATTTCAAGACCCTTCAATCAAAGCTGGTCATGCTTGTGGAGACCATGAAACAATATTTAGGCTACCTAAAGAAACACAACGAAACCATGAAAGTTGCTCACTCATCCAAATCTGTTATACGGCCAGTGGAGGAGAATATTTTGCTTGAAACACGAACCCCAGTGTCATCTGTGTGTGAACCGTATCAACAACTCCAAGAAAAGCTTTCTACTTTTGATTTGTACCAGCCAGTGTTTCTAAATGATTTTTCCCCTTCTGATCGATATGCCCGAAAGCACTGGCTTGACAATTTACAACTTGAATGTCCCATAAAGATGTACCGATTCTGTTATGGTAATAGCCTGGGTAACATGACCTTTCTCTGGCGACTTCCTTCAGATTGTTCTGAAGATCCCACAGCCACTGCACAAGCAATTGCGACCCTTAACAGCCAGCAAAAGCAGTATTGCACACGGCAAATGAGAAAAGACTTTCTTTTGCAGTACAACCGTTTCGTGAAAGCACCCACTAGTGTTCTCCGTAACATGTACAAACAATTGGTACATGACTCCTCTGCATCAGCATCAGCACTTCAGCAAGTGGTAGATGACAGAACAGCTGAAGCTATTCTTGAAGCTCAGGATCCTGAAATAATTCTTGACCTCCGAAAGCATAATGGTAAAGTGCAGACATTTGATGATTTCTGGGAAGAATTACAGAAATACCTTGATGAAATTGTCACACCAGTGAATGAACGGCGACATGGTGATACAATGTATCTTCCTATTGCAATTTCTGTTCGTGACTTGAGAGAAAGAATCAGAGAACGCCTTTTAAAGCAGTTTCCTGGAGATTCTAAACCGATTCCATCTGAAGAGTGGATTCGTCTGCAATTTTGGCCAAGGAATCCATACGCAAACAGTGCTCTACGCTATACTGGCAGATTTAAAGTCAAGTATGCTGTTCAAGTTCGCCAAATGAGAAAAAGCCACCCTGACTCCAGGTATGTTGCCATTCTCCTTCAGTATGTAAAGTTTTTTGCTGTCTCGTTAAAAGAGTACACCCTATTATTTTCTGTTGATGACAAAGCCATTGTGCCAGTTGGGGAACCATCAAATCCAATATCTAGTGGTGTTCGTGGCCACAACCGTTCTCTGGTTACTGTGGGTGGGCCAACTCTTGCTGCTCTAGATCATGACTTCCATTTGTTTGGGCTTGTTCCCTCTGTGAGTCTGTGTATAGAAATCCCAGATTCTCCAAACGATTCATTTTTTTCTGGACAACCTTTTGTTTCTATTAAAGATAAGATCATGCAGCCATCTTCACCCCACAGACATAGCACTGAATTGGTTCAATTGATCCATGAAAACTTCAGTAGTGATGGCCAATCTTCTTCCAAACCAGTTATGATAATTTTGAGTGATGGTGGGCCAGACCATAGAGTTACATATGGTTCAGTCAGAGTAGCAATGATAGCTCTTTTTTGCCACCTAAACTTGGATGCCCTATTCTGTATGCAAATGTGCCCGTACCAAAGTTGGACCAACCCAGCTGAGAGGGTTATGTCCACATTGAATTTAGCTCTTCAAAATGTTTCATTGATGAGGGATAAAATGAGTGACCCTCTAGAACGAGCTATCAAGTACAAGAACACTATCAATGCTATTCGGTCAGCTGTTGAAGATATGCCTGAACTCGAAGCAGCACTCCTGGAATCAACCTCTTCTGTCATTAGTCTCCTTAGTGAACGTTTCACACGAATGAAATTGAAAGGGAATTCAATCAAGATTCGTCCAGCTGCCACTCAGGATGATATCATGGATAACTTTGAAGCTGTACATTTCATAGATAGTAGTCTCACCATGGGCAAATTGCAGCAAGAAAATCTCAAGGATGCAGCAGGTTTAAAGGCTTTCATGAATGAACATTGCCACTCGAGTCACTACCTCTACCAGATTAAGAAGTGTACAAAAAATTCCTGCGCACACTGTAGCAAGCATCCTGTCCGTCTTCCTCAAGATGAATTTGAGAAATTAAACTTCATCCCACTTCCGCTTTTGAATTTGGCCAAAGACCATTACAAGATGTTTACAGAACTCTATGGTCAATGTCCATCTGAAAAGGATAGACCATCACTTGCACCAACCCCAACTTCAGAAGCAAAAGAAGCTGATAAAGAGAATAAGAAGTTGCTGATTGCTGGTAAGGTACGTCGTATTATTGTCTGTTCTGATTGCAATAAACCCAGGTGTGTGTATGCAGCTGCAAGCCTTACTTACGAGGAGAAGAACTGTTTAAAATGTTTGGCTGAAACAAGAGTGTATACCTGTGGTAGTATACTTTTCCCACCTGAATCTCAACTACACCGTACTATCATTTGTCGCCAGATGCTCAGTTGCTCATCTCCTATGGAAACTCAGTACTATAGTGGTGTTGCAACTGCTTTTCCACCAGTATGTTGGTACTGTGCTAGCCCAGAAGAAATGTTGACTGATGATGAATTCATGCAAAATTTAAAGAGTCAGTATGCAGTTGTGCGTCCAATATGTTTCCTGTGTCGCTCAGAAGGCAAACGCCCTGCAACATGGGGAGCATCGAATGTTGCCAAACGCTCCAAAAAAAACTGACTGATTCAGTGCCATCAACACATATTATATACTGAATACCTGAATTGTTTTTTTAATTTAATTGATTTTGATGCTTTTTAAAAATTGTATAACTCGACAAAAAAATTATAATAAAAATCAGCCACCCGGGTCAATTTTACAAAAATTTAGCCCGAGCAACAACAAATCTTGTTGGTCTGGCCTTACAGTGCATTTGTTTGGACTGTACAGATTAGCAATTGTACTACATTTCCCACATTGACGATCCCTTACCAAAGATATACACATGCTAGTTCTTTTCACTAATAGTAAGACAGAGATTGGGGTCTGCCAACATAATGTAGTTCAGGCTATCTTAAGATGTATGAGCTAACTAGTCAGGGTCTCAAGGCTGGAAAAAAGATAGTCAGGAAAATTCCATTCCATCAATATCCCAACTCCCCCAAAACAGGTGGATGATGAACAAAAGTATTTCTGAAGGAAGGTTACTCACAAACAAGGGTCTCTATATCCTATAGGAGCTTGATGTAGGCATCATCCCTCCATATCATTTTTATCTTGTTATTGTTATTTATAAATAGTGAGTCCACTACTGGGGAAGTAAAGAAGTTATGCAGTTTAATACCTGCTTGATAGTACTGTGTTGAAGAGAGACTAATCGTTTCTTATCCTCATCACTGCACTCATGAGCTGAAGATGACTGACAAGCACTAATGTGATCATGGCACAGAATCCAAATCCTATTGAGCCATTTGTGTACCCCCTTGATGGCACGGATATCCCACTGGATGTGCATGTTGGGAGGAGCCTAAAACACACAAAATTAATATGTGAGAAGCAGTTTAACACTCAGTTTAGGTGGTACATACCTTGAAGAGCATAAACAATCTGACAGTATCAGCACCATATTTCTCTATCACATCGTGGGGGTCCACTCCATTGTGCTTAGACTTGGACATCTTTTCCCAGCTCTCCTTTATATCTTCACATGTTCCACTGAAATTAGCATGCTCAGGACTCCTTTGTGAGGTAATGACCACTAATTTTCTCCCTGTAGGTCTTCCCTCCCATTATTCCCTGACACGTAACACTCAAGTAACTTGGACTGTTCATGGTTACTCTAACATCGTACATACCGATCTCTGGAATGGTTCTCTTGTCTTGAGTTTACCAATATCATAGAGAAACGTGGGATGAAGCGGGCATACAAGAGGTGGAGAATTGCTGCAAAAGTTGAAGCTATTGTTAAATTTATGAAATGCTGCCATTCACTGATGCAGAGAAATACAATGAGGAACTACGATACACAAGGATCACATTATTCCAGTGACATTAATTTATATCCAATTATGTAGGTAGATAAATTTCTGTTTTGGGTTATCTCTCTGAAACTTATAATTTTTTCATTTCGGATGCATGTTACTATCTACAATTGTGTTAATCTAGTGTTAAAACTAATTAAAAGTAAGCTACACATTTGAAATTAAATTAACGAATATTGTTCTCATGAATTATTTGTAACATGAAATATTGCCAACTGCAATGACACATTGAAGGTGAATTGATAGAGATATTAGGGTGTCATCATTATACCCCTTGTCTAGCTTGCAAAGGCTGCATTTGAAGCCTGTCTATTCCACAATATATTTTTTAAATTACTTACTGGATACATACCATGTTCATTGCCTCCAATATAGACATCCACTGGCATCCACTTAAAAAAAAGGTCTGAAGATATATTACATGCAAACATATATATTCAAAACTGTTAGTTCATTTGTGATAGGTGAATCATTCAGTGACAAGACCATAAGAATGTAATGACCATTGTAAACAAATACAAGTGCCATGCTCAGTAACCTTATCTTGTACATACATACAGTGTTTTATTTATTAGCAGAAGGTGTGCAACGTGTGGGAGCAATTTTTCAGACAAGCACAGAAAGTGCTCAAGAGAGTAGTCACATTTAGGAGCCTGGAATACTACTCATTACCAATAATTATGTACCTTGATTGTTCTGTTGGATTGATGTACCTCAAAAAGTACCAGGAGGAATCCACAAAGGTATTGATAGTGTCAGTCTCTCTCCTTGCACAGCAATCAGCCCTACATGCATACATAATGTGTAATGCATAAGATAATATCAGCATCAATTCATTATGAGAGCTGTACAGCCACATAGAACTCACTTTCCACAGCTAGCAACCTGCCATTCTCTGGCTTGAACTAGGGGAGAAGGACCACGACCACTCAACTCAACATCATTTGGTAATTCAACAGGTAGCTGATCCTCAGGCACTGAAACTATCTAAAGCCAACAAGAAAAAAAATGTACACTCCAATAGGCTTGACCATAGATTGTATAGACTACGTAACCGGGATTGGAAACGCGATATAAACTGCCCGGCCACTCCTTATTGCGCATGCCTGCATTAATTAATACTACAAGAAAAAAAGACAATAATTATCAAATTTGGGTATTAAGTGTGCAGCCATTGATCCTGGTGATTTCTTTCAGGTTCTTCTTCACTTCTGCACCTTCTTGTTCTCTGCCCGAACTATGAGTGAAGATATTAAGCTTCCCTCTCAGTCGATCATCCTTGAGGAATATAATAATAAAAATTAATGTACTCTAATCATTGAGCTTTTTCCCGGCAAGGGAATGCGGAAAGCATAGGTGGAGGGCATGAAGGAATAACTACTTGTTATGAATATAAATTGGGGTCACTAGAAACAACTTAATTTTTTCAAAAAAGGTACGCAAAGAAACACCCAACTAATGTGAACTGTTAGCAGAAACTCTTGAATACATGTAAAGTTCACTACATTTTAGGTATGAGGGCATGAAGTAGAGTGTATACTAAACTCTGAAACTGTAAGTTGAATATTTACTCTTTCATGTAAGAGGATACAAGTACACAAAGCCAAAACAGGCTAAAACAGGTATCCTAGCAGCAAAAAATTTGCTTTTTGCACAAGTAAGGTGGTGAAGTTACTAGCTATGCTATGGGCTTACTTCTGAACTTCGGAGGTCGATTCCTCCACGTTAGGGTTTTCAGCTCTTCCACGCACCGCAATACGGATTGTACCACGCATGTTGTATTGTTGCTATAGGGTGTTTCCAATCCCGGTTACGTAGTCTATACAATTTATGGCGTGACCCTACTGATATAAGCAATTTGAGTGAGGAATTAAGTTACCAAGACAACCACCATTAAAGATAACAAGAAAAAATGAAGAAAAAATGAAAAGGAGAGAGCGTACTCCATTTGGTAAGGCTATAGTTTGACCCTACTGCACAACATGAGTTAATACACAAGTGAGGCCCTCCCATACATGCGTACATTAATATATCTTACCCCACATTTTTCACAGTACATAATGGGTATAGGAGTTCCCCAGTAACGTTGCCGAGATATCAACCAATCACGTAGTCTGTATTGTGTCATGTGACCACCAACTCCAAGAGAAGAAGAGTACTTTACTATGGCTGCGCCACCTTCGTTAATAAAAAGTCCCGAGAACTGTAATTAAACATATACAGTATCCAAGATGAGAGTGGGGTACGTTATCAGAATTGCATAAAATTCCTTCACCATTTTCTCTCAAATGATTGACAGTAATAAATCATGCTCTTGAGCATAGAATAAGTCCCTGTCATCATGGCCTGGAACTCCCATGACAGCTTTGGTACCATATCCACTAATGACGCAATGCTGGCCACTGGCCATTTTTCGACCATTTTTTTCTCTTTGGCCAGACAATTCCAACTTAGTCAGACTAGTCAGAACAAATTCAAGAAGTCACATTCATTGATACGTACATAAATAATAGAGCACTCGGAGTGCTCTATTATCTATGATTGATATAATAAATGACCAGCAAAATTGCGATAATGTCTGATCGAAGTTGGATTTGGTCGGACAAAAAATGTCTTATCAAACTGATACTCTTATTTTGCACATGCTGTTTCATTATTAAGCTTGATCAATATCATCTTATGTTACCTCTACTTTAAAATCAAAATAAGCACCCTCAGATTTGACAATTCATTTTCTCTGCAACGACTTCACTTGATCAGACCAGTCCAATCCATCCATTCCAATTCAAATCATTTCAGCAAATATACATACATAACATGACAAACCTCAGCATAGTCTGATATTTTGAAGAACCACTGGCTGAGGAACTTTTGTTAAACTTTAGCCCCTGAACGCCATGAATTTCCTTCTGCATCAACCTGCTCATCGGCCAGTACAGTTTGATTGACAGGATCCCAGTTTACAAGAGCCTGAATGCAAACAAGCCATCACGCTACCGAGAATCCAGGCCCTACAAACTTGCCATTTTTTTGTAAGCTAATCCATGTTTATAGAGTTGCAAAAAAAGCCACTGCATCCATTTATAGTAATCAGGTGAGCTAGTGCAGATTTCCTAAGGGATTGACAGTATTGAACGTTGACATTGTACTTACTCTGTTCCAATCAAAGTGACATCCCAGACTATCCATTTGCCCTCTCGTTACTTAAATGTTACTATTTAAAAAAATTTCATTTTTCAGCTGAGAATTCATGTAATGCAATGTGCAAAGGGCACACAAGAAGAAGTTCCTTGAGTCCAGTTAATATTGGTAATCTTGTGGTAGACCTGACCCTTCACCGTTATTATTCAATAAGGAAATATGGTAAAGGGTCGACTACACCAGAGTATGGTAATTGTTTCATAGTATCATTATAATTTGTAGAGACATACTAGTTGGTCCATCGCTGCCTTTATCAATAGCTGCTCTGCCGGCAGACCAAATGAATCCCAGCCCATAGGGTGTAATACCTGCACCATACACATCACAGGCCTAAATCATAAAACTATAACACAAGCCAGCAATAAATCTCGCCTAGTTGCTAGACTTATGTTACTTGCAATTTACCATTTTCCCCTTCATTCGTCGACAGCAAGCCAATGTATCACTGATGGTGTACACTCTAACATGGCCCATGTGCAGCCGTCCCAATGGATATGGGAACATGGACAGGACATAGAACTTGGATCTTTCCACTGATCCACCGGGAATGCTTTGTGATGATTCATGGTTCCTGCAATTTGGATTCAACTTCATTGACATTGTACTATCCATAGCAGTAAAGATAATGTACAATATATAACCTACCTCGATAGTTCCCTTTCCTTCTTTACAGCAAACTGCAACAGGGGGAAAGATTCTGGTTCTACTTCTCAACATCTTTACTAAAGGAACCCTTTACCTACTCTAGTAGTGATTCCGGTGTCACGTCACAGTTTGAGATTCTGTCGCGGCGAAAAAATATCCTGTCGCGAGCGACATAATCTCCAGGATATTTTGTCCATTAACATTCCACTGACATAAGGTTGACCTATTGATCTTGAGCTCAGCTCCTTCGATAACTACTATATCCCCTCAGCTCCTTCATCTAACTGAGATAACTACTATAATACCCTCATTAGATCCACATGTGAACTCCCTCATACTATACCACTAATACACCCAACATGTCACCCAACCCACTGTTCCATCACATTCTCTTCATCTGATCAGTTCTGTGCATCCTAGTCACACTAGCTGCACACCTGCTCTTATAATACTCACTGAGATAACTACCTACTGAGATAACCTATATACCCTCATGTGAACTGCCTCATACACCTCAGATGACATCACCACACTCCCCTACAGTCACTCTTCATCTCATTCATATAAGTATTTAATAGGATTATTATCATGATAATTATTGTGATTATGATTATGGTGGTGATCAGAAACAGCTAATAATGATAATTATTGTAATCTATGAAAGTCTCTAAAGCAAGGAATTTTACACAGTCGTTTCCTGCAGATGGAACAGGCGTAGGATGTAAATCGAACTCGTTTCGCCCTCTTGATTAAGCACTGTTCACACCTACCCCGCGGCAAGCCAGCGTCAGTGGACTTAACCAGACTACATTCAACACTGACATCATCCATTGCACCACCACTACTACTACTACTACTACTAGAAGGAGACCTTTCCCTATACCTCTTATCCTTTAACAGAAGGCGAACCAAATCCAATCTAAAATCCAGCAGCTTACATGCTTTCACTCTATAATACTTACAATTATGCTTGTACAAAATAAAGGCATTATCTACTGCATAGTCAAGGAACTGGAAAAAGGCACGCAACCAATACCTCTTAGATTTCTTATCATAACCATAACTCTTTCTAAGCTGACTAAGGCGATCAACTCCACCCATGTACTTATTATAGGCCGGCAATAGTGGGGGGACTGACTGATACCCTATTCTACCACCTCTCTGAACCCGTGGCACTTCATCTTCCATATGCTCAGGAAACACATTACTCACAAAGGACACCACCTTACGATCATTAAAAACATAGTAACACACATCTCCCACTCTCTCTACAACATAGCTTCCCCTAGGAGGCTTAACACCCTTCAAATTTGCAGGAAATCCTAATGCTCTCTGTTTGATGGTGCCAACATAATAAATCTTATCCTTAGCCAACGATTCCACAAGAGGCCCACTGGAAAAAAAGTTATCACAATAAACAACATGATTCATATCTACAAAGGGTCTAAGGAGATCTGTGACCACTCTCATAACCATACCCTTCTCTGCTTCCCGCTCGCCAGTTACCAGGTTGATAGGTTTTCCCTCATACACTTGAAAAGTGCAGAGGTATCCACAACAGGAACAACAACAACACCAAATCTTAAATCCCTTCTTTATTGGCTTCTTGGGCATCACCACTTTACCCTTCGCACGACCCTTATACTTAATCATGGCTTCATCAACCGCCAGCTCTTGGCCAGGACTATAATTCAAGAAAAATTTATCACCAAGTGTATCTAACAGTGGCTTAATTTTACGGGTCAGGCTGCTACCACCAGGAGGAAGGGCCGCATCATCCACCAAATGCAAATTGGACCTAATATCCCAGAATCTAGTCCTAGATATACACCTCTGGATTCCCTCTACTCCCAATAACTTATCCTTACTCCATGCATCATTAATTCTGGGCAGGCGGTGTATCCCCATCACTAGTTGAACCCCAAGGAAAGCCAAGAATTCACTCTTAGTAATATCAACCCATCCTGACCGATTCTTCCTCCCGGCATACCTATTGCTCTCTGTCACAATCAAATCATTCAAGGAATCTGGCCACAATAAACTCAAATAATCTAATGGGGTATGCTCTGCAGGGTCCAGATGCTGATAAGGGCCAATAACACCACAATACCTATACTTAGGATAACGACCAGAGGTGAGAGACAGGCCAAGTCCAATGACACTAGCTAACCGCCGACGCTTGGGGGTAGGTAGTGCACCATCTAGGTCTTCTTCTTCTTCTTCTTCTTCTTCTTCTTCTTTATCATCATCATCTTCTTCTTCTTCTTCTTCTTCTTCTTCTTCTTCATCTTCTTCTTCTTCTTCTTCTTCCAAACTGTTGTCATCATCACTAGAAAGTTCTACAAAAAAAATATCACATGATAATACCACACCCCTCTATGCCCCTCCCCTATAGCTGTATGGTTTCATAAGACAGCCACACCCCTTAATGAAGGACAACCCTTTGTACTGCAGAAAGCCACACCCCTTTTCCAGCTTAATTAAGGCCAAAAAACAGCAAACAGCCACACCCATCTTATGGCTGAATTTAAACAGTTCTATGACTTCATTAAGGGTAATTAAGGGCAATTAAACAGAAATACCCACCTTGCGGCTTCATTAAGGGCCAAAGCCACCCTGTGACTTCATCAAGGCAGTCATGCGGCTTCATTAAGGGACGTAAATAGCCACACCCACCCTGTGGGTTCATTAAGCAGTCACACCCACTCTCTGGCGTCATTAAGGGCAATTAAACAGTCATGCAGCTTCATTAATGAAGCCACAGGGTGGGTGTGGCCATTTACGTCCCTTAATGAAGCTGCATGACTGTTTAATTGCTCCTCAATTAAGCCACAGGGTGGGTGCGGCCGTTTAATTGCCCTTAATGAAGCCACAGGGTGGGTGTGGCTGTTTAATCGTCCTTAATGAAGCCACAGACTGGGTGTGGCTGTTTAATCGTCCTTAATGAAGCCACAGACTGGGTGTGGTTGTTTAATTGCCCTTAATGAAGCCGCATGACTGTTTAATTGCTCCTTAATTAAGCCACAGGGTGGGTGAGGCCGTCCTTAATGAAGCCACAGGGTGGGTGTGGCTGTTTAATGAAGCTGAATGACTGTTTAATTGCTCCTTAATTAAGCCACAAATGAAGCCACAGGGTGGGTGTGGCCATTTAATCGCCCTTAATGAAGCCACAGGGTGGGTGTGGCCGTTTAATCACCCTTAATGAAGCCACAGGGTGGGTGTGGCTGTTTAATCACCCTGAAGCTGAATGACTGTTTAATTGCTCCTTAATTAAGCCACAGGGTGGGTGTGGCCATTTAATCGCCCTTAATGAAGCCACAGGGTGGGTGTGGCTGTTTAATCGCCCTTAATGAAGCCGCATGACTGTTTAATTGCTCCTTAATTGAGTGGGTGTGTCTGTTTAAGGGCAATTAAACAGTCGTGCAGCTTGATTAAGGGCGATTGAACAGCCACACCCACTCTATGGCTTCATTAAGAGCAAATAGACAACCACACCCACTTCATTAAATAGCCACACCCATCCTACAACTTCGTAGGAGCAATCAGACAGTCCTGTGGCTTTATCAAGGGCAATTGAATGGCCACACCCATCCTACGGCTTCACTGAGGACATTAAAAGCAGCCACACCCATCCCCACAGCTCAATATAAAGGCCACACCCTCTAATAAGCTCCCATGCACCCCTACACAGAGGTCACAGTTCTAGTTACAGGGCTAGTTACAGGGCTCGCAGTAACACTCTAGTATTGTCCGGACATGATTATCTAATAGCAATTTAAGAGTATAACTATAATAATATGAATAAATTGACTGGAAAATGTCCTGTGACTGACTGTTATTGTGAGCACTGTAATAGTTAGCTACAGTTCAAACTTTGGTGGACAAGACTTCCTTACCGTTGTACGGGCTCCACTCGTCACTTGGGTGACCCAGATCCTGCCTGTCAGCCTCGCACAGCTCCATCTTTAACCCTTTACCTTCAGTAGTGCTGTCTTCTTCTCTCGAGAAAGGATCGACACACCAGTGGCAAATTGGACGGCCAATCCTACGTCATCAATGCTCCCCATGGCAACCTGACTTGCAGCTCGAGCTGCACAAGCCACTCCTTTCCACCGCTTCTTCTCCTGCTAAGACCTCCAAACAACTATAGGCTACGTAGGCAAGTAGAGGCATGCATGTCTAGTCATTCCTTTAAAAAAAAAAAAAAAAAAAAAAAAAGAGTGATGAAAGCAAACATCAAAGCTTCTTCAAAGTAAAAGCACTTGAATCAAAGCGCTTATCGATCTTTCTATTGTTCACTGAGATCTCTATTTACTGATAGTGCCGACATGCCGACAATGAATATTCATCAGCAGGATATTTCCCGTTTTTCTCCCGGATAACTGGATGTGCAAAAATGCACGGTTTTGGAAGCCAAAGGGATACTAAAGCTCAATCATGCATTCACGTCAATATAGATCAGTTATAATATTCCATCGCTGTACACTTGCAATGAATATTAACTTTCTAGCTAAGCAAGTCACTAAAAACATGCTCCTGAATAGTTAACAAGCTTGAGATTTCGATGCACCTAGCTATAAACAGCATAGAAATATAGTGAAAAAATATCCTAGGAGATAGCGTTTTAATCATTAAGACAGAAACGACCTAGGAGATTTTTTATTGCTAGGGCAATTTGTTGGTGGGCGATTGTCTTTGTATAATCAGATATAGCTATACCACCTCTCCACTAGCTACTTTATATGCAGCAATATATCCTGGCGACGGCGAAATATCCTAGGAGATTAGGTCGCTCGCAACAGAATTTCTGTCGCCGCGACAGAATCTCCCAGCGACAAAATAAACTGTGACACCGGACTGCTGTAAATTTGGGGAAATCACACTATACTAGCACTGAAGCACTCTCTGTACTGCATTTAATTAGAATTGACACTCTGTGAAGGTTAGAATCATAATGATAACGATAGAGAAGAACCGAACGAAAAAAGAAAAGGACTGGGCTCTATTGTGGGCACCAGACTGCTCTAATTAGAGAGACCACACTATACCAGCACTAAGACACCCTTGAGCGTCTCTGTACTGCATGTAATTAGAGTTGACATCCTGTGATGGAATCAAATTAGAATCAGAGAAGGACCGGATGAAAAAGAGAAGGACCGGGCTCTATTGCAGGCACCAAACTGCTCTAATTAAAGAGACCACACTATACCAGCACTAAGACACTCTTGAGAGTCTCTGTACTGCATGTAATTAGAGTTGACATCCTGTGACGGAATCAAATTAGAAACACAAAGAAGGACCGGATGAAAAAAAGAAGGATCGGGCTCTATTGCAGGCACCAGGCTGCTCTAATTAGAGAGACAACACTATACCAGCACTAAGACACTCTTGAGAGTCTCTGTACTGCATGTAACTAGAGTTGATTCCCTGTGACGGAATCAAAATAGAATCACAAAGAAGGACCAGATGAAAAAAGAAGGACTGGGTTCTATTGCGGGCACCAGGCTGCTCTAATTAGAGAGACCACACTATACCAGCACTAAGACACTTTTGGGAGTCTCTGTACTGCATGTAATTAGAGTTGAAATCCTGTGATGGAATCAAATTAGAATCATAGAGAAGGACCAAATGAAAAAGAGAAGGACCGGGGTCTATTGCAGGCACCAGACTGCTCTAATTAAAGAGACCACACTATACCAGCACTAAGACACTTTTGGGAGTCTCTGTACTGCATGTAATTAGAGTTGACATCCTGTGACAGAATCAAATCACAGAGAAGGACCGGATGAAAAAGAGAAGGACCGGATGAAAAAGAGAAGGACCGGGCTCTATTGCGGGCATCAGACTGCTCTAATTCGAGAGACCACACTATACCAGCACTAAGACCTCTTGAGAGTCTCTGTACTGCAGGGGTGTATCCACAAAATTTTGAGTGGCCTGGTGTGCTTGTGCATGGGGTCACCATGCACACTTTATATCATTCACCTACTTATCAGAAGGAGTTTTGATAAAGCTATGCTACAATGTGATCATGATTCTTGAAGGTCATGGTACTTCACATATACATAATCACTTGGCTAACTCTGCAGGCATGAGAAAAAGTGGTCCGGTGAAAACTGGACCAACCAGAGTGGTGAATATACCTCTGTTATTAGAGTTGACACCCTGTGATGGAATCAAATTAGAATCACAGAAGGACCGGATGAAAAAGAGAAGGACTGGGTTCTATTGCAGGCACCAGACTGCTCTAATTAGGGAGACCACACTCTAAGACACTCGTGTGGATCTCTGTACTGCATGTAATTGGAGTTGACACCCTGTGACGGAATCAAATTAGAATCACAAAGAAGGACTGGATGAAGAGAAGGGCACAGAAGTGACAGAAGTGAAGTGCTTATGAGCATGCCTATAGCTACATACACCTTATCATTTGCAACATTAGTTCACCTCAACTTGGCCTGCATGCAAACAATTTTTCAGACTTGCACACTCAAGCTATCCAAAGGGGGGTGGGGCTCATATCTGCAGGGTATTTCGGAGACCTTAAGGGGTTAATGCACAATAATGTTGTCATGGGTAGATTGAAAGGCTGTGACAAGATTTGGTGACCACAGACTTGTTAATATCCAAGTAACAGGTAATTCGTGTGCCTGTGACAGATTTCATAAAAGATCACATCACATTATGTTTTAGCTACATCACAGTGATTTTTTTCACCAACAATGCTGGAAATAAGATTTTTGCTCACAGGGAGTGTAGTTTTAATGCTAGGAAGGTCAAATTGTGACACCGGGACCTCTATACAGTGCTCTACTGCATACTTCATGGATGGGGAAATTAACCCCATCTATGCTGATTACATGACGTACCACCATGGGAGCATTATACATGATTGAAGTAGAGCCACTGCTAGCATGGACACTAATAATGGCTATTTGGAAACATCAAGATGATATTATGCAGACCACAAAGGGGGGAGGAAGAGTGGGGTATAGTTCCTCTAATGGAACAGCTATATAACAGCTCTAATAGGTTCTCCCTATGTACGTGGTGTCCAGATATTAAAGTAGTCGGTTAGCTCTAAGTGAATATACCCCATACCCTGCAGAGAGGTCTAGAGATCAAGGTTCATAAATTTTGAAACTAATTCAGGGTATATATTCACTTAGAGCTATCTGGACACCAAATAGGGAGAACCACAGCTGTTATAACAGGGGTGTATCCACAGAATTTTGAGTGGCCCAGTGTGCTTGTGCGTGGGATAACCATGCCCACTTTATATCATTCACCCACTTATCAGAAGGAGTTTCGATATGCTAATGTGATCATGATTCTTGAAGGATACATAATCACTTGGAGGCATGGGATAAAAAGTGGTCCGGTGAAAACCGGACCAACCCCGGAGTGGTGGATACACCCAGGTATATAGCTGGGAATTATACCATAAGTGTGCATGATATCATCTTGATGTTTCCAAATAGCCATTAGTGTCCTAGCTCTAGCTAGCAGTCGCTCTACTTCAATCACGTATGCTCCCATGGTGGTACGTCATGTAATCAGCATAGATGGGGTTAATTTCCCATCCATGAAGTATGTGGTAGAGCACTGTATAGAGGTCCCGGTGTCACAATTTGACCTTCCTATTACCAAAACTACACTCCCTGTTAGCAAAAATCTGATTTCCAGCATTATTGGTGAAAAAAATCACTACAATGTAATACATGATGTGATGTGATCTTTTATGAAATCTGTCACAGGCACATGAATTATCCATTACTTGGATATTAACAAGTCTGCGGTCACCAAATCTTGTCACAGCCTTTCTACTCATCCAATCTACACATGACAACTTTATTGTGTGTTAACCCCTTAAGGTCTCCGAAATACCCTGCAGATATGAGCCCCACCCCCCTTTGGATAGCTCGAGTGTGCAAGTCTGAAAAATTGTTTGCATGCAGGCTAAATTGAGGTGAATTATTGTTGCAAATAACTAGCTATAGGCATGCTCATGAGCACTTCACTTCTCTTTGTTTTCATCCAGTCCTTCTTTGTGATTCTAATTTGATTCCGTCACAGGATGTCAACTCCAATTACATGCAGTACAGAGATTCACACGAGTGTCTTAGAGCTGGCATAGTGTGGTCTCTCTAATTAGAGCAGTCTGGTGCCTGCAATAGAGCCCGGTCCTTCCCTTTTTTATCCGGTCCTTCTCTGTGATGATTCTGTCACAGGCTGTCAACTCTAATTACATGCAGTACAGAGACTCTCAAGAGTGTCTTAGTGCTGGTATAGTGTGGTCTCTTTAATTAGAGCAGTCTGGTGCCTGCAATAGAGCCCGGTCCTTCTCTTTTTCATCCAGTCCTTCTCTATGATTCTAATTTGATTCCATCACAGGATGTCAACTCTAATTACATGCAGTACAGACGCTCAAGAGTGTCTTAGTGCTGGTATAGTGTGGTCTCTTTAATTAGAGCAGTTTGGTGCCTGCAATAGAGCCCGGTCCTTCTCTTTTTCATCCGGTCCTTCTCTATGATTCTAATTTGATTCCGTCACAGGATTTCAACTCTAATTACATGCAGTACAGAGACTCTCAAGAGTGTCTTAGTGCTGGTATAGTGTGGTCTCTTTAATTAGAGCAGTCTGGTGCCTGCAATAGAGCCCGGTCCTTCTCTTTTTCATCCGGTCCTTCTCTATGATTCTAATTTGATTCCGTCACAGGATTTCAACTCTAATTACATGTCTTTAATTAGAGCAGTCTGGTGCCTGCAATAGAGCCCGGTCCTTCTCTTTTTCATCCGGTCCTTCTCTATGATTCTAATTTGATTCCGTCACAGGATTTCAACTCTAATTACATGCAGTACAGAGACTCTCAAGAATGTCTTAGTACTGGTATAGTGTGGTCTCTTTAATTAGAGCAGTCTGGTGCCTGCAATAGAGCCCGGTCCTTCTCTTTTTCATCCGGTCCTTCTCTATGATTCTAATTTGATTCCATCATAGGATGTCAACTCTAATTACATGCAGTACAGAGATCCTCAAGAGTGTCTTAGTGCTGGTATAGTGTGGTCTCTCTAATTAGAGCAGTCTGGTGCCCACAATAGAGCCCAGTCCTTTTCTTTTTTCGTTCGGTTCTTCTCTATCATTATCATTATGATTCTAACCTTCACAGAGTGTCAATTCTAATTAAATGCAGTACAGAGAGTGCTTCAGTGCTAGTATAGTGTGATTTCCCCAAATTTACAGCAGTCCGGCTTGTCTGGTACTTAAAATAGAATTTATCATTCCACTCATTTTATCCAGTCCTTCACTCATACTTCTTGGTCCTTCTTCAGTCCTCTTTGTTTCATCACTTCTTGCAGCATAGCTACACAGCTAAACAGCTAGTATAATAGAAATCTCACTATGACGTCATTTCTAGCCGGTCCTTCTACAGGGTCCTTCTACAGTTTTCGCTACATTTAATAGATGCTAGGTTTCAAGTTGGTGCTAACCCACTGACATTAGGTAAGGTGACATTAGGCTAGGTAAGGCGACATTAGGCTAGGTAAGGCGACATTAGGCTAGGTAAGGCGACATTAGGCTAGGTAAGGCGACATTAGGCTAGGTAAGGCGACATTAGGCTAGGTAAGGCGACATTAGGCTAGGTAAGGCGACATTAGGCTAGGTAAGGTGAACTAGACTCAAAGACTCAATATATATATATATAGGTGTTAGCACCATAATCTGGTCAGTATTATAGTTAGATCAGTAAAGAATATAGTTAGTTAGATACCCAGCTATTAGCTGAAGCATCTTGATCCACACCAAATTCCAAGGCAAGATGTCTTGCAATGGTCCTTGCCATATTCTTTGTAGTGCATCGATTCATGTTCACTTTGCCAGGCTCACAAAGATTTTGTTCTAGTGATTATTGCCTTCGCTCTACTTTGTTCCCTAGATATTTCCCCCTAGGGAATGTTGGCTTCAGACATTTCCCCCACTCTATGTAGGAATATACATACGTATTGTTACATTCTCCCCCTCCCCTCCCCTCCCCCGGCCCCTGCACAAAAATGTTCCCCCCTCCATAAAAGTTGTCTCTCCTAGCTCCATCACTCTCAACCCATGTGTTTGCTCATATATAATTTTTGGTTGTACATATAGAAGAGCAAAAACAACTTGGTAGCTTACTAGAACCATGACAGTTCCACACCCATCATCAGATGCTATCACAGGGATTCTAGTTCAAAGTAAAGTAAATTTTTATTGATACAGCCCAGGTGGACATGATATGAGTGCACAAATTTACAGAAGTATACAAAAATGAACTTAAATTTAAGCATTCTCGAGCATACCTAACAAATCTGTGCTACTAAAAGAGTCTAATTGTCCAGGTGCAGTTCTCGATGGTGTAGCTTAAGAATGTGGTTAAGAACATGTGTGTCTCTCAGCAAGGATGATCCCCTCTTATGATGCATATCGCATGGCCATATGCATACTGTCTACTAGACTGGGCAAGCGCAAAGTTCCTACCTACTGCGCACGCGCAAATTCTTGAGGCCCCACCCCAGCTGGCCGGACTACAATAAAAACAGCTAGTTAGCTAGCTAGCTGAGTAAGAAATTGCGACCGGCTATTGAAAGCTACGAATAATGACGGTATTGGATATCGTAATATTTTCTTTACTTGCCATGGCATTGGGAGAGGAAAAATTCGCAGTTTATGGTCTGGATTGTTATAGAGATGGAAATAGTAAGCTATCAGTTAATGCACAACTGATCAGCTAGAGTCTAGCTGCTTGACATGTAACCGTGGGTTGATAACTGAGGTCTACAATAATGTAGTAACCAAGTCCATAGCTTGCTCTCTAGAAATTAAGGCAATTATACCTGAGTAAAGTTTTTCCACTTTATATTTACCACATTACAGAACCTCCTCGAAATGCAACCATTCATGAAACTCACTTTTTTGTTAATATTGAGTGCCTACAAGAGGAGTTAAGAATCACTTGGAATAAATCGAATGAAAGCATAGATGAAAGGTGGCAATACATTGCTACTGTGTACTACATTTGCTATGACAGAAATGGAACTGTTGTAAGCAAGACAAACAATATAATAAGCTGGACTGGTCTTAGCTAGTTTATCATTGCTATATAGATCAAAGAGAGTGATCATCCTAAGTGGATTCAAACAAGTAATTCAGAGATGCCAATTTCCATCAGTACTTCTGTGATCCATAATATTGTACACAACGGAGGAACATGTACGACTTATGGATGTCATAGACCAACCGCGGGTCCACACACCTTCATTGATCATTATTTTCAGTATAATCTCAATGACTCGTGCTCATACAGACCAGGTAAGATTTTCTGTTGTAAAAACCAGTCTGTAGGATAAAGAGGAGCTATAAGACTGATGTACTGTGGTGCATGTATTATGGGCTGAACTATGATACATTATTTTAGAGAGCAGTTCCAGCCAAAATGTGGACCCAGTACCTTCCACTTCCATTCTACACAGTGATAGCACAACACATACAGGAGTACATCAGTCAAGAATTATTACACCATCACGTTCGATACTTTTTCAAACCAGTTCAAGTAAGATTATCACTAATTTATGACTATAATCTTATATTGATGCCTGCACAACAGTTTTCTCAGAAGCAACTATACTAGAAATACATCAGTCCACAGTAACATTATCCAGTTCATTACCATCTCAAATGAATTCATGTGAGAGCAGCAACATTGAAGTACTATAGTAGCTATTATACTAGTTTTTTTTCTTCATAGTGACCTCAGATGGAACTCAAATAGAATCGATTACTTCATCACTATCCACCTCAGTACCTTCTCTAATTAGTTCCTGTAAGAGTATAAACACAATCATGTATGCCTGCTTCAACTCAATGCCTACCCCACAGCAACTTTGGATACAACCATGCAAGCAACAGAAATTCAGAGTAGCAATCTATTTGTTCCACCCACAAATTCACCACCACCAGGTACTCATATACCTGCAGTTTCTTCAGTGGCCTCTGATTTTGTACCAATGCTAGCATTACCACTGGTCATAATAGTGGTGATTTTGGTTGCATTGCTAGTGGGCTCACTTGTTTGTGCCAAGAGTATCCAATGTTCAAGGTACGGCATATTCAGAGCTACATGCAAAATAAATGGTGCATGATAATATATTATTTTTGCACAGGTCCAAGGATTTAAAAAAATTTTTGTGGGATACACAGTACATTGAAGTGAGTTATTTTTTAAATGCATGATACAATAGTTCACTGAATTATCATTTTCAAAATAGAAGACAGATCCAATTGAAGTTGAACCTGATATAAAAAAGTGGGATTCAACAGTCAGTATTGTTCAATATCTCCGAATACAACAGGAATCTAATTGTGCAATAGGAAATGATACAACACTTACTCTGCAAATGAAAGATTGCTCAAATAATTTTCAGCAGTCATCTAACTTAGTTTCAAGTACAGAAGAGTCAAAAAAGAGCACTTCATATGTACCACAACCTTCACCACCAACACAGATTCATCCCACTTCCCTCAATCTCAATGGGAAGGGACTTTCTCAAGTTTCACCAACTTCTTCCGGCTATCATTCCTCAACAACTTTCAGATCACAAATATCAACGATAAAAGAGACTGAAGTTTTGCTTCAATTGGACCCCAACATAACTTATGATAGTGAGGACGTTGAAGAGAATTCATCAAGTGCTGTGTATAACCTTCCACCCACACAAAATATGAAAATAGTCTGTTCAAATCCCTTATTCAGAACTAACAGTATTAGCACCAGCAGCATTACGTCTTCCAATTACAGTTATAACAGTAGGTCAACAATGGATCTACAAAATACTGTTTGCTGTGAAAGTGGACCCAACCAAAGTGACCTTAATAGTGTTGTGTTCACTTACAGTTCTTCAGACGATATTTCAGCAACAAAAGAAGCAAATCTAGTTATGCTGACATTCCCGTCTCTGTCAAGCAGTGATCATGACGACAGCAGTGAGAGTGAAAGTGACTACGACAACAGCAACTACTCTCAAGAGCATCAGAATAATCAACTGAATGAGAGCCTGACTGAACTCAATCTGACAATCAACCCATGCCATTTCGATCCACTATAAAATAATGCTATTTTGAATAGTTTTGCTAACATACATGGTGAGATACCTCATGCTAATAATGATTTATGATGAGGGTAAAAGTATATATATATATATATATAGCACCACAATACTAAGTGATAATAATTGATGATATGCAACACAATAATAAGGGAGCAAAGCCTGTAACAAATTTATTTCAAGCTCACTGATGAAGAGCTGTCAGTGACTGGACTGGCAGAGTCTGACAATGAAAGTTGAGAAGCAATTGATGGCTGGCTAGTTTGGAAGTTAACGTCTTGGGTGGACTCTTCTGAGTTCAAATATATAGTGGAATCTGAATCCCCAGTAAATTGTTCCTCAGTATAGATAATATAGTCAGAGGAGATAGATGCACTAGGCACTGTAGAAAGCTCCAAATTATCAAGATAAAATAGATCACTTTCAATTGACGGAGACACAGATATTCGGTCAGCGATCTTGATAGGATAAAAACTGGGATCAATGGTCTGGGGGAGAAAAGGGAAGTTAATGTTGGAAGACAACATGCAAGTTCTAATATATATCATGAGATATACATGCAACTATATGTACACATCCAAGTTTTAGATCCAGGTACGTTGATCCTTGTGCTATATACCATAACCTGTACAATGACTCACCAACTGATCTCTAGGTTGCACTGTAGTAGTAATAACTGATTTATTATATGATATTCTACATAACCCTATAAATGCAATCCCTAAATGCAATCAAGGATTCCAGGAACTCAATTTACTCCCACTCAAAGTTCCAAACCATTTCTGTGGAAGTTAAAGTGTGGTCCTGAATCGCATGTGGTTATTTTATTTTATTTATTTTTTACCATACAAGATTGTGTGGTTAAAACCACCACTTATCTCAACTATCACTCACTTATTATCAATGCACTGCCCTGCTGACTCAGTGGAAATATTTATGCAAGACTATTTAGTGCACACTCACAAGAGACAATACATACCTGGTTCACTTCAAAGTTATGGTTTAAGTCCAATACCCTATGGAGAACAAAAGGATTGTGATAGATCAATACTAGCATGCAGGGCTAAATACCTGTGTCGTGGCTTCAATATTATCCGATACCAACTCATAATCAACACCAAGAGGAATATGAAGAATAAAACAACCACTAAGAGCAGACTCAAAAGTCTTCCATTCTTAGGACCTGCCATATTTATATTCAAGAAGACACAAAGTATATTGAAAGTACAGCTAGTGATTTTTTTTTGTAACTGCTGTGGTTTTATGCAGATGTCCTGTGGCTACTAAGCTATCAGTGATAGCCACATACAGCAGTATTGCAAGATAAAAGCAGCTGGCATCCATGAGGTGGAAATGAGGTCAGACACTTCTTGAAATAGTGCCACACGCAATTGTGGCATTATTTATCATAGTTAATGGAGTGAAACTTCCAAGGTACTTGCTGGATCCATGAAGAATCCTGTTCCAAATTGTGTTTCCAGCCAGCGACACAAAAGACCCTCCAGCAAGGATCAACTGTGTAGCCATGTAAGGCTAAGCTAATACACTAGTGACTGGAGTTTAACTAAACATAAATTATAAATCAAATTCATAGCAGGAGTAAGTAAGGTTACACAAAGTCTTCGTGGAAAAGATCACCCACACCCCTCCAAGAAAATTAGCAAATGGAAGTGTAACATGATATATACTTAACTAAATTGTTGGGATAATTAAGTCCTTCTCTGGTCGTCAAGATCGAGTGTGTGGTATGCCACAAAAAAAAGCCTTTGTATGCACAAAAAAAGTAGTGGCAGAGCATTTGGTTTTCCCATGACATTTGTTATACCCAATTAAACTCAAGCTCTTATGTTATTTGTCAGAACCTCACAGATTTCTAGCAATCGATAGTGCACTGATTATCGTGAGTGGAGTCAAAATTCAGGGATTGCATCTTTTTTTCTTTCTCTGAGTGGCTTCTATATAATTATGTAGCTGTTATTTTTATTGTTCACAGCTACTTCATCCCTTGCGACACAAATCATACTCCTGTAAGTACATGGGAAAAAAAACAACATAAATGGGCACTGTATGGCTGGATATCAATGCTCTGGTGGTGGTAAATTGTCTATGAAGTAGCTTGCTAAAGACTACAGGTTAGCATCTACTGAAGGGGAAGGGGTGGGGGATATATGTAAAATAACAGTATAGCATCTGCTGAAGGGGAAGGGGGTGGGTGGGGGTGGGGGAGGGTACTGCGCAGATATGTGAAATGACAATTAGACAGAAAGCAGTTGCAAGTACTTGCTTGAACACACACAAAATTTTTATTGGAAGTCATTCTCTGGGAATCAGAATAATTGTGCATCTATGATTCTGAACCCACTATGTGGATATTACATACAGCAGAGACAGCCATTCTACATGCATGCAGCCCACCACAGAGCATAAATATAATGGTCCAGTTTCTGATTAGTTTAGGAGCTCCACTTCACTTCCCATGCATTTCTAAGGAACCAGATAAGATTATCACATGATTATCCACAGCCCTATAATTGCAATAGTCTAGACCAAGCCATTGTATAATAGTGTTAGAAAAGAGAGTTCATATTTCATTTTGAATCCTGATAGTTCCTATATGCATACGATAACTATGGTAACTATGGAAGGCTGCAATTCCATTTGGACGAGTGATATGTGCACACACCAGACAAGGAGACCCTTACAGATGCATCCAGCCAGTAATAATGTTTTCCCTCAAATCCACAGGGCTTACTGAGAGGTGACTGGATGTCTATAAATGGCTCATACTTACCTCTGTAGTGGGGTTTCCACATGGATGGATCATATTATATCCCTCCAGGCCACTAGAAGCCACAGTTTAGAACAAAAATTAATGTTCAATATGTTGGTAGCTACGGCTTCCCATTTCTTAGAAATTGCACCCACTTACCAGATATCCACTAACCTAACATCCTATGAATTCTAACCAAGTCTATATCTGAGTCATGCACAGATAACGTGTGCAAAGTGCACTTTCAGATGGTGACCTACAATTGCAAAAGTTAAAAGTTGAGACTAATTATGGGCAGTATTAATATTATAGAAGAGGGTCATGTTTTGTGTATGCAAGCAAACATACTGAGCCTGTGCATGTTCTCTGCTGCAAGAGGGGTTCTACCTCTGTGGCACATAGACAGCATTATAGAGTTGCTAATTGGAAGTAAGCCTTAGGCAATGATCTAATAATAGCTAGTGGTTCAGCATAGCTGCTCTGTACCAACATATATAGAGTTGTAGGAAGTGAGATGATCTAATGGTATAGTTACTCACTCTGTAGCCAGCATAGAGTTGCTGATTAGATTTCCAATTGGAAGTTAGCGCACTGTTATGGCATCCCTGTATCCACAAGTGAGGTTTCACTTTAATCAAACCTATTCCATATGGGTGTATGGGAACGTCTGTCAATAGGTTCCTAATCATGTAGCATGTGTAGTTATAATATTGAGACTGTCACTAGATTTATTCTATGGCTTCTGGATTCCGTGAAGTGTGCATGGTGGTGTTGTCACAGGTATTTATATGTGGTTATGCATCACACCTTCAGACCTCTAACTGTGTTTTTCACTCCAGTTGTTGTTGGTAAAGTAATCTATTATTCTGGTGTGCTTATGTAAACTCAGTGGTTTAATTAAGCTTATACAAGCATTTCCAGGACAACCGGCACAGTCATATTATAAGGTCAAAGTTCAAATCCATCATGCATAATACCTTTTAAAGGGGATGACATGACCCCAAGGACAAGAGGGTTCTGTCTACAAAAGAATAGAGCTACTCTCTTGGTAGTATAGGAAGACTCACATCTAATCATTACTTCATTCGAAGGAGTGATTTTTGCTGTGGTTTAATTTGAAAATAAAAAAGATGCTAGTGTGTGTGCTTCCACATGTGCTCATTTTGGCACTCATTAACTCTAAAAATAAACATGATTAGCTAGCCAGAGTTGCAGATTGCCTTAGCTAAGTGTTCAATTGTCATCTGCAGGAGTTGGATATCATCATTTTGTGTAACCATAATGCTTGAATTTCTTCTATTGTGATTATGGTATGAAAATTAGGTTCTGTTCTAGCTAGACAATAATTATCAGCTGGATTTTGGCAGCCAAAGAAATGCCTGTCAGGATTCTACCTGGAAATGGTTTTATCTAGAAATGCCAGTCAGGGTTCTATACCTAGAATTCCTGTCAGGGCTCTACTTAGCAATGCCTGTCAGGGTTTCCCCCTGCAGAATTTCCCCTAATTACCTAATTATGAATCAAGAAAAAACAGATGTGGTTTTAAATTAACAGTTGATGTGTTATAGATTTAGGAAGCAGTATCTGCTAATATGAGAAGATTTGGGGGGATCCCCCTGCCTATTTTGGAGTATATGAGAGATTTTAGGAGTACTGTTATGGATGTCCAAGCAGTAGTTGTTTCTTGATGCATGTATATACATGTATGGATGAACTGATTATTTAAGCCCTTGTCATGTCTGCACCAGGCTGTAGGTACTTGATCATGTTTTGGTGCACACTTTAAATATTTGCAATAATAATTCGATGCTTGGATTTTTCCAGCATGTTTATCCTCCTCAGGTCCCACTGTAGTGGATAACATACCTTCATGCTCTCCCTTCCCAGTTTGCATTACTGCAGCAACACTTGGATCAAGAAGTTGCATTCTGGTCACACTAGCCTCAATCTCAATCTCGTTATCTCCTGAAGGGCCTAGAACAGTGAATAGAATTAGTAAAGCATACAAAGTATTGTGGCGAGCGCTAGTGAAGTTTTAATTGATGACATCGCTGTATTCCACCAGATGGAAGAACATACAAAACAAAAAATATAGCACCCCTCATTCGACTTTCTAGGTGACTCGCTTTGCTTGCCAATCATTAATAATATCATGCTACCAACACACCTTCAATTGTTTCCTGGGTATTATGGAATGATCCAGCACTGGGAAGTACCACCGTTATGGAGGAAATTTCTACAGAATCAGGGGATGTCACCTTGTCTACATTGCAACTGGTCATGCTACCAACACACCTTCAATGGTATTATGGAATGATCCAGCACTGGAAAGTACTGTCATGGAGGAAATTTCAACAGAACCAGGGGATGTTGTAAGTGTCACCTTGTCTACACTGTAACTGGTCATGCTGCTGACACTGGTCATGCTGCTGACACTGGTATTCTCTGCAAAAATGCAACCTTCCAATATAATAGTGCATATCTTTAACACCAGGAAGCCAGTAACTATCGATCAAAACAGAACTAAAAAATATCATGATTACATATTTGAAGAACTTAAGTTCACAATATTTTAGAGACTTGCATAAAAGGACTAGGATTAAATATCTGTCATAACTCTAAATAATTGCAGAAATAGCAGGTTGAGCAATAATCAGATGCTCTAGGGCCTCAAGCATAATAAACCATAGAACCCACCAAACCCTTCTGACTAATTATGGCTTCAAACTTTCTTGTTGCTATGTAAACTGCACATTACAACGTAAATAGGTGCGCTAGCTTTATCTATAATCAATTTTTTTTTCACCTTATGGACTTATGGTGCAAAAAATGTAGCAACAATTTGATTGGTCCATAGGAGTCCAATATATCGTACTCATTTCACTCAGCAACCACATTATTAAAATACACACTGCTACAGAGGTGAATAGCAATTGGTCCAATTATGAAATTAATGATGATGATTATAATTTAGAAGTCTATTGCCAGCAACTGAATAATCAAAGGTGCTAAAATTAATAATTAGATGTGATGAATGAGAGGTTCTCATTAGAGGTGATGAGTAGTAATTAGAGGTGCCAAATGATTAGAGGTGACAAGTATAATCAGAGGTGCTGAGGTACACATTAGAAGTTGCCATCACATTACAGTCTTGGCTCACCATTAGGATAAATTAAGCAGCTGCTGTTGGGAAGTAAATAAAAGTCAAGATCTTCATCTTCATAGCAACCATAGAGTGTACAATTCAGCTTTGAAGAGATATTGAATTTCTTGGAATAAATGAAATTCATATTCCTGGGAAGTCCTTCGACCTCTACTATAATCTGAATATCAATAAGGAATCATTTTTTTGCATACAGAAAATTACTACATAGTAATAAATAATAAACCTGCAATGAACAGTATACTACATCTACAGTGTACTAAGGGCATTGTTCATCTCAATTTTCTTGAACATAGACAGAGGTATGGGCAGATATATATGACTATAAGTGATTAAATATAGCAATTGCAGAGTTAATCACATAATACTTTTATTAAGGTCGTCACGAAAAGAAACCGTTAGAGCATACATATGAGGCAAATAAGACCCCTCAGTTCACTCCCTATTGTGATCACTAGGGCAATGTGCAACATTTGACAGCGAGCAAGCGAGCAAGTATTCCTAGGGCTTTTAGAGGTGATAGCTCCAATTTAAATCTTTGCTGCTGAGTTATGTGCAGCATGCATAGAAAGCTGTAATCTAGAAATCAATCAAGCAATCACAGAGTGTAGAATGTGAGAGTCAGCTCGCTCGCTGAATTATTAGTTGTATAACACTTCAGTGATTTTAAGTGAGAAGCTTGGTAAAAACAGCCTGCATCTGGAACTGGATAAATGAAGTCCTACTCTACCACATTAATTTTTTCATTAATAAAGAAACCGTCTACAACTGGTACAGACACACCAGGGAAGAATGTAAACATACCACAAAGCCTATTTCTGGTTACCAGGGATATGAATGGTGGAAATAAGTATTAGTGTAACATCATACATGTGAAAACCATTTGGAATCAAGTTGGCTTATTTTCAAGGTAAAGAGCACACAATAAGATACTAAGAATGAGGATATTGCCAAGCATAAGCTGAGTCATAAGTGAGTACATAATAAGATACTGAGAATGAAGATGGCTATCTTTTATTGCCAAGCATAATTAAGCTACAGTATGAGTAAACAGTTCACAATAAGATACTGATGTCTTGCTACAGTAAAGAGTACACATAGCTGAATACTGTTACAGTATAGTATGTTTGAAAATTTTGTAGGGTTATAAATTTTTTTCATCCCCAATGTTACCAATATGTATAATGTGGTACCTTGGAGGTAGTCTCACGCGCCAGATGCATTTGCGAGGAGGGGAAGGAAAAAATACGTCTGGTAACAATCGCCAGGTTTCCATTCTTTCAAAGAATGTGCATCACGTGACTCGTGGGATAATAATTTATTGCGTACACAATTAAAATCAGATCTGTCTAACTAAAGCCAGCTGAGATGGCTTCGCTGTGCAGAGCTTGTTCATGTGCTGCAACCCCCAAACTCAGGCATAGCATGGCCGACTCAAGTGCCAAGAAAGTCAACTAGTCTATAGCTAGCTATTCTGACCTACCTGTTGGAAGACACACAATCCTTTCCCGAAATAAAGCTCTTTAGAATTAAATGCTTGATAGCCCAGCTTGTTGGGAACAGCAGAGATTGCTGCACTGACAGAACTCTCTGAGTAGACACTCACAGCTAGCCATGGCTGGTGACGCACTTCCCCCCTCCCCCCCTCGCAAAAAAAAAGTGTGTGGCTGACTACCTTGGAGGGATGGTCCATCAGGGCCAATTATAACATCACAGTTGACCAGATATTTGATGGCATATGTAGCACTTTGAATTTTCCACTGATTTCTTTCTATTGTACATAATAAGTGTCAGACCAGCAGGAAAGTGGCAACCAAACTGCAGTATAATTGGATGGTACTATCTGTCATCTTATAATGGCTAGCAGCTTCAGATCATCAACTATACTTCTATTCAGTAAGGGATATTCTTTGTACTGGTACTATCTGTAATCCTATAATGTTCATTAACTATACTTCTATTCGGTAAGGGGTATTTTTTGTACTTACATGCATTTATTATTAGATTCAAGTGTTATGCACTTACTTTTTCGCTCCTTTTATCACAACTTATACTCAGTTCTCGAATAATTCCAGATTGTCCTTCACCCATCAATTGATAGGATGCAGACATCAGCACCCCACTGCAGTTCAGAGCAGTGTCCCCGTTGACTATAGCCTCCACTGTTAGTGTAGTAAGCAATGACAATTATCGTTCATATGACTCTACCCATTATGAAAGCCAAGCACATGTTCTAAGGGTGTGCTATGGGTCACAAGTGGATATCATTAATGAATCATTAAATGAATCTGTAGCTAGTATGCATGCAGTATTGATGACCATTACCCATTTTGCAACTGAGCTAGTGGCAATTCTTACATGGATGATCATCGTAGCACAAGGAAAATCCCGAAGCCCACTTGATCAACATGACTCCATAAAGCAGAGATAAGAACTCCATTACATTCAGCAGCCTACAGCCATATGCAGCATTCACATACTTGTAGCTAGAGGATGCACAGCTGCACTAGCAGCTGATGGGCGCTACACGTGGTAGCTGCTGCTGTAAGCTCATTAGCTAAATTTAAGGGGACTTTGCCAAGATATCTTCGCTTATTGAGATTTAAAATGCTAGCTCGCAGTAACACGTAGAATGGTGTTCATGAATGTAAGTCAAAGTGGTGTGAGAGGTTATGAACATGGAGCCAAGTACGCTAGTGTGTCAGGCTGGGCTGTAGAACTGATACTTTATGAAGTTCTTGTCTGCAAAAAGATGGCACTAAAAATTGTAATTGCAGTAGGTGACTCTGAGCCTATGTGTATACAGAGTTTTGTCATTAGCTATAGCTAAGTGCCTTTGTGGCTACCTGGCTGCTGAATCATAGCTATAAGGAGTATAAGGAGCATGAGTGGAAGCTTGTCAGCTCTGAAGATCTTGACAGTATAGTAGCAAGGACAGATAAGAGATAAAGACTGATGAACACATATTACATAGAGAAAACAATTCATCAATTCATCTTATTTGAGAGACTTTCCTAAACCACTTCCACAGTAATTCTATTGACCAAATCAGAGTCAACTGCTCCTGCAGCTGTTGAGAAGGCTCACAAACATAATTATATTTACATGAAAAATGTTTCTTGCCTTCTAGCACTCAAAGAGGAATAACCAAGGCAGTGCAGAGTTCATATATTTGAACATGAGCTGAAAATCCTAAGAAACTAGCTCTCTTTGGGATGGGAGAGCTCTCAAAGGAGAAAGAATTTTTTTGGTGAACCTTACATAATTTTCTTGTTACCTCCAGTGCCCCCATTCACCAATGCCCTAAGCCACTGCCTTGCCTTGCAAGCATACTCATTTCAAGCCCTTCTACTTTTGCCTAAGCTCTGAAATTTAGCTGTTGTGTGCTGCATTAAGAGTGCCACACCCCCAAAACATGTAAATGACTCAAATGAGATGATCACAATTTTTATATTGAGAGACTATGCATGCTAGCTAGGCAGCTTAGCTACATACTTAGCTTACCACTTCTATATATCTAGCTGATGTTGTCATAACATGCTTTCCACAACTTAGCTAATTGACTCACTGATAAACTTGAAGCAAGTCCCCTAGCTAGTTACTTACAGGTAAGTATAATAACAAAAATTAAGTGCTTGCACACCCCAGTGGAAAATCTTTGTGGAATTATATGGAGCAGCTAGCTGGAATTGGCTTCTTTGCAGCTTATTTTTACATTGCATTAGGAGTTCACTGCAGTTACTTGGGAAGTGAATTAAGTTGTGATGATTTTAATTAATAATGCGATAAATTGCATTTTATATAATAGGCATGTGCTATAACTAGCTACTATAGTTCTAGCTACTAGCTATACGTATAGCTGGAGTTCACTCAAGACAATCATGGAACTTATACTTGTCTACTTTATTGTATTTTTAAGGTTCTCTGCACCCATGTGTCCTGAACCTTCTGGTGAGTATATGAATACCTTTAATAAGCATAGCTATAATATTTTATTAAACTATCATAGGAGAAGAAATTGTGTACTTAGCAAATTCATCTTTGAAGTGTTCGTGCACCAATATTGCTGTTGACTTAGGGGGACCCCCGGATTATGAGCGACAAACTCAATTTAAAAATGCCTCAGTTGTATGCAGAAATACTGAAGGAGAAATAATACATACTAGTAACCTTGACTCCTTAGGACATAGGATTATTAATCACTCAACAAATGCCACAAGCTCTTGTGAACTCACTGGGTGTTATTCTGTTGGACGTAACTCAGATGTGTACTATGGTTTCCCAAGAGCAAATTGTTCCATTGATTGTAAGTACAATTAGTTACATGCAGTATAGATAGCTACAACATTTCCCTTATAGCTACTCATTGTCTACATTGTTTGTTGTTTTTTTTGTTTTTTTTTTGGAAATTTGTGTTGCTATCTGAATAGCATATTATCAACATGTTGCTAATTGATAGCATAATAGAACCAAGGGTCTCTCATGTTGTAGGTTCACCACCTATTCCAACATCCATGACTGATGCAATATCAACAGTTCATAGTTCTATGACTGATACAACATCAATGGTTCGAGATTCTAACCCTAACACAACAGCTTCAGTTCCTTCTGTGAATTCATCATCACTTTGTAATTGTAGTTATAGCTTGTGAACTTGGGGGGACTACCAAAATAAAATGCAAGCTATAGACCTGAACTCAAGACTAGAAGTTATAAAGGGAGATTTTATAGTCAGTTGAGAGGGCACGACTTATTTGATAACCCTGCACACCTCACCCCCCTCCCAAAGCTAGCTATACATACTTGCATCAGGACCTCAAGCTTATATTTCACATGCATGAATGCAGATAACCTTTATGGTATGCTACTAGTTATTCCTCTGGCAATATTGACTATTTGTGTGACAGCTCAGTTTGTTAATCGGAGGATTACTGCTAAAAGGTGAAGTTCATATGCTAGCTACAGATAGGTGCTGTGAAGTGATAGAGGGACAATCTCCCAAGGCTAAAACTCACCATTATTGACTATAGCTATAATTGTATGACCTACTTTTAAAAAAATATTGGTCTTAGAAGCAATAACAAAAGAGCTTTTACTTTTTTCTTGTATATATAGAACAAGGGAAGTTAGGCTTGGGTTGCTCCTTCTAAAAAATGACGTGAGTTCATTGTCAGCAGCCAATGATAACAATCATCTTAATTTTTCAGAGATTTGATATTAATTATGCTCCTATTAATATTGAGGCAATGGCAGTACTTCACCACTCAGAATCATCTTCAAGCATTTACACATCTCTATCCCATTGCAAGACTGACAAAAAATTAGGTGTTCAACCATATGGAACTGAAAAGAATCTAAATAATGATAGTGGTCCAAGTGAAATTCTGTCAATGCACCCCAACATACTCAAGGAAGCTAGCTGCCAATACATCAGGAGCGATCTGTATGGTGTAAAAAGTGAAGTATCGGATAGAATTAATAGTGAATTGAACCTTGCAGACTTGGAAGCATTCACACCATCAAATGGTGAAGTACAAGTCTTTGAATTATGTTCCAGTGACTACATAAAGTACTAACTTTAACAGTTTGAGATATAATGTACACCCATCCCTATAAACTGTAAGCTAATTACCTATTTCATTGCTGATGTGTTGGCTCATTATAGCTATAGACAGCTGCAAGTATGTCTCTGAATGGATGTTGAAGTTCATCATGTATGGGTCCATACCATGAATGTATTATGCATGATGGTCTTCCTACCTAGTATTGATTGTCAGCTGAAAACAAGGAATTGTGTACCAATTATATGGCATGCTACATGTACATCAGGACACTTGATGGGGAAGGTGCTGGGGGTATAGGGTTGGTAGGCCTGTAGCAAGTGGTAGGACTGGCAAGGGATCGTGTGATCGCACTCATGCAGACATCTTTAGTGATGTGTGCTGCTGCACATGGTCACAGGTGTGCAGATGCCTAATGAAAATTTCTGGGGCAGTAGCTACAGTGCACTATTTCAGTTACAAGCTTGGCTTAGGTGGGGGGATCCCTCAACCCTACCCCTGCATGGATCCAGCACTATAGCTATAGCTAATACATTTTGGGGACACTGGGGTGCCATAGGCAATTAATTTATTACACACCACACAAGTTACTGCTGCTCTGACAATGACACATATCAAGTTAGCTATAGCATGGTAAGTTAATGTTGCCCAGCAAGGAGCAAAGAGGAATAAAGCATGGAAAAAAAAAAATGAAATACCAATTTAAAACTGTCAATTTGAAGTTTCCACATTCTTTAGGTACACACATGCACTGGATGTTTACATCTCCAGCCATGATCTAGCTAACTAATTTCATCCAGCCCCGTTTCTCATGCAGTGTACATCCATATGGCAGAGTATTTGGTGGCAGGATATGAGCTAGCGACTGAAGTCTAGAAGAGAGATCAAACTTATAATCTGAATGGAACTCAACCTGCATGATAATCATGTGATGATTACATGATGACTACATAAGTAAAAATGGTGTAATGATAAAGATACATAAATATGAATGATGATGCACAAATCACTACATTACATCAGCAAAGGGGTGAAGCACCCCCGAAAAATTGTGTTGTAGCTTAAAAGACACATGATCACTGATAATGTAAAGTGCTGGATGTGTATTATAGCAGGGGCGTATCGAGCTGCAAAGTGGCGAGAGGGCCTGCAACTTCTAAGGCTCTGTACATAGATGGTGAAATATTACTATAAATAGCTTAGCACATGGTAGGCTCTGCCTGCATATGTCCGGATACTGCATGGTTAAATATAGTAATTTACATTTTGCCATCTACACTAGTTGCATGCCCTCTTGCCACTTTGCGGCTCGATACACCGTAACCACAATTAGTTCTTAGTTCATGTTCCTCTAACCTCTAAGTATACTACTTTAGAGCAGAAACACAAGTGACCAAAGAAAACTAGGTGGTCAAATTGCATTACAGTGCACCATTTTACTCATACAGGCTTGTATTATAGCTTGGAAACAAAAGGCCCCCCCCCCCCCCCCTGGATCCAGCCTGGACAATGATGCCCAAGAACACGTGATAGAGCTTGCAATCCCAGTGTGTACTTTCGTTCTTTGTCCAGTGTGTTGTCCCAAAGCTTGAGCCACCCACATACACGGTCAGTCTTCTCAATTAGTGGATTTATTTTCAGTGTCTTCACTGTCAAATGTCACACATACTCCCCACTACTACAAAAATTTCATCTACCAAGCTCATCCCAAACCACTCATCCAGTTCTCAACACTCCCTCACCAGACTTATCAACTCCACTTCATCAATCACATTATATGCAGCACCTCCACATCAACCCTAGCATCTTTCATCAATTTCTTCATAAACCCCAATTCCCTTCCAAACTCCAGAGATCTTGATGACTCCAAGCCTACTGTATGAGCAGCCGAGTCAGAGAAATGCTTCAGACATTTTAGTGCTCTATTACCTAATCCAGATATCCAATCTAGCATATAGTGTATCTGTGAGCACTGGCATATAGAAGCTCTGGTAGCTATAGTACACACTCCGCAATGAGGGGGCTAGATCTCCTTCAAGGCTCCAAGGCTGGATCCTCTATTGATACGTTTAGTCTAGGAGTGGGGTTTGACCAGATATGCATAAATGCATCTAATGTTTGCGACTGTCACATCCAAATCTTTTTTTCTCCAGATAATAAAGAAACAGTCATGATACAATAATATGAGAAAGATGAAAGGTGGAAAAAGTATGGGGTATACAATAGTCATATTAATGTACAGTATTTGAAATTGGTCGGAATCAATGCACCTGTGGTAAAAACAAAAAACAAAACAGCTTTCCCTTGAGAAGCAGTTCACTGTCCAGGACTATAATTACAATTATAGCTAATAGAGTAGCCATGGCAATAGGCCATAATACAGAATGATCAATGGAATATGCATAATATAATCTGTCCCTAAATTTTTGGTGGAGTCCATCATTGGTGGACTACATACTTGCCTCACTGTCAGTCTCTATGTATGGAAAGATTGGATTATAAATACACATTACACTCACAGTTTTATGTTATTTTTAGCCCCGAGGGGGTTCTCCAATCACCACACAACTGACAGCCTACCTACCTGGTTTCATTCTGCCCTGACGTCATGCATGACACAGTAATCTTGCTGCGCATGCGTAAAACCACATTCGATGCGAAGCGCGAGCTCGAGGTGAAGATGCTAGCAGTCATTATATTCTTATCAACAGCACTTATCGCACACTCCGAGTCAGAACTAAATTATCTACGGCTAAATTTGACCTGTACTCAGCAGGAATTTATAATCAGTAAGGTGGTTTATAATGCCGATGAAGTGAGGGGAAATAAGGCAGCCCAATTAAGCATCACTTGCAGCAGACGCAGTGGTTCCAAATATCAACCAATAGTAAGGAATATTATAAAATACCTAGCTGGTTAACTTTAATTAATACTTTTTGCAGAATATAGTGAATGATGTTACTTTTCTACCAGAAAATGCAAGAATTCCCACCAGTAGAAAACTGATCCCCCCTAATTTCATAGGTTACATTAACTGCTCATTGAGAGGTCGGTACACAATACATGACTCTTTTAATGAAGATTTTCCAATTCCAGAGTCGCACTGCTTCATAGGTAAGGTTCTAGAGTATGTCACAAAAGTTTGCCAGTATGGTGTGTAATTTTGCAAGCCATGGAATCACTGTCTTTGTGGGGAAGGAGGGGGTGTTTGCAATTAGTGGGTATCATGACTTCTGATGGAGCAAGCCTGCTGCTCAAGCAAGGCATACTACTCAGTGTGGCACTTTATTAAATGACCTGGAAAGTTCAAAGTGGTGCTAGCTAGCAAGACTATGTTGCAGCTATATGCAGGTTGCAATTACACCAGCAGCAGAGTAGCCACGGTCAGTGAGTATTATTCCATTTCCTCTAGAGGCTATAATTAGTACTAGTATACTACAAATTTTTGCCTAGCAAATTGATTTCCTGTGAAAGATGTATGTCCACCGTGTACCACTCAGTATTGAAGGAACTTCACTTTGACCAGTATGCAGTGAAACCTGCTGTGTGTACAATAGTTGTCAAACATAGTTTAACGAAACATCTACAGCTGAAGTGACACTGAAGCTATCCATTATCCCTGCATCATTAATCATGCAGACTCTGACAGTTCAAAATGCCACAATATATTATCAAGCCACACTATCGTCACATTTTTGTGTAAAATCCATGTTGGCTATTACCTATTATGCACCACAAGACTTGTGGGAACTGAAGAGAAATTGCACTGGGACTATTGCATAACAAATTAATGAGTGAAATTATTTCATACCATAACTACTCCATAACTATTCTAATTAAGAATTCATCTTCAAACTAGCATTAATTATTTTTTTAATTTTTATAATTGTAGACAGATCACCAGTGATTTCCTTGTCATCCAATATCACAACAAATATCAACACTAACGTCACACTATCTTGTACAGTTTCAAGTTACCATTACTTCAATATCACATGGCAGAAGGATGGAGTAGTATTGGATCTAAATGTCTCTAATGAGTGCAATAATTCCAATGGCAATATCACATGGCAGAAGGATGGAGTAGTATTGGATCTAGAAGTCTCTAATGAATGCAATAATTCCAATGGTGAATACCATACCACATCTCGTATCGACTTGCTGATCGATCAAGTTTCACAATCAGGACAATACAGCTGTTTTATCATGACAGAAATGTCAACTACAGTTATGGAATCACTGTATTTGGATATTCAGGGTATGTACATGTCACTGTTCTGTATTGTATTTTGAGGTGGTACAGTAAGTGTGTTAGGGTTAGATGTGTTCATAACTGACAAGAAGGACACAAAGTGTGATAAATGATGTAGTCAAACCACACACTGTCAAATTGACTGGCTTATCTGAAAAAAAAAATTAATGTGAATTTTTAACCAATGTGCTAAGTTAGTTAGCGAACGACATTTCTTACCCAGAGAATGATTGGGGAGTGCTCAATTGTGTCACCATAGTTACGCAGTATAGCTAGACATGAGACTTCTCCCTCCGTCTCCATTTTGTAAAGATTTGTTTTCCAACTCTACTGCATTTTTTAACCAGTATAATATTGCTGCTGTAATAGCATAATTAATACTCATGAGAGATTATAAGAATTCCATCAGAACCACTGTTACTCCCAATAATCTGACCACATAGCTATCCTATTAGCTAATAGAATTATCTCACAAGTAAGTAATGAAACATCCAATCTCATAAATATGACTGTGCAATTTCAATATGATCAGAAGGAAAGATAATTTCCAGGAAGAGAGTTGCGATATAATACTTTTGGAACATGGAGTGTAACTTCATAACATAATCTGGAACTACTTTTGATGTTTAAAATATTGTAAATTGACATGGCAAATTGCATAATTAACATTTCCTCTTATCAACAGTTCCCCCCACTCTCCTAGTGAGTAGGAGAGTTACCACAATCGACAACACTGGAGACAGCCTCAACATAGATGTCATGTCCACCCTAGGATTCCCAGCAGCCATGTTTACCTGGACCCACCAAGGACAACCTTTAGTCAGTGACTCCAGAATTACAGTTAATAGCAGCAGTGGTGACCTGGTGGTGAAGGATGTCCAACCCAGTGATAGGGGTGTGTATGAAGTCACAGCCTCTAATAATGCTGGAAATGCAAGCATCACTGTCAATGTGACTGTCAATTGTGAGTTGATTACTCATTTGGTACTATTGCATAGTTGAATGAGTCCATGATACAGTTGTTAATGTGAACATCACTGCTGAAGAAGTGGGCGATAATACAATTCGTGTGACATGCAGTGCAGTTGCTTATCCTAGTGCAGAAGTCCAGTGGAGTCCACAACCCATGAATGTCGCTACATCAAACAGCGCTGGTACCTTTGAAGTGTATGCCAGCAGCTCTTTTGAATTGAGTCGGTTCAACTGTGATGCTCGTCAGACTTACACCTATAGAGTCATATCAGACTTCAATGAGACTAGTCAAGACATCACACCTCTTGAACCCTGTGGTAAGTCATTGTGTCATTATGTGAATCATGGTATGCAGAGGTATATGCAAACTACAAAGTCTAGCCACAGCTATTAAGGTTGTATTGTGGGCAGGTAGCTGCATATACCAATACTGGAACACTTTATATGCTATATAATTTCCTGCAGTTCCTCCCACCATCTCTGATGTGGGAGTCATCACAGACAACAATACCCTGAGGATAAATGTCACATCCACTCCAGGTGACCCACCAGCCATGTTTACCTGGACCCACCAAGGAGAGCCCTTAGTCAATGACTCTAGAATTACAGTTAATAGCAGCAGTGGTGACCTGGTGATGGAGGACGTCCAACCCAGTGATAGGGGTGTGTATGAAGTCACAGCCTCTAATAATGCTGGAAATGCAAGCATCACTATCAATTGTGAGTTGATAACTCAGAGAGGGATGGGGCTTCACTGTAATGCACATCATGTCCTTCTTCACTGTGATGTCCTTGCTTTGGTGAAAATGTGTTGAGGTGTGGCTCATGTGTAAGTTGATGTCATACATACATGGCCCCTGCATTTACCAAAACTTGTTGACAAAACACAAATTATCTATCATAGGGAGCGATCATGTATTTTGGCTATCAAAAATTATTGTTATTGTTATTATTATTATTATTATTATTATTATTATTATTATTATTATTATTATTATTATTATTATCATTACTATACATGTTTTCTCTTGGATTCTTGTGGCTTGTACATAGCTATTTATGATTTGTGTAGCATTATCATTTTGTAAAAGTGCTGTTGTTTAAATTCCATAATTAATGGGTGACTGGGTGCAGTGATACACCAACATAAGTTTTTTTAAGTGGGTACTTGCTCTGGTCCTAACCATGAATGAATATTGTCTCCTTGTATAGATATGTCAAGTTCCACCACAGAGACACACACATTGGAGGAAGGTACATCCCATGAAATCTATGTACCCATTGTTATTCTGGTTTTTGTGACAACTCTTGCCCTTCTTTCTTTTGTTTGCTGTGTATGGTTGAAGACTAGAGATAACAGGCAAGTAATAGATAGATTGATGTAACATCAGGCTGTGTGGTTTGGCGGAGGTGTGGGCTGGAAGTCCCCCCTCCTCCTTCAAAGCAAGTAGAGTATATCTGGTATGACTATAATTATTTAATTATAGAAACACTGGAGTGCTGGATTTACTAGCTGAAAAGGAGGCATTATACTATGCAATTTAGCGGTTCATGTATAAGGATACAGCCCTGTATAACAGGGGGTGTATCCACCACTCCAGTTGGTCCAGTTTTCACTGGACCACTTTTATTATCCAATAATAATAATTCTATCCCATGCCCGCAGAAGTTAGCTAAGTGATGATGTGTACCATGACTTTCAAGAATCATGATCACACTTTATCAAAACTAAGATAAAATGGGCATGGTGATCCCACACACAGGCACACTGGGCCACTCAAAATTATGTGGATACACCCCTGTATAATGCTACTGGGGTAATCATGTGATTGCACAGTGGGACAATGATTGCTCTAGTCACACTGGCTTATATTCAGAATAGAGCTTGGGTAGACCTGTAGCTGGTCTCTGTCCTTTATTGAAGGGTGCAATTAAGCTTTTGGGGAAGACATGGTAACATAGGAAGAAACCTCTATATCTGCACAGACCACCTGTCTAATTAACCATTGAAAGGGGGATCATTAAAGAACCATTGTCCCTCCCCCATTTCCATCCTATGCCTAGCTATGCTGAGTAGGTTAGTTGCTATGGTACTGTAATGTGTGTGGCAATTAATTTTACTAATTTTGTGCAATAACAGGATGAAGTTATGCAATATGGAACCACACCAAACTACACTGAAGTTCAATGTAAGTCTATAGAGTTTATGATGTAACTAACTTTAGAAGAATATGAAACCCCCAAATCCCATACATAGCTAGGTCCTAAGTGATGTGAATTGTTGGTAGCCAGTCCCAAATCCCAGTCCCAAATTCCACAAATAAGATCCCATACTCAACATAATAGTGGTATCATCGAGTGAAATAATAATTTAGATGGTGTCATTCTACTGGATAAAAATTAATGACATGGGGCGGATCTAGGATTTTGAGAGATGGGGGTGGGCAGACCCTCTGTGCTGAACACATAAGTGAAAATAATTTCAACTGATTTCTGATAAGTAAAAGTGTCATTCAAAGGATCCACTAATAGCATGTGCCTTGCATGGTGGTGAAAATTTTTATTTATTGTGGTGGTCATGATGGGGAAGGGAAGGGAAGGGGGTCCTGCCCCCCCAAAGGTTGGAAATACAATTTGACCATGCCTACTTGCCTAGCTTTCTTTGGTAACTTGTGTTTCTGCTCTAAAGAGAGGAACATATGCTAACTTAATTTTAACTAGGAACTAATGTGGTTACATCCAACACTACACATCAGATAACTCAGTGCATCTTTAACGATCACACCTTTTGGGTTACATTTTTAAGGTCACACAGATATACTAACTGTGATTTCCTTAATGATCACACCTGTGATCTTGCATGTGTCACTTCAAAGACATCTTTTGGAGCACTTTGACTGACATTTTCAGGTCACACATTAGATAACTCAGTGCATACTAACTGTGATTCCTTAATGATCACACCTGTGACATTGCATGTATCTTTCAGTGTAATAGCTGGGGGTGCTTCACCCCTTTGTCAATGTAATGTAGTGATTTGTGCATCATCATCATTCATTACACCATTATTACTGTGATTATCATGCAGGTTGATGCACGCCAGTTCCATTCAGATTATTAGTTTGATCTCTCTTCTAGACTTGAGTCGCTAGCTTGCTGCCAGCTAGCTGCACTGGTCTCATTTCAATGGTGGATCCATAGGGGGTGGGCCTGGATCCAGGATTTTTAGATAGGTGGGGTTGCAGGACTAGGGGCAACAAACACTCAGCCATGGGGAAGGGTGCAAGAGGACCCATGTTGACTTCACTGGCAAGCTACCACTTTAGCTATTTTTGCTTCAATGGTCACAAATAGCTAATATTAATTTGGGCAAAAATTGAATCCAAAAAGTCCAAAAATATCCACAAATCTCCCCTTAAAGGGTGTGCATCATATGAGAGCATGCGTGTAGGTTATAGTATTTGGTGGCAGGCTATAACTAGCATCCTTTTTAATAGAGGAACACAAGTTACTAGCTTACCGGTACTACCTCTTTTATTGTACTTGCATACATGGGCATATTAATTTTGCTGCAATGTGGGGAACCTGGGTATGAAGTTGTGAGCCTGCATTAAGTCTTGAAGCACTCAGCATAGTTCTTTCCAGCACTATTGTAATTGTATATACATTAATGATGATATCATAGTGCTAAGTGTTCCTGTGGTATCATAAATGATTGACCTTACACTTTGAACTGCTCAGTAATTAGTATTAATTACTTCTCATAGGAATTGGATATCCAAACAGCTTTCATAACAATCGCTGAATCAACTCCAAGTATAATTATGAAGCTGGAACCTTATGATGAAAACCTCTCTTTGGTGAAATTGAAACACTTTGAACTTCAGAAAGGACCTCAAAATAATTCAAGTGGTCAGTTTATAAGGCACGAACAACTCAAAGAAGATACCATCCCTGATCAATACATGATAGGCGTTAAATACACACAACTTGAGCAAGATTCATCTGGTCAATATATAAGTGGCGGTCTCACAGATATTTTGTCTGGATCTATAAGTCTTTCACCAAATAGCCATGATTTCTCTGTTGATGATCATCTTTCAGGGGATGAAAAATCCATTGAAGCAAGTTCTTATGACCTGTTGCAACAAAAGTCAGAGGAAACCAAAGCTGGAAATTACATAGACATTGCTGATATCAAGGAACATGGCCAGATTTGTCTACATTACGGAATCAAATCTGGTAATCTTGCAGAGGATGTGTGTAGCATTTCATCTGTGCCATCTTATGATCTTGAATATCCTGAAAGTGGCAATCCACAGACCACTGAAGTGAACATTGATAAGATGAGCTATGACTATGAGATTGATGGCTACGTTCATTAGCTAGTTATGGCCACTGCAACAGATCATTAATCATACATTCACCATTATGATAATTAATTTTATTCTTTGTTTAATACCTCACCTTTAGTTTTATCTTTTTGGCTAAGAATAATTATTACAGTAGAAGTGCATCTTCAGGGACAGAGCCAAAGCCTAGTTCTTTTGATGACAACTAAGACAGGTGCTGTAAGTTCTACTCTGTATGACAGAGGTTCAAGCTCATGAGGTGCTGGCCAGGGACTGATCCAGCATATAAAGAAGCGGGGTGAAAAATAAATTTCACGTGCAAATTTTAGCAAGAATTACACACTTCATTACTCTCTGTAATTAGTGGGTGGATGAATACACCACATAATTATGTAACTTGCAGAAATTTAACTGTATATGGGGATGAAAGTGGTTTGATCAAACACACAGAACACCTGCAGCCCTGTGGCTAAAGGATTGATTTCTATGTTGAAAAGTCTTCCTGTGACTCAGATTCAGTGATGTGTGCATATCTGATAGGTTTCACGATGCAATGACTTACATGTACAAATATCATTTTAATTTGAGGGGAGGGGGTGACATGTGACAATTAATCCATTTCACACTCCTCCCCTCCCCTCCCTGGTGCTGTTAATAATTTGTGTTAATTGCTATCTGCCATTTTGTGTCAAGTACATGCACAGTAGATAGGGTTGCTAGAAGACCAAGATGCCACGACCTGCTGTGGTGTTCAACAGAAAGAGAGCTGGAGTTTTTTTCTCTCGTATTCCAACTGATCATAGAGAAATTAGCTGGATCATTTTATCACTGGTAAGCAAACCCTTAGCCTATTGCATTAACGGTCTATAATTAAGTGACAGTGATAAAAAATATTTAAAAAGAAGTCACATAATTACTACTAAGAGATTGGGAGAGGGATCTATTGAATTCAGGTGAAAAAATGTCGGAAGGTGCATAGCCAACACTGCTGTCAAAATGGGACACTTCGCTAGAAATGTAACCAGAAGTTGTATCACTTTGACTATAAATGCTTGGAGGATCAATAATGGGCACAATCCTGTGTAAAGGTTCAGCATCATCTTCAGAATTCTCATCATAATATTCTTCATCGAAGCCATATATACCACTGCCATCAGAGTCTTCATTGTGATTAAAATTCGGAAAATTCCTTTCTTCCTCCAAGACATCACTTCTTTGATATGGAGTGGTTTCAAAATCTACTGGAAGAGTTTGGACAATCTTGTTCTCTTCTTCACCACATGTTTCATTTCTTTCTGGCATTGGATGATCAAGATTTATTGATGAAAGACTCCTTTGGTCATCTTCAAAGTCTAAATGTGATGTTCTGTCCACATCATCCATGACATATCCATTATTTATGTTGGAGGATGGAGAGTTAAGCTTTATTGACAGTACGCTGTCTTGACTGAGATTCAATTCAAAGCTTGGACATGGTGACATTCTATCAGCCATAGAGTCAGCAGAGCTGTTTTTCTCAGTGTTGTGAACCTGTTCATTAAATAATACATCAAATGAAGAAAGCTCAGTCTTTTGGTAAGGTTCCATAACTGAATCTGAAGTTAGTGCCATGTCATAAAGTGTCAATTTTTTTTCATCATTCTTATCTTCAGAGACAACATATCCAGACCCACTTTGGTTGGATCCATTCACTATCATTGAAGGCTTAGCATAAGACTTATTATATTGTGCAGAGCGAGTGGATTGGAATGGATACTGGTACAACGGAAAAAGCAGACTTGATTCAGACAACGATGGAGCCATGGAACAGTTGTTTTTTTCTGGTTGGATATGAAGCTCAATATTGTGCTGAGTAAAAAATAATAGGAAGGATGATAAAATTACAATACTGGGTTGGGTAGATGGTATCTCAGCCTTTGCATAGAAAACACAGATAATTCTCTTCTGTTTGCGATAAAGCACAACTATTTTTCTACTTGGATGTGGTTGCCCTTGTAATAATAATAATAAATACATACCAGGTAGGAAACAATAATAATAACTGGCCACCCTAAGGAAAAGCATCTTTTTACACCTTGCCTCTTTAAGAGTCACAATCAAAAAAAAATGTACATCTCTGGCTGTAATGCAAGGATATAGCATAAGGATGGTATAATAAATACTGCATGTATAGCACCAACTGTATGTAGATGTACATGCACAAATAGATATAATCAAAATGCAGTATTCAATGTTGATTACCCTTTACCGATCATGTCAAAGAATTATGCATGAGCAATCTACTTAGCATGCCTTGTAATAATAATAATGTACATACATACATAACTTCTTTATGCATTTTAGGCATAATAATTATAAGGCCACTTTCATACAACCTTCGTTTGGTTGGAAAGTAAACCAAATCTTATAGTTCTCAGGCACTGCTCAGAAAACACAGATACTATTTTCTTTTCTATGGTCATAGGTCATAGGGCAGGGGCAGATCCAGCAATTTTGAAAGGGAGGGGTCCAACATGCCCCTCCTGTGGAAGCAAAAAATTAGTTAAATTAGAATCCCTTTAGAGAATAAAACACAAAATGAGTCAATAATCAAAAAAGTACGGAAGTTTGGAATAATCATCCTATTAACAACTTGTCAACAAATGCAACTTCAAAATTAAAAAAGGGGGGTCCGGACCCCCTGGACCCCTACCCTGGATCTGCCCCTGTAGGGATAATAGCTAAAGCTCTCAATTGAACCAAACTCTGATAAGGTTTAGAATACAATGATAAAGCTAGCAGCTAGTCAGCATAACTCAACAGCAAAATCTTCTAACGAGTTGAAGCACTAAAGAATACTTGCTTGCTTGCTCGCTGTCAAATGCTGCACATTGCCCTAGTAACTATTACTTTACTTCATTATAATCTTGATTAGGTAATGTGTACTTACATCTCCAAAATACTCAAAATTCATCCTTGAATGGCGCAGTCTGAGTAAAAGGAGAGAATGTTACAAAATGTCAATCATAGTGCATGGAAAAGCAAATATTATATTTTTGACTTACATTTTAAACTTCAGAATAACATAAGTGGTGGTCATGATGATGATTGCACATATCAGCAGAAGTGATACAGAGGAAACTGAAGTGATAAGTTTCATTCTCTCACCTATAAAATGAAAAAGCCATAGATGATCTTGTCTGTTTTGTTATGGACACAACTTATGCCCAAAGAAAAATAAGGTCGTCCCCAACATATTAAATATTCTAAGAGCAAAGTTACCAACAATAGAGTCCAAATCTGCAGTATGATTATACAGTGACTGTCAGCAACTATTTTGGGGTACAGGTGTCTGAATTTACGAACCTGTGATGTCAATTGCAACTGTTGTGGAGTCTAAATCTGTTGCAACTGTTGTGGAGTCCAAATCTGCGGTGTGATTTATACAGAGACTGTCAGCAACTATTTTGGGTACTGATGAAACTAACTATACTGTATCTAATGGTCCTGATGTCATTAAATTATTAGATCTTGGTTCAGATTAAGTTAGAAAAACCACATGGATAATAGCCATAGAGCAAGAGTATTATATGAATTTACCACAAGGAATGATCTCTTGACTGGTCTCATTGAAGTCTGATATGACTCTACAGGTATAAGTCTGACGAGCATCACAGTTGAACCGATTCAGTTCAAAAGAGCTGGTGGCATACACTTCAAAGGTACCAGTGCTGTTTGATGTAGTGAAATTCATGGGTTGTGGACTCCACTGGATTTCTGCACTAGGATAAGCAACTGCACTGCATGTTACACGAATCACATTATCATCCACTTCTTCAATAGCGGGTCCCATCATATTCATAACTGTTGAATTAAATGTGATATTAAGGGGTGTGTAGTTAAGTCTCTATTTTCACTCACAATTGACAGTCACATTGACAGCGATGCTTGCATTTCCAACATTATTAGAGGCCATGACTTCATACACACCCCTATCACTGGGTTGGACATCCTCCATCACCAGGTCACCACTGCTGCTATTAACTGTAATTCTGGAGTCATTTACTACGGGCTCTCCTTGGTGGGTCCAGGTAAATGTGGCTGGTGGGTCACCTGGAGTGGACGTGACATTTATCTTGAGGGTATTGTTGTCTGTGACGACTCTCACATCAGAGATATTGGGAGGAACTGCAGGAAAGTATATAGCACATAAAGAATTCCAGTATTGGAGGCAAGCACTAACTATTTGTGGCTATCTGTGCCCCACCACCCCACAATACAATCTTCATAGCTACTCTATGGCTAATGGACATCCCAAAAAAAATCTTTAGATTTTGTAGTCTTTCATCCATGCATTTATAACATGATTTGACTTACCACAAGGTTCAAGAGTGATGTCTTGACTGGTCTCATTGAAGTCTGATATGACTCTACAGGTATAAGTCTGACGAGCATCACAGTTGAACCGACTCAGTTCAAAAGAGCTGGTGGCATACACTTCAAAGGTACCAGTGCTGTTTGATGTAGTGACATTCATGGGTTGTGGACTCCACTGGACTTCTGCACTAGGATAAGCAACTGCACTGCATGTCACACGAATTGTATTATCGCCCACTTCTTCAGCAGTGATGTTCACATTCACAACTGTATCGTGGACTCATTCAACTATGCAATAGTACCAAATGAGTAATCAACTCACAATTGACAGTCACATTGACAGTGATGCTTGCATTTCCAGCATTATTAGAAGCTGTGACTTCATACACACCCCTATCACTGGGTTGGACATCCTCCACCACCAGGTCACCACTGCTGCTATTAACTGTAATTCTGGAGTCATCGACTAAGGGGTAGGTCCAGGTAAATATGGCTGCTGGGAATCCTGGGGTGGACATGAGATCTATTTTGAGGGTGTCTCCAGTATTGTTGACTACGATAACTCTTGTACTCAAAGAGATGGTGGGAGGAGCTATTGGTAATCAAGAGAGGATAGTAATATAACGGGTACACGTATTTACTATCTGGGTGGTTCTCATTGGATCACTTCACTAAACAAAAACAAGGATTTTACTACCAGCCACCAATAAATTGGCTTGGAACCTTTCTTCCACTGCAAAATTTTGTATCTAAATGGATTGATGAGTCATGCATATAGCTAGTCAGGTAGAAGAAAAACTTGCTGCAGGAGTCTCAGTGGCTAATTGTAGCAGGAACTAAGCATGTTCAGTACAAGGCCACCAAATCCTTCAAAGTGGGAACCCTTTCAGCACCCCTTTAAGTGTCCACGTACTTATATATGAACTTCTTGGGCTACTGTTGTCATTATTATTACATCACAGGAAATTCCAATGTTACTGTGGTCATTTTGTCAAGGGCTACACACTATAGGCTGGCCACCGCATCCAGGGCTACACACTAACACCTAACTGGAACTTACAGGGGAAAGTACAGCTTGCTTCAAAATGACGATATTCTAAGTAATCTAAATTTCTTGGTATATAGCATCCTACCACTGTACATCCACTGCTATTAGTCTTCAATGAAGTAAAACTCCTTTGTGACCCATAATCTTTATAGTCAAAAATCTGTGCAAGAAAGGGGAGAAGGAAATAAGCCATCCTGCTAGCTGGAACATAATTTCCACACCATTATGTTGTGATAATGCTGAAAGTCAACATTTTGAATGCCCATAGCTCACTAAAAGTAGCTCTTTGATTTTCAAACTTAAAAAAACAAAAAAAAAACATTATAAAATAATAGCTAATTATGATTAATCCAAACAAGCTATAATTACATGGTTACATTCATGCATCCGGCCCCAAAGGACTTGGCTGGACAGCAGCTCATTAGGCAAGTACTGCTAAATATTTATAGCTAACATAGGCTCCAACTTTTTAAAAACTACTTCAAGGACGTAAGCCATACCCACCCACCAACAACACAGCTAAATCACATCCAAACCACACCCATCAAGTTTGTTATTATGATTTTTAAACATCAAAGAACTTGATTCTGATTGGTTCAGTGACAATAGACCATTTTTTATCGGGAGTGTGTAGTTACATGATACTGTAGAAGGTATGATGATCCTTACCTAAAAATCGTTCTTACGTAGGGCGGAAGCTTCGAAGCTGGCTAGCTGTATTGAAGAGTGCCTTCTAGTTGCTGTGCAATAGGCTGCACTAAGCAGTACAGCAAAGAAAAAGGACAGATTCCTATCAAAATCCAAACTGGATGCTTGGCCACTTAAACATCATCAACCCAGGTACCATATGGTCTTCTTTGTCAATCTTGAGCTTTTCAGCATACCTTCTTTCTAGAGAAGTACAATAGGATCGTGCTCTCTGAAAAATAATATTACTATTAGTTAGCTGCCATTGTTTCTTGCCCTACACAACATGCGACTAGCGCGCGCCCTAGCTAATCGCGTGGGTGGGTCTATCATGTGAGCTGATGAGTCACACCCCCGACAAAAAATGGTCTATAGAGTAGCTCTCTTGCACTTCTTGAGAAGCTCTTTTTAAATTTGAACAATAATAGTGAACTGTTTGCTTACTGCATTCAGTTCATGCTCAAAAATCAAAGCATGACCTAGCTGTCTGGCCAAATCCAGGACAAACAGCAGGTGCATTCAGGACACAGGACAACACAGGGCAAAATCAACAAATCCAGGACTGTCCTGGACATTTCAGGACAGTTGGAGCCTATGAGTTATGTGCAGTATAAACCATGAATAGCTAACCAAATCATCTTCCTACGCCAATCAGCTATCTAATCTTAGCTATAGCTGCAGCTCTAATGACAATGTCGCCATACTTACATCATCTTTAGGTGAGGGTGAGCAGTGAGGAGGGCAAAACACATTTACCCTTACATAACTGTTGTTTTCACCGACACTTAAAGAAAAACCATCTGGATTGCAGGTGAATGACCGAGTCTCTATCTTTTTCTGATCTGTACAACTTGACGGCCATTCCAGTTCACACAATTCTCCAGTTGACGAAAGGAGTACTAAAATTATTACACGAATTAAAAAGTCCATGATCATCGATGTTCTCTCCGGGGCTCGTGCTCATTTGCGCATGCGTTAACATTGTGAGGGGTGGGGCTGCAGATAGGTAGATCTAGAAGATCTTAGATATTCATTTAGCTCTTGTCGAGACCATTCCTAGCACAAATGGAGCCTTGTCATTATCATTTCACTTCTAAAATAAGAAGTTGGTTTACCCCCCTTAACACTACAATACATAATTATAGTTATAGAGTCTAGACCATAGACCATAGCTAATCAAGCCAGGTCTTCTTTATAGAAAGTAGCTAATTATTCTTTCAATTATTCAGACTTAGAATAATGTCTAGGATATATATGCTTGGGCAGCCAAGAAATTTAGCTAGCCCTAGCTTGCTGTATCTTAGCAGTTTAAATTCAAATAGTCAATATGGTTTTAGCTATAGCATAGGAATGGGTGTAGCTACACATTAATCCAAAGCTGTGATCTAGTCACACTATTCAATGGTACAAGTCTGCAAGGTTCAAGATAGCTATATCTGATACTTCACTTTTACACCATATAAATTGTACCTGATATATTGGGAGCTAGCTTCCTTGAGTATATATTATTGGGCTGCATTTAACAGAAGTCCACTTGGACTACTATATCACTTACTTTGTAAGTCAACAGCAATATTATTAGTATATGAACAGACACTCCTACAATTATTGTTTCAAACTTTCTCATAGTTGTTTATCAATTTGCTTCATTTTTTAAAACCATCTAATCCCAGGTCTCAGCCTGAGTGACACACTTACATGTATAGCTTATACTACTCCATCTCCCAGCAACCAGCACCATGATCACAGGACTTCTCATGGCCAGCTGAGCCCAGGTCATACAACCCAATCTGCTCCAATGCTCTGTTTGGATCATAACATGTCATCATCCATTCTAATAACTTATGAATCCCTGGACACCTGGACATAATCATGGCCAAATCCATGCATGCATTACCCATTTAATTTTTTATTGAGAGCCAACTGCACTGGAGGTGTAGCTATGGGAAGGTTAAGCTAGCCAATTTCTTATATGCAATACACTGCCATGACTGCACACTAGCTATTTGTATAGCTGCCAACCATCCATACACTAACAGTGGAGGCTATAGTCAACAGGGACACTACTGTACTTTGAACTCCAGTGGGGCGCTACACCCTAGCTATCATGCTATCAAATATCTCTTCCATGCTTATGCTTATTAAAAAAACAACAACAACAAACTAATAATAATACTGATAATAATAATAATAATAGTAATAATAATAATAATAATAATAATAATAATAATAATAATAATAATAATAATAATAATAATAATAATAATAACATCATCAATAACAATGGCAATAAAAAAACAAAAAACAAAGGAAAAATATTTATTAACAGGCAAGTAGAGAGCCTACCTGTATCCCTCCTCCTAATTTCAATAACCACACCCATTATTACCCAACTACTCTATCTCTACTTCACTCACCATGAGTGCTCTCATGTGTAATGTGGTACCTTGAGGAGGGATGGTCCATCGGGGCCAATTTAACAAATTGCAAATAGAGTTAAAGATAATGATGAACACCACACCTCAGGAGGCAAGACATTCCACATAGCTAGTAGTAGCATGGGGATAAAAAGAAAATTCATAAGCCCTGGTCTGTGTGCTTGGGACTTGTGGATTCACACCCTGCATGCAGTTTAACTAGCAAGTGAGGTCTGGTAATAGCTGACCCTTTACCATATTTCCCTACCTTACCATATTTCCCTAACTTTCCCTAACTTTCCCTACCTTACCATATTTCCCTACCTTACCATATTTCCCTAACTTTCCCTAACTTTCCCTACCTTACCATATTTCCCTACCTTACCATATTTCCCTACCTGGGGATCCAGCTAGGTGGAGTTGCGGGACTAGGGACACACACACTGGTTGAATTGCAGTGTAAGAGGTGGGGTGAGGTGCCCCACAAAGTGTTGCAGTACTCTGAAAGACATCCTTTAAGCAACGCATGCAAGGTCACAGGTGTGATTGAAAAATCAGTCGAGATAGAAAGTGTGACCTTGAAAATACAAGTCAAATTACAGTGCAAAATAAGCATGGGTATTATCAATCCAATTTATTGGTAATAATAATCAAGGCTCTTCAGTGGAGTAGGAATGGGGGGGGGGGGGGGGTGGGCAGGGGGACACCACCCCAATACTATAGATGGAGGGGCACTGCCCCCCAACAATAGGCTAACTTGAGTAAATTGAAAGTAAAAATATAGCACCAAGGACCAAGCAATTACATGAATGCTGCAATTTCACTGCTGCTTGCTGAATGCATATGCTCAATGTAGTGACAGAAGGATTGATTACTTTGGACATTATAATTATATTACTGTGATTAACTTCCCCCCAATAAATTTCCTATTCATACTCCGCTGCTCTGAGATCTGGTGTCTCATAGTGAGATGTGCCTATTGATCTCATGCTCATAACAATAGGAAATCATTTTGCTGTGACAAGCATTGAGGATATTAGTTGATCAGTTATGTGCATGCTCATTGTAGCTAGGCTCTTGTAGACCCTTTAGACCCTTTAGCTTTTCTAACATAGCATCCAGGTGAGGGGTTTTTTGATAAAAATTAAAGAGTATACCTTCAAGTTGAAGCGAACTTCTTCCCGTTTGTTTATAAGGGAAAATATCCTCTTTCACAAATATTTGAGTGGGGAATAGTCATTACCAATTCAACTACACGGATTTGAGCCAGGCTCCTTTTGAGGATACTCGTATTATATGTATTGAGAAAAAGGATGCTGGTATTATGCGATTCTCACTACCAGTTGAGAGGTCCGTCAGGTAGCTATAGCTGTGTAGAGTGCTTGTTACCAACAAGAATCAGAGATCAAGTCTACAGAATTGAGCATCAGATTTTGAGCTAGCCTGTCTGGCTTATGAACAAAAGGTGGAGTTGCAACCTACCCTTGGATCCAGCCCTCTAGTTTATAAGGTTCTGTGTTTAAGAACTCCTATAAGTTATAAAATTCACTTTTCTAATCTAGAGGACTATATTTGGCAGGTCCCTCAGGATTTATAGGTTCAACATCAAGACAATCAACATCATTATTGTAATAATAAATAATGTCAGTTGTTGCTTAGGTTATGTCTATTCCACTATCATCGTCAACTACATTATTACATTTCATGATGTCTGGAATATTGAAATGACCACCATTCTCAGTGGTGTCCGTTCTTTTCTCAGAGTCATCACCCAGTGCTAACAGGTTTGGACTATCAGCAGATATAAAATCTTTCAAATCACTATTTTCCAGCAGGACTTCATTAGATAACGTTCTTTGTTCGCTCTCTCTGTTAATTTTCAAGTGATCTCCTACATTAGATGATGAGCAGAGGGCAATTGTATTGCTACTGAAAGATGTAGTTATAAAAGTCCGTTGATGGCAGCAATCACAGCCATGTCCACGTGATCTTTGGTGATGACAAGATCCACATATATTCAGATAACCATCAGAGGAACTCAGATTCTTGTGATGACTGGGACTTAACTTTTTTGGAGTAAGTATGACATTGTTACTATCGCCACAATTTTCTGCAACTTTCTGTTTGATATCAGTCGAATATTCCTTCATAGGATACACTAGAGTGTCCAGAGATACTGTAACAATCATTTTGCTGGTAACTTCTATAGGCTCAATATCAGCATAGAGTGTCTGCAGAACAATAGGTACAGATGAATCCCAATCATGTTTCTATGCATATCTAGTTATACTGGAGAGTATTATAGTTAGTGGTAGTCTGGAGCAGTCACAAAGTATACTAGCTGCATACCTCACAATAAATATTGCTTAGCATTTTATGTTGAAGCTTGCGATCTTGGTAGCAATACCTGCACGAGTATAGTGTAACACAATGATGCACTCAGTGCTCTCTAGGCTATATTATAGCTCTATACCTTTTATATATCATAAAAAGAGCCACTAGCAATCCGCTGGCAAGAATAGTTGAAATGAAAAGTGCCACAACTGTAGCTGCCACCTTGTCAACACCAGAAACACGACTTGTACTGGTTACATGTACTGTCGCAGGTGATGTGTGCACACAGAGTTCATTATTACTGCAATTTGGTTGACTTGATGCTGTAGTATCTGCTATTATGGTTGCCATTGAGGTATTACTTGTAGTCATTACTGATGGTGATACAGCCTTTGTTGTAGGTTGACTTGATGCTGTAGTATCTACTATTATGGTTGCCATTAAGGTATTACTTGTTGTAGTCATTACTGATGGTGTTGTGGCAGTTGGCCTTGGGATGACAGGAATATCAGATGTTGTTACCAATGTATCTGTGTAAGTGAGAGAGATTAACCTCTCCTACAATGGCTACCAATAGACCAAGCTCACCTTGTTGTACATTACAGGTAACACTAATTGTCTCATATGGTTCAAATGGACCATATTCGCAGGAGAGGACACACATTCTTGCAACTGATGATAATGTTGAACTACTTGTAAAATATGCCTTACGGGTTGAAAAAGGTAATAAGTCTCCACTTTCTACAGTACCATTCTTGAACAAAGAGAACAGTATGTACAAATAATTCCACCTAGCTATGCTGTAGCCAATTGACCTACCAAGTCATAGCACTTGAATTTTAACTCAGAAAATTCCAAGGGCTCGTCACTACGCCACCTCCATCCACCTTCAATAAAGGTTTCATTGCAGCAGATTGAGAGGCTTAAAACGTCATCTAGAATAATGTGAAGGAAAATTTAGCTGCTGTATCTAACTATAGCTAGTTACGAATGCTTACTAAATAGTGTTCCTTGTGAATCCTCCACATCAGCGATACTTTTATTGCAAACCGCAGTAGCGAGACAAACACTGAAAATGCCACTATTCAGTAAATAAAGCCAGCTAAGCCTAAGCTTTAACTCCATCAATCTGCGATGCAAAAATAAAACATCCTGCCCGACCGACCTGATTTATAACATAACGCGCATGCGCATGAGTGAATTAAGAACGGCAGATACATCAAGAGCAACTTTTTCCTTCATTATTTCTCCAACTAATAGCTGTACTCCATCATAAAACACACGATCCTAGGACATGAGTGGGATTCTTCCATCACCACTGCTTCCAATTGTAAAACCTGTAAATTTGTGCTTGTTAGTAGCTGATATATATCAATGGTATTGTATTACATTGACTCCCATGGAGTAGAGGGTGATAGTACCTCCCTCTGGCATGAAGGGTTAGCTATCATGGCCTCTGGCGATATGGTTATATAGCTACAGTTAAGTTTATAGTCTTAGCTATGCAGTGGACATGAATAGCTTCCATTCTTGTAGCTGTGACTATTTTAAGTAGGACTACTTTTCTAACGTCACAGTCCTTTTTGTGCTTCTCACTCAGCAATTTCTTTGCTCAGTATTATCATTTATTGTGGCGGTGCAAGTGGATGGGCAGAACTAGCATTTGGTAGAAGTGCGAGTGAGGACAGGCTTTTTATAGCTAAACTCCTCCTCACCCTGGCAACCATACAATGTCATTGGAGGCCTTGATGACACAGTGAACACACACACACACACACACACACACACACACACACACACACACACACACACACACACACACACACACACACACACACACACACACACCGAGTACTATAACCCTTGCAGTAGTTATGACTTGGATACTTATCCTTGGACTGCACCCTCAGACTCAGACCAGTTACTGACATAATAATCCTCGGCAGTGTGCAATACTAAGCTACATGAAATGCAGTTGAGCAATGGTTCGTTTATTCTTTGAGCTTCCTTTGATGGATGAAAAGGTGGGTCCTTTGGCATTTCTGCACTCTAAACAATACATTACTTTGAAGATCTGAAGAACATAATAGCTGGAGTTGGCATAAATGTGGTGCAGAAGTGTACACATGGTGAATTTTCTGAGAAATGATTTTTTGCATCTGTAGTCTGTAAACTTTGGCAAAAGCGACTAGCAGCAATAATAAAGTTGGGTATAATCACCATGGTTGCTTGTCTCCGCTCAAAATCAACAAGGAACAATAATTAAAAAAATAAAAACCAGGAACTGACCTTAGGTTTGTTTACATGTGGTACACCACTAACTTGGCTATTACTTCTAATTCTTTGCCAAAAAAAAAAAAAAAATCCTATAATTCATGTAGAAGCAGGAATAAATACAACTTTTCACGGGAAAATAACATTAAGGATGTACCTTATGCTGTGACAAGATTTCTTTAAAAAATGTAATAATTATTATACTCAAGCTAAACTCATTATCATAACAATTACTTGGGTAGTCAGTTAAAGTACAGCTGCAGCTTGCTGCCTCTCGTAGCTTGGCTTAAGTCGCCACATAAAAGGGGTGGACTGCATCAAGGAGAATGGACAAATGCACACTCTCAGTAGCCTTGAGAATTCAGCACTACTGGTTGAATGATTCTGAAGTTATTTCTATAGAGGGCTCTGCAATAAGAAAAGTCATAATAAACCAGCCAGTGTTCATAGACAGTGGTGGATCTAGGAGTGGACATTTCAGGCACATGCCCCCCCCCCCTTTTTGGTGTGGCCACTTATAAGAATTACAGTGGTGCATGACAGTTTGCAAGTTAGCTGCAGACTGGCTAATCATTAAGTGGGCGCAGTTTCCCTAAAAAGGTGTGGTTAGCAAAAGCCGGATAAAATTTTTTTTCACGCGCGGATATTTTGGTCATAAGCCTGCATCTATGTGCCCCCCCTTTCTGAAAATCCTGGATCCACCACTGATAGATACTTGAGATGTGGTATGTCAAGAAATCCTCCAGGTTCAATGTTTGATATTGTGTTGCGATGCATCTTTCAAATGACTGTTGTCTTTGTTTCCAACTTTGGGAGTTGATAAAATGTACCCTTTGTGATGAAAGACAACCGTAAGATGTCTAACAAGTAAAAAGACACGATATACTATTACTAAGTACACAATACTCTTCTTTATACACATGACAGACAGCTTATGTGTGAGATTTCATGCATTCTACGACCATCAACCTCCACAAAATACATGTTCCACAGAGAGTTAGCTAATACTAGTGATCATTAAAAGAAACTTCAGACATGACTGAATTTAGAAAGTGGGGGATATTCACTGTAATTGGAACTATGAATGTGTATAAGGGAGATTGTTTGGGGGACCTTGTGTCTTCATGCTGTGTGTCCAATCTTCACTGACCTTAAGCCGATTATAAGCCCCCACTGCATTTCTTTGGAACATCAAATAATTATTTCACACTTCATGGTATTCCATACATGGAGATCAAAGCATTCAGACCATGCACCATTCCAGGGATTAAGTTGATTGTGACATAAGTAGAGAGGAGAAAGGATGAAATTACAGTTAAGTGAGCTCACATTTCCTTCAGTTAACTTGAGACCCGTCAATGCTCTCAATGACAACAACTTCAGGTGATTCTTCTGCAAAAATCTATGCACAATAAAAAGAGTCAACAAAACAGTGCATGTAATACAACAGTGCAATTATAAGGACTCAACAGTAATGGCTTCTCGGTAAATCATAGCTGAAATGCAATCACGAATCCTTAAATGCATAGCTTGCTCTATACTATAAGGAAAGATACAATGTTGCCATGCATGGATACATACATACATACATATAATGTTGCATAAGTTCTCTACATACATTCAAAAGAATCTGGCCTTTTAACCAAATCCTGCTTCTGTAGCAACTGTTGGATGACATAATCTAAGTTCAAACAGCTCTAGCTGGGAGGAAGCAGTTCAAATGTTTGTTCCCACACTAAAAAATTGCTGACTCATCACATTTTATACACCAACCCATCCCATGAAAAGACATTCCAATTCTTTTCCCCTTAGTATACTGAGAATAGTACCTACAAGAGAGGAGAAAATCCATAAAACTAGTCTACATAATATGTGTCCACTATGACATGGCTGGTGGCAATCATGAAATTCAATCCTGTCACAATGGTATTTGGTAAACTTTACTAGAATGTCACCTCCAAAGCTTTCACATGCAGAGATGGCTGAAGAAAAATCCTAGCAATCACTGCTGTCTAGATATCCATTCTGTGTAAATACAAGCTTCTAAAGTTACCAATGTAACAGCACTCCTTAAGGAGGGGGGTATACCATATTTTTATTTCCATCCATACCTCTTCCCCATCAACTTGATTTTGGTCGCTCTCTCCAAAGGTATATTTTCCCCCTGCTGTGCATGCGCAGCAAGTGGTTAAGCAATCGGTTGGGATTCACGATAATTATAATTATATATAATTATATGTCTGGGGCCAAAAATTCAGAAAATTTGATATTTTGCTCATACTTACAGCATAAAGAATGCTGGCTTGAATGCATTTTTTTCTTGTTGGTTCTGCCTCAATTAATTTGATCCTGCCATAATTTATATAGATGCACGTGCTAAAATATTCTATGTGTTAAAATAATGATCCCTACCAGCTGAATGCAGACTTACAGCAGGGCATTGAACTTTATGAGCTCTAGCTAGTTTACCTACTCTACACACGAGACCTCACTGGTTAAAAATGACCACAGACCTTTGATATTGCTAACACTGCCTCAATTGAGTGATGGATTTCCACTAGGGGGTTATGGTTTCAAAATTATGAGTACCCTGACTCATAATTTGCATCATACCCTCTAGTGAATAAAGCAGTTGGGGCCATAGAAACAGTGCTAGCAATATCAAAGGTCTACTACAAGTCTGTAGTCAGTTATGAATATTTTTAACCAGTGAGGTCTTGTCTCATATCCATGGGTGTAGAGTAGGTAAAAAATACACCTCTGACAGAGAGAGCTTTCGTTTGAGACCAAAATCGATGGTAATTAAAAAAAATATGCCTTAAAGTCCCAGTCTATGTATGTGTAAGGATTCACAAACTTGTCATGTAGCCATGGCTTCACTGTCTTTGAATCTTAGAGGTCCATAAAATATGCTATTCCTATTCCCTGATTTGATTCTATCCCCTTAGCAACATGCAATCATTGAATACACTTTAACAACTGTAGTCTTGGTTGAAATTTAAACCCTGGGTTCAAAGGCCAGAGAAAGTGTCAGGAAAGCAGGCAGGGTTGGGGAGGAAATCACTACTTTATTACACAAGCACCATAATAACTTCCTTTTGTACGTTGTGGTCTTGCATGACCACATCCATGTAAGTAGAAGGAAATCACACAAAAGGGGTATCTTTACACTCATAATTAAAGGGAGTCACATACCTCAGTTGACATTAAAGGGAATCTCAGCTCATGTCAAGGGAGCCACATAGCTACTTGTGCTCACACTAAAGAGATACTCAGCTCACACAAAAGGGAATCACACACCTCAGTTCACACAAAAGGAATCACACACCTCAGTTCACACACAAAAGGGAATCACACACCTCAGTTCACACAAAAGGAATCACACACCTCAGTAACTTACAATTTGGTAAGACTGCCTTTGAAGACATTTCTTCAATAGCAATTTATTAGCAAAGTGCAGAAATTAACTGACATCATCTCCAACATTGAGCAGTTTTTCATAAGGATATGAGGAAATTTAGTAATGTTATTGAATCCTACATGAATAGTAACAAATTAGTGAATTATGAGTCCATCATTCACAGAGAAACACTAGAGAGGCTTGATAGATTCACCTTTGTATTATACACTTTATAAAAGATAATCTCTGAGTCTCTATGAAGAACAAAAGGCTGGGTCCCAAGTGCAACCTCGCACTTCTATAATTACAGTGAAACAGACACACTTGGGACCCAGCCTTTTATCCTCCATAAAGAGGTTGGAACAGATGCACTTGGGAGTCCCCCACCCTTTTGTCCTTCATAGAGAGGTTGAACAGACACAAGCAAATATAATTAATTTGCATGCTCTAAATTAATATTTCTTGAGAGGGAGGGAGGTGGGGTGAGGTGGTGGTGGGGGAGGGGGGAAGGCAGCAAATACGTTAGCAGAGTCAGCAAGAATCTGGGATAAGTGGTGACCGCAAGTCAACATTTCCTTGCACTGATTCTAAGGTTACCTCCAGTTCTGAGGACCAACCAAAGAACTTCATCTCTTCAGGAAATAAGCAGATGACCTGCAAGTCAACATTTCTTTGTGCTGATTCTAAGGCTACCTCCAGTTCTGAGGCTGCTTGGACAGGGATCAACCCCTTCAGGAAATTTATGGGTAAGCAGGTGACCTGCAAGTCAATATTTCATTTACATTAATTTTCATGACCAAAACCCTTCACATGATATCCCCCAGCAAACTTTGCCATGCAGTGGAGCCTCTGGATGTTCTTTGGAGGTTATTTTGTGCATAGTATAAAAGGTACTTCTTTGTTGAGAGGTTTGTCCTCTTTCGGAGCGTCAAGATTCCACTGTAATCGTATACACATTGATAGTATATCTAACATATTTTGCATAATATTTCTTGAGAGGAGGTGAGGTGAAGTGGGGTGGAGAGTCAGCAAGAAACTGACCACCTCTGGGATAAGTGGTGACCTACAAGTCAACATTTTCCTTGTGCTAATTTTCCAGTTCTGTAAACGGAATTATAAAATACCCTGTGTACACATGCAACAGCAGGGCTGGTTGTCTTGGCATTGTCCATAATACACTGGATAAATCATGCATAATATGTTGATCAGTACAATTATGAATATCCTAGTACACAAGGACATAGAATTCCTGCTCTAACTCTATTTCACATGTAGCGCAGCTTTCCTGAACTTAATTCTTAATCGTGAGATTTTAAAAATCTGCATACATGTGTAGTGATTATTGCTTACAAGACCTTTGGAAGGTAGTCTCTTTATCCTGTTCCCATTGAGACGCCTGCAGCAGAAAACAAACAAGAGTAAAAAGAACAACATGAAGTAAGGGAAAGCCTCCATGTGGGTGTTCCAGGAATGTAAGCAAAGGATAGCAGAGGACCACAGGTCTTTTAAGTCGCCGTTTCCTTTACAGGTGCAATTTTAATTAAAAACCATAAAAAGACTGTGTGATGAGGTTATTTCTCTACAACTTGCAGGCATTGTAAGGACATTGTTGATGTATGTTGGACATTGTTGTACATTCTCATCTGCTTCATCTCTTATGATCATGCAGTCAGTTAACAGAACATGACAGATCCAACTGCAAACACTTTTATGACTGCATTCAAGGAAATGTACCTCACTTCCTCACTTCAGGGGAAACCTGCCTCAGTCAGAGCAAGCAAGTTAGTTATTCCTGACTGCAAGCACGTGTGTGCACGTGCACACACACCCTTAAAACAGTCATGAACCTACATCCAGACTTCCATTTACAATTGGATGGCAGACAATAATCAATTTTCCCTAGCCCTTTGAGTTATTTTGAGAAAAATATTTGATAATTATTAGCAATTTCATTGGTCAGCTCTAAACTCTCATGAGAAATTAAAATTGATATACATTGAATTATTGTCCCCTGCCTCACATTACTCCTTTACCTACTACATCTTATTATCCCCTCCCCCTATTACTCCTCCAAGTACCTAGCCTCATATGTCCCCTCCATTACTCCTCTACCTCGCCATCTAGATGTAAAAGATACCATTGAGGACCAGTCACTTTCAGTAAAGGAATTTTCCTCTCTCAGAGGTTAGTGCTAAGTTGTCCATTGTGGAATCGTATGTTCAGAGTTGGTCCTTTTTTGGTGTCCCTTTTGGAAATGTATAACCACAAAGAGTGGCAATTTAGATCAAGATGACTATGCAGGCATGCTTTACAATATGATTAGGCAGACCTGTTACTCACACACATTGGAATGCTTGCATTGTTGACCCAACAATGTAACATAATATGGGTAGACAAACCTTTAATGTAATGCATATTGCAGTAACGGTGCTGTTGAAGAGCTATGTACAAGTGCTAGGAGAATTTCCATACATACACAGTGCACTTCTTGGAAAGTGACAGGGCTTCTCTCCAGCATAGAAGTGGTTCCAGACTATTCGGTAAGAAGTCATCAATTAAGTTAGTGCTTATAAGTTATGTAGCACTTGCACCTACAAAAATGATGACCACTTACCAAACAACATTTTCACTTACCTGAATTGAAGACCAGTTTACCATACAATTTTAACTAAGTCTCCCTTTCCAGTATCATAGGTGCCAATGGTTGGCTAGGTGCCAATGGTTGGCTAGGTGCCAGGAGTCTTATACTATGGACACAATCATAGTCTATTTTGTATATAGTTACAGGTAGTGAGGTCTGATGATCATGCATGTGCATAGCTAATCTCCTTGCCACCCACTTTAATTTGTTAGCTAGCCACTTACGTTAATATACGCATGCTCATCCAGCAAATCATCTCCCAGGTTTCTGCATTAAACAAATGGAAAAAACAAAAAAATAAACAAATAAATAAATAAACAAACAAACAAATAAAGACAAATAAGAGCCCACAAAAATAAGGCATGAAAATAAGAGTCCAGATATGAGGCCATGAAATAAGAGTCCAGATATGAGGCCATGAAATAAGAGTCCAGATATGAGGCCATGAAATAAGAGTCCAGATATGAGGCCATGAAATAAGAGTCCAGATATGAGGCCATGAAATAAGAGTCCAGATATGAGGCCACAAAAATAATAGCCCAGATATGAGGCCATGAAATAAGAGCCTAGATATGAGGCTATTTTTAACACTGGTTGCAAATACCCAGTATACAATGGTGCCAGCAACTGGTTGAATAGCTACTCCCCTTGTCCACAACTGTCAACCAGGGCTCTTCCTCTAGCGTTGTCAGAAGAATTGAGAAAAAGTAGAGTCCATGAGACCTCAAGGGCATCTTTAATTGCTTAATCATTTTTAAAAATTGCTATGAATCTAGGCCTAATACCAACAGCTCCCCCCCCCCCCCTGATGATAATGTTGAACTCCCTCTAAAAACTCGCTGATAGGTAGACAAATGAAGTAAGTCTCCCCTTTCCTCAGTACCATTCTTAAACAAAGAGAGGTGAACCAGGCCCTCATATGGTTCCAGCCCTTGCCCTCAATGTGATGTGTCAGATTTGGAGGGCAATTTATACTTTGAACACTATTGCAACTCACTCCTCCCTCACGAATGTGGACAGGATCCTCTCTGCTCTGTCATCACCAGAACCTGACTTATCACTTGTTATAAATCATTTTTATGTTACACCTGAGTAGCCTCCCTCAGTCACCTGATATTTTTTGCCTTTTTTCCTTTGCATATTATGCCCTTTGGGCTTTACGTTGCTAAGATTGATTGATTGATTGATTGATTGATTGATTATTTATCACTCATTGTTTTATCTCCATCCTATAGCTGTACTCCATCATAAACACATGACCCCAGGACACAAGTGCGATTCTTCCATCACCAATTATAAATTTGACATGTAGTAATAAAGTATTGACTCCCATGGAGTAGAGGGTGATATGTATGGTCATAGCTATCATGGCCTCTGGTGATAATGGTCTTCCCATGGTTATACTGTATTAAACCATAGTAGCTACAGTTGAGTTTATGGTCTTAACTATGCAGTGGACATGAGTTTCCATTGTCTTGTAGAGTATTGGAGCTGTGACTATTTTAAGTAGGACTACTTTTCTAACGTCATAGTCCTTTTTGTCTTACTCAGAACTAAAGCAGCAATTTCATAATCTAAATTTGCTATAATAGTCAGTGCTGTCTATTGTGGTGGTGCAAGTAAGTGAATGGGCAGAACTAGAAGACAAGAAAGTGGTGCTGGGGCAGTTGATCTACTTACACATCCCTAGACAGAAGACAGGCTTATTTATAGCTAAACAAACTGGGTTCCCCTGGCAACCATGATAAAATACATTGTCATGGTAATAATTATTGTAATTGACTTGGATAGTAGCAGTAAGGCATCCTTGGACTGCACAGACTCAGACCATTTACTGCCATGATATCCTCAGCAGTGTGCAATAGCTGCAGTTGAGCAATGGTATGTTTATGCTAGCTTTTCTTCCTTTGATGGATGAAATGTGGGCCCTTTGGCATTTCTGCCGCTCCCTTAGATCTACTGTTGAAGATCTGAAGAACATAATAGCTGGAGCAGTTAGCATAAATGTGGTGCAGAGGTGTACAGAATTTTCTGAGAATCATTTGCATCTGTAGTCTGTAAGCTTTTGGTAGCAGCAATAATCATGTTGGGTATAATCACCATGGTGATTTGTTTGCTTATCTCTGCTCAAAATCAACAAGGAACAGCAATAAAAAAATAAAAGCCAGGAATTTACTTGTGGTACACCATTAACTTGGCTAGGATGCAGCTTTTGGGCTGTGACAAGATTTCTCAACTCATTTCACCCCTTTTATGTGGCGACTTTTAAGCCAAGCTATGAGAGGCAGCAAGCTGCAGCTGCACTTTAGTAGATCAAACTGACTACCATAAGCAAGGGTAGCATGAGTATAAACATTGTACAATTGTAAACTGCATCAAGGAGAATGGACAAATGCACACTCTCAGAAGCACCTTGAGAATTCAGCACAGGTTGAAACTACTCCTATAGAGGGCTCTGCTACATAATAAGTCACTTCCCAACTTCTCAAGTCCATGAAAACACAATAGAATGTGGTCGGGTTCATGTGAACAAAAAATCATAAGTACTTGAGATGTGGTAGGTCAGAAATGCTCCTGGTTCAATGTTTTGTGAAGCAGATAAAATTAATTGTGATCTTTGTTGTCTGCATTGTTTCCAACTTTGGGAGTTGATAAAATGTGCCCTTTGTGATGAAAGACCAAGATGTCTTCTTTGTATACATGACAGACAGCCTAAGTGGACAGACAGCCTAAGCGTGTGAGGAGATTTCATGCGTTTACCATAAACTTGACCTTCAACCACCTCCACAAAATACACATGTTACATAGAAAGTTAGCTCTAGATCAAACTTCAGATTACCTTCTCATGACTGAATTTAGAAAGTGGGGGGGTGGGGATTGGAACTATGAATGTGTAGATTGTTGGGGGTGTGTCTTTAACCTGGTTATAAGGCCCCCACTTGAAATATAGCACTTCATGGTATTTCATACATGGAGATCAAAGTATTCAGACCATGCAACATTCCGGGCATCAAGTTGATTGTTAAAAAGAGGATGAAATTACAGTCAAATTACAGCCCGTTATGAGCTCACATTTGACTTGAGACCTGTCAATGCTCTCAGTGACTTCAGGTGATTCTTCTGCAAAAATCTATGCACAATAAAAAGAGTCAACAAAACAGTGCAGCTAATACAACAGTGCAATTATAAGGACTCGACAGTAATGGGTCCTCAGTAAATCATAGCGGAAATGAATCATGAATTGAAGGAAAGATACAACATTGCTTCATGCATAGCTACATACATATAATGTTGCATAAGTTCTCTACGTGCATTCAAATGAATCTGGCCTTTTAATCAAATCCTGCTTCTGTAGGATGACCTAATCCAGCTCTAGCTGGGAGGAGTGTTTACATTATGTCTCTACACCTAAAAATTGCTGACTCATCACATTTTATACACCAAGCCATCCCTTGAAAAAAAGACATTCTCCCCATAGGAATTGTATACAGATTTGTTCTATCTATTTACCTACAAGAGAGGGGGAAAAATCCATAAAACTAGTCTACATAATCATGTGTCCACAATGACATGGGTACCATGACATGGCTGGTGGCGATCATGAAATTCAATCCTGCCACAATGGTATGTTGGTAAATCTGGATGGTTAGCTCTAAATCTTTTCAGTGAAGCTATGGCTACATGACAAGTTTTATGATTGATATCATGAATTCTTGCACATACATAGACTGGGACTTTAAGGAGTGCTGTTACATTGGTAACTTTAGAAACTTGTATTTACTCAGAATTTTATATGAATGGAAATCTGATTGCTAGGATTTTTTTCAACTATCTCTTTGAACCCGAGAGGTCCATAAAATATGCTTTCCTGCTTCCTGATTGGATTCTATGGATCAATCATGCATAATATGTTGATCAGTATAATTATGAATATCCAAGACCGGAATTACTACTCTAACTCTGAATACCATGTAGCGCAGCTTTCTTGAGTTTTAATTGTGAGATATCTATTTTAAAAACCTGCATACATGTGTAGTGATTATTGCTTACAAGTATTTGAGACTTCTGAACCTGAGACCTTCAGAAGGTAGTCTGTTCCTATTGAAATGCCTGCAGTAGAAAACAAACAAGAGTCAAAAATAACAAGGGAAAGCCTCCATGTGGGTGTTCCGCAAAGGATAGTAGAGGATCACAAATCTTTCAAGTCACAGTTTCCTTTGCAGGTGCAATTAAAAAAAAATTAAAACCATAAAAAGACCGTGTGATGAGGTTGTTTTTCACCACTTGCAGGTATTGTATGTAGGACATTATGTTGGACATTGCTGTACATTCTCATCCGCTTCATCTCTTATGATCATGCAGTCAGTTAACAGAATGTGACAGATCCAACTGCAAACACTTTTATGACTGCATCCAAGGAAATGTACCTCATTTCCTCACTTTAGGGAAAACCTGCTCAGTCAGAGCAAGCAAGCTATTCATTCCTGACTGCAAGCATGTGTGTGTGCGTGTGCGCGCACACACACACACACACCTGTCTTATCCTATTCTTAAAACAGTCATGAAAATGCAGACCTACTTCCAGACTTCCATTTACAATTGGATGGCAGACAATAATCAGATTTTTTAATTTTCCCTAGCCCTTTGAGTTATTTTGAGAAAAATATTTGATAATTATTAGCAATTTCATTGGTCAGCTCTAAACTCCCATGAGAAATTAAAATTGATATACATTGAATTATTGTCCCCTGCCTCACATTACTCCTTTACCTACTACATCTTATTGTCCCCTCCCCCTACTACTCCTCCAGCTTCATATGTCTATTACTCCTCCAAGTACCTAGCGCTCCTCCACTACCTCGCCATCTAGATATAAAAGACACCAGTGGGGACCAGTCACTTTCAGTAAAGAAATTGTCCTCTCTCAGAGGTTAGTGCTGAGTTGTGTTCAGAGGTTGGTCCTTTTTGGAGTGTCCCTATTAGAAATGTATAACCACAAAGGAGTGGCAATTTAGATCAAGATGACTATGCATGCATGCATGCTTTGGTAGACCTGTTACTCACACACATTGGAATGTTTGCATTGTTGACCCAACAATGTAACATAATATGGGTAGACAAACCTTTAATGTAATGCATATTGTAGTAACGGTGCTGTTGAAGAGAATTTTCACACAGTACACAGTTCGCCTTCTAGGAAAGTAACAGGGCTTCTCAGGCATAGAAGTGGTTTCAGAGTATTCGGTAAGTGGTCATCAATTTGTTAGTGATTATAAGTTATGTACCACTAGCACTTTCACCTACAAAAATGATGACCACTTACCAAATAACATTTTAAGTCTCCTTTTCCAATGCCATAGAGGTACACCAGACTAGGTGCCAGGAGTCTTACACTATGGACACAATCATAGTCTATTTTTTATATGGTTAATGAGGCCATACCAATTTGATTATATGTTTCGTGGGCCCTACCTACCTAATTTTTTCAACTTTGAAATGAAAATGATAGTTTAGGGTCAAAGGTTAACCCTTGCCAACTCTCACCTGTCACCCAATATAGCTTGGCTCAGTGTGACAACTAAGTGAGGCAATCAGGCAAACTACAATAATCATGGCTAAAAAACTCAAACTCACCACCACCAAGGAGTAAATATCTTTATACATTTTTAAAAATAATAAATGTTACCATGATAATGAAAATCATTATCATTTTCATTTCTACCTACCGACCCAATATCAAGAGCCAGTTCGCCCGCGAAACATAAAATCAAATAGGTATGGCCTGAGGTCTGATGACCATAATTATGCATGTGTATATAGTTAATCTCCTTGTTTATTAGCTAGCCACTTACGTTAATATATGCATGCTCATCCTCTCCCATGTTTCTGCATTAAGCAAACAAACAAAACAACTCAAATAAGAGCCCACAAAAATAAGAGGCCCAGGTCACATGAAAATAATAGCCCAGATATGAGGCTAATAGCACAGACATGAGGCCATGAAAATAAGAGCCCAGATATGAGGCCATAAAGTCCAGATATGAGGTTATTTTAATACTGGTTGCAAATACCCAGTATGCAATGGTGCAACTGGTTGAATAGCTACTCCCCTCTAGATATTTGGATAATCTTGTCCACAACCATCAACCAGGGCTACTAGCGTTATCAGAGAAAACGTAGAGCCCATGAGAGAACCTTTCTTTCAACCCCTGGCACTATGCAGACCTCAGGTTCTGCTTCAGGTGAGGATGGAATTTTTACTTATCACCATCTGAATCATCTATACCTTCAACACATCCATTCTCTAAAATCTTATTGGAATCACAATCTCCACTCTCTTTATGGTATCATGCAAATTTACACAACACACACGACCATGCCAACTTCTGTCCTATTGCAGCAGCACTGACTTCAAAGGTTTTTGGCTGGAAATCTTCCTAGCTAATATCATTTATATTTATTACTTTTATTCATTTCACCACCAAATGACTGACGAGGAACCTGAACTATCCCTTCGGAGTGTCAGAGCTGAGTGGACTCCAGTAGATCCTGCCTGCACTGTCAGGTAGGGGTCCACCAACTCACCAGTTTTGGAATGACCAGGGTTACCCATCCATTTTTCATGACTAGTGTCGTACCAGGCTGGCCCAGCACTGCTAGCCAGGTGGAGAACAAGCAGCAGCTGGGGGATCTGCAATCGCTGACAGAACTCAGTTGTGTTACTTGTGATCACTGCCCACTTGTTTTATTGACTTGAAAATACTTTTGGGTCCATAACTAGCTAGCTAGCTACCTGCACAGTTTACTTCCCACATTATCTACTCTTCTCTTTCTGCCCACATCAGTACAAGAAATTGAAAGACATGCAGAATTCATGGAGTCTTCAAAGGAAGATAGATCCTTTCCCCTTCTACTGGCCTTTAATCTAACCATCCATCCGTACCGAGGATTTTCCTTTCAGTTGCCTGAAAGTATACCAACCCTAACCCAACCAAACTTTGAATGCAAACAGCTAGCTTCGCTATGTAATTATATAAGAAGAAAAGGCAATTGAAGAACACAGTTCGTAATTGGCCGAAGTCCTGTCAATTCAAGATGACAGTAATGCTCAGCTACAGTACAAGAAAGATATCCTGATTGAATTACTTACTATTCTATGGGCTCCAGCAAATGTTTCCTTCATTTTTGTTAACATCTCCACAAGAGGCTATACCACATAAGGTTAAAGGTTTTGCTGACGATCTTACCATTATTGCTTCCTCTAAATCAGGACTTCAGAAGATGGTGACACTAACAATTTTCCTACAAGTCTGCCCAGATAAGTGATCCTACGTAAATGGAAAGTCGACAGTTTACACACTAAATGGTATTCCAATGTGGAATACCAAGGACAAGCCAATGAAATTTCAAGCCACTCAAGGAAGATCACTGGCCCTCGAGTTCTTTGTGTTCTACACCACAACATCATCCAGGGGGATCTTCACTCTATGCAGATCTACCTGGCTACTTTGCCAGTGAAAACCCTCCTGCTACTATTCCTTTATCCTTTGGAGTGACTACAGCCAGGTAGGTACTATAGTCAAAGAAAAGGAATTGCACCCAATTCCTTTTGATTCACCTGAGTCTAAATAGAAAGAGTGAAAAACTTAAAAAGTGATATGGATAGCAAGGATTCACTGACCACCAATAGAAATCAGTGCTCTAGGCCACTAAAATACTTCCACAAAATATTTCCCAAACTCAGCAAAAATTTCTATACCAAGATTATCATTTTCATGAGAGTGCCTGAATCACTAAAGAACTACTGTGTGTCTTCCCATTTACTTTTTAACCTTTTTTCCTCTCGCCCATGCCAAACCCTTTATTCTAATAAAAGGAACCTTGTAAGTTGTTACCCAATAATAACAAGAGCAGTCACATGACACTCAACTTACTTACAAACAACCACTCCTTTTCTAGTTTAAATTTTTTATCATAAAGTCACTAGCAATCCACTAGAGAGAATAATTGAAATGAAAAGTGCCACAACTGCAGCTGCTACCTTATCAACACCAGACACAAGACTTGTACTGGTTACTACTACAGGTGATGTGTACACACAGAGTTCATTAATACTGCAATTTGATTTTGTTGGTAATTCAGATACATCCTTTGTTGTAAGTTGACTTGATGCTGTAGTATCTGCTGTCATGGTTGCCATCGAGGTAAGTCTTATTGTAGTCATTACTGATGGTGTTGTGGCAGTTGGCCTTGGGGTGACAGGAATATCAGATGTTGTTACCAATGTATCTGTGTAAGTGGGAGAGATTAACCTCTCCTACAATGGCTACCAATAGACCAAGCTCACCTTGTTGTACATTACAGGTAACACTAATTGTCTCATATGGTTCATATTCACAGGAGAGGACACACATTCTTGCAACTGATGATAATGTTGAACTCCCTCTAAAAACTGACCGACGGGTTGGAAAATATATTAAGTCTCCACTTTTTCCTGTACCATTCTTAAAAGAGAACAGTATTTACAAATAATTTCACCTAGTTATGCTGTAGCCAATTGACCTACCAAGTCATAGCACTTGAATGTTAACTCAATAAATTCAATATTGAAGTGCCCATTATCCAACCTCCATCCACCTTCAATAAAAGTTTCATTGCAGCAAACCGAGAGGTTTAAAGCGTCCTCTAGAATAACGTGAAGGAAAATGTGACTTAGCTGCTGTATCTAACTATAGCTAGTTATGAATGCTTACTGAACAGTGATCCTTGTAAATCCTCCACATCAGCGATACTTTCATTGCAAACCGTAGTAGCGAGACAAACAGTGAAAATGCCACTACTCAGTAAATAAAGCCAGCTAAGCCTCAACTCCATTCCACTTGCTCCATCAATCTGCGCTGCAAAATAAACCATACTAGATGACCAAGCTTAGATTTAACAACGCGCATGCGCATGAGTGAATTTATTTATCGTCGCGGTCACCAGTGACATGACACGCATAATTATGTAAGCAAGAGCATTGCTGTACTCCATCATGAATACACATGATCCCAGTGTGATTCTTCCATCACCAATTGTATAGCTTGCTACTGAGTCTGTTATGGCATTAAGATCATCTTTTGACTAAATGGTCTTCTCTTCATCTTCAATACTTTATCGATGTACTCTCCAAGAGGCTTGTCAGCCTTTATGTAGTAATAAAGTATTGACTCCCATGGAGTAGAGGGTGATATGTAAGACCTCCCTCTGGCATGAAGGGTGATATGGTCATAGCTATCATCGACATGGCCTCTGGTGATATGGTCATATCGCTCATCCCATGTATTAAACCATAGTAGCTACAGTTCAGTTTAGTTATGCAGTGGACATGAATAGTTTCTACTTGTGCTTCTCACTCAGAACTAAAGCAGCAATTTCATAATTATCATTCAAGTCTATTGTGGTGGTGCAAGTGGATGGGCAGAACTAGAGGATAAGAAAGCAGTACTGGGGCAGTTTATCTACTTACACTTCCCTAGGCAGAAGACAGAATAAACTGGGCTCCCCAGGCAACCATGATAAATACGTTGTCATGGTAACACATTGACTTGTAGCAGTAAGGCATCCTCTTACTGCACTCTCAGACTCAGACCATTTAGCTACTGCTTGAGCTAGCTTTAGTGGGCCCTTTGGCATTTCTGCAGCTCCTTTAGATTTATCACTCTAAATAATACATTACTGTTGAAGATTTAATTATAGCTGGAGTTAGCATAAATGTGGTGAGGTCCTGTAGTGTTGTATGAACTGAGGTGTGTGATTCCTTGTGTGGACTGAGGTGTGTGATTCCCTTTGTGCGAGCGGAGTGCCTGATTTCTGTCTTTAGTGTGAGCACAAAGTATATATGTGGCTCCCTTAACATGAGCTGAGTGTCAACTACGGTAATTCTTATGAGAAAAGATACCTCCTAAGTCTATTGACGTGGATGTAGTCATGCAAGACCACAGCAAACAAAGGAAGTTATTGTGCTTATGGTGATTTCTTCTGCTATGCTCCTGACACTCTCTCTGGCTTGGGTTTAATTTTTTCAACCAAGACTACAAACTTGATCTAGGTTTAGCTACCAAAATACCATTGAATTTCATGATTGCCACCGGCCATATCATTGTGGACACATGATTATGTAGACCAGTTTTATAGATTTTAGCCTTGTATACCTTGGTGTGATGAGTCAGCAATTTTTAAGTGCAGTAACAGACATATTGTAAACATTTAGACTTGGAACTGCTTCCTCCAAGCTAGAGCTGTTTGAACTTAGATTATGTCAAATAACAGTTGCTACAGAAGCATGCAGGATTTGATTAAAAGGCCAGATTCTTTTGAATGTATGTAGCAACATTATATTATATGTATGCATGCATGAAGCAATGTTGTATCTTTCCTTATAGTATAGAGCATTTAAGGATCATTTCAGCTATGATTTACCGAGAAGCCATTACTGTTGAGTCCTTACAATTGCACTGTTGTATTAGATGCACTGTTTTGTTGACTCTTTTATTGTGTAGATTTTTGCAGAAGAATCACCTGAAGTTGTTGTCACTGAGAGCATTGACGGGCCTCAAGTTAACTGAAGGAAGTGTGAGCTCATAACAGAACCATGAAGTGCTAAATGTTTGATATCCCCCCCCCCCCCAAAAAAAAAAAAATGCAGTGGGGGAGTCTGTGAAGATTACAGCCCCCCTCCCAACTTCCTAAATTCAGTTATGAGAAGGTATATCTGAAGTTTGATCACTACTCTTACTTATCACACTTTCTGTGGAACAAAAATATCAAACATTGAACCGGGAGCATTTCTGACCTACCACATCTCGATGCTCTAGCTATGAGTGATATATTTTTGTTCACATGAACACTGACCAGTGTGTTTCATGGACTTGGGAAGTTATTTTGTCTGTGTTGATAGTTTCTTATTGCAGAGCCCTCTATAGGAATAATTTCAGAACCATTCAACCTAGTGCTGAATTCACTCAAGGCTACTGCATTAGTCCATTCTCCTTGATGCAGTTCACCCCTTTCACAATTGTACATTATACTGACTCGTCATAACAATTGCTTATGGTAGTCAGTTAGATCCACTAAAGTGCATACTTGTTGCCACATAAAAGGGGTGAACTGCATAATTTTTTTGAAGTGAGTTGAAAAATCTTGTCACAGCCCAAAAGGTGCATTCTTAATGTTATTTTCCTGTGAAAAGTTGTATTCTACATAAATTAGCTATAGGAATTTTTTTTTTTGGCAAAGAATTAGAAGTAATAGCCAAGTTAATAAGTAAACCAACCTAAGGGCAGTTCCTGTTATCAGAATGGTTTTATTTTGTAGGATTTTGAGGGGAGACAAGAATAACAAACAAACAAACAAACAAACAAAATCACCATGGTGATTATACCCAACTTTATTATTAGTCACCTTTGCAAAAAGCTTACAGACTACAGATGCAAATGAATTCTCAGAAATTCTGCTGTGTGTACCATGTGGATGATCATAAAAGATGAAGCGTCCAACAATGTCCTACATACAATGCTGCAAGCAGTGGAAAAACAACTTCACCACACAGTCTTTTTACGTTGTTTTTTTAATGGCACCTGAAAAGGAATCGGCAACTTGAAAGACTTGTGATCCTCTGTTATCCTTTGCTAACATTCCCAGTCAATTAACAGAACATGACAGATCCAACTGCAAACACTTTTATGACTGCATCCAAGGAAATTGTACCTCACTTCCTCATTTTAGGGAAAACCTGCTCAGTCAGAGCAAGCATTCCTGAATGCACACACATGCACATACATACATGCACACACACCCGTCCTATCCCATTCTAAAAACAGTTGTGAAAATGCGGACCTACTTCCAGACTTGCACTAACAATTGGACGGCAGACAATACTCTTTATTTTCCCTAGCCCTTTGCAGTTTGAGTTAAAATATTTGAGGTCAGCTCTCTCTCATGGAAAATTAAATCAATATACATTGAATTATTGTCCGTTCCATATTACTCCTTTGTCTCTATTACTACATCTTATTGTCCGCTCCCCTATTACTCCTCCAAATACCTAGCCTCATATGTCCCCTCCCCCTATTATTCCTCGTCCCCTCCCCCATTACTCCTCTACCTTGAACAGGTCTGTCTCTAAGAAGTGATGTGTTGAAGGTAGATGTTTCAGATGGTGAGAAGTAGAAATCCTGGAGCAGAACCAGAGGGTCTTTTGCATAGTGCTAGGGGTTTGAAAGAAAAGCTCCCTACTTTTGACTCCAACAGGGCACATTCCTTCTTGCCACTTGTGGTGGACTCGTAACAAGATTTCTGAGGAGTTAGTTCTGTAGCCATTCTGTTCTCTAAAATCTTGTTAGAATCAAATCTTCATGATGTCACAATATACACACACAAGACCCTGCCAACTTCTATTAGCCAAATTGTTTCACAAGCTAACCAGCTGGAACTTTCATAGCTAATATTTTATAATTTTTTACATTCTTCCAAAGATGGAGCTGAGTGGAGTGATAGGTCCACCAACTCACCACCATCTCCATCCATCCCACTTGTTTCACCCATCCATGTACTAGGCTGGCCCAGCACTGTTTAACTAGCAAGCTAGCCAGGTGCAGCAGCTGGGGGATCTGCAATCGTTGACAGAGTGTACTGCTCAGATAGACTTGAAAATGTCTTGGGTCCATAGCCCACAAATATATCATTGATATTCTATCAAGCTAGCTACCTGCAGTTTACTTCTCACATAAAACTATACTCCCACATACAAGAACATTCATTTGATATAAAGCATGGAGTTTCAGGAAGATAAGTCCTAATCTAGTCATCCTATGAATAATAGCTCATGCATCCATACCGAGGACTTTCCTTTCAGTTGCCTGGAAGTATACCCAACCAAACTTTGAGTGCAAACAGCTACATAATTAGGTAGTAGCAAGACGAACAGCAAAAATGGTAAATAAAGCCTAAGCCTCAACTTTCTATGCTGTGCTGCAAAAAATGATCCTGTATTAATAATACATGCACATGAGTAAATAAATTTCTTATGAACAATCCATATTTCCATCCTGCAGTAAGTGATATGTTGATAAAAGAATAGTCATCAATAAGACACACACGCACATGTAAGCATGAGCAACTTTTTCCTTCATTATTTTTCCATTTATCTCCAACCAACAGTCGTACTCCATCATAAAAACACACGATCCTATGACACGAGTGGGATTCTTCCATCATCAGTGCTTCCAATCGTAAAACCTGTAAATTTGTACTCGTTAGAATTATATTACTGTACAATTGAGTAGAAGGTCAATATGTACCTCCCTCTGGCATGAAGGGTGATATGGTCATAGTTAATAGTATCTACAGCTGAGTTTATGGTTTTAGCATGGACATGAAATACTTTCCGTTCTTGTAGAGTATTAAAGCTGCAGCTATTTGAAGTAGCTATGACTACTTTCAAAAAAATACAGGAAAGGTTTTTTGTGCTTCTCAGTCCAAGAACTAGCAGGAAGTTCATAGCCAGCTTAGTTAGCATAGTCAGTGCCATCATTCAAGTCTATTGCTTGTTGGGTGGTGGGAGAGGTACATTTTTCAATGAGTGGGGAGAACTAGAATACAAGAAAGCAGTGCTGGGGCACTCACATATCCCTAGGCAGAAGCATTGAGTGAGGACAGGCTTACTTATAGCTAAGTAGCTGCTAAATATGGTAGACAAAACTGGGCTCCCTTGGCAAAGTGCATTGTAATAGTTATTGTAGGCTGACTAAGGCAATAACAGTCACCCCTGATAATATCCTTGGCAGTGTGCAATAGCAATACCTTGAAATGCAGTTGAGCGATGGTTCGTTCAAGGAAGTGTATTCTTTGAGCTAGCTTTTCTTCCTTTGATGGATGAAAAGGTGGGCCCTTTGGCATTTCTGCAGCTCCCTTAGATCTGTCACTCTAAAAAATACATGATCTGAACAACATAATAGCACAAAGAATGGAATTGGCATAAATGTGGTGCAGAGGGCAGAATTCATTTGATATATTATATTTGCATCCGTGGTCAGGAACTGACCTTATGTTTGTTTACATGTGGTATGCCATTGACTTGGCCATTACTTCTAATTCTTTGCCAAAAGAAATTTCCTATATATAATAGAAGTAGGAAAATATATATAAATATTTCATGGGAAATAACATTAAAGATGCACCTTTTGGACTGTGACAAGATTTCTCAAGGCCACTGAGAGTGTGCATTTGTCCATTCTCCTTGATGCAATTCACCCCTTTTATGTGATGACTTTTAAGCCAAGCTACGAGAGGCAGCAAGCTGCAGCTGCACTTTAGTGGATCTAACTGACTACCATAAGCAATTGTTATGACGATGAGGGTAGCATGAGTATAACATTGTACAATCTTACATTTTTTGAAGTGAGTTGAGTGAATTCAGCACTACAGGTCGAATGGTTCTGAAATTATTCCTGTAGAGAGCTCTGCAATAAGAAACCATCAACACAGACAAAAGTAAGCCACTTTCCAACTTCTTAAAGTACATGAGAACACATAGAATCTGGTCAGTGTTCATGTGAACAAAAATACCACTCACAGATACTTGAGATGTGGTAGATCAAGAAATGCTCCAGGTTCAATGTTTGATATTGTATTGCGATGCAGATAACTGAAAGCAATTAAAAAAAAATAAAATTGTGATCTTTCAAATGACTGTTGTTTACATTGTTTCCAACTTTGGTAGTTGATAAAATGTGCCTTTTGCGATGAAAGACAACTCATTCCATTCAAGATGTCTAAAATAGAGATATAAATGTGAGAGGAGATTCATCCATTGTATCCTATCACAATCGACCTTCGACCTCCACAAATACACATGCTCTACAGAAGCTTGCAAGAAGAATAATAAGACTCAAAGCAGAACAACTTTTTTTAATATAGCTAGTGATCATAAAAGAAAATTTTCTCACAGCTGAATTTAGAAAACAGGAGGAGGGGGGGATAATTGGAATTTTGAATGTGTATAAGGGAGATTGTCAAGGGGGGACTCCATGATGCTGTATGTCTGATCTTCACAGAGCTTGTAAGACCCCAACTGTATTTCTTTGGGATATCAAAAGATCACGGAAAGATACACTCACATGGAGATCAAAGCATTCAGACCATGGAACATTCCAGGCATCAAGTCCCTCAACTGATTGTTACACAAGTAACTAAAAGAGAGAGGAGGAGAAAAGATGAAATTACAGTCGAGTTACAGCCTGTTTATGAGCTCACATTTCCTTCAGTGACTTGAGACCTGCTAATGCTCTCAGTGATAGCGATTTCAGGTGATTCTTCTGTAAAAATCTATGCACAATAAAAAGAGTCAACAAAACAGTGCATCTAATACAACAGTGCAATTGTAAGGACTTGACAATACTTTGGTAAAGGAGTTCTCTCATGAATAATTCATGAGTTAATGAGTAGTTGCACAGGCTATGAGAAACTATAATTAAAAATTACTTCAACTAGGCACTCTAGAATGCTACTGTTTCAGAGAAATTCAACCGCTAAGCAGCCATGACTTGATCAATTTTCAGTTCTCAAGCAGCAACCTCGTGTTTAGTCTTTTGTGCTTGTGTAAACCAAGATGCAAAGTGGCTCAAAGAAATTTTAACCAGAAAAGCTGAGTTTTGATTGCTTTTAGCTGTTGATCCAACGCCATAGCTCTTACCTACAGTGGCTTCATTTCAAATTAATTGCCCTGCCCACTGGTTCACACAATAAGAATAAGTAAAACATACGGTCAGCACATGGCTGCTGCTCGAGAAATTTGATAACTAAAAATCCATCAAATCATGGCTGCTTAGCGGTCGAGTTTCTCTGAAACGGCAGAGTACCCAGTTTGTCCTCAGTTGTAGAGTAGGAAGTGCTAGTTAGTATGAAACTGTAGTTTTCAACTATAGCATAGTCAGTGTTACCACTTGCCGCATTAACCATTAACTCATGAATTACTCATGAGCAAACATTACACTGCTTAAATCATGAATCCTTAAATGCATTATCAGGAAAGACACATTGCGGAATCTCAGCTCATATTAAGGGAGCCATACTTTGTACTCAGATACTCAGCTCACATAAAAGGGAATCACACAGCACCTCAGCTCACACAAGAAGGAATCACACACCCCAGTTCACACAAAAGGGAATCACACATCTCAGTTCAGACAAAAGGAATCACACACACCTTAGTTCATACAGAAGGAATCACATACCTCAGTTCACACAAAAGGGAATCACACATCTTAGTTCACCCCATAGGACCTCAGTACACACAAAAGGAATCACATATCTCAGTTCACACTAACACTACAGGACTCACAATTTGGTAAGACTGGCACAGCCTTTGAAGATAGAATTATCGATTTCTTCAATGGCATTTTGGTTGAGTGTTCTGTGGACGTTAAAGTTAATAATACAATTACTAGCAAAGTGCAGAATTAACTGACATCATCTCCAACGTTGAGCAGTTTTCCATAAGGATACGAGGAAGTTTTATAATGTTATTGGAGTGAAGAGCCCTACAGGAATAGTAACAAATTAGTCAATTATATGATTACATCATTCACAGAGAAATTTAAACATTCTTATTCAAGCAGCTTGAGAGGCTTGACAGGTTACGCATAATAATAAATAATACGACTGTTTTACATACAAAGGCTACCTCCAGTGCTTGGACAAGGATCAACCATTGTCTGCAAGTCAACATTTCATTTACATTTTATAACCACAGGAATATAAATATTGACCAAAGCACTTCCACATGATACCCCATCCCGCCATACAGTGGAGCCTCTGAATAATAGATACACTTGGGACCCAGCCTTTTGTCCTTTGGAGGTTATCTTTGTTGAGAGGTTTGTCCTCATTCAGAGTGTCCTTTATCAGAAATTCCACTGTAATCATATCTAACATATTTTGCATGTTCTGAATTAATATTTCTTGAGAGGGAGGTGAGGTGAAGTGAGGCAGCAAACACGTTAGCAGAGTCAGCAAGAAACTGACTTGTCAAGTCAACATTTCCTTGTGCAAATTCTAAGGCTGTATGGATATCTTTTATCCATCCATGGCATTAATAATTATGCAAGGACTTGGAATTCCTACTTTAACTATGAATCATTAATTGTGAGATATCTCATTATAAATCATGTACTCTCTACTCTCGCTGTTTATAACTTTCATGTTAGTTTTCTTGCTCCCTGTGCTTTCTCAGATGATCACTAACTTGCCTGCTTTCTCAGTTTATCTATGCTCTCTATCTGGATTTCACATGCATGTGTAGACATTGACGTACATACGATCATAGATAGTCACCTCCAGCACTCCGCCTCAGCACTTCAGTGCCAAGGCATACATGTGCAGTGATTATTGCTTACAAGTATTTGAGACTCCTGAACCTGAGACCTTCAGAAGGTAGTCTCTTTATCCTGTTCCCATTGAGACGCCTGCAGCAGAAAACATAAACAAGAGTCAAAAAGGGGAAGCATCAATGTGGGTGTTCTAGGAATGCAAGCAAAAAAATAAGCAGGTCTTTTAAGTTGCTGTTTCCTTTGCAGGTCCAATTAAGAAAAAAAAAGAAGAAGACCATGTGATGGAGTTGTTTCTCCACCACAGTACAGTATGTTGGACATTGTTGTACATTCTCATCTGCTTCGATCATGCCAGAACATGACAGATCCAACTGCAAGCACTTTTATGACTGCATCCAAGGAAATTGTACCCCATTTCCTCATGGCCAGCTCTAAATTCTCATGGGAAATATCGTCCCCTGCCTCACTTTACTCATATCGTCCCCTTCCCCTATTACTCCTCCAAGTCTCATGTTGTTCCCTTTTCTATTACTCCTCCAAGTACCTAGTCCCTTATTACTCCTCCAAGTCTCATATCGTCCCCTCTTCTATTACTCCTCAAGTACCTAGTCTCATATGTCCCCTCCCCCTATTACTCCCATATAGATATAGACTTTAGTAAGCTGCCCTTTGTCAGAGGTTGGTCCTTTTTTTTTTTTTTTTGGAGTGTCCCTATTGGAAATGTATAACCACAGCAACTAGATCAAGATGACTATGCATGCATGGGAATTAAAGCTTTACAATATGGTTAGGTAGACCTGTTACTCATACACATTGGAATTGACAGAAAACTTGCATTGTTGGGTCATAATAATTATGGCATGGTGATGTGGATAAACCTGCATGTTGCTAACGTAAAGGTGCTGTTGAAGAGCAATGTACAAGTGCTAGGAGAATTTCCACATCATACAGTGCATCCTCCCATTCGAGGAAAGCAGCTTCTCAAAGTGGTTTCAGACTATTTGGTAAGTGGTCATCATGTAAGTAAGTGCGTCAGTCATGCACCACTTAGCAATGACAACCACTTACCAAACAACAGAAAACAAGCTTTACTGATGTGTAGACCATTTACCATACAAGGGTGAGGCACAGTGCCAAAGGTGACTATGGTATGTCTTATTAGTAGCATGCACATTGATGCACGATGATGTGTATCAAGCACATGCATTAGCTGAAGCCATTATGACATGCAGAGAACTGACCAATGAACAAAGATTGTAGTGTACACAAATTAGTGATCGTTTGAAGTGCCAAAGAGAGAGCCATGGTGAAGGAGAATCTCAGAACTAAGACTTTGAGGTTTCCAAACAATGAGAGAATCCAGTACACATACTTCAATCAAGCTATGTGTGAGAATAACCATTCAAAACGGCAGTTTGAAAGCATTGAATATGTGTCTTACTACAATAAACCATGTTGCTCAGTGTGCGAAAGTTAATAATAACGATGAGGCATTCCTAGTCTTTTAAAAGACTAAGGTGTAACATAGAGGTATAATATGGTAAAGGGTCAGTGACATAGTAACATAGAGGTATTATATGGTAAAGGGTCAGTGACATAGTCGTATGGTGCAGTGATGATTATGCATGTGCATAATTTCCTTGCCACCACTTTATTAAGACATATACAACCACTTATATTAAATTGCTAGCCACTTATGTTACTTATATATATACATACAGAGTGGTTAGTTGGCCAAGGCCTTGCAGTGCACCAAACACACGCTCATCCAACAAATTATCTTCTAGGTTTCTGCATCAAAACAAACAAACAAATCAAAAACAACAAAAACAAAAAACAACAAAACAGAACAAAAAAACAACAAAAAACAAAAACAAAAATAAAAACCAACTGAACTAAACAAACAAAAAATAAGTCACAGAGCACAGCACAAAAATAAGCACCCAGATATGAGGCCATGAAAACAAGATGAAAATAAGAGTCCAGATATGAGGCCACGAAAATAAGAGTCCAGACATGAGGTCATGAAAATAAGAGTCCAGATATGAGGCCACGAAAATAAGAGTCCAGATATGAGGCCATGAAAATAAGAGTCCAGATATGAGGCCGCGAAAATAAGAGTCCAGATATGAGGCCATGAAAACAAGATGAAAATAAGAGTCCAGATATGAGGCCATGAAAATAAGAGTCCAGATATGAGGCTGCGAAAATAAGAGTCCAGATATGAGGCCGCGAAAATAAGAGTCCAGATATGAGGCCGCGAAAATAAGAGTCCAGATATGAGGCCACGAAAATAAGAGTCCAGATATGAGGCCATGAAAATAAGAGTCCAGATATGAGGCCATAAAAATAAGAGTCCAGATATGAGACCATGAAAATAAGAGTTCAGAGAAATGATATGAGGTTATTTTAACTGTTTACAAATACGCCTCACTCACAATGTTGCCAGTTGATGTAACTGGTTGAATGCTCCACTCTGGATCTCAGTCAGAGCATTGCCCTGCAGATTCCTAAAACAATGACAGTCTAAATACTTAAGCATGAAAGAAGAACAAAAGTACATATAGTAAGGGAGTTAATAGTTTCTGACTACTGTGTTCCATCCACTTCTTCCATACTGCGTAATTGCTAAATAGGGACTTTATGTTCTTCTACTAGGAGGGAAATCCCTCAACAAGGAGAAGGGTGTCAGAAACATGTCAGGTTGTTCTCAACACATGGAAGTTCATATTAGTCATGCACGCACACACACACACACACACTTACTTACACCAATGTCAGTTGATTGTTGCTCAAGAATGCCTCATGAGGTATCACTTGCAGCTGATTCTTGGCCAGACTTCTACAGTATGTGAGAGTGTAAAATAATAATTATGTCCATCAGCAGACTACATTACTTGATTCATATTTTAGGCTTTTCTCTGTCATAAAATTGTTCAGTAATGGTTGGACTATCTCCATACCAAATTCACCCCTCCTTCCCACACCCGCCCACAAGAACCTGGGGGGATGAGGTTATGTCAAGTATGCCCACAAGAGTCTGGGGATGAGGTTATGCCCACAAGAGCCTGGGAGGGTCCTGGGGATGAGGTTATTAGACATGGGGCTAATATGCTAGCATGAGAATAATCACTGGAATCCCAGCATAATAGGCTAAAAAAAAGGCTGCAGTCATTACTATGGTTACGTATAACCTCGCTCCTCCCTAGCCCTTGTCTCCACATGATGATTGTCAAGTGCGAATTGATACTGGTGTGTGCATTCTGAGTGAGATTTTATCTTATTTCAAAAGTATCCTTTTGGTGATCAGCAAGAAAACTAATGCTACACACAGTTCAAAAAGACTTAGTACTCTTTCGTGACATTTTGATTGAGAATAATAGGCTACTATAAAAAGAATAATGGGTCTGCTGGGGGAGCACTGCAGAATAGAATAATAGGCCAAAAAGAGCATTTTAGCCCCACAAGAGCCTGGGGGTAAAGTATTATTTTATGGGAGCTCAGCAATAAGAAGAAGTGATGTCTTGGATGCATAACAATCCACATTCTTTTGTTTATTTCCTCTATTTGTATGGAATCTTGTGGTAAAATGATAATCTAATGTGAATTGGTTAAAAATAGTAATTGATTCATGTGCCTATCATTGCATGAATATCGTCAGTTTAGGAACGTCTGTCATCATGAATCTCATTCAGAGACCATCGTAAACCCGGAAAAGTGGTCATATAATATGTCTCATTCCCAGGAGAAAGGAGTTTCATCATGCAATCATCCATGACATCTTGAAGGAGGCTGGTCAGGGTACAACTGCACATCATTTGTTGTAGGGGTCAAGAACAAGTTCTCACCCAGAGCATGTGTTTCTCCACACATTCTTAGAGATGCACACGATTCACATAATATTGTTTGCCTGTTGAATCTACCAACTGTAAGGTGAGGACTACTTGTCTAGTGGCATTCTTGATTGGGTCAAACTTGTCCAAATGAAAGGTGATCATGATCGAGGAAACCTGTCTGCAAGGTATACCAATAATAATTAATGCTTTCTGGGTATGCCTTATCATCACATCACACCTACGTATGAATCTGGTAAGAGACTTGATGAATATTGAAGTGTCTACATAATGACAGAGTGCAAATTGCTAGCATTCTTGATGGGTGTGCTGGTCACATCCAGTGTTTCAACCAGCAGTCAAATAAGGCAGCCTCATGACTTCCATAATGGCATACATAGAGAGGGAGGCATATCATGTCTCATGGTTCAAAATACCTTATGTATGTATGTGTACATATGTACTGTACCTCCTTACAGAGTGTACGTCCTGTCCTTGCAGAGTGGATAATAAGATTCACACTTCATTCCATTCCTCTCTTGATTGGGTTTAATTAGTGCAGGGGCATAAGTACACCCCTAATTAGTGCAGTATATCATATTGTTATAATGCACATGCTCATTTCTGCCAATTATTAATAATACGTTCATAGCTGCACTGTCCCGATCGACCTCTTAGCCAACATGAAGTAATCAACGGCTGATTGTAGGCACTGGCATGTTTTTTTTGGGATCAAAGTGAGAAGTGAATTAGCTGATCCTGTGGCAAGCCTACAACAATACCACTCTGACCTTTTGGCAGTACTTAGGGTTGAAGTACAAGGCTCCATTGATTCTAGATCTAGTCTGAACAGCACAACAACCAGAAGCAAAAGCAGCTGGTAATTTTAGAACAGTGATTAGCTAGTACACAGTCTTAACCTTTGAACTCTCTAAATTTAAGCGGATAAACCCTTGCAAAGTGACACTCTAATATTGTGTAAATATACATATCATGGTATCAAGATAATTGAGCCAATGCAAACAAGGTATATACCTGTTTTCTAGGAGTAAATTCTTGCTGATTCTGGAAGCAACCTGAAGGCTAGTTTAATAGAGATGTACAGTAGTGATACAATCATGCACTTTGTAATGCTAATACCAACTTCTTCAGCTATTTAATGATTTTAACAGTTTACTTTATTTGAGAATGTTAAGAAAGGTCGTGCAGGTAGGTACAGAATGCTTCCAAAAAGATAACACGTGTGAACCATGAATAATAGTAAGTTATTTAAATAATTAATAATTATTGAGCTCTAATACTGTAGCTGAATAAAGCTCAATTAAAGCTTGATTAAAATAACTTATTAACTGACAGCATATAATGACAATTGTTAAAATAATTGTAACTGCAGTAATTAATTCCATGCAATGGATATTGGTACCAAAGTGCTTGCTTTATTAGAAATAGGTGATTATTACTAGGTGATAGGTTAAAATAACTATGAACAAAAAACCAAACTAAACCAAAAAACAATGAGAAAACTAGAAGTAGGAAATGGCTTGTGATTATTACCCGAAATAGTTAAACTAAGTAATTAATTCCATGGAATGGATGTTGGTACTAACAAAAGCAAACCAATACTTATTCCTAGCTATAGCAATAATTCTAAATAAAGGATATTGAGCATGTATAGGGGGATTTGAAAAGTATTGCCTTCAGTGGATGTCCAGCTGGGTGGGTAGTCACATATCAGCAATCACTGCTTACATATTAGTTGTTGCCAATTCAAGTGAATTTCACCCTGTGCCTCTTAAGTCTCTGGCTTCTGCATGTTTGGTTCAATGTTCTATAACAACTTCTTGATAGGACTGGTAATCAGTGTTATCCAACCATCAGTCCCCATGGACTGAAGTCATAGAGAAGAAGAAGTAGCTTATTTGGAGTGCTAGAACATGGAACATGATGCCTGGAACAACTAAATTCAGTCAAACAGCTGTTTCTCGTAGACATACTATATCTAGGATGATAAGTGCAAGTTGAATCCCTCTAATAACTCAAAAGTAGAACCCTTTATGTCATAACTCAATACCCAGGTTGTAACTCAACAAGTAGCCCTCTAATAACCAGAGTAAGTACCCCCAATACTGAATAACAAGAACCCTCTAAGTAATAAAGTATATATCCCAATAATAGAGTAAAACCCTCTAATTACCAATATAAATGTCCCAATAATAGAGTAAAACCCTCTAATTACCAATATAAATGTCCCAATAATAGAGTAAAACCCTCTAATTACCAATTATAAATAATAGAGTAAAATCCTCTAATCACCAATATAAACATCCCAATAATAGAGTAAAACCCTCTAATCACCAATATAAATATCCCAATAATAGAGTAAAACCCTCTAATTACCAATATAAATATCCCAATAATAGAGTAAAACCCTCTAATTACCAATATAAATGTCCCAGAGTAAAATAGATCCCAATAATAAATAGAGCACAACCCTCTTTACCTAATCATCCTATAAATAAACCAATATCTGAACCCTTAGTAGACTGAAAAGATAAGATTTTCAGAGAAGCACATGCGATTGAATATCCTCCAATTAGTGTAGACCTTCCATAGAAATCCTCATAGGGTGGGCCAAAATCATTACTACTCTAGCAGCTACTGGTAAATTCTTAATTACTGGTTCAATAACAGTATGCACACACTCACCATGTGTGCCAAGTTTTTCTAGTGGCTGTTCTGACTATCGTCATTTCTTTGTAATGATATGGACTATGAAACTGATGAAATGATCAAAAGCTCCTTTTTTTATCAATAAGTGAGCTATTCAATCACCATCGGTTCCAATGGCAAGTGGAAGTTACTGGAGACCAGCATAAGTGGTTACCTGCTAAATGGCTTCACTTCAGTTCCAAGTTGTATAATTAAGTCCTAACAGGTCCCAGAAGAAAAAAAGTTTTGCACTAATATTATCTCAGTTCAGTAAGTGAGGTAAGATTGATCGATCCATTGGGGCAAGTCTCAATCAATGGAGGAATGGATGTGACTTTGAGGAGGTGAGGAATGTCAAGTTTGTAGTACTCTAGTAGTAATCTTACTATTATTCCATGTATAGGACATCCATATTATGTGGGCACCTGACATTCATAGCAACAGACATACATATCTATACCTACACAGCAGTGACTATTAAAGTCAAAGTTTGCTCACTCACTCACTCACTCAGTGACTCACTTACATTGTTTCAATATCTGTTAGTTCTCTGAAGGCCATCATTGGCAGCTTAGTCAAATTGTTTCCATCCAAAATCCTGCAACAACAACAAAAACAAACAAATAAACAATACTGTTGTCATGGAGAAATTTAGGACTGTAGTAACAGCAAGAAAAAAGACAAGCAGCTCCAACATCTTATGATCTTATGATAATTATGAACAAGCTTGTCTATTTCATGTGAACACTGGGCAGTAAATAAACACCTTCCCAGAATACACCCAAGCCCACACCTAGTAGAAACCATTTCACCCGCTCAAGACCATATGTTTGTCTTGTCATCCCTCATTGAGTCGTAACCACAACTGAATCTAACTACGATATGACAAGGTATGATGCAGAATGATGTCACATTATTACTAAGTGCTGGGGACTCCCCTAAGGGCTAGGGCATGGGCCGGCTGTTGTCATCATCTGTGGTAAACACATTGTGCTTTCGGGGCAATTTATGACATCATTTGCATCATCACTTGTCATAATACAGCTAGACAGTTGAGGGGTAAATATTTATTTATTAACTGAAATCACTCTCTTGCGATCAGCAATAAGTAATGAGTCGAAATGATGCTTCACTTAATTCTAGCTCTATAGCTGTACAAAATTCCAATGATGCAAGATGACATCATGATGATTAGATGGAGCCAGGATCACCTGCACCATGTAATGGGTGCCTTCCTACAGCAATGACCAGTAGTGATGCAAAATGAAGTCATGTGCACATTGAATTTACTTATTCAAGCTTAGCAAACTTGAGTAGGGCTTCAAAACTAGTACACAGTCAATCCTCAGCAAAGAAAGGATTTAACCTTTAAAAAAATCCTGAGCAAAAAAGGGTTAACTCTAGCAGAATGAAAGGGTTAACCCCAGCAGATCAAAAGGGTTCAACCCCAGCAGATCAAAAGGGTTCAACTGTCAGCAGAACAAAAGCCCTTAGCAGAGCTTAAATTAAGGAAGGTCTAAGTACCAGTTGGATTGCAGCGAGGTAGGTCTAAGGGAGGGAAATATAGACCACACCTACCTATGTAGACCACACCTACCTATGTAGCTGTTCTGAGTTGGTCTTCTACTAACACTCTGCTGCACTAAATGCAGTAACCTCCCATTTTCCATATTAATTACAACAGCATAAATATATTAATTAAGGGCCTGACAACAACTAATGATGCAAAATGATGTCTGCAGATAGTCACCTTGTAATGAATAACTCAACAAGTATGCCACCAACAGAGATCTCACCTCTGCAATGACTCACAAGCATTCCCCCTCCACCTCCAATTAAGGCCACTGAGATGTTCACCTCTGCAAATACTCCAAGTATCCCATGAAAACCCTCATGATGTCACATTAATATCTCTGCAATGAACCCCTCCATCCCATATATCACTATTGATGATCCTCATGATATCACATTAATTAATGCCCCTGAGATATTCACCTCTGCAATGACTTAATAATAGGAGTATTCCCCTTCCACCCCATACTTAATTATTGATATGCCCTATGATGTCACAAATTAATGTTCACCTCTGCAATGACTCACAAGTATTCCCCATAAATTATTGATACGTCTTATGGTGTCACTAATTAACCACTGACCTCTACTCTGCAAAGATTCACAAGCTCACAAAGTATTTCCCTTATGATGTCACAATAATTAACGCCACTGAGATGTTAATGCACCTCTGCAAAGACTTAGGAGTGTTGTTAGAGACAGCATGACCATTTCTAGCAGGAAAATAAACAAAGATAGGTTTCTTGAAAAGAGAACCAACAATGATGTCATATACCACTTGAAGATGGTAGCTCATGCACACAAGCAGAGTCAGCACCTCAAGAATATGGCTGATTAACCAACAGAATGTTTTACTCTACGCAGCTCAGGTAGGTATATAGCTCTGCACTGTAGTGATGTAATGACCATAACCCCCTCTGCACTGTAGTGATGTAATGACCATAACCCCCTATTTTCCCATCATTTGATCAATCATTCTCGTAGTAACATCATGCACGACATCATGATAATTAAAAAGGACACACTTCATAACTCCATCATTCTTGCTAAAGCATTCTTCGCACAGAAAGTGTACATATTATCACAAGGGAAGAATGCTAATAGGATCTCCACTATTCCCTACTGACCAGCTAAATTAGATTTAATGGCTGCCTGAGAAATATCATACAAAGGTCACTATAGCTGAGCTAATTGATTTGTGCATAAAAGTCAACTAGTAATTGCTGGAAGTCTGTTCTATTTATAACTCCCTATGACACTTTTGCAGAGGGAGACCACCAAGACGACTCGTGATGATGCAAAGTGACATTATATAAACACTCTGCTTAACACTTACTAAAATTTTATAAGCTCAAATGGAGGCACTCAGTGATTATAATTATGACATCACCAGTATACATTTGTGACCTTTTGTAAATATTTAATTCTCTCAGTCTGGGGATTAATAAGGCTGTTAATGAAATACTCATAATGATATGCAAAAATGGAAACAATTAATTATTTGTAACAATAATGCATGAGCAGGCAAAAGACAAGAAACCATGAGCCAAAATGGGAAAAGTGATTGTGACCTGTAGTACTAGCACTGCAGTCGTATGACATGGCAGGTACTGTACTGATAGCAGCTGCATTGCATGGTGGGGAGATTGACAAGATAATGATTGTGGTAAGTCACATGTCACTTTCTCTGCATGTACTAAGAGGTATTTATTTTCACTTCTAATTATGACACTAGCTACTTCATATTGGAGGAACTTTTGAATTGAGGGAGGGGGAACATGCAGCAGTCAGGTATCATCATGTGACAAAACTTTTGAATTATATCATAACATGTGACATTCGAGGGTAGAAAATCAACTTTTGTCATGACTGATACTTTACAATGAAAATTTCTGCCTTTCGAACTTTTTTTTTCAAAAATAGAAAGCATGAATAACGTTTGATTTCTATCCTCAACTGTTACATATACATGGTAAGCAGGACCCCTCCCTATTCTACACCCACTATATGTATAATAGTAGGGGTCTCCCCCCACACACAATTCACCATGGTTATAAACAGAAGCTCACAGTAAGGGTTTCCCTTGCCCCACCATGTAGTGGACCAATGTTCACATTTCAAAGCCATAAAAATTTATTGGTTGATAACCTGATTCAAGTGCATTTTAAATGGTTGTTCTTTGACGTATGGCCTGGTATTTGAAGAAATAATGAGGTGAATGCAAATAGACTATGCATAGTCATAGCAACCATAAAGGTGTGACTGTACATAGGTTAAAGTGCAGTAGCACATGATGGGAACTATCTCCACTTCAGGCTTCTGTTTCTGTAACTGAATGCAAATTTTAAAATTTTTGTTTAGTGGATCACCCACACCAGGTAACTTGACTCGATCAATCCTGAAAGTTTACACTTCCATGAAAAAGCCACTCTCTCCAGGATAGAGGATAGTCGGTTATGAAACCACACATAATGTCAGAGATAATATTGCGTGCTGTTATCCTGTAATGAGACTACTATGTCAGGTCCTGTAATGAGGAGTGGGTGCTAGCTGTTCTCCTGTAATGAGACTATTGTAGTACATGCACATGTAGCAGAGCATTCTTGTCTACATCATTCCTTGGTCATATCAAACAGAATCATGGGAGAGAGCAACAGAAGTTACAAAAGGTCTTTCCTATGCATATGCTTGCTTGTTTGAGTTAGCAAATCACAGAGTATATAATGAGTTGACACGCTCACTTGTTACGGTTCTTGGCATAACACAGACTGCTGCCAGTAGTGTCATTATTCACAGTGGGCAATTCTGACATTAGAGTCAAAATCTTTGCCTACCTTTTATCTGTCAATAATAGCTGTTACCATAACAACAGTTTTTTGCACACATACACTTATAGCCGACTGGCACGGATTTGTGGAAAAAGTGATGGGGCATGCAAAAACATGCTTTATTATCTGGATGGGCAGAATAGCGACAAAGAAACTGTTCCATGACAGATTGAGCCTTCCATATAAGTACTGTAATAATTTTATGACTGAATACCAAGTTGTCTCATGATCACGAAACAATTACAGGATAATACCCAATAACCAACACGCCTCTAAGTATAAGAACAACCAGTTTACCTACTGGTAGAAGTACGTGCTACAGGTGTTGGCTTAAAGTGTGTGGAGGTTAGACATTATAATTGGAGAATGATCAAGTTTGACATCATTGGAGAATCATTGAGTACTTTCTAGTGTTAAAGTGTTCACCTGACTGACATGACGGTGTGTGATGTGTGACCCACCCTGCTCACCTGGTGAGGTTATGTATGTTGTATAACATAATGTAGTGACAGTGCATGTACATGGAGGGAGGAAATCCTTCTACTGAAGTCCTCTATAAATATGTACATTACATGGAGGGAGGAAAATAATGAGTCCTCTAGAGAATGCTACAAGTTTCATGTGTGTTACATGGAGGGAGGAAATGTCTAGAGAATGCTGCAAGATTTCAATAGCTGCATGCACATTACTAAAGGTCTATTTGCATTCACTTTGCCTCTTGATCATTCACTATAACTTTCTTGGTTCTTATTCAAATTTCAAATACCAGCAGAGAGAGTGGATAATCAGCTCTCTGTTGATGCATTAAACTAGAAATTTGGTTAAGAATTGAGAAAGTTATAGCAGTTAAAGGGGCAAGGTGAATGCAAATAGACTTTAGGAGGGAGGAAATCTTTCTAATGAGTCCACATTCATAGAATAATTACACTAGCATTGGAGAATGATTCTAGTGTTAAAGTGTTCACCTGACAGTGTGTGACGTGTGACCCACCCTATAGTACCTGCTCACCTGGTGAGGTTATGTATGTTGTACTGTTAACATAATGTAGTGACAAATATTTCTAATGAGTTCTCTAGAGAATGCTGGAAGTTTCATGTACGTTACATGGAGGGAGGAAATCTTTCTGATAAAGTCCTCTAAAGAATGCTGCAAGTTTCATGTACGGTACATGTACACTACATGGAGGGAGGAAATCCTTCTAGTGAAGTCCTTAAGAGAATCTGTTGCATGGAGAGGGAAATCTTTCTAATGAGTCCTCTAGAGAATGCTGTAAGATTTAGTTAAAATCCTTCTAATGAAGTCCTCCAAAGAAGCAAGAGGACATTTCATGTGATGCCACCGCACCTGGGATAAGGGGTAAAGTTGAGCATGTCCCATGGAAATTTAATCATTCTTCTTATACTGATATGAGAGTGGGTCACAAAAGTTATAATGGAGCATTTATAATTATACTTGGTAGACTCTGCTTCCTTGGGTTCAATGTTTCATTCGCACTGGACAAAATGGACTAACCAACATGTATGTGTGTCTGTATGTATGTATGTATGTATGTATGTATGCATGTATGTATGTATGTGGTGTCAGTGAGGTTCAACTTGTAACAGCGAGAGTAATGACCTGTCCATGAAGCATCTATTAGTTAAGTACATGGACTAACATGTATGTATGTATGTATGTATGTATGTATGTATGTATGCATGTAGTGTCAGCGAGGTTCAACTTGTAACAAGATGTCCATAAAGCATCAAGTAATGCTACCCACTCATTGGATACGTTCTGGCATAAGTAACCTCCTGTCGAGTGCTGCATTCACTTGTGTATTGGTCAGGACAGGCTATGCTCATCTTGCTCAGTAAAAATGGCAGGATTGATAGGTTATTTCATCCATTCTACAGCCAGCTAATGAAAATACATTGTTACATAGCAGTCACACTTCAGAGATAAAGTCACTGTACCCCCGGACTGTCTGTACTGACAATGAAAGTGCATGTGCCTAAGGAAGATACAGTAATGGGGTCACACTAAGTGTTTACCAATAATCATTGCACTCAAAATACCAACAGAAGCCCCACACTTCTCTGAACCTTGCAATGTGATTCCAGCCAATTACATATATAGCACGACTTGTTCGTTTTAGCTGGTCAACTGCTGGACATCTTCCGGTCAAACATACATACAACCCAGTCTCCCACCTGACACAGTGTCCGCTAATTACTACAGTGGCCATCACCAGGATGGAAGTTTCAATGCTTGAATATCAATGTGTATTGTTCAAATATGATGATGATACAGAATTAGTTTAACTACCTGTCATTCAAGGCCAGTGGTTATTTCCAGCTCTAATATGCACAGAAAATTTTTTTCTCTTTCTTAATTAATATATGAGTCATTGGAGTCATTTAGGAGTCAAACAACTTTCGTATAAACAAGTCTTGGGGGGGATTTCTTGCACACGCTCACTTGATATGAATCCCACCTAATGAGTTGCATACTGTGTGCCCAAACTTAATCCTTTTAAAGTAGAATCACACTTCTAGGGCCAGAGACAAGTGCCTCAAGGCGACTATTAGGCTGCACATGTAATTCAGAGCAGGTTACGTGATTCTGATTCAGGGAAGTTCACAAATGGTGCATATATTAGTGATGTATTTTAAGGCACATAAAGGGTGCGGTATACTTCAATTAGATTCATACTTCCATCAGTGTATCTAAAAATTGTATGCCTTAAAAAAATAGAATGACTTACAGATATTTTAGAGAGCGTAGGTCACTAAACACTGCTGGATCTATGTCTTCAATGTTATTCCCACTAAGAATCCTATGTTGTGGATAATTTTACAAATTACTAATTTAGTAGGGTATGAACAATCCAGAAAAAGGAAAAAAAAACTCACAAATAAGTGAGCTGATCAAGCATATGGAAGTGATGGTGCTGCAATGAAGAAATCAGATTATTGTGCAGATACCTAGCAAAAAATAAAATATTAAACGCATCACGTGCTCAACCTCTACCCACGTGGTCAATACAATCCTTAGCTTACAGCCTTTTGGTGGTTTGTGGAAGAACTGGCAACTTCTTGAGCCTCAACGAAGAGCAATCTATAATTTTTTCTTCAGATGAACACGTGCACCTTCTGGGGCACCAAAAATGCTTCTCGTTCTTTTCAAAGGGAGAAAATGTGGCAGCCCCGCTACTCATCCCTTCGCTACTGGTTTGCTCGATGCATTTGTGCATTTGAAGGAGTACTAGCTGGATGCTCATAATGCAAAAAAAAAGTCTTTTGAATACCTGCGCCATCTTCAAATTGCTGACAGGATGTTGATTAACGCGCGCGAACTTGCCGGGTTAATTACTATTCTTGGGGCGTGTCTCTAAGCAATGCAGACATCCGTTTGAGCTGCATTATAAATAAACTCCTTGTCAAGATCTGGGAAAAAACAAGATCTATTGGTAATGAACGATACGCTTACACCAGGTTTATCTGAAAGCTTACGAAAGAAGTTAACCATGAGTGCTGAGAATGAGTCTACGTCTGGAGTTCCCATGTTGCCGTTAGACAAAAACATTCCTCCACAAGTCCTGAGCCGCAGAAGGCATGCAATCAGCAGTGCACAGGACAGTCCTTTCAAGTCCAAGCCCAGAATGAAGCGAAGAGGTGCTATTTCTTATGAAAAGAACGACAGTACTGCAGAGTACATCAGATACCTAGGTGAGTTGTTAGCGAGATATATTAATTGGTGTCGGATGACATGTACTTGATACAGTTAAAAATTTGACCTGATATGGTTCATTGTTGCTTCATTGATTTGTGACATTGATAAAAGTCGGTCAAGCAGAAAAAAAGATGTTTATGATGTATAATTTCATTACATGTGCAGGAGATGCAATGAGCAAAAGGACTCACTACCACCACCCTCGCCTTGAACTTCCTGAACTTCCATCAACAAGTAAATGTAAGTTTTTATAGAGCAGTTCAAAGGTCTTAGCCATCATAATGCAAGTGGAGTTATTATTTTTCTTTTTTCTTTTTTTTGTGTGTTCATGTGTGCAGTTCACCTATCAGTGTCCAGGAAGTACAAGCGCAGAGGCTCCATGCAAGATCTCAGTCCATCTTCATACTACAAGGACACAATGAAGGGCACTGTTCTACACAGTGTCAATGTAGAGATGCAAGCTAATATCATAAAGGTGTGCATCCTAGCCCTTATTTTTGTTGAACTGGGTAATTTTATTTTGTTTGTGTACTTGCAGGACAACCTGTCTAATATTGATAACTGGGATTTTGATATATTTGCTTTAAGGAGGGTGACCGAAGGTAAATTACATTCTTAAATGTAGATAAGTCACAGGCTAGCTAAACACTCTGTGTGTATAGTTATTGTAAATCAACTTTCAATTTGGATTCCTGGAAATTTATGCTGTTACTGATATGATCATTGTGTGTAGGTCGACCACTTTTCCATATTGGTTGCCATTTGCTCCATGCACATGACCTAATCAACATAATGAACTTGGACATTATGAAAGTGATGAAATTTTTAGGTAATTTTCTAACTAGGATGAAGGGTGTGTAAGTCTGCTACTATGAGGCAGTTATGAAGTGATAAATTCTAGGAAGAGAGGGCAGAGGGATTGATGTTATGTTTTATCTGATGTCCTTTTCAATTAATTATGCAGGACTGGTGGAGCAAGCCTACCACCCTGATAACTGCTATCATAACTGCACCCATGCTGCTGATGTCACCCAGGCCTTGCACTGTCTTATATCAGAACCCAAGGTAACTAGGCAGACAGAATCTGACCTACTGCACTTGTGGTTTCCAACCCTAGGATCATTTCATTATCATTATGGTTTCCTTTTCCTGTTGGTGATTAATTCCCTCCAGGACATGTGATTTGTGGTTATAATTATTTCCACGTTTTAGTTTGACTAAGTTTATATTCTTCACAGTTCCTTGCTCACCTGACTCCTTTGGAAATATTGGCTTCTTTACTAGCAGCCATTTGCCATGACCTAGACCACCCAGGTATGTTACTGTATACAGCATTATTTTGCATAGTGTATCATGATTGTTGATTTCATCTGCAGGAGTGAACCAGAGCTATCTCCTCAATACATCCAGCCATCTTGCATTTATTCATGGAGTAAGTGATTACTAAGAAATGCACAGTCTTATAGAACCTTCCCCTTGACTGTTTGGTAGTTTTTGGTTGTGCTTTGTGCATGTTCAGTTCTTGACATTTTCTATGTTTTGTGAATGATGTTTCTCGTGCTCCACTCATTCACACCTGTCCTTTTTGTTGTGTAGCTTTCAACCAGTGATAGTTGCGTGCCATCAAAAATTCTCCTCACTCACGGGTCCTTATTTTTCTCACACTTAAAAAACGTTTTCATCATCCGTGTCTTGTACGTTCCACTAAAAATTCTCTTCACTCGCAGAGAAACTCCCATTCGCACCTCTGTCTGTACTTTCACCTTTCATGAATAGATAGTCTTTGCTGCTAAAAAGTTCTCCTGAGCATGAACATGTTCATCTAAACTCTATGCGCATGCGTGAATGGAATAAACACTCTTAATGATGCGTGCCACTAAAAATTCTCACCACTTACAGGTTCTACCCTATTCCCACTTGTGTTGGTTTTGTAGGTTCACTCAAAGTCCTGTTCATAGCACTTCTTAACAGCTTGAGAAGCTGTAAGCATGTATCGTGTTTAAGCAGTACATCTTTATGCGCATGCGTGAATGATATAATGGTTTTTTACAGCAATATTTTGCACATTTTGCACTGTATGCTGCCTTGCTTGGGTTATATTTGAGATTTGCTTATTCTTGTGTTATGCAGTGTAACAGTATGTTGGAAAGGCACCACTGCCGTGAAGCCAGAGCCATTCTCAGGCAGACTAGATTGCTGGAGCATCTAAAGAGCAGTGACAGGTAGGTGGGTGCAACACTTGTTCAGGAAGTCAATATTGAACTCTTCTGTTCAGGAAGTCAATAATATGATGTATCTAATTTTATAGGGAGGAAATAATATCATTGATGGAGACTCTCATTCTAGCCACAGATGTGACTCGGCATAAGGATTTCATGGTTGAGTTCGAGGTAGGCACAGTAATTGATATGCAAGATCTCCAAATCAGTGTATAGAGTGCATTGTTTACCATGTTGGGACCACTGACCCCAGATATTGTAAACCTGTGGCACATTCTTGGTCTCTTCCTACTCAGGCATGCAGTATTACTGTACATGGCCTATAATTGTAAACCATTCTAATTAGCTTGTGAATGGTATTAACCTTTTAGGATGGTGTGCTAAGTAGATTGCCGAACCTTTCTGGCTAGCCCTTTCATTATATTATAATGCTTGATTAAGCAGTGTCTTGTTTAATTAATGAGGTGCTTACCGTGTATTCTTCATATTTTTGTGTAGGAGAAGATTTCATCTGATGAGGGTATCAGTTTAGCCAAGAAGGAGGAGAGAAAATCCATGCTAGTGGTAAGGATGCAATAATGATTAAGTTACACTGGAATTTCAGGATGGTTGTCAAAGGAATGAGAAATAGGTAGTGGACTGATCCTTTCATGTCCTATACAATCAATGCCATAGAATCCACCTATTCCCCAAACCTTCCTGTAATGTGCTCACCTTTTAACGATAAGCATACAGCTTCAGGGTTGCCTTCCAGGACATATCTATGACCTCATCATCAAAAATAATTGGAAGCATTACAGTGTAATCCTTCCTATTTCTCTAGATGGCAATCAAAGCTGCTGATATCAGTAATCCCAGCAGAACTCTCCATTTGAGCAAGTGCTGGAGTGAAAGCATTATGGAAGAGTTCTTCAGACAAGGTTCGTTGTTATGCTGCATCACTAGTTATAGGATCCTTTACTGTTTGCTGAATGATTTATGGTGATGTCCACTGTAGTATGTAGCCAGTAAAAGAATGAATCGTTTACAAGTCTATCATTTTGCAGGCGACTCTGAGAGGTCAATGAATCTCCCAATATCTGCACTTTGTGATCGCAACACCACTATTATATCCAAGTCCCAATCAGGTGTGTAATTAATCCCTTGATGTGGACTCCAATTATTCTCCTCCCCCAAATCAAGGCATTTTCCCTAAGGTGTCCACATTAAGAAACTATTGCTAACAGCTGTTACATGGATTTACCCTCCCTGCCTCTAATCTACACAGGTTTCTTTGAGTACATGGCTCTTCCCCTCTTCAAGGCATGGTCCAGATACTTTGACAGCAGCTTGTCTGTTTACATGTGCAAGAATATCAGGAAAAATAAAGCTTATTGGGACAATGAACTGTCTAAATTGCAGAAGGAAGAGAGTGACGACTCATCATAATTCTGAACTCTTTTTTTTGCTCTGTGCGGGTCACACAGTCTACTTGGTACTTAAAGCAACAGGATCATTTCATCATAATTTCATTATTTATTGTTTTTTATTTTATTTTTAAATTTCAAAGCATAAAAACTAATTGCAACTTTGTGTTAAACCTAAAACTAGCTCCATTGTTATTAACCCCTCAGTCATAATCACAAGTCATGTCATATGTATTTTTGTTGTCTTGTGTTTTGGACGACAACTGCAGTATTATTTATGTATACTTGTCATTTTAATGAGATGAATAACTAATTTCAAAAGTTACTAAAAGTGTATGAATGATTACATAAAGTCATCCTCCAAGGCCTTGTAATCAACATCCCCTGTGAACTGTCAATCAAAACATTCATGGAGATGATAAAAGAACAATTACCACTCGATTGTGCACAATATGTACAATAGGTGTATGCAGTGGAAACCTCTGGATAATGGACACCAGAAAACCTCTGGATAATGGACACCAGAGGCCCTTTTGTCTTTTGTAGAAACTAGAGAAGGTTGTCCTAGTTCTAGAGTGTATATACAATTGATTGTCCTTTGTTGAGAGGTTTGTCCTCTTTCAGAGTGTCCTTTATCAGAAGTTCCAGTGTATATGCATACCTCATTGGACTTCATGTTGTCCTCAAGCATGATGGACTTGTAACTCCTGCAGAAAGATTGAGAGCATGGCACAAGTAGGAATGCATAGCTGTTTGGGACTGGAGTAAGCTAGTAAGGTGGTTGTACTGAAATTTTCAGTTTACTTGTAATTAGCTTTTAACTAACACTATTTTGTACTAGAGGATAATTAATTTTTGTTGCTTGAACATGACTATGAAAATAAATTTTTCCCCCAATTTACGGACTATATCTCCTCAATAGATCTACAGCATAAGCCTGTTTGCTGTTAAGTTGTCCTATTAGCATAAGGAGATGGTTATATCAGCACGGGGAAAGAACCCTTACTGTTAGTATTATTTGCATACAGTTTCATTATTGGGCAATATAAAAATCTTATTTTTGGGTGAGCTTAAACTTTCAAAATAGTGCACCTGTGTAAGCCCCAAGATTATCAAGAGCAGTACAACTCCCATTAAATGGTAGTACAACACTCTCTCTAGTGATTGATGAAAGTGTCTTGTATCCTGTCCAACCACCACAATAAACACTCTGTGTGCTTTTATTACAGAGAAAGTAATAAGTGTTGTTACATTGGGGGGACCCCAAAAAACTAGGCAGGATTTTCCAATAACCCTCACACTGGGGAGTTGGTTAAATATCCCCATAATGGGGAGTTGGCTAAGGACTCTCCAATGACCCCCACACTTGGGGAGTTAGCTAAGGACTCTCCAATGACCCCCACACTGGGGAGTTGGCTAAGGATTTTCAATGACCCCCTTTCTTTTGTATCATACTCATAATTTGTTCCAACATTGTAGTTTCCTTCCATGATGACACAAATTTGGGCAAACTGAGCAGTGGAATTAGCTACAGCAGACTGCATTGCCTTTCACTAGAACTTCTAAAGTTCACCATCTCAAGACAAAGCAGAGGCAGAAGTAAGAAATCTGATCTGACCGACTAGTCGCAAAATTAAATTCAAAACACTGAGGCTGCTTGATGGATAGCAGTCATTTCAATGACTGAGCCTACATTTAGTAGCCTAGCTACATATAATGCATTGCACCCAAAGATGACTAAAAGCATTTCATTCCCATTCTCATTCTTAGCTGAATCTGCTTAGTCATAGTTGTGCACCAACAGAAGCCTCTTTGACGCTCCTTGGTACTTAAAAAATATACTGCAGGAAGTGTGTGAGTATCAATTTACAGTTAATGTAATAAATCCATATGTACGCCTCCTGCCTGTAGGATCAAATCATAGGATTTAGGTAAGTCACCTTCACTACCAGTTACATAATGTACAGGATAATCCTTCACTACCAGTTAAATGTATTTCACTATAGTTACACACCATGCATGCATGCATGCATCATCACGTCCGTCACTGGCACTTTTTCAGTATCTATCCATTCTTTAAGGAAGTCCTTGCACACTTATATGGCACTTAGACATAATAAGTTTCTCTGGTCGGGTGGACCAAGGCATATACTGCATTATGAACAATGGTGGGAAAAGTTCAGTGTACATCTCTGATCATAGCAAGTAAATAGATTAACCTTTGGGTGTGTTATGACTGGAAAGAATTGGACTTCTCTAATAACTTTATCAGTACTTGTCTGACAGTCTCAGCTACGTTATGTAGGATTCAAATAAACATCTGCTAATTTTGATATTTATAACCCCCCCTGGGTGTTGCCATGGCATGCAACTAATGTTGGAAATGAATCAACATATTAATCCCAACTTCCTGAGAGCTGGCAGGAATTTACCTGAGTTCCTCTTGGACCTTCATCTTCTCTCTTTCCTCCTGCTCCAGTCGTCTCTGCAGAATAAAGCAAAGCCAGCTTTATTTACTCTCTAAGAAGGAAGTTTACCTAATAGGCCTGTTCATGCCAGTTTTGCTCTCCAGAAAGAAAAAAAAAACAAAAACAGGCTTGAGTACAAGGCCACTCCTTACCAAGCACATGCTATGTAACAGAATAATTATGATAATCATATGGTTAATATTTACTAATTGTTAGTAGTAGGGAAGTTGGCTGCTAATATGGTATGCTACTGATATTAGGGTCATTGGGCATAAAGTGTTAGTAATGCTTGACGTCAATCACTTGGAGGATTTACCCTTCACTACACACAAAGCACTTAAAGAGGAACATTGTCTTCCACCACAACTTCCCATTTACCTACAGGCAGTACAGGGAGACTACGAGACAAGGACTTTTGTTATGCAGCAACCACAACTTCCAATTTGCCTTCTGTTACACTAACCTTATGGTGACCTTACTCAAAGAGGTTAAGTGGTGAGGACATAGGAATGATCACTATTGCCAAGTGCCACTACAGTGAATTGTAAGTTTGTCCAAATGTAAAGCATAAATTGACTGCAATAAAAACTTGCATCTATTGAGGAAAAGCCACACATCTATTCAGGAATAGCCTCAAGTTTACACAGCTCTTTTAGATTTTGCATCTTACATTGGACAACTAACTTGCAATTCACCGTAATGTCAAATGACTGGGAAAAGTTGCATATAATGAACAAGCCACCAATCTTGTAGTAGTCAGGCCACTTAAAGAAGTCTTTAGCATTAGGCCTATTGAGATTTTATTCCACTTAAATCTCACATAATGATGATTGCTTTCGGTATAATTATGCATGAGAAACTGTCCAGGCTGATCACTTGGTGTTTTGAGTTTAATATTATGAATACCAAGGACTCAGAATTTGAAAATACTGCTGCAAAGACATGCTGCCTCAAACTTTTTGCCTTGTTTAGGTATAATTCTGCTCCTAAAGTTCATCTAATTCTTTATGCATGCACACAACATAAGCATGTACATACATACATACATACATACATACATACATACATACATACATACATACATACATACATACATACATACATACCTTCTCCTCCTGCTGACGTCTGAGTTCTGCTTGTTCCTCTCTGTCCCTACTCTCCCGCTCGGCTTGCAGGTCAGGGTGTCTTTTCTCGCGTGTTCGATTTAATCGATTGACCACTTCTGCAATCTTCTTCTCCACCATGATGGTGTGCACCTACGGGTGAGCGTGAACTCTGTAAATGGAAGTGTCATAGGTCTACTTACGTACGATGCACATGATAAACTGAAAGTAAGAACTGCATGATTAGCTCTGAGATATGGCAAGGGAAGTATCAAGAGATGACGTGATGAAAGTATAAGAACTCTACCAAAGAGGGGAACACTTGGCTGAGTTAGCTCTGAGATATGGCAAGGGAAGTATCAAGGGAGTGAGAGAGATGGCATGATAAATTGAATTCTAGCGGATATGATTAGCTGGCAAGGGATAATACAGCGAGGATTACAATGATCTGACAAAATGTTAATCTCAGACCATTACAAGAGTTGATCAGTTATATGACATGGCCTTTAAATAGATGCACTGAAATAAACTTCAGATAAAATATCCAGAACGAAGATGCAATCTCTTGAGTGCAATAAACTCCAGATAGAATATACAGCATAAAGCAAACTGTGAAGGAACACATCAGGGCTTTTTACCAAAGTATATTTGACCATTTGACCTGGCAAATGGCCTGTTACAATCCTCACTCTCAGTGTGTGTATGAGAGATGGTTCTGTAGGTATGTTAGAAAGCACCACAGAAAGGGACAGTGCCAGCAGGCAGGTAATGCATAAGTTAGCTCTGTGAAGTAGCAAGGGATAACCACACAGCAGAGCATGGATAACTATGTAGCAATAAGAGGTGAGCAGGGTTTCTTTCAGGAGGGGGGCAGGGGTGGGCACTTGCCCCCACACAGTTCCCATAATATCTTAATATCTTCTGCATGTAAACTTAATGTGTTGCATACACTTTCAGCATACACACACAAACTAAACTATGTAACCCAAAGTAAATGTGCATGTGACTTCCTGCCCATTAATTCCGTAAAATCCTGAAAGAAACCTGGCACTGAGTGCAAATAGTTCTTAGAAGGGAACTCTCACTTCTCAGAGCTAACAGTTCACAGTTTTGCTCACCTCTTCGTCAACTTCCCCTGCCACTTTGTGCTAATCCATCACTGTTTTGCTTGCTCCCCCCCCCCCCCCCCCCCCCCCCCACTTCCACATTGCAGAGCTATGTAATTTGACACAGTTTTTGCTCATCTTCTGGACCTGCTTTATGCCATCCTTTCATCACAGTTAACACACCCACCAACACAATCATGCTGATTGGTGCATAATGGTAACACATATGATACATAGTACGAGCAAAAGCAGGCCTCTGATTTGTGGATTAGTTGTGAACATCAACATGTAGGCATGATGGAAGGTGAGGAAAAGGCATGATGGCGAGTTGACACTTAAGACAATGGACGGGCATCAGGGTAAACCATTTATCACGAAACTGTGATGTCTAGAGCACAAAGCTGTTTTAAAACTGAATGCTATGGGTAATCACCTTTTTCTGGTCATGGAAGCCAACTTGTCCTACGTCCATCCCTGCGGTCTTCTTCAGGTTAGTGAACGGTGTATAGACAACAGAGACATTGTTAAGTTTGCATCCTGTGAGGAAAGAGAAGGAACATAATTATGGCACAAGGAATTTAGTGAAGGGCTGCATATGTACCTTGTATGCTGTTAGCCTTGACAAGCTGTGCACAGTCCATTATCACATCCTTGGACACCGTATCAACAGTCATTCCCTGTCAGGCAGAACACAGACCAGTTCAAATCCTTCTGCTAATATAATCTCTTCATAGCAGAATCAATAGGACAGAGACACTCTGGCACACCGTCACTCACTCCATTATGACTCAATCAATGAGCCCTGAAATTAGCACACTCCAGCTCACTTTGCCAGGTCAGGATGGTGCTTATTGTTTAGGAATTCATTCTAGTGTACCCAATTACCACTCCACTGTGGGGTACTTGATTTGTGTGATTCGTGTAATTACCACTTCAGTGTGGGGTACTTATTAGCATGGGTAATATTTCACTGTGGGGTACTTGATTACCACTTCACTGTGGGGTACTTGATTACCACTCCACTGTGGGGTACTTGATTAACCACTCCACTGTGGGGTACTTGATTACCACTCCACTGTGGGGTACTTGATTTGTGTGATTCGTGTAATTACCACTTCAGTGTGGGGTACTTATTAGCATGGGTACTATTTCACTGTGGGGTACTTGATTACCACTTCACTGTGGGGTACTTGATTACCACTCCACTGTGGGGTACTTGATTAACCACTCCACTGTGGGGTACTTGATTACCACTCCACTGTGGGGTACTTGATTTGTGTGATTCGTGTAATTACCACTTCAGTGTGGGGTACTTAATTTGTGCTAGAGAACTCATTCTATGCACTCACCTTTGGCAATCTCAAGTACACGTGTGCAGATGAGAGTTTGTCCACATGGAACCTGTCAAATGTTATACACCCCATGATAAACATGCACTGCACGTAGAAGTAATTGTGTCAAATGCATGATAAACACACACTGTAGAAGTAATAGACACTCTTGCAGGGATATGAAAAGTAAGATTTCATTTGAAGGGGGCTTAGTGCTGGCTGCTGACTAAGCTCGGGATGGGGGGGGGGGGCAGAATCATTTTCAGGGGGTGGCAAAATGCCCCATTGTCCCCACCTATAAAAAAAAACTTGCCCATCAGGATGAACCGCTCCATCCATTAGGGCAAGTTACTCTACCCATAGTTGGAGGTCACTTCAAAGTAAATTTGAAGGGGGTGCAAATAGAAAAGAAAATATCGTTATTCAGAGGTTCAATGCTGCCAACTTACCAAACATCTTCAGGAAAGCCCCACTTCAGCAGATCCTCATCTGCAGCAGAAATAACATGACATTTATTTTCATGTTATACAGTACCACATGTATGTATGTATGTATGTATGTATGTACATGATACAGTCCCAAAATTGGGAATAGTCTAAAACTAAAGGAAAACAGCATTTTATTTTAACTCTACTTGCTGAACAGACTTCACACAAGCTGTCAACAGAAAGGGAGAAATGAACACACTTCAGCTGTACATGCCATGACAAGGCCACTACACTTTGCTTCAGGACAATGTCACTAGATTGTGTGGGTGTAGGGAGGTTGCCAATCATGTGGGCGTAGGTCTAGAAGGTTCAGGTAATTGCAATTTCTGCTGCTCTGATCAGATTATTTAGTTGTGTGGGCGTAGATGTACCAGGATGGTCATGTCATGAAGTGGGTGTAGGAAAGGTCTTAGTGCATTCCAGTAATTGCCTGGAGCATGGGGAAATCACACGAGATCAGATTACCAGCTACATATAGTGTTGAACAGATTTAGGAACATGGGACAAGTACTGGCAGTTATCAGAGCAAAGGTTCAGCCTCTGACCCTACAGTGTTTCTTCCTGCAGACCACCAATGACCATCCCTCTACCTATAATGTTTCTCCGGCTGCCATGAATGAAATTCACTCTTTAATAAGTCAATATTGTGTTGGAATTCCTGATATTTGCTGTATACTGGATTATTGTTGTGTATATTCATTTCTAGTAAGTTATTCACACTCTCTAAATGACATCAACATCCTGAAGATTCAAAGTGTTGTCTGCAAGGATGTCAAGGCACCTAGCAGGTCAATTGTCAGGAGATTAAATATTTGCATCAGAACTTAATACAGTACTCTTTAGTTTAAATTTAAACTTTAATTTGAAGAAGCGTGTGAGTTTGTTAGGCCCCATAGTACTGATGTACTGAGATGCATGGCCTATGAGACAGATATCCTGCATGTTATAAATGACTTGTGTCAGTAAGTGTAGAAGAGGAGCTTTTATGAATGGCTGGGGAGCTAAACAAATCCTCCACTTCATCAGGAAAAAACAACGTTGTGTTCTAACCCCCTAGGAGGGATAGACTAAAGTTTGTCTGCATTGCACTTAGAGAGGTAATCAGTCAAGGGGAGGTTGCCAACTATTTCAAGGAAATCTCCAAAGTAGCTGTGTCTATACATAGACGTGACCATATAAGTTGACACATAGCTACACAGTTAGGGTTTGGGTTTGTACATATTCAAGAGGAAATCAACAGTTGCATAATCAATAACTCTTGCATTTTGTGAAAATTAGAATTATTAGTACCAAACTGATGGTAGATAACTAATTTACATAACCAATTTTATCACACAGGTACTATAAACCGCTATGAGGTTGAAGTACAAGGTGTCTCAGAAGTCATTGGTTACTCATTGACTTCTCAGACAGTGTCTCAATCGAAGGTACCTAAGTAGGTGGGAGTTTGATAACTTCTCAGACACAGCATGTAAATGATTATTATTCATGAATAGTTCCAGACATCCCACTGGCTGAGTCATTGTTCACTAGGCCCACAGTCCTTAAAGTTCTGTTCCACCCAATTGAAAAGGTACTTTGACAGGATTTGAACTTTGACCCACCTCACTGCTACTTTTCTGATCCTATGAATACTATTAACCAGCTACAAATGAGAATCATTGGAGTCTAGATCATACAGGGTGGTCTGCTTCTAGTCATAGCATAGAATGTTTATCCATTGGTGATGTGCACTGGAATAAACTTACTTTCATGCTTTTCTTCTCCCATGTATATCACCATAGGTGGATCTACAACTAAATATAAAATTAAAGTTACACGTTAACTATGCTGCAGCTAGCTAGCTAGTTACATACCTGTAGATAAGAAATAAAACATGATCCCAGAATCACAACTAGTAACCCATGATAGGCATTATTTAGAATAACAATTATCATCTTTGGCGATACCTTACCAATATATATGAAACATCAACTAACTTCACTTGAATTTTCTATGGAGTTATTGTTTATATCATCCGCTATACTACTTGTGGTAATGTCAGGTGCCAATGATGCAACCAGGTTAGCAGCTATGGTCATTACACTCTGATCTGCCAGTCTCTCTCTTTCAGGACTTCCATCCTCAGGCTCGTCTTCCTGTGATGACTTAACATGAATCTGCATGTGACGTTTCATGTGTCCCGCTTGAGAGAATGGCCGGGAACACACAGGACACGCATATGGTTTTTCTTTGGAGTGAGTCAATCCGTGCCTCCTGAGATGAGCAGATGTCTGGAAGAACTTAAAACAGACTTGACACTTGAAGTCCTTCTCCTGATTGTCTAGGTGAGTTTTGAGATGCTGACGGAGTCTGCTCTTGGTAGCAAAAGACTTACCACAATCACTTCTCTCACATATAAACGATTTCTCACCAGTGTGCATCTTCTTGTGAGCCTCCAAGTTGGTAGATTGGGAGAAGCTCTTGCCACACTGAGCGCAGAGAAATGGTTTCTCTCCAGTGTGCACACGTTGGTGGATTTGAAGGTGGATCAACTGGGTGAAAGACTTGCCACAGTCTTGGCATACATGAGTCTTCTTTTGTGCATGAATGAGCATGTGTGTCTGGAGATGGCCAGACTGAGAAAACCCTTTACCACATTCTGCACATTTGTACGGGCGCTCATTGGTATGTGTGCGAATATGGTTCTGTAGGTTTCCAGAAGAGCCAAAAGACTTGGAGCAATATGTGCAGTGGTATTTCTTCTCCTTGGAGTGAGTGACTTGATGAGACTTGAGATGGCCCGACTGTCTAAAGGATTTATCACACTGAGTACACTTGAAGGGTCTTTCTCCAGTGTGGGTCAGAATGTGGGATTGGAGATGGCTGTTCTGCTTGAATAGTTTTTGGCAGATTGGACATGAAAGGATTTTGGGCAATCTGGGAAGAAAAAATAACGGTGGATATCAACGGCAACTTTCTATGTGCACGCACCACGTCATAGTCTGTGACCTACTGTTAAAACAATGATATTTCTAATTAATGCACACTCACCTGTCTATGCTCAAGTCAGAAGTTGGACCGCCTAAATTGGCTTCCGCATCATTTAAAGAGGCTAATTCCTTACTCAATGCATCCTTTGAGGTCAATTCTATCACGCTGTCCACAGAAAGGGGCAAAGAAGACAAGGAAACACTCTCAGAGGAATTGAATACAGCTTCAGGCATTAAATCCATTTTTGCTAAGTGGGTAATAATCGTCAATGCCCGTTGCGCGCGCATAAGTAAGGCTTCAAAAAAAAAAAAATTAATCCAGATTTTGTGGTGTGTGTATCCTTATGACATAACATTGTCCTGCAATCTCCTTTGGTGGACTTAAAAGCTGAGTGACTAACACAAGCTTGAAATTCTGCACCCTTGCACCAAACATCTCTTTTGAGTACTGTTCCCCATCAGAAGGCTTGACCAATGACAGATATCTGGAATGAAATAATAAAGACCCCTTTATTATTTGAGTGAACTGTCCTGGACCCCTGATGTGCTGATTATCAGAGTATGACCCCAAATTGGATATCTTATTTCAAGCTCTGCATTAATAATTGCAGGGAACATTTTAAGGGTTTGCATCTAGGACAGTAAGCTTACACTTACTTCTCCCCTTTCATGAGTTCCTTGGACATGAGGTCAGAGAGTAGATTTTTCTTCACGACATCAAATTTTGTCTGGATGGCTGCCCATGCTTCCTCAATATCCAGCAGATCAAGAACCACAAATTTCCCATACCTGAGCGTGAACACAGCCAAATGGGACATACAGGGTAACACATGCATCTACATACCTGATGGCTCCTATCAGTGCCATGCGAATAGCTTCAGACTCCATGTTCCGTGGACTGCATACATTCAAGTAATTGGTGTCACGATAACGCAGAAAAGTTGTGGCCTGTTGACTGCTATCAATGATGAGGGGCCACCTACATATGGAGTGAAAAATCTCTGACATTAGTAGGATCAGGTAAGAGGATATAGAGACAGCATATCAAAGCTTTCTTATTTTTCTTGCCAATTTCAGACCAACCAAATAACCTGCTTACTTTCCACTTGAGGCAATATGATTGCCAACATCCTTCATCAGAACATCATCCAGCTCTCTGATATTTATGACGACATCAGCTTTCTCATCCTCCATATCTTCCTCCATCCCAGCTATAATATATACAAGAATTCATATTGTGATTGGTATATTTCAGTGATGTGTATTTATGGAAAGGTAAGAGTATGCTGTATGGCAGGATGTCTTCAACCTTTTCAAAATAAGAGTGGATAGGAGCAGGGGGGAATACTGTACCCCCCCCCCCCCCCACCACCACATCACATCAAAATAACCAGCCTGAGGTGATTATGGAACTTTTGAACTTACCATCATGAAACTCCTTTCGTTTCAATCTGAGCTTCATTCGCACCTACATAATCACATAAACAGCTGCCAATTTGCATAATGGGTTCTACATACCTGCTGCAGCTTTTTCCTTGCTTCCTCGGCATGAAGTTTGCACCTTTCCAACCAATCTTCAGCATCATGAACTGGCTACAGTCATTATACACAGCAGTTAGAAGAGATACATAATTCTGTACAGGTAACTTACTGGAAGAGTAATGTCTCCTTTGGTAGCACCATACATATCATGCTCATAAATGCGCTTATTCAGTTCTTCATGTGCTTTTGATAGCTGAAATTTTTGAATTTGTGGATCTCTGTGAATTAAACTATTTTGCATTCATTATCTACCTCTTTCTGTTTTGACGAGTACTCCTTTTCAGCTTCTTGGATCTCAGATTGGATTCTGTAAGCAACATGAAACTGCTATCATCCATGTACACCGCAAAAACTGATCTTACTCATCTTCTGCGGCTTGTTTGAGTTTTCTGTCCTTTTCTAGTCTCTTAGTCTTGGAGGCTTCTAGTCCTTCCAAAAGTTGCTCTGTTTTTGTAATGTCCCAAGTCTTCAGCACCTCTTCCACTACTGGTTGAGCAGCTACCTGCTCTCAGTAAGTATACACACCATAATTATTTAACAGCAAAAAATTGCCATATCATCAGATACATCTTAAAGGTCTCTTCTATACATTGCTGGCTTATTAGACAGTGTATGTGAACTTATTACTTGCTCGGGACAAGCTCCATCATCAGCAATTATCCTTGGGTCAGCTCCCAGCTCCAACAGAATCTAGATATGAAATTGATGAGGAAGCACACATACACACACACGGCCATATTAGTATTACCTTAACAGCATCCAGATGCCCTGCAAAAGCAGCTCTGTACAATGGAGTCCTTCCATATTGTCCTTTGGCATTAGGGTCAGCATGTAGATGGACCAGCAACCTACACAATTACATTAACAAATAAATAAACAAACAATGAACAAACAAACAAACAAACAAATAAACACTGTTTGGATACTGAATCTGATGTAATAAGTCCCCTTGTGCTCCATGTAATGTGGAAAGTTTGCCGCAACTTACTTGATGGTGTCTGGGTCTCCACCAGCTGAAGCCTCAGAGAGTGGAGTGTTCTTGTTGGCATCTGTACACTCCACTAATCTGTACTGGTACCTGGACACTACTGCTTCTCCTTCATCCATATGCAAGTTGGCTACCTGATGCATAATAAAAGTAGCAACACCTTAGGTGATTCAATTCTCTCACTTCATTGATCAGTTTATTAATCTCCTGGTTGTCTCCATCAAACGCTGCCTCTAGCATCCTCTTTATCCTGCGAGCATGCTCCTTGCGTTTCCGCATGGCTTCCTCCTCTCTCTTGCGCTCTTCTTCTGCTCGCTCTCGCTCTAGTCGTGCCATGAGCACAAATGCCTACAACACAAATACACATACAACTGCTCAGCAGTCCAAACCCGGTACATTTGGAAACGCATGATAACTAAGACCATAGCCCAATTCCCTCAATCATGACTAGTATAGCTATGTTGTCTCATAGAATATCATAATATAGTTGCAAACATGATAACTGGGGGTCGTATAAGGATCTATAGAGTGAGGCTATTTTTTTTTTAGAAGAATGTACTGTGGATTTGGTGCTTCGGTGATGATAGATTAGTCAATTATCTTATTTGCTATAATTAATACCTCACATTCCTACTCCCTTATCAACCTGGGGTGCAGAATCTAAGTCTATATCATCACAGAGTCCCATTCCTATACCTCGTTTTGGAGCTTGTCCATTAAAGTATCATACTCCTCTTTTTTCTTCTTCAATTCCAGCAGCATTTTCTGCGCCCTAAAATGTTGAGATAAAGTCAACACTCATGCAGCTTTATTATTGAGTCGTAGTTGTGTTTAACGTACGCAATCTGTCATTATGAACAGTACCTGTGTCTCCTATATGTACTTTGAATTCTTCTAGCCATCTCATCTTGCTGTGTCCAAACAGGTTTCTTTGGAGTTATTGACTTCTCTCCTCCTTTAGAGGCCGGTGCTTTTGCTGGAATATAGAGCAAATTAACTTGATCAAACTTCAATACCATGACATACCTTTAGCAGCAGCAGCACCTCTGCCTTTGGCAGCTGGTTCTCTTCTCCCCACATTGCTCACACCACCTGGAGGAGCTCTGTTGCGACCAGCAGGCCCAGGGCCAGATGACAAGGGTACCGATTTTTTAGTAGACTATAATAGGTAAAGGATGATCAAGTGCATAGGTTGTCATAGCAACAGAATCACTTCACCATGTACCAGTACATGGCTGAGCACCAAGACTTAAGTTTGCACACACCATGTCATGGAAGATATCTGCTGCAGTATAGGCAGCTGTCATACAATGTGGCCAGGGCTAGTGTGCATGCACTGATTTGCCATCTTTATCAACAGGTAGCTTTAGTATTTTGTGACTTGCATAGCTAGCTAGCTAAGCCCTGAGTGCAGTGCAGTGCAGTGCAGTGCAGTGCAGTTATAGTTTGGCATTCACTATTCACTTCCATGCAATGGTCTGGCACTTTGTTCTGAGCAAAGCAGTCACCCAACAAGGCTGTAATATGACCTAGGCCTACCTGTTTCCCGGCAGCTGCAGTAGTGGGAGGCTTTCCTCCATGGCCAGCTCCTGTTTTTCCTACATTCCTGCCGGAAGGAACAACTTTAGGCTTAGGAGGCATTGCAAGATTCACTCAGCTAGCTATTCAAGTCTGGAAGCAAGTCTCACATCCCGAGTAGATAGGGAAATTCTCTTGTCATGAATATCTCAGATTCTGAATGGACAACTGTTATCAACAAATTTTGTTGTATTATTATTGAGATAATCAATGGTGACTTGAAATGGTAATTTTGTATTGTGCTGTTAACATTATTACAATCAGTCATGGCCTGTTACCAAACGTGATTTGCGTTCTGATCCTTCATCACAAGCTTCAGAAGCACTTTCAGGCATTTCTAAACTTGTGGCACCAGGGAGACCCCTGCCAAGCTCACCACCTGCACTGGACTGTTGTTCAGCATCAGACTCCCCTCTCTCTGTACCTGTGTCTTCCATGTGACGAGCTTCCCTAATCACAATACCAGCTACCCCCTTGACAGTCTCAGCACCGACTTCATCCCTCTTGATGCCTCTCCTTCGATCTGGAAAGTCCTCTCTGTACTGAACCATCTCCTCAAAGTCTATGATATAATGAAATCCAGATATCTGGAGTCGCACACTCTTCTCACTAGCATTGAATGCCCGCTCTATTTCTGTAGATGTTCGCTGCTCATATATCCACCATCCTCCATTCCTTGCCTCATAGTACCACACATGATGATTTTCACTTTTGTCTAGATTCCTTTTGACTTCATCTTTGTTCACAATTGAAGGGTTGATTAAAGTATTGGGGAGGATTGGGTGACGACAGAGGGCACAGTGGCTGCTCCTAGCTGCCACACCTTTGATGCACAGGAAACAGAAGATGTGAGAGCAGGGAAGTTGGACTGGGTTCACAAAAGGCTCGTGGCAGATACAGCAAATATTGCTGTCTGTCTTCTCTGGGTCTACAAGAAGCCGTATAAAACCTTATACTTCGTAACGTAATCTGACTTTACCTTCATCTCCGGTACCTGGTTCATCTTCTATTTTTATCGATTCCAGCTGTTCGCTCACTCTACTTAACTCCTCTTCCTTAGCCATGACAATAACGCTTAATAGGTAAAGGTCGTTTAATCATGGTTCAAGGACGGCCACACCCACAAAAATAATATAAGTTATTTTTTAATTATTGTCTTAGTATTTAAATCCATGAGTTTGGATTCTGCTCTTTCCTACTCTTTCTAGTAGGCTTGCTAGCCTGCGTATCTGCACATTCCAGGCAGTAGTCAGACAGTCCTGAGCTCTGATGATCAACTGGCACAATTTAATTGCATCAGTTTCACTTGCTGGCACTTGTACGTCTTTTGAATCATTGAATGAAGGACTAAACCTGTAAAAAGGAATTCCTTGCTTTTCAAAACGCAGACGACAAGACTCTGCAACCTCCTCTTCATTTGAAATCTGCACTCATGTCATAATGTATAAACTGCAGCAGTAGTTAAAGTTAGTTTAAAACTTACAGCATTTCCTAGTAGGTTCAATAAATTTTTGAGTTCTCCGAAGATTTTATAAAATTGGAAAAAGGAACCCACAGAAGTGAAATGCTTTTGAATACTGAAATCTCCAAGCTCATGTGGACGAAATATACCACAGCCTACAGACACGACACAAGCATACTTCGTCGTTGTCTGTGTGTAGGTGTGTGCATGACTACAATAAGAGTCACAATCTACACTTATTTAGCTAGCTACTATGATTAAAGTGAGCAGTGTAGATTAGCTAAACCGTAAAATTATTAACAAAGGTGAGTAACTATAGTAACGTACTTTTGTGACTTCATCATGGATATCATAAAATTTTTGAATCCTTGTCATAGCAAAATCTGTTGGGTTATTGGCTTTTATACCTCCATCTATGTAGCCATCTTCAGGCTCAAAGTATACCGGAGCAGAACTGGTATAGCGAGCAACCTTCCAGACGAGTTCTGTCATGCAGCAAGTATAGGCAATAATTAATTACTGTGGCAATATCTCCTTACCATTTGTATACTTTTGTTCTGCACCATCTTGAAAAAAGCAATTATTGAAAAACACCAGATTCAAGTCAGTCTTTCCACAATCAACAGCAGGAATCATTACCCTACATCAAGAGGATCAGTGTGGTCACTTAGGTATGGTACCATGCTCTGTAAAAATAGAAGTGTTTACTGAACATCATTTTGTCCCAATACACACACTGTTTTTGTTTTTGGTGTGTGCATTGGGACAATTTAGTGTGCAGTACACACATTCGTTTTTACAGTGTGGTATACATATGTAATCTGTAATCTTGGTCTAGGTCTTATCACCTTCTGATCAGGTGATCAGTTAGCTATTGTAGCTAGATATCAGTGTACTGAGATTACAGCTGTCATGAACAATGGTTGAAAGATACAGTTTAAAGGATTATGAGCTGAATGATGTAGTTTTTACAGGTCAAGAACTGGGCAGAGGTGCATATGCTACTGTCCTAGAACTCAACTACCAAGGACTCAAGTGTGCTGGCAAGAAAATATATCCCAAATTATATGAAGAGGTCAGCCATGACCAACAGAAGAGTATGCTAGAAAAATTTCAACAGGAGTGCCAAATCCTATCCAGCCTGCGGCATCCAAATATCGTTCAATTCCTCGGAGTAGTATTTGAGCAAGGCAATTGCTTTCCTATTCTAGTTGCTGAGTTTCTACCGGCAAACCTTAGAAGCTGCCTTGATAAATATGGAGTCCTACCTGATCATTGCAATTACTTGATTTTAGATGATGTAGCAACAGGATTGTGCTATCTACATGGCTATAAACCCAATCCGATTGTTCACAGGGATCTAACTGCCAATAACATCCTGCTCACAGCTAACATGCATGCAAAAATATCAGATCTAGGGGTAGCCAAGATTCTGGGTGGAAATTTTCCTTTATCCACTTGTCCTGGAACAGAAGTGTACATGCCTCATGATGCTAAAGTGTCTAGTCCTGTCTATGATACAGATATCGACAGCTTCTCATTCGGAGTTTTGATCCTCCATGCTCTGAGTGGGCAGTGGCCAAATCCCAAACAAAGTGAAGAAGAGCGCTATACAACCATGATCGACAAGATAAATGATAAAAGTCATCCGCTGTTAAAACTGGCAGAGCAGTGCCTCAGCAAAGATCGTAAAATGCGACCTAAAGCAGCTGACATACTACATTTCATTTGTGAAATACCATCACATAAGCAAAATAAGAGTGTAGATAGTCTTGCTGAACATATTAGCAACATGTCAGAACAACAGCAAAAAGAAAGAAAAATCTGTCAGCTGGAAGCAGAAAAGAAGCACTTATTGGAAGAAAAGAGGCAGTTGAAAGCTCACACAATGCAGAAACAATTGAATGAACTACAAATAGAAAAATCATATTTGGAAAAGAAAGTTAAAATGCTGCAAGAGTCATTAGAAATGAAACAGACGACCATTAAGGCCAAGAATGACATAATTAGTAAACTCATGGATACGTTTGAAAAAGAAAAAGAGTCTGCAGTCAATGCTTTGAAAGAAGAAATATTACAAAAGAGGGAAATAATTCACAGCAATGAGAAAATGATAGGCCATCTCAGAGACACCATCAGTTCAGATACCACTGATAAGGTGAGAAAGGGCACTCAGCTACCAGAAGTGTAGATAGCAAAAGCAACTTGTTATTACAATGCAGCCCCAAATCCTTTTAGGTAGGTATAGGTGGTATGCTCATCATAACATGCCCAGCAAGGGTAGATGGTTGGTTTATGGTGGCGGCTTAATATCCATGAGCTAAAAGTTTTTTAAGCAAAGCTTTATGATCTTAGTTAAGTAACTTATACACCTATAATTATATAGCCTCATCCATTGAATATGAAGTATGAATTGGTATGGAGGGAAGCAGCCGAGATACCATTTGGTATGACAGCTCCACAACATGTGGTAATGGGTTCGGAACTCTACATTGGCGGAGGACAGACTGGTGATAATGAACACAGATATACTATACTACGTTACTCCACAGAGACCAACACGTGGACACTTCTCCCCCCTTCCTCTTACATGCATTTTGGTTTGGGGAAGCACGGAAACAGATTAATTACAGTTGGAGGTAGCCTCTCCAATGATAATGAATCAATCACAGGGGAAGTGCTACAGTTCAACGATGAAGATCAAGCATGGGCAAAGTGCATTATTCCTTCCATGCCAGTGCCTAGAAAACGGGTGTGTGTCGTCAGTTACAAGTCCGGCATTGTTACTTGTGGTGGCATAGGTAGTGATGGTGACATCAGCAGTGCAGTGGAAGTTTTCTTCGAGCATGAATGGCATATAGTCAGTTCACTACCTGAACCAAGAGCAGCATTGCGACTTGCGGTACTGGATGATGTTGCTTATTTCTCTGGTGGTTACTTCCCTAGCCTTCAATTTTGGTATGATGCAAAGAATGATTGCTATTCCCTAGAGCTTCCACAGCTGCTATCTAAAAGTGAAGCGGAATTTAAAACTCTGCCTCTACTACCAGTGATTAACACTCCCGTCATTAGTCTGTTTGGTACTCTTCTAACTATCGGAGGATTGGATGCATGCAATAAGACTCAACAGACTTATGTCAACAGAGTGTACATTTATAGTGCAAGCAGGAAAGAATGGCTCCACATCGATGATCTGCCATTCAGTCGATCTTCAATGACAGTTGCTTCCATAAACAATGATGACATCATCGTTGTTGGGGGTTGGCAGAAAAAGGAACGCACTAAGTGTGTGATGATTGGCAAATATTGCATGAGTAATAGTAGTAGTGACTAGCAGGAATCCACCAGCTATTTTCAATAATGATCGAATTGTGTATTGTCACTATTATAAAGTAATGAAACTACGTACCTAAAAGAATTTTACTTAACCAATATGTATACAGTTCACACTAAAGTGATGTATCAAGACCAAGGGATCAGAGCTAAGGTATGAGCTATAGGGATTAATAGGTGAGGCTTGAGAATAGGTTAACACTTTGCATTGCAGTTAGCTAGCTATATATTCACTAACTTTGGTTCACTGACAGAATGCATTCTTATTTCCTCTCCGAAATACTCCTTGAAAACTTCTGAAAATTTCTTACTATCACATCCATAGTCACCCATTTTAGCAGTCGCAAATACATCATCTTTTAGTTGAAAGAAGAGTTGCTTGAGGTCTTGGAGTGTCTTTTTAGCTACGAAAAATATTAATTGGATAATTAGACACATTGTTTGCATGTATGCATGGGAGAAAACAGTGCCATGCATGACAGACCAACAATCCATGGTCATTGGTCATGGCCTTACCATACACAAGAGCCAAGGCAATGATTCCTCCAGTGGAAGCCCCAACAATCCAGTCAAAGAGCTCCACTATCTTCTTTCCTGTGTATTGCTCAATATAAATGAGGACTTCAATCAGGATGAGTCCTTTGAGTCCTCCTCCGTCGAGGCAGAGGATACGTTGCCCATCATGGATACTCAATTCCAAAGGTGTTTCCCCAGAGGAGATTGTTGAACTAATACTTGCAACAGGATCCGAGATTTTCAGACTGGATAATCCATTACTGCCTATTACATGATGATACTGATAATTATTATAGTCTTGGCTATCTAAAATAAAACAGTGACAAAAACCAATTTTCCTTTTAAATAATTATGGTCAGGCTATGGTAAGTTAGCTACTGGCACCTTGAAATTAAGGACACTCACTGCTTTTCTAGTGTCTGTATCAAGATATTTCATTATAATGAATAGTGACTGCTCGTAATTGTTGGGAGGAAAGGAGGATAATTATAAATAACAACCTGATAGTACATACTTTCAAGCCTAACAGGCATAGCATCAATGGAATCCTCTCCTCTAACAGATTTGCGTAAAGTTGGACCATCATAGGCACCACGTGTTTGCAAGAATTCCGCCATTTCCTATTAATTTTAAGCAAGAAAAAAATTCTTGAGGAACTGTCATGGTTGTGTACAAAACAATACCTGATTATTGTTGATCATGGTATAATCCATTGGACTCATTTTCAGATGATTCAAACAGTTAACATCTGCATCAAACACCACCAGAGCTCTGACAACATCCAGATCATTTTTCTGCAAATAGAATATCACCATCATGCATAGACTCCATAGTATCTATTTAGAGTTACCAAAATTAACCAGAAAAACTTATGGAGAGGACGAGTGAATTATAGCTTTGGATGGTCAGGAATAAGCATACAGGGTTTTGCAATATCTTTGCAATAAGGCATAGAGTTCAGAGTGTGTTCCTTATAAAGAAGAGTTTCTGTTGCTAAGATTCTGCAAAACCCTGTACCTACTACTGTAGTAGACAGGGTTGAAAGGGCAAGGTCAGTATTAGCAGTAATGCTATTATAAGTACACAGTCATGCATACCTCAGCTGCCAAATGAAGTGCACTATTACCCTCCTGCTTGCTCCGAATGTTAATATCAAATTTTCTGCCATCACAGTACACCAAAAAATTCCAAAGAATTTCAAAGCCCTTCTTATCATGTATAGCATTTCGTACTAGTGTGTGTAATGGTGCATCTCCAATATCATTCAAAGCATTGATATCAGCTTTATCTTCCTTTAATAGTTTTATTATATCCTATAAGAATATAAAAAAAAGACGCAGCTACAAACAGAGGATAAAAAGAAGTTATCTACCTTCTTGTTGGAGGCATTATGAAGGTCCATTATGTCTTGATTTCTTCCTCCTGAGCTAAGAAACTTATACCATGCTTGATTTTGATCCCCAATAATATGCACAGACATGATCATGGGGTTACGTGAAGAGATTATACCATGCTTGATTAAAATCTCCAATAAGACATGATCATGGGATTGTAGGATAACTCATAGCTAGGGTTTACAGGATGTATAGCTAATTAGCTCCAATTTGCAAAATTTGAGCACACACCTAGCCGGCTAGCTAGCTAAGCCATAGAGCTGCAATACGCCATTTATGGGTCGGGTACCTGTGCGCCATACCAGTTAAGAACTGCTTGGCTAGCTAGCTAGCTACGCCATCATAACCCTACTAATGTTAAGTTGTTTTTTTAACCTTAAATTTCCACTGATCCTTCTCAGCTTGGTCGCACCATAGATAGTATATTACCGCCCCGGGATTGGAAACGGAACCAATTCCACGGGCAATCCGTGTTATGAAGTCAACGCGCGCGCGCTTAAATCTAATAATTATTACAGAACATACAGTGATAATGTGCAATACATACAGTGCATGCTACTAGTGATGTGATGGACTCTTCTTCCTCTCCTTATTCATCAGTCAAGGAGGCTACTACACAATAATTATACTACACAATATAATAATTACTTTCTGATTTGCATGCACAAGTAAGTGATCACAAAAATTGATGCAGAGTTGCTAATAATATAATATTATACCATCAAAATTGTCAATGAACTTCAATGCCAAGATGCAGTCATCAGAGTTACCAACACAATTTTGCTGGAATCAATCCGGCACAGTTACTAGAGAGACACAGGAGCTGTAATGCCGGAACAATTTTTAGGGTCATGTTGCAATCTATAAATGATATTGACACTATTGATCATTTAATACTGGCATGAACTGTGGAGTGACCAGGATATCTGGAATGGAGTGCAGCAGTGGAGGTTACATGACCATTACTTTCTTGTACATAGCCGATGCTTCCTTCCTCCCATGAGTGCTCTAAGTAATTGGTTTATATTTTCACCATTAATGCAGTAACATGCATCTAATGCCACTCATTCTATAAAAGAAGGATGACTCTACTCACAAAACTAGATAATAAGCACAAACCTAAGTTATGAAGACTACCATTCCCCCGACAAATTTTCTTCTAGTTTTCTATATCGCTAAAGTGTGGAATTTAGCCATTATACTAGTAGGAATAATTGAAATTGTGGATGCAAATTATAAATACTAACAGCCGCTTGCAGTTTCCCTGTGAAAGAGCAGCCACACGCCTCCTAGCGGACCGCTGCAGCCCGTTGCTACCCACGTAACTAGGTAAGTTTCTTGGTCGCAAACCATAACACGGAGTGCCCGCGGAATTTTCAATTAGCCTATGCTACCGTTTCCAATCCCGGGGCGGTAATATACTATCTATGGTCGCACACTACGACGCCCCGGCACGTGACCTAAGTCACACCCCTAGATTTCCGTGTCTTCAGATTTCAAAACTTCTATTAATAGCAATAACGGGATTTTTTTTGTAGGTCGACTGTCCACTTCCTTCCTGAGCTGTTTGTGTACACACTATACACACTATGCTTCAGTTTACATGGTGGCATGTCATGATCTCCTATACACCTATAAAAACAAGCTCCAGTGGGTTTCTAATAATATTATTATTCAGAAATTCCACATAATAAATAATTTCTAAGCCAAGTGCTGGATAAGTTTTAAAAGCATGATGCAAAACATAATTTTAAAAACATGATGCGAACTAAAACACAATTTTTAAAAACATGATGCAAAACACAACTTGATACGAGTATTAAAAATAAGTGTCAGATAAAAGTGCTAGATGTTATGACAGTCATATCTAAAACAGTTAATTTTTTTCTTGAGGTGCATGATGGATAGTGTAAGTTAACCTGCCATTAAAGGAATTACTTCTTGTAGTTTCCTTGGATGGTGTGTTAGTGGTGGTGAGACTTGAACGTTTAAGGGAAGAGTAGCCACGTGCACAAGAGCTTCTATGATCACTAGCCAAATCATAGCTAGAGGCTCCACCCATGGGCAAATGCCAGTAACCACTATCGGGAGAAGATACTTCAAAGTTAGAAGACCGTCGAGAACACGTTCCAGGTAAAGAACCTTCATATCCCAAGCTAAGTGTGGAAGGTGTGTCCACTCGTTCACAACTTGTACGAGGAGATGTAAAATTAGAGTTTGGATTCCGTGTTGTGAATTTTTGTGCTGAATGTCTTCTCCCGCCCGTATATGGACCAATATATTGCATAGGTGGTAACATATCACAGTGTGTACATTGTTGAAGACTACCTTCAGAAGTAGTAGTGGTGAGACTCAACTGATTGCCGTCAATCCCTGATACCCTCTCCAAATTGACATCCTTTTCAAAGCAGTACTCACTTGTATAGGTAACAAACTCCTTTTCTGGTAGAGGAGTCATAACTTGCTCATTCATCACGTCCAGTCCACTACTAGCACTCACTGATGTCTCTTCTTCAGCTAAAGGTGTGACCTGGGGACTGCTCCCTAATGGATGCGATACAGTTTTGTTGTGAAAATTCTCGTCATCACTGCCACAATAGTAGTGAGAATAAGTCCGGCTACCGTCTTTTCTCATCAGAGGCTCAGCAGAAAGATCAAGTATGGGAAATTCCTGATTGCATGATGCATTACATTCTTCTCTCGGTCCATGGCGATCTTTCTTCTGCTTGTCTCGATTTTGGGAGTGTATGGATCGTAGAGATCGAAATCTAAAAATCTTTGGAATGATTGATTTAAAAAGTGTCCTAGCTCGTCGTGTTTTGCCGTGATTCTCTACAACACGATCAATGGTAGGGAGAGAGTTTATTCTTGAAATTTTCATCACAGGAGAATGTTGGAGGATGTTAAACTCAGAATGAAACTGCTTGGTGATTGAGGCATCCGTAATACTTCCAGAGAATAACTGTGATTCAGAATAGACTGAATGACGAGATCTCCCGCTATAAACGGAGACTATTTCTAATTCATCTGCAGTCATGGTGGCTGTAGAGAACGGGTCAATGGGTGTACATGTGTCAGTGTATGCACTGAGTGAAGATTCGCTGCTTCCACCTGACATAATGCTAGGAAATGATATTGGATCCAATTTCTTAGTGTCTGCTGAATCAACCTACATATGCATATTTTTGCAGTAAATACACACTTGCAATAATGTATTATGTTACACACTTCATACTTTCAGTAAACACACCCTTGCCAAAAATGTAATAAGGGCCAATGTGAATACACACACTCAGCCAGGTTACACTTAGTTATTAGTCAAAATAGTATTTCATGGAGGTGAAAACATAATATTTTGGCCTTGCATGTGATTATACTGCCAGTGAAATTACACTAACTAAATGGGATTTGTACGCAGTACATCATAATACTTTATTAGTGTGCAAGGGCAATCAATAACTGTGTCCAAGTAACTTGAAAATGCAGGGTGGCCAGACAGGAAGCCACCATCAATGTGTAAACCTAAACCTTGCATGTGCATAGTGCATGGCAACTGCATGTCAACCACACAGCCAATAAGTCGTTCTCCCAGATGTTTCCCTATGACTTGCTCTACCAGGGATTTTACCAAATTTGCATAAAGTACTGCTATGGCCATGAAACTTGATAGCTACCGGGTCATGCATACCATAATCATTATGCGTTATAATTTTGATGGAAGTGCGAACTAGCTAATGTATTTATTTAATGCACACACAATTAGTTCAAAATCCATGAAAATGTACCCCATGAAATCTTCTCATAATTATGACAGGTATGGACAGCTGAATAATACTTACCCTTTTCAGGTCAATAAATTTCCCAGCAGCAATTACTGTTAGTACATCTAACCCTGCAAGCTCTTTCTGGTAATTCATACATTCCACCACTACATGAGGAATGACAGATTGAGGAACTACCCATCTGATAAGCAAACAGCCTTCCTCAACAGATTTTAAGACAAATACTTCTGGCTTCAGATTCAACAGATTAGAGAGCTCTGCTTGAAACATTGCTATATCTTGAGCATTTCTGGATAAGTGATCCCAATCCACTTTAACAACAAGGTCATCATAGCCTGGTGGGATACCATCAGCTAGTGAAAATTCAGGACATTGATAAGCTATTATTTTTTCACAGTAGAAGGAGAGATTTTTCATGTACTCATCGATAATTAGAACACCATCTTCTCCTCCAAATTCTGTAGCAATAAATTTAATGAGGCCGTAGTTGTACCACGAAGAATAATGATGCAAACATTCAATCAGGGACTGTACTGTTGTGGCCTGAGAGAGTTCATGGGAGGGAAAGATAATGGAACATTGCTCATTTGCACTCTTCATGTCCTTAAAGCAGCCAAGATAGAGCAGAGTCATGCGTATCTCTTCAACTGGTACTTTCTTCTTTGTAAGTAAACGATATACATCCAAAACTAATCGGGCAAACTTCATCTTTATGTCACTAGTGGCTTTAACAACTTTGCATCGAAGAGCAGCTATTCTGTGATATTCATTATCATCATTCTCAGTTGGATTGACTATCTTTTGTACATGAATAAAATCTTTCTCCATAAGATCTGCATGAATAAAAAAATATGACTGTAAGAATTAGTAGCATCCTAGTGGTAAGCTATATACCTTGTTTTGTCTCCATAGACTGTTGATGTGTCAATGCTTCCTCAAGAGCAGATATAATTGTCACATGGCCCTCATGATGATCATGATTCATCGAATCTTTTAGAATAGAGAGAAATTGACTTCCGTGGCAAGGTCCTTTTCTTTTCAAGAATCTTATAAACGTCTCGATAGTAGAGCGAGTGGTTTGGGTGCGAGATTCAACATCAAGTTTTTCCAATTCTTCATCTGTTAATAGCTGGGATCTTTTGAGGTAAGGTCTAATACTGGCGAAATTCAAATAGTGAATGAGGTCCAGATGTATTTTATCCAGTACACTGTTGATAGCCATGATTTTGATTGGGAGATTCTTTTGAGGCAGCTGCATTTATACCAACACGGCCTAGTGCTCATGCGCAGTTCGTTAAGGCATTCCGACCCTTGAACCATAGATAATAGAGCACTCCGTGGATATGAAACGCTCAGGGTCGACGGTCATTGCAGCGCTTGTTAACGTGTAACCGAGATGTAACCAGGCAACCCTCCCAAGGCTGCAGCTAAGTTTGGGCTGCTGGAGCTTCTCATGAGGCTTGATTCAGGTCATTTCAGTGTGAAACTGTGGACAATACACAAGGTGACTAGTAGCAAAAATATAATTTGTTGTTTTTGCTTAGACCAAGCAGAGGGCCAGAATGAAATGAATGATTTCCCTAGTAACAACTTTGTGTTAGATTTTCTTACACTGGATATCTATTGTAGAAGAATCTAGCTTCAATTCTTTATCAAATACTTGAAAAATCTAGTATTGAAGTATAATAAGCTATGGAAAAAGAGTATTGGCACCTTTTCCAAAATTGAGGTCCTCCATTTTGTGTTAGATTATTTCAGAAAGTTATTGAATGATGCACTTAAGCTGTGCGTATTATTGTAGTACACAGGTCAGTGTGCTTGGAGAATGTGGTGATCTTGTTGGCATAACATGCACAACTTCATAAGCACTCTTCCATCTACGACTGATCGTCTGTGCACTACCACTTTACCCGATGAATATCAGCAGGTATTAACCACAGGTGCACCAACAATCTCAAGCTGTTCAAAAGATTATATGATGAATGTACTTGTTCATTAATTATGTGTGTGGTACAGCAACTTTTATTTGATAGAAGATTTTCAAACACCTTCTGGAAGTGCACCTGATGATGATATTGCTGTCTCCTATTGAACACAAGACTGTGGTGGTCTGCTGTTGGACATCTGCCCATTCACCTGGAGCATTATTCTTGCAAATCTCTTAGAATAGCATTTTTATAAATTCTTGAATATCTGTCCTTTTTAACTTAAATAATATCACACTGCTATGTATCTATAACCTAGCTACAGTATTATATAATCATTGATGACCATCCTGCTGTTGCAACTTACTTCTAAAGTTTCTTCCTGGATGCAGCTATGAAAGTCCGTATTTTTAACGTAATCTTAATTAGTATTCCGTAAATGGGCGCTGCAATGATTAAACCTCGAGAAAATGAATATCCGGGAGCGTTTCATATCCACGGAGTGCTCTATTATCTATGCTTGAACCTTCGCCTGTCCTGCATGTACTGTTCTTATAGCAAATGCATAATAGTAACTTTCAAGTTAAGTATAAGGATGATGTACATAGTACAACTAAAAATGACATCAGTTCTTGAAAGTTTCAGGTTCTCCTTGGGCTATACTCCCTCCTCCTCGCATCTGGAGGAGACCGCCTAGAAGAGAAGGGAAGGGGAAGAAGGACAGTAACACTTCCTGTACACATAAAAGTTACTACAAAAAGTGTCACCTGGATTAGGAGGTCTCCTCTGGTCAGGAGACCTCCTGAAGGAACCATTACAATAATAAAAATTACAATAATAAACAGAAAATAAGTCACCTGTAAGGGCTTGGGGAACGACTGTGGCTGCGATACCTCCTAACATCAGGTGAGCGAGACCTAGCACATAGTCAACAAGTAGTGAAAAGAAACTCGGTAGCTCACAATACACTTCTTTAACCAAAGATGTGAATGTCAGGATTGTGTTCAAATCAATACAAGTTACCCAATACGAACCAGCAGAATGTGTAGCATAAGACGCTTTACTAGTGAAGGTAGTTTGTAGCGAGAGAAGTAAGGGAAGTAATGGAGATGATATGGGTGATGTGAAGGGATTATGAAGAGATGGTTTTGGAATGGCTACCAGCCACAGTAAGTTGTGATGCTATGATTATAGTTGGCAGACATAAACTGGCCCCTGATGACATGCAGGGATGATACTAAAGGCTGGAGAGAGAGAGAGAGAGAGAGATAGGCTCATGGAAGGGGCTTGAGGGGGAGTGGGAAGGGGCTGACAAAGTGTTATCAGAGCAGACATGTGCTGTATGCAGGAGTTAAGTTGTTAAGAAGAAAGCTGAGTATTGACTCCTGTAAAAATTACATGAATTTACTGAATGAGTACACTGAATAGATTAGTGCACAATACACTGTAGCATCTCAGAATCATATACCTGTAACGACGTTGAGGGCTTCTGCTGCGACCTTGAGGACTTCTGCTTCGACGATAAAATCGATCTCCTCCTCCTCCTCCTCCTCCTCCTCCTCCGCCTCCATAGCCATCACCACGATGGTGATCAAAACGACGATTTCCAGCTCTACTTTTAAAAATAGGGAGATAAAATCCACACCCAACAAGATCTTGCAATAATATACTCTTATTGAAGCCCACCTACACCATTTTCACACAAAAAGAATCAACCCATCCCCTTAATCTATCATACTATCCATTCCTACTCAGTCGACATACTTGCTGCTATTCTTGGCCATTTCTACTCGAATACGAACACCACACACACGCCTGCCATCCATGTCCTTCACAGCATCTTCAGCATCACGGGTGTCTTCAAACTCAATAAAAGCAAACCCTAAACATCATAGGAAATAAAATGAGGCTTTTTTCCCCAAGGTTATATATAATTCACCTGGTGGATTCCTGGCGACCCAAACACTCTTCAGCGGTCCATACCTCTCAAATTCTCTTTCCAGTTCAGGTTTAGAACCTCCAGAACCCAAGTCTCCTATGTACACTCTTGAACTAGAATCTCGATTAGACATTTCAATGTCTCTCTCTCGCCTTCTATCTTCTCGAACACCCGAAAAAATGGCGGCAATACTGAAGCACACCTTTAGGAAATTGCGCATGCGTCGGGCTAGGCTTAGCTTACACATAAAATCTGATTCCCGAATCCCGAGCTAGCGACTTCGGAATCAGCTCTGAATCGAATGGGACAATCATTTGCGCGCGCGTTACTTTGCTTAAATTAATATCAGTTATTAATCTGAAATAAATCTATCTGAATCACTTTTTCTTGCAGGTCGGATATAATTTGATGGGATCCAAAAAGTTGAACCTTTTTTTGTCATTACAGAAACAAGCTGGCCACTTTCCTTCATGACTTTGACTCTTAAGCCCTTGCGTATAGTAAAAGTGCCACTGTTAGGTGAATCTGGAACAAAATTTTGAATAACTGTGAAGATTTTCCCAATTTTAATAGGACCTTTTTGAGTGTGTGTTATAGAAAATGGATTTTTTTCGAGAATTTGTGGTCGTGACTCGTTGAATTTTACTATAAAATCAGTTTGAAATGGTTTTTCATTTCTCATCCAATCTTTGTATGCAAGCTGTGATTCCCTCGAAAGGATACACACAGAACGTGGCAGTAAGCCACTGTGTTGAGTGTTGACTGCATATATCCAGACTGCATCACAGTAGAGAGCAGTGAACATCTCACCCCTCTGTGCACAGATTTCTTCATGTGATGAAGGGAAATGATCTTTCACTGCAACCATGGTGGTAACAGGAGAACACTCATTTGATAAAACATCAGTTCCATCAGGGGATTGTGGATATAACTGAAGATAAGACAGCTGCATTAGCATAGACTGGGGACCATAATGTTTGCGTGATAACCGACAAGAAGAGTAAGGTATAAAACCACACTCCAAGGATGCATTCTCGACAGATACTTGATCCACTATGCGATATAAAGCTTTCACCTGCTGTCCCTTTCTAATTTCGATATCATTACTGTTGGTTTTATGAACAGCTTGAATGGAAACCACATGTATATTAGCTTTATATTCTGGTCCTGCTCTTCCTAAAACTCGCCAAAGAAAGCTTACTGACTTCTTCGAAGATAGTTGCCCACAAGAAAAATTCAAGTCATGGCTATTCTGCTGTTTCGTTTCAGGTAATAGACTGCTTCTGTTATTAAATTGCATTGATTCTGCTCTTTTAACAGTCTCAAAACTAGTAATTTCAGATAGTAAACTTGTGCAACCATCAATGCTAGTATGTGTAGTGCTGACAGATTGCACTCGAAAATCTCTCTGTTTTCCATATGATGGTTTTCTTAATTGAACAGCTGGATACTTAATGAGCTCAGTACTATGATCCACATCAACATTAGCCATGCCATGATCTGACTTTTCCCTGTGAAAACCAATAAATTAAATAATATCTAGCATTATAGTTGGGTAAGAAATCCTGCCATCTAAATAATCATATACCATGTAGTTGTTGCAATGGCTTGAGTGGTGGACAATGATTGATGTATTGTAGGCTGGAAGGTAAAAGAAGGGATAGATCAGAGCTAGCAAGATATTTACAATTTTTTAGCTTACCTTCTTATTTATTTGTGAGTTACCTATTTGAATAGCTTCAATGTTTTCCCAGGCAGAAGCATCTGATTTTGAATTAATAGCTTTAATTGTGGACTCAGCAGCAGATCTCGGAAAGGCCCATAACATCTGAAAGTCACTATTTTCAATCCTCCTGAGAATAAGAAACCTTGGATCCAGTTCACAGAGCTTACACAGAGTATGCTTGAAGATTGTGATATCCTTGAGGTAAACGGATGAAATTTCCTGAGTTATCTTTAACTTGAGCATTTCTGTGTCTTGTGTTAAATTGTTGTACTCAGAATGTAGAGGAGGGCAATAAAGTATTAATTTATGGAGATAATTTTTAAGAGTTTCTTCATATTTCTCAACAAGTGCTGAACCTTTATCTCCACAAAATTTTTTAGCAATGTCAGCTATCAAATCGTAATTGTACCATGAGGTATATTTATGTAGACTTGAAATGAAGGTGGGTATTGACTTTGCGTTTGCCATATCACTATTGGGATCGAATGCCTTCAAAGATTGCACTGCTTGTGAGCAACTCTGAAAAGATAACCACATCCGAAGTTTGTCAATGTGAGCAGCTGGATAATTCTGTAACAGCGAACAGACAGCCAAGATGAATTCTGAAAATTGAGATTGGATCTGTTTTGATTCTGTGATGAGGGTACAACTCAATCCATCATTGATGGAATCACAACACTCGAGTCGTACTAATGGTGCTGGATCTCTAGAAGGGCCGACTGATATAACCAGTGTTGCTTCTTTACTGTTTGACCTGCTGATCTTTTCTTGCTGTAGTGTGAACTGCTGTAGTGAATTCCGACTCATGGATTTCAGAGTTGACTCTGAAGGGTGGAAGGAAATTGAAGACTCAGTGAATACAGATTGTGTTGTCCCATTCAATGGACTCTCTGGTACAGCAGAAGGAAAATAATTCATTTCTTGTGCAGTAGATTTAGTTGAACCTCCACCTTATTAATAATGCAATAATAATACTTTAAATTCCCATGCAAAGTAAAGATTAATGAGCTATAGCTAATTTAGTCAATGATTCACCTGCCTGCATCAGATACAAATCTTTGAAACATTATCCTACCTTTGTTGTTGCTAGAAGCACATTCTGCTATTTCGCTCATAATCTTTAACTCTGCTTCCAATAAATCAATTATTTCCATATGGCCGCTGATGATGGCACTACTGGAATTCTCTGCAGATTGCTTGAGTGCATCAAGGAGCATTCTAGCACAGTAGTGTGGGTTTTTTTGCCTCAGCAACTTCACAAGGACATGAACAACATTATCATTTTTCTTGGATGTGTTTTGACCACATTTGAATAGAAGTTTACATTCCTCTTCAGTGAGGGAGCACGAGAGCTTAAGATGTGGTTTGAGTTCGTTTACATCCAATTTTCTTTGAATTTGGGGCAGCAGTGTCAACAACATGTTTTCCTCAGTGGATGACATTTTAGTATAATGCTATAGCTATAGAATATAAAGCCTTACATAAAATCTCTATCTAAATGTGACGGCCTCAATTTGATGCCGGATTTCATATCATGCAAATCCTGTATGCGTATTAAATCCCACTTGTGGTATGTTATTTTTATAGATAGCTATGATGACTTACCTTAGGCGATCTTGTAGAGCAATTAGTATTACGTACATGTAGCTATTGAATTCTGTTCCAATTTTTATAGTACAGTGGCTAGATTTGCGCGCATGCGTGCGCGCGTGCACCGGCAAAAGTCACGTGAGTAGAATAAATCTTGATATCAAATTATTTTTTTTTGTCCATATCAACTACCATATAAAATAAGCTCACAAGTTCATCCAATAAGGAGGGATGTGAATCCAGTGTGTAGATCTTACACTGTAGAAAAGAAACCGTAAAAATCTGAAGTAGCTATGTGTTGTATTTTTTACCTGGACAAGCATATTTAGAAGCTTATTGAGATCAGTTTCTCCTGAAGGGATGACTTCAAGCAGCTGAGGGTTGAAACGGTAGAAAGGTATGCTTTGCTCATGTAGACGGCTTTTAAAACTTCTTGCAACAGCTTCTGACTCCACAAGCTGCATAATGCATTAATGTTAAGGTAGGAGAGGGGCGGTAGCTAGGGAAACGAAAATAACAACAACAACAACAACAAAAAAACACTCTAGCTATATTGCTTACTGCTGTTGTAAGAAGAGTGATAAGGCTCTTTGCCTTGGATTTGATGGATTTGATAGCCTGGCCAGCCCTTAACCAATGCTTTCCAAAATAGAGAAACTCTTGGGCATCAGTCTTGCCAAGGTCTTCAGCAGGAAAAATCCCAGATCCCATCGACACAACAAGAGCTATGTCCAACTTTTCTCCAATTTGTCTATAAAAGAAAATTGTCTAGTGCAGTTTGAATATATATATATATATATATAAAACAATGACAACAAAGCAACAAAGTTACATGTTACAAGCTCCTTACCTATGATAGTTTTGAATAGCAGAGAGACCATATGAGCAGGGATTGTTCGCTAGTACACCTCCATCTACATAGTCCTCAAACTCACGAAAAAACATGGGTGCAGCAGAAGTGTAGCGAGCAACTTTCCAAACCAATTCTGAATATCATAGTGAATTGCTATTATGTGGTCTATTAAAATGACTACAACCTCACGGGTACTAAAGTCGTCATCAAAGCAGTTATTAAAGAAGTGTAATTCTGGGATGGTAGTTTTCTTGTAAACAGCAGTAACAATTACCCTAAGCAAAGGCATGATAATATGCTATAGCTAACTATTCATGACCAGTGTGCTTACCTTGGGAAACTAACGTCAGAAAGTGTCATAGTGGTGCCAAATTGTTGCTTTAATAACTGCTCAAGTGAGTCTGTATTAAAAGCAAATCCCAAACGATCAGTTCCAAATACTCTATCCTTCATTTTGAAGTACAGCTGGCGTAATTCAGCTAAACTCTTCTTTGCTAACCAAAAGATAAAATGACTGGATTTATAACAACAAACTAATAGTCAGGTAGAAATTTGGCCACTTACCATAAACAAGTCCTAAAGCCACAATACCACCAGTTGAAGTGCCCACAATCCAGTCAAAGAGTTCTGTGATCTTTCTGCCAGTCTTCTTTTCCAGTTGCTCAAGAATCTCGATTTGAATGAGCCCACGAATGCCTCCTCCATCCAGAAATAAGATGCGGCTTCCACTGGTAACATTGAACGAATATGGACTTCTCATGCTTTCTGTCTTTTTGTACTTAAGTAGTTCCTTCTGTTGCATGGTGATGGCTATGGCCTCATCTATGTTGGCACTGAAGGAACCTGTACATATGGAGGAAAACATGGGACGATGACTCAATTTCAATCACAGTAGATCCTCCAACAAAGGACATGCACTCCAAAAAAAGAGGTGAATATAATTATAGTGCAATAAAGATGCCATGGGTCTATGACTCTGATGAAGCAGACTATATTACAGTACCTGAAATCTCATACTGAATATTGATACACTGCTGCAGTCTTTCGTAGAGTGTTGAAAGGGTCTTTCCATCCTCCATATCTTTCAATGTCATATCACTCAAACTCTGATTGGAAAATAGTCTTTTCCTTCTCATCACAGTGTTGTTCACATTGTCACTTCCATCAACCAATTCCAAATCTCCTTGGTTGGCAGGGGACTGTGCTCCATTGTTGATCGAATTATTATCATCGAAAACTATATCATCACCATCTATTTCACTTTCAGGTAATTGCTGAAGCTCTGCATTTATCCCACTTGCTTCTATACTCTTGGCAGTAATTTCGTTGTGAGCACTGCCATTAGCCACACCACCATTAGTCATAGTACTAGCATGAGCTGCTCTTAAGTGGCGTGCCATCCGCCTTGCTTCGAATTGCTCAGCTTTTATTCGAGCTTTATCTTGAAAAGTTTTCAAACGTGGACGTATGGTATCAAAACTGGTGGTGGTGATGATTACTTCTCCTTGCAAAGCACCTAAAGATTGCAGAAAAACTATGATTTCCTCACTATCACATTGAATAGCAATATCCAAAGGAGACAAGTTGTTGCAGTTTAAGGAATTGATATTGGCTCCAAAGATTAACAGTAACTTGATCAAGTGCAGATTTTTTTCCTGCATTAAAAAGTTACAATAATATTACATATAGGTAGACTAATTATTTAGTCTTGGTTCATTGGAATGGCCATCTCATGTGTACGATAATCATAGTGAAGAGTTACATACCTCTATAGCCATATGAAGAGGTGACATTCCATCAGCTGTTTTGCACTCCACATCGACTTTACTGTGTGAAAGCATAGTGTACAGAAGGTCAACATATTTCTTCTTCTTCTGTCGAGAGATATAAGTATGAATTGGAAGAAAACCTTCTCTCATATCTGTGTTGGGATCATAGCCTTCTCGTAGAAATTCAATCAAAACCTGTGGTGAGTAAATAAGTGACACCAAATTGACTCTTTGCCACTTAAAACAAACCTACCACTAAGTCAACCTATGTTATCTAGATATCAGTACCCACAGTGCCTACTACAATTTTGGAGCACTTGGTAGTAGAGCAATGCCTATTTGGATGTAAGGGTGAAGATATGTTTGTTTAACTAATGCTTACCTCAGAGTTCTTTGGATAATGCAATGGGTGGTTTCTATCCTTTGTCTTTTTTGACACTCTTTTGAAGTTTTTCTTGGAAACCTCAAGAAGACCCTTAATAAGAATAATCAGTTACACAGACATGGTCAAGGTGCATTATAAATGTACCTCAATTCTATTGTTGCCTCTTTCAGGGAGCATATCAAGACTTTCAGTTACAGATTGACTTTTAGTAAATGTGAGAGAGTGTTTGTATTTGGATCCATGCCCTGCAGCTGAAAGGTCTTCTTGGGAACAATACAGACGGGCAGAAGATAGCAACTCCATCTTTTTTGGCATTGTGGGAGAAATAGAAGCAGATCGACAGCAGTGAGCTAATGATGGATGAAAATTCATTGAAACACTTTTACGAAGAGGCCCTTCCAGAGACCTATATTAAAATGCACAACATTGTTCAGTGAAAATAAACATTAGCTAGCTACTAGATCAAAGTAGGATTCTATAATGGAATAAGCAGAGGTTGCTTTCTGCAATTGGCTTAATTTTTTTCAGTGTCATTCGCCATAGTGCCTATAAATCTTTAATTTCAATGGCTGCATAATATTATTATGCATGTAGCTGCTGGCATGTATAATGGAACTCACGCTGATTGGGGAGAAAGTACTCCCTTAGTTTCAACCAACTTGACCCTTTTTAACGGCTTGTCTCCGCGTAGTTCGGGCACGGCTAAAGACAAAGTCTCCATGCTTCACAGACTCCGACTTGCGTCTTCCAAAAGAATGCAAGCCCAACCCCAATTGTGCGCATGTGCAGTACACATTCATAATGTATAATTATGCATTATTATTCATTAGCAAGTATTCTGGTGCGTCTGTATTTGCTTTTCTTGCTGGCAATGGCTACAAGATGAAAGAGTGTAATGAGTTCTTCTAGTCCTTGCTGAGGTGTCTGGATTCTGGCCTGAAGCATCATGTCCACGAGTTTGTCATTGTCTGTCTCTCCAGCTGGAACGACATGATTAAGTTGGGGGCTGAAACGGTAGTATGGAATGTTCTGTTCTTTGAACCGGACACTACAATTCTTAGCCACTATCTCTGCCTCCACAAGCTGACAAATAAAAAAATAAATAAAAATAAATAAATAAATAAATAATAGCAGACTATAATAGTAAGGCCGTAGACAGAAACAGTGGGGCATTGGAACGCTTTCATTATTTAGGGCTAGGGCTAGGGCTAACCATGAATGGATTTTTCATAATACCCTTATCTACCCTATGAACTTACAGCACTACTCAATAAGGCAATGAGGTTGAGTGCTCTATTCTTTATGTCGGAGAGTTTGAACCAGTGTTTGCCAAAGAAGAGAAACTCCTGTGCATCAATTCGTCCCAACTCTTCCGGAGGGTAAATTCCAGTCCCAATGGAGACCACAAGGGCAATGGGAAGGTTCACCTGTTTTTCTCGATGAAAGTCTTGAATCTTAGTGAGGCCGTGCTCACAGGGGTTGTTGGCCAATACTCCTCCATCCACATAATCCTCAAACTCTGAGAAGAAAATGGGAGCTGCCGTAGTGTAGCGAGCTACTTTCCACACTAGAGCTATAGAAAGAAAAACAATTAAGGATACATTTTGCCCCACTTCCTTTATTTGTATGCATACATGGATGAACACACTACAAAAAAGAAATTCTTTATTATTTTAACAAATTTGCTTTGAAATCTGTCAAATTTTTGGTAAAATTGTTGGATTATTTCTACAATGCCTAACAGGCATGTTTATCAAAATAACAATTCTGTTTTTGCAGTGCATGCAGTAAGATCAAATTGGAGGGCATTCCTTACTGAAGTTAGAGCACAGAAAGCTGAACAGTTCTGAATCTACCCTGCATTAGACCATCAACAACATACTTTTACTGAACTCATCGTTGAAACAGTTGTTGAAGAAGTGGAGTTGAAGGGGAGCCTGTTTTTTGTTCACTGCTGCTATGAGTACTCTGCAAGTACATTGAGATAAGGACACAGTTCACTACTACACAGGTATTATTCAGTTAGTGAAATGTTTTCCCTTAATATAACCACAGCTAAAAGTTCGAGGTGGACAACAAAGCAAATTAGTCATAAGTAATGCAATCATTAGGCACTATGGCCCATTCAATGATTTTGAAATGGGTGGCAAAACATACTTTGGCTTTTTGATATCACTCATGATCATTTCTTCACCAAACTCATCCTTGATCATTTTCTCCATAGCCTTTGTGTCGAAGATAACGCCAGCTTTAGGGTTGCTGAACACTTCTTCTTTCAACTTGAAACAAATTTGCTGCAATTCCTTCAAGGATTTCTTGGCTAGTGTGTGTGCAGGCATATAAAATCAAATGAATAGTGATGTTGCTGAGGCATCTAACATGGCCCTCACCGTATACAAGGCCCAGTGCTAAAATCCCACCAATTGAAGATCCAATGATCCAGTCAAAGAGCTGTGTAATCTTCCTGCCAGTGGATTCCTCTAACTGTCTCATTACCTCAATCTGGACCAGACCTTTGATACCTCCTCCATCTAGAAACAACAGGCGACTCCCTCCTTCCACTTCAAAACCGATTCCCAGATTTTTCCCTCCCGTCTTCCTGAACTGATAAAGCTCTCTTTGTTGCATGGCTAAAGCAAAGGCCTCGTCAGGATTGACAGAGAGAGAGGACTGACTTTCCAGTCTGGAGTTGATGTTGTACTCGAGTTCCTCATAGAGACTGAATAGCATTCTTCCATCGATGAAATCCTTTATTTTAATGCTATCTCCTAGTTCTTGGCTGTCGGAAAATGGACTCACTGCGGCATCGATGCTGTCTTGAAATTCTTTGCTTTCTGAGAAGGAAGAGAGTAGTGGAACCACTTGGTTGAATTTCTGCATCACTGCTTTCCCACTCTGAGCGTGAACAGAATAAAGGAGGTCAAGGATATCCTTGATACATTCAAGTGGAGATGACCTTCCAATAAGTGGTGAATGTTGTCTAGCGTCTGGAACTTCATCAACCAAATCATCAAACTTAATTATCACACTGCTAGTGAACTCCCGTGAATCATCCGAATTTATTCGACATTGGTCCACTGAATCTGTCCAGTCCTCACCATTGGAAGATGATAATCTGTCAACTAGAGTCCAAGAGCTTTGGGAATCAGACCGTGATATTAATTTTGGATTGGAACGTTGCAATAGCGGAGAAGGCACTGGAGATGAAGTGACATCTGGAAAGGATCTTTGATTTTCACAGATGGTTTCCAACTTGTTTGTGGTTCTATTAATCTTGGCTCCTCTTTCATATGTGACCCACAAGAAGGTGGCCAAGTCAAGGGCTGTGTGTCTACGTTCGTTGACTAAATTGACATCAGCTCCAAAAGCCAGCAGAACTCGAACACTGGCCACATCTTTTGTCTGCAGTCAGAACAAACACAGCTAAATCTCAGAGTTAGCTCTACACAACAATACTTATGGCCAGTTAGGTAAACTAACTTATGGTTTCCTGTATTGAGTACTTTGTATATGGATCTACAATCAACTTGCACACCACTGATAATTATCATGAATTTGACAGGATGTTTGATATAAAATTGGGGTGCAATACCTGCACAGCATAGTGAAGAGGTGTCATCCCTCCCTTTCCAAGAGAGTTAATATCCACAGAAGTGCATCTGAGAAGGGTGATCAGTAGCTCCATTTTCTCCTTGGTAGGACGAGGATGCTGTACAATGGAGTGAAGAGGTCCATCCTCATCTCTTACTGGTACAAGCTGCTCTTGAGTTCCAGGCTGCTGAAGCAGTGTTAGAAGGTGCTGAAGGGATATTATTAGTGGAATTGATGCTATACATCCTAGTCTAATACATCCTAGTCTAATACATACATCCTAGTCTAATACATCTCATAATTATTAATATAAAGTACAAAGACATTCAATTGGCAATGCTATTAACTTTGGTCTCCATCCTATATATGGAGTGGGAGTACTAATATATGTGTCAATAATATATTATGATGACATTATTCATAAAATTAGCTGGACCTACTTTCATGAGTCAGGTGCATGGGAAGGGAGAAGGAAAAATATCAGGAAATTTTTTGATTGTTTTAATACACAAAAAAAGCAAAGTTTTGCAGTATATCGGCAGGATACTAGATCACTTTATTGATCTGATGATAGTAAACCTAGTCCAATAGCTACACTTTGTATTATTAAAGGGGGTGTGTCTAGACTCTCAGTCCCAATATTGCATGGTTGGTGATTATGGAGGAAAATTAAGTTCCTCTGGGTCTCAGAAGAAGGTGGAGGGGAAAGGTAAAAGAATGTCGCCAGGTTTTTGTGATTCATTTATTCAAGTGTATGTTAATACCTGAACGTTCTTGGGATTATGCAAGGTCCACTTCTTCTGTCGGGCAAAGGGCTACATGATAACGATAACAAAAATAATGCTGTGCTGTGACATCAATTAGAATGTTAACATGACAGACAGACACCACAAACAAGTGAACAGTTGCAGGATGCTAGGCCAAGGCATTACAGTGTCTATATAGCCAATGGGTAAACATCTTTGTAGATGCTCTGGACATGGGTCACGAAAATACTGCAATGTATTTTCTAGTCTAAAGCTATCTCTCTTTCTTTCTTTGATGCACAAACCAATGTTTATGTATGTAGCTGCATAAGGTCTCTCTCTCCTTTGTTGCACAAACCAATGCTTATGTATAGCTGCATTAGGTAAAGTGGGGAACTACTGGAATTTCCGAACTAAAAATCTCAGGATATACATAGTTTACTGCTGATGTCATAGTTAAAAACATCTTCAAGTTCGGCCTTAGAAGTTCATAGCGTTTGGAATAATAATGACCCTATGCATGGAATTGTCCCACATTACCTTATATTTAGCTTGGTTTCAGACACTGATCCAGAAATTGTGTAAAAAAAAAATTACACCCATTTTGGTCACTCTCTGTAATTAGTGGGTGAACGAATACCACAATTACGTGCATTACACACTTCATTACTCTAGCTCTCTGTAAGTTCCTGATAGTCACCAACGAGTCTTCCTGTCAGACCAAGTGATGTGGATCTTGTATTGACTTATGAATGTCATTAAATGAGGGGGAGGGAGGGAGAGTAAGGTAAGGCGGGGCAATTTCGAGGGTGGGGCAATTTTGTCATTTTTGATAATCTTTGTTTCTCCGACTAGACTGACTGGAATATCAGTGTCAGAATTGCCCCACCCAGTCCCTTGTAATTGTCCTGCTTTACCTTATGTAACTAACCAGGGTTTCACCTAAGGAGCTTCCCCTCCAAGCAGCTCAACTTCCCCCCCAAACTGACCCAGCTTCCCCCAAGACATTGCCAGCAAATACTTCTAAGTATTATTTTAAGATTTAAAAGCATTTTTGGCTTCACTCTGCTGGGAGCCGGGGGGGGGGGGGGGGGGGCACATCCCCCTCACCATGGCCTTACGGCCACACATTCCATGAGCTTCCCCTCCAAGGTGAAATTCCTAGATGAAACCCTGCTAACTGGCCTGTAATATTGCCTCCTTACCCTAAAGCCATCAATTTCATCAAAACCAGAGGCACCCTGCAAAAAAAAAAAAGTAACCAGTATCCTGCAGTAGCTAGATGATAGAATGGGCTAGCTACCTAGCTATTCCTACACCCTACACATTTGCATGCTAGCTAGCTAAATACATTTTGCTATCGTGACCTGATCATCCCTGCGATGTAAGGACGGAGAGTCTCCTGAAGAATCACTGTTGTAAGGGCTGCAGCTTGCAGACATTTTAGGGCGAAATAATCGTGGAAATGTGTGCGATTTTTTCCTCTTTTCTGCCATATTTGGTTTATTCCTGAGCCACAACAACCAATTTACAAACCAGACAAGTCAGGTGTTATAATTCTAGTACAGCTAGCTAGGATCAACAGCCGCCCACCTGTTAATTATACAGCGTACATGCAGTACACAGGCTGCAAATGGAGGTAAAGGGTCGGCGCCGCCAGACTGTACTGTATATATACTAGACTCTTGTGCGGTCATGATGAGTTCAAGTATTGGCGACAGTGGCAACAGTTATTTTGCTGAAGGAAAATACGAACAAGCCCTAGCCTGCTACTCAGAATCTATAGTGAGCTCTTTTTTACTAAGATATCATGAGAAATATGTAGGGAAGAGATTATCTAGCTACCTTTAGATTTGCTTGCTCACTACTCTAACTTTCATTGAGAATATTAAGCAGGGTTCTGACTAGCCTCGAGGCTAGGTTCTGACTAGTTAGGTTCTGCTTATAGTTCTATTTAGTGCACACCTTTTAGTGCTGGACTTGGTAGGTGGAGTCTGCACCCATATCCTTGATAGGTGGAGTTGTCAATGTACCTTGAAGGGTAACCTGTCATGAATGAGTTTTAGCTTTCCGTGCCACCTTTGCTCCCCCCCCCCCCCCCCCCCCCCCATTAGAGACATCAGATAGATATCACCTTGATTGTGCACTCTAAGTCTAATGTACATGCATCATAGGAGTCAAGTTGCAAAGATGCTGCTCAGTTTACCAACAGAGCACTCTGCTACTTAAAGTTGGGTCAGTGGTCAGAAGCTATAGAAGACTGTCAGCAAGCTCTTCAATTGGATTCAAATCTGGTAAAGGGTCACTTTTTCATGGGACAAGCTCTCATTGAACTTGGTAAATTTGATGATGCTCTCGTTTGTTTGAAAACTGGTAAGCCACAGTATAGGGTTTCATCATGAGATAATGCTATAATTATTTTGAAGCTCATGAACATGCAAAGCAGCAACGAAAGAACTATGGAGAAGACATCACTGGTGCTGTTAGATATGCTAAGAAAATGGTATGTGAGTGTGTACTTATATTATCATACTTACCAGTTTCTTTACCTTGAGTGAAGGAAGGTTATAGTTGAACTTTTGGTTGAGGTAGTGGTGGTTCTTACAACTGCTGTATCTGATATCTCGGCCAAAATGTAGTTAGTACATAATATGTAATGTACCCACTGATTCAATTGTGCCACCTCTTGAAAGAAGGAACCTGTTTCAATATTCTCATGATGAGAATACTCTCTTCCTTCAAGAGGTGAGTGGGAATTATGCTGAACAAGGATTCAGAGCCTATGGAGGTACAACAATGTGCAAGTATGGTTTGTGACATATGAACCCCACATAGTTTTGCCATGTCCATAGCTATTTCATGGGTAGTACTATAGAACTGGAAATTTACATGCATGAAAGTTCACAGGAGACAGTTGTGTGCATGTACTTATCTCCACACACTTGTGAAGAGATAGTGTACCATAAACTTTTCAGTAGTGAGCTTTTCCAGTCCTACAGTAATTGTATACTTACTTGGTTAGTTGCTAGAATGCACATGAGACGGAAGTTGTAGTACTTAGCAATAGCTAATTCTCAAAACTATTGTAGCACTTTTCATTTTTGTATCCTCACATGCAGCGATGGAAAAATTTGGAAGAAAAGCGACTGCAACAAGCCAGTGAGTTTCAAACCTTCTTGGGTGAAGTGCTGAGTCAGCATAGAGACAAGTGAGTTATAGTGCTGTATCTAAGAAAGAGAGATCTTATGAAGATGTTTATCAGACAAGTAGAGAAACTAGAGCAATCTGGTATTGCAGACAGTGAAGGACATAGAGCAAGCTTGGCCAGGATACAGGAAGAATATGTGAGTATGTGTAAGGCACATTGAAAATGTAATTATTATGTGGAACATCATTACTTGAAAACCCTTTATGGCAGCTGTGGTATGATTGTTGTAGGATAAGAGGTGTTCACAGCTTGATAGCCTATTTCAAGAAGTGGACCATAAAAGGAAGGTATAGTAATAGCACTCTTATGGGATTTATGTGTGTATGAACATGGTATATATTTCATTTGCAGTGTAGAGAAGTGCCTGATTACTTGTGTGGGAAGATTAGTTTTGAGCTGATGACTGATCCTTGCATCACCCCCAGTGGGATTACGTATCCTTCAATGTTTTATTTTCCATTGTAATCATGCAGGACCCAACTAACTAGGGGACTATAGATCACCAAGAAGTTGTTCTACTTAACCTTTTTCAACATTAGGTATGACAGGAAAGACATAGAAGAGCATTTGCAGGTGAGTTGCTTTTAGTAGTTTTGCAGCTGCTTTGGAACCACACCTTTTTGGGCTGGGCTACTACTTGCAGAAAAGTACAACTTTAGTTGGTTGGGTTGATTGACTTGCTCAACAGGGAAGACCTTTTATTCCAGGGGTGTATCCACCACTCCGGTTGGTCTGGTTTTCACTGGACCACTTTTATTATCCCATGCCTAGCTAAGTGATTATGTATATATAAAGCACCATGACCTTCAAGAGTCATGAGCACAGTGAAACTCCTTCTGATATTAAAGTAGGGTGAAGCATGACGATCCCACGCATAGGCACACCGGGAGGGGTTTCATGGTATTCCCTTTACATTGAGATTGTTGTGATTTTGTGTGTATGTTGTGCTTAGAGAGTTGGTCATTTCGACCCAGTGACACGTCAGGAATTGAGTCAAGATCAGTTGATCCCCAACTTGGCCATGAAAGAGGTGGTGGATGCATTCATCTCCCAAAATGATTGGGTGGAAGATTATTGAAAATCACAGGGACAAATCATGACACTTTCTGAGATGTTACTTTTTTATCCATGCAGCATAATAATTATTTTAAAAAGTAATCGCGCGCGCCGGCCCTATTATCAGCCACGCCTAGCCTACCGTACCGGTACCATGCGAACGATCATACACAATCATGGCGTTGAATTTCCTGTGACACAATTGTTGATATAGGGAGCTAGTCGATTCGGGCAGTGATGCCAATCTAGAACACATGAGAATCATCTAAGAATCAGCTAGCTTGGTCTAGAGTCAACTGTGATAGGAGCAAACAGATATTTAATGAATGATAGCTCCTAGCTTATAGGTACGTGATAATGAAGAAGTCCAAACTTTACTGCCAACGTCGTTTCTCCAAGAAAAATGTGATCAAGAAGCTGGGTGTCTACAGCACTAGAATATTTGCTGGTCTCGTATGGTGTGGTGTTCTCTGGGCCTTCTTTGTCCAAGATGCTCTACCCAGACAATATGTGCAGTATCTGCAGAGTAAGAACCCCAAGCCGTGCATAATGTCATCACTCGATATTCCAACTGGAGACAGAGACCAGTATCTTAGTTTCCTGCCATCCTCTTGGAACGATAGTATATTCAATGGACAGGATTACCAAGTGGTTGCAGTTGATTCACAGGACAGTAATGATTCATATCAGGTACTGCTAGTACGTCAGAGCTCGATGTGTCGCAATATCTTGGAGTTTAAGGGCTTTAAAGTGCTAACTCCATTTGACGTGAGTGGCAGTGGAGAAGAAACGACCGAAGTTGTCACAGCATCCCTAGGAACTGGTAGTGTTGACATACTTAGTCTGATTTACCCTGACAAAAGCAGTAGTCTATTAAGCGTACCAGTTGGACATTTTTTCGCACTGGCTCTTTTACTAGCATTTTCTTCCATTCTTGGTGTGCTAGCAAAATGGCTCTTGCTACCCCCACTACTGGGCATGATATTAGCAGGTTTCTTGCTTCGAAATCTCCCAGTTGTAGATTTCGCTCGCCATATCAGCAACACTTGGAGTTCTACCATAAGGAACATTGCTCTTGTGATTGTGCTGAGCAGGGGTGGACTCTCTATGGATTTTCAACAGTTGAAAAGGTTGAAGCTGGCGGTTTTGTTACTGGCTTTTCTCCCATGTATTTTGGAAGGAGCACTGGATGGAGTTGTGGGAACATTCTGGCTGAGACTGCCATGGCAATTTGCCTTCACTTTGGGGTGAGTGGTTGTAAGAGCTACGTATGATATGAGGTTATATTTAAGTTAAGGTGGCAGTTCTCTTTACAATGTGATGTAAATTAGTCGAGTTTTCTGTTGACTCAATAATCACTACCAGGGCTTTGATTAGTACACAAGCAGGAATTGTCCTTTTACCAAATTCATCTACATAGCTATGTGATTTCATCAATTTCTCCATCAGTGGTGGTGCCAACGACACTAAGTCTGGAGAGAAAGGGTTATGGGAAAGGAAGTGGAATCAACACGCTTATAGTGGGAGCAGCCAGCATGGATGTTGTCATCTCCATAAGTCTCTTTGGAGTATTTTTGGGTCTAGCTTTTTCTGAAGGTAAGATTGATGTAATGATGTATAGCTATTGTATGACGGAAGGGTTGTATGATTTTGGAATTACTAACCTTATCTGAGAATAAACCTTCGACTGAAATGTCTGGCTGTGCGCTTACTAATAATGTACTGTCTGGCTGCATGCTTTACAGTGTGATTGTATCCCTGACATGTTTCCTTTTGTGGGGAGCCATATAGTAGGCCCAAGATCATAAGATTATGTTTCAAGGAAGTGAAATCATAATTGTAGTGTTGTCTAGTCCATTTTGCAAGCATTCTGCAAACATGTATCTTGTTCTTCCAGAAGCTAACCGCTGGGAGAAAGGGTAGGCAAGCAACTTTATGCTTTCATAGTGCAATAATCCATAGATACACATGCAATTTATGTTGATTCATCAGGTACCCTTATACTGGACATCTTTAGAGCTCCTATTCAAATAATAATTGGACTTTTATATGGAGTAATCTTTGGGCTTCTACTCTGGGTGTTTCCAACCAAGAATTTTGTAAGCATTTCCTTCTTCTAAGTAATGACAAAATTTGAATTATCACTTTCTTGTACAGAAAACAGGATCCAAAACTCGTAATCGTTTTTTTCTGATTTTGGGATTAGGTTTGTTTGCTTATTTTGGCAGCAGCCGTGCTATCCTTGGTGGATCAAGTTTATCTGGTTCTGGAGCTCTGGCAGTATTGGTTCTCTCATTTATGGCTGGACAGGGCTGGAGCAAAGAAGAAAAGGTCATTACACTGGGTGAAAATAAATTACAGGAAAATGGGCTGTATCGTCCACCAGATCAAGAGTGCACTATAGATGCTTAGCATAGAGCATTCTAAGGCTTTCATGGGACTTGTTATAATAAAGATTTTTTATGTAGTTGATACTTAGCTAACTAACTTACTGTGGCATCTTCAAATACCAAACTAAAACGCAACCCTTTGTGAGTACATGTAGCAATAATTTTACTGCTGCAATTTATTATATTTCCTCATTAGAAGCTGGTGTCGCGTGCATTCCTCATTCTGTGGCAATTTTTTGAGCCAGTTTTGTTTGCTCTGATTGGAGCTGCTATTGACCTCAGGTTTATTTCACCTTCGCTAGTTGGTGAGTCAGTTTCCTTGCAACAAGGAAGCTTATGTGATAATTCTAGGGAGGGAGAGATAGCAAAATGTGATTTAAGAAGCTGGGATCTAATTTTCACAAAACACTTAATGACAGTAAGAAGATATGTTTCCACATACTGTTACAGGTAGCAGACGATTTTAAAAATTTCTTCCTATTGTCATCATGATTATCATTTGACAAATATGAGCACTTATACAATGTTTTTTATTTTTATTTTTTATGTATGATTGCAGGACAAGGCATTGGGCTGATAGTGATTGGTCTGTCCCTGAGACTTGTTACAAGTTTTGTGGTGGTGCTAGGAAATGGTTTTAGCTGGTTGGAGATGTTCTTCGTATCCATTGCGTGGATTCCCAAGGCAACTGTTCAGGTGTGTGCAGTAAGACAGTCAGTGGGTGTCCTGTCAGTGTGTACACCTGTAGTGACCAGGGCCAGGGGAACTCTACAAACCTGCGTAAATGAACTTTTTTTGCAAACTTTTAGAGTTGTAGTTTCATTGCTTGATTGCAATAATTTAGAGTATAATTCTTGCTATTTTAGGCTGCCATTGGACAAATTGTTCTGGATATTGCCCAAGAGAGAGGCAGAGAAGATGAAGTCGAAATTGGAAGACAGGTATAGCTAGAAATTTAGTCGGTAAGGGGTTCTTAAGCAGAAGATCAGACCTTTTTGCAGCAGCTAAGTAAGGTGGCTATTGGCATGATCTGATTGATTGCTACTCTCACTAAAAAGTCATGCATATGCTGGAACTTTTATCATCCAATATGTCCCAACCATGATGGTTATGGTCTTATAATCCGTTGTGGGTAGGATGCTGTGCATGCCATGCTGGTAAAATTTCCATTTCAGGTGACTTGTAATTTTTCCATTTGGCTAGGGGGACATCCCAAGCTAGCCAAATGAGATTGGTAAAGGGTTAGTAACCCCTTCGGTTGGTTAGCAAGACTAGTCACATACTGGACCATGCCATAATTCTCTAAATCTATGTTGATGAACTTTATTTTTAGATTCTAACTATAGCAGTGTTGGCTATAATACTGACAGCTCCATTTGGTGCCGTGGCCACTAGCCTATTGGGACCTGTGCTGCTTAGAAAGTCTTCTGAGGAGGATAATCTTTCTGATGATGGTGTATCACAACATGATGATGGATCACAGCATGATGATGAGGTCAAAGTGCAACCACGTGAGAATGCCAAGAATGATAAACTGGAGCACACTGATAGCAAGAAATCTCAACCCGTTGATGACAATGTTGTAACAATTATAGGTAAGTTACAAACAGTATTGGTTCTACAGATCGAATATGAAATCATTATGCCATGATTAATTCTTCAGCTTTGTAACATCAGTATTATTCATTAGATTTTCCAGGAAAGTCTTTTGCAAACAGTGTCCATCCACAAGTGTCAGAAGAAAACCAAGTCAGTGAAGATGACATTATCGAACTTAGAGTTGTGGTCAGTGGGCTTGACCCTCAGCCTGAATAGTGATTTTCAGGCATTAGGAAAATTTCTTTGTTGATTTTTTTTTGAAGCCTTTTATTTATGAATTATTTTATTATCTGATCTCAATTATTTTTTGCTTTTCACTATAATGGTTTACAGTTTTACAATAAGTTTTTAAGTGTTGTGGCCAAGTTAATAAAAATGTAATGTGAGAGTATTCTTGGTGGATATCAGTCTTGAGTCAACTTTGAAGGGCGGGTGACACTCTTCCTGGCACTATCAGGGATCAACTCGACTCCAAATGCTAGTTTATGTGGAGGCTGCTGGCTGTTGTACAGAGAACTGGTTAGCACATGTAAGATGAAGTCAAGGAATATAATTTAATAGCTATACAGACCACATCATTATTATGTAGCTAAGAACATATAGGAAAGGATATTTGCTTTGATAGGCAGGTGTAAAATAGTGGACTCAGAAGTGATCTCTAGATCGTGGAAGATGCTACCAGTTCCAAGCTCTCCCACTGCACCTACTGCCATAGCAAATAACTCCACTGTAACTGGACGGGTCAGTCCTGCTGCCACCTATATACACAGAAGGTAATTAGTGTGTACTGTATGTAGATGTTTACTGACTTACAGCTCCAGGAGTATAGATTACTTTAATGCCAGTGGAAGGAGGGGGTTGCTTGATTTTAAAGTGAGAAAAATTTATCCCTGCATTTCTTAAAATGAACTTATATGTATAGGTATGGCCTTCCTTTAGTACACCAAAGTTAATTTCTCCTGGAATCACTTCAAATCCTTTCAATTTTGAACCACTAGATACTGAAGAACAAGTGAGGATCTTGCGCTGCACTGGTTGCTCCACTGTGGTAAACTGCAAGACCAAGAAATATTTACTTAGTAAATGTCTTTTCTGTAGCTAGCTATCAAAGTGGCCTCGATCTTCTTATGCAAAATGCATGTAACAGTAGCTACAGCCGACAACCTGGTTTTTATTAACTGTAGAGCTATACCTTGAGATTTGGCTCCTCGCCTGGTCTACTGCCCAAAATGGACCTTGGTATGGGAACACTTGCTGCACGTACATTTCCCATAACATTATATGTAACTGTACTGGCATATGTGTCATCAGCAGAGAGAGCGCCAGGTGCAGTCAAGGAAGGCAAAGTGGAGGTATTTGGTGGACTGGGGTTGGAAGGACGTGTCTCAGTGGGTGAGGCTTTTCCTTGAGCGTGGTCGGGAGTGGGATGAGATAGACGTATCTTGCTGTTAGAAGTGGTTGATCGAAATTCATTACGACAAGGAGAGTCAGACTCATCCATGGTGAGGGTGACAGAAGAGGACTGGAGGCTGGACTGAGATGTTGTCATTACCTCCGATAATGTGGGTGGGGCACGGGCCAACTTTGAAGACAAGTAGGGCATGTCTGGAGACAGTAAAGGGAGACACTTTTTACCTTGCTCCCAATGGAAGTAAGGAGGAATGATCTTGTTTCGTAGAGCACTCAGAATATCTGCAGCTTCCTGGAGCTCTGATTTTGAATTCTTAAGGTACTCTATGCCTTCTTCAGAGAGGCCAGGAGGTACAATGGTTTGAGGCTCATCTTTCGGTTTTGTAATACCTTCTTCATACAAGTTAGGAATATCACCAAAGAGATTAGACTCAGCAAACTTCATCCATATATCTTCTGCTAGCTGGATTTCTGATTTGCTTCGATACTCAATGGGTTGCATGCTCTCACTCTCATTTGTCTGCTCCTTGCATTTTCTAATAAAACTGGCTACGAGATCGTGAACTTGTTCTCTTCTTCCATCATCTAATGGTGGAAAGTGAAGAAAACTCCTGTGCTTGTATCCAAGAGGGGCCTCATACACCTTAGGAACAGGTAGTTTTTCATAGGTCCCTATCGATAATCCTGTTCCTAATAATGTACCAAACTTGGGTATCTTTTCGCTCTTGTTAGGTACAGCTGGTTCAGTGATTTCTCCAGTTCTAAGATTGTATGGCACAATTGTGTCTTTTTGGTATGGAACTGTGTTAGGAGAAACTTTGGGATTATGAATAGGCTCAATCACAGTTGTAGAACTTGCACCATCAACCACAGCTAAATCCTTGAGGACAACAGCTTCAGGATCAGACTCAGCCTTGCTTATAATCTCATTCACCGAGTTGTTTTCATGGAGCTGAAATGCTGAACCATCAGAATTCAGAATGAAATAATGTGGATCGAAAGCTTTGTGTTTGACAGGTTTGGGAGCTTGAATTGAGACTCTGCCTTCTGGATTCATGGAAAAAGTGTTATTCAGTCTGTCTTGGCAGTGAAACACCTGATTTTGACTTGTGTGATTAAGAGTGTAAACAGCATCTGCAATGGTGTACAAAGCTTCTCCAGAACTTTTGATGTGAAGATCATAGCTACCCTCTTTGTGTACAGTGTAGGTTCCATTCCTTGAACACACTACAGTAGAGTTGTCTGAAAACAGGATCTTGCACTGTTGTGTATCAATGTCATAGGAGACTCGAGAAAAGCCACTGCATTCCATAACTACATTTGCTAACACTGGGCTTTCTTTTGGATTTTTTGGTGCTGATAATGTGAATCGTGTACCATCTTCAAATTCAGATACAAGAGAATTATCAGGAGAACGGACTATGACAATATTATCTTCCCGTGTGATGTACACCTGCATGTGAATAAAAAAATTTCATAACATGAATTAACTAGGGCAATATTGCAACATTTGACAGCGAGCGAGCAAGGAAGTATTATTCAGTGCTTCGACTCTTTAGAAGATTTGTTTATATGTAACAAGCCTAGAGCCTCTACAACTACTACTATGGCAATGTGCAGCATTGGACTGAGCAAGTGAGCAATCAAATAGGCTCCAGTGCTGTCAGAGACAAGAGTCATGTTAGTGGTCGTTCCAACCTGGAAGCTACTTACATAGAAAGCTGTAAGTGCTTATCACAAGCACTCAAGTAAGCCTAGCATCTCTATGACAAAAGGCTGTAGAAAAACAATCTAGCTAGCTTAATTACAGTTGGAGCATGCACAATATATTTACAATTTCAATGAGTCATGACCTGAGAGTCAGCTCGCTCACTGCGCTCGCTCGCTGAATTAAATTTCAGTACAGTTTGGTCTATAGATGACTGTGCACCAAATAATCCCGCGTGCAAAATATTCCATTATATTATAGTACACCATGGAATGAGATTGGAAACACGTAAGGATCAAATCTAAATGTGTTACCAGCATAAAATGGATAGTTCCAGGTTTACAATTACTATTCTGTAGCTGAAGCATCTCTCTTTTGGAATATGGGAATAAGCATAAGCAAAGGTTAGGACAGCATATTAGTGTAAAGCAGCCCTAAAATTTACAAGGTGCTCAAAATCATAGCAATCTTGAATGCCAGACTTTCGCTACTTGATCAAAAAGCCTATAGCCTCTGTAAATCATGTATTTACATACCACAAAGTTTTTTTCCTGCTATATATTAATCTTTCCAATCCTGTATAGCTAGCGATTACATACAAGACTTACCTCTTTGGTTACTGGGTCAGTAGTTGAAAGGACATGAATTGGTGTCAGGGGTACTACTACTGGTTTCTCTTTCTTGTTGCTACCTTCAGAGGTATTTGCATTCTCGCCATCACAATCAGTGAGGCTTACACCTGTAGCTGATCCTTCTGTAGTTTCTGGTTTCTTGATTTCTTCCTCGTGTTTCATAAGGTAGCATTCTCCAGCCGGAGTTGTCACAACCCAAATACTATCTTTTTCTTTTTGTTTCTTAACAGTTTCGGAAAAAGTGACTTTAGCAGCAGCAGAAATGGTTTTAGAGGCTCGAGATGAACGAGCAGGACTACTACCTGCTTTTTTCTGTTCAGCTGCTGCAATGGCATTCTTGAACAACGTCACTTCCTTATTAGAAGCGGAATGATACTTGCTTCCATCAGCACACAGGATGATGAAGGACCCATCCCTCATGCATTTGATAATAAATCCCTGTGGATGATAATAGCGACACCTTTCATCAGTTATAGACTTGCTTAATCGTGTGGCTGTACCCGGGAATGAATATTTCTGTTTGATGACCACACAGGCATCACTTCCATCCATAATGGAAGGATCTGAATCAGCATTGACCAAAGTCTGACAGCTTACCTCCAATCCAAATTCTGTGCTGAGGAAGAGTTGCTGGTACTTGTTATTCCTGATCACAGTTTCACATTCACGCTTATGCTTTGCCTTTGCTGCTTCCAGCAACTCCTTTCGTTGTGCGTCAAGAGCTCGCTGCTGTTGCTCTAACAGCTGCTGCTGTTGTTCTTGTTGTTTTTTGGTGAGCTTTGGAGAGGGAGTAGCATGCTGTCGTGATCCATCAGATGTGTTAGAAGAAATATCCAACATTAAAGGCTGTTGCTCAGGGATGGGGATATCCATGATTTTTCCATTAGCCATGGGTCCATAGTGGCTACAACTGAGACAGAGCGAGTGCTTGAATTTTGCTTGTAATAAAGCATTTTTAAGTCGTGGCGGAAGTTTTGGCAATGTATTGCTAAGTGAAGATGAAGAGGATGTTTCCATTTCTGATTCATTTTCTTGATTACAGCTATCATCATCGCTGCTAGTGTCACATTCGACTTGGATACAGCTTACCTTATGCCCATTGTGCAGTAATGTTACTTCACTTGGGAATGTGCCATCCATTGCTACATGTCTGACACATCGTATTATAGCTCCATCCCCTGTGAATACCGTGGTGTGGTCAGCTTCATTCAATAGCACCACATCTCCCATATCATACCCCGTGAATAGCTTTTCCTTCTTCAAGTCGGGTATTTCAACTTCAGTTGGTTGGATATTTATATCTGGTGAATGTGGGGACATGGTAGCAGCAGCAGCAGCTTGGCCTTTTTTTGATGGAGATTTGCGAGGGCTTGTAGGAGACTTTTGAGGACTTGCAGACTTTCGAGGACTTGTAGGAGACCTTCGAGAACCTGCTGAAGACTTCAGAGGACTTTGAGGACCAGAAGGAGACTTATTGATTGTAATGTTCTCAACTGTAGGAGTAAATAGTTCCATTCTCTTTTGGTTGTTTATTGAAGTCTTTCTTTCTTCCTCCAAGGCTTTTTTCTTCAGCTCATATTCCTTTACAGCATCATCAACTGTTTGGCCGTATCTTGCAGTTATGTGATGAAGAAAGTTCTGAAAGCCAACTCGAGTGTGAATATGGGATGATGAAGTGTATGTGTGTACAGGTGAGTTATCAAAGCCTGTATGAAGGACTAAGATCACAGATTCACTGTGCTGGTGCTCAAATATCTCCATATACGGATGTGTAACTTCTAGAGAAATTAGCTTCTGTAATAAACTGTTCAATTCGAACATTTCCAATACGGAGTAATCAACAAGCCTGTGCTGAGGTTCATCTAGTTCCAAAGTATAGGAAGTTATTGTAGGTGGCATATCTGAGACACTTGGACTGTTTTGATTCTCATCAGAAATAGGTACAATGCTTTTATCCTTTGAGATGATCTTAAGATTGAATGGATGGTCAAAAAGCATAGGGGTCATGGAGGGCTTTATATAGTGATGCCTTTGAGGGGCGGAAGCTGGCTGTAGATTCATATTCTCCAGAGATAAAACAATAAGGGCAAGATTGAAACTGGCAGGTGTGAAATCTTCTGAATCAGTGCTCTTAAAAGTATCATTCAGAGCATGAATTTGAGCTTTTAGATAAGGAGTGCTGGATGCTTGAAGCTTCAAAAGTGAGTTATGGCCTGCTAATCCAATAACCCTTTCTTCAAAGTAGGCACTTGATCTCTGAATGTTAATATTTCGCTGTGCCATTTCATCACCATAGGATATGATGATCTGTTTGGGTACTTCTGTTATTTCTATTGTAGTAGTTTCCATGCCCTACATTTAATATAAAATTGAACTATGGGGATTTAGGTCCTTACACTGTGAAGACTCTACTATTAGAGCCTAAAAGCCTAGATTTTATTGGTCGAGGTGTCTACAACTAGCCTCGTCCCCAGGGTTTAAAATTTGCGGAGGCAGACAAAAGAGCCTGGTGCCCACTGTTTGTGCATGCACCAAAAATTCCTCATGATTCAGTGAATTTGTAATCTCTCAGTAATCTTTGTGATGCGTGACACAATACTGCTGAATCAGCACTGCAGCAGACAGCTATTATAGCTCTAGTTCATTTTATGTACCAGTTCTTCTTTGCAGACGGTGTTTGTTTTATGCCTTATCTCAGTCACCTAGTACTGAACAAGGAGCAGCAGCAAGCAATTCTCTCCATTCGTTTGTTTGTTGGGGAATAGTGCAGAGCTGAGGCTGTGATCATCTCCTCTGGCTATAAGGGAAAGCGGCTGAAATTCTTGCCACTATAAATAGCTTTAGAAGTGCCAGTCTTATCTTCTCTTCTCCAGAGAATTCCATCTTTCTTGGTATCTTATAGCACATGCTCATACATGCTATGATATCCATAAAGTGTAATAGGCGTGAATTTTACGTGAAATTTTTGGCGCATGCACAAACAGTGGGTACCGCCTCCGCATTATTTTTGAGCCTGGATACGAGGCTAGGTGTCTAACGTGTTTAGATTATAGAGGCAGTGTGCATGCGCATGTAAAGCATTCGCTGTCTCAGTGTTTCAAGTGCTATAGGATTTGCCATTTTGATATCTGATGAATTACGTAGAAACTTGCATGCTACAGATTACTGTTAAATGTATCTTCATTTTTGACCACACCCATGGATTGATATAATGAAGGAGCATAACATGTATTCTTGGAAGCAACGAGAAAGAATGCAGGGTAAATGGTTCATGGTTTGTAAGTCTAGACTAGAGTCTAAGTAAATATATGCTGCATGCAGCACCTGCCCTGTGTCTGCGGTCTGCAGGATGTAGATGCTTTATCCTATACTTAATGCAAATATTGCTACTGTATTGCTATGCCACTACATACCAGCTGTTCTTTATCTTCCTCAGATAGGTGCAGATAGTTCATCATGTTTGCCAACTCTGAGGCTATAATTGGATTGATGGCAATACTGGCATTAGTGTCTACGTCTGTAGTTGACCTGGATAATTCAGTAGCTCCTTCCTGAGGGGACAATGATAGACCATCAGAACTACCCAGAGCAGCTGGAGTTGACTCATAATTACCTTGTTTGTTTTGTTCATATTGTTAGTACTTAGAATAGGTTCAATTCTGCTATGTTCATTGATACTTAGTGATACCTATAGTTAATATAATAGATTATAGATCGTAACAAATAAATAGTTTCAATTACTTGTTCAACCATGGCATGCAGTAGTGATGGTGTAGTGATATTTTCTTCTGGAAGGGCTTTCAAAATATCGTGATAGTGCCTCATATCCACTACAGATTTCTCATGCTTTACATCAGTTCCTTTGCTGAATATTATAATACAGCTATTATTAATTAAAACAATTATATAACACTCATAACAATCACCTTAGGTCGACTTTGGATTCAACTGACCTGCAAAGTAGCCATTTGTCAATCTCAATCATTATAATAGTTATAGTCATTTGACTACCTTGTGTCAGCTTTGATTTTCTCACTCTCCTTCTCTTTCTCTTTATCCTGCCTTCATAAAAAATATGAGGTATTATTCTGCATATAAAGTATTATAGCTATACTAGGGTATGCTCATTTTTTAGAAGCATTGTGTACCCCATGCCTAGACTGGTCATGGGGTTGAAGCATTTTTTCCCTCCTTATCCAGGCCCCACTAACATGATTAGTGTGTGGCCTCACTGTCACTCATAATGATGCTGTACATACTTGTTGCCATTGGATGTAGGAGTGCTGCTCTCTTCCTTATTTTCAGTGCTGAATGGCAATGGAGGAATACTCAGGACATCAAGATAGCTCAAATAATGCTGATATTGAGTGTATTTTTCTAGCAGGGCATAGACACCTTTAGCAACTTCATCAAAAATATCTTGGTAATATTCAACCTGTTATGTAGAAAGCAAAAGGATTCTATAAGACAATACTACATTATTTTAATAACATACACTTTTTGCTTCATTTTCTGGTGGTGTATGACTCTTTAAAGTAACACAAATCCTAGCCATATCCCTCAATACTGACTCATTGGGGGAACTCTCAATGGACTTGTCTATATTGTGCCAAAATTCTTTCAACGCTTGATTCATAATTTCATCTTCAGTAGGTTCAACCACTTCACCCTCTTCTATGTCGATAGCTACATGTATTATGAAATAACAATAACATCAACAGCAACAACGATTTGCTGGTCCTTACATTTCTTTTTGGCAGAAAGAGATATGGAAGGACATTCACTTCCCACTATTCTCACTAGAACATTGGAAGCAAGCTTCACAGAAGTAAGGAGCTCAAAGAGTTGGGCTCTATGGAATCCTGTCATGATGAAATAGCAGTCAGGTCCATCATTAGGTTCATCATCTACAGTAGAAAAATGTACAATATTTTGAAGTATTGAATTGTATTTCTTCTAGCAGCTCTTTTGTGTCTGTAGCTAATAAGCTACCAACTTAAAGGTTGGCAGCAATAATTTGACTTACTAAGATACTTAGCTTCCAGGTCTTCCTCTCCTCTCTTTTTCATTTTGGTTGGGGGTTTGGTAGGAATGGTAATGGCACCAGCCATGTTGTCAGGAATAGGTGTCTCCTTACCCTTCTTCCCAGCTATTACCACATCAACAATGAAGAAAAGACAACTATGCTGCTATAGCTAACTTACTTAGTACCTTAAATTATTTCTTAGGAAAGGTACCTGCTTTGCTTGTACGTCCACTTCCTACACGTTTTCCACTTCCTGCACGCTTCTTTTTCTCCCCTTTTTTAAACTCTGTTTCTGATCCCTGTACAAGCTACACATGGTAATATAATTATGGTTCAGTCTCACAACTTTAAATTATACCTGTGTTGATTGATCCCGCTCTGCAATATCTGAAGCTCTTTTTTTGCAGACAACATACTTGATCATTCTAGCAAACAGAGACGGAGGAATTGGCTCTTCTGAACTCATGGCAGTTACCATATGCTCACATACCTAGAAATATATCATAGTAGTCATACCTACATCATCATCAAGAGTATACTGCCTGCATTGTATTACTTGGATGTGCATTGGCTTATTTAGAGAAATAGTTGAGCCTAATTTGCTTTTTTTCCCACCACCTCCTGCTGGTTGCGCTAGAGTTGCAGACCGTTTCACATCGTCCTGAGCCTAAATACCAGAAATGCATAATAATAGATTCTTCTAATATGGGAGGATAATCATTGAAATGTCTCCCACTGTCTCTACAAGTCCAAAACTTACTATTTGTAGTAAATCTTGTTTGCTATAATAGATAAATCTCCTTCGATTCCCCTGCCTGATCACACTTCCCAGAGCTTGTACTTGGACTTCTGCATCAGCATTCTCAGGCACAAGAAAGATCAGGTATGGGCTCCATGTATCCTTATTAAATCAAAGCAGTTACTGTGATAACCTAGTACCTGTGTTAGCCAATTACGCAAACTTACGTCATTGGTTATCTCGTTTATCAGCGCTTCATCCCAACTCGTTTCATCAACGGCAGCTTTAGCGCCTTTCTTATTTTTGGCCATGTTCGGTTTGCCTCCAGCTCCAGATGGTTGCTAAGTAACGGAAGACCACGTGCGCGTGCTCGAGCATCTCAATTCGAACTTTGACCTTAAAATATCCGAGGCAAGCCCAGAGAACTCCACTTGATCGGTCACCTTCCCACATATCTGATTGATGTTGTGCCCATCTCCTGTCATAAATTAGGTAAAGTAGCTTGTAGAGATATGATGGTCATTGCTCACAGTACTTTAATAGAGTAGGGCTGGATCCATGGACTTGCCCACATATAAACTAGGAGACCAATCAACACATAAACATGTAGTTTGATAATTGTACTAACTACTCAGCAAATGATATGTTCACAGTTAGCGTAGTTGATTTTTAGTTCTATGGTGTATAGCATCAATAACCCACAGCAGTGGGTAGGCGCCCTTTTGTTATAAGCTAGTTAGAGATACCTTAACAAGTGCTTCTATAACCATCAGGCTGTGCAGGCCGGGCAAGAAACGTATGGCTTCCAGAATCACTCTTCCCACTTATTTAAGAGGAATGTTAGTTGCCAGGATTTGTATTCGAATCAACTGTATTTATGACTTTGAAGTCCATATGTCCAAATGTCATAGTGTGTGTGTGTGTGTGTGTGTGTGTGTGTGTGTGTGTGTGTGTGTGTGTGTGTGTGTGTGTGTGGTGGTGGGAGGTAGCACCTAGTTAGGTGAACTTTATTGTGGATATATAGCTAGTGGTCAAGAGGTTAGCCTTGCAGAATTAGTAAAGAGGATGCTATGTCCTTCAAAATTGGTTGTATGCTGAGTCAGCAATATTTGTGGCCCCTGCAGTGTGGTGCTATCCTTTTTTGGGGATCAGGCTGGTAGCTGCAAGTCACATGATATGAGAATGCAAGACGAGAGGCGAGCTCATCTCACTTGGTAGTAATGGGTAATAATTAATGTTTAACAGAGAGACTGGTGTTTGAAATTTGAAATTTGGCCAAGAATTGAGAAAGTTGTAGCAGTTATAGTGAATGACCTAGGTGCCGGGTGAATGCAAACAGACTTAGGGGAATAATGACCCAAGGAGGAGGGTGCCCGTATAAGGCAGTCTATGCCTGTGGGTAGGCATCTGTGCATAGGAGGATAGCCTGGCCTGACTACCTTGCAGATGTGGTTAAGAAGACCTACATACATATGAGGGATTCAGGCTCTGGGAGCATGCTTTCTTGTCCCCACATGTCCGGTGTCTCATCCTTTTTAGCTAGCAGGCGGAGCTCTTCCTAGAGGGTATCAATGGTGTCTAATAGATCCTTCCACTTGGTCAGTACCTTTTCCAATTATCTCTGCCGCTGTATCCACTGTCATGAATGACAGCCCATGGTCTGTTCCCATCATTCACGCTGTGAACACTTGAGAATGATGGTTCTGTTATCTTGTGGCAATGACCCAAAAAGGTTGGAGGGTGGAGGTCCAGTGCAACTCCAGTTTGTCTCTCTTGAGTGGCCTGAGCATGCTCAGATAAAGGAGATCAGATTTGCATCTGTATAACAGAACACAATGCCGTTAGGCTGTCACACACACAAAAGTGGAGCAGTAAAAAAATCTGATCCCTGGACAATGAAAGTTAATCACTCTCGCTCTTATTCGTCATGACCTTTGTGACCTTCTAGTAGTTTCTAGTTCTTAGTCATGTGATTCTTTGATTTCTGTGATTTCTAGTTTTATACTGGTTTCCTGCCAGCCTGGCCTATCCCGCCTTATAACAAGGCTTGTGTCCCATTAACATTTAACATTCATTGATACCAAGAATTTGTCCTTGTACAGTGAGAACTGTGTCTCTGAACCTTTTTCATTGCCAGAGGTTTGTATTTTTATAGGGAACCTGATCACCACAAGCATAGCCACTGATTATTTTTATACTTTTTTCATTCTACCTAGTGAGAAGGCCAGCAAGTATGTACTGCCTACACTGGATGCTACCAGTACTGTTCGTTCCTAAATCTGACTGTGCATTCGTTCTGCAAGAACAAATGCTAGTGATCTTGTTATATCTTCTGTCATTCTTACTCGAGCGTCGCCCCTGCATGCTATGTATCATTATCTTTGTTATTGCAATAGTTGTGCTCTGTTACAGTGGAATTACACAGTGTATATTTTGCAACTGGTGGTTTACAAACTTTTTCTCGTATTCTTGTGAATCTAGTTGAATTTTTTTTGAACTACATACTTTTTATGATTAGCTGTGCATTATTCTTATCATTTTCATAGCACTTTATAAATAATCACGATCTTTGTACAGTTATACATGATGATATGATCACACATAGCTGGCCCTGTATATTGAATTCTAGAAGTCACCATTTTCTGTGATTATGTAATCTGCTCTGCTAGTATGTTAAGGCAGTCAGCCAATGGTTACACCATCTTATTAGTTCATGAAGACATTGAAGTTGATTTGCAGATGCCTTTACACGTGGAGGAATGTGGAAGTGTTGGGGAATTGCTAGCTATTACTTTCTTGGAACTGCGTAATTTCTATAAATGCTACAAGAAGCACTTCTTTAAGGGTGCTTGCAACCCTCCGCCCACGCATGGTTGCTAGGGGAGTATAACTCCAGAGCTGTTTAGAGCAGCAATAAGCAAAATATAGTACCATGTCACTACCACACACACCAAAAATTTTAAATATTGCCTAATCTTCATGGGTGCTATGAACGACTTTGCTAATGCCTGTAATTCTCAGGAACTGTTCGACTTACTTGGATAATTTTTTCTCTCAGACACCTTCTATTTGTATACTACAACATAACATTGAGTTTTTCTGAATTTTAATATTAATTTTTAGTTTATTCTTATTTTTTCATGCCCGACCTTGTGATTTGAGAAGTCTAAGCTAGATATAGAAAAAAACTGTTACGTTGATCACCTTAACTTATGAAAGCTGCATGCAAAAAATGAGCTGATTCGAACCAGTGATTCCTGAGATGTACGAAGTAATCAAAATTTTATGGTTCAAGGTATTTTAGCCACACCATGCCCCACCCCCTCTTAATAACTAATACATAGTGTGTAGATTGATCCTATCTGAAGATAAGACTATAAAATTATCTGACTAGCTGCAGTACAAGTGCAGGACAACCGTTTCAAATTCTAGAAATAGAAGCACGGGCGTTGCTATTGCAAGCACCCTTAATGTTAGTTCTGTAACTAAAAAGTAATCACCTATCTTGAATATGGCTTCTGTTTGTTTCAAAAATGCATTCCTTGAATCTAACTTACAAAGAAATTGATCAAGTTAGAGCATGCATGGGTATGGTTTTGACCGACAATCTTGCGCGTGATCGGTTATGCGCATGCACAGTTAATGAATGTTAAATGTGGGACACAAGCCTTGTAACGAGGCAGGATATGCGTATAAGGGCAGGCTGGCAGGAAACCAGTACTCCATGCTTAACGTGATCTAAGCTTTAGTCTCAACTTTCATGGATATGAACAGGGTTGTCCCCCAAGAAAAAAAAGTAGAGCAGTAAATTGTGTCATACATTAAATTTAACCAAGAATTTGTCCTTGTACAGTGAGACTGTGTCTCTGAACCTTTTTCATTGCCAGAGGTTGTATTTTATAGGGATATCTCTCATAAGCCTCTAGGAGATTGATAGCCACAAGCATACCTTCCATTTATTTTTTTTCATTCTACCTAGTGAGAAGGCCAGCAAGTATGTACTGCCTACACTGGATGCTACCAGTACTGTTCGTTCCTAAATCTGACTGTGCATTCGTTCTGCAAGAACAAATGCTAGTGATCTTGTTATATCTTCTGTCATTCTTACTCAAGCGTCGCCCCTGCATGTTATGTATCATCATCTTTGTTATTGCAATAGTTGTGCTCTGTTACAGTGGAATTACACAGTGTATATTTTGCAACTGGTTGTTTACAAACTTTTTCTCACATTCTTGTGAATCTAGTTGAATTTTTTTTAACTACATACTTTTTTAATTAGCTGTGCATTATTCTTATCATTTTCATAGCACTTTATAAATAATCACGATCTTTGTACAGTTATACATGATGATATGATCACACATAGCTGGCCCTGTATATTGAATTCTAGAAGTCATCATTTCCTGTGATTGTGTAATCTGCTTCAAGGCAGTCAGCCAATAGTAGCAATTAGGTTCACCATCTTATTAGTTCATGAAGACATTGCGGATGACTGTTATTAAACCTTCACCTCTTGGCTATTGAGGAATGTGGAAGTGTTGAATTGCATGTGAAATCGTCTTCCCTTCATGTGATGAACACCCAGTTCCCAGCCCTGAATAATTATCACCAAACAGCTTTTGGAATGGCTCAATTTTCTTATCACTAAAATGAGCAGTGCATGCAAACAATCACTACTGCTTAGTTACTAACTATTACTTTCTTGGAAATGCGTAATTTCTAGAAATGCTAAGAAGCATTTCTAGTTCTTTAATTTGTAACTAAAAAGTAATCACCTATCTTCTATGGCTTCTGATATTTTGTTTCAAAAATGCATTCCTTGAATCTAACTTACAAAGAAATTGATCAAGTTAGAGCATGCATGGGTATGGTTTTAAGTCATTTGGTTCAATAAAAAAGGCTTTGCTCCTCTGGGATCACATTGAATCAGCTCTGAAAACTCTCTTCATTAACTTTGCCTCCAAGGAATACAGTAGCTAATGAGTACTCCAGATGATTCAGCTATTCAGCCTGCATTGGGCGATAGAACAGACAACTCTGCAGCCACTGGCGAGGTATACCTTGTTACCTATTCTACTATGTATGCATAAAGTGCATTATTATACTGCATGCTACCTGTGAATAAGTAATAGTTATAGCATGCCTTCGAGGGCTGTATGTGATTTATCACATGAGCCCGAGGGCAGCTATTAGCTATTTTCGTAAAATTTTTTATAGGTCATGAGTAGCTATAAACCTGAAAGTCAGTTTTTTTTATTATTAGCAGATGAGTAACTGGTATGAAATTTATTTCAGGACATGAAAATGTGCAGGTTTGCTGTATAGCTACTGACTTTTTAGCCACTTCTTTTTGAGTCAGAGTGGAGCAGAGTTTCATAGCCGCTACATTATTATGTTGGTACCATAGAACTGCACTGTGGATACACTGTTTTTCTGTACTTAGATTAGTTTGATTTGGTTGCTTGATAAAATGCAAATTCAACTGACTGTGAATTAATCCATGACCTGCACAATAGTAGGACTTGCGCATGTGGGTACTACATTTAGTGTAGCTACTTGGCTCAAAAAGCCATCAATATTCGAGTTTTACGTTGTTTTTGGTAATTAGATTCCATTGTGTTAACGAATGGCTTCATAATTAATTGAGAGTACTAAAGTTAATGATTTCAAGTAAATTTTACTAGCTAATAATGTGGCTACATGGAAGCTACACTGGCAAAATGCATATTGATTTGTTCCATGAAAAGATTATTATTTGATGCGTTTATTTTTATCCCCTAAAAAAGTTTGGATTATTTGGAGTCAGTCTAAGAGACAGGTTTCATTCCATGCAAGTTAATCTTGTGCTGCAGACAAAATATCAGAGTCGAAATATGATCTTTAGCTAATATCTAGGTATTTGCACACAATAAAAAGTGGCCAATTATGCAATTAATTTCTGAATTCCGACAGATAATTGTTGCTGTAAATTGATAGTCATAGTTATAGCTCTTCTTTTTTCTTTACTTTGTCAGTACCTTGGAAGAATGTAGCTAATGTGTAGCCTCGTCCCCAGGCGATTCCACGCGCAATAATAAGCTTATTATTGCGCGTGGAATCGCCTGGGGACGAGGCTAGCTAATGTGTACATAGCTAGTAGCTGTATATTTGGAGGAGAAATAGTACATGTGGCTATGCATCTTCATGCTACCCGGAGTTATATACATTGTGATTGTTCCTCACCACCTTTCCTTTCTTCTTCTTCTTCTTCTTTCAGTGTAGCTATAAAGAAATTATCATCTCTTCAGAGGATACTTGTAGTCCACTGAAAGGTTCTTTATCAGAGGTTCTACTGATTATACCCTAACAAATTAATAATATGCTGGCCATGCACTTATGATATTGTATTAATGCAGGGTGCTCCAGAAAAAACATCTCTCACTCAGGTAGATCAACACTACCAGCACTAGCTATTAGCTAATAGTGGGAAAAATTGACTTGTGAATATGTTTGCCCAATCTAAGCTGCAGCTGCTCATATGTGTGTGTGTGCACCATCAATATTACCCAACAGCATTATTTTGCCAAATATCACTCACCAAATTTATTATAATCATTAATAAGATGTTTTATGTGTGGAATGTGATGACTGCATGCAGGATCATGATTGTCCAAGAAGTGATAAATTGGAGGCCACTGTCATTGAGGTGAGATATGCAATGCTCTATACAGGGAGGAACATTTATATAATTATTTTGTTTTAGGCCATTAAAGAAGGGGATGTAAAAACGGTTGAGGAGTGGATAAAGATAGAATCCGACCGACTTAATGAGATTGTTGATGACAGTGAAAAGCAAGTGCAGTCGGGATACTACCATTGCTTGATGCGTAAGGGAATGACAGCACTGCACTATGCAGCTCTTTACTCGAAGAAAAACATTGTAGAAGCTCTGCTGAAAGCTGGTGCAGGTAACTAATATTTTCCTATTTTGACTACAAAACACTAATTGACTTGTTAAAAATTCATTAGCAGAAAGTGGAAATTGTCACTTAAAAACATATAATAGATCTATATGGTACAGGAATTTTACTCAAACGTTTTAAATGGAATAGCATTCATAGTTCACCGTCCAGAATCCTAAATTTAATAGTCCAATTCATTATATTCTACCAGTCATCTCTTATGGTAACAGATACTATGTAGCTTATAGTTGTGTCATGATTTTTGATCATGAATCCAGATCCTGGAGTCAAAAATGCTGAAGGAGAGGATGTAATACTTTTTTCCGTTCAAAATGATAATGATGACTCAGCAATTGCTGATGTACTATCTTTGATATTCCGACAGAAAAGGTAATGATTATGGCAACTGCAAACTAAATCCTATCCATTCCTTCGTCCAATATGACACAAATGGCTTGACACTGAAAAAAGAAGAAGAAGAAAAAAAGACCCCCCTTTCTATTAATTTATCTACTGTATGTAAAAATTGAAAATCATGCAGGAATCACTCCCTTAATGTGGGTAATAAGCGTCAAGAGACTCCTCTGTATTTTGCTGCAATGAAGCATAGACCTAAAACCATTCGTCTACTACTGAAGCATGGAGCAGGTATATTATTCCTGTGCATAGCTATACATAGCTAGTATATAGGTTAGGTACAACATTCAAGGCATTCACACATATAATATCAAAGAACAACTCTATCCCACTCCTAGCTAGTGTACTACAGTGCTTCCCATGTGAAAGCTATGGACATATTATTTTATTTGATCTAGACCCTGAAGTTAAAAGTGAGAGTGGAAAGAATACATTTCATATAGCATGTCAGCACATTGATGAAGACTCAGAAGCTGCTGAAATCGTAAAACTATTGTTACATAAAAGGTAAGCATTCACAGTCACGCGTTTATCCCTATTATCTCTGACAATGTTATTAATACAGGACCCCTTCTCTCGATGAAAGGGAAAATGTTCACCACAGGACTCCTTTGCATTTTGCTGCCAGAAAGTTCATGGCCAAAACTATGCGTGTGCTAATCAAGCATGGAGCAGGTAGATTTCTAGCCTGTCTTAATTTTCAGATAAAGTAGGTACCAAATAGAGTTGGAGCAAAAAAGAGCTGTGGCATTATAGCATAATGCACTTGCGTATAGAATTTTGCTAGCAAGTCTTTAAATACGATTGTGGAAGAACATTTATTAGGAGGGTCCATTAGTTGTAATTTTGAGTGGAGTACTGTATAATCATAATAAGATTGTGTTTACTGTGAATAGATGCCACTTTGAAGGATAATGGCAAGTGTCCTATCCATGTTGCCATCTCAACCACAAGCAGCACTTCATTTGAGCGCATGATGGCTTGCCTGCGTAGAAAGTAAGCAGTGTTTACTATACCTAGTGATGGGGCTCGGGTGACATTAGACCTGGTCTCTTGATAATACTATAATATGTTTATTGGTATATCACAGCATTGAGGAGAAGGAAGGTGATGGTCGGACTATCCTGCATCTGGCAGTGATTCAGAATAAATTGGAATATGCACGAATCCTCATGGACAAAGGTTATGAAAGTGAGTTTGTCCCGCAGTCATGCACTATTTATTTCAGTTTTAAATTAATTAATGAATTAACTAATTAGTACGTCAGTTGATCGTTATTAATCAACCAATTAATTAATTATAGTTCATTAATCAACCAATTAATTAATTATAGTTCATTAATCAACCAATTAATTATTTTAATTTCCTAGGACTACGTACAATCAAGGACAAGTCAGGAAAGTATCCTATTGACTATGCATGTGAACAAATTTCACCTGATTTTGAAGAGATGGTGCAACTGCTATACACAAGGTGACAGTAGGAAAAGAGGATGAAATATCACATTTGAGAGCTTTAAACTTTATTGCAGTGCAAACAAGTACAAACCATGGGAAGTGACTCCCTTACAAAGAATAGCTCAGAAGAATGACCCATCCTTGCTTGAAATTCTCCTCAGATATGGAGCAGGTACATATCTATAACCAATCTGTATGCTTATAGGTTTTTTGTTGGTATAGGTTCACTGTAATAATTAAAAATTCCATGGCTATAGCTACTTGCATGTATGAAGTGACCTTCACCAGTAGTATTTGAACTAAAAATAGCTCTAGGTTTGTGTCATTTGCTTGGCCAGATGGTAACTCTTTCAGCAGTCTTAGTGTTGCCGGTAGTAATCTTGCCGGTAGTAATCTTGCCTTACACTATTTTAATTGCAGATCTACAACAGAAGACATATGGGAAACGTACACTAATCCACTTTGCAGCAGTCTCAGAAGAGGGATCAGATGAAGGGTTTGAAAAATTGATTGAACTTTTAACTACTCATTCAGAACTGGTGAAGAGACCTCTGTAAGTTGGACTTGAAGGTTCACCCTTCTTTTATTTTTATTTTTAATTAAAGTCATGTCTACCATGCAATTACATGGTAGAAATAATTATTTAGTGCACACACTTATAAATATTTTTCACTATACAGATCAATTCCAAAACAAGTATAGCTACTGAATGCATGCATGTCATATAATTATTTTGATTTTTCATGTACAGGGACATCAATGACAGAGATGAGAAAGGAAATACTGCACTGCAGCTTTCATTGCAGAACAGAATGTTTTCAAGAGTTCCCATTCTGCTAAGGAAAGGAGCAGGTACATACTCCATATACTAGCTATTCTATAGCACTCTATGTGAATGCAGCCGTAATTATAAGTCATACTTTCAGGATATAAGGGGGATCAGTCAGGGCCCCGGAAGGCTTTTGGTCCCCCCTTTTTGCTTGCCCCTCCCTCTCCTCTTGCCAATCTTGACCAAAACAAACTACAACTTTTTATGCAGTCAAAGTCTATACTTAGCATTAGGCATCATTATAATTATAATTGTAAACTTGTTCGAAAATAAACACAAGTACGTACAATCCAGATACAGGATGCATGATAACTTGTTTTGTTTTTTGTTTGTTTGTTTGTTTGTTTGTTTGTTTGTTTGCTTATTATTGCTATTGTTTTTTCAGATCCTTCTATTCCTAATGATGTGATGAAGAACAGTTTGCACATTGCATTTGAGAATTGTGCTGGTGGAAGTGTTATCAGAGAGCTTTTAGAAAAGTGAGTGGAAAATTTGTTAATTAAATAGAGAAGAGAATATAGGGCTTACAGACCCCTGCTCTTGAGCCCATTAACAAATTGCTGTTCTAGCTACTCTTTGCCGGGCGTTAAGAAATCTATACCTACTTTGAGAGTGCTTGCTGAATTAATTATAGCAGCTGCTTGTTAGGCAACAAAAGGAAACTCCCTTAAAGGCCTGTGTTTTCTAAAAGTCTTTATCTTATTCAGAGGCCCAATACTTTCTCTTTAGGTGTCATGATATTGATGCTATGAAGGATCAACATGGCAAGATCCCTATTCAGTATCTGAATCGCGGAACTCCACTCTCAGCGATAAAAGCTGTGGACCACATCACTCCAGCAATAACTAAACCAGTCAGTCTTTAACATGCATAGCATTCTAAGATCTATCTGCTAAGATTTATCAGGATAATTCAATGCTAGGCCCTTATTTTCAAGTAAGAACACTATTGAATATATTACTAAGAATTTAACCAAAGTGTGTACTTGCTAATAAAAGTGTTGCGCTGTTGTCATCTTCAGGATATAAAAGAGCTTTTCAGCATTATTCACAAAGGAGATTCACACGAACAACGACTCTTAATGCAAATTGAGGGAGCAAGGTTTGGAGCGCAGCAATTGTACGTGGAGGCAGGGCTTATGAGTTGTCAGCAGCATTATTATCACTCCAAAGAAAAAAAGAATGATGACAGTCAGGTTTTGGAGGTTAGCATTAGATTTTAACAGTAATTTAATAGTTATTTATTATTAATAAATGGAAGACAAAAATCAAACAGTCAGACAGCAAAAAAGGAAAAAAAAAAGAAACTGTTGTGGCAGCATATTATTACTATACATGGTTCAGTGTGCTATAGTACATAAAAGGAAAGAACATTATTAGTTCCAAATCCTTAAGAATTCCCTTGATATTAACTGTAGTTCACTCTAGAATTTATTTTCCTTTAGTTTCAAGATGTTTCAAAGTCTGACGCTGATGAAAGTACTTTACTGTTGAGAATATATGACACAAGAGAGAAGACAAAAATTTATCAGCAAACCAGATACAACGTTGGTTTTAAATTTGATGATAACAAGGCAGTATGCACTCCTGTTCCACTCCTTGATGCGGTCCAGGTATGATCACCCAAAGAGTGTGTCTGTGTGATTGTTTTTGTGTTTGTTGGTGCACATGAAGTAACCTCAAATTTCTAGTTACACTATCTTATCATGTAGGAATCACCGTTGAAAGTAGCCATAGATCTGGAAAGGACGGACATAGTTGAACTTTTGTTGGTAAAAGGTACCAAAGTTGACAGGAATACTTTCATGGACGCATTGAAAAGTGGATATATGTAAGTAAGGACTAATGCCGTGCACATGCACACATGAAGTCATATCATGAAGTTTCTAGCTAATCCACTGGCTTCCAAGTGTAAAATTTGGAAGATATAATCTAACTCAGAAAATTGTCTACAGTGACTCATGTTGATTTTTAGTCTCTCTCTCTCTCTCTCTCTCTCTCTCTCTCTCTCTCTCTCTCTCTCTCTCTCTCTCTCTCTCTCTCTCTCTCTCTCTCTCTCTCTCTCTCTCTCTCTCTCTCTCATACTACAGGGATTTGGTACAGATTTTTGTCAGGCACTTGCACGAGTCTCATCTGGATGCTTTATTGAATGAGGTCTACACACATGATGAGACAAAAAAACTCACCACACCTTTCAGAGAACTCGTCAATAAATGTCCAGGTAATGTTAAGAAGTGATGAATCCCAAAAATGAATCATCAATAAACACATGATTGACAGTTGCAGATCTGGTCTCATTAATGTAGATCAGCACATGGTCATACCGGACTGGTTTCTGCTGCTTTTCCTTATTTCATTAATATGTTTATTCGTTTATTAGTTTGACTATACTACCTATTACAAATTATCATAAATTGAACTTAATTTTAACAAGTAAAGCCTATCTTTCCTCTTTAGCTTTAAAAAAGACAAAAACAACAACAACAACAACAACAACAACAACAACAACAACAACAACAACAAAAAATAGACAGAAAGCAACAAACAGTGATGCTCATTATTTCATTACTTTTTCGCTTACTCACAATACTTATCAGAGAGTGCAGTAGCACTCTCTATGTAGGCATGCTAAGCACTACTGATCCCTATCAATAATTAATTTTGAATGACACCATTGGTAAGTTCTCTAATTTGACTTGTATATCACCTTGATGGAACCGAACCTCCTGATCTCTACTGTCCATATTTGTGCAGGTGCAGCAAAAGAAGCATTGCAAAGAAATTTTAAGAGTGAGGACAAGTCTGTTACTTTCGACTACTCACTCCTTGAACCATGGCACCCCATTATGTATGTCTATTGGAAATTATGATGTGATGCATATTTAATAAAGAGTTAGCAAGCTGCATTTACGTATGCTGTCAGAATATCTCCATTATTTATTTGCAATACTCTGCAATAGTGATCAATAATATTGAGTGTCCATTTTACCTGTACCTTTGTTTGCAGGGTTCGTTCTCTAGATAAAAAGGGCTCTATGACAAGTGTTCTGAAGTTGATGGCAAGTATTGTGTAGCAATTAGCTATTTTAGAAAACTCCTGCATGAACTTTTAATAAACATTCTTTGACTGTGATAATGTCAATCCAGGTTAATAATAAAAGGGTTGAACTTTTGGAACATCCTGTTATCGGGAGTTTCTTACACATTAAGTGGAACAAGATTGGATTTTGGTACTACCTTTTCACATTTCTACTGTTTGGAGGCTTCCTCATCTCCCTTTCTTTGTTCTCTCTGCTTGTGAACAGACCTCAGGATGCTCTTTGTAAGTGCTTAGGGGCTACTGCCTCTGTCTCATAACTCTCTCCTTATGAATGCAGGTCAAAATAGAGCAAACAGTACTGGATTAAATGAGTGTGGTAAATAATTACCTATTAATTTAGACTTATAATTGAAAACATATACTGTGTATTCCCTCAATGTGGACTCTGTGGATACTCCTTTACTCTAACCGACACTTTTTGTGGTCCAAAAAAATAGTACATTCTTATCTGAAATTTATATTTATTGCAGGGGCTAGAGGTCAGCTTCCCCTTGCCTTTATATTTGCTATAGTAACCATAGCACTAGCAGTTGTTCTGGAGATACTCCAATTGATACGGTACAGATGGGCATATTTCAAGGAACTAAGGAACTATGGAGAACTGCTGCTATACATTCTCAGCATAATTCACGCATTTGTTTTTTTCAATGAGTGTGGATGCCCTCTGGTGTGGCAGTGGCAAATTGGAATATTTGCTGTATTGCTGGGATGGATGAACCTTATTGCCTATGCTGCTAGATTTCCAAGAACAGGAATATACGTGTTGATATTTTATAAGATCTTGACGACTTTCCTGAAGTTGATATCTTTTTCGATTCTCCTTGTTCTTGGTTTTTCTGTGATTCTCTTTATGACTTTCAACGATCCTAATTCAGAGGTAATTAATATTATTACAATTTCAATTTCAGACCTTTTCCCCACAAATTTCTTAACTAGCTATTGTTTATTTATTTTGACGAATTTTTCCTTCTTTTTTTTCTAGACCTCATATTTCTCTAACCTTGGTCACTCCTTTGTGACTGTGTTGAGTGAAGAAGCTAGTTTAGAGCTTTTTAATCTTGAGGTCCCTCCATCTAACTACATCCCAATACCTTATCATGCAAGTGCTTTTATAATCTTCATCATTTTCTTCATAATGCTTCCCATCCTACTCAACAATATGCTGGTAAGATTTTCAAAAAACAGTTTATGTATCATCAGAATAGTTTAGCAGGAAATTTCTCTGAGCTGATAGAAATTCTTCTTTAACTTTGTAGCTGCTGCACATAATGAATGTAAACTAGGGCTCAATATGCTGGCATTCATTATGGGTGCATTGAAGCATTTTGAGCGCTGTAGATAACTATTTAAAAAACAATGATCAAAAATTTTGTGCTGAAGTTTGGGCATTATCATTATGGGCAGTGTGCATGAGAATTAGGAGCAAATTTTATTGAGCCCTAATGTCAACATAAGAAGTACATTATGTTAACTCACCTGGAAGCCATTGAAAATTTTCCCAACCACTGATGATAGCTAATACCAATGCTCCCTACAGACTTGTGTTAGTTGTCCATAATAATCACTGCTGCATCTTGAAATTTTGTTGTAGGTTTCCTTAGCTGTTGGTGACACTGAAGAGATCATTAGATCAGCTAAATTGAAGAAGCTTGACCTTCAGGTTAGTTAACTTATAAATTTAAAACTTGATAGTTGTGTACAACAGGAAACTCATTGCATGTGCCAATGTATGATTTAGGTACGTACTGTCCTTCAAGCAGAAAAATTTCTCCCATGCTGTGTTCTGAGATGTCTGGATCCTGAACCGAAAGGTAATGATGATGATACTATGCGTGAAGAAGATGGTATTGAACTAGAAGAGCAAACATCACCAAATAATTTTGATGAAGTTAAACTGGAGATGGATGGTGAACCTGAAGTGGAAACAAGGGCTAGTCATGCACAAAATGATCCTCCTAAAAGGAGTACCCATCCAAGAGTTAAAATGGAGCTTGATGATGAACCCTCAGTGTGGAAAAGAGCTTGGAGAAGCACCAAACTCTTCATTTGGGGAGGAAAAGACTACCTGGAGCAAGTCAAGATGGATGAGTACCATGAAGTAATTATTATAATGCATGCAATTCATTGTATACATAATTATAACTGAAATTGAACTGTTTCCAACCATTACAGTCTACTCCTCTTACGCCCTCTGTATTGACTCAAGTTAGCTATGATTAATATTATAGCTGTGTATTTTGAAATCGGAAAGATCCTAAGGGGAGAAAAAACAACAACAAAAAACAACAACAACAACAAAACAACAAAAATAAAAAACAAACAAAAACAAAACAAAACAAAAAACAAAAAACAACAAAAAACAAACAAAAAAAATACTTTGTCTTGGATAGTGTTGTACCAGTCAGAGTTAGTACTCTTTGTTCACTATAGGTTGCTTTATAACTTGTGCTAGTAGCTGGCTATTTTTTTTTTTTCAAGTGACCTGAATTTGGTGTAGGGAAACACCGAAGCATGTTATTGAAAAGGGGTAATTGTCAAGTAAATGGTCCCCCCTCCCCCCGAAAGTGATCACATGACTCTTGACTATCATTAATTTTTATATCTTATCCCTCACTAGAGTTCTTTATTGTATAGGAACGTGATAAAGAGAGAAAGCAAATTGAAGGGAGTATAGAGGATGACGATGAGAATTCAAGTGAAGACACTGTGTCCATGAGGCAGTTATTTTCCTTGATCAAAAGTATTGAAAAGAAGCTAGCAGGTAAAGGGTCCCATTAATAGTCTTGGTACAAAAAATAAAAACAAACAAGAAACAAATAAACAAGAAACAAGAGGCAAACAAATAAACAAGAAATAAAAACAAACTAGCAAAATTATTATAATCTATAGATAAATTGAGCTCAATACGACATTGTTGTTTATTATTGGAGTTCACCAAGCTGTCGCCATATTTGTACCACATTGAATATATCATTTTTTATCACAGATGTGGAGAAATGACAAGTTGACCAAAAATTATAAACATTAAAAAAACAAAACAAAACAAAACAAAAAAAAACAACAACTGTGCTGCCTGTATGTGTATTTTACATTATTATCATACTGTAGCTAGTTAACGTTCTCATTTTTACCTTTAATTTTTTTCTAAAAATTTTTTTTAGTACACAATAATTACTATAACAAAAGTCAATGTTTACTCTTTAAGGTATTGGGTGGTGTATTTATAATTACTTGGAGATGATTAGCAACAAAACTTATTATCCCCTCAAGTAAAAGCGTTCTTTTCCTTTCCACCCTAATAACCACCTGGTAAGTTCTATCATTATTTTTATATAGAAGAAGAAGCAGCAGCAATGGTTTAATGGTCTATGATCATAGAGGCTTTCTAGAGTGACCATAATAATCACGATAGTGCTTTCAAGTTGATTTTGATGTCATTTTTGGTTCTGAGCACAACTCTTGGAACCATCTCCACTTTGTGGTTCTTATCAACTTCAAGTGAGAAACGACAAAGAATTGTTCCAATCACCATTTTCATTTCATTGAAGGCGAAATTTTGCCCTATACAATTTCTGTATCCTGCTGAAAAGGGGATGTAGTCATAGGGCCCATGTTTTTCAATGTTATCAGGCTGGAAACGAAGTGGATCATACTCTTGAGGATTTTTCCAAATGCTGGCGTTGCAGTGTATCTGATAAGTTTCTATAGCAATGGTAACATCCTTGGGAATCAAGTGATTATTCAATTCCATTTCTTCAGTTGTTTTTCGAAAAAAGAAAAACACAGGAGGGTACAGTCTTATGGCTTCTTTAATGCACCATGTAGTATACTTGAGCCTTTTCAGGTCATCATACTCCAAACGCTCCCTACCCATCAGGACACTCTTAACTTCTTTGCGAACCTTGACCTGGTGTTCAGGATATTTGGCTAAGCAGTACAGAGTCCAGGACATACCACTAGTGGTGGTGTCGTGACCCTCAAACATGAAAGTGTTGACTTCATTTCTGATCTCTAAGTCAGTCATTCCTTTACCGTCATCGTCTTTAGCCACTAACAGGATATCCAAAAAATCTAAATACTTTCGAGATCCACTGTGTGATTTGTCATCTCCCTTAACACGTTCCAGAGCTGACTTGCGCTCAGAAATAACTTTATTGGCATGACTGTGAACAATATTGCATACCTGTCTACATCTTCGTCCATGGGGAGTGAACCAGTATAGCCAATCAGCCATATAGAGAGGATTCATAATTCGATCAGTACTGAGATGCACCAGTTCACAACAGGCACTTGCATAAGGATGCTTAACTTCAGTATTTTGGCAGCCACTTTCAAAGCTAAAGGCACACTGTAAAATAATGTCCAGTGACATTAAACTAAGAGTGTTGAATAGCTCTACTGCTTCTCCTTTCAGAGCAGATACAGACCATTTTTCCAGGAGCACTGATATGCAGCGATTATACACTTGTGTGTATCCCTTCAAAATCCCATAATGAAAAGCTGGAGTGAGCAAACGGCGGTTTCTGAGCCACTTTTCTCCATCTGATATTAAAAGTCCTTCTCCTAGCCAGGGCTTCAAGAACTTATAAACCACATTGCTCTTAGGCTCTTTTAGGAGCTTTGCTAGGATTTTCGAATGTGATACACTTAACAGTGGTATTGGTCCCAGCCAGATTTTGTGGATATGCAAATCTTTGTTGGCAGGGTTGTTGACGTTTTCCACATTGCTGAGGAACAGAGCTTCATCTTGCTTGCGAGAGGCCGGGATGTGGCCCAATAGCCAATGGTACGAGAGGTGTGACGGTCTTGGAATAGGCCTTAACAACTTCCATAGCCTGTAGTATTTGTAGAGAGCTCTTGGTAAGTCAAGCCAAAATATCAGAGCTACTACTGCTCCCAGGAAAATTGGAACCAACATGTTCTTCTCAGCAAAAGGGGCGTAGCCAATGTTAAAGCTAGCTAGCTAGCTGCGTATACGCTGATAGTGACCCTTTACCCTATGCACTGATTAAAAATAAGAGAGTGGATATGACTGATGCTACACCTAATTACTCGGAGTTTCTGAGTTCTTTCATGAGTTCTTCTGCTATTTGTGTTAGCTGATGTTTTTCTTGTTCCTGCATAGGGGGAAAAATATAACTTCAATGTGTTAAATTTAGCAGCTATGGAGTGAAAGTTCAATACAATTCAGTTTAACTTTGGAATTGTTGAACAAGACAAATCTACAGAACACATACTGCTCACAACAATACATTACTTTTTGCTGTAAATCCTTTTCCATGCTGCTGACTTGGAGTTCTATTGTTCTAGTTTGAGCTCGCTCTGCAGCACTCTTAGAAGACAGCTCCTTTTGTAATGACTCATAAGACATATTTAGCCTGAAAATGAAATAGAATGCAAGAGTCGTTATGGGACTAAGCTATGCCATTAAGACTATGGAATTTGCCTCGTAGGATCTTACAAGAGGTATGGGAAGTAAGTTATCTTATAGATTGCCAAATTAGAACTCTCCCAAATGATGCACTTGTACAGGGCTCCTGGCCAGAACAATAATATGGAGTGCTAAGAACTTGTCAAATAAGAAATAAGGCATAACTCCTAATTGCCAGTCCCAAGGGGCTTCAATTTCTAAAACATAAATTATTTATTGACATACTCATCCTGTTTTATCAATGATTCCTCATGGACCGCTTTCAACTGTGCACTGGCTTCATTATTATTCGCTTTTAGAGAAGATAGACGACATTGATTCTGCATCAAAACATAAATTTTATGCATCACTATTAGGTAAAATACCCTCACCCCCCATGTTAGGAGTTCCTCTCCTATAAACTTGTACACAACAGCTGGACCAACCTGGTATAACTTCTTTGTAGCATCCTGCAGCTTCAAATACCGTTGCTGCAGTTCCTGAAAAGATTTGACCCTAAACTTCTCACTCTTTAGAGTTGTGTCTCTTTGTTCAGCCAGAGACAGATACTGCTCCTTCAGCTTCTCGTGACAAAAGACAGTGAGTGTCTCCAATTGCTCATGCTCAGCTGTGAGATGTCTACAGTGCAGAATAGAAAGAAGGGACTCTTCAGGCAAAGAAAAGTAATGCAGTTTTGTGGAGGGAAATTGAATTACACGTTTAACATTTGCAAAACCGAAAACCATGAAAATTTTACTAAGGGAAGGGAGAACTCAAAGAAGAAAACATCTCTAAGGAAGAATGGAGAGAAGGTCTATTGATCCACGAGTGACTCACTTCCATTTGATGAGTTCATTTTGTAATAAGCTATGCTGACTGGATAGGATGGAGTCTGCAAACATGCATTCATCGTACACCTGTTTGGGTTTCTTCTCCAACTCTGCTGATTCCTTCTCCAGAGCTGCTATCTCTGGCTCATACTGCACAATGAAAATTATTTCATATGAACACTACCACTATGAGATAGGGAAAATTGATAGAGTGACTTGTTAGAGATAAAAAAGCATGAAACAAGTATAACTTGTAAAACAATGTACATATTATGAGTGAGTACGAAGAGGGTGTGGAGGGTATACGTATGAGTGAGTGAGTGGGACAGAAGAGTATGGAAGGTACAAGGTATGGTATATAAGTACAGGAGTTGTGCAGAGAATACTACCTTTTGTCGAGCTTGTTCTATTTCATCTTTCTTGGCCATTTCAATCATCTCGGCCACTTGTTCCTCCGTGTACATTTTCTTCTGGGCCTGAGAAGTAGAATAAAAATGTAGCTGTGTATAGAGAAACCAACATTACATTGGTCCCTCAATGTTTGTTCTCTACCGAAGGATTCCACACTGCTAAAATGGATATAGACAGCGTGTTTTTTGACTTGCAGTCACACTTCCCATGCCTACACCACTTTGCATATTTCTAAATAATTTGTAAGCACTTAAAGAACTACATACTGCACCACACCCAAAGTAGTAAAAGTCATCATGGACAAGTCAAACTACGTATACAGACCTCTAGAAAAATGGAAACCTGCGACACAGGTAGCCATTGGCTCAGTTTTCAAACAGCCCATTACTTCTTTCATGTCGATATAAGCTTTAACACCATTTTTGGGCATATTATTATTGTCAGTATATTCCAGCTACATACATTATTATTACACAAAATTGAGGAAATGACTCATAATGAATTGCCTGTTGATCAACATTATCACCAGTAAGATATTGTAGGCAAGCAAGACCAACAACTCCTAAGGGGGGGGCTATTTTTTTAAAAAATGTTTGGCAGCAAACGTACAGACTGAGCCATGATGGTCATATCACTGGCATTGTCCAGGTCGATTGGGATCACATGACTCTCTGTGAGAGGATGAGAATCTCTGAGATCATGGCTGTGCCCGTGATCATGGCTACTCCTCACTTGGTCACTCTTGGGGGGCGTGTCCATCATTAGCAAGTTACTGTACAAGCAAAAAGAAAAATGGCAAGACTATGAATTTTCTTTCAGTGAGGAGCACACTTCTATATAAAGGGAAGCCAAGGCAATGAAGTTTATAATAACAGCCACTGTCCTTACACAACAAAAGCATTCTGCCATCTGTCATATGGGAACTCATACATATGCCAAAGTGTTTAGTTGATTTTGTTATCTTCCCCAAGGACTTTCACAGCAATATCTTCAGGAGTGGTAACACCCACGATGGTGTGATTTATAAACCATGATCTTAGTTGATATGAATTGATAACAAAGCATAAAATACCTTGTTATTGATGTCACCTTTTCAGTTCTGGGTAGCTTATCTACTGTATCATCCTCTGGACTAAGGCAGAAGGAGGGAAGAAGAAACAGGAGGAAATAATTTCATACTATATACTTCAAAATGTAATACATTTTATTGAGCTTGTTTGCAGTCTTGTTGCTAACAGGTTGCTTGTCCACAAGAGGATCAAACTTCACAAAGAGACTCTCTCGAGCCAAATTGCTTGCATTGGAGCTTTCCTCGGATGATAATTTCTCTAAGAAGTCCACATCGAACTGAGCAGCTGCCAATAACACAATAACAAAAAGAGAGCATCCTTGTGTGCCCTCTCTTAATGGGAATAACCAGGTAATCCCTTAATGAGGACTCCCTGACAGGCCCCCATAATTTTCTAGTGTTTTATGAATGAAATAATACCTGTTATGAATGACTATGTTGCTTTATTTTTTATTTTTTGCTCTTTAATATCATAATTTTGTCCCTCCCTCCTCTAAATGCAGCACACACACACACTACATTATTTAAAGAGACACTTATTTATGTGGTAATGTGAAGAGGTTTCCACTGTATAATTATTCTCACAACTACAACTATTGCCAGCATGTCTCTTCTCACCAGAGTATTGAAAATCGTCATCTGTGAACTGCTTCATGTACTCAGTCTCCTCTGAGAATCCATCAGTCCGAAAAGTACTGCATACAGTGTACAGAAGAAGTTAACAGATAATGTTTGATGCATGTAAAGGGATATTATTAAGCAACACATTAATGATTGAAAGGAAGCCTGTTATTTATTTTATTCCATTACTACAGTATATTTAACTCAGCACCATAATCATGTTTGTTATGCACATACCTACATGTGTGTATGCATACTCCACAAAAAGTTGGGGATCGCCATTCAACAAAGACATCCTATGGTTGCACTACTATCTCATTAAAAGGACATAATACTTCTTTTTAAAAGAGCCAGGAAGTCATAACATGCAGTAGTGTTGTGTTTACTTACCTGCTGCCTCCCACAGAGCTGATATTACCCTATAAAAAAGAAGATGGTAACCATAATTTATTGGGGTATTATGTTTTTCCTTTACACCTTATGCATCATGAGGTTTCTTTCTATGGGATATGTAGCATCCCCCTTTCATTGGACTTGCCATGTTGATGTCATGGTTGTACTTTTAGGAGGCTGCTGCTTTCATGCTGAAACAAGTATTGAAGTACCTATTGATATCATATTCAGGGTTTTTTTTTTAGGTCAAGAAGGGGCCCCCCAATGTTCAATGCTGATTTGTTTATGCAGGAGAAATCAAGCTGATAAATCTGTGTACCAACATGTGATAAGCCATGCCTATCGTAACTCCTCTATAGCATATCAGGTTCAACTGTCATACTAGGGAAGTAATGTTTAGCCAGAAGTCACCAGCTGCTTGGAATTCAGTCGAATCGCCAGTCACCCGGAAGTCCACAGACTGTAATAAACAGTATCCAGAAGATTATTGCAAACTCAGCAGCTGTTTTAGTGAGTTCACAGTAAACGTGCATTGGAAGATATTTGGCAAGAAGGTAATGATGCATGGTTATGAAGTAGCTAAGTTATAGTATCATTAGACTTCCTGAGGCCGAGAGTGTACCTAGTCCAAGTATGCAGGCTGAAAGTACCTGTGTAGACAGTATTCACAATGAATTGGGAATTTGATTTTTCATGAGTTGATAGTGCCATTCCTACCTGCAAATTTTGTTTTGTTCTGAGCACTTTCTTGTGTACTTTATATGATGCAAATTTTTTCATAACTACATTTGATCTCTCCTGAACCCTGATTCACGTGATATATTTCTACAGACTCAACTATTGGCGACAGCTGATGTATACTAACACACAGTATGGCAGCAAAGAAGTCAGAAACTTTGTGCATGCACACACTTTATTGGAACAAGTTTGATTTTTGATATATCATCTATTGAGTCAATGCATGTCTTGCACTGAACCTGGGAACTGGTTTTTGAATGCAATTAGAATTTTAATCAGCCATGTTTTTATGTACTGAGAACTTTTTAAAAATGGTCTAGTGAAGTATTATTTATCAAGAAGAGATTGAAGAAGTTGTTGAAATTTTATATAAACCATTTTTAGAAGTCCAGATAACCATAAGTGGAGAGTAACCAGCACACCAACACACCCGCTTCTTAACAAAACAATAGGAAATTGACGTTGGCGGATAGACTTAATTGGAGCAATAAATTGGTGGAGCTGGTTGAATGGGATTCCTTCCTTTTTAATTACTTTGATAGTAGTAACGCTATAATACCCATGGAGGGGAAAGCCTACCATGATACATATGTACTCTTGGACCAGCATACTAGCTAGCTAGCTAAATCAGCAGCAGTTGTGTTGATTTGAAATAAAGCACACCTGGCATCTATAACAGCTACTACAGAAAACTAGACGGTGCAAATTTAAATTAAACTTACTTTATCCATCTATGAATCTTACAATACTCTTACAGTCCCTGAACGAAACAGATCTTCCTCAAAAACTTTTCCCGCGCCAGGTCAATTTGAGCACAAGTCGCGTGACAATTAGACCACGCCCCTCTAGATCCGCCCAGCAGCTCAGCTCAGCTCAGGGGGCCTCATAAAAACGGGCAGCTGCATGCTATTAGTACGAGTGCTATAGTATAGTGGGTCTCCTGTGCAACATCACTGATTGTTCTGTCGTCGGTCTAAAATTGCGAAATAGCGAGGATGGTGGGAAAATTCTTATTCTTGCTGCTTCTGTGTGTGCTGCATTACTATCCAGCTAAAGGTGGGTTTCCTAGCTACTAAGGTGTAAAATACAAAGTAATAACTAGACTGCGTCGGATCGGATGATTGGGGCTAAGTAGCTAGCTTGCTTGAAGCTTGCTTAGCATCTACTCATGTGCACTGCTCCTATCAAAGCTGCTATAAATAAAACAATGTTAGATGGCTACATATAGAAGTGTTACAAGTGAGCCTTCTATGGTCCATTGATTTTTTAGCTGTGATTAAAAATTACGATCAAGTGGTTAAGTAATTAAAGATAGTGGCCACAACTATTTTTACTGTGTTGTGTGCTGTGACATCTCCATTATTGGGATCATTAATTGGTAGTTGAGAATCAATTCATCACAGTGCAGTAATAGCTAAGTGAGCTTGTGTTGTGTAAACTATACAGTAGCTTGACACTGTATATTCTAGTACTTCAGCCACCGAGGTCACATGGACAAATCAGATTTGCAGGCAATGATGTCAGCATGAATCTGATTGATCCCTGGCTAAAGTACTAGTGTCAAGCAACCTGCAATCCACTGTAGACAAATTCATAATGGACAGTATGGAACACGATTCGTGACTGAATGGCTTTAGGGCATACTTGTGTAGTGAAGATGTATTGGAGTAGAATCTCCTATAGTGAGTAATCACTCCTAGATAATAAGCAGGACACCACACTCTGGGTATTCATGAGGTATTACGTGTATAGGGCAATTAATTATTTGATTATTGCTCTTTTGAACTGAATACTGAAGTTCAAAGATTTCGTGATTAGTACGTGGTTGTATTTTGGTACTTTGATTACACTGCCTTTGGTCCTTCTTGTTGCAGGTCAAGTTGGAGTTGCAAGGTTCAATGCCAGAGGTGTGAATGGGTACATCAGTTTCACTGTGCAGAGTGATGGCGTGCAGATACAAGCTAACTTGCAAGGACTAGTAGGTGAGTATTATAATAAAATCCATGCAGCAGTTTGTTGTTGGTGTCTTGCTTACTCACCAGGCGTCACAGTCCAGCCTTAAGTGCCTACCATTTAATAGAATACCAAAGCCAATTATCTACCCAAGCTTTTACAATGTGGATGCACTCAATTTACCACAGCATAGGCGATTTTGGTTATGGGTAACAACAATTACCAAAAAAATAAAATATATATATATATATATATATATATTTAGGGGGAGCAACAGCCCCCTGGTTCCTACGCCTATGTGTAGAACCAGCGATAAGTCAATGATGTTGGGAAGTATTATAGTTATTGGCAATCTGCAGCCTGGAATTTTAAGTCGAGTAGTGCAAGCTAGACTTGTAGAGTGATACTGGTCTTCAGATAAGTATACTAGATCGATTCAAATTACTGTTCAGGAGTAATAAATGTCAACCCAACTCTGTAGCACTGCAATAGGAACATAGGCTTTTTTGACCTCAAAAAAGCTGGAGCATGAGACACACTTGCACTTATGCATGATGTTGTCAAAAGTTGGTGCACCTTTGCCACACTTTATGCCTTTTCCTCCAACATCAGGAAACCAAGGCTGGCATGTTCATACTCTTCCTGTGGACCAGACAGCCAACCCTTCAGTGCAGTGTTTGAGCAATATTGTAGGCCCCCACTATGACCCCTTCAACAGGAACAACGACAGTGACTACCAGACTCGCTGCATGGCAGACAGATCAATGTAAGGGGAAATTTGTAGATAATGTGCTCATGCATGGAGCATTTTATGTGCTAGCTTAGTTCAAAGGTGGCTCTTTTTCAGTGCTTGCAAATCTCAGAGGGAGGGGACAAAGGTCAAATATTTACACCCAGTTATGTATGTTTGGACTCCCCTAATAGTATCTGGATTTTCTGACTATCACCTGCACCTTTGCTTTGAAAGCCATGTATATATTATCAGCTGTTGTGGTAAACTTTTCATGTAGGTGTGAAGCAGGAGATTTAGCTGGAAAGTTCGGTCCATTGACGGCTACAAATCAGCCCTTGACACTGCTGGATAACACAGGGACTCTCTTTCTCAGAGGCCAGCACTCCATTATCGGACGTAGCATTGTCATTCATCGCCATGGCAGTAATAAAAACTTTGAGTGTGGCACCATTCGCTCTCAGAATGAAATAAATGGTAAGTTTCAATTTTTAACTCCATCCATCCACGCCACAAGGGGTCATGTAAGCCACACCCCTTATGAAATATTCATGATGCCAGAAGTGGTCTTTGAAAATTTTTTAAGACCCATAGTTAGATTAGGAATCTTCAGGTGAAGCTTTATGGCCCTAAAAGCCTTCCAGTGCCACCACATGATTTAATGAGCCATTAATAATTATTGGACTATCATTTTGATGTAGTCATTTGTACTGTATATCAGTGTACATTTCTTGTACACATCAGTGTTCTTGTATTCTGTATTCTTGTACATTTGTTGTATGGTACACTATGTGTCCTCCACAAGAGCTTTTAAAGGTTGAAGTTAAAAGAACAGATTATTTGCAATCACAAGCATGCTACTACCTACAGGAACGCCAGTGTCCCTCCTGCAAGCTACCTTTATCAATCCCATCGCTGGAACCATTTACTTCAGGCAGGTGCAAGGAGAGGAAGTGCAGATGTGGGGAAAGTTCTATTGGATCGATGATACTGCTACCACTGTCGATCACAACTGGCACATTCATGAATTGGCTGTAAGGGTTCTATATAATGTGCAATTCATAATATCCATGAATTGGCTTAGCTTTATATTATGAGCTGCTTTTTAAGCATCCAAAATCCCAATGAAGTATTATCAGACGATAGTCTCCATAGTATCTTGAAATTAATTGAGCATGTGTTCCTTTGAGCAAGAGCCTTCAAAAGAATAGAGTTTAATTTGGTGCCTTTAAGTTAACGACATTTTGCACTAATGGACCATATTATTCATGAAGAATGTACACAGACTCTGTCCAATAGACCTGTCATGATTGGCTACCCTGAGTGCAGTACACAGTCTGTATTGGTCCTTTGTCTATTGATAATAACATGCATGAGATGAGAACAGCTATCTACTGTTACTATATTGGCTGTGAAATGATCAATCAGGTTGCTTAAATTGTTTATGTAGCCTGGGGAGGAATACAGACTGGGTGTATGTGACATCAATTCCACCGTTGGCAACATCAGAGGACACTTCAGGCCCTTTGGAAACGGTCCCCCTAGTATCAACAATTACGCCTTGATCTGCAATCCAACTGTCACATCAGGCTGTGAAGTGGGTGACTTGACTGGAAAGCATGCCAGAATCAATGTTGCAGGTCAGTTGCCTACCACACCCACCATTAAGTCAGACTGATAGACTATCTGTTCACCCAAGTGGGAAGACTCTAATCTGATAAGGGGAAACACTAATCCTTCTGAGAAGGACTGCTACAATGAAACCACATACACTCCAGAGAACTTGAGAATATTACTCGTGTTACTCATTTACTAGATCTTATGACATTGAGCACATACATAGAACACGAAAACCTTAAATGATGAGAGTTAATGTACATAACTCCTCCCCCTTTTATCCATTCTACTGTATAGCCACACCTTCTCCGTATGTGAATGAGTCGTTCTTCTTCACTGATAACTTCCTCAACTTGACTGGAGTGCCCGAGTACTCTGTGTTGAATCGCTCTGTGGCCATCCATGCACGCAATAGGGGTACGTTTATACAGTACGTAGATGACGGGAAAAAGTGAAAGTGCACTACTAGTGTGTTACTATAGAAATATCTGTTTATATTTTCAAGATGTAGTATTTGCTGGTGCTCCAAAGAAATTAAAAGCTGGAGTGGCTGGGATTTCATATGATATATGTAATATAGCTTTACACAAAGTAAATCCAGCCAAAATTTTGTCTTTATCAGCTAGATCAGGAGTGGGCTGATTAATGAGGTGCTTCCCCCCACTTAATTTCAATGGTAAAATGCCATGCTTGGTGCTCAAGTGGTCAGATTTGTTGGCAGCATGGATTGGATTGATTAACCCTAGTCTACACAGCCATAGTTTTTTGATTGCTGGGCTACATGGTCTGATTAGTAGCTAGAAGGGCTTCACTTAGAGGTCCATAAATGAAGTGGTATGTGTGCATGTGCGGTGTGTGCGTGCGCGTGCACACGTGTGTGTGGACTGGTTGCCACTTCAATCACTCTGGAATATTTCAAGGGAGAAAGAGCCTCTATGTCAAATCATTATGGACATAGTGTTACTAATGTAATACTGTATGTACACTGGCTTATTTAAATCAAAACTCCTGAAGCAAGTTTCATGTATGTATTGTGTATGTTCTGCAGGTGGACCAGTAGTTGCCTGTGCTCCACTGGTTGTCAGTGAGAATATCACTCTGAAGCAGTTTGGTATCAATCAGGTCACTATCTCTCAAGGAAGTCCGTTTGAAGACACTGTCATCACTACCACTGGCTCAAGAACAACTGTGAGTCAAGTTAATGACCCCCAGAAACAACAATGACAACAGGGCAACAGGGGAAAAGTGGAGAGAGGTGTCCTAATTAGAGAGGTGTCCTAATTAAGTGAGAGGTGTCCTAATTAAAGTGAGCGGTGTCCTAATTAGTTAAAGGTCACAACAAAACATGAACAGAAGCATCCTCCACATTGAAGAGAATGTTCTACTGACTGAATTTTTTCTTTTTAGACTACCATTCATGGTTCTGCTCCCAACCAGTTATCATTGACTTGTTCAAGCGATAATGTCTTCTCTCCCTATGAGCCAGTCATAAACCCAGACTCTAATGTGATCACTCCAGATAGATACAGCTTAGGAGAACTGCAAAGAAGGTACGTTTCAATAGCCCCCTTTTCCCTCATAGAAAGCTTGGCTATAATTTAGCCAAGGGAGAGTTATAAATGGCAAGGATGCTTTTCATGGTGTCTTTCAGAAGTTTAGGGAGACTGTAGAGCAGAGTTTGGGGCACCTGTAGAAGATATGCATAAGCTGGGAGAGCTCTCCTCCCTTAGCAGAGGCAGGGGTAAGACACCTACACAACTCCCCCCTACCCTGTGAAGCCACCAGCTGCACTTGATTAGCCACAGACACAACTTTCCCACAATTAACACCTACATATTTGTCCATCTCTAATTCTATTAACTAACAATTAATTTTCCCCCATAGTAAGAATTAGTGTAGGTGTGACCATGAAGTTGGTTCTCTTTGTTTCGGCTCCTTTTTTTTTGTTTGAACACACACCACGCATGGAGTTATGGACAACTAACCTCACAGTGACCGCATACACTGACACACTTTACCACCTACATATTCATCAGGTGGCAGGCCTTTCCATTTAATTCTATTACTTGGCAGGCCTTTCCATTTAATTCTATTACTTGGCACTTAATTTTCCATTAGTGTAGGTGTGACCGTGAAGTTGGTCCTATTCCTTGTTTTGTTTGAACACATATTATGGGCAACTAACCTCACAGTGACCGCATACACTGGACACGCTCCATCCTCACACAGTGGGACCACACTGACACACTCCATCCTCACACAGTGACCGCATACACTGACACACTTTTACCCTCACAGTCAGACCACACTGACACACTTTATCCTCACAGTAGGACCACACTGACACACTCCATCCTCACACAGTGACCGTATACACTGACACACTTTTACCCTCACAGTCAGACCACACTGACACACTTTATCCTCACAGTAGGACCACACTGACACACTCCATCCTCACACAGCGACCGTATACACTGATGCACTTTACTCTCACAGTGGGACCCTCCATCCTCATACAGTGACCACATGCACTGGCACACTTTACCCTCACAGTGGGACCACACTGACACACTCCATCCTCATACAGTGACCACATGCACTGGCACACTTTACCCTCACAGTGGGACCTCATGCACTGGCACACTTTACCCTCACAGTGGGACCACACTGATACACTCCATCCTCACACAGTGACCTCATGCACTGGCACACTTTACCCTCACAGTGGGACCACACTGATACACTCCATCCTCACACAGTGACCTCATGCACTGGCACACTTTACTCTCACAGTGGGACCCTCCATCCTCATACAGTGACCACATGCACTGGCACACTTTACCCTCACAGTGGGACCACACTGATACACTCCATCCTCACACAGTGACCTCATGCACGGACACACTTTACCCTCACAGTGGGACCACACTGATACACTCCATCCTGACACAGTGACCTCATGCACTGACACACTTTACCCTCACAGTGGGACCCTCCATCCTCATACAGTGACAACATGGACTGGCACACTTTATCCTCCAGTGACTGCATACACTAGACACACTAGTTATGGGGTGGATTGGTTTTGTTTTGCAAAAATTGTGTAGTGCATTAGCCCATGCTTTCATATTACAGGTACTTTGACATTCGTGCTGCTACAAGTCAGAGGGTCTTTGACATGCCAGTGTATGGTGCTGATGTCAGTATTGCTAGTCTCACCCTCAGGTCAGTGCACTACATATGGTAACTGAAAGCTTTCTCAAGAGTCCATTGACATGAATAGTGGAAGTATATTGCAGTCATGGCTATGTTCTCTAGTAACTGATAACATTTTACTGTAGGAAAGTAGTCACATTATTAGACTGTCCATTACCCTAATGCATGTAGTAGCCTAGCAACTTGGTGTGGATGATAATCTATCAAGTGAAGTCATTATAGAATAGATGACAAACGTTTGGAGCAATTTTCATTAAAGACATGCTTAAGCAAAATTGTGATGTGATTTTAATGTCTTGATTTAGGACTGAAGTTGAGAATGGTGGAGAAACCAACTGCAACACTCTTTTTCCTGTGGTAGATAGCAGTGTCATAGTGGCCAAGGCATCCTTCTCCCGAGTTGTCAGGGGAGCTGCTTATTTTGTGAGTGCCATCCATAACATCAGCATATTACTGTACAACCAAAATGACAATATCATAGTGAAGTCACACTATAGCTACAGAGTTGATAAACATTATATATTCCCAAGTAAATGTGACCCCATTATGCACAATGAAATGAAATGGTTGATTGAATCATCATAATTATTTTCCCCAATAGGTTCAAAGAGACAATGGCTTTGATCAGTTGGGGAACACACTCATCATTTTGGATCTGTACTATGAAGGACAACAGTCAGCAGTAAGTCCTCTATCCTAGGACTTTCTTTAAGACTTTGGGTCACAATTAAGACTTCTCAGGTCACAATTAAGACTTCTCAGGTCACAATCAGACTTTAGGTCACGTACTGTATGTATTCTCATTCAGACTTCAGGTCACAATTGGCATATCCATGTGAATCCCTCTCCATCCAGTGAAGTAACATGCTCACCTACAGTTGGCGGGCACTACAATCCCTTCAATGTTTCACTGAGTAAGATTTTGTCTCAATTGGAATGCCAGTATTAAGTATGGATTACAGTGGGGAAATTTTCCATACCAAAAATACAAACAATTGTTCATATGAGATATCTGGAACCTGGTCATAATGTACCTTTGTCACCGAACAAAGTATATGCAGAGGTGCACGGTAACCTTTAGTATTAGGTCCTTGGAACTTGAAAAAAAAATTTCATGAGGTGTGAAATCCAAGCATGATGATTTTAATGTAACATTTACAGGTGTTGATGGTGGCAACAGCAACTATGGAACTGACTGCTCTCCACGTTACCAACTCAGGTACTTGATGTAGGATCAATGTCCCCATGACTTATAACAATATTCCTGATGACATATACAATCAGATATCTGTTTCTAATTTCTTGCAAGCAGCCTGTTCACCAATGCTTCCCACTGGTTCTATGGGGGTGGGGGTCCCATCCTCATAATTTACTCACATTATTAATCTAAACAAAGAGAAGTCTCTCTTAGTTGTCCAATGATGGTGTGATGTGATGATGTCATTGTATATACGAATATTATAATGGCACAGATGTGAGAGTGGAGACTTGGTTGGGAAGCATGGCTCACTCAATATATCACCCAACGGACCAAACCGTCCTACTTACACTTACATTGATAGCAATCTCCATCTGACTGGCAACTCTACCAGTAAGTATACATTAGACATTAGAGTGGGAATTATTCTTTATGCATGATGGCTGATGGCCATTGCGATAGAACTGTCTGTCCTGATTATAATTCAGTGAGTCCATTAATTAAACAGTCCCTTATCTTTTATGATCTGTATTGCAGTTATTGGACGATCTATAGCATTGCACGACATCATCACAAACCTGCCCATCTTTGACTGTGGCACCATCAGCCGATACTACATATCATCTCGAGATGTGATGGTCACAGCTAAGGCAGGAAATATACTGAGGTAACTCAGAAGCAATGGTGCCCTGTTGCTAAGGCTCCCCTGTCCCTGCCACTACGGACCAGGTTGAAGTTATTTGTATATAGAGTGTATATTATAGAAAGGCAGTTTTAGATTGTCCTTTACTGGGAGCTATTTCAGAGTGTCCTTCATTGGAGGTTCCACTGTAAATACATTTCTTTTATTGTGTGCACAGGACAAGGTTGACTGAAATGCTTTCTCAGATGATCAGTGTGGACCCCACCGACATTCTAGTCCTTGGCCTGCAAAACACTACACTATTTGGCTTTCAATGTGTGAATGTGAAAGTTCAAGTATTAGGACCCACTCGTAAGGAAGATATATTATAGATAAACTTAGATTTCCTAGCCTGAAACCTGTAAGAAACTTGGTAAATTCAAAATCTTGTGGAAAAAAGTGTTTCCTTCAGGTTTCTCTTGGAAATGCAAGGGAAATCTACTTTTTTTTGCAGTGATACATAACAGCAATCACTATAATAATGTAAATTAAAGTCCAGCACTTTGCTTTATTCTGTAGTGGAAAGCCTTGAGCATCACCTCACTTGAAACAGGCCCTAACTCCCAATTCCACTTCTACTGATGGGCTAAACCCCACCCAACAACTTTCTTATGATTGTGTTTCATAATAGTGACCTCTCACTATACACTACACAGAGAACATGGCTGACAGCTTAGCCGTTCAATTGCAGTCTCAGAGGCTTGACCTTGGTGAACTGACCTGCTCAGCTGTAATCACTCAAGCCAGCCTGTTCCTCCCTCTGATGATGGTTCTCCTCTATCTCTTTAACTTTTAATCCTTACGTTATATAACACACATGAACTAGAACTAGTTACATTATGCTGACTTTCTTTTTAATGATGTTTTTTTTGACCTCATAATATGTATAGTGCAACTGTAGTCTAGAATCCACAAAGGTGGAATGGTACTCTACAAGAAAAGGAGAATTTTCAATGAAAAGCAAATTGGCTGATGACAGCTGCAGTGTACACATGGTCTATTTTTTCCTTCTCTGTTTCAAGAGTGAGTTTCTGAGAGAAATCTGAAACAGGAAGAGGCAAAAATGAAGCACCAGCTTGCTTAATAGCATGAGGTTAGCTGACTGATCACAAATCCGGTAATAGGCATACCTGTTTCTCTCTGAACGATTTCTTTTGTTTTCCTCGAATGCTTCTCTTGTACTTGATCATGGTGAACGCTTTCTTTTTTGACTTCTGCTTGTTAGTAGTACTGCTCTCTGGATTCAACTTCCGTCTCTTGGATCCAAATTTCTCTCTACCTTCTCTCCCTTCCTGTTCCAACGAACAGTTGGCATGTACACACCGATTCTAACTGGAACACTGATCCCTTACTCACCATAACAGTAGCCAATCTTTCTTCCTTTCCTCGTCTCTTCTTTGCGTGATCTACCACCTGAATGGCACTCTCAGGAAGCAGTTCCCCTCCCTCCTCCCTCCTCTCCTCCTGCTCCTTCAAGAGCTCGGCTAACTGCCTCTTCTTGCCCCTCCCAGGGACGAGATGGGAAGCCAGCTGCTCCATCCGTATCGCCTTGAACTCTTCTTGAGTTAGAAACTGCAAGGAAAAGAAAGATTTCTCTCCATTGTGCCACCCAAAATGATTGTTTGATTCATTTTTTGTCTTGATTGTATAGCCATGTGACCGCTCTACTCTAAGACATCACAGTAGAGTAGTACACATGTAGTGTTTGAAATTTTGGAGCAAGTTATGGCACTTCTAGCAAACACTGAAGGTGAACAGTAAACTTTAGCTCTTATTCTCTTACTCTCGTTGATCCGTCCAGGGCAGCTGCTTCTTCCGTCTGTGAGAGCATCACCTCAACTCCAGGTATGGTGTCAGTCACTTCCAACTCTCCATAATTCCTCACTTTCAAAGTTGAGCTGGCTTCAGTGGGCTTACCCTGCAGCGAGGAAAATTATCACAGTATGAATTGTCACGCCCAGGTATTTGGACGTGTGAAAGGGTAGCTTTTAAATGAAATCACTTGAGAGATCAGAAAAATAAGGTCTTACTCATTTTATATGAAAATGGACAAGTTACTGAGCATGTGCAATGAAGTAGGGTCATTACATGTACTGGCCAGCTGTATATAGCTGGGTCTACATAAATAACGATCCTTTACCTAAACCAAAATCTTGACTTGTGATTACCTTTTACCTAACCCCCAAGAGACATTTACCCTGTCTTTTCTATGGAGCAACTCGGGGTTGACATCCCTGTAGAGATGGATGAGTGACCTTGCTGCCATCATTACACTCTTGTCCCTGTAGTTCTTGTAGCTTGTCAAGTCCCTTAACAATTCCTCAGACATGGCCAGAGGGCAGCGAACACAAATCTCCCTCACTGTGTTAAGCCTGAGGTAATGAGAATAAGTCAACCAAACTTCAAATTTGCTTATGATCTATTACTTCACTTGCTTGGGTATTGGCCCCATTTGTGTATTTATCTAGCTCGGTTAATTCCGAGACCCAACTGCCATGATGTCCCTTACCCAACTGCCATGACTTCACTGGAGTTCCTCTCTGTTACGAAATTATTCACAATAGCTCGCATAGCAGGTTCCAGAATCTGCCATAAAACACTGATTTGGTTCCAAAAATTGGAAGTATGATGGAACTCACTTCAGGTGGTACCAATTGATGACTGGATTGTGCTAAGTATGTGAGAATCTTTGTGATGTCTTTTTGATGAGGTTGGATGTAGCGTTGCAAGTATGGATAGTAGTTGAATAAGAAGAGCTGGTGTGTGTGTGTGTGTGTGTGTGTGTGTGTGTGTGTGTGTGTGTGTGTGTGTGTGTGTGTGTGTGTGAGAGAGAGAGAGAGAGAGATTAATTAGAAACATGAAACATGTTTATTACTTGATGTAATCCAATGAGACGAGATATGAGTGACATCATCATGAGCCGAACTTCGAATTTATCCTTCGAATTTTCCAGTTTCTTGAAGAGCTCTTCAGAGAAGCCCTGGGGGTCATTGAGGAGGTGGAGGGCAGAGAAGATGGCCATGCTTTGAGTACTCTTCTTTCGCTTATGCTTCCTCTACAAAGGAATCACTGTAATTTCAACCCCTTCAAATTTCTTGAAACCTCCCTTCATAAAAAGGAGATACACTTCCACACCTTAATGGTTGCTAGGGCCTTGGCCATCTTTCTCTCTTTCTTCCTCCCCTTCTTAGAAGTTTGTTTTGAGATGATGTAACTTCTCATGGTTCTTGACTCGTCCTGCATATGAAAAAGAAAGACTTACTTTTTGAATTCTGGACAATTGAAAAAATGTTCTACCCTTTTTATTTGGGTCCCATTTGAAGTCATTATTGAATAGATAAATTTCAACTTCTTCACTCACTCACTCATTCACTTACCTCACTCTCACTACTGCATGCATCTTCTTCCTCCTCACCTTCCTCACTGCCTGTCAAGAAGAACTTCAGAGCACACACCGATATCTGCACACGTAAGGAGACAGACAGTGAGATTTATTGCCTATTGTTTTGTTTTTACATACCTTCCTTACAGGAGAAAAGCATGCTGATGCAATGACATTGACAGTCTTGGCATCATTCCTGAGAGGGAGGGAGGGAGAGAGAGAGAGAAGCTGCTGTAGTAGTTGATTCTACTGCCTTAATGACCTGATCAATCTACTGCATTTTGAGGGAACTTAATGACCTAATCATTCCAAGTACATCAAGCTAATGACCTGATCATTCCAAGTAGATACTTACTTCAAACTAATGACCTGATGATTCTACTGCATTTTGGGGAAACTTAATGACCGGATCCTTCCAAGTACGTACTTACTTAAAGCTAATGACAGATGAATCTACTGCACATTTTGGGGAAACTTAATGACCTGATCATTCCAAGTACATCAAGCTAATGACCTGATCATTCCAAGTACATCAAGCTAATGACCTGATCATTCCAAGTACATCAAGCTAATGACCAAGTGCGTACTTACTTCAAATTAATGACCTGATAAATTCTACTGCATTTTGGGGAAACTTAATGACCGGATCCTTCCAAGTACGTACTTACTTCAAGCTAATGACCCGATCCTTCTACTGTACTTGGTTCAAGTCAATTAATGACCCAGTCATTCTACTAGCACTTTGGTAATAACCTGATTGCTGACACACTGCTCTATGACTTGTGCTCTGACTTGCTGATCAGAGTACATCAGTAAGAGCAAGAATTTATCAACTCATTTATCGATACTGCTCTGACGTACTGATTTTACATACCAAATGTTCTTCTTGTAGAGTTGGATTATCACTTCCAGAGACATTCTGGCAGCCATTGTGGAACTATCTCTCAACATGGTGTACATGAAGCTCTGAAGACCCTGAGGAACGAAAATTCAATGAATAGCCAATCACAGAATTAGAGATGACTGGACCCACAACTAATTCATGTATTACAAGGCACGAGATGTCCAAATGTCCTGCCAAATTTCTGGCATCAAGCAGAGGATTCCATCCCCATCCCCCCAAGTAGTAGAAAGGAGTAGAAGTCTCTTACCCGGTTAACTTTGTTGTTTTTCTTTTTGGAGTTGATTCTCTTGATGTCAGTCACTATGTGATTATAGAGAGCCTGGGAACAAAGGAGAACTAATTGCACTGCACATGACGAGACCAGAAGCACTCGTACTCATACCCACATACCCTTGTACCCACATACCCTCGTACCCACATACCCTTGTACCCACATACCCACATACCCTCATACCCACATACCACTTGTACCCACATACCCTCATACCCACACACCCTTGTACCCACATACCACTTGTACCCACATACCACTTGTACCCACATACCACTTGTACCCACATACCCTTGTACCCACATACCTATACATTTTCAGAGTACAATTTGCCCTTAGTCCACACTCAGTGAACTCCCTGAATACAACCTACATTTCTTTCTAAGTCACCAAAATTAGGACTGTATTGGTCACAGAGTTCTCATATTACGTACCTTACGCAGTATCTTGTCTTGGCAGCGAAAAAGTTCAAAAAAGAGTTCCAACAGTCTAAATAAGAGATCAAAGGAATAAAATCACATCAAAAGGACTACCCTTCTACTCACTCACCCTTGGGGTTCAATTACGTCCCTGTTCCGCATGAGAATGAGACCACGACACAGAATCATTCTGATTTCTGGTTCCAGAGTGGGCCCATGTTGACGGAGCAGGGACATCAAGTCACCTGGGAAGGACTCCATGTCATCTCTGTAACAATTACATATCTGAGCAGAAAAAAATAAATTATAAAGTCTTCATCTCCTTCCAGAACTACAATTTGATTGGTCAGCACAGTTAAAATTGATGGCTGGAAATCACCTCCTTACCTGACACAGAAACATCACCAGTTCTTCCAGTTTCTTTGACTCTTGTGCAGGATTGAGAAGAAAGAGCTGCAACAGGGACTTATAGTGCTGATACTGCTGAAGAAACTGCAAAAGAAATAACGCAGAATTGTAGAAACCAATCTAATCGCCAGTGCAAATTTTGTGCATTTTTGTCTTACACAGATGACATCACACCTTTGAGAAAATGAGATACATTAAGCTGACTTAATGGCTTATAAGTGATAAGGTTCTCAAACCGTAAATTGGGAAATTTTTCAATGTTAATTTATTTTTGTGGTCATGTTCAACAATGAAAATAAAACACATGAAAATTAATTGCCTTGTACAAAATAGTGTAAAAGCAAAAATAAAAATTGTAAACTTGAAATTATTATTTAACAAAAACTTCTATTTTTAGTGTGCAAAAGTAATGGTGATCAAGAGTCGTGAATGTTTAGGGGTTTAGGGGAGATGAACAGAAGTTATCTTGCTACAAAGAAATAGTATTCTAAGATGTATGTCCATACATTATATATAAAATGGCCATGTTTGCTATAAATCTCGTGTTAATAATTTATTCTCAAGTCACCTGAGCTATCCAGGGCACCATTATAAATTTTTCATCAGTGAAGCTATCATCAGATTCATGTCGACAACAAGTATCAGAGTAGATGTGTTATAAGGAGAGCATCCAGAGAAATATGGAATAAACCATTGTTCATGTTCAAGCCATAACACAGTTTGTATTTATTAGTGCTCCAAGCAAGTAGCAGGAATAATCCAGATTTTCATCCAAGATGGAGGCCTAAACTGTAGCTAACTACATGAAGTGGTGTACAAGCATACTAGCATAACCAGAAGTGTAGAAAACCTTATAATGGCAGTGCACCATGCCAGAAAATGTGGGCCAGGTTGTCAGTGTATTGGTTGTAACAACACTGTTTTTGTACTACCTACATCCATTGATCACTGCTAACCCTCCCCGTCTTCCAATGCAGGCTCACAACTGAAGTGGAAATTCAAGTAACCAAGCTGTCAAGAATGGAGTCATTATAGTGTGTATTACGTTATCTGTAAAGATACAAGAGTAACAAGTTAGTCTTTTGAAAAGACTAGGAATGCCTCGGCACTTAAGTGCAACCTCTATTTAATTTTAATTTTAAATGCTTTATAGTGAATAAGACGTGACAGTGGTATATAAGAGACAATAAAGATACACTGAGGATCACTGGCTTGAAACCAGAGTCCTACAAGGATGATTGGCTGAACACTCATGGGCATAATTAATGAAAGGGGGTTGTGGGGTCAAATGTTTCTACAAAATGTTGCCAAATATTTCTCTCAGCTTCTTTTCTGTGGAGAGTTCCAAATAAAGCACATTGAGCAACATGGCTTAGTAGTAAGATTAGTATTTACACACTATTCTTGCTGTTCAACTGTCGTTTAATGGTTATTCTCAGCATAGCTTGATTGAAGTATGTGTACTGGATTCTCTCATTGTTTGGAAGCCTCAAAGTCTTAGTTCTGAGATTCTCCTTCACCATGGCTCTCTCTTTGACACTTCAAACGAAGCACTAGTTTGTGTACCTTGCAATCTCTGTTGTTTTTGTTCACTGCTGTCTTTTAGTCAGTTCTCTGCATGTGATAATTGGCTTGATTTGTTGGCAAAGGCGGCCAAGAATCATCAGTACTAGAGTTATCGCGTAGTAACTGCGAGCCTGAGCTGAGCCTGTCTGTTTGTCCTTTAGTACTTTGTCTAGCTAGCCTAGCCAGAGCTAAATTAATGCACGTGCTCGATACGCATCACCGTGCATCATTGCGCGTGCGCGTGAAACGTACCACCATCCCCGATCATAGTCGCTTCCAGCACTGCGCCTCGGCACTTCGGTGCCGAGGCAAAAAAAGGAAAGTAGGGATGGCTGTGTGTGGTTCAAAAAAGTTCAGCAACAAGAGAGTGAACTTCAGTACCATGACAGGCCAAGATGAGACATAAAGGGAGTGAAGCAGGAATACCGTACAGCGGTTTTTTTTTTCAGAGATAAAATACTTTGTTAATCATCAAAGGATAATACAGATGAAGAATTACGGTAGTCTTTTATTCAGTACGCAACAATATCTACGGACTTCGCTTCACAGCTGCTGAATTTCTGGTTGCATACTATTTTTGGCCTTCATTTCTTCAGGTATAGCCCTCTTTGCGATTGTGGCAACTTCTTAATTGATGGAATCTAGCTAGTTCAGTCTTAGATAAGAGCTAATTGTATGCTATGATGTCAGATTCTCACCACTAAAGTGGACCAGAAGGTTAGGTGAGTTACGTATAGTGCCGTAGTTGAATGTACGGAACGTCTAAACGGTGGCTTTATTTGGAAAAATTTTCAATAGACTAAATACCGAAATTACCGAATTTTTATCCTCACCGAAATTATCCCGCTGTACGGCAGTTAGCTCGTAGTTTGGTAATATTGGTGATGTGTAAGGGGTGCTGAACTTTTTTGAACCGCACACAGCCATCCCTACTTTCCTTTTTTATTTAGAATAAATCTTTTTTCCTCTACTTGTTCATCACTTCTTTTTTTTTTTGATGTAATCCTCTATTATTTTATTATAGGCAACTGGATGCTGTGATCCTGCTATCCAAGTTAAAGTTCATGTATTGTAGCTATGTAGTTCATTGGAGGTTTCATCATAATATTGTATGAGCTGAAATGAATCTGATCTGGAAGGACTAATGCTGATGGAGTTCGTATCTATTCATTGACCTATAATTTTTTACTGGTGTTATGCATGTACCTGCAGTAAGGCTTGATTCATAACCAGACTAGTGCCTAGGTTTTATGCTCCGAGCATCGAGAGACCAATATGAAGAGAGAAAGCTAACGACAGATTCACTAGTCAGTTGTTAGGTCAAGGTCCAAGAATCACGTGTATGGGGATGGGGGATAAATGTCTGCCATGTTGTAGGTTGAAAGCTAGCATGATGTGCCATTTTTGAATAAGGTAAAGGATTATAGCATAGTCAATTTTGAGTAGTGTGGTATAAGCATTTGAACGAACCATGATGATGAACGACCGGATGAAAATGGTGATTTTAGAAGTTGCTGTAAAATGATACTGCTTTGTCTTCTGCTCTTCATATTTGAGTCCTAGCACATTGAAGGTGTTCTGTCTTCAAGTTAGTAGTTGTTGACTGTAGGAGGGAAGTATTCTGGAGCTATGAAAGAAATTACTAAGTATTAGTCCAATGGGGCAATCCGTGCCATCCCTACTTAGAGAGTACTATTGTGCTCTCTGATGGTGTCATTTGCACAGAAATGATTATTGGATTATGAGTATTCCTCTATAGAATATACTGTATCTGTGCAAAGTTACAAAATGGCCAACCATTATTCCAAAGTGTATAGCCCTTAGGGCCAATCAGTAGTAGACAATCTGAATTACACATATGCCACGCTTACTCGGAATGTCAATCGGACACAGAGCCAGATATATTTAACCTCTAGGGTATGGCTATTCAACTTGCTAGACAGCCAACCAAACCTTGGTAGCTCTCTGGTGTTTACAACAGGAAATCCGACAATACAGAAATTGATTGATAACTCCCAAATTTGCACCACAGGCCACCTGTGCAGGCCACCCTTGCTGGGAGAATAAAAATTATATTTCCGTGCGAGGTTGCTTGCCACAATGCTTTGTGACGAGCACCGAGATACGACGGTAGTAACTAGCTAGGCTAAACTCCTAGCTAGAGCCTACAATGTTCACCTCATCTCTGTAAGCGTGACTGTCTCTCTTTATCAGGTTCTGCAACTGAGGGAGGTTGGTAGGTAACTGGTTCCTGTTCCTTACACTCCTCTCCATTAATTTAGGTACACGTGGCACGCCCAGCCGGCCGGCCACGCCTTTTCATTACTAGTATCATCACCCGGTACGGTACCCTTTACCAATTCCCAAATCACGCGCGAAAGCAGCTTTTCTGGTTTACCAAAATTAAATTGCGGTACATATTAAATAACTTGGGTAGAATTTCTTTCCCACCTGGTATGTACGTGGATTCCCATCTCCCCTACACAGACCTTAAGTATGTAGACCATCTGTGTCTATAATTCCTTGCAAGCAGAAGTTGATCAACCAACGAATCACTCATCTTTGATCAGAAGGATTTAAAAGAATGCGTTTCAAAGAACCTCTTTGTTTCCGTATGGGGGTTAAGGGTGCAGGCACACTCCACCCACGCATGGTTGCTAGGAAAAATTAACTTAAAAACTATTCATGATAGAAATTTCTAACTTGCACCACATTATTAAGTATCAGAATAGTACTACATACACAAAAAATGAAGGAGGACCAATCAAAATGACTGATGTTATTACTGATTTCATTCTCAAGGTAAACTGCATTGCATCTCAATGACCACTTGGAATCAATGGCTGATTTTTGATATACACTTATTGCCATAAAAATTACATTTAGTTTTTGTCAATTCACATTCTACTTTTCATATAGGATCTTGTATCTTGCACATTCTGTATTAGCTCAAATGATAGCCCCTCCCCCCTCCTTCCCATAATTTTATTTTCTATTATTGCACATGCAGAGGCTTACATCATTACATCTTATAGTTGGTGAGAGGTCTGATTTCAGCAAATGGAACTACAATTGTAGCTATATTATACTCAGCTGCAACAAGGCACTCTGCTCTCCTCCCTCTGAAATGAACTCTACTGGAATGAAGGATAACAGTCTCATGTGCTGGGTTATTCTGAGTATATATACTGCCACTGAGTGTACAGTGCAACCTCTGATGAAGGACAAACTTCTCGACAATTATCTAATACACTCTATACAAAATAACAGGACAACCGTGACAAAAGACTGGGTCCAAAGTAGGTGTGTCCAACATTCAGAGGTTCCACTATAGCTGTTTGCAGAGCCGATATTACACACGGTCATGTGATTTACAGCACAATGATAATGTATAGCATATGATGGTGGCAGTGATGTGCTAAAAATACTATCATACGCTGGTACTACTACTAGACCCCTCGGAGAGGAATCAAGAACGTGCAGGATACCGCCTCGGGGGGATCAAGAATGTGATTAGGAGATTGAGGTCCACCACATGGTTAATGAAGTATGAAATGATAATAACATAGGTTATGCAGTCATAATTTAACTTACGAGATAAATAACTGAACTGTGTATACGCATAAACCAATTCAATGCATGGACCGAATTTACCAGTACCACATGGTGAAATGCTAACTTAAATTTCAAGTGGGTATCAAAAGTCACAATGTGAAACCCTCAGGGCAAAATGAAAAAAACAACAAAAAACAACAAAAAAAAACAAACAAACAAAAAACATGGCCTTTGAGATACATTTAAGCTGCTTATAGATGATAGGGTTCTCAAACTGTAAATTGGGAAATTTTCGATGTTAATTTATTTTTGTGGTCATGTTCAACAACAAAAATAAAACACACGAAAATTAATTGCCTTGTACAAAATAGTGTAAAAGCAAAAATAAAAATTGTAAACTTGAATTATTATTTAACAAAAACTTCTATTTTTAGTGTGCAAAAGTAATGGTGATCAAGAGTCGTGAACGTTTAGGGGAGATGAACTTGCTACAAAGAAATAGTATTCTAAGATGGATGAGTGACCTTGCTGCCATCATTACACTCTTGTCCTTGTAGTTCTTGTAGCTTGTCAAGTCCCTTAACAACTCCTCAGACATGGCCAGAGGGCAGCGAACACAAATCTCCCTCACTGTATTAAGCCTGGGGTAACGGGAATAAGTCAACCAAACTTCAAATTTGCTTATGATCTATTACTTCACTTGCTTGGGTATTGGCCCCATTTGTGTATTTATCTAGCTTGGTTAATTCCGAGACCCAACTGCCATGACATCCCTTACCCAACTGCCATGACTTCACTGGAGTTCCTCTCTGTTACGAAATTATTCACAATAGCTCGCATAGCAGGTTCCAGAATCTGCCACAAAAACACTGATTTGGTTCCAAAAATTGGAAGTATGATGGAACTCACCAATTGATGACTGGATTGTGCTAAGTATGTGTGTGAGAGAGAGAGAGAGAGAGAGAGAGAGAGAGAGAGAGAGAGAGAGAGAGAGAGAGAGAGAGAGAGAGAGAGAGAGAGAGAGAGAGAGAGAGAGAGAGAGAGAGAGAGAGAGAGAGAGAGAGAGAGAGAGAGAGAGAGAGAGAGAGAGAGAGAGAGAGAGAGAGAGAGAGAGAGAGAGAGAGAGAGAGAGAGAGATTAATGAAACATGTTTATTACTTGATGTAATCCAATGAGATGAGATATGAGTGACATCATCATGAGCCGAACTTCCCATAAAAGGAGATATACTTCCGCACCTTAACGGTTGCTAGGGCCTTGGCCATCTTTCTCTCCTTCTTCCTCCCCTTCTTAGAAGTTTGTTTTGAGATAATGTAACTTCTCATGGTTCTTGACTCGTCCTGCATATGAAAAAGAAAGACTTACTTTTTGAATTCTGGACAATTGAAAAAATGTTCTACCCTTTTTATTTGGGTCCCATTTGAAGTCATTATTGAATAGATAAATTTCAACTTCTTCACTCACTCACTCATTGACTTACCTCACTCTCACTACTGGATGCATCTTCTTCCTCCTCACCTTCCTCACTGCCTGTCAAGAAGAACTTCAGAGCACACACTGATATCTGCACATGTAAGGAGAGTGAGAGTGAGAGATTTATTGTTTCAATAAGCCTTGTTTTTACGTACCTTTCTCACAGGAGAAAAGCATGCTGATGCAATGACATTGACAGTCTTGGCATCATTCCTGAGAGAGAGAGTGTTTGATTCTACTGCCTTAATGACTCAAGTACGTACTTACTTAAAGCTAATGACAGATGAATCTACTGCACATTTTGGGGAAACTTAATGACCTGATCATTCCAAGTACATCAAGCTAATGACCTGATCATTCCAAGTGTGTACTTACTTCAAATTAATGACCTGATAATTCTACTGAATTTTGGGGAAACTTAATGACCGGATCCTTCCAAGTACATACTTACTTCAAGCTAATGACCCGATCCTTCTACTGTACTTGGTTCAAGGGACCTGGTCATTCTACTAGCACTTTGGTAATAACCTGATTGCTGACACACTGCTCTATGACTTGTGCTCTGACTTGCTGATCAGAGTACATCAGTAAGAGCAAGAATTCATCAACTCACTTACCGATACTGCTCTGACTTACTGATTTTACATACCAAATGTTCTTCTTGTAGAGTTGGATCATCACTTCCCGAGACATTCTGGCAGCCATTGTGGAGCTATCTCTCAACATGGTGTACATGAAGCTCTGAAGACCCTGAGGAACGAAAATTCAATGAATAGCCAATCACAGAATTAAAGATGACTGGACCCACAACTAATTCATGCATCACAAGGCACGAGATGTCCAAATGTCCTGCCAAATTTCTGGCATCAAGCAGAGGATTCTATCCCCATCCCCCCAAGTAGTAGAAAAAAGTAGAAGTCTTACCCGGTTAACTTTGTTGTTTTTCTTTTTGGAATTGATTCTTTTGATATCAGTCACTATGTGACTATAGAGAGCCTGGGGACAAAGGAGAACTAATTGCACTGCACATGACGAGACCAGAAACACTCGTACTCACATACCCTTGTACTCGTACCCATATACTCTCGTACCCTCATACCCTCGTACCCATATACCCATGTACCCTCTAACCCACATACCACTTGTATCCACATACCCTCTAACCCACATACCCCCATACCTATACATTTTCAGAGTACAATTTGCACGTAGTCCACACTGAGTGGGACTCCCTGAAATACAACCTACATTTTTTTTCCAAAATTAGGACTCAGAGTTCTCATATTACGTACCTTACGCAGTATCTTGTCTTGGCAGCGAAAAAGTTCAAAAAAGAGTTCCAACAGTCTAAATAAGAGATCAAAGGAATTTAAAACCATGTCAAAAGGACTACCCTTCTTCTTGCACTCACCCTTGGGGTTCAATTACGTCCCTGTTCCGCATGAGAATGAGACCACGACACAAAATCATTCTGATTTCTGGTTCCAGAGTGGGCCCATGTTGACAGAGCAGGGACATCAAATCGCCTGGGAAGGACTCCATGTCATCTCTGTAACAGTTACATATCTGAGCAGAAAAAATTAAGTCTTCATCTCCTTCCAGAACTACAACTTGATTGGTCAGCACAGTGGCCGGAAATCAGCAGTATTTCCTCCTCACCTGACACAGAAACATCACCAGTTCTTCCAGTTTCTTTGACTCTTGTGCGGGATTGAGAAGAAAGAGCTGCAACAGGGACTTGAGTACTGGTACTGCTGAAGAAACTGCAAAAGAACCAGTCTAATTGCCAGTATAAATTTCACGGATGACATCACACCTTTGAGAAAATGGCCTTTGAGATACACTTAATGGCTTCTAGGTGATAGGGTTCTCAAACCATAAATTGGGAAAATTTTCGATGTTGATTTATTTTCGTGGTCATGTTCAACAACGAAAATAAAACACATAATTGCCTTGTAAAAGCTGTAACAAAATTGTAAACATGAGTTATAACAAAAAATTTCCAGATTTACAGTATGTAACCTTTTTTTTTAGTGTGCAAAAGTAAACGGTGGTTGGAAGTTTAGGGAGATGAACAGAAATTATCTTGCTACAAAGAAATAGTATTCTAAGATGTATGTCCACACTTTGATTATATACAGCAAATGGCCATGTTTGCTATAAATCTCGTGTTAATAATTTATTCTAAAGTTATCTGTCAGACTCAAACATGGTGTGGGTATTATGAGTCAGTCCCTATTATGGGTTCACCACTTGATAAGAGTCTACAAGAGTTGATACTTTAGATATGAAAACTTAATCATTTTTTTTGGTCTTTTGATCAAATAAAATCATCCAGAAAATGCCTTATTCATGCATAAACATAATCTTAAATGAGAAGTTTAAAAATGGGTACAATCGTAACCAATCTGAATAAAAAAAAGTGCAGGGAAGCAATGATGCCACAAGATAGAGTAAAAAAATGAATTTTAAAGTAATCTAAGGTTATTATTTTTATTTTGTAGAAATCTTAGCTACATTATCAATTTTTAGAGACAAAAATCAAGCCAGCGACTCATAATTCATACCTATGACTCATAATACCTTCCTGAGTATGTTATGTAAGATCATAACTCCTATCTACAAGATGCAATATTTTTATTACTTTCTCCACACATTAGTTCTACATAACCTATTTTATATCTGGAGCAATTTTCAGGATTCTAAGATAGTCCATTTCCAAGAAAAGAGCAACAATACTTAGCTGACTCATAATACCCACACCTACCCTACTCATGTCTACTTTGGTGTTGCAGTTCATCTGAGCTATGTTTACAGGAAATCCCAACAATACAGAAATTGATTGATAACTCAAATTTGCACCACAGGCCACCTGTGCAGGCCACCCTTGTTGGGAGAATAAAAATTATATTTCCGTGGGAGGCTGCTCGCCACAATGCATTTCCCTCCGTGTGATGAGCACCGAGATACGACGGTGGCAACTCAACTAGCTAGGCTAGCAGCTCCTCGGAGTCCTTCTGTTTATAGCTAGAGCCTACAATGTTTACCTCATCTCTGTAAGCGCGACTGTCTCTCTTTATCAGGTTCTGCGAGGTTGGTAGGTAACTGGTTACACTCCTCTCCATTTAGGTACACGTGGCACGCCCAGCCACGCCTTTTCATTATAATATTACTACCGGTTACCAAATTACTGAAACAGAATTTCTTTTCCACCTGGTATGTACGTGGATTCCCATCTCCCCTATACAGTATGTAGACCATCTGTGTCTACAATTCCTTGCAAGCAGAAGTTACTGAACCATGATGCATGTATTGCATCCTAGAGTTCAGAGTCTCTAGCCATGCTCTGGTTACCAAACTGAGGTACATAACTTAGGGTAAAATTTCTTTCCCACCTGGTATGTAGATTCCCACCTCCCCTACACAGACCTTAAGTATGTAGAGTAAGACCATCTGTGTCTATAATTCCTTGCAAGCAGAAGTTACTGAACCATGTACCATGATGCATGTATCCTAGACTTCAGTCTCTAGCTGGACCAGACTCCAAGTCATGGCCAGAGGCACTGCTACGGCAGGTACGGCCATGGCTGTACCACCATTCAGAGTTTTTTTGTTTTGTTTTGTGTGTGTATGCAATTTACAATGACTTAGCTATAAGTTAGTACATGGCATTGCCTATGTAGATCATACCAAATTGAAATTGAAAGGCTTTCTCCAGCCCCCCAGATGGTACATAGCTATATGGCCGTACCATACCAAATGAGCTGGCTCCAGCTCAGCAAGTCAGACTCTAGAGAGAGATCCAGAGTTAGTCTCGGTAGCCAGACCCATTGGCTACATGAGACTAACCCAGAGTCTCGAGCTGAATGAGTCTCTGAAGATGAATTCATTCACCTTTTGAACTAGTTTGGGTGCACAGACTTTTTAATCATGACTATAATGTATAGTATGCAGGATAAAATAGCCCAGCCATTTTCCTGTCGATCTGAATAGAGAGAAGTACAGCAGGTGTTTGAAGTCAGTGCTATGCAAGGGTGTAGATAAGTTTTTTCAACTGGGGGGGCTAAATATGCATGCATGAATGTATATTATGTGTGAAATGCAGCACTGCATTATCTAGAGGGGTCCAGTGGCATGCTCCCCCGGGAAAATTTTGAATCTCAGGTGTTCTGAGATTGCTTCTTGTGTGATATGAGGTGATTATATCACTACTAATTTACTATATAACAGTACATACCAGGGACTGATCCAGGTAGGGGCCTAAGGGACCTGGGCCCCCCTTTTTCCATTACCATTAGCCACAGTATACTCACTGCATGGTTCAATGTAGCTGTAGATATATTTATTGTGGTTTAAATGAAAGGTAAATTGAAGACATACTTTGAGCCAGAGAAAGACTACATGTAGCTAGACAAGAACAGAAGTATGAGGCAAAAATTTTCCATGTGCACAGGGCCGGAGCTAGCTATTTTATTGTGGTATGGCTTGTGACCACATACTGTGCAAAGTGCATCATCTTGGCCCAGAAAAAAAATTAGATTTTAGGGTGTCTCAGATTCAGTCTGGTGCAATATGGAGCATCAAATTTGTCAAAAATGATCTTAGTCTACCTTCTCTACTACCAACAAATTAATTTGCAACTGAGCTTGGATAAACTATCGGTTTCATCTGTGTGAATGTGCAGCACCATTAGGTTATTCAAAGCATCTCAGGTAAGGACACTTGAGAATGCTAGTCTCTGAGTGATACAACTTTATTATATAATCATGAGCTTTTAAAAAGGGGTGAACAATAAATAGTGCCAAAATTTAGAAATCACATTGTGTACCCATGGTTTGCCATGCTTTCTTAAATCAGCTAGGCTATAGAATTACAACTTCATTGTGGGTGGATGAATACCACATAACTTGCAATTAATGAAGTGTGAAATTGAAATTGCTGCAAGTTATGTGGTATTCATCCACCCACTAATTAGAGTAATGGAGTATGAAATTGCTGCAAGTTATGTGGTATTCATCCACCCACTAATTAGAGTAATGGAGTATGAAATTGCTGCAAGTTATGTGGTATTCATCCACCCACTAATTAATTAATGAAATACATTGGAACGGGATGTGGTGTGATCACAAATAATTTACACAATCTCACAGGTGAACACTTGCTAGCAAAACTTGTCTACGGCCCTAAAGGACTGTTGAACATCAGACCCAGTGATATGCATCAGGTTGTTACAATGTGTTGCTCATTTGAGAGGGACCCATTTCATCCCTAGAGTCTCCACTACAGTTTTCTGGGTTTTGAAATAATTAATGATGCTTATGTTCATGCACTGAAATCCAACATCTTGATTGAGATACTTCAAAGTTAACCATACATAATCAGGAGCTAATCCAGGGGCCATGGTGCAAGCACACAGCCCCCTCTTTCCAAAAACTCTGGATCAGCCCCTGCACTACATGTACACAAGAACAAAACTGACCATTCCTTTACAGTTGCAAAATGAGTTCATCATATATAATACTAAATAATAAGATATACGATTCAAAAATTCTGGGGGGGCTTTAGCCCCCCAAGCCCCCCCCCCCCCTTACCTACACCCTTGCTATGGCATCAAATGTCAGGTGAACTGCGATTTGTCCCAATTTGAAGAGCCAAGAAAAAATACTTCCAGGTCAGGAGGTGTGGCAGATTAATGTACAAAACAACAACAACAACAACAATAACAACAAATATGCGTCTATATGGTCAGAATGTCGGATTGGCTCTTAAATTAGGGAGGTGCATCAAAAAGTCACCCTGCCACTGAAATTCCCCATTAAAGATCTCCATTTATAAATAATGATATAACATGTAAAGTTTAAAAGCCTGTTACAACTTCTTAAGTTAGGTCACATAATTTATGGTAGAAATAAGAAATCAATTTTCATAGTATGCTTGGGGGGCTACCCAAACAAGAGGGTTGAGGTTAAGAGGGTTGATACCCATAGAAAATTAAATAGCATTTGTCAAACTTTTAGGCTTTATAGCTACCTGCCTTCATCTTCTTTTTTTTTTACCACACAGCTTTTAAAAAAGAGCTTTCCAATATTCAAAATCCCCCTAAGTCCAACCATGACTGAGATTATGAGTAAGAGTATTATAATTTATGTAAATTGGAATCTCTTATTATAGACTTGCCTAAAAATCTCAACACTTTTTGTTGTAATATGCATAGCTACGGTCTGAGTGATCTTTCCAAGTGTTTACTTGGTTGTGCTTTATAAAAGAGTTGTAAGCTGCATTAGCAGGGTCAATACCATACTCTTTCTAATACACTAAATCTCCACCCCAGTTCCCACCCACAGTTAAGTTTATAAAGGGGGGGGGGGAGATGAGAGCCCACAATTATCTACACATGCTGAGGCTGCACAGTGGGGTAATGATGTTATGCTGGGGTAACTATGTTATGCTTGTGGTCTGTTTCAAGAAGATTTGCAAACATTCCGCTAATTCTTTCCACATTAGTCCACAAGTATGCAAGTATGATCAACCAACAAATCACTTCTTAATCATCTGCATTCATTGCTTGATCTGAAGGATTGAAAAGAATGCGTTTCGAAGAACCTCTTTCGTTTCCTTATGGGGGCTAAGTTAAAGCACAGTCCCTCCCCCCTCCTTCCCATAGTTTTATTTTCTGTTATTATTATTATTGCACATGCAGAGGCTTACATCATTACATGTTATTGTTGGTGAGAGGTCTGATTTCAGTAAATGGAACTACATAGTATAGCTATTATACTCAGCTGCAACAAGGAACTCTGCTCTCCGCCCTCTGAATGAACTCTACTGGAATGAAGGAGAACAGTCTCATATGCTGTGTGACAAGGGGTTATTCTGACTATATATACAGTGCAACCTCTGATAAAGGACAAACCTCTCGACAATTATCTATACAAAATAACCTCCCAAAGAGGACAACCATGACAAAAGACTGGGTCCAAAGTAGGTGTGTCCAACATTCAGAGGTTTGTAATAACTTTGCAGAGCATATTAGCTACACACAGTCATGTGATTTACAGCACAATGATAATGTATAGCATTATAATGGTGGCAGTGATGTGCTAAAAATACTATCACACGCTGATAGTACTACTAGACCCCTTGGGGAGGAATCAAGAACGTGCCTCGGGGGATCAAGAATGTGATTACAGGAGATTGAGCATGAAGTATGAACATATGCAGTCATAATTTAACTTATGAGACAAATAACCGAACTGTATATACCAATTCAATGCATGGATGGAATTTACTAGTACCTAACTTAAACTTCGAGTGGGTGTCAAAAGTCACAATGTGAAGCCCTCAGGGCAAAATGGAAAAAAAAAAAAAAGTACAGTAGTCTGGTGTTTGATGGTCGAGTAGGTCCTCTCATAGATAGTAGACACGGAACGTGTCTAATATCTATGGTCCTCTTGAACTTGGGGTAGATATTGCTCCTACCTATCGCGCGCGCTAGCGCGGAGCAAAGGGGGTTGGTTTCAACAGAAACCACTAGTCCGCCACTGCTGAGATGTGGACATTGTCGATTTTTCGCTGTGTAGCAGTCTGCGATGGGAAAATGTTAGTTCCTCGTATGCTGATATCGTTATCACTTTTATGGATTCGTGTTTGTGGCACTGGAAATTGTGAAACGGACTTTTTTGAGTTGTACTGCACGAATACTTCACCCAGTAAATTTAGCTCTCCAGCTAAGAAATATTCTATTAGCTATTCTATTATTTTTCCTCATCCAGGTAGCGATGTGACAAGTATGCTCTCTATTGATTGCACCAAATCTCATTATACTATCAATTTCGGACTTAACTCCACGACCGGAGGAGATACTATAAGGACTAGTGACATTATCATTGGTGCATACTGTTCAAACTGCAACTCTAGAGACGATGTAAGTATAGAGAGATTCATTTGCAGCTAGCTATGATAGTCAAAGCTAAAATAATAATAATAATAATAATAACTAGGGCAATGTGCAACATTAATTTTGACAGCGAGCGAGCAAGCAAATTTAGTGCTACAACTCTTTAGAAGATTTGCTATTGAGTTTATATGTAATAAAGTACTTAAATAAGCCAGGCTAGAGCCTCTACAACTACTACTATATAGCAATGTACAGCATTTGACAGTAAGCAAGTGAGCACTGCATGATAGGCTCCAGTGCTTGATATTGCTGTCAGAGACAAGAGTCATGTAAGTTGTGGTTTTCATTTGCTGTTGAGTATCTGTAGCAATGTGCAGCATTTGACAGTGAGCAATTAAAGTAGCTGATAGGCTTCAGTGCTTGATATTGCTAAGAGTCATGTAAGTGGTGGCAGGCAGCTGCATACATGCTTACCTCAAAGCACTTAGATAAGCCTAGTGCCTACAAGCGCTTAGATAAGCCTCTTGTGCCTGCTGCCCAAAAGGCTGTAGAAATGTTGAGCTGATAGTTCATTTGTGCTTTGCTGTTGTGTTATGTAGCTAAGTGGCAGGCAGTTGCATGCATAGAAAGCTAAGTACTTACCATAAAGCACTTAGATATGTCTAGTGCCTACAATCCACTTAGATAAGCCTAGCCGGCCCTACTATCCACCATGCTATAAACAAAGCGATGTAGAAATCAATCAAGCAATTACAACTGTGGAGCATGCGCATGTGTGCAGGGACGCTACTATTATTGCAGACACGTAGCTAGGTACATACCTATGCCTGGGGCATTTTGGAGTGTAGACCTAGATATAACTAGGGTATGTTCGTGTAACATATTCAATTGGCGAGTGAAGCAGTTGGTGAAAGTCATTTGTACTTTGACTTTATTGCAGCTGTATACATAGGAGGCTGTATAATGCTTACCACAAGCCACTTAGCGCCTCTATAACAAAATGCTGTAGAAAGCAATAAGCTCTAGCTGTTTGTTTTAAGTGCTATGGGCATGTTTCATTTGTGGGGTCAACAATGCGCATAAGTATTATTAACTATGCAATCAAGTATCAAGATTAAGATCACCTGTGATGGCCGGCCTTACCTCGGGACAGCCCTTGGCAGCCACAGTTACACCAGTGAGTTTGTCAAGGGCAAGGTGAACCTATGGATAAAAGAACTGAAAGTCCTCTCCAACATCGCCGCTTCCCAGCCCCATGCTGCCTATGCTGCATACTCCCATGGCATGATGAGCAAGTGGTCATACATCTCCCGAACTATCCCCAATATCAGCAATCATCTACGGAGCCTAGAAGACACCTTCCGCTTTGACTTTATACCATCCATCACGGGACGCCCACCACCAAATGACTCAGTTCAGAACCTGCTGGGATTACCAGCAAGGCTTGGGGGCATGGGAATTATAGATCCTTCACTTCGCTCAGATGATGAATTTAAAGCCTCCTCCAAGGTCACTGCTCCACTGGTACATCTAATGGAGCAGAGGTGTGGTGAACTAACCTACCAAGTCTCTGCTGACCAGATAACAGCCAAAAGTGACATCCAGCGTGAGAGAAGTGAGAATCTGACCCAAGCTGCTTCTTCCTTACAAGAAGAAGTACCCCCTGCTCTATCCAAGGGCATGGACCTTGCAAGCCAACCAGGGGCCTCGAGCTGGTTGACTTCATTGCCAATCAAGGAGCACGGCTTCTGTCTCCACAAGGGAGCCTTTTTTGACGCTTTGGCTCTACGGTATGGCTGGGCACCTAGCAAGACCCCCACACACTGTGCCTGTGGTGCGACATTCACTGTGGACCACTTACTCTCCTGCTCTCGTGGAGGTTTTCCCTCCCTACGACATAATGAAGTCAGAGACCTAACAGCAAGACTTCTCACTGAAGTGTGCAATGATGTGCAAATAGAGCCAGAGCTTCAGGAGATTACCACGGAGGTCTTACCTGAGCGAAGTGCAAATACCAACAATGGTGCAAGGCTGGATATCGCTGCCAGTGGTCTATGGGGAGGCAGGTGCGAGAGGTCAATGGTGGATGTCAGGGTTTTCAACCCCTTCGCTCCTTCAAACAGCAGCTCCACCCTTGACAACTGCTACACCAAACATGAGCGTGAGAAAATACGTGCTTATGGACGTCGGGTAAGAGAAGTTGAACATGCTACTTTCGTCCCTCTAGTGATGTCTGCAACTGGTGGTCTCGCCAAACAAGTGACCAATTTCTACAAGCGACTGGCATCCCTCCTCGCAGACAAGTGGATGCAACCCTACAGCACCACTTAGTACTGGCTGTGCTGTTCACTATCCTTTAGCCTACTCCGTTCAGCCATCCAGTGCATATGAGGTGCACGATCTTCAAGAGGTCATGCTGTGAAACTTTCACCAGTTGATCTGGTGACTGCAGAGGCCCTTCGACCCGATCCATTCCATCATCCAGTGCATGCACGCAGTGAGGACTGAACTTTTCTGTTTGTTTTTTTTGCTTTTTTCTCTTGCTTTAATAATCAATATTTTTCTTCCTATTCTCCTCTTTCCTCTTTCTCTCCCTCATTTCAAAATTAAAATTACTAATTCATTCAAAAAAAAAAGAAAAAGAAAAAAGATATTTCACAAGCCGAAGGCGAGAAATATCTCGCCATATCTCACAGCTGACTGAGTGTAATAAGTGATTTATTCTTACAGTGCACTACATATGTCACAACTAACAAGTCTAAGGAGTGTTTATAGCCATCATATAAACATACGTCTGTAGGAAGCTGTTATGAGAACCTGTAATACTCACCACAAGCACTTTAGATAAGCCTAGCAGCCTACCCGGCCCTACAAACAACTAATGCACTTCGACAAACCGCTGTAAGATTCAATTAAGCTTGCCTATCATCTTCAGAAATATCATCTTCAGAAATGTCGGCAAAAAAGGTTACTAGGCTAGTCTGCACATGCGTAGTATACCTGTTGAATATAACCGTTGAATATGAGGATATAATTATATCCCACCTAATACATTTACTCTCATAGAGAAAAGTGCTCTTACTGTCATAAATTCCCTCCCTCAGGGTAAAGTGCGTTTATGACTCATAAACACACTGTTCCCCAGGCTATGAATAACAACAGTTTTAGGTTTTCTGAAGCTGACTGTAGGAAGAAGATGATAATGAAGATAATCTATGAGATAATGATCAGATAACATTGTCATTAACTAGCTATTACTAAAGAGTCTATTTCTGTCTCTGTATTATGTTGGTAGTTTATAGCTGACTGTTGGAAGAAGATGATTATGAAGATAATGATCGGATAACATTGACATTAACTAAAAGAATCTATTTCTGTCTCTGGGTAGCTGATTGTTGGAAAATGAAGAAGTCATCTGGTACTGGGTCACAAGGAAACTTCATAGCTATTTCTTGCAATTTTCCACTGGAAGAAATTATTGTATAAGGCCCATTTGGTATTTTTTGGTGTCATACCTTCTGCTAGCTTCACTGTTGCTAGCAAACACGAAACGTGGGTGGAGGAACTCGTTAATAGCCGGGTGTGGTGGGCATGGGAGGAGTTCGAGTTGAGCCTCGTAGTCGTCGTAGTCTTCGCAAACGGGCTCGAGAGCACGAGGCTCTGTAGAGTTGGCCTCTGAACAACCACACATCCCAGGACAGGGACAAGCCATGGCAGGAGTTTTCGTTTTGTTTCGTAACTAAGGGGTGGCTAGCTAGCTAAAACTACAGACCGACCAATGAAATCGTGCGCCCTGGGGATATATAACAGTTAGAACACGGTAGTCCTGGTGATTATGGCCAAATAAACAACCTTATCCTCGGGCTGTGCCCTCGGATTCGGTTGTTTATTGGCCATAATCACCAGACTACCGTGTTCTAACTATTACTTATTCAACGGCTGGTCTATGGGGGAAATGTACTAGTGGGCGTGGTCTGTAAGAACGAGCTCCCATTGACATGACCAGAGAGTGGCTCGCTTCGCTCGCCAATAATAATTATATATATATATATATTTACAATTTCAATGAGTCATGACCTGAGAGTCAGCTCGCTCGCTGCAATTATACATATAATGAGCATTCAAGAATATATAGACTTTGTAGCTACTACTTGTAGCCATTCAGTACAGGCATGCGGTATTGTGCATATGGCATAGTATGATGGTATAGGTGGCCAGATTGGGGGTATTTTTTGCGAAAATTGCCCAAGTTAATGCATGACTTAGGAATAAATTACACAATTTATGGGATGAATGACCTCATCTCAGTCAAAAATTAAGGATGCCACCAAGTGGAAGAGGCAACAATTAAATGGATGATGTGCATCTTGTGTTTGATCAGCATAAAGCTCACTAGTGTTAGCTACATGCATGCATCTAGGTGAGAGCTTGGAGACAGACTCTAGCTATAGGGACTTAATACTAGTCCACATTTAATAGGGTAGTGGAAGCAGTTTAGATTGAACATCTCTAAATAATGCACTAGCACGATCGACTGCATACCAAAATTTATGACATAACACATAACACATAACACATCCTGAACAGCTATTTCATAGAATATAATAATTATTATTTCCATTATGGGGTCAACATTTTTTTTTACAATCTAGGTAACACTTATTTATAAAAACGGAACGAGAGGTCTTCAGCATGCAGAAGATACTTTTGAGAGCAGTGCAACATTGATGGCTAATAGTACGAGTTGCACAGTGATTGGATGCTACGAAATTGACTATAGACGAAGTGAACCTACAAGAGATCGATTTGATGTAAAAAACTGCATTTTACCAGGTAACATGCCTGCTGGTATACCATATATGTAGCATGAAATTTTCATTGGGGTAATTATTTATTGTGGTTCTGCAAAATTGAACTGTAAATTCCATGAAATTTTACCCCACCAAAATTTCCTATTTCATCTGATATGGTTTTCTTAGTCGTAAGGTCTAAATTGATGTTATATATCTCCTGGAGAGGCTGATAAAACGAAATGTCGAGACCAATAGAATCACTGATTTAGTATGCCTGTAGCCATGGTACATGATTTATTAACTTTGGTGCTTTGGTGTTTTTATGCATGGTCCTCCATGTGTAAATACTATACACTTCTTTTATACACTATACTGTATTTGTAAGCTTGATAATGTCATAGTTGGACTGGTAAGATTCACTGTGATTAAAACTAATGTGATACATGTGATATTCTGCACTTTACTTGAGTAGCTATCACCAATACTGTTTTCTAACTGCACATGCTCGTAATTATCAATCCACATACCAGTACTTTTTTTTCTCAGTAACACCAAACTTCAATCAATGGTCTATATAGCCTTCCAGATGCTGGTATCTTTGTTGCCTGAAAAAGAAAATGCTTATCCCAATGACTAGTCTGCTTTGTGAAACCTGGGCATGAGGTGCAAAATGCTTTATTGCACTAACCCATGCAGTATTCTTAGCAATGTAGTTATAGTTATAGTTATAATAACAATCCACAGGTGCATGAGCTATGGGGATATCACAGTTGACAATTCGTGATCCATCATGTATTTTAAAGGTGTCATATTGAATGTAATAGTGTGCATCAGCTGTCTATAACAACTGTCTACTTCTGCCATGGGTCAATTTGAATCCAATGGTAGCTAATACTCATATTGAATTTCATAGACACACTTGCCAGCATTTCATCCTTTTGTAAAATTACGCCAAAGATCAGACGGGATTAATTCAAGAATAATCACACTTCACATAATATCATCACCAAAAACTAAGCACGTGATAATAATGATACATGGGTAAAGGGTGTTCAATTACATATAAGTTAGTCTGTTACTTCATTCCCCCCTTTGAGAGAGCTCGACCCCAAGCCTCCTGGAACAACAGACATAAGACGGACTGGGGGCTTAGGACATCGACGCAATTGATATTTCCGTACAGACTGACTCTCTGTTTGCTCATCTTTCTCTTCAGCTGATTCATCCAGGTCTGTACTCTCCTCTTCTTCTTCCTTGTCTGCAGCATCGGGAGATGGATCTGGTTCTTCACCCGACAGTTCAGTGGCAGGAGACTCAAGCAAGAAGGGGTCCTTGAGAGCTACATCAGTTTCTACTGCAACATCAACTACCTGACGAAGGAGGTGTACAGAGCAAAGGAGGTTGACTCGCACCACAGGCACATTAGCTTCTTCCTTGACAGCAGTATCCTCTGGTACAATCGGCATCTGTTTTCTACCTCCCCACCAACACTCGATTCTCTCATGGTAGCTGATTATGCCAAGTTGTCTGCATACACCTTCGGATAAGAGTAGTTGGTTGTGGGCATCCATCTTTATGTAAATGGGAGATCGCATAGTCTTGCCCTCAAAATGGATGTCAAGGTCCATCCTGCCATCAAGCCGAAATGGTCTCTGGTCATATGTCCTGGGAGTCCTATCAGCGGTCTTGAAATTGGGTTTCTTCAGTCGAGCAACAGTGGCCACCTTTCGAAACAGTGAACAACCAATGATGGAAATATCTGCACCACTGTCAACCAAGCCATAAACAGGTATTCACACAGCGAGGTCTACTTCCTGTGTCTGTTACCTGTATCATGCTTACAATAGCTTCCTCATCAGATGAAGATTGCAACAGCTCTCTGGGGTCAGTCACTCCCACACCCAGGGAAGCATTTGGTTTATCAGCCAGCTTGGTCTGCACCTGTTTGGATTGGGCCACTTGTCGTCCTTTACTCTCTGTCCTAGGCTGCTTACAGTCCTTGGCTATGTGACCAGTCACCTACTGGAGTCCACAGTGGGACTCTTCAGGGAGGTCTCCTTTGTGCCAGCATAGATATATGCAATGCGAAAGGTCTTCTCCAGTTTTGCAGATGTAGTCAGCTACACCCTCTTCTTTCCCTCGCAGGGAGTGATGAAACTCCTGTGCCGCCAGCGTCTTAGTACCTGGATCCAGGCGCAGGTGTAGAACTTCTCTCGCTTCAGAGTAGGTCTGTCTTTCTGCAGAGTCTATTAGATTCCACTCTTGGAGTGCCTGTCCCCGGAGGTGTCCAGCAAATTGTAGCAATAGGTCTCCTGCAGACCATCCATTCCATTCTGATGCTCTCTCCAAACTCCTGGGTCCTCACCCGTGAAAGGGTCAATGGAAGGAGCTTTCCCCCTGGCTATTCGGTCCGCAGGTCCGGTGTGCACGCTAGCTGGGGCTGTTGATACATTCACTGTGTGAGGGGTATGCCCAGCTGTAACTGGAGAGAGCGAATCTCTAGGAGGGGAAAGGTTCTCCTGTCGTCTACTACCATCCATAATGGACAACCTTGAGCCATCCCTGCCAGTTGTCCTAGCAGCAAGGGTAGTCTCCCCACGGTCCCTCTGCTGTAAGCGAAGAGCCTCCAGCTGCTCTTGGAGTTCTACCTCTCGACTGCGAGCTTCCTCCAATTCCAGAGAGACTTTTTCCAGCTGACTCTGAGGTTCTTATAACTCCAGCTGGGCTGTCTGGAGTTCGGTCTTGATGCCCTGAAGCAACTCTTCCCCAGCTCCCATCCAGTACATGGGCGCAGTCTCGAGGAACTCTCCTTCGGAGTCAGTAAGAACTAGAATAGTTTCCACCATGGGAATTTCCTATGACCACATCGCTACTCCCTCGGTTTGTGAGGAGTCTCCCTCCTATGCACTGCCAAAGTTGATCGCAAGAACCAGTGCTCGGCAACTTCAATGCTTCCGCTACAGCCCGCAGATAGCGAACTGTCAATCGCCTTGGCAGCTGTATGCCACACCCACCCTTGATCGGGGTCGTCAGGGCCGGAAGTTCATTTTCAACTTCAGCACTCAGTGGCATCTTCCGGAGTAGTCATTCCGACGTGACTGTCTATACTTGGGTGCAGCAGTGGGGCATCCACTTACAAGCCCTCCAGCTGTAGGCCCTTCTGGACAGTTGGCCCATTGGGGTGACTACAACCGGACTGTTTTCCCCACACACCCACTTGAGCTGATAAACTAGAACTAGCTAACAAATGATTATCAGAGATCGGACGGGATTAATTTCACATAATGTCATCATCAAAAACTAAGCACGTGATAATAATGATACATAGGGTAAAGGGTGTTCGATTACATAAAAGTTAGCCTAAGCTGTCCTCTTTTGAAGGTTGTTCGTACACTTTAGACTGTCCTCTGTTGAGATGGTTCTACTGTATTATGCTTAGTCATGCATTTTAGCTCTTTATTATGTGGATCTTTCTTCCTGATTGCATTCTTTAGAGAGGATAGTGAAAGCATGGAGGGCAGGGCTACAGGACTAATAGCATAACAAGTATACAGTTCTCCATGAATGTCTACATTGATAGCTTCATGGCTGAAGATGAAAGAGATAGCTTTGAAATCTTAAATTATGTACACTTTCCAGTACCTCCCTCCATTTCTGTGAGCAGAAGAGTCATCATAGTCAACGATACTGGAGATACCCTCAACATAGACATCATATTCACCCCAGGAATCCCAGCAGCCATGTTTACCTGGACCTACCAAGGACAGCCCTTAGTCAATGACTCCAGAACTACAATTAGCAGCAGTGGTGACCTGGTGGTGGAGGATGTCCAACCCAGTGATAGGGGTGTGTATGAAGTCACAGCCTCTAATAATGCTGGAAATGAAAGCATCGTTGTCAACGTGACTGTCAATTGTGAGTTGATTACTCATTTGGTACTATTGCATAGTTGAATGAATCCATGATACAGTTGTGAATGTGAACATCACTGCTGAAGAAGTGGGTGATAATGTAATTCGTGTGACATGCAGTGCAGTTGCTTATCCTAGTGCAGAAGTCCAGTGGAGTCCACAACCCATGAATATCACTACATCAAACAGCACTGGTACCTTTGAAGTGTATGCCACCAGCTCTTTTGAATTGAGTCGGTTCAACTGTGATGCTCGTCAGACCTATACCTGTAGAGTCATATCAGACTTCAATGAGACCAGTCAAGACATCACACCTCTTGAGCCTTGTGGTAAGTCAAATCATGTTATGAATGCATGCATGAAATCTATTTTGGATATCCATTAGCCATAGAGTAGCTATGAAGATTGTATTGTGGGGTTGGGGCACAGATAGCCACAAATAGTTAGTGCTTGCCTCCAATACTGGAATTCTTTATGTGCTATATAATTTCCTGCAGTTCCTCCCTATATCTCTGATGTGAGAGTCGTCACAGACAACAATACCCTCAGGATAAATGTCACGTCCACTCCAGGTGACCCACCAGCCATGTTTACCTGGATCCGCCACCAAGGAGAGCCCTTAGTAAATGACTCCAGAATTACAGTTAATAGCAGCAGTGGTGACCTGGTGGTGGAGGACGTCCAACCCAGTGATAGGGGTGTGTATGAAGTCACAGCCTCTAATAATGCTGGAAATGAAAGCATCGCTGTCAATGTGACTGTCGATTGTGAGTTGATTACTCATAGGGGGATGGGATTGATGAGGCTTCACTGTAATGCACATTATGTCCTTCTTCACTGTAATGCACATCATGTCCTTCTTCACTGTAATGCACATTATGGCCTTCTTCACTGTAATCATCACAGTGGCGTAGCCAGGATTTAAGGTAAGGGGGGGCTTTTTTGTGTGCCACGCCCCCTAAAATCGTATGTGGCCAAGCCCACTAATGTTGACCTTAGACCTTTTTACTTTCATTGAATGTTGCATTGCGCTGCAAAGCTGTGAGGTTAGTGATCAATCTAGCTTACTCTCGCAGGCCCGCTAGCTAATGATTGACAGATTAGATAGCTACACGTGGTGAAGGTTCAGGGTGGCCAAGCCTTTATTATTTTATTCTCTTACATTATGGTTTAGCTAGCTAATTAATGCTTAACTCCAGGACTCAGCCCAGAGTGCAATTGGATAGAGAAACATTTTAGCTATATAATAGTTATCAGTTTCATGATGTGCATTACAGTGAAGAAGGACATGATGATTACAGTGAAGAAGGCCATAATGTGCATTACAGTGAAGGACATGATGCAGTGGCATAGCCAGACAGGGTGCTCTGGGTGCTCGAGCACCCCCTTTGTTAGCTGAACTGCCCAACCTATAAATTTATGCCATCTACTGCAGATAGCACATTTAACTTTGATGACCTTTACCATACATAGCTGGTTGAATGAGGTTAGGCTAGAACTGGACCATGCTACTAATATTATTGAATCGTGTTGTTTGAGTCTACCAAAATCATTAACTGATTAACTGTACATGCAGATTTAACTTTGATGACCTTTACCATAGATAGCTGGTTGAATGAGGCTAGGCTAGAACTGGACCATGCTGCTAATATTATTGAGTCGTGTTGTTTGAGTCTACCAAAATCATTAACTGATTAACTGTACATGCACATTTAACTTTGATGACCTTTACCATACATAGCTGGTGGTACCGGCCAGCTAGATGGCTTACCATACTCTTCAGCCATGCTACTGATATTATTGAGTTGTGTCACTTCAGTCTATTACTAGAGCCAAACCTTAAATCATTAACTGTACCCGTGCGTACTAGAACTTAGTAAATCTATGACAGATAATATTATAGTTATAGCTAGCCTCTAGATCCACAAAAAGTACATTCTTTTACAAAGCTTGATTACTTAATAATGTCATTTTCTTTCTAGTTTATTGGGTCAGCCCCCTTAGTTACCAACTGAATAAAGGGTCTGGCCCACAAGTATTTATTTTCTTCCTTGACTGATTATGGTAAAGTTGTGGTAAAGTGTGACTCAAGTTAAGGGATTTGAGTAACTTGAAATATTGTAACAATCACACACAATGACAATTTGCCTAGCTATTATTTGAAATGTTTAATATGCAGTTGTGAATGTGAGCATCACTACTGAAGAAGTGGGCGATAATACAATTCGTGTGACATGCAGTGCAGTTGCTTATCCTAGTGCAGAAATCCAGTGGAGTCCACAACCAATGATTGTCAGCACATCAAGCAGAAATAGTACCTTTGAAGTATATGCCACCAGTTCTTTCAGTCGGTCCAATTGTGATGCCCATCAGAACTATACCTGTACGGGCACATCAATTTTCAATGAGACCAGTCAAGACAACATAACATTTCCTTTTGCACCTTGTGGTAAGTCAGAACCTCTGAATGGCATGCTTGGGACCTGGCCAGCCATTTGTCCTTTGTAGAGAGATTATGGAATGCATGCAAATTTTAAAGAGATTTGTACAGGTAGCTATTTGTACTCATTATAACAATTTGGCTTCAAAAAGACTTGTGCCTCGGCACTGGTAGAATATGAGGTCGTACTGTCGATTCTAGCTAAGCTTATATAAACATCAAATGAAATTAGAGTTAGTCAGTGCCCTCTGATTGGCTTTTCAAATACGTATTCACTTCCATGCAAGGCCTGTAGTTGATCTCATTGTTCTTGCCTTTCCTGATGTCTGGCATCATCTGACATGACATGTGGTGTCTCTGTTCTTTACTCTTGCTTTCTGGCATGTAGTAGATGTTCTCTGGTGCTCTTGGCTTTCCTGTAGCAATGTTCTCTGGGGCTCTTGGCTTTCCTGTAGCCTGGCTAATCGTAGATGTACACTACCTTACTTTCTCACTATCTGAGCCTGTCTCTTGGTGCATTCTCAGAGATTTCTACGTGTTCTGCTTGAATCTATTAAAGTAACAGGTAGTTGTTTGACCTATCTACACGTGCAATGTAGATTGCATGGGTATAAGTTCAGGTGTGCTACTGTTACAACGTACGTACGTACGTACATACATACCATCACTACCATAGGTGATCCCGGCACTGTGCCTCGGCACTCTGGAGCCGAGGCAAAAAAAATGGCCCATAGCTATAGACAATGTGGGGCGAGCCTGAGCTGAATAAGATGCATGCTCCTTTAGCAAGGGTGAAATAGTGAGAAGGTGAGAATTAATTGGGAGAGGCTAATAATTAAAGACAGGAAGGAAGTACTTATAGCTATTGGCATGATGGCTGCTGACAAGTAGATGTAGCTTGATAGTTGCTCATTCTCTGCAACCTAGCCTGTCTCTCCTCAGCTGTTTCTGAAGATCTCTCTCTCTCTCTCTCTCTCTCTCTCTCTCTCTCTCTCTCGCTGTCAACCGCTGACTTGCACTAGCCCTCAAGCGCTCCAACCTGTCTTTTCTCTGTGTCGAGTTGCCTTATCACCCTTCGTTTTCTGAGTGGTCTCGGAAGCATGCTGAGCTCTCTCCCTTCTACACCTGGCTTTTAATTTGATCCATTCTTTAGTAACAACAAGAATTTCAAATTTGCTGTTATTAGGCGTCCATGCACAAGGATTTACCTGATGGTCACAAAGAATGAAAACCACAATGTTTATATATTAGAACGTTATATCTCAATAGAATTTTTCTACACCAACCTGCTAGTGTGGGGCTCGTTCAAGCTCGCCCCAATGATATTGTTGTGCAGTGTTGAAAACTGTCAAATTTTCTTGCTTTCGAGTATTGTTAGTCAGAGAAGTTGTAGACCTCATTATTATATCAATAATCAATATTTAATTTACCCTCATTAGTTTGAGTCCTACCTACTGCACATGTGCAGACTAACCTAACGAGGTGACATTTCTGAAGATAGGCAAGCTTGATTGATTTCTACAGCATTTTTTCAGGTGCTAGGCTTATCTGAGTGATTGTTGGCCTAGTAAGCCACCCCTATAGGCTGAAGTAAGTGCTTTGTGGCAAGCATTACAGGTTCACATAAACAGCTTCCTACATGCAGCTGATACAAGTAATCTACCATAATTAGGCAATCACATGCTTTTTTGATGCAATTAATTTTGGGTATAATTGCATTCTAAACTGTCTAAAATTGCACTCAGCTTCGCCTTGTGCAATTACCTAGCCAGTTTCTCATGCAATTAATTGCATTCTAAACTGTCTAAAATTGCACTCAGCTTCGCCTTGCATGTGGAATTACCTAGCCAGTTTCTCATGCAATTATATACCCAAATTACACTCAAAAGCATGTGATTACTTAGCTATACTAATTGTCTTCTTCAACAAGATTTGTGATACTATAGGTCTTTCTACCTGCAATTAGCTAAAATTAGGTGTCCCTAAAGGAGTCATTGTTACAATTTACATGTAGCTAGCTATTATGATTACATTTGCATGTGCATGGACTGACTGTCTTTCTTTATTTGTGTGAATATAAAAACAAGAGATGAGCTCCCCTTCTGAATACTTTGCATAATTTGACCTTATTCAGTCACTCTTATTATTAGCCATTGCAGACAATCGCAGTCCACTCTCCACTATACTCTCGATTGTGGTTACCATCATCATCTTCATCCTCATTATCCTAGCAGTGACGATGTGTACTCTGTCGAGAATGTAAGTATTGAGAAATGTGAGACATTGGACTCTCAAACAGACACCTTTGGGATGAATAGTATCACATTCCAGAGGGTTTCACTATTTATTATAATACATTACCTGTAATGTATGTAAAGGATATGGATATCATGTAAAGCATACTCATGGATATCATGTCATGCTTCTTATTTCTATAGATTTCATTCTTCAAAGTTGGATTATATGAAGGACTTTATAGATGTAAGTGTGTACTGAGGTATTACTGTGGAGCATGCCATGAACTTCATTGACAAGTGGAAGATTCATAGCTACTTCCTCCCTAGATTCATACTTCTCTAGATTCATACTTCTCTAGCTGGAACCTCTCTATAGTGGACATACCATTAAAAATGTCCTGAAATATAGAGGTTTCCTGAGATTTGCACATGGAGTATTATTGTAGATCGGAATCAATTGTGAGGTTATTAAGGTCCTGATTGTGGAGGTCCTTATTATGGAGGTCCTGATTATGGAGGTTCCACTGTGGCTAGAATATTTGTGTTCACTTGATATGTACCTTGATCATTCAGTGGACAATCAGTTTGTCAACAACTGAGAAAGTTAGAGCAGATATAGCTAATATCAAGGAATCAAGTGAATGCAAAAACTTTAGGTATTACTACTACTGGTATTATTATTATTATTATTATTATTATTATTATTATTATTATTATTATTATTATTATTATTATTATTATTATTATTATTATTATTATCATCATCATCATCATCATGATGGATAATTGTGGCATCAACCATTGTTTGTTGTACACTGTACAGTAGTAGTTATTTTCACTGATTTTTGGACTTTTGGTTGTCTGAGTTGCATGATTTCATTTTCTGATTTCAAGGAAATACCACTGGCTGCTCTACATTCCAAACTGTAAACAACTTTTCTGGACAATTTCATTAAAATGCTTGAAATCAAAAACTGGGATCCACCACTTTTACAGTATAGTCTACGTCTCTAGGTAATCTTCTAGTGATTTAGCTTTCTGCAGCAGCAAAAGATTGATATAGAAACATTTTTTGTTGCAAATCTACCAGGTGGAAGTAAGATAATAGCTCCTATTGTGCTGGCATTAAGATTTCTTTACATGTCCCCACCACTTTGTTTTACAATTACATAACTAAACAGCAAATATATGACTCAGATTCGGACAAGCTAACTTCTCACTACTTTTGAGCTATATTATTATTGCCAGCTATAATATATTGATAGAGCATAATGATATTATGATTAATAGGCTTTTCACATTCAAAACTGTCTGAAATTGCACTCGGCTTTGCTTCGTACAATTACCTAGCCAGTTTCTCATGCACTTACATATATACCCAAATTGCACTCGAAAGCATGACTGTGATTACTTTATTATTATTATTATGACATAGCTAATAATAATAATAATAATAATAATAATAATAATAATAATAATAATAATAATAATAATAATAATAATAATAATAATATTATTATTATTATTATTATTATTATTATTATTATTATTATTATTATCATTATTTATTTTATTGCAGGAAAATGCAATGGAATTTTGTACTCAACCAATAAAAGTTGATCTTACTATAACTGCAGCAGAATCACTGCAGACCATAATTGATAACTTTTCACATGGAACCATTGATTTCAATAACAAGGAAAGTACTGAAGGAGAAAGAAGAAGTCTATCCAATGCAAGTTTGAGTGAAATTCAATCAGTAAAGGCTCCCTCAGAATCATTGCTAGAGAGTGATAGTGATGGTGATGGTGTGGATAAAGAAAGCCTCAAGATGGGAGAGCGTGAAGCAGAAGGATCATCATTTCAAGATGAAAACCAAGAGTTTGAGTCATCTGAGACTTCTTCAAAATCTTATGAGTCGTCGTCATCACAGAATCTCGATACTTCTCTCCCACGCAACTACAGAGAGTCAGGATATATTTTGTTAAATCATGATCAAATAACATCAAGCACTTTAAAGCTACCCTCATCCTTACCAAAGATTCCACAGTCTTTGATGGATTTTGAAGAGGATGAGACTCAAGAAGATTGTGTGCATCCTTCGATTTATCCGAAACCCAAAGGATATATTACACTTGGATGTGAAGGTGCAATCAATAATGAAAGGCCAGAATTCAAAGCAAGTCTATGTCAAATAGACTTTGTTTCACATGAAAGTGATGGTTCCAGATATATAGCAGAATGCCATGCACTACAAATACAAGAACATGGCAATGAAGACGAATTCTTAAGCACTCCTGAAGAAGAATCAGCAGCATGCAGTGATGCAAGTTCTGATTACATTTCATAAATTTCCCCTTTTAGCTGATATACCTATTTAGCTTTAATACATGTAGGTAGGTGTGCATAATGATAGTAGTAATCATGTCTTCCATCCAGCATTCAATTCAGTAAGCAGTTATTTTTTTAAACCTGACTCTTTACTGTTTGTACCCCCAAACTTACTGTTTCATCCAAGTTTGTTGTTCTCTTGGTACTATCTGTTTGTACCCTGCTCTTGGGCCACAATTATTACCCCTCCTACATCAGTTTAGACTACTCTACCTACAGTTCTACACCGCATCACTTCTGATGGCCATACAGTACTATCGTGGGATGATGAAAATCAATCAATCAATCAATCTTAGCAATGTAAAGCCCAAAGGGCATATGCAAAATAAAACGGGGAAAAAAGGCAAAAATGTCAAGTGACTGAGGGAGGCTACTCAGGTGTAACATAAAAATGATTTATAACAAGTGATAAGTCAGGTTCTGATGATGACAGAGCAGAGAGGATCCTGTCCACATTCATGAGGGAAGAGTGAGTTGTGATATAGTGTTCAAAGTACGAATTGCCCTCCAAATCTGACACATCACATCGAGGGCAAGGGCTGGAACCATATGAGGGCCTGGTCAGCTCCCTATACAGGTTCTGTAAGGCAGTGGTGCCGGCTGTGCCTCTATCCAGGGCTGCGTCCCAGAGTTTTATCCAGCTAGACTCCTTAGCAACCGCAGCTGCTATTCTGGTACTCGTGTGCTCTTGACAGGATGATAGTAGCAGTTCCATGTCTCTATTAGTCACTTCACTCTTCAGCTCAGCTGTAGAACAAATCATCCCTAGGGTCTTCTTCACCAAACCATCCAAACCCAGACGAGATTCAAGGAACTGGGACCCCTCTACGATCTGAAGTGGAACTTCACTGGGTGTGTCTCCCATGAGATGAGTGAGAAATAGATGACCGAGGGACTCTTCATTTGTGGATGCACGTTGGATGAAGAGGAGTTTCCGCTGTAGTATGCGTGCTGTCATTGAGGGCCACTCCAGAGCGAGTCTAGTAGCCCTGCCAGAGTGATGTCGGGGCAGTTTAAGATTCGACAGCCGATCTCAGCTTGGAAAGATTCAAGCTTATCCAATAGAGATTCAGTCAAGTACCAGTTTTCACTCCCAAATAGCAGGACTGGGACGACACAAGTTTCGAAGATGGCTCTACCAGAGAGAGGATTTAGCTTTCCCTGGAAACCACCCATTGCTCCAAATGCAAAGAAGCTACTCCTTGCCTGTCCAATTGCAGTGTCGATTGACTTGTTTGCTGACAGGTCCCAGGACCACCAATATCCTAGGCACTTGGCAGAGGCAACTGGAGGGAGGGCCTGTTCCTTGATTGTGCAAATTGGCTCAGCAGGAGCTCTCTGGGATGAGACAATCACTACTTCACATTTAGATGCATTCAGGGATAGAGCATTTGTGGCTACAAACTCCTCCACTCTTCCAATTTGGGAGTCTAGGGTGTCCCTGCTAGTACATAGTGTCCTAATATCATCTGCATGAGCAAAGCCCCCTGCATATAACCCAGCCATACATGGACCCAGCTGGTTCTTCTCTAGATGTTGTAGGAGGGGGTCCAGTATGAGCAGGAACAGGGTGGGGGAGAGGACCGAGCCCTGAAGGAGGCCACGCTCCATGGTGTGAGGTTCAGAGGTCTTCCCATTGAGTACGACACAACTCTTTGGGGCCGTGTACCAGGATCTCAGCAATCTCCATGTCTTCCCCATGATACCACACTCATATGCACGTTTCAGCAAAACAGGGTATTGCACTGAGTCGTAAGCCTTTTGCAGATCGAAGAAACACAGATATGCGGTGTCTCCTTCCCGTGCAAACTTGGATACAGCTTCAAAGGTGGAGAAGGTGGCATCTATACATGAGTTGTTCTTCACGAATCCCGTTTGGTTCCTATGGGGAATTCCTCGTTCAGTAAGGATGGGCTGGAGTCTGAGTAGCACTAGCCGCTCCATGGTTTTTGCAAGAACAGAGGTGAGTGTTATCCCGCGATAACTGTTAGTGTTCAAGGGGTCCTTGCCATGGCCTTGTAGACTGGGAGTATGTTGCGCATGCGTAGCACGCGCACGTGGGCGTGGAGCCCGGAGCTAATTAAAAAGTAGGTGATGATTCAGTCACGATCACTTAGCACTTGCCTCTTCGATATGTCAATCGATATAGTACCTTATTTGATAGTATTGTCGTTCTTATGGATCTGTGTAAATAGTGATTGTCAGGACAAATTCTTGAAGGATCGCCTGTTTCAAATCACAGGTAATAATAATTCTAACCATAAAGTTTTTTTCAAAGAAGCGTATTAACTGCTTTTTAGATGGCATAGCAAGCAGCAGTACGCTATCTATTGATTGCAGCAGTTCTAAATATAGCATCAAGTACAACATCACTGAGCCCAACCTATGGGGTGTAACTGTTGTCTTTGGTGTGATCTGTTCATCAAATTGTACAGATCTTGTAAGTTCACTGTTAGACCTGTTAGACCTGTATACGTACATATTGAACTATGTTAGCTTGCAGTGTTGTCACTGTCCTTCCATGTTATTTAGGGAGAAGGGTTTCTTTCTCCTAAACCCCAACCTATCTAGTCTACATAACAACTAGTTAGTATCAAGAGTAAATAGAAGTAACTTGTTATGTGTAAATTAAGTCATTCTTGTAAACTACTGTAGGGGTGCTTTATGTTTATATTTATTTGCAAAATATTCTTGACTTCTTATGGATAGCTTACTAAGGGGTGCATGACTCATTCTAACTTCCCCTTATATACTGTGCTGTCATACAGAATTGCATATGATAAAAAGTTAAAGGAGGATCATGTGTATCTTACGTACATCACTTTCCACACTCATCTTCTCCTATTACTTCTTACTCTTGCTAGTATACAGAGTGTCCACTTGTTAGGGAAGCAACAGTGTTCACTGATCATGACTTGTATTTTGCTCCTCTTAAATAGCATGAAGTTCTGAATTCTGATGTAGAAGCACAAGGGACAACTAATGGATCATTGCCAGATAATAATAGTGCTGAGTGTACAGTCGTCGGTGGTTACAACGCCAATATAATACATGGATCATTCATAATTCGTCGATTTAGAAATGCAAGTTGTACTATTCCAGGTACGTTCAGAGTCCTAGCCCTAGCTAGCCAGTGTATGAGGAAGTGATTAATGAGCAGTGTAATAGTGAAACCTGTATAATGAGGCTCTCTGCACTATATGGCGGGGGTTCACTGCAAAGGAAATTCTCATTAGTGTGCAGCCATATGAGTGTAGTCTTGCGAGCCAGACGCATTGTGAAAGAAGGGTGAGGGGGGAGGAGAAAATATATCTTCGCAATTTTTTCATATCCAAATGGAATGTTGACCACATCTTATTACATTTTCCATGTGACTTTGACCGCACATTCCAGTCAAATATGTGTGAGCGATAGACCATATGGTGTTCGCACATGTTTGTGATTGCCTTCTTTCTTGGATGATGGCTTGCTGTCTCTGTTCTTTACCTGTCCTAACCTGTGATAAAAGAGACCTTCACAAGCAGTCATCAAGGGAAAGTGCTCTTTTTCTTGAACATAGTATATTGAACTAATTCTGGCATGATGATGTCATGCACATGTGATCTAGCACAGGACAATTCGTAAATGATTGGCTCTGCCAACCCTTGTGTCTTTTCACCAGATGTATTTTCTCTCCTTCCCCCTCCCCTTTCTTCTGCAATATGTCTGGCTTGCGAGGTAGACTGATATGAGTGCATGTCTGTCATATACCCTGCATGATGTGGATAATTGCACCATGATGTGGACAGGTATAATTGTACTGCACAAGTTATTTTGTTTGTCTGTATGTATATACATATGTATGTATGTATGTAAGATCAAACAACTGTAATATATAGACAAAATATGCCCAACAAAGATTGCATCTATTGTAGATTATTCAGAATCATGGTGCATCTCTCTCAGCAGCTTTTTAGTCCAGTGTACAGTGAATTGTGTGAATTGTTTGAGAGATATGGGTAATAATAATAATAATAGTTGGGCTACTTAAATGGAAGTTATTTTGGTGTTCTGAATTTCATGTTGCAAGATCCACTGTAATTTGATCACCCTTATAGGTATCAGGTTACAAATGGTTTGTTTGTTTCTTGTGGGCAACTAGTAAACCTAGCAGGAAGTCTGTGACTTGGCCACTTCCTTGGTGGTTATGGCAACAGTGGCATGACCTCGCATGACCTCATTATGATCTCATGAATGGTATTATGGACATGGAGAGAGGAGGTTACATACTTGTTTAAATTTCAGGGAGGGGGGGCCAATAATGGCCCCCTTCCTGAAATGTGCCCCTCCCCCCTCCCTGAAGTAGCCCCCCCCTCCCCCCCCTCCCTGAAATGTAAACACCTATGTAATAAGGTGCATATATCCCTCCTCTCTCTGCTAGAAGGTGTGTCCATATGCATTCAGGAGATCAGCAAAGAGATGAGGTCGGCAAATTTTGCAGCCTGGGAAGTTATTTAGTGTCAATATTTCTTGGAAGTCATGGTTATCAACCATATATAGGCATTGCTGTTGTCATAGCCACCATAGAGCTAATCAATCATGCATATAATGGTGCTGTGGGGCAATTAAACAATGCCCTCTCCTCACTGCATGTGTCTGCTAATCTGGCGCAGCCAGCCCCAGGCACTTCCGCAACTCCAGCACGAGGGTCTGGCAACACACAATACTTCAACTTGTTCCCGTTTAGCAGAAATTCTGCTGAAATGATGAATATCATTAACTGACGTATCATGACATTTAATGGATTTCATGATGCATGGTAGCTATAACAACCATAAGAATTATTACAGGATTGGGAGGCCATTTTCTTCACATGAAATGTGTTGCTATGACAAGATTAACGTCATAAAACGTCATCTAAAAATTCTAGGCCGGGAACGAGTCGAAGTATTGTGTGTTACCAGACCCTTGTGCTGGAGTTACTGAAGTGCCTGGGGTTGGCTGCGCCAGACTGTGTCTGCCTGAGAATATCTGCCTTTATTGTGAGAGTGCGTGGCAATGATGAAACTTCTCTGTCTTCTCCTTATAAGAATGATGTAATAATGCTTGAGAACGTTAAAAGACGTGGATGACTGAATTTATAGCTACAGGGTATGCTAAAAATTTGTTCCTGAACTCATTAAACATTATGTAGTTGTAATGTGACTATCACATATGGGAAGCTTAGAGCTGTAGTCATTTCCTCATTTTATATATCAGTATTTAGTCATGCTTCTGTAGTGACCATGCTTTAATGATTTCTCTAGTTCCTCCTACCATCTCTGTGAATACAACAAGAGACATTATAGTCAACAGTACTGGAGAGACCCTCTACATAGCTGTCATGTCTACCCCAGGATTCCCAGCAGCCATGTTTACCTGGACCCACCAAGGACAGCCCTTAAATGACTCCAGAATTATAGTAAATAGCAGCAGTGGTGACCTGGTGGTGGAGGATGTCCAACCCAGTGATAGGGGTGTGTATGAAGTCACAGCATTCAATGAAGCTGGGAATGATAGTGTTACAATTGATGTCTACGTTAGATGTGAGTTCTCATCATCACAGTTGTGTATATCATGACCTCAGGTAGGTATTAATCTTTGCCATATTAATTTTTCCACAGTTGTGAATGTAAACATCACTACTGAAGAAGTGGATAGTGATACGATTCGTGTGATATGTAGTGGAATTGGCTATCCTAGTGCAGAAATCCAGTGGAGTCCACACCCCATGGATGGTATTGTAAATGACACTGGGACCTTTGATATGTACGCCAGCAATGCAACCAGTTCCTTCAAATTGAATCGGTCCATCTGTCAGAACTATACCTGTAGAGGCACATCAGGCTTTGATCAAGAAGACATAAATTTTGCACCTTGTGGTATGTAAATTGTATGTGATTGTCTGCCTAGCTAGCTACTGTGTGTGTGTGTGTATGTGTGTGTTTGGGGGGGGGGGGGGATACAGAGTATGTCAGACTAGATGCACCTTGTTCTAAGTTCAGTTCCAGCAATTGTCCTGAGGCTAAGCTACTTTATAATCTTGCCAACTCTTTGACTTCCGCAAATTTGGCTCCTGCTGTTTTGAATACTGGCACATGTACCCTGACATCAAAGGATGTTATCAGTGATGTAAGCAGTTAATAATGTGCTAGTATTTGGCTTCCACCTCAAACAGCTCCATCACACTACTTGGCACCTGAGCCACTATTATTATTGGTACATCCATTGCATGGGAATATTATTATTAAAGAACTGAAATACTGGTACTCAATCTGGCTTCCCCCCCCCCCCCCCCCCCCACACACACACACACACAACACACACACACACACATATCTAGTTAGAAGATAATACTTTATGGAGATCTGTGTTTTTAACTGTGATGACCACTTACCATATGGTCTGTCCTAGGGTGCATGCAGTACATATATCAGGGCACCTCTCTAAATTTTGTTCTCTTGTTTTTATATATAGCAGCTCTGGATCCATCTACTCCAGATCCATCTATTCTGTATCTATCTACTCTTCCGACTTCGGAATCTGCTTTGCACCTATCTACTTCGGAATCTACTTTGGATCCATCTACTTCAGAATCTACTTTGGATCCATCTACTTCGGATTCTACTTTGGATCCATCTACTTCGGAATCTACTTTGGATCCATCTATTCCACCATCTCCAGATCAATTAATTCCACTCTACGTAATACTGTTGAGTGTGGTTGTCGTCATCATCATCATCTTCATGGTGTGTGCTATCTTGAAGTATAGAATGTCGACGTAAGTTAACATATTATGGTTCCAGAATTTTCGCTAATTGCACAAATCACTTAATTCATCAAGTGAATCAAATCAAAATGAAAATTAAAAGCTAATTTTGTGTACAAGTTTTATTGATTTTTTCATATTGCCTTTTTTTATAGATTACACCTGTCAAAAGTGAAATATTTGAAGAATAGAATTTATGTAAGTATAAGATGCAACACGTATGGATATACAATGATTGTAGTTTGTTTGTTTTTTCTTCAAATTACAGGAAAATACAGAATCTGATCATTACAGCCAACCGATTATTGATCTGACTTTGTTTAAGCTTACATCTGAATCAATGCAGAGCATATATTCTCCTTTGGATAAGTTTTCACATCTAACTACTGATGAAGTAGAAAAAGTAGGTCTATTCACAAAATCGGCAGTAATGCCATGGTCAGAGTGTGACAGTGATAAAGATGACCTCAAGACCTGGAATAACAATGTGGGAGAACATGAAGGATTGGATGAGAAACAAGAGCTTGGGTCATCTCAATCTGAAACTTCTTCATCATCACTGAACCTTGATCCTCCCATCTCAACATACGAGCGAAAAAAAGAGTCCGGGTATATTTTATCCGATCAGGTGAGGGAACATGAAGGATTGGATGAAAAACAAGAGCTTGGAGCATCTCAATCTGAAACTTCTTCACTATCATCATTGAACCTTGATCCTCCCATCTCAACATACGAGCGTAAAGAGTCCGGGTATATTTTATCCGATCAGGTGAGGGAACATGAAGGATTGGATAAAAAACAAGAGCTTGGAGCATCTCAATCTGAAACTTCAATCTTTGATCCATCATCACTGAACCTCGATCCTCCCATCTCAACATACGAGTGTAAAGAGTCAGGATATATTTTATCCGATCAGATAAGGGGAATGGATGAAAAACAAGAGCTTGGAACATCTCAATCTGAAACTTCTTCATTGAACCTCGATCCTCCCATCTCAACATACGAGTGTAAAGAGTCAGGATATATTTTATCCGATCAGGTAAGGGGAATGGATAAAAAACAAGAGCTTGGAACATCTCAATCTGAAACTTCTTTGTTGAACCTTGATCCTCCCATCTCAACATACAAGCGTAAAGAGTCAGGGTATATTTTATCTGATCAGGTGAGGGAACACGAAGGATTGGATGAAAAACAAGAGCTTGGAGCGTCTCACTCTGAAACTTCTTCAATCTTTGATCCATCATCACTGAACCTTGATTCAACATATGAGCATAAAGAGTCGGGGTATATATTATCTGATCAGAATAGAGAAACTGTTGATCGGGTATCATCAAGCAATCCAGCACTAAATTTATCTATGGAGAAGAGTTTAGAATCTTCAATGGACTTCAGTGAAATGTATAAAGATGATATGACAAACAATGAATCAGATGTAGCCCAAGACTATGTACCTCCTTTGACAAATCTGGATCATCCAAATCCTGAGGGATATGTTACAAATGAAGAAGTTATCAAGAGCCGAGAATTGGACAGAACGTCAATTCTGAGACTCGAAGAAAACTCATATCAGGGAAGTGACATCAGATATGAAAGTGAAGGTTTTCGGAGTTCTCTTTATGATTATGATGAAGACGGAGGGTTTGATATATGTGATCTAAATGAAGAATACTATCATAATGAACGACAACCTCACCAACATGGTGCTGAACAACCAAGCATTAAGACTTTGACTGAATCTCCAAGCAAAGAAATACATTTCATGCTTCCTGTTTTAAACTCTTCTGAAAGGGAGTCAACCTATTTTCCAGCTCCATACTGTGATCAGAGTGATACAAGCTCTGGGTACATTTCTGAGCTGAGTACATACTAGCATAGATGGTTAAATCAAAATTCTGTATCATAGCATGCGCATGCGCTGTTCTTTCAAACCACACCTCAATCAAGCTCGTATCAATTAAGCACAAAAATCGACCTGTGAGTTAGATTATGTTAATCCGGTAGGCTTCAGCTAGCTGGCTCTAGCTATAGATTAATGTATACAGACCATGCCCAGGAGCGCGAGGGAGGGAGCCCCCGGGGGGGGGGGGGGGGGGGGGGGGGGCTCAGCCAAATCCCTTCATCAGAAGGTCGTCAGCCAAATCCTGGAGGGAAACCCTGAGAATCATTGAATTTTGAACACTTGCTCTCTTTCTAGTGACAATGGCAAGAAGGCTTGAAAATTCCTTGTCGCTTCTTCACCTCTTTGCAGGGGAAAGACTACAAACATTCAGTGATGCTGTCTTCTCCATAATAGCCACTCTCATGGTACATACATATGATAAGATGGAGTGTTCTAACATAGCTATCAACTTCCAGCTGTCAATAACAATAATTTCACTCAACTTGGGGACCCCCTATTGAAATTTAGTGCTGCTTTTGTTTCTTTTCCAATAGTCACCTTCCCCACAGAGTGATCATGTCCCATTGTTGACAATCTTGCCATCTTTCCTTGACTACTGTTGGTGTTCCTTGCTCTTGTTGGAATCCTTGTAGTTGAACCCAGATGATTGAGCCTGTTAAGGTTACAGTGTAACATTTGCTCATGAATAATTCATGAGTTAATGGTTAATGAGGCAGGTAGTTGCATTGGTTATGAGATGGAAACTACACTTTCACACTGACTAGTGCTTCCTACTCTACAACTGAGGGCAAACTAGACACTCTAGAATGCTACTATTTCAGAGAAACTCGACCGCTAAGCAGCCATGATTCGATTGATTTTCAGTCGTCAAATTTCTTGAGCAGCAGCCACAGGGTGACTCGAAAAGATTTTGAAAAGAAGCCACTGTAGGCAAAACAAAAGCTATGGCACTTTTAGCCGTTCAATCGCTCTATCTAAAAGGAATCAAAACTTGCTTTTCTGGCTAAAATCTCTTTGAGCCACCTTGCGTCTTGGTTTGCACAACTGGAATAAGCACAAAGACACAAGGTTGCTGTTCAAGAATAATGACAACTGAAACATGATCAAGTCATAGCTGCTTAGCAGTTGAATTTCTCTCTGAAACGGTATAGTGTTGGTTTGCCCTCAGTTGGATGTAGAGTAGCTAGTCAGTATGAAATTGTAGTTTTCAACTGTAGCATCTCATAGCCAGTGTATCACATGCCTATTAACTCATGAATTATTCATGAGAGAACTCTATACTGTAACCTTAATGCAGAATCTTTCAGAACTGGAAAAGAGTTAGGGATGAAATTACATCTGCACAGTCATTCAGTCCTTATTTACTAGCGTCCTGACTATGGAAGGTGCCATTGTGTCCTGATTATGGAAGGTGCCACTTCAGTCCTTACAAGTGTCCCGGTTATAGAGAGTGTCCTGGTCATAGAGGTGCCTTATTACATCCTACACACCCTTGTTACAATGGGATGGGACACAGTGTCCTGGTCATAGAGGTGCCTTATCCTACACACCCTTGTTACAATGGGATGGGACACTGTCTTGGTCATCCTTGGGACAATACAGAAAAGACACTGTATATACATTGCAGGTTCTTCCCCTGAAGCTGGACCATCACGAAGTTGCAGACCTAGGAGGTCTTAAAGTATGTAGTGTATTGTTATTACTGTTGTTGTGCTGTTATTATTATTATTATGTTGTTGTTGTGCTGTTATTATTATTATGTTGTTGTTGTTGTGCTGTGTTGGCTGTTGTTAGAAATTTGACTTAGAAAAATTCATCACTGATCTTGGGCCGAGGTACTTGGTCTATGTGTACTCCTTCACTCTTGTGGTGGACACCTGGTACAGTCATGTGGGGTAAGTGGTGGCTCAATGGCTCAATGGCCCAAGGTGGGTAAATGGTGGCTCAGTGTATCACCATTGGGTATGTGGTAGGGTGTCACCATGGCTCAATACTCGATATAAGGGGTGTCACCATGGCTCAATGCTCAATACATGGCTGAATAATATGGTGACTACAGGCTCTTTCTCCCCCAACATTGCAGGATCTTTAACATGGTGGAACAAGTGGATGATGTATTGCTTTGGCTTAACCTGGTGAGTTGCTCACTCATTTTTTGTTTAAACAATTAATATTAATTCTCCAACTGCAGCTATGCCTTCTATTCATCAGTTTCCTTCCATATGGGGTGAGTGGACCAACACTAATGTGTGTACACAGTGCTCCATAATGCACTTAAAATGACGTCCCTGATCGAAGTTTCCAGGAGTGAATGTACAGTATCCCAGGCCTGCTTTCTTTGCCTGCGGAGGCTAAAATGTATAGCAGACAAACATACTTTTGTGCTTTTCTCCTAGTCCATGCTGCTAGCTGAACTATTAGCCACTTGAGTTTGTGGCAGCAGCTGTTGCCCCCCACAAATTATGGGACTGCATGTAACATAATTATCATGTGCATTGCTTTGGTCACACCCAGACTGGATTTCAGCTGTAGGCTGTACTGTGTAGCTTTGGTCACATGACCATCAAACCTTTCAATTAGCTACCTCTAACTTCCAGCTATCACAGAAATGTCTAAAGCCAAGTTATAATGGCTGGGGTAGACAAGATTTTATAAGGGTCTTTCATCTCTCTATTTGATTGACCCTGCCATATTTTCTTGAAAGCAGCTGGAGGACAGTCCAATTCTCTTGTGTTGGTATAGGGTTGACTAATGAGGCTACTTTTCATTCACTACTGCAGATAGGATTGGTCAGCTCTTTTCCTACATCCAGACCATCTGAACACCTTGCTGTCACCATCTGTTCTCTGGATATAATGCTCATTGGTCTAGTAATGGTGAGGTCATGTACATAAAATATACGTATTCTATGACTGGAAACTCATTCGCTCAGCTAGATACTCTTGTCACCTACGTAGCTATGACTGTTTTGAATAGTAAGTGAAATTGAACTGCTTACTGCCATAGCATACCTTATGAAGGAGCTGTAATAACTCAGTATGTACATGTATCAGATCAGACACTATACAAGAGGAGGCAATGTTGGCATCTCATTATGCATACCCCCCACCCCGCCCCCCGCCCCCCCCCCCCCAGCCTCTCCTTTTGTATATACATACACACCTCACTCTGTGTGCAACTTTCAACAACAACAACAACAACAACAACAACAACAACTGTAGGCCCCTTGAAACACCCATGCATGCTTGCTTGTTTATTTGTCTTTGTTTGTCTGCAGCTATTGATTCTACTGCATGTCTTCAGAAAGCAGTCACTGCTCCACCCAGAGATTGAAAATAATGATTTGCCAAATATCGTGAGTCTTTAATTAATGAGATTGCCACCATTGAAATGAAAAATACCTCCGACTCTAATTACAAAGTATCCATGTTGCAAGGTCCATTGTACGTAATTGACCACCTCTGGGCCAGAAAAAGGTGGTCTCTTAATGGAGGTGGTCTCTTTACATTCAAAATCAAGCATCATTGAGACATAACCAAGTGATCTTTAAAGAGTGGTCTCTTAATACTGTAAGATTTCACTGTAAAATAGTCCACATTGAAATCTTTGATTGATTGATTGATTGTAGTGGGAGTATCAAAATTTACTGTTCTCATAAAAATTAAGCAAATTACTGACATTTCAACCAGAATACTCTAGCCTTCATCAGGGTGATTGTAATTGACCACCACTGTGCCAGAAAAAGGTGGTGGTCTCTAAATAGGGTGGTCTCTGAATACTGTAAGCACATGCATACGCCTATGGATATTATGTTACCATGCCGATAGCATGCCATTTACGATAGAGTTAGAGGAGGATGGTAAACTTCCCTTCTTAGATTGTTTATCACAAGTAGAAAATGGTGGTAAAATTTTATTGACAGTATAATATAGGAAACAAACACACACAGATAGGTATGTGTTTAAATCACAGGTCACACCATCCTGTATATGTAAAAAGAGGGGTTATTAAAAGCTTGTATGATAGAGCCATGAGGGTTACCACACATAAGACTGACTTAGTTAAGGAGCAAATCCATCTTAGCAAAGTCTTTGTGAAAAATGGTTACCCAGAAGCTTTGCAACTTAGCACCAAAACCTAGAGAAGACAATAATAATAGGGAAGAAAGACAAATAGTAATTCCATAAGTTGCCATCTGACCTAATGAAACGTTGGTGGTTTGTTTCATGAAGGTAATTTTTATGAGAACTAATTCTATTGAATTTTGTTATGTTAGCTAGAGAATTAAGCAGAGTGTATCAAAATTGCATGGATATTGTGTTTCCCAGCGTTCTGTTCGGAGAGCATCAGTGATATCTGTATTGATCACTCCTGTGATGGCACTACTTTCCATGTGCTTCAGCTTCCTCACTCCAGTTCCCGAAATTTCACTTGTCATATTCTATTCAATTGGTATCATTTCCATTATCACTCGTTTCGCTCTATCGTGGTACTACAGTAAGTCACTCTGCTCTAGTCAAGGAGCCTCTTGTCTAATAGTGATGATATTCGATTTTTAGAGCGCAAGTTGCCACCGAATCTTTCAAGTTACATTTTCAAACGAGAGATCAGCAAATTTCGATAATAACATTGTGTAGCTATAAAATTAACATGTGCATGTGAGGAGCAGGTATGTGATGTGTGTGTGTGTGTGTGTGTGTGTGTGTGTGTGTGTGTGTGTGTGTGTGAGAGAGAGAGAGAGAGAGAGAGAGAGAGAGAGAGAGAGAGAGAGAGAGAGAGAGAGAGAGAGAGAGAGAGGTCACCTGCTGAACATGATCTTTTGGTAGTGCTATATGTTGCCATGCACAGAGGAGTGAGGATTTCCCTTTCATAGCCCCTCCTCTAATGACCTCACCTTACAAAGTATAAAGATTTATGAGATTTATATGTACTTTGTAGCATTCAGTGATGGTCTATTTGCCATAGTTGCCACTCTCATCGTCCTTGACTTAACGTATGTAGTATACTATAGTTTACTATAGGTATAGTGTAGTATACTATAGTTTACTATAGGTATAGTAAATGCTATAGAGCTTAGGTAGTGACAAGTCAGCTCATGTCACAGACACTGAGAATGGGTGTGGTCACTGGAAGTGGGCATAATTGCAAAAGAATTTTTCAGTACCTGGCTACAGACATGTGGTTTGATAACTCCAAGTGGTATAATGTGTGTGTAGGGTTGACAATATTCCAAGCTATAGTGAAGTCCACAAGTCCTTTAATGGTGATTTGGCATCAGCTCTCTATGCCCAGCGATATGTCTATGTTTCTTTCATCATGAGTTTTGTTATTGTTGGTAAGTTATTATAAGACCTGATAGGGATAGAGTTCTCATATACTATAATATCGAGGGTAGAAATCAAACTTTATTCACGTTTTAGTCAAAGTTTATTTTTGTCATGACTGATGCTTTACAATAAAATTTTCTGCTTTTCGAACTTTTTTTAAAAAAAGTAGAAAGCGTGATTTCTACCCTCGACTGTCACACATATTATAGTCTGTGTTCTGATGAAATGTCCTGTATATAAGATCTCTGCTTTCATTAGTCTGTGAAATAACATTAATATGTACTTCTGAGTTTTAATTTGACTGCAGGACTGCTTTGGTTTGTACACTATGGCATGATGCACTTTATTGAGAGGGTCACTCCTTCACTCAGCTCTGTCAATATGCTTGTAAGTGATGATGAAGACCAGGTGATGAAGACCAGGGGTGGGGAGAGAGAGAGGGAATGCATGTACCATATGTATGTACAATTTTTGGGCAGACCCGCATTTTTATCAGTACCAGTATTGCTATAGAATCTGACTGGAAACATTCCTGTCTTTCTTAGCAGTCTCCTACTCTTTACAATCACTAATACATACATGTGAAAGAAGGATGTTTGACCAGCCATTTCTATGAAGATTGTTACATATGTAGCTTTAATGTGACTCCATGTAGATGCTGTTCCTGATTGGTGGTGTTCCATTCGTCACAGGACTTCACACTGTCATTTCATACTTCCCTGGTGTACGTAAGAGTCTTTTGATGATGATGTCATCTCTCATGTTTTATAATATGTATCCCTGCTTAGTCGGAAGGTGGCAGTGAGAGGTTGGATGATGATAGAGTGATATCTGTCCGGTGCATCAGTGTGTTGTTATTCCTGATAAGCATGGGACAGCTCATCTTTTGGACAGTGGCCATATTCCAAAAGTAAGTTTAGTATTGACAATCCATGCAGTGAGGTTTATAACTCTTTTGAAATGATCTGACAAAATGTCAGACCACGGGAAGAGTTGATTGACCATATTATGATATAGATACATTCCTAAGTGCAATGGGATGTGTTATGCCAATATGATGTCAGACCAAAGCAAATCTTGATCAGACATTTGACCTTTTGACCTGGTAAATGGCCTGTGGCAGACTGTTATAATCCTCACTGCCATGTAGAAAAATTGTTGTTTTTTCTTGATCAACTTAGCTTATTAGATTTGGCTTTTTCTCGAATGTGCTTTGATGAAGATAGTGTACATATGTGTATGTAAGATAGTGTATGTATGTGTGTATATAACTGCTATAAGATGTGTATGTATGTGTGTGTGTGTACGTATTGAACTGCCAGTGTGAGCTCTAATTATGTCGTGCAGGAAGACTTGTTTATCCAAAAAAGTGGATGAACGCCATGCAGAATCCCTTCAATTCAGCAAGCTTCTGGTATTCCCCATAACAAGGTACAATATAAAGTGTTCAATTATGACCCTGTTCATACTGTGCCTTAAGACCCATACCATACTGTACCTTATTACCTTATTATTATGACCCTGTACCTTATAATTATGATCCTGTACCTTATAATTATGACCCTGTACCTTATAATTATGACCCTGTTCATACTGTACCATAATTATTATGACCCTGTTATACTGTACCTTCCTGTCATACTGTAACTTATATGCATGCAGTTTGATAATTTTCTGGGGAACATTTTCCAGAACCTTCATTCACTATGGCTTATACAATTTAGTAAGTTTCTCCGGTCCATAGATACATATGTATCCATGTCCAGTCAGAGTCAGCTATTGGGTGCATGTGGCCGTAATGAGTGTTGCTGTTGTTATGGGTGTGGTTATCCCTCCTTCCTCAATGCAAGCTTATGCAAATAAGGAATAAATGTGGACTGGCTGGTCCATATGGGGATGACTATGGGCATGGTCTGAACAAAAAAAGAGGTCACAGTCCATATTCCTATAATACTGTTTGTTATTAGAGTGGCAGTAAAAGTGTGGCATGAACGGATATGGATTATGGATTGTGATTTCTTTCATTCTGCTTGCACGACTCTATTTTAACCTATGACTAAGTTGGTCAATCAGATTATATCCAGTGAGCCCACATGCCATTATTGTCTCAGATTTCCATGAGGGATGGAGGTCAATATACAATATCAGTTTTTATGTGATTTCTAAATTTTAATCATGTATTTGCCAATTAATTTTTTTTGTCCAATATTAATTTTTAGCTGATGATAATAATTATGATGAGTTAGGTGACAATGAACTCTAGTCTAATATTTTGCTATTATAATTATCATTGCAGCTGTTGTTTTTCACTCCCTTCGTATTTCTTTTGCTGAAAGTTTTGTTCAGAGCGGTAAGTTTAGATCAGTTATGGTGTACAAAAGGTAATGAGCCAAAATAATCATCTTGATGCAGAAAAGAATTATGAAGAAGATACAGCATAAGCTGGCAGACCGTACTGTAAATTCCGATAATCAGAGTATGTATGTCTTTTCTCTTAAGTACCTTTTCTCTTCATGAGTTTACCTCTATATAATATATATATATAACACTGTTTAGTGTAGCTCTGGTGCGTGTTTGTTTATTTTTTCTTTCTCTTGTTTCATCTCGAAGTTTTGCTTCATGCTATCAATAGTACAACAAACTTAACTTTTTGCATTATTTATAGCTTATGCAGTGAACTACTCTGATGAAAAGAAAGCTCTGATTACTGAAGAAAAAGATCAAAACACTGCAGGCACTGAGAGATCTTCTGCCGCTACTTACATCATGCTGTCAAACAAAGACAAGGAAAAGCAGCAAGATTGACAAACAACAATAAAGTGTGGCTTTGTGTGTATTGTTTTTCTGTTGCAAAAAATCAAGTAGCTAATTCTGCGATTGATTAGAGTTTCAGGGGCATGAATTACGTATAATCAATGAACTCACGAAGTGAAATGGCATAGCTACATAGCTAGCTAAGCTGTCATAGTATACAGTTAAAAGATCGCAGCTTCCTTAGTTTCACTCCTGCACTGTGTCATCACTGATTAGTATGGTGGCATCTGAGCTGTGAAGTGTCTTCTTATAGTGGATTGCTACATTAGGGAAATATCAATAGATAATATTTTTATGCTAAATCTCTGGCCAATAGGATCATCTATTCCTTACATGGCAATCTCAAGTACTTGAAGTGCATCACTTTCCTTTCCTGCAGATTGGCACAGTGAGTAGATTTCTTTTTCCTTTTCACACAAATGCATATAGAAAGTGAAGTTGTAGCAATTACTGCTATAGCGAATGCAGCAATAGTTCCCAGGACAGCTTTGATAACAACACTGTTGGAATGTTCATCTTTGGTCCACTTCTTGTCAGTGGATAGGTTTGTAGGTGAATTGGTTTCAGCTGCTTTCAGTATGAAGGAGGTGTTCATCCTTGGAGTTCTTGTGGATTTCTGAAGGAATGATGAACTGGTTGCTGCTAGCACTAGGCTATTTTCTGTGGAAACATGCTTAAAAGTTGTGTGATCCTTATTAGCAGGAGAATTTGTTTCAAAAAGAGATGAACTGGCACTGCTTAATGAAGTCTTTGTTTTGATGCATGTAAGAGATGAGCTGAATTGTGCAAGGGTTCTTTTGTCTGATATTTTGTTGGTAGTAGAACTTGAAATAGGTATGCTGCCGAGTTTTGATGAAGTTTCAGGGCCAGGGATAGTGGAACAGTTTACACATTGATTCACACCTGTGGTTATCATCATAGCAATAGTTATCATTCTTAAAGTAGCTAGCTGGATTATGTAGAGCTATGCCATTGGGACACAATTTTCAGGGAATCGAAGGCAAGGTAGCAAGGTGGGCAATTTTAGTGGGGTAACTGGAAATTCTGGGTTTCTAAGTCCTATAGGATACTCCTGAGTCCTGAACCTTTATTAGGTAGAGTACTGGTATGACTCAATTGCTACAAGAAACAGCAGGAGTTTGAGTTACCCCCATACACCTTACCGATTATCAGTAAATTAGATAGCCATAGTGCACCCCCACCAACTAGCCCTAGCCTAGCCCCTAGCCCTCTCCTTCCTTGCGTTGGTGGGGGAGATAGCCATACCACAGAATGCCTCGTCACTTGAATCTGAGCAGTGTGAGACTCCATCACATAAATTCTGGCTGGGGAGACAAAGTTTGCATGTCTCATCACTTCCATCTCCACAATTGTTCCTCCCATTACAAATTGCGGATGACTGGATACATCTATTATTCTCGCAATGGAAAGCATCTGGCCAACAGTCCACTATCAAAAGTAATTGTAGTGAAACTTAAAATTTTATACCCGTTGTATAATGAAAGAGGTTCTCCTCTCACAGGTAGGGGTATTAGTTATTATTTATATATCACCGAGGGCTCATATTATTGATATTCACTGGACTGGATTGGTTGACTGGAATACTGTACTCTCAGAGTCACCTCAATAACTCGCCACTATAATAACTCACTAGCTAGCTACATGAACCCCTTTCCTATCCAGTTAACAGGCCATTAGTGGACCAGTCATCCATTGGTAATGCCCAACTAATTAAAAACAGGTCACTGAATCAGCATAGCGAAAATTTATCTTACCACAATGGATTTCGTCTGTTCCATACACACAGTCAGCATGTCCATTGCATTGTTTATTGAAGGGAATCAAAGTTCGATCATCACACTCAAAGAAATAGTCTGAAATGAATGATAATCAAGATAAGCTCATCAACACTTGCATGAGTAAAATTATACTAAATGCTGATCAGGGCTACAGGTTAGTTAGCCATTAATAAGGACTCATTGGCTGCTAAAAGTAGGAGAGGCCTTGCAACTCAGATGGTGGCTGGTATATTCACCATTAGTTTTACTTTGCCAGTCAGTGCAAGGCCATTGGCTGGCAGTGTGCAGTGTATAAACCATTTGGCATTACTCCATTGTTATCAACCATCCCAAGATGGATGGATGGGAGAACCGGAAGGGCATGCAAGCAGTTCTCAGTAAGGTCTACTAATCCTATGACTGTAATTTGGAGTGCTTAGTGACATGATCTGCAGCCTGTAGCTAGTAGGCATAACCATGGCATGATTTCAATTTATTCTTAACACCATAATTATTGTCATGATAATAATTATGAGCAACATGATCTGCTGGTGCATAACCATAGCATGACTTTGATCCACTCCTACACATCCAGAGCATGAGCAACAAGCTAGATGTGTGGGCTATAATTAGTTATTCATAGCTGGCTACCTGTGGAATTCCCATAACATTGAACCTCATACTTTGCAGAGTGTACGACCGACTGCCTCCAATTTTCCAGTTCATGCTTCAGAGATTCAAACAGACCACGCTGACTCTGCATCAAATTCACAGTCTCATGTGGATCAGTCCTTAGATCGAATAAAGATGCTGATACTATGTTGTCATTGTCGTATGTTGCATGGAGTTTATACCTGTCATTACTTAAGGCTGCTTGATACAGTCGACTGAAGTTTGCTGGTATTTTAAATGCCCATTTTATAGAGGAGTTCCTTGTGTGTTGCTCACCCTTTAACATGGGTAATAGAGAGATCCCATCCAGAACTCTCTCTGATATATTCCTGTGCACAATATCACTGACGGTTGGTAACAAATCGCTTGACACTACAGGAAAATCCGAGAGTCTATTTTGTGTGATCACTGCTGGCCACTCTATCAGTCCAGGGACTCTGATTCCACCTTCATAGAGACTCCCCTTACTGCCTCTAAGGCCAGCTGTGTCACCAGGAGTGCTACCAAGGGGTCCATTATCGCTGGTGAACCACAGCATGGTATTATGGCTGACATTGTTGGACCGAAGCAGCCTTCTCACTCCTCCTATGGCACTATCCATAGCTGTTATTGAGCCATAGTAATCTGCATGATTCCTATCATAGTGCAGTGAGAGATACTCTTGTGCATTCTGAGGTGATGCTATGTAACGATGGTGGACTGTGTGGAATGCTAAGTACACAAAGAAAGGGTTGCTTTGATTCACAGCACTGGTTAAGAATTCACTGAACTTCTCCAAAATGAACTCATTGTCATCACCTCTAATTGGTGTTGGAAATGCTTCTAAGGTGTCAGTAGATGAGTCATTTAGACTGTAATAATTTGAGCAAGGTGGCAATGTGGTGTAGTGCCCCAAGGGCTGGCAAAGGGAAGCCGTGTTGTTGAAGCATGCACAGTTAAGATGATGGGTGGGAGCGGATCTTTCAGTGACCAACCATTTATCGAAACCATGCATGCCAGGATGCGAAACAGGCCATCTCTGGTTGCCAGAATCTACTCTTTTAAGGTCACCAAGATGCCACTTGCCATACATGGCAGTTTGATAGCCAGCTGACTTCAATACTTCAGCTACAGTCAACTCCGTGTCAGGTAGGGGCATTCTTTGTGGAATGGCAAAATCATCATGATCACTTCCAACATTAGCATACCACATGCAGTAACGATTATGATTTCTTCCAGTGAGGAGCGTTCCTCTGGTGGGAGAACACACAGGAGCTCCACTGTAATAACGAGTCAGGTGAATCGTATTTGGCCCCACTGCCATTTCATCAAGGTTTGGTGTCCTAGCTCGGCCACCATTATAACTGACATCTCCATAACCAAGGTCATCTGCCATCATGAAGACAATGTTTGGAAGAGTGCTAGGAGTTTGAGAAGATGGGACGATTAAAGCATAGATTAAAGCAATAAGCTTAATTGCTACAAAAATATGTGAGACAGCCATACTATGGCCAGTTGCCTTCTCTACCGTAGCTACATACCAAGAATAATGGACTGCTCAGAAAAATGATTTTTCCGTTTGCTGTTTGCGCTTGCGCACCATTTATTTCCTTCTAGGCCAATTTCCGGATGGTTTACATTCCATTTCAACCGCAATCAGCTGTTCTGCTCCATCTGATCAAAACTTCCCGCGATCGCTAGCACTTGCCACCGCTGTAGTTATTTTTTACTTTCTGGGCTAAGGTTGTTGTTATTACCATCCAATCATCAGGACGCTGGACTCAGTCTTCCAAAAGAAAAGCTTTGTGCTCGTAATACACTCAAATTCTCCAGATTTCTTTGGCTAGCTGGTCTAGCTATCTATCCCCCCACAAGCGTCAAGATTCCAAGATTCCGCCCCTCTCTATATATTATCCACTCATTCAAAAGTCCGACTAAACTCCTGACAGACTTCAAGTATGCTTGGTGCAGACACTGGCATAAGACAGCTAGTCGCCACGGAACAACTTTCACGAACCTCCTCCGATGAAGAAACCTTCAGCGTCCACGACAGATTCGACATTGTGCACGATCTGGGCGGTGGGGCGTACGGGACTGTGTACAAGGCACGGGATAAGACCAAACAGGGGCAGATAGTGGCCCTGAAGAAGATGCACATCAAGGAGGATCCTGAGATAGGAATACCACCCTTTGTCATGAGAGAAGTGGCCAATCTGAAGAGATTATCAGAGCCCCCTGATGGAAGGGAGCCATATATAGTCAGGTAAGAAAATGAGTCGTATATAGCTATTATTGTTTGGTTGGCTCCCTCTCCCTCACGGTGAGTAGCCAACTATCTGTATACTCCTCATTGGGGTCTTAACTTGAGACACCACCTTCCAGTAACATACATACGCTGGAACAGAAACCTGTCATTGGCTACTGAATTAAGGATTGGTGAGTTTTGTGGTCTGCATGTCCTTATTCTTTTACTTTCAGTGGCCCAGTCAGGTGCACTAAATGGAACTTCTTTAGTGTGCCATTGCCCTTCTAATGCTAGCCACAGTGTGTGGTTGGCCAAGGATTATCTGATCACATGGCCTGGCTAACATTGTGCACTTCGTATGCCATTACTCTTGCTAGCTGTGGTAGTGCAAGCAGTATACATGCAATGAGTCTGCCATTGCCACATCAATGAATGTCTGATCACATGGCCAACACTATCTACTTCTTTCTTATGCCATTCCTCTTTGCTAGCCATGGCAGTCAGGTCTGTCAGAGCCTGAGACCAACTTTACTCTTTGAATATGGTTACTAACTTGCCACTCTAAAAAAAGGAAGAAAGGAAAAGAGGAGCGCCACATGTGAATGTTAATTGTATCGTGCACGTATTCACTATTTGCACGATATTTGGCAATTGGTCTGATTGATAGAAGTTGCAGGTTTTATTGATAAAGAAGTGTGCATTAATCCTCCCCTAACAGGACTCTGCATCATCCCATTGTTATGGTATACTGGGTGTGTGGTATATCTGTGTGTTTTTTTTCTTTTTCCTTTTTTTTGCTGTTCTTATTGTTAAGGATCTTTTTGGTGGTCTCATCCCTGTTCTGTATGGTGTACTGTGGAACATGGGATGTCACTGAGTAAATAAATTGGGTACATGGATATTGGAAATAATGGTTAATGTGGTATGTTTGGATACAGCACAGACAGCAGTGAGTGTATTGTTGATAACACCTGATGGATACAGCTTTGAGCTTTGATCAATCAGTCTATCAATGTACATAGGTAGGTAGCTAGCTAGCTACAAGCCAGCAGACTTTATTTAAAAGAGGTGGTTAAAATCAATGTCTTGTGGGTTGGCTGGAGCATGACTGTAACATTATTCCGTGGTTATTATGAGTCACCAACAGGGATTGACCCCCTGGGCTCTGACGACCGACTCCCACAGTCACCACCCTTGACAAATAGAGCCGTTCAATGTGGACTCCCTTTAATGCTTATCACTCTTGGTCACTTTTTCGTGGTCTCCCTAAATCTCCACATCAGAGGGTTTACATTGAAGTGCATTGACAGAGCTCATGAGTTTTAGCAAGTCATTACCATTAATATACAGCTGTGTTGTATATTATCATCATCGCTATATTCCATGACTGAGAGCATAACAGGACCATGTTTACCTTATGGTATGTGAGTCTATTACTTTCAATGGTTGGAAAGATTGCAGTGTACTGTAGTTGCTCCCATAACAGTGTCAACTCTGAAATGAAGACACCTCTTCTATTTCTTTCTTCCTTTATCTGTAAATTTTTTTGTTGTTTTTTTGGCTCTGTGCTGATGTTGGATGGTGTTGTTTTTTTTGTGTGAAGAATTAGTTGCACAGGATTGATTGCAGGTAGTAGGCATGGCACACCAGAAAATCTCCTACACGACCAAAGATAAAATCCATAACCTCAAAAAATGTCAGAATGTGGAGGGCTGTTGAGTTTGTGGGGAATGTAGTTACGTCTCTGTTGTTGCAAGTGGGCTGCATTGATTCTGGGAAGATCGAATTTCAACCCCATCGAAGTTCATTGTTGACTCAAAAGAGTCCTGGTCATTTTCACCACTAGCCACATGTAGGAATTCTGAAAGCCGCTATCTTCAACCCAATCAAAGCTGTGTTGTCACTGAGGGGAGTGCAAGGGACACTCAATAGGTCTCCCTACTTGCTTTTATGTACGTCCTGCAGCCAGCCATGTGACCCACTGCAACTCACTGGCTTTGTATTGGATATAATGTCTATAGTTGCATAGGCCTTTGTACCTGTGGGGCCTTGGTGGTTATTATACAGCACTGATATACCAACTTCCCCCTTTGCATCGGACATGTTGGCTAGCTTATAATTCTTTGTGTGCCCTCAACTCTCTGTGATCTTATCTTCATGGTCATATATCGATATATCCATGGTTACCATGCTTAAAACCTGTTTGAGTCCATGACTGTAGTTACTACCTCAAACCTCTGTGGTCACATCTTCGAAAACTTCGCTCCTTTGCATTTAGTATGTCTGCTTCAAGGCTACCATACTTATATCTGTTTGACTGTACAGTGGAACCTCTACCTTTGGGACCAGCGAAAAGTGTCCTGATTAGAGAGGTGTCCCTATTTCAGGGGTTAAATTATACGTTGGGACAAGAAAAAAATGTCCTGATTAGAGCATTTCAGGGAGTTCACATTTACGGGTTCCACTGTACTACTTCAACTCTCCATCATCTTCCCTGCTGTGTGAAACTTTACCCTTTTTGCATTAGATATGTCTCCTGTTTGAGTCTGACTGTACCACCTCAACCCTTAGTGGTCTTGGCTCTGTATAGCACTGATTGCCAATTTCCCCTTTTCTTAATTTTGAACTGTGATAGTATATATATGGTTTAATCACACCACTGAGGTGAGCTCTGTACACAGTTCGGTGTGTACCTTCAGTGCATATGGTTACAGATTTTGGTTCGTAAAAATCAACAGTGATAGCTGTCCGTACTATTTTCATGATAAGGTGTCTGGAGTGTGTGTGTGTGATTCATTATCTCTCTGCAGGTTGCTGGATGTCCATTCCTCTGAAGGTCGCTATGAGGGCGAATTGATATTTTATATGGTCTTTGAGTACATGGAACAGGATTTGGACCACTTTATTCGGCAGTATCCGGCTCCAGGAATGGAGGAGAGTATTGTTAAGGTAGTAGATTTCTAAAATAGCCCCCCCCCCCCAAAACTTATTTAGCATGTTGAAGAAAATTGAGTTAGTATGGTTAGTATGGGTATAAAATAAGAGAGAGAGAGAGAGAGAGAGAGAGAGAGAGAGAGAGAGAGAGAGAGAGAGAGAGAGAGAGAGAGAGAGAGAGAGAGAGAGAGAGAGAGAGAGAGAGAGAGAGAGAGAGAGAGAGAGAGAGAGAGAGAGAGAGAGAGAGAGAGAGAGAGAGAGAGAGAGAGAGAGAGAAATTTCTTGGACTCCCCCCAGATATATTCGGAAGATTTGACTTTTGACTTCTAACAGTATTATTAGTATTAGGAGGGTTTTGATGAGCTCTCTGCAATAATTGGCTGAAAGTGTAGGAGTGGGAGGAACTAACCAACAACATCCTTGATAGCAGATTAAGCCTGTCTTAGATAAACAAGTGTAATGATAGAGTACCACCAATTGTACCCACACACATTAAATCATATCAAGGTAGAAGATTCTGCCATGCTGTTATCTTGTAGGAACTATATCCAATTCAAATTTGAATTATGTATTTCACATGTATCAGAACTGTCTTTTTGTTTCTGCCAAGTTACATAGCCTGTCAGTGATAAGTAATGAATATCAGTATGAGCCTGGCCAGGTGTGAGATGACAACAGGACAATAAATGGCAACAACAAGTGATATGAATTAATCATTGGTGCTGCTAGCTATAATGGTTTACTTGTCTCCACTTCAATCCCTCACAGTGTATTGTCCTTCCATTATCACTCAAGCGTGGCAGGCCAGATTACATAACATGTACCTTTAATTGATTACATGCCTACCTCAAAGTGGGCAAGGCGTCTACCACATGAAATGTGATGCAGCATTAGGGGAAAATGTGATGCAGCATTTATGTGACCATTGGGGGGGGGGGGGGGGGGGGGGGGAAAGAGAGGGAAATGTGATGCAGCATTAGTGTGCAAAGAGGGAAATACAATTCAGCAAAGGGTGCAGCATAGATCAGTGTGCAAAAGGGGGAAATGTGATTAGTGCAAAGGGGGAAATGTGTTGCAGCATTTATGTGAAGGGGGAAATGTGTTGCAGCATTTATGTGAAGGGGGAAATGTGATGTGTTGGTCTACCACATGAAATGTGATGGAGTGCAAAGGGGGGGGGGGGGGTTGGTCTATCCTGTGATGCAGTATTAGTGTTGCTGTTCTTCTCTATGCATTGGCTGAGGTCTATTTTTGCAGTCACCTTTCACTTTGATTGACTGCCAGCTACAATTTGTAAGACACAGCGTACACAATTAAATTCTCTTCTCTGGTGTTTGAATTTTGAATTGAGCAATTTGTCTAGCTGACTTGGGAGGCAAATAGAGTTTATTACAGTATAGCCTCTACCAGTTGCTCACATGTTTTGCACAATATTTTGCTCATGTAGGACTTTCTCGGGCAAATCCTGCGAGGAGTGGATTGGATGCATGTCAACAACATAGTACACCGTGACTTGAAGCCACAGAACATTCTCGTCAGTAGAAATGGAAAGAAGATAAAAATAGCTGATTTCGGGCTCTCCAGATTGATAGGATCAAATGTTATTTTATCCACACAGGTAAGGATGGAACAAAAAAAATAAAAAAATGGCCTTAATTGTACACACCCAGATTAGTATAGAAATGAATTTGGGGGTGTGTCTGTTCACTTCCCCCTTCAACATGGCAGAGAGCAATGGTTGTGGTGGGATATGGTCCAATTATTTTTACCATGCTACCATTTATGAGATACTGCACATGCTCAGTGCCCTGGGGCATCCTCCAAGATGGTGGATGTTTGATTTGTGATGCAAAACTTGTATACACTTGAGCTTTCTATGGAACTCCTACTGTTACTAAGTAGGTGTGAGTCCATCTTGTATGATGACACTTGTGGCATAACTGCGCAAACATTCACCTTACTTTTAGCCATTCGGTGCATATCTTATGCCATGTTGCATGTGACGTCATCTTGCTGATTCATAGCTCAAGATGTGCAGTGTTCTAGCCAAAGAGTGGACTGCTCCCCCACTCTATTCCTCCTTCCCCCCACCCTCCCCCCCACACCCTATTGTTAGTATAGTGGAATATATACACTCCCTAGCATTTCACGTTTTTGGAAACCCCTTATTGCCTAAACCTCCCACTCTTTGCATTCATCCTGGCTAGAACCCAGACTCTTGCTTTTTCTGCTACATATCTTCTTGCTTCATGTATATTATGTAGTTCAGAAGTGCTTTTTCCTTACATAGGTGGTGACCCAGTGGTACAGAGCTCCAGAGGTCCTCTTACACTCTTCATACAATAAAGCAGTTGATATTTGGAGTGTCGGGTGCATCTTTGCAGAAATGATCACAGGAAGGTATTATTATTATGCAAGGGTCCAGCATGGCCTAAAGTATTTGATGGTTATTGGATTGCTGATCTATGGAGCTGTCTTTGGTTGGGAGTAGTTTACTTTTGACTGGTTGATACCTCAACTGCCAACGTGTTAAATAATAAAATTAATTATTAGTCAATCAAGTCAACCAATGTTGTTTGCACATTGTTAAATATCTCAAATTGAAAAAACAGAAAATGAAACGTTCTTGTGTGTGTGTGTGTGTGTGTGTGTTGATAATAATTGAAGCCCCTGGCTATTGGAGTAATCTAGCTAGCTACAATATAATTGGTGTGTTCCCGGGCAGCTATCAATGTTGCAAGATGGTACAGACTGTCACGCGTATGATTCATGACCTCTACATACATGCAGTATAACTTGCTACTGACAGTGTGTATGTATCCTAATTTTTTTATTATTATAAATTTTTGTGTTTGCATCACTTGAAATCATTCACTCGAAATAAATTATTGTAGTTACTATGTATAATGTGGCTGTATTGATCACTGGAGCTTTCTTACGATGACAGTCCCAGGTAGATCCGTATTTTAATAAATGAGCCATTTCTCAAAACAGAAATTTCATGAAAAAAGGATCAAAGCTCAGTTCTAAGGCTACTAGTACTCTCTTGAGTTACAGAGAGCTAAATTATAAATCTACCTGAGATTGTCATGTCCACATAGCTACTCCAGGTTTTTATCAGTGGGACAAATCACTGGATGCATTCATGTACTGTATTCCCTCTTCATGTTTATCGGATCAGCATCAGTCTCTGATTAACACTTTTGATTGTATTCACAGACCGTTATTTGCTGCTAGCCGACCGGGAGAGAAGTCACAGTTAGATAAAATATTCAGGTAGGTGCATCATGCTAGAATCTGGAAAACGTCATTGATGCACACGGTGATTATTTAGTCATTCAAATATGTACTGCATTTAGCAACCAATGAACCCTTAGCCACAAGTAAAAAAATCACTTATGATATGGAGTATTCTATTCCAGTATTCATATTCCATTCCAGTGTTCCATTCCATTCTGTTTCACTAATTATACAACTCCAGACACTTTGTCTCCTAGGAAGCTGGTATTGTAGCTGAAATCAGTGCTTTTATGACACCTCATCTGCTGTATTGGTTTACAGCATTATAGGTACTCCATCAGTGGAGAAATGGCCACCTCAGTCAGCAGTTACCCCTGACCAGTTCATCAACCATAAACCCATATCCTGGCCAGACATTTTTATAGAGCACAGTAAAGACACACATGATGTGCTCTCGGTAAGTTCCTCCATGTATTTTGATCAGGCGCTCAATAATTTAAGTAGCCCATAATATGCTGGAGTCTGGCTATCAATAGTAGCAGCAATCCTGATTTTTTTTCAGGTAATGCTCAAGTTTGCGGGATCTGAGCGAATCACAGCGGAAAAGGCATTGCAGCTTGACTACTTCAGTGAACCTCTGACTGTAGGCAGTAGTTGTGAGGGTTTGGAGGGCTACCACTGCCCAGACAGTTCCTCAGGTTCTACTAGTCCCACTTCATCTTCATCTGTTCTCAGCACTTCCACAGACTCTGGCATTCAAGAATCCTAGGATTTATTTTAAAGATCACCACTGTTTTTCTTCTTTCTTTCTCATTCCCCACAGCCCCCTCTCAATTATATACATTATACCATTAATACATTATTTTTTTTTATAAAGGAATTATTGATGACCACCCGGTACCCAGTTTTGGATTGCGGCGCGTGCGCAGTAGGATCATAGTGACGTAGCAATTAGTAATGCATTAAGAATGTTTTGCACCGGACGACAGAAGATTAGGAGTCTTTAATGACCAGACAAACCAGATTATAGATTAGGTGAGTTGATAGCACTCGTCCCACATATGCTTATGTGAAGGAGTAAGTAGGGTCAGCTTAGTGAGAGTCTGGCTCGCGCTAGACTAGGGTCAGCTAGCCACCTCGCTGTTTGTGGGTGTAGCTATAGCTAGCATGGCGGGTATGTCAAGCCTGGAATAGTAGTGTAGACCGTGCTTTCACGGCCGGCCGGCCTTGACAGTAGTAATAAACCTCTTAAATGAGGATATCACTGTGTAGCTGGAGAGATTGCCCAGGCATATGGTCAGCTTGGGGGGGGGGGGGGGGGGGGGGGGTAGCCTTGTCTCACTGTGTGGATTTTTGCTTACTGAGTGCTGACAAGTACGTCCATGTATGTAACATTGCGGTGACCCTTTACCTATCTCAGGGGTAACCAATCAGATTGCAGGAGGTTAGGACAGCATGGTAATTATACTGCTTGTTTACTTTCCTAGTTATAGGTGATAGGTGACAAAGCTAATGGAAGAAAAGACGACTACCAAGGAGCTGGATTCTTGGATAGCTGGACTAGAGGAATGTAAACAACTAGAAGAAAATCAAGTCAGAATATTGTGCAATAAGGTATACAGGAATTGAGTAACTCTTAAACTAATGGCAACAACTTCATCTCAGTGTTCTGCATAGTGTGAAGGTTATGGTTTCAAGTGGTGAACCACTCGTCCTTCATCCTTTACTGGTTGCACTTCTTTTCTAATCATCATAGCACCCCCACTCCCTTTTTGTTTAAATAACTTAGTTACTAGTAGGAGGTTTGCCACATACATCAGTAGTGTACCATTGGATACTCTTCCAGAAACCTGTAAGAAGCACCACCTGGAACCCTTGAACAAAGTAGAAAGATATTCCACGTATTATCATCCACTGCACAATAGCTGAATTGTTGCTCACGACACATTCCTTTCAAGGATGAAAACTTTTGTTTCGATGTACCTTGAATGATTCAAACTTGTACACTGTATAATGGACTTAAAGTGGAACTTCTGATAAAGGACACACCGAAAGAGGACAATCTAGTATATAAACTCTTAGTCAACAAAAACCTCCAAAAGAGGACAACCTCTCTACAAAGGACAAAAGGATCGGTCCAAGTATGTCCTTTATTCAGAGGTTCCACTCTAATGCTACAGGTGTACTTTGTACTGTGTACTTTGTACTGTGAAATTGAGTTACTTCTTTCTTTGTAGGCACGAGAAATCCTTGTGCAGGAGTCCAATGTTCAAGAGGTGAAGTGCCCAGTGACGGTGTGTGGTGATGTGCATGGGCAATTCCATGATTTGATGGAGCTGTTTCGCATTGGTGGCAAATCACCGGACACCAACTACCTGTTCATGGGGGACTATGTGGACAGGGGGTACTATTCAGTGGAAACTGTATCACTTTTAGTAGCACTCAAGGTACACATAAGTCACTACAGCTTATAGTCACTGGTCTCTATGTTATTGTGTGGCTCTAGGTGGGTGAACATATTCTGTAAAATCCTGTAATCCTTTGGATCCTGCAATCCTTTCCTGTAATCCTTTTGACCCTATAATCCTTCAAATCCTGTAATCCTTTGGATCCTGTAGTCCTTTGGATCCTGCAATCCTTTCCTGTAATCCTTCCTATAATCCTTTGGATCCTGTAATCCCATTCCCATAATCCTTTGGATGGATAAGTTCTGGTTGTTTGGATGGACCTACGTACTTCCAAGATGCATGATAGGTAATGTATAAGGTTGTGTGAAGCCATTTCATTGGATAGCTCATTTCATGTGATAATTGTAACTAGACTCTGAAACTTGGGGAACAGCCTGATGGTTGTTTTGGTAAAGGGTCAGCAAACAAGCCTATTGATAATTAGTGGAAAAGAAGGCTGGCTTGGGAGGAGGGAAATCGTCTAACTATGTTCTTCACACACACTGTATTAGGGATGGGAAAGACACTTGCAGCTTCTTCATTGGTTATGTGTACTTTTCAGGTTCGCTTTCCTAACAGAATCACTATTCTCCGTGGGAATCATGAAACTAGACAGATTACTCAAGTTTACGGATTTTATGACGAGTGTCTTCGTAAATATGGCAACCCCAATGTATGGAAATACTTCACTGACCTCTTTGATTATCTCCCCCTGACAGCACTAGTGGATGGAAGAGTAAGTCCCTGTAATCATGTAGCAAATATTGCTATTGATTTGTTTGTTTGCTTTCATTTGTTTATTTGTTTGTTTGTTTATTTCTTTCTTTCTTTAGATTTTCAGTCTGCATGGTGGTTTGTCTCCCTCCATAGATACTCTGGACCATATCAGATCACTGGATAGGTTGCAAGAGGCACCTCATGAAGTACGTAAGCATTCTAGTGTTGTCCATGGGTTAAACACTGAGGGCCAGGGCTTGAAGTAATTGGCCAATTTCCCCACTTGCCTGATCAATTTTCCAGTCCAATTCTTTAAGTGCTATATCCAGACACTTATTTCTGTTACTGCCTTATTTCAAGCACTGCCCTTCAGAGGGGGTGTGTTCAAGGTTTAAGTGGGTAAGCTCCAATGCCTTGATTAGACACTGGGGGTGCCAGACCTTGAGGCTTAATTGTGTATTGGGAATTTTTAAGCTCTGGAGTGTATGTGCTGTAATATGTACCTTATGCCATGGTGCACACCCTACCCTGAGAAGATGAACCATTACAATATGCAAATTCCTTTTGAACCCATGAAAGCATTGTGGTGTATGCATAATATGGTAGGGCTTATGTAATGTACAAGCGATAACATCCCATTACAGAGTGTAATAACTTTGCTAATGGTTTTGATAGGGTCCGATGTCAGACTTACTGTGGTCTGATCCTGATGACAGAGTAGGTTGGGGGATCTCTCCGCGAGGTGCTGGTTACACTTTCGGGCAGGACATTTCTGAAAACTTCATTCATAGCAATGGACTCACCCTCATAAGTAGAGCCCATCAACTGGTCATGGAGGTATGTGTGTGTTGCAGGAAGGGGTGAAGTGATGATTTGGAGTGCACCCTATAATCTCACTCCATTAGCTAAGCAGGAATTAATACATACAGTCATACAGTATAAATTTAGTAACTAGAAATAATTATAACCGTACCATTTCTCAGGTTTAGAATGTGTGTTTCATCTGAGACTGTTGTAACAATGATGCTATTGATTTCTTAGGGTTACAACTGGACCCATGAGCGTAATGTAGTGACAATATTCAGTGCTCCTAACTATTGTTATCGCTGTGGAAACCAGGCGGCTCTAATGGAGTTGGATGATGGTCTCAAGTACACATTGTGAGTAAAGTCCTCCACTATATGTTACCCATACTAGATATGTGTGGCAATTCTGACTTAAATAGTGAAACCTCCAAATGATGGAACCATCCTTTGTAGAGCAGTTGTCCTCTTTGGATGTTATTTTGTATAGAGTGTATATACAATAGTAATTTTTAGATTGTCCTTTTATCCTGTCCTGTATTGGAGGTTCCACTGTACAAGACTGATACAATAACAATGACATCATTATGTACTCTGATTATTAGCTTGCAGTTTGATCCAGCCCCAAGACGAGGGGAACCTCTTGTGACACGACGCATACCTGATTATTTTATGTAGAACTTTATAGTCATAGATATATATATTTTTTGTATAAAAATAAAATAAAAAATGTTAGCACGCGCGCACAATTGTATGTGACGTCATTTTAGGTAGCGATATGCACGTGACTATAATGACTTCTCACATGACTGGCCATGATCGAGATGAGGCGGACTGTTTGATCTTGGGTAAGTGTGTGAGTGTACTTTATTCATCCTTAGATGAAAAGCTACCTGTAGTAGAGCAGTGCTTGGTGTTTGTGGGTGTATCAATAACTAAATGGCTCTCTGGACTAGCTACTTTTCTCTTTCTATCCTTCATAGTGATACGTGATACAAAACTGATGGATGAGAAAACGACTGCCAAGGAGCTGGATTCCTGGATAGCTCGACTAGAGGAGTGTAAACAACTAGAAGAAAAACAAGTCAGAATATTGTGCAATAAGGTAGCAAAAGTTGTTCTACACACAATAGCTGTAGCTTTTATAGTGTAATGTTACTCATGCCCTTTACCTAGAGTTGGTTATATGTGAGCTATCGAGATGTGTGGTTAGTGGAATGTGTGATGTATTACTGTAGGCAAGAGAAATCCTTGCACAGGAGTCCAATGTTCAAGAGGTGAAGTGCCCAGTGACAGTGTGTGGTGATGTGCATGGGCAATTCCATGATTTGATGGAGCTGTTTCGCATTGGTGGCAAATCACCGGACACCAACTACCTGTTCATGGGGGACTATGTGGACAGGGGATACTATTCAGTGGAAACTGTATCACTTTTAGTTGCACTCAAGGTCAGTTATTAATATTTTTGGCACTAACCTGTGTATGTGTAGCTTGTGGTAGGTGTGTAGGGGGACATATGATATGTAGCATTGCCAGGTATAAATTCCATAGATTGTTGATTTATCCCAGGGTACATAGACTTTTAGATAAGGCAGACCCAGATAAGTGCATGGTTGCTGTCGGAATACATCCTTTTCCCCCCATGTATGAGTGCAATAGAAAGATGTTTTTGATGGGACTCTTGGTGCTATGACATATCATTGGTATCCTTGGTTTCATGCCTTTGGTTCCAATTTGTTCAATGCGTGTCATCTTTGAGCATAGTATGTTCATTAAACCATTATCATTAGTATGTATAACATTACTGGATGGTGACCAGTGTGCATGTGGTGGGATACGGTCATTATCAGGCACATCTGTATGTAGGAATGACAACTATTAACTGCAACACAAAACATTGCAAAAGACTATTGTAGTGAGGACCTGAACTATATAAGGTGCAGCATGCTCTGGATCTCTGCTAGCTGTGCATTAATTAGAATAATTGTAGATGCCAACTGTATGGGAGCGTGTATGAATGAGGATTTCAGTGGGTGCATGCTGTTACAAAAAAAAAGTATATACCCCTCCCCCTCAAATAGTTCCTGTGGTATTTTATATGGTGTTTTTAATGCTTTTTATCCAGGTTCGCTTTCCGAATAGAATCACTATTCTCCGTGGGAATCATGAAAGTAGGCAAATCACTCAAGTTTATGGATTCTATGATGAGTGCCTCCGTAAATATGGCAACCCCAATGTATGGAAATACTTCACTGACCTCTTTGATTATCTCCCCCTGACAGCACTAGTGGATGGAAGGGTAAGTCCCTGTCATAATGATTATAATTAACAAGCACTGGCAATTAATCACTTTTGTGTAGATTTTCTGTCTGCATGGTGGTTTATCTCCCTCCATAGACACTCTGGACCATATTAGGTCACTGGATAGGTTGCAAGAAGTACCTCATGAAGTAAGTACTGTACTTAGTGCATTGTTTGTGTGGGTGATTTGTTGGAATGAATTTAGGAGGAGCATTCAGTTGAGTGGTATGTAGACTAATATCATTTGTGACGTTATCTATTTCTTTGCTGCCTGCATAATAAGAATGTTTTGCTTACCAACCCATATGCATACCCTAGTCATACGTTTACTACTCCTTTAGGGTCCAATGTGTGACCTGCTGTGGTCTGATCCTGATGACAGAGTAGGGTGGGGGATCTCTCCACGAGGTGCTGGTTACACTTTTGGGCAGGATGTCTCGGAAAACTTCAACCACAACAATGGACTCACCCTCATAAGTAGAGCCCATCAACTGGTCATGGAGGTATGTGTGTGTAGTGTATGTATGTACATACTGTTATTCCAATTATGAATAAATGTGTACCTCTTTATCTAAAATGTTATAGGGTTACAACTGGTGCCATGAACGTAATGTAGTGACCATATTCAGTGCTCCTAACTATTGTTATCGATGTGGAAACCAGGCAGCTATAATGGAGTTGGACGATGGACTGAAGTACACGTTGTAAGTCCAGTATAGTCTAAATGTGAATGTTCCATCCTGAATTGAGAGTAGGGGAGTGGTCAAATTGAAATGATTTTCTGATTTTCAGCTTGCAGTTTGATCCAGCCCCAAGACGAGGGGAACCTCTTGTCACACGACGCATACCTGACTACTTCATGTAGAACTATAATATAATAATACATTAAACATAATAGCATCATTTGGTTAGATATTGTATTCATGTATTGTATACTAATTTTATTATTTTCTGTATACATGTGCACTTAGTTTTGCTTTTAACTTAATAATTTATGCATTAGCACATTGTGCAAGGGTAATATCCTAGCTAGTCAAACAAGAATCTATAGTCCCTGTCCCTTGGTCTAAAAAACTTGAATAAGATGGGAAAGTTGTTTCTTGATATACCCCTCTGTGGTAGCATGACTCAAATATTGCAATATTAAGTGCAAATTAAGTATCAAGTGCAAACTGTGTAAGTCTTGACTTCAAATTTAAAGTATCAAGTCCAAATCAAAGTTCAAGTTCAAATTCACCAGTCTCAAGTCCAAATTCACCAGTCTCAAGTCCAAATTCACCAGTCTCAAGTCCAAGTTCACCAGTCTCAAGAGTCCAAATTCACCAGTCAAATTCACCAGTGTCAAGTCCAAATTCACCAGTATATCAAGTCCAAATTCAAAAAGGTCAAAAGTTCAATATGCAGTATCAAGTATCAAGTTCAAAAGTAAAATCTCAAGTGCAATCATGGAGTCCCATAAAGGGTCAAAGTCAAGCACGAACAAACTCGGTATCTTATTGTTGTTGTTGTTATTGTGTTGTTGTTGTTGTTGTTGTGCGTAAAACTAATGGACACACTGCGCATGTGCCCCCAAGACTAAAGAGGAAGATGATGATGATTTTGTAGCCCCTCCACAGCGTCGTACCGAAGCTGCATAAGCAAGCAATACTCATACTCGACAACTAGGTTTTTGTTATGCTTGATACTTGGCTTGCTATTACTTGTGCTCGGCTGCAAAATCCCTTCATAACACTGTTCTATAACCTCCATCACTCTCCTTTTATTCCACACAGAATTAATATCAAGTATTCTTCCAGCCTCGTACAATTCTATCCTCCTCCTCCCTCTTGTCCTAATCAGCAAGGATGATATCCCTGGTAAATCCTGCTGCAGTGCTGCTTCTTGGTACATTATAATGTGAGGAAATAGGTTTGGATTTGAACTCTGTACCCTTAATCCTAGCAATGTGCCATGATCCAAATTGAACACAGCCGGCTGGTTTCTCAACCCCAAGTACATCAGACACTTTGATGACCCTTTACCATACTAGATGTTAATCCAATCAAAATCCACATGAAAAGAACTGTCTAATGAGTTAGAAGCATGGTTATATCCAGTCAGTATTTCAGGCTAATGTGATATATTGTCTATACCATGCACCATGTGGTGTAGCGTCATGTTATGGTGCTATTGGTATCCCATTAGTTTCCTGTAATTACATTGAGTATACATATCCACGAATATACTTTAGAGTTTAGTCACTCATATTTCTCTTCTATGGAGCATGTAAGAATGTGAATTTCAGTGCTGAATCAGTCACAAGTTTTGTGCATCCAGGTCACAGAATCACTATTCTTTGCAAAGTGTACTTCACTGACCTCTTCGATTATACCTCCCCTTGACAACACTGGTGTAGCTGCCCTTGTGTGACCAAAAACTGTTATCGGATAATCATGTCTCCATGGACGATAGTGTAATTACATGCCCTGAAGTCCCTGTACTCACATGGTTATCATTTGTATTAATCCTTAATTGTCCTGCTTTTGTGTAGATTGTGGTTTGTCATTCTCCATACATATATTCTGTACAATATCAGGACACTGGATGGTTTCAAGAAGAACCTTGTGAAGTAAGTACTGTACTTAATTGGTGTGTGTGACTTTGAAAGTCTCACTTTCTGGTGGAAATAAGGAGGAAAACATTTTTGTTAGAATCAGTGTTATTATCATGTGCATTATTTGGAGTTATCCTTCTTTCCCATAACTTGCTATAAACATGAGGTACCAGTTCATAAGTCTGCATGCCAACTATAATACAATTCATGATGCAGATTGAGAAAACTTTGGTTAGTCAGAAGTATAATATCTAGGGATAAGAATAATAATAAAGGTTAGACTATAAAACTGTGGTCATGAAGTCAAGTAATGAAGTGTGACTAGAATTGTGTGGTATTCCTCCATCCTGTCCCTCAAGTGTGCATTACATGTATGTGGAATGTAGATCATGTCATCCTGTATGTGCTATTTTGTGTACCCATGTAGTGATACTTGATATTGGTGGGAGGAGCATGACTTGCTGGAAGTGCTCTGTGCATGATAAGTGGTAATGTAAGTGGTTAGATATAGAACCACAATTATTTACAGTATAGCCTGTACAGATCAACTGATCCATATTGGAACTGTATTCTAGTGATTGTAATCCGTTGTCCCACGCCATGCAAGAGTGTAAATACTTTAATTAAAGCACCACTTTACATGACTCTTGTCTCTGACAGCAATATCTAACACTGGAGCCTATCATTGCTCACTTGCTCACTGTCAAATGCTGCACATTGCTATAGTAGTAGTTGTAGAGGCTCTAGGCTTATCTAAGTCCTTAGGTACATATAAACTCAACAGCAAAAGAATTGAAGCACTAAAGAATACTTGCTTGCTCGCTCGCTGTCAAATGTTGCACATTGCCCTAGTTGTATCCACGAGTAGTATAGTCACTCTTACTTCTCCTCAATGGAGCATGTAAGAATGGGAGGCATGCTATTACAGAAAAAGTGTATTGAATTACCCTCTTTCCTCAAATAGTGAATCAATCACAGGTTTGCATGGTGTGTTCTATTAATTCCTTCAATATACTTTTTTCATCCAGGTCACAGAATCACTATTCTTTGCAAAGTGTACTTCACTGACCTCTTCGATTATACCTCCCCTTGACAACACTGGTGGATGGAATGGTAAGTCCCATGGCTCACAATAACATCACAGGACAATTTTTCTGTCTATTTCTTCACTTGTCCTGTCACTTTCTGCTTGTGTCTGACTCTCTCCTATAACTTAAGAGAAGGGCTACTGCACTCACAATCCTGTATGTAAAGCTTGATCCACTATATTAGCTAATCATACTTTAGGTCATGACTAAAACAACTGTGGTTATACTCCTGGCCACTTGAAGTCAGAGTTGTATAAATGTGGAATGCAAGGGAGAGTGTAGATCTGTCATCCTGTGCCATTGGAATTTTTTGTGTGTCCCCTTCCCAGACACCAATATTGTCCCTGTTAACCCCCTAAAGTAACAAATTCCAAGTAAAGGGGCATCAAACTTTAGATATCGCTCTGACTCAACTAATGGATAATTGCTCATTTTCAATGTGAACTTTGACCCCAACTCTAGCAATATGCCATGATCACAGCTGTATCCATCATTTTCTCAACCCTGGTACTAGCTAGCTCTAGCAGTATATCTGAGACTTTGATGACCTTTTACCATACTAGGTGCACATTAATTCCAATCCTACATGGAATGATTAGGTGGTGAAGTATGCCCTACCCATTAGATTTGATAGTTGTATGGCTGAAAGGTGGGTGTGTGGTGATGGGTACATAATATGGAATATGGTAATCGTCTGTGAGAGTGTGATCTAGCTAATGACATAGCTAGCATGTTGGTGTCTCGACCATCCCAACTAGGTTGGTCTATCATTCAGTCATTTCCAAACAGCTCTCTAATGAGTTAGAACCAATGCTAAAAGATTAGTCATTCAGCATTCTTTATGTTCTCTCTTACACATTCCTTTCTGGGTGGGTGGGTTCTCAGGCATTTTAGTCCTTTGGATCATGTCAGGAGTCATGATTGGACTATTTTGGTGGTTTGTGGATGCATAGACTTCTGTTCCATAATTATGGCTTCTGCATTATACCCACATCCACAAATTCCAATTGAATGTACAGATTAGATTGTACAAGGCTTTATTAAGTGCAGTGGTTAGTGGTCACTGGAGCGGAACTAATTACTATGCATGACTAACTTCAAAACATGATATGCTTGCAGAGGTGGCTCCAGCTGATTATAGGTGGTCAGGTCAAGGGACATACTCATAATAGCATAACAGAAGACATTATCCCATTCTCCTTCACTTACAAATTCATTAGCAGGAATTTTTAACATGTCACCATTGTTCCAAAAGTGAGCACTCACTGAACTACATGCATAACTAAATGGTCATATTAAAGCACTTAGACCAACCCAACCACCAGCTTGTGAATGTAATCCATTGTTCCACACCATGCACACTATATGGTATGTACATCATGGGAAAATCATCATGTCATGTAGCATCATGTTATGGTGCTAGATATATCAGTGGTATTCCTTTGGTTTCATGCCTTTGATTCCAATTCACTCATAATGTGTCCATTAAGTACTTTTAGAGTATAGTCAATACCATTCTCCTCTATGAGGTATAGGGTACCATAAGAGGATTTCAGTGGAATATGCTATTTTAGAGAAGTGTGTTGAATGAATTAAATGCCTCAAATAATCACTATTTATGGGTTTGCATGGTGTGTTCTACTTCCTTCAATACTTTTTACATCCAGGTTACACAGTCTACTCTTCATGAAGTATACTTCACTGACCTCTTTACCCCTCCCCCCAGCACTGGTGGATGGAAGGGTAAGTCCCTGTACTCATTATGAACCATTGTGAGTAGATCCCCTCCATAGATACTCTGTAGAATACATCAGGATGCTGGATAGTTTCAAGAGGTACCTCATGAAGTTTAGTGTGTGATTTTGAAAGTCCCACATTCTTGTTGAAAGGAGGCTAGGGAGTCGAATGAGAAGGCACTATTATATATTATATTGTCCTGTTCAATACAGTGACGTGATTGGCTTACTGAGCATGTGTGCTCACCCCACAATGCTTTGCATTTCCCTAGTTAATTCTCAATGCATTAATAAAGGTTACTATGGCTACATGAACTGGCCACTTAAAGTTAAGTAATGAAGTGTGACTAGAGTTATGTGGTATTCGTCCATCCTGTCCAGTAATGAAGTGTGCAATACATGTGTCAGAGCTCAGTTATGTGGGAGTGTTTGGAAAATGTAGTCCCTGGTCTTGTCATTCTGTGTCCCACTTTGACTTGACAGTATACTTACTGCAAGTTTCAATTAGGTGGCTATACAGTAGCATGTAGGGAGAGTGTCATACCTTATAGAAATGCAGAGTGAGTGATTTGATATTTTCATTTAGATACCCTGATGACAGAGTAGGTTGGGGGATCTCTCCATGAGGTGCTGGTTACAGGGTGTCTCTGAAAACTTCATCCACAACAAGGGACTCACCCTCATTAGTAGAGCCCATCAACAGGTTTACGATTATAAATAAATGTATACCTCTTTGTCTAAAATGTTATAGGGTTACAACTGGTGCCATAAGTGTAATGTAGTGACCAGGCAGCTATGGACAATGGACTGAAGTACACAATAGTATCATTTTATGTATTGTTTACTATTTTCTGTATACATGTGCACTTAGTTTCGTTTTTAATTTATGCAAATAATTTATGCATGGGCAGGCACTGTATAAAATGGCAAGGTAGGGTTATCCTAGTTAGCTAATCAAGTATCAAAGAATCTCGTCCCTGTCCCTTGGACTGGAACTTGCATGTGCTATCATAAGATGGAAAGTTGTTGCTAGACATACCCCGGTAGTGTTAGAAGCTGCTTGTTGGACACACCTCCTATGATACATCATTATGCGCATGCGTAGTTTAGAATATAGGGAGTGGCATTATACAGCAGATAAACAAATGCAGCGGTGAACCATTGAAATAAACGAACGATCATACTAAAGCTTCGGTTCGGGCTTAGTGTGAATCATGGGGAACAAGTGCAACAAGGAGAAACGACCCGATCTTGATCCCTCTATGCCCTCAGGGGGTGTTCCTTCTTCTTCAAGTACGAGACCAAATGATCATCCTTCTCCTAACGCTGGGCTTTGCAATTCTTCTTCAAAGTCTGATGAGTCCAGTAATTCTTCTCCACAAAAAACTGACTCTTCTTCTGACCCTCCCCCTCCAAACGCTGTGCTGAATGTTCCTGCCCCAAGGACTCTGTCAAGTGAGCCTCCCCCTCCAAGCGCTGTGGCGAGCGTTCCTGCCCCAACGACTCTGTCAAGTGAGCCTCCCCCTCCAAGCGCTGTGACGAGCGTTCCTGCCCCAAGGACTCTGTCAAGTGAGCCTCCCCCTCCAAGCGCTGTGGCGAGCGTTCCTGCCCCAAGGACTCTGTCAAGTGAGCCTCCCCCTCCAAGCGCTGTGGCGAGCGTTCCTGCCCCAAGGACTCTGTCAAGTGAGCCTCCCCCTCCAAGCGCTGTGGCGAGCGTTCCTGCCCCAAGGACTCTGTCAAGTGAGCCTCCCCCTCCAAGCGCTGTGGCGAGCGTTCCTGCCCCAACGACTCTGCCAAGTGAGCCTGCCCCTCCAAACGCTGTGCCGATTGTTCCTGCACCAAGGACTCTGCCACCCCCTCCAAACATTAAGCCTAGTAACCGTCATTCTCCAAAGTCCGAGGTCGGAAATGCAGGGCCTCCTTCACCATGGACTGGACGAAAAGTCTCTAGACAAGAGAGACGAAGAATTGAAAGAATTAAGCGCAAGTCCAAAGGTAGCTACATAACGTTCATGCCTTACCTCATTGGTCTTACTGACCTTTTACCAATTTAAGGGGTGATGAGTTTGGTTGTCATCTTTTAGTTCCCAAGTAGAGAAATGTATTTTACCTGTCCCATTTTCTCAAACACGATTAAAACTAAATTTTAATCTGTAGTGTATATGGATTTTTGGGATCGATGATGGGAAGTAGTCCAATCACAATATCCTTACATCATGTGGTAACATGGATGGTCCCTTATGCATCCCTTTTTGTATGCCTGCACAAGCATAAGGCTAGCTATGGCTAAAAATTATATGGATTTCTTATTAATGGTGAACCCACTAAGTTCTGCCCTAGAATTATCATCATAAAATAACAACAACAAAAAATAAGCAACAACAAAACCCACCAAAAAACCACAACATGATAACCTTGAAGAACAGTGGGCAAAATAAACACTCTCATAATACTTCTACGATCGAGTGGATTGGCTTGAGATAACAGCTGTTCATAAATAATATGATAAAAGTGAAAATAGTGCATGTAGTAGTAGATTTGTTTCATAGGTCCCTGTAGCTCAAATATTTGCGTTGAAGAATAAATTTGAAATAAATGTCTGAACAGTTAAGTGGCATGATATCTCCAACCCTTGTATCTTCTGTGTCCATTCAATATCATACCCACACTTCTTAAAATAGAGGATATTTTCATTGACAAATTTAATTGTCCTGCTTTTCTTGCTACCGGTTCTTTCTCATGTATAAACATTTAACTGACTGCTACCACCCAGATTTCAATATAATCTATGACAGATTTGTTGCACTCTTTCTCTCTACTTGTGGAGCTAAGTTATTGCACTGATACTAAGACTATAATTGATTCAAATGGAGTGATCTGACTGGTCAGTTGCAGGGCTCTTATTTCACTTAGTGCCCATCGTCCTTGGCAGTGGGCACTATGTAGCTCAGTCTCAGGCCCTTAGTAGTGACCTCGCTGTGCTCAGTCACTACAGCCCAGGGCCTTCAGGTCTCTTGAATGCCGTATATCCATTGATCTCGGTGTCTAACTATTATTTAGCCAGTGAAGACACTACCTCTATGATATTGTGTGAATAATGGGGAGGGGAATTTATGCCAAATCCCCCCCCCCCCACCAAAAAAAAAAAAAAAAAAAAAAATCATAACAAAGAGAAAGTGTTGTCCAAATGTACATTATGTAATAGATAAAGCATGTGCGCATGCTTTATCTATTTTAGATCCCATTGCGCATGCGCGTAGCTACTGTCCATAGTTACAAACATCAGTACTGTTTGGTTTGCTATAGCTAGCTAATTGTTGTGTCTCCACTTCTTTCTTGAGTTGTGAAATGGCGGCAAGAATAGTCCACGTACCTGCTGATGCTCCTGTTATAGCTATCTATAAACGAAGGATACAAGTATTTTGTGCCTGCCCAGTCCGAAGATCAAAGAAGGCGGCGTGTGAAACACCAGCTTGCTGTAGACCAGCTAGAATGTTCCTTCTTTTATACTAGCTACTCTCAGAAAAGCTTGTTGGGTTTGAAACGTGGAATTTAATGTTATTCATTGACCACGTTGCACGTTTATAATGACATAACGTTTCAAACCCAACAAGCTTTTCAGAGAGTATAGTAGCCAGCATAAAAGGCAGAATTTCAATAACTTTTTCAAGCTGTCTTGCAGCATTCAGCATAGCCTGGGGATGCAAAAAAATTAGTGCACTCCTACAAAATTAGTGCACTCCTACAGAATTAGTGCACACTTGCTGATTTAATGCACATAGCAACCACATAGCAACGGGATCTAAGAAAGTACAGAACCATGTACCTAGGCCCATTATTGCACCTACGGTAACAGACCATTATAGCATCCTTATAATAAGAATATTGGGGAACATTAAAATTTTCATATGAAGTACTACTCCAATGGAGCATCCGTGCCATCCCTACTTAGAGAGTATTCATGTGTCCTGTAATACTAGACCAGATACAAAAGTAGTTTTTTCTGTTAATTAAGTGGGTAAATTTTTAATAGTAGCACTGCCTCAGTTACTCCCCACTTAATCTCATACCATGCAGAATAACTTTCCCTCTGTAGCATGATCTGGTGTTACAGGGTTCTGTTCAAATATCCCGAGTTAGAGAGTTATGACTTTCAGTGTTGAATGTCAGTACCACTATGTGCAGACCAGTGTGGTGATACTGTACTTTTAATGTTTTACTTATTTATTTCCAGCTCCTCCACTCAGTGTGGACAATGTCATGGCAGTCCTAGTAACCCTTCCATGGAGGGAGGTTGGTTACTACCTGGATGTCCCTGACTCCAAGCTTGATGCAATAGATGCTGACCACACAACAGACGAGGAAAAAAAAGGAGCAGTGATAAGATATTGGCTATTGAGGGATCCGTACGCCTCCTGGAGGATGCTTATATTGAGGCTTGATGTATGCGAAAAGTTTGACATTGCAGACCGGATGCGGAACTATGCAGAGAAGCAAACAGGTCAGTAACCACATCAAATAGTTGGTCTCCCCAATTAATGTACTGCATATAGCTTGAATGAAAGCATAGTGGGTGAGAAAGAATGACTTTACTATGATCACCTTCTCCTTGTTTGTGTGAGTGAGTAACTGTTGAAGTCACATAGTTGTACTGTCTACTTTAGACTGTAGGAACATAATATTATGTTATAGGCATGGGTATGGTGAAAGTCTGTCCAGTTGTGTCCCCGGAGTCCCAGGGATGGGATTATAGTAGGTCACTTGAGTGTACAATTTAAAATTAGGACTGACTCTCCAAGGTTGTCCCTTAGTGTCAGTCTATGGACATTAGTGAATTAGCATAGCAACCTCAACCTGTAGTTCCAATAGTAACTACTAGCCCTGATGAAACAAATTTTTTCAAAAATATAAACATACTTATTTGAGTGCACTGGGTTTAATGTGGTATGAGCAAGACTCTACGTACATCCAGATGTCAAGACATTTCAGTTAGAGTATAATAATGATATATGTGTAGTACGTTGCAAAAAGGATTTTTTTTATCTACCACAAGCTACCATAAAAACTGTAGAATTATATTTTAATCACATCCCCTAGCCCTCGCTATATACACCAGTACAGTACAGTTGATTCTTTTTTTATCCGGAGAGAAATCTAGCTAGCTGCTACCAGTAGCCACTGTATCTCTGCCATCACAATCAATGGCTGAAACTTACACAAAAGGATCGATGAATGAAGCCAAACCATGAATAGAAGAGCTGCATTGCATGAGTGGACTGTCTAACTTTCAAGATCCTTTTATGTAGCAGTGATAAAAGATGACAGTAGTTGGACATGTATTTTTGACTGCTCTCCAATTAGAATTATGTCTCTAGAAATGGCCCACTGTTATGTTATTTTAAAGGACCTGTTAATCTGAAGAGCCTATAAATATTATCAAGAGCATTAATTTGTTATAGCGTTACATTACACAAAAAAATTACAAAAAATAATAATAAAGAAAAAGCATTTGCCTTTGCATTTTATGAAACTATAGCATACTAGTTGTATAGTCTGAACTATGGTTTTGATCCTTGGGCCTGTAACTGTTCACTCCAGCTGCAAACCCACAAATATACATTAGGATGTCAGTCTTCAGTTGTATTGCAAACTATAGAAGAGCGGACAGTATCCAAGAAGATGCTGACTCCAAAGAACATTCTCGAGAAGAAAAAGTTTAACTTCTTCCTTGACGCAGACACCATGACCCCACTTTACCTCTATGCAAAAACTGTAGAGTGATCAGATGCTTGGACATGTTTCATAGTTCTTTGATGTTGACTAGAAACTGGTATTCATAATGGCTGCTGGCTTCTGAAACAGCAACGGGGCCAAGGATTAGAAGTATAGTCCAGACTATTATAGAGGTAGGCAGCTTTATAAAAATAATGGCTAACTACAAAAAATTATTAATGAGCAAACATGACTTACTTATGGGTGACCAAATAGGCCTAACATTCAGATTTCCATCCCCTTATTTATATGGACATCATCACACAGAATGTAGCAACTGCAATGTATGTGTTGTAGATCCAAAGAATAATCACATGCAATTTTATAGACTCGAAGGCCAGAAAATTTTGCTGAGAATTTAATTTAACTCTCCAGTTAATAACTGTATTTATTATTATAAAGGTTACGAAAGTTGTAGTTGATGCTAGCGGTATCAGCAGTGGTCAAAATTATTGTGATACTGAACGCCTTTCTTCCAAAATTTCATTTTCATTGACATTCTTTGAAACTGTGAAAGCATTTCTTCTAAGTATTTTAGACGAGTGTTCTCTCTGAATGCTATGGTACATACTTGAAAAATGACTTCATGAAAGTGCATATACAATATTTCCTGCCAGCTTCAGCCCTGCTTGCATATTTTTATTACAGACTTTTAATGGGGAAAAAGATTCTAGTCCCAACTATCTACTTGGTTATGATATTATTTGGATTCGGTATAATCTTGTCCCCTAGACTCCAGCCTCACCTGTCACAGTTTGTTGACTGCTCTGGACACTGTGAAGAATGCAAAGGACAGTGTTGAGATTGATAACAGTTATGATGGTATTTTGGAGAATGTACTTAATTTACCATATCCCAAGTATAAGGAGATGAGGTCATATTATGCAGATGAGGAAGATTATAGAAAGAAACTTGTGGAATACTACATAACAATGTTTCCATTGGCTAGTTGGCATCATATCGCAGGGCGACTTCTCTACTGGGAACATCATGGAGCTCTTGAAAAAGTCAAGGGGAATTTTAAAGTTGATAAAGGTGGGTGTGTGATAGATGAGGAGGAGAGAAATGGGATATACTAATCCTCAGAGTGAGTGTGAACTCTCTCTATTTAGTGATCAAACAACATGCTCCATAGAGAAAATACAAAATTGGATTCAGTATGTAATTGCTGCTCTAAATGTTTCTCCCTGTTATATCACACATGTCCAAGATTACCTATGAATGTCTCGTGTGACAATAGAATCTCTCATGCTTAGTAATATGCCAGTCCATCCCTACTTGTACCCCTTAGTCAAGGACCAACCCAGCTAGTCTGTCTTGCAAGTTACTGATCACATTTTGTAAAGGGTCGGGCTCGCGAGACTAGTCCATTCCAATGTGTCACATATTACACTCTCAATTCTAAGCCAAAAAACAAATGTCCTGGTTGATCCCAAATTACATCAGAGAGTTGGTAGTGGTAATAAATAATTCAATGTGACATATGGAAGACAATGTTCAATGATGGAATGGGGTGGTTATGAATCAATAATTTTGGTAAGGGGTCATCACTCACATAAAATGGTGTCTACTCGCAACAGTGTGTAATCCAACCTCTTGATTGCTTGATGGCAAAGAATTGTTGATTTCCGCTCTGGTAAGACCAAAGTAAATGTAGCCATATATATGATGTGGAGAAGCAGTTAATGTTGTACTTGGTATGTAATTAACATTACATATGATCTCGTACATATGACTGGTCTGCTGTAACAGTTGAACCTCTCTTAATTGTTGGGCTTGTTGAGGTCAAGGTCTCAATAATGATGATCTAGCTATTAAAACTCTCTCTCCCCTGTTCGTAGTTTGATAGTTAACTAGTGGAGGAGTCACTTTTCCCAAGTAAGTATTCGGAGTTTTCCTGATACCGAAATTATATGTAGCTTGTAAGAAAGTCTCAGCCTTGGAGGTGTTGTATTTTATAAACTCAAGTGCTGTGAATATATTGACCTCTGACCCTATATCTTCCATTATGGACTAAGCTGACCCCATATACCAGGTTGGTCTATTAATTAATTAGAGTCATTTCCAAATCAGAAAGGCCAATCAAAATCATGCAGAGTGATTAAGATTATCCTCTGTTAAGCATAGAGTACCACTGAGCAATTATTCTATTGTATAGCTATTGGACAAATTAGAAATCCAAAGCTTGACATTGAGTTTAACCAAATTGACACCAATAGGATTTTTGCCTCGGCACCAAAGTGCCATGGTACTGTGCTGGAAGCGACTATGATCGGCGATGGTGGTACGTTTCACGCGCACGTGCAATGATGCACGATGATGCGTATTGAGCACGTGCATTAATTTAGCTCTGCACTTAGTAGCTAGCTAGACATACAGTACTAAGGACAAACAGACAGGCTCAGGCTCGCAGTCAACTTAGTGCTGATGCTTCTTGGCCGTCTTTTACCAACAAATCAAGCCCATTATCACATGCAGAGAACTGACTAAAAGACAGCAGTGAACAAAAACAACAGAGATTGCAGTGTACACGAACTAGTGATCGTTTGAAGTGTCAAAGAGAGAGCCATGGTGAAGGAGAATCTCAGAACTAAGACTTTGAGGCTTCCAAACAATGAGAGAATCCGGTACACATACTTCAATCAAGCTATGCTTGAGAATAACCATTAAACAGCAGTTCCAAATCGTTGAACAGCAAAAATACTAGCTGTGTAAATACTAATCTTACTACAATATAAGTCATGTTGCTCAGTGTGCACTCTCCACAGAAAAAAAGCTATTTTGGCAACATTTTGTAGAAACATTTGACCCCACAAACCCTGCACTTTTCATATGCCCATGCAGCAAGTGTTCAGCAATTCCAAACATAATCATCCTTGTAGGACTCTGGCTTCAAGCCGGTGATCCTTCAGTGTATCTTTATCGTCTCTTATATACCACTGTCACGTCATATTCACTGTAAAGCATTTAAAATAAATAAACATAGAAAAGTTAAAGGTTGCACTTAAGTGCCGAGGCATTCCTCTTGTTTATTCAATGTTGTTATTGTTCATGTTCTCTCTTACAGACCCCTCCCTCAACCTCACTAATCTCACTAAGCTGTTGGAGGATGTGAAGGATTGGAATTATGTGGGTGCTATTCTTGACATCCCTGACTCAGTGCGTGATATTATCCAGGAACAGCACTCCAGTGTGTCCCAACGTAAGGAAGCTTACTGGGAATGGTACCTGAACAACCACCCATCCCCATCATGGCGCTACATAGCATATATTCTATATGACCTTGAGGAGCATGAAGTGCTGGAAGTGTTGAAGAGTCAGTACCTCAAAGGTGGGTTGCATATTGTAAGTGGTATGACATGATCAGTGGTACTATAAGTGTATATACTATAGAGCCATGCATGTGATTAACCTCAGTGCATGTGCAAGTGTGTATCTGTGTATCTGTGACATCCACCACACTGCCAGTAGTGATTAGAGCGCTTCAATTTCAGCCTTAACGATGTCCAGACGATACTCTCCAGTGTTTAAAATGAGCTGATTTCGGAAAAGGCTTTATTCCGGCAAGAAGGGCAGCTCCTTACTATATGTAATATCTTATCTAACTCTAACACACCTGCACGAGAATGATGCTATACTGAAGGTAAGTGCATTACATCACCGAGAGCATTATAGCATCATTTGAGTGCACCATGCATTAAAACACATGGAGCTAGATCAGAGTGATCTAAGCAATTTAGTGCTGATCACATGACTTGGATCTAATCAGATTCCAGTTGGAACATTCTTATGACTCACCATAATCTTTCTTTTATCGTATCTAGCAAGTTCTGAACTTCTGACACATGTTTGGTTTTTAAAGAATGCATGCAATTATCGATGAAGTTTAAAAAATAAATTAGGCAAATTCCTGAGGTTTTCCTTCTTGAAACCCAATGTAACTAGTGAAATGCTAAAGTATATAAAAGAAGATATTTAGCTCCTCACTCAGGCCAGACCAATTTGAATGTATCTTCCAGAAAGTGACCTTGGTGGCAGGAATGAATTTATAAGAACCACAAATAATTGTTATACATAAAGTGACTCATGGAAGGAACAATTTTTAGTTCCAATGAATAATTATATTATACAGAGAAAGCATTGATTTCCTGTGAAGAAAAAATAAAATACTAGTCCAGAGTTTTTCAAATATGACTGACGGCTCATAATGTGGTCCATCTGTGCGGCACAGGAAACATATTGGTCTTACCAAGGTTTCATTTAGAAATTTGTCTGGGGGGGGGGGGGGCAGATACAAGTATATGGAAGGGGGAAAAATTATGAGGCCATGTAGGGTAAACACGTAGGGTGAACAAGCATCAAAATTATGCTGCCTTCAATAATAATCCCTACATCACTCCCTAAACTAAGCAGAACACTTTTACACTGGATTTTGGATTTTTTCTTGGGTGGGGTCCCCCCTTCCTAATCCACAGGGAGGGCTAGAGTACAAGAAGGAAATGTACATACAGCCTGATACAGGTAGGTAATTACTCTTAGTTGACACAGTAGGTGTTGCAGAAATTCCCTTCTGCCTCATGGCTCATCCATGCAGAACAGGTTGTGTATGAAAGCTCAGTACATGATTATTATCTGTTGTAAATTTTCAAGGGGGGAGGGAAAAAAATTACCACTTCATCTTCCACTAGTGTTTGACCACCACAATGGAAAGTTTGCTGTACGAGTACTGTAATACTGAGGTTCAACAGGATCTTGGCAAGTAAGAGAACGAGCTATAATGGTGGAGTGATTGGTGGAAATAATATACTTCCACTTCCTCAAGATCACACAGCATATTTTTCTCTTTTGGTTTAAGCTTCAGAGTACACACACCTATATGAACAAGAAAATTATATGGAAAGTACAAAGACATGGTTTGAAACGTTCTACTGTAGTATTTCTGCTACTAGTCAACTATAAACTCAAATAGAGTGAAAACTTTTATCCAACTATGATTCAACAACTGACAGAAAAAAGATAACTTTGTGATTAAAAAACATTAAGTGCACATACAGGAAATACAATATACCACAAACAAGATAACATGACCACACAAATACAATTACATAAATCAATCAAGACCAGTTAACTATAGCTAATAACCTGCATAGTTGGAGCACTCAATGGTACCATATGATTCTGACATCCATCCATCACTTATTTCAACCTCAGCTTCACCAGATATCAATGCTCTTTCTAAAACAGATCCAAACATTTCAACTATTACAGTAGAGGGAAGCAAAAGTGTGTTACCCCTTCTTGCCTCAGCAACTATTAACCAAATTTCACACATGGACTCCTTTTGATTACATGACTAAACTGATGATGTCATTTTTAAATTTATAAATGAAATTAGCTATAATTATACCCAGTGGACTCATGAAGCAATATTTCAAGTTGGTCTGGCCTTACAGTAAGCTGAGGCTGGAAGGTCATGGTCCTAGTGGATCTTCCATTAGGCTCCTGCAGAATTGTTATATTAACTAGTTATGTGCTCGTAGCACAGAAGGGCGAGCAAAGCAACACAGCTTGCTATTAAAACTTAAAATGTTGCATTATGATATTTTGGAGTTGCATGCATGCCCTCTTCTCGTAGAGTCTATAAGCCCTTGATTCTACTAACCTAGCTTCTCTTTGTTAAGCACACTCTGAATCTTTTTTGTCCAGCCTTATTTCCCTTCTCCTTCATTTCTTCTGTACTTGGCATCCTCAGACTCTGCTTGTCATTTTCTTCTCCTTTCTCAGAGCTTCTTCTGGCTCTATCTTTCGCATTCCTTCGGTCTAACCTTGCTCTTTTTTGCTGCTCATTTTTGCAGTGTTCATTCAACATGCATCGTTGGCTAAAAGTTTTGCAATCGTTTCTATAGCTATTTTGCGCATGTGCAGTATTTTACACTCACAAATATATATCGCCACTATTCACATTGCACACCATAGAAAGGGGCTCGCTTTGCTCACCATTGAAAAATTTTACGCACATGCGCATTGGAGATGAATTTTCCCCCACCCAGTTTCTGCAGAATTAGAAGCGATGGACTATTTAGAGAGAGAGAAACTTGTGTACGTGGCTATCACGAGTAGAGAGCTATTTGGGCTGCTGAGGAGCTGGAGTGTAGGTGAGAACCAACACTTTTGATTCATACACTGTCGCTGTTCTTATATGGTGGTTGGACGTCTACCACAAAAGGAATCACGAGCCTATTGACTTTTATAAGGAGAGGAGGACAGATAAAGAGCCTTATAAATGGACTTGAGATCCCTTGCACTATAATATGCAGGGGAAACCCAAAGGAGTGCAGAAACTACTAACACTTAAAAATTGAGGCAATCATAATCGTGAATCATGTTTAACTAGCTACAATTATTATGAGTGTCAATCAATTGCTGTTATGGAGCTTGAGGAATGCCAGCCTTGATGGAACCATTTGTAATAAGTACGGGGGAAAACATTTCCATGAAATGAAGAAAATGTAGGGATGACCATTGCTTGAAAAAGTAAGGAAACAAGGGTAGGGATGAAAGATGGAAATGGGATCAATCTTTGTTCTGTATATCAAGCCAACAATCCCTACATATGTACGTTGGGTAGCTTCAGATTATAGTGCGGTAATGTGTGGATTGTTGGCTGGATATAAAGAACAAAGATTGATCCCATTTCCATCCTTCATCCCTACCCTTGTTTCCTTACTTTTTCAAGCAATGGTCATCCCTACATTTTTTTTCATTTCACAGAAATGTTTTTCCATTACATGTTCCTGGTCTTTTTCTCTCTTTATGGTTTTATGTATGTACAGATGCAAGAGTTCATTTTCTATGTGTATGCAGGGACAGAAGTTTCTTGAGATGTATAGTTCTCTAATAGCATAGCAGCCTAATGATTATTTATCAGCGAGTTAAGACTTAAAGTGTTGAGCTATACTTGGAGGTCAAGGATGCAGATGAATCTGAAATAGAGTTTACTGGTAGATGGATCCCTGAGTTGTTTATGATCTAGCACGCACATATCTACAGCTAGAGCTTAGCTAGTTGAGTAATATCAATAGTACTCTCTAAGTAGGGATGGCACGGATTGCCCCATTGGACTAATGCTTAGTATTTTCTTTCATAACTCCAGGATACTTCCCTCCTACAGTCAGCAACTCCTAACTTCAAGATTTCAATGTGCTAGGACTGAAGTATATACCAGTAGCAATTAGAGTGCTTCAATTTCTGCCTTAGCACAAATTGTAGTGATATTGCCCATCTCTACTCAGCACGTATTAGCTAACTACAGCAGAACTCAAGGTTTACATGCTGATCCAACATCTTCAACTCCTTGAAGCTTCTTATCACTTTCCATTCTGCTTCAAAATTCCTTGGCTGGTTTATTGACAGCAATGTCCATTGGTTGAACTGTTGGTTGGAAGTAGATGTAGTTGTTGTTGAGTGGTCATCACTTGGACTAGTGCAGCCTTGTTTGTAGGTTTGTATCACCTTCATACTCTCTCTGCACTTCCACATATGGAATGATGACATTGTCGATGTACTGGATCATCATTTCTTCTGTTGACGAATGTTTGGATGAGTGTGTCACAATACAGTCAGGTGGGAAATTAAAATTAGATTGTCTTGCCTTATAAATAGGCAAGAAATCACCAGTAAGTGAACCACAGATGTTTGTCATTCATGCCAGTGATTTCCACTTTCTTAGAACCTTCATGGTCCATGGGCCAAGGTACCAGTTTGGTAACTATGAGCTCCAGAGAAATCTCTTCCATTAAGAAAATTCTCCTTCAAACTTCTGCTAGTTGTGCTTGCCCTTTGATATAGTTGATTTTATGATAAGCTCAAGCTACACTAATGTGACCCCCAAATTCAAATGATTCTTGCGACATCAGGATCCCATGGGAAGAAACAGATGCTGTGATTACACCTTAAATAAAATGGTCTATATATCCTCAAAAAAGACAATGTCCACATTTCTTTGGTTGTATGGCAGTCACTTCGACATCTGAATCAACCTTTCTCTTCATGTAACTCTTTACCAAGCTTGTGTGAAAAAATAGATCTATAGCTGCTGAGATGCCATGCTGACTAGCATATTTGCTAATAGCTACTAGTAATTTAGTCTGTTGGAAATACCTAGAAATAATAATATACAATGTGTATAGCTATGGACCACGCTTCTTTAAAACTGTCAGAGGCATCTATTGCTTTCACTTCATGCTGCCAGAAAATGATCTGGGAGTCCATCTCTTGGTTTAAAATATCCACAAAGTGAAAAAATACATAAGGGGGGATACCATATTTTCATTTTTTAAAATTTCCGTTCATGTTACCCCCCATCAACTTGATTTTGGTCTGAAAAGAATAAGAAAGCTGTACCTGAGATCTTTGTAATGGTGAATTTTTTACCTACTCTACAATCCCCCCCCCCCCCCCCCCCCCCCAAATATTTGTATGATACAAGACCTCACTGGTTAAAAGTATTTATAACTGACAACAGACATGTAGTAGACCTTTAATATTGCTATCACTGCTTCTATGGCCGCGATTGTTTCATTTGAGTGATGGATTTTCACTAGGGGGTATGGTTTCAAAATTATTAGTCAAAGTACCAAAATGATCTGCGAGTCCATCTCTTGTTTTAAAATATCCACAAAGTGAGAAAAAAAATACTTAAAGCGAGTTACAAAGCCAAGTGCCCATTGCAATGCTAGGCATGTGTTTGATATTCTCTGAATATTTCAGTGTGAAATATTCCAGAAAAATAAAAACAAAAAAATTATAGTATATACACAAGAACTCCTAAGAATGTCAATGAGGAGAATTAATGCTCTAACAAACTGTAAAATTCTTCTCACTGAATGAATCTATATACTGGTATAATGTACACTATCTAGCTAGCTCTTTCAAGTCGAATGAGCTATTTTTAGCACTGATAGTAATTAATCAATATACATTGTATTTTGACCTGTAGGTTCCTCTGAGTCACGTCGACTGTATAATGAGGCCATGAAGCAGGGACATGTCAAGTCACAAATTAATAAACTCCTTCTCTATGGGGCTCCAGGAACTGGTAAATCCAGCTCCATGGACCTCTTCGTTGGTAACCCTCCACGCCAAATCAGGGTAAGCACCCCTGTAGCCACTCGTCCCATCACGATGTTTCACATGGGAGTTAGCGGTGAGGAGTGGAGAAGGCTTCCTCCGAAAGAACGGAAAAAAATATTAGCTAGGGCCATTTATGCTCAGCTTCATGCCAACGACTCAGACTCAGGAGGGGATTCTGTCTCTGGTGAGGGACCAGGGGATGATTCTGATTCTGGTGAACTGTTAATTGAAAAAGAAACCGATACGACTCCTCAGCACGCTAATTCATCGACACGTGGCGAAAATCCACAAGTATCTCCTTCCAGTTCAAAACCTACTAGAAAAGCGAAAAAAGGTTCTGTACCAGAGGAAAAGTTCTCACTGCCATCCATTAGCACACATGAGGAACTAATGGAACTATTGGACGAGATCTCTGATTTAGATGAACCTTCACCTGTCTTCCGTAAAGTCAATTTGATTGACTCTGGGGGACAACCGCAATTTCATGAGGTGCTACCTGTATTTCTTCGTCGCATGTCCCTCTACATATTCGTCTTCAAGCTGTCAGAAGAGCTCGCCACCAAGTCCATGGTGGAGTATTTCGGTGAGGATGGGGAACGAGTGGGAACCCCTTACCAATCAGCTCAGTCCAATGAGCAGTTGTTGAAGCACTGTCTTCGCACTTTGCACACCCACAGATCATCTCCCGATACTAAAGGTGAGTGCTCCAAAATCATGATTGTGGGGACCCACAGGGACGAAGAACACCTGTGCACCACCGAAACACGAGAGGAGAAGAACAAGAAGTTAGCAGAGCTGTTGCTTCCGATGTTCCAAGAGGAAGTCATCTACTACAACCTGTCAGAAAATGAGCTGATCTTTCCAGTCAATGCCAAAAATCCTAATGAGTTCGATAAGGGTACAGCTAGAGATATCCAAAGTGTAGTCCTAACACAGTGTATGCCTGATCCCATTGATGTGCCTCTTCAGTACTTCTCTTTGGAAATTGTCCTTGAAGAAGTGAGCCTTTCTCTTGGTAGAGGTATACTGAGCGAAGAAGAATGCCTTAGAGCAGCAGATAAGCTTTACTTTGATGAGCATACACTTGGTGCAGCTCTCCAGTTTCTTGACGAAATTTCAGCAGTCTTCTATTTCCCTGAAGTCCTGGAAGGTGTTGTATTCACTAACCCTCAAGTCCTCTTGGACAAGGTAACTGAGTTAGTAGAGAAGATCTACCGCTTGAGACAGAAGATTGGTGGTAAAAAACTTCATGCACTTTCTGGAAAATGGCAGAAGTTTAAAGACCACGGCATCGTCAGTTTAGAGCTTCTGCAAGAGAAAGAGTTCGAAAAGCATTATGTGCCTGATATCTTTACTCCTGTAGATCTAGTCAAGCTCTTCAGAAAGTTGCTCATCATAGCTGACTTTAGTGCTTCTGAGTACATCATGCCTGCCCTCCTTCCTGTCCTCGAGGCTGAGAAAGTTCATGAGTATCGTGTGACCAGTAGTTCTCCTGTAGCTCCCCTTGCTCTGGCCTTCCCTCTTGGAGCTCCTCGTCTCGGTACTTACTGCAGTCTCACAAGCTTCCTAGTCTCTCCTGACAACCAGTTTCCTTGTCCTTGGAAGATAATGTTGCTTCCTCGTTCCAGTACTCCAACTTGTCTCAATCGAAACTGCGTCCTATTTTCGGTACCTGGCCACCCTGGGTCTGTTTCGCTGATTGACACGTTCACTCACTTCGAAGTGCATGTGGACACAGCCCAGACCAGCTGTAGCAAGTTGTGTTCTTTAGTCTCCCAAGCCATATTGTCAGGTCTGAAGAAAGTGACTGTGGTCCTTGGCTACTACAACTCCATCCCGTCGAAAGCAGTGCTGTGTCCATGTGGGGGTGAAGATCCTCACACTGCCACCTTTGGAGATGGAGTCTGGATCTGCAGTCGGAATAGCAAGGTGTTTGGAGAGCTGACTCCTAAACACAGGCTTTGGTGTGATCAATTGGATCATTTTCCCACCAAAGGTCAGTTAATTGTTCATTAAGCCAAAAAAAAATTTTTTTCCTTTATAAAATTCAGTAGTTACATCATCCCACTTTGTGGCTTTAGATCTCAATAATAATATATCCACTGGTTAGGGAGAAATTTATACTCTTCATTTTATTCGCAGGAACTTCCACCTCTTCAACTCCTACGATGATGGAAATCATTTGTTTCCCTCTAAAAGATTCCAAAGTTAATTTGGCACGAGAAATTGGAATCAAGTATTTCGAATTTGGAACTTTCTTGCTTGAAGATACCACTGGTGCTCGAATGAGTTCCTTGGAAAAAGAATTGGGGAAAAACGCACAAGACATCAATCGCCAAGTATTCCGAGAATGGCTGAGCGGGGAAGGAAGAGAGCCTGTTTCATGGCAGACTCTAATGTCTGTACTTGAAGACATTGGATTGAGTGAACTAGCGAAGTCGATAGCACACATCAAGCGATAGGCAACTGTAAAATAATATCTTGACTCGTATTATATTCTTAAATGTGATTTCCTGAACACGCTTTTGGAGTGCAACATATCCACTGGGTAGCCTTGCTGAATAAAACTATGTGTGTATATCATAATGCAATCTGCATAGTATGTAATGGACACAAATTGAAGGTGACAGTAAGTTTTAGATCTCTATTTGTTCATAGTTTCTGCTCACAAAATTATTTGTGATGACTGCTGCTTTGACTTCTTCTTCCTATAATAATATTTTATGTTGTGACGTAATGACAGGCAAACTTAAGTGTTGTGTTCCATGACATTGTAATAGCTGCACCAATCTCCCTTATTATCTGTCAGAAACTTCTTCTTTCAGATATGGATTGGGGGATAAGGAGCAAAACTCTATGGGCTGTGAGTAGCTTTGCTATCCTTTGTTCCTAGAAGTGAAAGCTACTATTGCTTATGATTATGACCTTGCTGAACCTGCTATTATATCCTTTCCAGATCAGAAATAATTATGATCATTGAATGAATTTTCCTGACTGTGATTGCCTGGCTAAAACATAAATATTGAAATATCTCATGCTTTCATTGATATATCCCATTTAAAGTGAGACTTGGCACTCTTTCTGGGCAGTCATCCTGTGAAGAATTATCTAGCTAGTTATTGTATCGAAGCACCCAAAAATAACATTTGGATGAACAGATAAAACTTTGATTGTGATTTCAACTCCATTTCAATTTCAGCAATGTTGAATATGTGTATATGCTATTAGCTTTTGCTAAAACAAGTAACTATGCCAGTTAGCTTATAGCAGACTCTAATCGTCTCATTCATTTCAGTATTATAAACTGGGAAACTTTCACAACAAAAATTAATCTCATGGAAATTAATTACCTTGTATAAAATAATTGAAAGCTAAATCATTATAAGTAAACTGAACAGCGAAAATGTGAGCATGAATTATTATCTAATGAGAATTTTCCAATTGACTGTGGTTTCATAGTGAATCGCTAACTTAGTTCTAAGAATATAACATGAGTTGTTAGGAATTGCAAATATTATATAAGCATCTTATTGTGGCTTCAAAAGTGAATTGTAACTCGGGCATCACTTGAAGGGTCCCAAATTCAAGGCTTATCATCATCACAAAAGGAAGCATTTGTATGAGTGCAATTTTATGTTGCATTCGCACATTAATTCATTCATGCATGAATTAGTAAGCATCCTTGTATTTTGTAAGCATCCTTGTTACAGACTATTATCCTCAACTGTCACACTAAGTCATCTAACTCACATCAATGCAATTTCATCATGCCCTATGACGCATGCCTGGAGTCTCCAACAATAATTATTAATTTTTAGAAAATACTGACAACAATAATAACAAAAAACAACTTATTATACACATTTTATATTAGAATGGCTGGTAAACATTTGATGCACTTTCACAGGCTGGAGGCACTGCATGCCCTCAATAGATTCATGTAATACATGATACACAAGAAAAAGTTAACTACTAATTGTACACTCCAGATCATGTGATTGGTGTACATATACATTCATATATGTAGCGGACTTAACATTGTACAGTAATATCATAGATACATAATAGCTTTACGTAAGGCTATGCTAATACAGCTTGCTATTATTCACTAATTTCTTTTGTTCCACCTCTTCAGTCTATTCTTCCAAACTGTCTCACTAAGTTACCATCTATTTCAATTTTCATACCACCCTATGACTACCCATACCATCAGGACTGATGCAAGATATTCATGCATGCATGATACAAGCAATAGCTATTACAGTCATGTAAATGTAACAGACTGAATAATGACCATTAGTGTACTGTAATGCTATCATGCAGGCTGCCTATGGCTTGTTACATTCATCAACATCTCCTGTTTGGTGAAACCGGCATGGATCCAATCACCCTTGAGGCTTCCACAAATCAAGGATGGTAGACCATGCCTAGCAATTAATGAAGACAGGCAGGGAATGTTCCAGATGATAGATCAGAGGCCTTGATGAACAGTGCCCATATCCTAAAACATATACTTACGCCACTGCATAAGCAATGTAACCAAAATCATGATTCATTATAATAAGGGAATAAATACAGCTACTCATTGACAAGAAGATCACACTCTCTATATATCACATCTCAAGCGATATGGAAGAGACTCTTCTAAATCTAAATTATTATTATGTCTGCAAAAGAGATTCAAGATTTTCATTTTCACTGCTGCCTTAAAACGTGATGGCAAAATTTGAAGAATTCCAAGTGTTAGTCCATAAAATGAAGTAATGAATAATGATGACACCATCACTACTGTATTGAAGGATATCCAGAACTTTCCATGTGCATGGGAGATGAGAGGGTAAGATAAGTTGTCTGATATGATGATAAAAGCATAGTCAGCAAGGAATTGCGTAGTAAAGATAACAATATTGACCATATTATGCCACTTGACTTTATAAGGACGAGTTATTAGTAGAGAAGCAATTACAAGTATCAACATGTAACTGGCAACTGTGTGATATTGGACGATCCCTGGAAAATAAAACACTAAAAGATTCACAATCTGCATTGTGAGATAAATGGCTGGGAAAAATCGAAATCTCGGGGCCTGTGTTTGTAGCACCCTTGTTGGACATCCATGAAAGTGTGGAGCATCTGAGAGTGCAGTCTGGTAGAGTTGAGGAACCTTTGGAAGCAGTGACAAGGATAGAGACACAACAACAATAAAGGAATGATATTGAAGATGAAACTCATCAGAATAGCAGTTATGAAGTAAGGCAAGTGTGTCCTGCTCAAGTAGGGTGTGTTGATGTCGTTAAAGACATATAAGGAACTATGAGTCCCATTCATGTAGTAAAGGTAAGCCAGTGTCACTATACTAGCTGTAACATTTAGTATTTTGACATATGAGAGAAGCATGAGTGTTGCAAATGCTCCGATCAAGGAATTTCTAACGTCCCATTCTTTTCGGAAGCAACGGATGCAGGCATTGATTGGTTTGCATAGCCACACAACCGGTCTGAAGTGATCATGCAGTTTGACGAGTAGGTAAGTGAGGAAGACTAATATCAGATTGCTACAATATAATCAAATGATATTGCCTGCAGAGCTGAGAGATGAGGGTGAAGGCAGAAAGGAAGGTAGAGCGATCGAAAGAAATTCAGATTCCAGATGGAATTGAAGAGCACAAATAATCTTGTTATTACCACAGAATGAGGGATTCTTCAAGTATATATAATTCAAGTATGTGTTGGATACCATTTGGCTAATAGTGACGTAGCCAATCATTGATCCAGAGTTAGCTGATATCCTGAATATGATGATGATGAAGTAGAAGACAGTGAGTGGGCCATAAGCCACTGCCATGTACTTGAGCCAGTTATACTTGTAGTCCGTGCACTCCACACATGATAAGTCGTAGGAGTAAACAGGTATATAAACCATGACCTTCAATGCATTGTCCACACATAGTCCCATTGCGGTTAAATGGTCCACACATTTCATTATTGAGATCTGAAATATCCATCTCAATGAGTTTGAGAGGATGTTGTTGATTGCATGTATAGAGACAGGAACTAACAACTGGTTCCACATTGCTATCCACAGTCATACAATAGCACCTCTTTAAATATAGCAGCCTGTCAATATTACATGTGATAGCTTTATTCAAATCATTTGCGCATACACATTTTCCTGCAGGTTCAGGATAGCTCCATAGAGGACAAGTATGGTTACAATTGGTTTCAGCTTTTTCTCCATGAACAGACATAAGAATCATCATCAGATATGATAGGTAGAAAAGAAATCCACCTGGCAATACAATAATAATAGTTGATATTCAGGCTTCAAAAGGAAATTTTCATGGTTTTGCAATGACAGATCATAAAATCTACTATAAACTAATTTCAAGATGATTGGCTATGGCTATATCTGCATGAAGCTCTTATAAAGTTCTTATATAATACAAAGTAAACTGATGCATGTGTAGGTATGACTAGCTAGCTATGTATACTTTAGTGTGCCATAGAGCCAAAAAAGTGTCCCAGAAAGTCATTACATCTCATTACTGTTAATTATTATGAAAGTTTTGCTTTTGTAATTCTTAAAAGCTAATTTAAGGAAGTAAACAAGTAGCTACATGTGACAGTCCCAGGTAGAAATCAAATATTGGGTGCATCGATTCTTTGCCATTTTTCCACACTTCAGCTGTGCATAACTCATGACTAGTTGAAATTTGGTATAGAGATAGTTCAATCATTATTGAACACATGACAGAAGTTTGGGACTATTTTTTATCAAAGCACGTTAAGTTACTTAATATTTTTTCCTGGGATAGTCACACATCATAGGTATGACTTGCTAGCTATCCAGTGGATGTTGAAGTGTATCTGATATGGATACGCTCAAGCAATTTATATCTATGATCCCCCCTGTCTGAAATAATTATTCTGGTAGGTTTATCATGGAGACAGTAGATGGAACCTCCGATAAAGCACTCCCCATGATTGGGAGTGAAGTAGGGATAGAGTAATTGTTGTGGCATTAAAATTAGGAGGGGTAGGCTCTCAACTTATTTGAAGTTTACACACACAACCATCCCTACTTGTCTTTTCTATTTAGGATAAATATTAAAATTGGAATTAGGGATGGTGTGGTATTGTAATTAGGAAGGGTAAGTTCGAACTATTTCGAACCTTACACACACAACCATCCCTACTTGCTTAATCATTACTGGATAACTAAATGCACAATACTATTTTTATCTCTAATCTGCATTACTTGACGAATAAGTAAGAGATACTATTATATTCTTATAGGCAACTGGATGCTCACTAGTATGATATCCTATCATCTTGCAGTATCTATAGTTTACGATAGATAGTCATCTGGTAGACTAGCGTGACCAGATCAATCACTCACAACACTCTGACATCGAGAGACCAAACTCATAAATTGACAGAGTTACGAAGTCAAGATCCAAGGGCATATTGTATGTTGTAGGTTGAAAGTGGATAAATCATAAACAATAGAAATGGAAGGTGAAAATGGAAACAGAAATAGAAACTGGCAATAGAAAAAACTGTGTGTGCTCAATGTAATGGTCAATATTTGCTCTTGATATGGTGGACAAGGAATTTCAGCTGAATGTAACTCATTTTCTTTGCATAATTTATATTAGTAGAATTTTTTCTTACCGTAATATTTAGAAACTTCCACTGTACAATGCAGCTGCTTAAATTTTGGTAGTATTTCCATAATCGTAGGTAATCTCTTGGAGACTAATTCTGCTACATCAGACTTAATATTTGTCCAAACATCAAGGTGGCTATAAACTCTCCCTTGCTTTAATTACATGTAGCAACTGTTTCATAATTCAGACAGGATGAGAATGTCAATCATGGAGGCATTAGTCAAGTTATCAACAATGAAATGAAAAAGAAAATGAAGATCAGCTAATTACACGAAATTAATTATCATGTATACAAAGTAAAAATAAAACAAAAAAAAAAACCCCCCAAAAAATCGGTTCTCAGGCCAATGTTTTCACATCTGACTAGAGAAATCAGGTACCTACGTATTATTGCAATACTTCTTTGGGCTTTGCTGATTATTTTTAAAATATCAGAGTGGTTATTTTGAATCACTATATCCAGCCTGGTTGTACATGGTAACCACAAGCTCAGATGGAATTGTATAGCTGGTGGAAAGTCAGAAGCTCTGAAGTCACTGTAGTCAGTCAGTAACATACAATTTTGGCTCAAAGACAGGGAAATCTTTTTATTATTTGGAAGAAGGGGAACATTTGCAGGGGCTGATTTAGGGGAACTTCATGACTTCAAATAAGGACAAGTGTGTGGTCGGTGTGGATCTTTTCTGAATCCCCTCTTCTAAATTCCTGGATCAGCCCCAGCACTCATTTTTAGCATTGATCTCCATCTCAAACTCCTCTCTGTCAAAATGGTTTTAATTCTATTTTGGCAATGTTTGACTCTTTGCACAGAGTCAATCCCTAGGTCCATCCCCTTTGCATGAGGAACCCAAAACTTGTCCTCAAAATAATAGGGACCATGGTTTCATCTTTAATCTAGAGAGACCTGTCATTGCCTTGCGAAATGCTGACGTCAGCAACTGTAACCTATCCAAAGGTGAGATAGCAAGTGGCAAGGACCAGAGATCTGAAATCACTCCACTAAAATATTCCAAATATGGATAGCCCTCAAATCTGTTTTTGGGATGTGTGCAGGATCACTGCTAGGAAGAGGTGCTTAGAGTGTAAAAAATAGCATCTTCGAGCCACACTCTTACTGAGAGTAGTCCAAATTAACCGAGGAGAAGACACCAATAATAGCCTGCAGAATTTTAGCATATGACATGAGTATCAAGGTACAAGGACTGAGATGGGTTAACTGTAATGGTAATCATTTTCTTCTTACTATGTACCTTACACACTCTGGGTCCCAGTATTTCACTAAGAAAGTGCATTCGCTTAGCTATACTTGCATGGATCAATTTGGTAGTTCGTTGTGTTCTCTATATCATGTTTTCATATAATTCACTGGAGACAATCCTATTAGCAATCAACATTACATTCAGTGGGATTGGGTTTATCGCTTGGATATCTAGAAGAATGCATGGTGGAGTATTTCGGTGAGGACAGAAAACGTGTGGGAAGCCCTTACCAATCAGCTCAGTCCAAGTGAGCAGCTGTTGAAGCACTTATATAGTGGAAATTTCTCCTGCTGTGTTTGAATAGTTTCTGCCAATAGTTGCTCCATATTATCATTCATTGTGATACACCTTTATTGAGACAGTTTTATCTTCGTGGCATTGAATAGTCTCTTTTATGTCATCTCCACACTGATATTTGTGTGTGTTATTGTTATAGTAGTGCCACAGAGGATAATTATGTTCAGGATCAATGGTGGCCTCATTGCCATGTCTATTTTTGCTGGGATACGACAAGGCTACTTGATCAGTAGCAGCTGCAAGGGCTGAAGTGAAGTGTATCATGGCATTATGTATAATGTATAAGGCTTCAATTTTTACAGTGAGGTCTCCCTGCTGGTATACTATGCTCCATTCTATACATTGTATACTCCATCAATATTAATTTTTGCTAGTGACTTTCAAAAGGACAATATGCTATAATAATAATTTTATGCTCGTGATATAATTGTGCTAATGTTTTGCCAGCATGTCAGTTAGAAGAGAATTTTTCTTGTTTTTGTTTTCATATACCATTATAATTGCCCACTATAAAATGGTACGTGTAGCTAAAGGTGACTTTACTAACTGAGAAGTAAAATATAAATTGATAGGTATGCTTGTGATATGTACTAATACGTATTAGATCCATGTGTTATGCTTTTACTATTCTGTCATTTCTGCTAGACATAATGTCGTTGTGACGTGTCAGTTAGAAGTTCGTTTTTCTTGCTTGAATCGATATGGCAATGACTCCTCTATGTCATCTCTCTTCAAGATGATATATATGGAGAAAATAAGCCACTGCTATATGCTTGAGCCAGTTATACTTGTAGTCTGTGCACTCCACACACAATAAGTTGTAGGAGTAAACTGGTAAACCATAGCCTTCAATGCATTGTCTATACATCGTACCATTTCAGTTAAATAGCCCACAGTTCATATCATTAAGATTACCATTTCCACTGCCTATCTTGTTGTAGTCACTGGCATTTCTAGCAAAGTGATATGTATACGGACAGGAACCTACAACAGGTGAGTTCTGACCATCTTGTATAGTCATACAGAAGCAGTAAGTAAGAGCATATGCTCCTCTCCCATCTTTGCACTTGACTACCCCCCTGAGGTCTCCAGAGAGGGCATTGGAGATCAGCTTGAGTAGATAATGAGATGTCTATTGCCATCAGCAGATAGAGTGATATTTGTGACACATCCTGCAATACAGAATTCAAACCTGCATGTGTACAAAAATTATTCTACTTTAAATTTTCACTTTGCCAGTGAGAAACTCTAACTTGCCACTGTATAGCAGATCCAATGTCTCTATGGCACTACTTATTAACTATTGGTAAAACTTCCTTCCCTATCGGGGATTGGAATAGAATGTTTCAAATCTGCTGAGATTTATTATGTGAGTTCTGTCTTTAGAGATCTCTACTGTCACTCTCTGTGGATTTTAGAAGCCTTAATTGGTCATAACCAGTGGGGTAGTGATTCCTAAGAGCCTAAACTGTAATATCAGTGCTATGGGCTACCTAACTTAAAAATGTGATGCAAATTGATCTTTTGTATACTCACCTTTAAAGTTTGAAATTCAAGTCTCCAAAATTGCAATGGATGAGTGCTAGATTAATGGCTATTTTTTCCCAGATAAACTGACTGATTTTCTGATTCTGGGAATAGCAACCTCTGAGCTTTATTGAGATTGAAAGCTCCTTAAGTAGTGATACCGGATGCTATGGTGGGCGGGGTCAATTTTTTATACGTAAAAATAATACTGCAGGACGGCACCAAAAGTGACCAAGATATAACCTGGCTGCGAAGGTCCAGATCCAAAGAAATCCAGGAAAAAAACATATCAACAGAATCCTAATATTCTAGAGAATCTAACTGTGACAGTTTCTTTTAGATAGAGTGCTAAATTTAGATTTGATGTTCAAAAACATATTTAAATTTCGATTTTCTTATGATATAACACTTGAACAGGTCATGAAACCATATTTTTTGGAAACTGCATCAAAAACTGATCCTGGTACCTTGGATAACTTCTTGTATCAAGCGGAAAAGAAGGCACGCAAGAAGGATAAGGCATTCAACTTATATAACTGATGGGTCAAAGTTCATGACCTCAACCCTTTCCCACTAAATTTGAATCTGTGCTGCCTCAGGTGAATAGCCTAACCCCCCTCACCCCCATAGTACATATTTTAATGTAAAATAAAAGTGATGAAAAATGCTTGAATTCTGAATCAATCTCTGAACAACATAAATCAGTTCTGGCTGTGGAGTAATGCTGCAGTCTGTTCCTTAATAACAGCAAAGCTCCCAGATCCTGTACATGACTTTGAACATCAATCACTGTCCACTGTGGCAGCATAAATTGCAGACTTAATGCCACAAATTCTAAAATATAGCAAAGCCGTAATACAGTAAATTTGAAATGAGCAATCAAAAACACGTTTTACATGGAGAGGGTAGGTCTACTGAAGTTCCTAACTTTGTTAATGTTGTGTACATTCAAAATAGAGACAGACTCTAGGACAACAATTGTACAACAGTTCCTACTAGTCTGGTGTTATCCAGACTACATGGCCTATTTTTTTAAATTTACCCTTAGTTCTATAGTCATTTTCTTACTCTTCCATATGAACTTTGTTTGAAGAAAATCCATCTAGTAGATCCTAAGATACGAGCAAAAGATTGCAGTACTATTAGCCATAATGACCTTTAACCTACTTTGGAAAGGTGCCGTTTTCTTAATTAAAAGAAAGTAAAATTTTCCTGTACAATTTCAATTGTAAAATGTTACGTATCTCTGCTTCTACTGGATGGAGTTTTATCGGATAAAGTTTATCTGGCTGAGGAAAAAGAGCTTAATATTTTTAAGAAATGAATTTATAGTTTCATAGTATTTTTAAAAATAGCCCGGTATCACTACCTTAAGGCTCCTTTGACTTTACTTATATTTGTCTGTGTACCCCCTCAATCTCAGGTTACCATGTAGGATTTATGTTGACACGACTTGTTGGTTATACCATAGATATAAGAGGTTTACGGGATTGGAAACGGATCACATGCTCTCGTTAGCAACTAACAATCGAGGCGCGTTGACAGCTGAATGACATAGCACTTTTGTCAAAGTTGCTGTTCTGACAAGATCCATGAGGTAAGACTTATGCCAATGATACTATAATACACTAGGGCATAGATTTACTGTATGAAATAAATTTTAGCTCAGATTTTCAAGTTTTAATCCTACAAATACTACTGTAGTGGTTAATGGGACTATAATCCCTCTCACGCTTGATAGAATCAATTGCTGTTGCCCATTTTCTGATCAAAAGGCATGTAAACTTTAGCTACATGGAATAGTAATGTTAGTTTTTGTATTAGCTGACATATATTGTCTCTAGCATTTGCAAGTGGTGTTAAAACTGTAATCCCTCTCCCAAGAAATAGATTAACAATATTGCAACTGTATTAGTTATTTCAGGGAAAGGATAGAACAGTAAATGGAATTGGTGCATTTGTTTTCTATACAATAGTCATCCTATGGAGATGGCAAGCTTACTATATTTCCCCCCTAATATCCATAGGGTCCACAGGACAGCTGACTGAGCCGAATTCTTGAGGTGGATGGTGTCAAAATCCAACAGCCAAAAGCTGGAAGTATTGCAATAATGCTGATGAGGGAGAACTGAGCAGAAACTGGCAGATAACTTTGGGGCAAAATTATCTAGCTATAATAATGATGAATTTATGTCTAATTTTAATACCAAGAGTCATTCTGGCCTTTCTTTCAAATCAATCACATAAAATTAATGTATAATGAGCAATGATAGGTACTCATAGTTATAATTACAAGGAAAAAACTTATGAATAATTAATAACTTCCTTCCTCAGACTCTCCAACTTCAACTCTCTGACTCTTCACTTCTTCAATACCTTCCCCTTAGCTTACTTGTACTATTCTGTGAGCTGTAGGGGCAGAACATCACTTTAACTGCCTTGAAAGGAGTGAATATTGATCTCCTTTCACGGCCATTAATATAATTAATGCTGCATGCGCGTGCGCATCTGTCAACGCGCCTCGGTTGTGCAGCGCAGTTCATTGGGCGTTTCCAATCTCGTAAAACCTCTTATATCTATTAGTCCAGCAGATAGTAGAAAAAATTGTGCACTTTATGGTTAAAGCATGAAATTTGGTACACACATTAGTGATCCCGAAACATGCGAATTTGAAACCAGTGCCATGGCTAGCTGATTTCGCTTTGGAGGCGTGGCAATGACTTTCCATATATGGGCAACATGTTTTTATGGAATCAGAGGATTAACAGACCTATATATCTATAATGCAAGTGTTTGTGGTGCCAAATTGATCATAATAAGCATCATTGCCATCAAGGAAAGTGCTAGACAAATATTAAAAAAATCATAGGAAAGATATGCAAAAGTATACACAATGAATGTAGATCTAACAAGTACCAGCACACTTGCACAAAGCTGTACAGGAGAGGGCAGCTTTCTTACACTTGCAGTTAGTACGGCAACCCTTGGTACAGCCACAGCATATAAGTTCTCTGCATACTTGGCTTGCCTCAGGAAGTTCGCTCCAAAAAACCTCCCATGTTCCACTAGAAGAACTTTTCCATCCCCATTCATTTGGTTGTGGAAGCTCCATCATTGGGTTTAACGATTGACTCCAGCAATATCCAGCTTGATAAACAGCTCTCTTCACATGTTGAAGAAGACTACCTTGTGTTGGTGGGATACGATAGATGTCTCTGCCTTTTCGTGCGAACAAATCGACCCTTGTCTCATTGACACAAGATTTTGAACTTGTTTTATCGTAGAGAAGGACAAAAAATCTTTCCAAAACTTTCATCGCTGCATGTACTTCCAGAACCCCTGGCCTTCCCATCAGTGCACTAAGGGTCACTGTCAGCTCTGGAAACACATCCCACGTGTCCCATGCTGACTTCTTTCCCCTGCTGGAAAAACTTGAAACAGTATCGCAGCCTGTAAGGGCATGGAACATTGGGAGTGCTAAACATTTCTGATGACCAAGTGCTGAACATATACGGTGCACAGGAATCAGTCGATAGCTCTTGCCAGTACCAAAAGCAACCCAGAGAGAATTCAGAGATGGTGTAAGGCAAGCAAACACATACACAGCTAAAACAACAACATCACTGTCCACAGTACGTATAATAACGGAATTGTACTGTTTTGCTGCATCTGCAACGTGGACCATCATCCTCGTATCAGCTTCCTCGTGTGAGCAGGGAGAAAGGCCGTCCTTATTTCTTTCCTGTCGACAGACAACATCTTCAAGCAGTGTGCTGATCACTTGCTTGTCTGTTTCCACAGTAATAGCTTCCCTACTTAGGAAGGCAAATAGCTCTTTCTTGTTGTCATCAAGCCTCAAAAATTCCCCCCAATTTTTTGGTATGGAATTATCAGCTGCTACTCTTCGACGAACTCCTTTCCCCCTCTTCTCTCTTGTTTGCTGCTTCAATGACTACGCGCGCGCGCAAGTAAGGCTAAGCACTAATAACAAGATCATTATTGTGGAAAACAAGCTGAAAAACCACAAGAAGGTTAGGAATGTAACTTTGTACAGGTAGTACATGAACCATACAAGCAGGAAAAGTCATAATAGTAAATAATTCATTCAATTGCATGTAGCACTCCTGAAGAAAAATAATGTAGGCAATCTATAATTATTTCCAGCGCCAGATTCAGAGCCTATTCCAGAGCCAGTGTCACCGGAAGAGTCTGGCCCGAGCGAGACTAACTCCAGAGCTAGTCTGGGCTAGCAGACCTCCGGTACAAAGAGGTGCTGAGATCCAGACGAGTCCGAAGTGCAGTATTGAAGAGAGAGAGCCAGATTCTCCCAAGTCTGGCCAGGATCAGGGCTAGGGGTGTCCACATTATTCTTATTTTTTGACCCAATATGCTTTTCAGAAATTCCAGTTAAGATTACCCATTATGCTTTAATTTTATTCCATTATGCTTCAATAATATTCATCGTTTATTAGCAAAATTAAGGAATTCTTCTCTTCCGCGCTAAATCAGATGAAGCTGGACCTTTCAGAACATCCAGTAGGAACCTCACAGAACCTCAGTGTCGCTAGAACTTGTAGCAGTAAAACTAGGACTAGAAATAGCATCTGGAGAGAGCTACAGGAGCTAGAGTTCATATCCTTTTCTGGATATAGCATACCTTATCCATCTGAGCATCTCGATGTTGGGTATGAAGAGCCTATTATGCTTGTATGCTAGGGTCAGCCCATTATGCTCAAAATTATGCTAGCATAATGTGGACATCCCTAATCAGGGCTGCCTCACCGTGGGATGAGCGATCACTCGACTAACAGTAACAGTACCGCATGGACAGAAAGACTCGGCATCCTGCCGGATATAGTGGGTGGGGCTGGGGCTATGTATCGGTATACTTGCAGACGCCAGTAAATCCAAAAGAGTCCGTACTTGGCATGTTGTTTCCTCATGGTCTGGGGTAGACAGCTACGGATGGGATTAGGAAATCTTCAAAAACTGAAGTGATCAGCGCTTTCAGCAGTTCATTCTAAAGCTAGTAATTCGTGTATCTAGGAAGCTAGGTTATATATAGACTATTCGATCCGTAGTTGTCTTATAAGCATGCAAAGGAAGGATGTGAAACTATTTTCAACATTGTAAGTTTAGCACAAAAAAAGAAGTATTAATTTTAGTCCTTTTAGCTTCAAGCGGTGCTAGCCTCTCGGTAAGCTTAACTGCCCCGTTTTTCCTAGTTCTTGGGAGATCAGCGACCGTAGATAAGTCTTCCACTGTGGTCTTTGTAGCTTATCTCTGCAAGTGTCGGTAGTCTCGATATCAGTCCCTAGCAACCTGCAAAACAAGCGCGTGGGCGGGATGTCGGAGCCCCCTTAACTATACAGTGTTTAGTGGCTATGAAAAAAAAAGAAAAAAAGAAACTAACATGACACACTTTCATTGTTACATCATTGGGTGAGTGAACCAAGACCATACTTGAACATCATCCTCTTGGAAATAAAGCACTATTTACTGTCTGGTACAATAATTTACAATTATTATGATGCTAGCATTTTAAAGTCTAAATATTTGCTTGATCATTCACTATAACTTAACCAAATTTCAAGCTGAATCCATCAACCGAGAGCTGATTATCTGAAGAATTGAAAAAGTTATAGAACTTATAGTGTGAATGATCAAGGTGCCAGGTGAATGCAAATAGACTTTAGTGGCCACTATGACTTCAAACAAATCTATCAGTTAGTAGACAATTTTTTTTCTTCACAGTTCTGATATGGGATTTTTTTAGACATGGTATGATTTTCATACCTGTCGCTCTTGATATCACCTGCATGGATTACTACTGTTAATGTGGAAACTCTTGCCACATAAGTTTAACTAACACTTATCTACACTAAACTTCACGTCTGGAGAAGAGAGAGAGAACTTAAAGAGTCCTTGCATGGGATCCACAAAGCTATTATCCAATCATCAGAGTGGAATTGAGAATAGAAGAAAATAATGCTAGCTATATCAATGAAGTTATACTTGTAAGGTTTGAAGATGGCTACTGCATGGTAGATAACAAAATGTAGCACGCCCATATTAGGTATAAGTAGGGGTGTAGAAATATAGTTAATAAGATACACATGTGCTATTCTCAGTATCAGATTAATAGCTGCAAAATATCTTCGTTCCTGAGGTCTGTGACTATAACATCCTAATATGGCATCCATGAAGATATGGAGGGAGTGAAAACGATATCTCAACCAGTTGAGACACTTTTGGGAGTACCTGCAGAATCGAGAGATGAGGGCGAAGACAGAAAAGAGGGTAGAGTGAATGAAACAAAGAAATCTAGATTCCAAATAGAAATACTTGCTATTGGATATTTTTGGCATTGTGATACTTGCTGGCATATTCAGTACTACCAAGGTCACTACTTTCATAGTTAGCACTTGACTTACAGTAACATAGCATATCATGTATCCTTTCGTGACTGATATCCTGAACAAGATGATAATGAAGTAGAAGATAGTGAGTGGGCCATAAGCCACTGCTATGTACTTGAGCCAGTTATATTTGTAGTCACACATGCATCTTCCCTTTTCTTTTACAAGGCCCACAAGTTTCGTTAGTAAGATCTTCTATTTGAATAGTGTGTATAGGGTGAGTTACTTATGGCACATGTGTAAGGACATGTCCCTACTAATGCAGAAATACTATCTTCTTGAATCGTCACGCAGAAGCAATTCTTCAAAGCATATGGTCCTCTCCATCTCCACACTTGACTATTCCTTTGAGGTCACTCCCACACGTACAGCTTCCATTTTGTGGTGCTGTCCAGGGGAGGACATTGATGATCAAGTGATGGAGCAATCTTATAAGCATCCATACAGGAAATCGTAGTAAAAAATATAACAAGAAAACAGAGTGCCATACACTCTATTGAGTTTCAATTCAACATTATAAGTAGTTTCAACTCTTTGATACTCTCTCAATACTCTTTCCAGCATAAGCCACCTCATTAGTTTTAAGCCTTATATGAATTACACTAGCTAAATGGATCATCATGAAAGGTGTTACTTCTGTAGCTATGTTAACTATACTGAAACTGAATGCACTCTGTTTAAGTCTCCTCTTTACTACATAACATGATAGGATAGTGTGCACTTTTCATTGGATAAAAATATTCATAAACTGAAATATGAGCTTTGGTGTATTTTTGATCTGCCCTATGCTATAAAGTACAGTGAACTAGTTTATTAAATAAACTTTATTTATCCTCACTAAACTAGCTGTGTAGCTACTTGAGTAGTATTAATTTTAATGTGAAAAAAGAAGGCTATAAATTTTTTTGGCAAAACCTTCATGGAATATAAAGCTAAGTTGTGAATTATCACTTCTTCATGTATTCAGATAGTGGAGCAGTTTGAAAAGAATAACTAACTTCTTAACGAGCTAGGTACTATAAGATCAAATTAGCATGATAGTGGCCCTTCAAAATTTGTGCACTAATAATTCACACATGAACTCTTTGATATATAACATGTCCGCAACTTTAAGGAATGTCACCACTGGAGTACATGCAGTCCTGGCCTGCGTATGTCACCAATAACATGTCCTGGTCTTTAGTTATCAATTAAGCTTTTTTTTTTTATGATAAGAGCATTATTATTGGAACAACTTTAGTGAGAGTAATTTCTCAAAAGTAATCAAACAAATTGCACTCCATTTTAGCTTATTATATGTAAGGTAAAGTTTGCATGCATTCACCTTGCCATTATACCTGCTATAACTTTTTGATTCTTATAATTTCAAACACCAGCACATAGCGGATCTGTAGATGCATTAAACTTTAGCTCTCTTATTGTATATGGCTGATTCACATAATGTACGTACTGTACCAGTTCATTCACTTATATTCTAACATGGACTATGAAGCTACTCGAAGTATCTGGGATTATTGGCTGGATATACAGAATAAAGATCGATCCCATTTCCATCCTTCATCCCCACCCTTGTTTCCTTACTTTTTTGAGCAATAGTCTCTTTTTTTTTCATTTCACAGAAATGCTTTTCCCTAACTTGTTTTTATTGTTGATTTGGCAACGAGGGAAATTATCAGCTAGGGGCTGCTTTGTGTGATAAAATCTCCATATTAAGCAAACTGTACCGTATGGCTTATGTAATTACTGCACTGTATAATGAAAGTGTACACTGCACACATAATAGTGTGTGTATAGAGACTATTAGTGTGTGTATAAAGTGAACACTGCACACATAATAGTGTGTGTATAGAGACTATCTAGTGTACACTGCACACATAATAGTGTGTGTATAGAGACTATTAGTGTGTGTATAAAGTGAACACTGCACACATAATAGTGTGTGTATAGAGACTATCTTGTGTACACTGCACACATAATAGTGTGTGTATAGAGACTATCTAGTGTACACTGCACACATATAGAGTGTGTATAGGGACTGTCTAGTGTACACTGCACACATATAGAGTGTGTATAGGGACTATTTAGTGTACACTGCACACATATAGAGTGTGTATAGAGACTATCTAGTGTACACTGCACACGTAATAGTGTGTATAGAGACTATCCAGTGTACACTGCACACATATGGTGTGTGTATAGAGACTATCTAGTGTACACTGCACACGTAATAGTGTGTATAGAGACTATTTAGTGTACACTGCACACATATGGTGTGTGTATAGAGACTATCTAGTGTACACTGCTCACACATAATGTATAGGGACTATTTAGTGTACGTTGCACACATAATAGTGTGTGTGTACTCTGAACACCTATGATATAATTGTATTTGTATTGGAACATTTCTAACACTTCTGTTTTTACAATGATATTCATCGAGTGGTAAAGAAGGTCTTTTAAGTGTAATATCTAATTAGGCTAACATTATTTAAAAACTGCTATATTTGTTTAATTCAAAGTGAATGATATCAACAATATCTTGTAACCACACACACACACACACACACATACACGCACACACACACACACACACACACACACACACACACACACAAATTACTGATGTCTTGCAATTATTTCAATTATCATTGTAATGTTGGACGATTCCATCCATCACACACACGCACACAAATTATTGATGTCTTTCAATTATCATGATGATTCCATCCATCAGTAGGGGGGATCTTTCACCATGATTGTACTTTAATTGATATGGCAAGGAGTCCTCAAATCTCCTTTTTTTATCTTTTCCAGAAAAAAAGTTGCGCAAGTTGTGATTTACGAGGCAGAATTGTCCACACAAATACAAGCAACCAGTACATCATGACCATGGAAAGGGATGCATATGTAGCAATGGAGTACAATACGAATCCTCTATTAGCATAAATGAGTGGATTTAATACTGTAAATGCAGCTATGTGGAATATTCTGATCAGTAAGTAAATTGCTCCAAAATGTCTTCGTTCCCGAGGTCTGTGACTATAACATCCTAATATGGCATCCATGAAGATATGGAGGGAGTGAAAATGATATTGACTTATTGAGGCATCTCTGGAAGCAGGAACATGGGTACGAGCAGAGAAGAATTAAGGGAAGAATGTTGAATAATAGAGAAAGAGTTACAGCTAGCATAGCATATAATAGATGTTCTTCACCTAGATAAGGAACTGTGCTGTCATAAAAAAAGAATGTATTACCGTGGGTACCATTCATATAGTAAAAGTGTGTTGGTGTCAGTAAATGAGCTGATGTATCAAGTATCTTAACATATGAAAGGAGGAAGAAAGTAGCAAATGCTCCTATCAGTGAAGTTTCTATATCCCATTCTTTTCTAAAATGACGGAAGCATGAGTATGCTGGTCTGCACAGCCACACAACCAATCTAAAACGATCATGCAGTTTGACAAGTAGGTAAGTGATGAGGACTAATATCATGGGATAGACTGCTACAATGTAATCAAGTGAGAGTACCTGCAGAGCTGAGAGATGAGGGTGAAGACAGAAAGGAGGGTAAAGCGAACGGAAGAAATCCAGATTCCATATGGACATCAGTGTTAGTCCAAGTTTTGCAAAATAGTGTGATTTGGTGTTGACGACCATATTGAATAACTGTGTAGCTAACCCTATAGTAGTCATCGTCTGGCATATAGTGACATAGCTCACTATAGATCCTGATGTGACCGAGACCCTTAAGATGATACTAATGAAGTAGAAGACAGTGAGTGGGCCATAAGCCACTACTATGTACTTGAGCCAGTTATACTTGTAGTCTGTGCACTCCACACATGATAAGTTGTAGGAATAAACTGCTAAACCGTGACCTTCAATGCATCGTCCGCATGTAGTCCCATTGCGGTTAAAAGGTCCACAAGTTAAATTATTGAGTTCATCTGTCTCATTAGTTGATATGATGTGGTTTTGTGTCCTTGATATATGGCATTCATATAGACATGATCCTACCACTGGTAGGTTCAGATTGTCCTCTGTTGTCATACAAAAGCAGTAACTAAGAGCATATGCTCCTCTCCCATCTTCACACTTGACTATCCCCCTGAGATCAGTGCCACACTTACAGCTTCCATTTTGTGGTGAGGTCCAGAGAGGACATTGTTGTACATCAAGTGAAGAAACACTAGCAAGAGCAAAGGACAAGCCTATGAATGTAATAATCAGCATAGCTATATTATGACTTTTAGATAACATCATTTTCCCTACACCCTCTATTATTCCTACTCCATTATAATATTATTATATTGAACTGCATAATAATATTATGCATATTATTATTCATCTTGTTTGTGCAGCAGCTGCAGGAGTATTATACCGAAAGTATATTCAACATAAACTGTATCAGTAAGGGTCTTCTTCTCCTTGGTCTTCACTTTCATCCGTATTGCTTGCTCTCATGATGACATGGATGAATGAGATGATCCATCCCTCCATATATTTCTCATCACCTCACACTGCTTAATATGTCCTTACTTAAACTGTGTGTGGACAGGATGCCATTTACATGTATAGCTATAGTTATATTGTTCAGGTTATTAGCTCTGCTTGAGAATCTGATATGCATGTGATCAAACAAATATTAAACTCTATACTCAAAGTTAAATAAACTCTCTCTCTCTCTCTCTCTCTCTCTCTCTCTCTCTCTCTCTCTCTCTCTCTCTCTCTCTCTCTCTCTCTCTCTCTCCCTCCATTATTAACTATATGGTGAAATGAATTTCTAAACTAGCTATTTATAGTGAACTATGTAATCTGAAAGTGAAGATTAATTCCAAGTACTATAAACTTGACTAAAGTAAACTCTAAACAACATTAATGAAGTGAAGGGGATAAATCATAAATTGCTCTTCATAGTTATAAAGTCAGTAGAGAATGTCTTTCATCATGATCATGTGCATGCTCCAACTGATATGGCAAGGACTCTTTTTTTTGTTTCCCTTCCAACTACGAAACTTAATGCATATAATAAGCAATGCAATTTGTCTCCTGATGAATTTATGAGGTAGCTAAAATTTTCCAAAAGGTCAAAAAAAAAGGAGTCATCTGTGTTATACGTCTCAACTGACCAATAATGCCAGATGAAGATGGTGAGAAAAAACAGTATGATGGCAATATGATGCCACTATGACTATGGCAGACATCCATATGCAGCAAGATAGAGGAGTGAATTGATAACACAAAGGCAGTGACATGTAGCTATAATAAGATATAGAGCTAGCTAAATATCTTCACTTCAGGCTGTAACACCCCAAAATGATGTCCATGAAGGTGTGGAGAGCATACCACTGATATTTGGACTTACTGAGACACAACTGGAAGCAGAGAAGAACCAAAGGAAGAATATTAAGTAATAAGATGCTAATGTAGCAGCATAATGAAAGATGCCCTTTGCCAAAGTTGTGCATTGTACCATTATAATAGAAGAATTTTCCATGAGAACCATTCATGTGGTAAAAGTATGAAAAGTGAGCAGATATGTCAAGTATCTTTTGTAGAATTAAATCATTCTTTTCTGAAGTAATGGAAGCATGTGTATGCTGGTTTGCACATGCCACACAACCAGCCTGAAATGATCATGCAGTTTGACGAGTAGGTAAGTGAGGAGGACTAATATCATGGGATAGACTGCTACAATGTAATCAAGTGAGAATACCTGCAGAGCTGAGAGATGAGGGTGAAGGCAGAAAGGAGAAGAGCGAACGAAAGAAAAATATGGATATCAGTGTAAGTCTAAGTTTTGTGAAAACTCTCTAAGCATTTTGCTGAGCCATGTGTTACTATATGCCAACCATCAAACCTGACATACCTGATATTCTGAAGATGAGAAAGTGGACTGCTATATGTATTTGAGCCAGTTATTTGTGCAATTCACACATGAAATGTTGTAGGAAAAATAAGCATGTAATTGAGTTATGTGGTATAGTTACAGGGGAGTGTTTGGAGAATGTAGTGCCTGGTCTTGCTATCCTGTGCCACTGAAGTCTTGTGTGTCCCCTCCCCCTTTGACTTGACAGTACTTGCTCCCCTTGGTCTGGCCTTCCCTCTTGGAGCTCCTCGTCTCGCTACTTACTGCAGTCTGACAAGCTTCCAAGTCTCTCCTGATAACCAGTTTCCCTGTCCTTGGAAGATAATGCTACTTCCTTGTTCCAACACTCCAGCATGTCTCAATCGAAACTGCATCTGATCTTCAATACCTGGCTTCCCTGGCTCTGTTACACTAATCGACACATTCACACACTTTGAAGTCCATGTGAACACAGCCCAGACCACGGTACCTGTAGCAAGTTGTGTTCTTCGGTCTCTCAAGTGATATTCACAGGCCTTAAGAAAGCAATGGTGGTCCTTGGCTAAAACAACTCAATCCACAACTTTGTCCATGTGGTAGTGAAGAGCTTCATGTTGCTACTTTTGGAGATGGAGTCTGGATCTGCAGTCGAAATACTGGTGTATTTGGAGAACTTACTTTTGAACACAAGCTGTGGTGTGATTAAGTGGATCAGTCTTCAATTAAAGGTATATCTGCTATTGGTACCATACGTAGTTACTGCAACCAATGGCTCTATAAGGATTCTTCTCATCAGGCTCAGCTTCACTGGATTTGAAGAGTGTGTGCAGGGCTTTATGAGATGCTAGATGCAAGTTGTACGACATTGGTGTGTCTTCACCTGATCCTTCATGGAAAGCACTGTCAGAGGCCCTCAGGTCTCCCGCAGTGGAACACCCTGAAATTGCTGCCAAGATTAAAAGGAAGTACATTGTAGAATACTAGGAACTGATCATGACTTTTCGTTTTTCTCCTTTACCATTTCCATTTTGATGTGTTTGCAGATTATATGACTTGTTGCCCATGCATATGTGCAATGAGCAGTAAATAGCTATGTGGAAGTGGGCTATGCTATGCTAAAATTGTATATAGTTCACCATTCCCCCCTCCCCCCTTTTAATTTTTGTCCTGTTTTTCTGCATGCACTGAAGGCACTTCATTTCTCATTATTTTAATTATGACTTTTTAAAATCCTCAAAGTTAGTCACTTTTCAGGATTGATAGCTACTCTATACAATAATATTCTATGCATGTCAGGAGACAGAAAGTTTACCCTATTGCATTTTATATCAAAGTATTTGATATAGAATGTGACAGCAGCTTCAGGAGGGGAAGAAAAATTCTCAGACAAGCAGTTGGGTTGTGCAGAACTTTACATAAAAGTAGTAAAAATGCTTCGAGTTACTCATGGCAATAAAAATTAATAATCATGATTGCAACACGTGTAGCTACAGTGTTTTTAATGGTAACAATACTTGCCCTGCTGTACAAGCTGTAAACAAGCCAATTAATTACAGTAGCAACATACAGCTGATAGATTACTGTGGTGATTGAGAGTATAGAATATGATGCACAGTTATTAGCTACATGATCTACATGTACACAGCATATTTCATTTGACCTCATCATAACAATTCTACCACAAACCATGTTCCTGTATGATGATTTTATAAGCTGTACCTTATAGTTCAAGTCAGAAGGTTAACCCATTCTACCCCCTTTTGTCTGCTTCTTCGTATCGATAAGTCGATTCAAGGGAGCATCATCTTTCATCCATAGGTAGGTGATGGTGGTATCATGGCTGTTATTGACCTGTAGAGTTGACATTTCTTCATTTAGTCACATGTCTGGCAAACTATCATAGATACAAGTTGCAAACATGGCCGCTTCATTGGGCTGTGCCTCACTTGGCCTAATAAGGCACCAAATTGATTAGCATAATGGATACTAGCTAGCAATCATCTTGTACACATACATAAAAAAGTACCTAATCTTGAGTGAGCAGGATATGTATGAATTAAAAAAATCAAAGCTACGTATTCTTGATAGTTTGGTGGATAAATCCTGTCTCTAATGCCTCTTAAGGAAAACTCACATCTTTAGCTACTAGTTCATCTTCATAAGAGCTTGTACTCTTTCAGGACAGTTATTCTAAAGAGGATCACTTAGTAACTTTTCATTTTTCATGAGTTTGTACTTCACAACTTCTGATGCCATCATGGTTACATGCATAATAGTGCAAGGGAGCACCATCTTTCATTCATTGGTAGGTGATGATGCCATCATGGCTGATAGTAACCTGTACTACAAGAAGAGTTGACTTTTCTTCATTTAGTCTCTGCCAAATTAATTTATATATGCAGGGGTGTATCCACCACTCCAGTTGGTCCAGTTTTCACTGGACCGCTTTTATTATCCAATAATAATGACTCTGTCCCATGACTGCAGAGTTAGCTTGTAAATGAAGAACCATGACCTTCAAGAATCATGATCACACTAGTAAAGCTATATCGAAACTAAGTGGGTGAAGGATAAAGTGGGCATGGTACTCCCACACACAGGCACACCGGACCACTTGAAATTCTATGGATACACCCCTGATATGTCATTTTTGCTCCATTTCTATCTGTGTGTAATTCTCAGCATAGTAGCTACAGTGACTTGGGGGGGGGGGGCTTAGTCCCCCTCAGTTAATTCCCAACATTGTACAGGAATTAGCTTTACTTACAATGGTTATTTACTAGCTACTTTATACCAGGTACGAAACGAGATCTCACTGGTCATAACTGACCACAAACACAAACTTGTAGTAGACCTTGGGTTATTGGTCCTCTGTCTCTATGTTGCATATCTTAGTCCTTCTGTGTTTGTGAATGCACTAGCTTCAGTGTTCCCTTGCAAACATGTGCAGCAAGGGCTTAAGCAAAAGAGATGGTATAGCTACAGTAAAATGAGCTCTTCAGGGAATTCAAATTGCTAGTGATTGTGATGTACATGTTGGCATTGTGAGTAGATCCCTGGTGATCTTAGTAAAGTATGTAGGTTAATTGTGTATAACTACTAGCTATTTGACCCTTCAATTTTATTTATTTCCAGCTCCTCCACTCAGTGTGGACAATGTCATGGCAGTCCTAGAAACAATGCCATGGAGGGAGGTTGGTGACATGCTGTTCGTCCCTGACTCCAAGCTTGATGCAATGGATGCTGACCACACAACAGATGAGGGGGGGAAAGGAGCAGTGATAAGATATTGGCTTTTGAGGGATCCCCATGCCTCATGGAGGAGGCGTATAGAAAGGCTTGACAGTTGGAATGAGATAAACATAGCAGACCAGATACAGAACTATGCAGAGAAACAAAAAGGTCAGTAACCGTTAGAACAGAACAAGACCTGAATTATGGGATTACGATGATCAGTCCTCCTGAATCCTCCAACTGATGTTCTGTTAGTCTCTACATACTTTTATGCTTCTATGTGTGTGATTGGAGTGGGTGGGTTTGTAGTTCATGTAGATATCTAGTCTCGCGCAGACTTTCCTGATGGGCAGGGCTTCACGGAGAGGGAGAGGGAAAGTCTGGTAACTATGGCCAGGTTTCAGTGGACACTGCAGGAATTTGTGGCAGCACCAATCAGATCGCAGATTCAAAGAATGGGTGTGAATGTCATGTGATTGTCATAAATATCAGCTATAAATGATCGCGTGTTCAAAGATGGACGACTCTCTTGCTATCGGAGCTAGAAGCTATCAATTAGCTCCATTAGCTGATGGCTGAAATCTCGCACAGATGACAATATAATCCTTAAACCTCCTTATTGTACTCTGTGTTATTGTTGTTTTGCAGAAAAATTAATTTTCCAAGAAATTCAAAATAAGTGATTGTATTTTACAGAAGTGCATGTTATTGGTAGATATCACATGGTCCTACTGTCCATCCATTAGTTGAAACTTGTGTCATAACGAAACTCTCTGTGTCTCCCCAGACCCCAGTCTGACCAGTCACAGTTTGTTGACTGTTATGCAGGCCTGTAGCCAGCAGGCGGCTCAACGGGCTTGAGCCCCCCCTCCCTTTGATGGAAATAATTATAGCTTATAGTCACTTGCATTAGTTTGCTGAATTAATTTAGTTCTCACACATTGAAAATATCTTAGCTGAGTAACACAATAATAATACTATAATTCTTCATGAGCCATCCCTTTTCTAAAATCCTGGCTACAGGCCTGGTTATGGACACTGTGAAGAATGCAAAGGACAGTGATGAGATTGAGAACAGTAGCGATGCTATTTTGGAGAATGTACTTGAGATACCACTAACCAAGAGTAAGAAGATGAGGTCACAGTTCACTGAAGAGGACTACAGAAAGAAACTTGTGGAATACTTCATAGCAATGTCTCCATGGGCCAGTTGGAATCATGTGGCAGGGAATCTTCTCTACTATGGACATCATGGAGTACTTGAGAAAGTGAAGGAAAATGTTAAAGTTGGTATATGGTATATGACACCTACTAATTGAAGGGAGGATGTTAGGTCTACAGTGGAACCTTTGATAATTCTAAGTAGAAGCAAATTTTTTTCTATAGATTAATAAAAAGGTTGATTTGTTAATTTGCATTTCTCCACTGTCCCAAAGTGTCTGTTATTTTGAGGTTCAGAGTCCAGATCATCCACATTTATATTCTATGATCTAATTATGAAGTTATATTGACATCTACAAGGTTTCAATACCGATACTTTTCAGAACTGTAATTTCACTTTTGTATTAGTCTATAAGCAGTGTTTGTGTCATCCCTACATAGAGAGCTACTGCTCTCTCTCTCTCTGATAGTAGTAAAGGAGAAAAATATTCTAAATAAAAAAGAAAGGTAGACTAGGGATGGCCTGTGTGCGGTTCAAAAAGTTCAGCAACAAGAGAGTGAACTTAACCCCTTACCCATCACCAATATTACCAAACTACGAGGTACTTCCCATGACAGGCCAATAGTTTATAAAGGAAGGAATAGGTAATATTGGTGATTAACTGCACACAGCCATCCTCTTTTTTATTTATAATAGCTATCTCCCTTAGCTAGCTACTTGTTCATCACCTTTTTTTCCCCTCAATATTATAATTATGCTGTGATCCTGCTATCAAAAGTTAAAGTTCATATATTGTAGCTATGTAGGTTTCATCATAATAATTATTGTATGAGCCGAAACGAATCTGATCTGGAAGGATAAATGCTGATGGAGCTCGTATCTATACAGTTTATAATTTATTGACCTAGCTAATTTGTACTATTTTTTAAAGGCCTTTATTGGTGTTATGCATGTACCTGATATACTTGATTAGAATTGCATCAAGGCTTGATTTATTACCAGACTGGTGCCTTAGGTTATGCTCTGAGCATCGATAGACCAACATCAAGAGAGAAATTTAATGACAGATTCTCTAGTCAGTTGTGAGGTCAAGGTCCAAGAATCATGTGTATGGGACGGTGCATATTCTATATAAAAATGTCTGCCACATCATAGCTAGGTTGAAAGCTAGCAAGTAGGAAAATGATGTGCTATTCTTGAACATGTCGAGTTAAAGGTAAAGGATTATATATAGTGCAGTCAATTTTGAGCAGTATGGTATCAGAGAGTGTGGTAATTTAGTACAGAATGGGCATGGCTTCTCTCATTAGAACAATACAAACTGGACTCTCTGTATCTCTTCTATTCTTGCTACAGGCTCGACTAAACTTCTTACATCTGGAAACAATGCAGTAGATGATATGTCTGCTCAAACTCCTCCAGAACAGCATCAACAATCGGCACCCCATAGGCACCAGCCACCATCTAAATCTAAATTTTTTGTGATTCGTTCATCATCATCAGATTTATCTTCTTTGATACGTAGCTGTAACTCCATGATCCTTTCACATATGATAGTCAAATTCATATCAAATTGTGCAGTTATATGTGCTTTTACCATCGTTATATCCACACAGTTTTCCTCAAAAATAATCAGTCATATCAAACTACTTCTCATTACAAATGATACTGTTAGCCATTAATGACGCCATTTGTCATGCGTGAGTGTCTATCGCAATCTCATGCATGTACATGCGTGCCAACCAGTACCTAGCTAGCTAGCTAGCCTAGCCTCTCTCGAAATAAAAAATGAGGTCATATAAAAAGTAAAGAAACAAGTGAAAGGGGAAAAAATTATGCTAAATAAAAAGGCCATGTAGGGTTAGTCTGTACTTTTACCTATAGCAGTTTCTGTGTGTTGAGACAATGTCTGGCACGTTCCTGTTGATCTGCTCTGTCTTGCTTCTGTTGCTCAAACTGCAGCCTCTCTTTCTCCCACTCCAGAATCCTGTGGTCCTGAAGCCTCCTGTGGGCCTCAGGAGGACTGCTGGTTAAGCCCACTTCTTCACGATAGTAGTTAGTTTTGTCACATTGCCATTTTCCTCTCGAGACGATTGTATCTCTATGCTGTTGGCCTCATGAGCAGTAGCTAACATCCTTTTTCTCTGTTCTCTTCGACATCTTGTATACTAGAATATTGACACCACGAAGCTGTTTTGAAGTTGGTAGTGCTTGTAGCAATCTTCACCTTCCTCTGGCAGACAAAGTCCCATGTTGGTTTGCCTCTTCGAATCAGAACAGAGTTCCTCCCTCTCTAGCAAATGCTGAGCTTGAGATTGAGTCGTATCTGGTCCTTATAATTGTTCCAAGTCTTCAGAGTACCGCTGCCACCAGATGTTGAGACAAGGTCTGGCAGGGAGAATGTATAGGTAGCAATAAGTTAATAATAACGACACACAAAACTACTATCATCCACAAAACTCAAATCTAGTCCTCAATCTAGCTCACAATAATCTGGTTCATAGTGAGAATACCTGGCTATGATTAAAGAGTAAATTAATCAGCACTATTGCTAGCACATTCCTTTGATGTGGAGATAGAGTCTTGTGACTTCCCAGCATAAGATGTGTTGGGAGATGTCAAGGACTAAGTTCATCCTGACATTCTATACTCCCTAACTTATACAGACAGTCATGTTATTTACATGTAAGACTTGTACATTATAATATGTATCATGTTCTGAGCATGCTCAGAGGGATTGCCATAGAGATGTTTTGTTGTCTTTTTTGTGTTGTCTGAGATTTAAAAGTGTCTTTTGTGTGCTCACCTTATTATTCACTTATTAATAATTAACTTGAGCTCAACCAGCTATTTAGTGTCTTAGTGCTAATAGCTAGCTAACACTCAGAATCAGTATACTGAATAATAACTTGTTATCATTATAGTGCACATGCATGGGTTATATAGGGAATGAAACAGGAAACATAAAATAACCACAAACCACATTCACTACATTCCTTCCCACTTAAAATACAAAGTAATAGAAACAAAACAAAAATCAGTGTTCAGTTATACCAGTACATTCCTGAACGGAAATAATCTGGTGCAGTACGTTGTCGATTCGGATATCGCTTCTCTGGCTCAACAGGAGGTTGGATCGGAACAACAGGTGTAGTCGGTTGCGACTGTTCATCCATAACCAAATCGGTATCAGGATCTGAATTTGGATCTGGGCTCAAACTAAGAGTAGTGTTCGACCCAGGAACACTAAGTTCACAATCCTCTGTCTCAGAATCAGAATGGCCAGCTGGAGCAGAATTGGAAAGTGTGTCTTGATCTCTCTCTCTGGAAACTAATTCCTTTAAGTGGTCAACATGTCTCCTCCAGCACTGTTTGTCTGAGGTTTCCACCAAGTATGATAAAGGTCCCAACCTTTCCACAATGATGGCAGGAATCCAATCAGGACCAGGTCTTAAATTCTTTGCCATTACTCTCTGTCCTATTGAAAATTGACGCATGCGAGCATGACGATCATGATCAGTCTTTTGCTGCATCTGTTTTCCCATCACACGGGACTCAATATCAGGTCTGAGAAGGTCAAATCGGGTACGCACCTCTCTCTTCAAAAATAATGAACAGGGAGAAACTCCTGTAGTAGAGTGTATGGTACTCCGATAGGTTAGCAAAAAGTTACTGAGTCTGTGTGATAGAGATAGTCCAGAACTTAAACTGGCTTTCAATCCTTGTTTCATGGATTGAATGAAACGTTCAGCAAGACCATTTGTTGAGGGATGATATGGGGCACTTCTGGTATGTTTCACACCATTTAACTTCATAAAAATTGCAAACTCTTCTGAGGTAAATTGAGGACCGTTGTCGGACACTAGTTGTTCTGGTAGACCATAAATGGCAAATACGTGACGTAAGATTTCAATCGTTTTATTTACTGTAGTACTCTGCATCACAAATACTTCTGGCCATTTAGAGTAAGCATCAACAGCTACTAGAAACATTGCTCCCTGAAAAGGTCCAGCGAAATCAATGTGTACTCGCTGAAAAGGTCTTGTTGGCCACACCCAGGGATGCAAAGGTGCTACCGGTGGAGAATTCTTCACTGCTTGGCAATCTTCACAACTCTTGGCTACTTGTTCAATGTTACCATACAGTCCTGGCCACCAAATATAACTGCGTGCTATATTCTTCATCCTAACAATTCCTGGATGATCTCGGTGTAAGTCGTTCAGTAACTTTTCTCTCCACTTCGAAGGAATGACAACTCGTATGCCCCACAGAACACATCCACCTTCCACCGTCAACTCGTCCTTCTTTTCAAAATATGGTTTTAAAACGGAGTCCACTTGCTGGGGCCATCCTTTGGTGATGTACTTATGTACCTTACTGAGGATGTCATCTGTCTGTGTAGAATTTGCTAACTGCTTCCCTGTGATAGGTAAACTTTCCACCTGATGTATGTTGAAACATGATGACTCCGGGTCATAACCAATTGAACCCACACGTTGTAATGGTAATCTAGAAAGACCATCAGCATTGGCATGGTCACCCGTATGCCGAAATTCAATGTTATAGATATAAGCAGATAATTTTACAGCCCAACGTTGAAGGCGAACAGCCGCCATGGTTGGTATACCCTTTTTTGGTCCGAGAATAGTGGTAAGAGGCTTATGATCGGTGATCAAAGTAAATTTTCGGCCGTATAAATAAGTATGAAACTTACTCACACCAAAAATCAAGGAGAGTGCTTCCTTCTCAATTTGGGAGTAATTGCGTTCACTTGGCAGCAGAGTTCTCGAAGCAAATGCGATCGGTTGCTCAACTCCATCTTTCATGTGCGATATCACAGCTCCCACACCATACGCTGAGGCGTCACCAGCCAGTCTGATGGGCAGAGTAGGGTCGTAGTGTGCCAGAACATTTGGTGATGCTATCTTTGCTTTGGCTTCCTTGAAAGCTGCTTCACACTCTTTGGACCACTTCCATCTGACATCACGCTGCAAAAGTTGGTTAAGGGGGTGTAAAAATGATGATAAATTAGGTATGAAACGAGCATAATAATTAAGTAAACCCAGAAAAGATCTCAGTTCTTGTACATTCCTTGGGGCCCGTGCTTCAGTAATTGCCTGGATTTTGCTATCGGTAGCATGGAGACCATCTGCATCTATGATATGTCCAAGATACTGTACACTGGCCTTCATGAAGGCACACTTGCTTTTCTTTACCCGGATACCATGTTCCTTTAGGCGTTCCAACACTTTCTGCAAAATCTCTAGGTGCTCATTCTCACTTTTCCCCGATACCAAAATGTCATCCAGATAACAAATAACACCATCCAGATCTTGGAGGATCTGGTCCATTATCTTTTGGAAAACAGCAGGTGCCGAGGCTACTCCAAATGGTAAGCGAGTATATCTGTATAAGCCTCGATGGGTATTGATGGTCAGGAACTTCCGCGACTCTTCATCCAGGATTAACTGATTGTATGCGTGCGAGAGATCCAATGTGGAGAAGCATTTGCCTCCGGCCAACGTGGCAAACAAATCTTCAGCACGAGGTAGCGGGTATTGATCAATGTCCAGTACTGGATTAACTGTAATCTTATAATCTCCACAAATCCGCACTTGATACTAAGTTTTCGCAAAGCAGTGGCTATTGTTCCGGCAACCGGACGGTGCAATCCTATGCTATAGATCCGGCAATCCAGATGCGCATGCGCAAACACGTGAGAACCTTGAACCTTGAGAGCTAGATGGAAACTTCGTTATGGAAGTTTGTAGTTTTTCTGTTGGTGAGAAGTTTGCGAGATTCGACGCATTAAAAGAGAAAATTGCTACATATGAGAAGGACCGTAGTGTTCAGCTATATCGTAGTGACTCCAGGACTCTCGAAGCTGCCGGTAAAAGAGTTCCCCTCAGGGTAGAGAAAGCTAAAAAAGATCTCGTCTACTATTCTGTTACCTTTTCTTGTGTGTTTGGTGGAAAAAAATACATTGACAAAAGAACTGGTAAAAGACCCGTTCAGAGGTATGAATATTTGGATGTGGTATAGCCATTTTGCTTTGAAAGGAAGGCTCTTTTGTATAGATCATTAAAACAAGACTGCAAAGCTGCTATCAAGTTTTCATTGAGTGAGGATGGTCAGCATTTAGTAGTGTCTGGATTGAATGAGGAACACAATCATAATATTACCACTGTAAGTTTTTGTAGTTCTGTAAAACTACGCTCTGACTGTAATGTGTTCATAAAGGCTATTTATCAACATCTTCCCCGTCAGCGAAAGTTGAATGCAGAAGATATAAGTAAGGCTGAAGTATTTATGAAAATGAAAGTGAATAAGAAGTTGTTGCAACATCTTAGCAAATGTACTGGGAAAATTATTACTCTAAAAGATTTAAGCAATATTCAAACTGGGTTGAACAAATCCGATGACAACAGTTTGGAGAATGTTATTTCTACATTACAAAGAATTGAAGGTGATTTATTAGAGAAAGTTTTAAAATTTTTATGATACTATTGTGATATAATAGGTTCAACAGTGGAAGTTTTTACCGATTCAGACAACACCCTCATGGGTATCATGTTTCAGGATGGTATTATGAAAACAGTCTTTTCAGCTTACCCAGAACTGCTACTTGTAGATGCTACATATAAACTTAATGACCTACGGATGCCAGTTTATCTTCTGATGTCAATTGATGGAAATGGACAAGGAGAGATCATTTTAGTTTTCCTTACACAGCTTGAGACAGAGGCAGCGCTATCGAAAATGGTGCAGGCATTTAAACTACATAATCCTAAATGGAAGGAGACAAGGGTGATTATGAGTGATAAAGATTTTAATGAAAGAAGTGTATTCCGAAAAGAATTTCCAGATGCTGTTTTACACTTGTGCTTGTTTCATACTCTTCGATCTTTTCGCCGAGAGGTGACATGTGATAAACTTGGAATCAGGCCCGGTGAAAGGGATCATGCTTTGGAACTATCCACTAAATTGGTTTATTCAAAATCTGAGAATGAGTATGATGAAAATTATCAAGAACTTTTACAATCAGGTCTTTCAACTGTTATTTCCTATTATAATATCAACTGGCATCCAATTCGTCTTGAATGGGTTGAGTGTTTTAAAGGTGTAAACTTTTCACTTGGTGAAACTACAAATAATAGGCTGGAGAATATTAATGGAAAAATCAAAAGTGTTTGTAACAGGTACATGATGTATAATATTTAATAAACTATAATAATTACATGTATTTATCATCCTATTAGGTATAATAGTCTTCTTAAATTTTTTGAGCAATTTTGTGCTGTGCTTTCTTCTCTTCGTAATGAGCGTGATCACAATACTCTCATGGCTATGATAAAAAAGAGAGTAGACTTGCAGGATCCAATTGTGATCGACTATTCATCAATTCTTACGCCTTATGCTTTGGGATTCGTATCACAACAATTAGTCCTCAGAAAGAAGATAAATGTTATTCAGGACTTTAGTGAAGAGTGTTTTGTTACCTCGTCCCAAGGCTTACTAAAAGTTAAAACTGAGAGTTGTCAATGCTCCTTTTGGAGCACTATGCATTTACCTTGCCGACATGTGTTTGCTGTCAGGGAAAGAAAAGGCCTCCCTTTGTTTGTTGACAACATTATTGCTGATAGGTGGACTTTGGATCATCCTACGATCAGAAAATACATGATTCGCATCCAGATTCCTTTCAGGTTTGTTGTTACAGTGCAGTCCCATAGTATAATTCCTAACCTAATTTCAGGTTGTCAGCATTGGTTCTGATCGTGCTAGAAGTGTTTTGTCTCAACATCAGAAATTTCATAAGGCTACTAAAGTTACCCAAAAACTTGCTTCCCTAGCTTCAGAGGGTGGTATGGACCAATTTAATGAGAGATTTGGACTTCTGAAGCGACTAAGGGATGAGTGGGCCAGTGGTGGAAGGGTTGTTCTTAGTTCCATTACCATATCAGGTGATAATGCATTGCCAAGTGTTCAATGGTATCTTTAATACATACTGTTGTTTCTGATACACACTGGTCATTAATATTTATGAGATTTTCAGGCAACTATATAGTTATAACTTCTGATTTTGGTGCTAAAGAAAGTTCTAGGCCCCCTCATTGCCTTCCTTATAAAACCCAATATTCTGTTATTGTGTATATACTGTTACTGAATACTGACTCAATCTCGTAATGTGACACTCAGAGGGAAAGGGAGAGCCTGGTTGTCACTGTCTGTGCATGTGCTACTAAACTTCCTGTGTCATGGGTCAAAGTACGTGTAGCTCAAAAAATGTTTGTCAGTACATGTAGACAGTGGCAACCAGGCCTTCCCCCTCCCCCTTCCAGAGAGCCTGAACTTATAAAGTATGATATATGAAATAAAATTTTGTGAGGGGTTTAAAGCTTATTTATTTTGGCACCAAAAACTAGGGTCAAGGTAAAGCTTACAGAAGTTATCTGAAAATTATCTAATGAGCAATGGGTAGCAACTCCCTTAAACAGCTATTATCTGACTTATTAATTAAATTGGTGCAGCATCTTCTGATACTGATCACCTTCCAGTTCCAAGTCTATCTCCCACTAGTGATTCTGCTGGAGGTCATTCTACCAGAAACCAATTTTCTAAGAACCAACTTTCATGTAAATTGTGGTGTTGAGGTTGTGTACTTATGACTAATAACCAGCAGTTGTATGTAAACTGCACTACTGCAAGCACAAGCATGTCAAGTATCTATTAATAATGTGCAGTATCTTCTAATGACCAGCTTCTAGATGGGTGTCCTTCTGTTCCAGATCCTACCAGTGACTCTGCTGGGGGTCAGTCTACTAGCAAGAACCAGGCTTCACATAATCAAATTTTCTGGTATGGGCTTATGTAAACTCTTTTGGGAGTATAATTACATACATGTGTATTGTAAACACATGTATGTACTATCTATTAATAATGTGCAGCATCTTCTAATGACCAGCTTCTAGATGGGTGTCCTTCTGTTCCAGATCCTACCAGTGACTCTGCTGGGGGGCAGTCTACTAGCAAGAACCAGGCTTCACATAATCAGATTCCTGGTATGGGCTTATGTAAACTCTTTGGGGAATAATTAAACTGATGCTCTTCAATATTAGGCAGAATCATAATGCCTCCCAAAATGAAGAAGAGGGGAAGGCCAAAAGGAGCTGATAAAACTGTAATTGGTCTACCTCGTAAAAAGATGAGGACTAGTGGAAAACCATTGCCATTTTTTAAAAAATCACCTAAAGAAAGAGAAAATTGTTAGTAAGCAGAATTAGTATCCTTCTCACCATCAGCATGGCTAGTACTTTTCTTGCCCTATATGCAATGGCAGCAACCACACAACATGTGTAAGTCGTGTGATCTGCCAAGTGGTCTGTATAGGTATGGAGTGAGGAATTTTTTTCTCAGTTTACAAAAATTATCATGCACACTATCTTTGTTTTACAGTGATACTTTCCTGGTTTGTCGATTCAAGTGTAGCTGCAGGTGCCATTGATGGAAAGATTATTGAGGAGGATGAAGTAGAAGTTAGGCCAGAGAAAATCACTGCATCATGTTTAGATGAAAACGTATGCTTGGATAGCACCAGAAAGTATTACAGTCAAGATGCCTGGTTGGCTGTTGAAGATGTTGTAGAGGCTCTCAGGGGTAATCCTGTGTACTACTGTGGAAGGTGCACATGCCCAATCAAAGATGAAACACAATCTTCTATTGTTTGTGATGGCTGTTTATGTTGGTTTCATTTTCAGTGTTTGAATCTCAAACAACCCCCCAAGTCTAAAGTGTGGTTTTGTCGTAATTGTTATGCTGATTGTCATGATGATGATACAGTATTTTAAAATTATGATCACTTTGTTAGAGAGGTGAAAACTTAATCATAATGATCAGTGCTGAAAGCTGCTATGCCCAAGCATCCGAAATGACAGCATACACGCACCGATACAAGGGGCATTTAAACAATTATACTGAGTGAATTTGTATGGTTAGAAATAGGACTGTATTGTATGGTTGAGTAGTCAAAAGTTGAATCTGGTCTTACCAATTCCCGACTGCAAAGCACATAGATACATATAAAACACCTTTGTCTTCTACACCTCTAATAATAATTCATGTTTGAATAAGCCACAGGGGTAGGAGTCAAATAAAAATGAGAAAACTGCCCCCGTCAGGTGGGCATTGTGGAAAACAGTGTGATGATAGGTGCAAGGTCCAGGGAAGGTGATGTAAGGGTTTTTTCAATATCTTCCTTGGTCATCTCTTGTCCTTGGATGTGTTCATTCACGTAGTGATCAAAATAAGGGGTAGACTCTGGAATTAACTGATCGCATAGGCTGCATGGGATGCTACCAAACACAGGTCTGGTCATTTCTTTGAATAGTGACTGTATTGCCTTGGTACCTCTTTGGCCAAAGTCAATGGCTGTGTCCCAGATCTTGAGCCAGTTGGTAGAGGTAGCAATCTTGGAGCTAACATGGGTGTTGCAGTCGTCAAGAAGGGTAGTCTGGTCGGAAAGTAGCAGCTCATCCTTGATCCCCCTGGGCGAAAAAGAGCCATCCTTTACTCTCACAACAATTCCCTCCAGACTTCGAAGGAGCATCCTTCGAGCCGTGTTTGCGCATGCGCATTTGGATTGCCGGTGTTGCAGTGATTTCTGTTTCCCCGGGTTGCGTGTTTCCCCGCACATATAACCCTAGGGAGGAATGTTTCCCAACGGGGGGTCAAAGGTCATCACAAAGTTTCCAGGGCTGGATGTTTCCTTGGTTCTTGCTTGCGGCGCTGCATCAGAGCTCCTAGCCAGCTTTTTAGTTGTAGTTTTCTCTCTGACAGGTATCATGTAACCAGTCATGTTTAATATTTGGTCCTGCGATTGTTGTCCATAGCAATTGGCCTATGACTGCTGTCATCTCAGGTATCTATAGCTGCATCTAGTCCAGAGACATTAATTTTTTATTAAGGAGTGATAATGCAGGATTATAGAACCAGGCACTCAAGAGCAATTGGTCTCCAAATAAGAAATGCAACGTACTTGAAGTGATGGAGACTAGAATAACCAGTCTTCTTACAGCACAGTTCCTACTGTGGCCAGAGATCATAACTAGCTATAGTAATTGTTGATTATAAGATTATGCACACTTTTAGTGAAGGAATAAGCAGGGGAAACACATATCCCTGATCAGTGATATGCGTTCCCCTGACATGAAATTTGCAGCAAAGGGATTATACATTCCTGATCAATATACCCTGATATATGTAAGGTAATATTCCTCACTAGAGGTTTCTTTTATTGAAGGAATAAGCAGGGGAAACATATATCCCTGATCAGTGATATTGTTCCCCTTACATAAAATTTGCAGCAAAGGGAATACACATTCCTGATCAGTGTACCCTTGCCTGACATAAGATAAAATCAATTAGCTATAATGACCTGATATTTCTTTTTGTGAAGAAATAAGCAGGGGAAACACATACCCCTGATCAGTGATATGTGTTCCCCTGACATGAAATTTGCAGCAAAGGGATCATACATTCCTGATCAGTATACCCTGATATATTATGTAAGGTAAAAAATCAATTATTCCTAAACCACCTTTTTGGACATGTGATTCAGGGCTTGCTTGCTAGCTGCTACTAAAAAAGAGTCTGGGGCATGGCTACATGCGTTGCCAGTATCGTGTCTTGGACTGAGACTTGATGATGACACCATTAGAATTGCTGTTGGCCTGTTACCTCATCTCTGTAGTCACTGTGGTTCCCCTGTAGATGTCCTTGCCACTGCAGAAAGAGTTAGGGGAGACATTTGAGGCATAGTTCCATCAATGCCTTGATAAAAAGATCTTTATCATCTGCAAAAATCCCATCTAAATTAGAACCAAGTGGAATCAGTAGAAGTGACGGAAAGAGACCTGATGGAGTCACCCTTTGCCCTTGGTATGGGACTTCACTTTTTCTATATTGCACGTCAGCCTGGCTGCTTGAAGCACGAAATGTGGCTAATGAAGCGGAACACAAGAAGAAGGTCAAATATTCAAACTTAGGAGATCAGTACCTCTTTGTCCCGTTGGCAGTGGAGACATCAGGATCCTTTGGTTCAGCTGCCATGTCATTCTTTGGAGAAGGATTAGGGAAAACACTGGGGAGATAAAGTCTTACTTTTATTTAGTGCAGAGATTGTCCATAGAGATACAAAGAGGCAATGCTTCTGCTGTGCTGGGGACTTATTAACTTTAACCATATTATAGTTTTTTTGTTTGTTTGTTTGTTTATTTTTTTGTTTTTTTGTTGGCATTTCATTATTGATTCTCCGTTTCCGGATTCCCATCTCATTTTTTATCTAGAACTCGTTATTATTATTATTATTATTATTACAGTCATGTTATCGTTTTTGTTTTTGTTTTCCACTAGCTTTCTTCTTGGTATTTGTTTGTTCTAGAAAAAAAACTTCTGATCCTGAAGTTGAATTTACACCTGTTTAAAAAAAAAGAAGAAAAAACCTCACCAGAGGTTAGCTACTTTTAGTGAAGAAATAAGCAGGGGAAAGATATCCCCGATCAGTGATATGCGTTCCCCTGATATGAAATTTGCAGCAAAGGGAATACACATTCCTGATCAGTGTACCCTTGCCTGACATAAGGTAAAATCAATTATACTTCACCTGAGGTTTCTTTTAGTGAAGAAATAAGCAGGGCAGGAAACACATATCCCTGATCAGTGATATGCGTTCCCCTGATATGAAATTTGCAGCAAAGGGAATACACATTCCTGATCAGTGTACCCTTGCCTGACATAAGGTAAAATCAATTATACTTCACCTGAGGTTTCTTTTAGTGAAGAAATAAGCAGGGGAAACACATATCCCTGATCAGTGATATGCGTTCCCCTGATATGAAATTTACAGCAAAGGGAATACACATTCCTGATCAGCGTACCCTTGCCTGACATAAGGTAAAATCAATTATACTTCACCTGAGGTTTCTTTTAGTGAAGAAATAAGCAGGGCGGGAAACACATATCCCTGATCAGTGATATGCGTTCCCCTGATATGAAATTTGCAGCAAAGGGAATACACATTCCTGATCAGTGTACCCTTGCCTGACATAAGGTAAAATCAATTATACTTCACCTGAGGTTACTTTTAGTGAAGAAATAAGCAGGGGAAACACATATCCCTGATCAGTGATATGTGTTCCCCTGATATGAAATTTGCAGCAAAGGGAATACACATTCCTGATCAGTGTACCCTTGCCTGACATAAGGTAAAATCAATTATACTTCACCTGAGGTTTCTTTTAGTGAAGAAATAAGCAGGGCGGGAAACACATATCCCTGATCAGTGATATGACCACCACCCTGAATTAGTAGCACCTGTCCTTATAGTATTTTAGGTATGAAAAGGGATAGCTATATTAATTCCTTCAAAGTCAAGCTTATTATGCTTTTCACTGATTATTGAACTCATTATAGCGATTAAAATGGTTTCTGCACTAGCTAAATGACACCTATTATTTCTTTGTTTTGATACATACAAATGGCACCCCAATATTATACTGCACTGATATGGGGAAAAAATAAAATTGGGTTGCATAAAGAAAGGACATAGCTAACCCTGACTGATGATACTTATTGCTGGACATACATACATAAACTAAATGAAACACAGTTGAGATAATTATTAGCTATATATGATGTAGAGGGAACTTGGTGTTCCCTAATTTCTTTAGTATTCAGGACATGTCGCTTAGGCCGAGCAGAGTTTATCGTCACCTCCCTCATCATCAAAATATTGAATTTTTAGTGAGGCATTTCAGACAAAAATTTAAAAAATTGGTACATTTTATTCATTTGATTATCCAAAGTACAATATTGAATGGTGACCAGGTTCCCTCCCTCATGGAAATCTGTGTTTGTGTGGGCTTATCAGGGAAGTGAATATGTTCCTCTGCTGGTTCTTTCACATGTTGGGTGGCTCATACTTATTATTAGCTGGTTAATTAGCTAGTTTATCATGTCATGTCCCTTACAACATGGAACGACTGACTAGCTACGTTGCAAGACATAGGAGGCGGAAGGTGGGGGCTGGAGGGGCTAGAGCCCCCCCAATATTCAGAAGGTGGGGGCTGAGCCCCCTCAAAAATGATGGATTATGACATCACAAGTGTAACTGAATGTAGTTTGCTGCAGTTGTTTTTTTTTTGTTGTTGTTTTTGTTTATATTTTTAGGCAGCTTAGTTAGCTAACAAGCTATAATATTCAGTGCATGGGAATTGAGACTTGAGACATCACCCTAGAACCTCAAAGAATGTATCAGATCCAATCCAATGAGGCTTAAAATCCATCCTGTGCCCACAGACCCCCCTAGAAGGCACTCTATGTAGTGTGATCACTATTGTTACACTCAGCCCTCCCAAAATAGATGACCTTCCTCCCCCTATGCAAGAGACTAGCAGATCGTAGCTATAGCTAGCTATTCGCGATGGAAACATTCTACCCGGGGAAACACTTACCACTGCCGGCAATGAATCTTCGCAGTTCAGTGCTCAATGTGCGGGGAAACATTCCTCCCTAGGGTTATATGTGCGGGGAAACACGCAACCCGGGGAAACAGAAATCACTGCAACACCGGATCTATAGCATAGGATTGCACCGTCCGGTTGCCGGAACAATAGCCACTGCGTAAAAATAATACAGGGCGCTTTTCTAACAACTAATAAAATGTGATTAGTTGCTAGCTGGCGCTTAAATTATAGTGGCGCTTGAATTACAGCATAGATATATTACACCATATGATTACACCTTAGATAATTAGACTACGTACACAGGATTGGAAACAGCTCACGTGCGCCCATTATGCTAATACAAATCGTCGCGGACTATCCGTGTTGCTATGCGCGAAGGAAAATTGGAAATTTATTCCTTGTTTCTCGAGTATACTTTTCATGAAAGGAGAATAACTGGTGAGTTTTAGCATCAAATAAAGGGCTACTTTACAGAGTATGTTCCAGGGATGTGAAATGTGTTTCTTAAGTATAGTTAGTTTGCTCATAAAATAGTTTTCCATGAAGATTTTTATCACCCTAGCAACGGATAAAGTTTTTTTCTTCTTTCATTGCAAAGGCATAATTCCTGTGTCCTTTTAATGAAGTTTATGTTATTGAGTGATGCTTGCCATACGGAATGGTGTGCATAATATATGTTTTTGTCCTGAATCTTTGATGCTTTCTGGCTTTTTCTGTGTTTGGAGGTGTATATTTTTGCTTTCTTTCACACAAAAGGCACTGTTGCATGAGCAATGAAATTTTGCTGACTGATAAAGTTAGTGCTGCAGTTTGGAATAGCATCAATCCCATAAGCTGCAGTGACCAAAATTATAGCTAATGTACATGCTAACTTATCCACATTGATTTATTAGTTACAGCTATGCCAAGGAGGAAAAAAAGCAAACTGTGTGTCAAAAAACATGGAAATAAGAACATTCTCAAGGTGCCATTATCTTCAAGTCCTGCTTCTAGTATCAGTGATCTTTCAATCACCTGGACAGACTTCCATCTAAATGGGTCAGATTGAAAGAGCCCAACCTCACCTTTTGGTGAAACTCTCAAAATGCCCAAATTCCACAGCAGTTTGTTCACTCTTTAGTGTTACCATATCATCAAAATTAAGCTAGTATATCAGCAGTAGAAACTTTATAATTATAAAATTATAATACCTACATAATAATTAATTTTATGATAATCTATTGAGGGTCTTAGTAGTCTTCCTTATGCCCTTGGTTTTCTGGGTCAATTTCTTAGCTACTTGCCATTTTGAGCTAGCAAAAGCAAAGCCTCGTGTGGTGATCCAAAGGTCCACTATCATTTCAATCACCTTGCTCTCCTCTTCATCCCAATCCTCAGAAATTTCAGACTATTTTTGTACATTCCTTCTTTAATACTTTTCTTAATGTTATCAATGGGCTTTATCAAATGATTCTGAACTTCTTTCTCCATCTCCACCATGAAACTATACATGGAGTTTGAAATGTGGAGTAATCTCCTATCGACCAAGTCTATATCCAATCCTCTGATTCTTCATCATCATCATAGTAACAAATCATCAATATAACATATCAAATTTTCTTTCAAGGGTGAGAGGAACTTTTTAATCTCTTGTGCAGAGCCCTTGGGATGTACCCTGCTGCATACCGCAATGCATTACTCTCTTCGTAAGTCATAATCATGCTGGGAGGCGGAGCTGAGGTCACTTGAAATAGGGCAGTTGTTGTTCAAATAGCTAACACATCTGTAATTTTCTAGTACAGGAGGGGTGATTGCTATACCAGCTTGACAAAAAAAAGTCTTTTCAGATTTTCTGAAACTCTGTGGTGGTTCTAATTTTATGGTACTGCCCCCACATAATTCGTTGTGTTTTCTCTAAGGGATGAGGGTCAAGTAATTTTATTAGAAGCAATTCAACATTTCATAGCTTGAAGGATTTGTGCACCACTCGAGAGCTGCAGTAGCAATTTCTCGAACAATTCTGTGGATGAGAGAACATCTTAGTCTTCACAATTTGTTGCAAAACTTGGACAATAATTCCACTAGGATCTATAGTTAAAGCAATTAAGCTCAATGAAGTGGTCATGTAAGCTTCAGTTAATAGCTAGCTAGCTAGGTCTCTAGCACTGTAAATTAGCAGTAGCCAGCTAGCTGATAGAGCTAGCTAGATCATAGCTAGGTCTCTTAGCACTGGCTAGCCAATAATAACACAATTTTACCTTGTAAATCAGGTTTTCTCCAGCTATACAAGCACTAACAATTAAGCTCAATGAAGTGGTCATGTAAGCTTCAGTTAATAGCTAGCTAGCTAGGTCTCTAGCACTGTAAATTAGGAGTAGCCAGCTAGCTGATAGAGCTAGCTAGATCATAGCTAGGTCTCTTAGCACTGGCTAGCCAATAACAACACAATTTTACCTTGTAAATCAGGTTTTCTCCAGCTATACAAGCACTAACAAGCCACACACTTAGAGAAACAAACCACACACTGTAAACAGCTGCAATAATTTGGCGCAACGCGCATGGTCCGCGCGCGAATAATTGTTTCCAATCCTGTGTACGTAGTCTAATTATCTAAGATTACACGGAACAGGATTGGAAACTCCCCAAATTCGCGGACTATCCGTGCCATAGCGCGCGCGGCCTGCTATGCTCACAATTGCGGCCTAGTTAAAAGTCAAACAGGCTTCTTTATAATCTAGCTACGTAGCTATCTGAAAGATAGTCTTCTTATAGAGAAAAACACAAACAGGACTGATATTTTTTGGAGTTGCTGTTTGTTGACTTGGATGATGATAGGAAGAGGTGGATGCACAAAATGTGGGGTTATTCTGTGACTTGTAAACTATTTACAATACGAGTACACATTTTAAATGCTCACCCTTATATCATTCTCTGATATCCCACTGAAATTCAACATTCCCTTCTTGCTCTTCTGATCTTTAAGCTGATCATGGTGCATGACCCAGCAATGGCCCAGTAATCTGCCTCTGACTTTGCAGGCAGAAATTGCTTCCACTCTCTTCTTTCACTGGTTATATCTCACATTTTGTAAGGTGAGGCAATTATTAGTTGTAACGAACTGCACTGCCCACTCCCTGGGTATACTGGACTGTGATCTTGTCAACATGGTGTATAAACTCTTGGCAGAGGAGCTCAGTAGATGGAATGTGGGATTTGGATAATCAGAGATGTGTCATCTTCTCTTTTTCTCTTCCTCTTGTGGTTCTTTCTTGTATCAAATATCAATTTTCTTCTAGCTACTCATCCTTGTCTAATGATAATAGCCTATGCCTAGCTAGCTAGCTATTTTCATGACAATTTTATAGTGCACAACATTATACTTCGAAGTTCTACTCGTTTCATTCCAATAGTAATGCTGTTACTGCTTCCATACATATTCAAATGAACATACATTTCTCTTATTTTTATAGTGTTTTTGTTACACAAAGATAATGACCATTAAACGAGTTATAACAGAATTCATACATAAGAAAGTCATTTAATCCAGTAGTTCATACCTCAATGCATGCAATTTATACTTGCTAAAACTTTAATGCTATCTCCTAACTAGAGAAAATGTGACACAAAACATTTCAGCCATGAAGTAAGGTCACTAAACAGTCCTCCAACTCTCGTATGGTTACTGCTTTCTCACCTGCAATAAGAAAAGATGATCGTGGTAAGTTCCGTGCATGTTTCACGGACAGTCCTGGCCTAGCAAACTGTAGCACGCTTTGCAAAAACCACAAAACCACAAGACAGAGCGTCTACAATATCGCCTAAAACCATGACAACGGAGCGAAAATGCTATGGCAAGGATTGTCCGTTTACAATTATATTAGGCCTATGGGCGCACGTGACGAGTTTCCAATCCTGTTCCGTGTAATCAGAGAGCGCGGTAGCGCTCTCTATGTAGGGATGACCTATGACCCTCCATAGGACTAATACAAAATGAAGTTGGAGACTAAGTCCGGGGGCGTACTGTTAATTACAAAGTAGGGGAGTAGACTATGGGAGATTTCCTTTTTCTTGTGATGTGCACATGGGAAATTCATCAACCTGAGATCTTCTACCGCTATCAGGAGCATATTAAAACATTTCAGCTAGCTACGATCTTCATTTGACATAAAGATAGCTAGTATGAGCTTGATTGCATGGCCATGAATTCTACACAACAGGCCCTTTTGACAGTGACACTGGCTGCATGACTTCTTTGAAGTCACTGTTCAAGTACAATAAGATTAAGAGATTGTCCCACTCGCTTTGCAACTTGATTTATCAATAGCAATGTACTGTAAATGAAACTGCTGTCGCATCGTCTTCTACCTTGGGTGGGTAAGGGTCGCCACTACGCCAGACTATCTAGCTAGCTAGCTCTATCTATGCAACGATCTTTCCCTACCTCCTTGAACTTGAACCTTTATCAAATCTCTAATATCAATAATCTATTCAATACTCGATAATCGGGTCAGTCAATCATTAGCTAAAAATCAATAATCAATTCAATACTCGATAATCGGGTCAGTCAATCATTAGCTAAAAATCAATAATCAATTCAATACTCGATAATCGGGTTAGTCAATCATTAGCTAAAAATCAATAATCGATTCAATACTCGATAATCGGCCAGTCGTTAATCCGGACTACAACCGGATTTTGTCGCGGTTGGTATTCCATAGTTACCAGACCCTTGCGCTGGAGTTCCGGAAGTGCCTGGGGCTGGCTACGCCAGACTAACTAAAGCTTCGGTTCGGGCTTAGTGTGAATCATGGGGAACAAGTGCAACAAGGAGAAACGACCCGATCTTGATCCCTCTATCCCCTCAGGGGGTGTTCCTTCTTCTTCAAGTACGAGACCAAATGATCATCCTTCTCCTAACGCTGGGCTTAGCAATTCTTCTTCAAAGTCTGATAATGAGTCCAGTAATTCTTCTCCACTAAAAACTGACTCTTCTTCTGACCCTCCCCCTCCAAACGCTGTGCTGAGTGTTCCTGCCCCAAGGACTCTGTCAAGTGAGCCTCCCCCTCCAAGCTCTGTGGCGAGCGTTCCTGCACCAAGGACTCTGCCAAGTGACCCTCCCCCGCCAAACGCTGTATCGAGTGTTCCTGCACCAAGGACTCTGTCAAGTGACCCTCCCTCTCCAAGCTCTGTGGTGAGCGTTCCTGCACCGAGGACTCTGCCAAGTGAGCCTGCCCCTCCAAGCGCTGTGCCGATTGTTCCTGCACCAAGGACTCTGCCACCCCCTCCAAACATTAAGCCTAGTAACCGTCGTTCTCCAAAGTCCAAGGTCAGAAATGCAGGGCCTCCTTCACCATGGACTGGACGAAAAGTCTCTAGACAAGAGAGACGAAGAATTGAAAGAATTAAGCGCAAGTCCAAAGGTAGCTACATAACGTTCATGCCTTACCTCATTGGTCTTACTTACCTTTTACCAATTTAAGGGGTGATGAGTTTGGTTGTCATCTTTTAGTTCCCAAGTAGAGAAATGTATTTTACCTGTCCCATTTTCTCAAACACGATTAAAACTAAATTTTAATCTGTAGTGTATATGGATTTTTGGGATCGATGATGGGAAGTAGTCCAATCACAATATCCTTACATCATGTGGTAACATGGATGGTCCCTTATGCATCCCTTTTTGTATGCCTGCACAAGCATAAGGCTAGCTATGGCAAAAAATTATATGGATTTCTTATTAATGGTGAACCCACTAAGTTCTGCCCTAGAATTATCATCATAAAATAACAACAACAATAACAACAAAAAATAAGCAACAACAAAACCCACCAAAAAACCACAACATGATAACCTTGAAGAACAGTGGGCAAAATAAACACTCTCATAATACTTCTACGATTGAGTGGATTGACTTGAGATAACAGCTGTTCATAAATAATATCATAAAAGTGAAAATAGTGCATGTAGTAGTAGATTTGTTTCATAGGTCCCTGTAGCTCAAATATTTGCGTTGAAGAATAAATTTGAAATAAATGTCTGAACAGTTAAAGTAGCATGGTATCTCCAACCCTTGAATCTTCTGTGTCCATTCAATATCATACCCACTCTTCTTAAAATAGAGGATATTTTCATTGACAAATTTAATTGTCCTGCTTTCTTGCTACCGGTTCTTTCTCACGTATGAACATTTAACTGACTGCTACCACCCAGATTTCAATATAATCTATGACAGATTTGTTGCACTCTTTCTCTCTACTTGTGGAGCTAAGTTATTGCACTGATACTAAGACTATAGTTGATTCAAATGGAGTGATCTGACTGGTCAGTTGCAGGGCTCTTATTTCACTTAGTGCCCATCGTCCTTGGCAGTGGGCACTATGTGATCCAGTCTCAGGCCCTAAGTAGTGACCTCGCTGTGCTCAATCACTACAGCCCAGGGCCTTCAGGTCTCTTAAATGCCGTATATCCATTGGTCTCGGTGTCTAACTATTTTAGCCAGTGAAGAATGATATTGTGTGTGTTTTGGGAGATAGAAATCAGTTGGGGAGCATATATATGAATAACGGGGAGGGAATTTTTTTCCCCCCCCCCCCCCCCCCCCCCAAATTGATAACAAAGAGAAAGGTGTTGTCAAAATTGGTCTTACTTGATGGAGACTTAGAGGAATAAACATTTAGGAGGTACATTATGGAAAGTACAGAACCATGTACCTAGGCCCATTATTGCACCTATGGTAAATAAATCATCATACCATGCAGAATAACTTTCCCTCTGTAGCATGATGTGGTGTGTTATAGGGTTCTGTTCAAGTGTCCTGAGTTAGAGAGTTATGACTTTCAGTGTTGAGTGTCAGTACCACTATGTACAGACCAGTGTACATTTAATGTTTTGCTTATTTATTTCCAGCTCCTCCACTCAGTGTGGAAAATGTCATGACAGTCCTAGAAACCCTTCCATGGAGGAAGGTTGGTAACATGCTGTTTGTCCCTTACTCCAAGCTTGATGCAATAGGTGCTGACCACACAACAGACGAGGGGAAAAAAGGAGCAGTGATAAGATATTGGCTGTTGAGGGATCCGTACGCCTCCTGGAGGAGGCTTATAGATATGCTTGACAGGGAAGATAAGTTTGACATGGCAGACCAGATACGGAACTATGCAGAGAAGCAAACAGGTCAGTAACCACATCAAATAGTTGGTCCCCTCAATTAATGTACTGTATATAGCTTGAGTGAAAGCATAGTGGGAATGACTTTACTATGATCACCCTCTCCTTGTTTGTGTGAGTGAGTAACTGTTGAAGTCACATAGTTGTACTGTCTACTTTGGACTGTAGGAACATAATATTATGTTATAGGCATGGGTATGGTGAAAGTCTGTCCACTTGTGTCCCCGGAGTCCCAGGAATGGGATAATAGTAGGACACTTGAGTGTACAATTTAAAATTAGGACTGACTCTCCAAGACTGTCCCTTATTGTCAGTCTATTGAATTAGCTAGTGTTGTTATAGCAACCTCAACCTGTAGCTCCAATAGTAACTACTCCCCCTGATGAAACAATTTTTTCCCAAATATAAACACACAGCTACATACTTATTTGAGTGCACTGGGTTTAGCTAGTGTGGTATGAGCAAGACTCTACGTACATCCAGATGTCAAGACATTTCAGTTGGAGTATAATAATGATATATGTGTAGTACATCCCCTAGCCCTCGCTATATGCACCAGTGCAGTACAGTTGTTTTTTATCCAGAGAGAAATCTAGCTAGCTGCTACCAGTAGCTACTGTATCTCTGCCATCGCTATCAATGGCTGAAACTTACACAAAAGGGTCAATGAATGAAGGTTATCAAAGCCAAACCATGAATAGAAGAGCTGCATTGCGTGAGTGGACTGACTAACTTTCAAGATCCTTTATGTAACAGTGATAAAATAGTTGGACATGTACCTTTGACTGTTCTCCAATTTGAATAATGTCTCTAGAAATGGCGCACTGTTATGTTATTTTGAAGGATCTGTTAATCTGAAGAGCCTATAAATATTATCAAGAGCATTAATTTGTTATAGCATTACATTACATTTTATCCAAGAAGATGCTGACTCCAAAGAACATTCTTGAGAAAAAAGTTTAACTTTTTCCTTGAGGCAGACACCATGACCCCACTTACCTCTATGCAAAAACTGTAGAGTGATCAGATGCTTGGACATGTTTCATAGTTCTTTAGATGTTGACTAGAAACTGGTATTCATAATGGCTGCTGGCTTCTAAAACAGCAACGGGGCCAAGGATTAGAAGTATAGTCCAGACTATTATAGAGGTAGGCAGCTTTATAAAAATAATGGATAACTACTAAAAATTATTAATGAGCAAACATGACTTACTTATGGGTGACCAAATAGGCCTAACATTCAGATTTCCATCCCCTTATTTATATGGACATCATCACACAGAATGTAGTACTTCTCCTATGACTCAACTGCAATGTATGTGTTGTAGATCCAAAGAATAATCACATGCAATTTTATAGACTCGAAGGCCAGAAAATTTTGCTGAGAATTTAATTTAACTCTCCTGTGAATAACTGTATTTATTATTATAAAGGTTACGAAAGTTGTGGTTGATGCTAGCGGTATCAGCAGTGGTCAAAATTATTGTGATACTGAACGTCTTTCTTCCAAATTTCATTTTCATTGACATTCTTTGAAACTGTGAAAGCATTTCTTCTAAGTATTTTAGACGAGTGTTCTCTCTGAATGCTATGGTACATACTTGAAAAATGAGTATAATTGAAATTTACTTCACGAAAGTGCATATACAATATTTCCTGCCAGCTTCAGCCCTGCTTGCATATTTTTATTACAGACTTTTAATGGGGAAAGAGATTCTAGTCCCAACTATCTACTTGGTTATATTATTTGGATTTGGTGTAATCTTGTCCCCCAGACCCCAGCCTCACCTGTCACAGTTTGTTGACTGCTCTGGACACTGTGAAGAATGCAAAGGACAATGATGAGATTGAGAACAGTGTTGATGGTATTTTGGAGGATGTACTTATAATACCACCACACAAGAGTAAGGAGATGAGGTCATATTATGCAGATGAGGAAGATTATAGAAAGAAACTTGTGGAATACTTCATAACAATATCTCCATGGGCTAGTTGGAATCATGTCGCAGGGGGACTTCTCGGCTATGAACATCATGGAGCTCTTGAAAAAGTCAAGGGGAATGTTAAAGTTGATAAAGGTGGGTGTGTGGTAGATGAGGAGGAGAGATATGGGATATACTAATCCTCAGAGTGAGTGTGAACTCTCTTTATTTAGTGATCAAACATGCTCCATAGAGAAAATACAAAATTGGATTCAGTATGTAATTGCTGCTCTAAATGTTTCTCCCTGTTATATCACACATGTCCAAGATTACCTCGTGTGACAATAGAATCTCTCATGCTTAGTAATATGCCAGTCCATCCCTACTTGTACTCCTTAGTCAAGGACCAACCCAGCTAGTCTGTCTAAGTTACTGATCACTTTTTGTAAAGGGTCGGGCTCGCAAGACTAGTCCATTCCAATGTGTCACATATTACACTCTCAATTCTAAGCCAAAAACAAATGTCCTGGTTGATCCCAAATTACATCAGAGAGTTGGTAGTGGTAATAAATAATTCAATGTGACATATGGAAGACAATGTTCAATGATGGAATGGGGTGGTTATGAATCAATAATTTTGGTAAGGGGTCATCACTCACAAAATGGTGTCTACTCGCAACAGTGTGTAATCCAACCTCTTGATTGCTTGATGGCAAAGAATTGTTGATTTCCGCTCTGGTAAGACCAAAGTAAATGTAGCCATATACATGATGTGGAGAAGCAGTTAATGTTGTACTTGGTATGTAATTAACATTATTACATATGATCTTGTACATATGACTGGTCTGCTGTAACAGTTGAACCTCTCTTAATTGTTGGGCTTGTTGAGGTCAAGGTCTCAATAATGATGATCTAGCTATTAAAACTCTCCCTCCCCTGTTTGTAGTTTGATAGTTAGCTAGTGGAGGAGTCACTTTTCCCAAGTAAGTATTTGGAGTTTCCTGATACCGAAATTATGTGTAGCTTGTAAGAAAGTCTCAGCCTTGGAGGTGTTGTATTTTATAAACTCAAGTGCTGTGAATACATTGACCTCTGACCCTATATCTTCCATTATGGACTAAGCTGACCCCATATACCAGGTTGGTCTATTAATTAATTAGAGTCATTTCCAAATCAGAAAGGCCAATCAAAATCATGCAGAGTGATTAAGATTATCCTCTGTTAAGCATAGAGTACCACTGAGCAATTATTCTATTGTATAGCTATTGGACAAATTAGAAATCCAAAGCTTGACACTGAGTTTAACCAAATTGAATATATCTAACACCAATAGGATTTTTGCCTCGGCACCAAAGTGCAAGTGGGGGGGGGGGGGGGGGGGGGGGGGGGGGGTATGGTTCCAAACATATGAAGGGAGATGTAAAAAAATGGCACTTTTTTCACTTTTTTCACATTTATCTTTTTTTCTTTGGAACTATACCCCCCCTTGAAATCCCTTCATTCATTCAAAGCAGCTAGGCCCATAGAAGCTATGATAGGAGTATCAAAGGCCTCCTAAGTATGTGGTAATTTAAAAGAATTTTTTTATTTAATGAGGTCATGTCAGGTCTTCCATATATGGGGGGTGTAAAGTTGTAACTAAGTACACTATTGGAAAGCTCTCAAAGAGAGCTCTCTTTTGAGACCTAAATCAAGCTTATAGGGGGTAGTATAATGAAGATATGGACGTTTTAAAATTTTTATTTTTTATGGTGTAGGACACCCTTTGAGCAATTATTCTATTGTATAGCTATTGGACAAATTAGAAATCCAAAGCTTGACACTGAGTTTAACCAAATTGAATATATCTAACACCAATAGGATTTTTGCCTCGGCACCAAAGTGCCGAGGTACTGTGCTGGAAGCGACTATGATCGGCAATGGTGGTACGTTTCATGCACACGTGCAATGATGCACGATGATGCGTATTGAGCACGTGCATTAATTTAGCTCTGCGCTTAGTAGCTAGCTAGACATACAGTACTAAGGACAAACAGACAGGCTCAGGCTCGCAGTCCACTTAGTGCTGATGCTTCTTGGCCGTCTTTTACCAACAAATCAAGCCCATTATCACATGCAGAGAACTGACTAAAAGACAGCAGTGAACAAAAACAACAGAGATTGCAGTGTACACGAACTAGTGATCGTTTGAAGTGTCAAAGAGAGAGCCATGGTGAAGGAGAATCTCAGAACTAAGACTTTAAGGCTTCCAAACAATGAGAGAATCCAGTACACATACTTCAATCAAGCTATGCTTGAGAATAACCATTAAACAGCAGTTCCAAATCGTTGAACAGCAAAAATACTAGCTGTGTAAATACTAATCTTACTACAATATAAGCCATGTTGCTCAGTGTGCACTCTCCACAGAAAAGAAGCTATTTTGGCAACATTTTGTAGAAACATTTGACCCCACAACCCCCTGCACTTTTCATATGCCCATGCAGCAAGTGTTCAGCAATTCCAAACATAATCATCCTTGTAGGACTCTGGCTTCAAGCCGGTGATCCTTCAGTGTATCTTTATTGTCTACTATATACCACTGTCACGTCATATTCACTGTAAAGCATTTAAAATAAATAAACATAGAAAGGTTGCACTTAAGTGCCGAGGCATTCCTAGTCTTTTTAAAAGACTATTTATTCAATGTTGTTATTGTTCATGTTCTCTCTTACAGACCCCTCCCTTAACCTCACTAATCTCACTAAGCTGTTGGAGGATGTGGAGGATTGGGATGATGTAGGTAAATGTCTTGCCATCCCTGACTCAGTGCGTGATATCAGCAAACAACACTCCAGTATGTCCCAACGTAAGGAAGCTTGCTGGGAATGGTACCTGAATAACCACCCATCCCCATCGTGGCATGACATAGCATATGCTCTATATATGAATGAGGAGCATGAAGTGCTGGAAGTGTTAAAGAGTCAGTACCTCAAAGGTGGGTTGCATATTGTAAGTGGTATGACATGATCAGTGGTACTATAAGTGTACGTATATACTATAGAGCCATGCATGTGATTAACCTCAGTGCATGCAAGTGTGTATCTGTGTATCTGTGACATCCACCACACTGCCAGTAGTGATTAGAGCGCTTCAATTTCAGCCTTAACGATGTCCAGACGATACTCTCCAGTGTTTAAAATGAGCTGATTTCGGAAAAGGCTTTATTCCGGCAAGAAGGGCAGCTCCTTACTTAGCCTCGTACCCAGGCCTTTTCCTTTTCGGGGGGAGGGGAGGAAAAGGGCCTGGTATAGATTGCATGCGCATGCGCCAAATCCAATGAATTCCTTGGGCTCCGTTACATTTTTAGTAGTCTACCGTTACACGTGACGACAAAAATCATTACGTCATTCGACTTATTTCGAGAAGATGGCTGAGAGTTCATGCCAAGATTCTTTTGATTCTGCTGTTGCGTATGGTCTTGCTACGCTCGCCTCCCCTCATCTCACCCTCAAAAGAGAACAGTTACTATCAGTGAAAGCTGTGTACGATGGGAAAGACGTGTTCGTGTTGCTATACCGACGGGGTTTGGGAAGAGCCTCTGCTACCAGATTCTCCCTTTTGTCTTCGATCATAAGCTTGGTTTGATAGGCTCAGACAGGAATAGCGCTGTTCTGATTATTTCTCCGCTAATTTCACTGATGGTGGACCAGGTCCAGAGTTTGAGAATTACCGTACTCGATGGATTTAAAGCGCCACTGTAATATAAGGGCCACTTTATAAATTTCTTTTTTCTTTCCTTTGCAATTAAAGCGCCAAGCGCAATTTGAATTATTTTTGGGTGGTGCTTACTGATTTAAGGCCAACTTGCAACTTGACATGATGTCTCAGACTCTGCACAATATTTCAAGAAGAGTTTTGAATTGGCCCCACTGACTGTTTCAGAAGGCCTACGCAATAAGGCAGGAACAAGCCAGCCAAAACAGAAGTGCCCAGTTGGTAGGCCTAGAAAGAGAACTAGAATTGATGAATCACCTGATCAGGCTAGTGTTCCAGTACCATTACGGAGGCCTGAAGATCCTGTTGGAGACAGAGTTGGGGAGAAGGAAGCTGTTGTCACATCTCAGGCTACACCTTCATGTGAACAGCAAAGTAAGTTTAAGTTAGAATCTAAGACTAAATAGCTAGCTACTGGCCTTATGCTGTAGGTCCTATAAAATAAATGAGGACACGGTACACCAGGGCTCAAAAGGCTAAAGTTGCACGCTATGCCAGGTTCCATGGGTCGAGAGCAGCAGCACGTCACTATTCTATTCACCATAAAAATGCTCAAAGGTGGCTAAAAGAGGATCTTGATAAGGTTACAATTATAAGGCGATCCAAACAAAAGAATAAGAAAGGACAAGGAAGGAAAGTAACACACCCACATGAGGTCGATGAAGAGTTATATAAATGGATTCTGGAAAAAAGAGAGGTAAACAATGTTTCAGTGTCAATTTTTTCCTTAAAGGCTAAGGCATTGTCTTTAATTAAGCCTATACTGCCAATTTCAAGGCTTCTAATGGCTGGGTTCAAGGTTTTCGTAGATGTTTCAATTTAGTAATGCGAGCACAGACATCTATTGCTCAGATGCTCCCTGCTGATCTCGAGAGCAAACTTACTAATTTCAGACAGGAAGTGAAGTATATTCGGCAAAATGGTGATTTTCAATACTCCTATAATTATAGCAAACATGGATGAAACCCCTGTATATATGGATATGATACCAGGCAAAACCATTGATAAAAAGGGGAAGAAATCTATAAAGGTTCGCACTACCAAATCAGAAAAACGTCGTGTTACTGCTGTCTTATCATGTACAGCAACTGGTGACATGTTGCCGCCAATGATAATATTTAAGGGTACAACTGCTCGATCAATTCGTGGTGTTACCTCGAATAATGCTATTATATCTTATCAAAAGAAAGCATGGGTTGATGAGGGACAAATGCTGAAATGGATCAAGGAAGTGTGGATTAAGTACACCAAAAAAGCCCCAAGTTTACTTTTTTTGGACAGTTTCAGTGCTCATACAACTCAGGCTGTAAAAGATTCATTCAAGCAGTATAATACTACTATTATAGTCATTCCAGGTGGATTAACATCGGTATTGCAGCCATTGGATGTTAGTATTAACAAGCCAGTCAAGAACCACTTGAGGCATTCATGGGAAGATTATATGTTACAGAATACCAATAGTGGTAATCCAGCTAAGCCATCTAAACAACGCATTGTTGAGTGGATCGTGGAGGCAAATGGAATGATTGATAGTAATAAATGTATTGTGAAGAAATCTTTTTTAGTAACAGGTCTATCCAATGCATTAGGTGGCTATGAAGATGCACTGATCAGAAATGACTTGATCAGGAGAGAAATTGATGAAGTTATTGGAGAGGTGTTTGGGGATGCTATGGGTTTTCAAGAACCTCATTCAGATGGTGATCCATTTGAAAGTTCTGATGATGATGCTGATGACGATGTTCAAGGCAATGGTTCTGAAATTTCAGGTACCATTTCTACTTCAGCAGATTCATCTAATCTAGAGCCATACTCCTTACTAAACGATAGTTTTGATGAACCAGATACAACTGCCACAGAATCAGATTCTATTTCAGCTCCTGAATTTGAACCATGGTCTGGCAGTGATCATGATTTTTCGTGTTAAGAATAATATAGCAGCTAGTAATGATGATAAATGAAATGTTTAATCAATAAGTTTGAACTGTGCCTCTTCCAAAATTGTTCTAAGTTTGGCAATTAGTTTTTTTTCCCCTCTAAATGTATATATACAAGGGATCTCTAGTCCTCCTTCCAGAAGAACAGATCTCTGTCTATTTCCAGTGATTCTGCACAAAATTTCTGTTTTATATCTAGCCAGGAACATCCAACAAGTTTTTGATATTTCCCTTGGAATGTGCCCAACTACACCAATGCCAGTCTTCATCACTGCTACAGCATATTGATCCTCAGGATTCCCATGCTCCCATGCACCTCACCTAAAAATTAACCATATCATTCTATAATAAACATATACCCATTTAAGTTACCTACAACAGGTGCCCAAAGTGACATATAAACATGAAATCCACGGACCACACTCACAATACTTGCTTCAAAATCGCCCATTATTAGTAAGCGCCACTCTAATATGAGCGCCACGTGTGGTGGAAATTTTTTTTTTTTACTTGTAGTTAGAGCTCCAAGGTCACAACTAATTAATTTTTCCTGGCGCTTTAAATCCATCGAGTACGGTATTATCTCATCTGGTACAGCAATCGCGGAGAATTTACTAGCAACTGATTCAAGTCTCCTGAGTGACAGCCTCCTTTTTTGTGCCCCTGAATCTCTCATGAAGATCAGATGGAGAGAGGCTCTTGAGAACCAATCTGTTTCATCAGGAATTGTGGCAGTAGTCGCAGATGAGGTTCATTGTGTCTCCAAGTGGTAAGTAGATATGCATACACAGATATAGATATAGCTAACTTCCCTAACATGAAAATAAGTTTGTATGTTGGTATATGTAGGAGCAAAGAATTTCGTCCTTCCTTTGGCCATATTGCTGAGATCAGCGCTCTGGTGCCTCCTGGTACTCCGTACATGGCACTCACAGCAACTGCTACCAAGAGCGTGCACAGCGAAGTGATGCAGTGTCTAGAGATGGAAAAGTGTGTGCAGATCAGCTTGTCACCGGACAGGCCGAACATCTTTTATGAAGTCCGTGGTCGCACAACTATTGAGTTGGATTTGGCATGGCTGATACTTTCTCTTCGAGAAAACCTGCAGAAGACCCCTCGAGTGATTGTGTACTGCCAATCATTAGACATGTGTTCATCTATATATGCTGACTTTCACTTGAGATGCATCATACTATCCAGTTGGTGCTGCACATCTCAGTGAAAATCGCCTGTTTGGCATGTTCCACTCAAATACCCCTCAACACAATAAGGATATCATCCTTCAGAGCTTTTTGAAGCCTGATGGTATTGTGAGAGTAGTTTTTGCCACTATTGCTCTAGGGATGGGAGTTAACCTTCAGGATGTTAACTGTATTGTCCACTATGGTGCTCCACGGAGCATCGAGGATTAATTTCAGGAGAGTGGGAGGGGAGGAAGAAGTGGTGATAATGCACAGTCGATTATCTATTGGAAGCCTTCTGATTGTAAGGTTCGAAGTGAGCCATCTACTCCACAGCATCATGAAGCAATTGCTGTGAGAAGTTATCTGGAGAACACATCAACCTGCAGACGTCAGTGGCTACTGGAGTACTTCCTTCCAGGGTGTGCACAACCAGAAGACAAAGATAGGTGTTGTGATGTGTGCTCTCTGAAAAGCTGAACATCCAGTGAGTATATATTTCCATTCTCCCTTTACATTTATGTGAATTATTTTATTTTCTCTTTGTTTAAACATCTATATCACTATCACTATCACTTCCATTCTCTTCACTGTCATCACTAATCATGTCAGCTCTAAATCTCCCTTTATATTTCAAGTAGGATTTCTTTTTCTCTTTAATCCAGGACTTCGTTTTTTTCATATCCCACTTGTGTAATGGGTTCAGTTGCAGGTTTGGGAAGGACCTGTGCTTCCTGGATTTGACTGGTGTGATGAGCCTGTGCTGAGATACTATCCTGAAAACTTTTTTGATGTCACTGGTGTCTGATTGAGTTGAGTGAGCACTGGTGATGCATGGAACATTGGATTCCTCATCAAACCTCTCACTGATAAGGCTGAGGCTGGATACACTGCGTGCTGCTCTCTGCAAGGAATCTTCTGTTAGGTTGGAACCCATGTTGATAATTATATTCTTAATCAGCTTATTCATGTGTTCATTGAATAGGTCGCATGGAATATTTCTTCCAATCCCTCCCTTGACATTTACGAACCTATTCCACCTGACCTGGTGGGCAAGATTCGGAGAGAGGACAATACTGGTCTGGAACTGAAGTCTGAGGGCTTCAAGTGCATACTTGGAACTGCCAGATGTTTTAAAATGTGGCATGAACAGTTTCCAACAGCGCAACATCCTGTCACCATTTCCTTCAGCCCAGGCATCCCGAAACTCCATCACCAGGCTACCATAGTGGCAGAGCACGCGGGCATAGTTGTAGACAGTGTCATCAGTCACCGTATCATCTTCACTGTTATCTCCGCCACTCACAAAAGCTGAGTCTACAAGAGTCATCCGTTCAACAACCTCCTCTGCTATTCCTTTGATAAACAAAAGCTGCTCTGCTGTGCCTGCCTTCTTCAAGCCAGGTGGTACCTTGATGGTCTCATCAAGATTTGAAATCCCAAGAACCTCGCAAGCACAGACCAGCCAATGACCAATCACCACAGTGTTCAGGAAATCAACAGTGGCATCAACTTGCTTCTTTGGTTCCTTGCCAATAGTGACACGGTTTAGCCTGGTCTTAAAGAAGGCAAGTGTGCCATAATCACCAGATGACCTGCGGTTAGTAAGATTGTTATTTTATATTATTTTATTATTATTAATATTATATTTACTTTCAGCAGGCACACAAGAGCATGCCAATCCTCAACCACTGGCTCCAATAGCTCCATACGTTCTCGTGGTGTATCCCCATCCATCAGATGCCTCTGTGCCCCAATCTGACACTCAACTGTGAGATGGTCCCCCCCACAAGCAACTACACGCTACCCTTCACCAAGGTAGCCCTGCATAGCACTCATGATATCGATCATGTCCGTATGTTTAGCTTCATTCTTCATTAGAACATCAAGCACAAACACTTCTGATTTTTTGGACATAACCTTGGAGTACTGATGCTGGATATGTTTGGGCACAGCCTTAGCAAAAGGCACCAGTCCAGGAATGTAGTGCGTGAGGATGCGACTGACAAGAACTACCAGGTTCGTCTTCACACTCTGCACATCATCAGACGAAGGAAGGAAGAACTCTAAGGGGGTCTCATCAAGGGTTGATAGATGACCAATGTGAGGAAGCTCTGGAGCTGGTGTCCGGCTTAGACCAACCATAATGCTGAACATGTGGATCATCTTGCCTCCATTCAGAGCGATAGTCACGAATTTTCTGCTTTTTGTCAACATTGTCACCCCAGTACTTAACCACAGCCCCATCCTTGATCCACTTCTCCAATGGCACCATATGCTTCTTGCTCAACTCATCAAGGTACTGGAGTAGCTAAGACAGATATTCAGGTGATTGAGTCGACTGTACATCTATATAGGTATATAAACAAAAATTTTTATTACGTATAGAATTGTATCAAGGAACAATGGTAACCTGTTTCTCACAGTGGCAGGAGTACATCAACATAGAAACAAGTGACTGAAGTCGACAGTTCCTCTCCTTCAACAGGACTGCAGCTGCAGTGCCAATCCCTGGATGATGTGCTGGGCCAACCTTCTTCTTATTTCTATGGTCATTCCTCACAGCTATGGAAGTGAGAATCTTCAGTAATAGTGGGGACTTTGACTCAAGCTCATCTATCAACGTATTCCACTTGAAAATTTTAAGCTGATCCACAGGGATGTGTCTGAAGTGAGAAACAGTGGATGTTTGGCATAGCACTGAACACTCTATTGATGGACTCTAAGAAGGATGTGAAAATAGCCTCTTTCACTGCCTCCATTGCCAAAACTGCACTGGCAATAGAAGGGGCATGTCCTTCAAGTAAAGCCATAGCAACTTTGCCTTCAGCATCACCAAGACTCTGAGAAAAGGATGTTTCTTGTGATGGATTGTTAACTGTCACCTGTATTATAATGTGTGTATTCAAGTGGTGATGATGTCCTTTCTCTATGTAAGTTATTCTTACAATTATGCTCTTTTGATGCCTGCATATTCTCACTAACACCTGTTGAAAAAGGTTATATAACCTTTTTTTTTTTTTTCTTTTGGTCTTTCAGCAACTTACATGAAAGTGTGCAAGAAGAAAGGGGCACTGGTGAAGACACTGTTGATTGAACCACCTCACAAAGAATGCCGACCGACTCTCCTGCTATAAGTGTACTATGTTTATTCTTTCACTATTTTTTATTTATAATTTAACTTACATTGAAAGTCTAATCTCTTGCATGACAGTTTGGAAGGAGGTCTCTCCCTAGAAGTGTCTGGAGACACTCCTACAGATCCGCTAGTCACTTTGTACCTCTTCACGGGACCTCTGATCTTCTCCTGCTTGGACAGTGATGACTTGGCCAAGACTCTGAAAGCTGTGAAATCTGCAAGGGATTTTTCCAGGGACACAATTCGGTTCTTGCAATTGTCGCAAAAATATTGAGAGAGTCTATCATTGCAGTCAATTGAAACTTCCAACAGACTTGAAATCCTTGAACTCCACTCGTGTTGGATACCAGAAGAGCTGAACAAGTTAATTGATCTCTTGGTAGTTGTTTCAGTAGCTACAAACCCTCGCGGTGCGAAGCCATTGTTTATACATGTACGTACATACACGCGCGAGTGGTTTTTTTATGAGTAATGTCGTCATTGTATAATTACTTAACGCGAGTATACGTCATAGGGTGTAAAATTATGTAATACCGCGTAGTAACCAACGTATAAATTAAGCGCATGCGCATGCAATCTATACCAGGCCCTTTTCCTCCCCTCCCCCTGAAAAGGAAAAGGCCTGGGTACGAGGCTACTCCTTACTATATGTAATATCTTATCCACACCTGCATGAGAATGATGCTATACTGAAGGTAAGTGCATTACATCACCGAGAGCATCATTTGAGTGCACCATACATGGAGCTAGATCAGAGTGATCTAAGCAATTTAGTGCTGATCACATGACTTGGATCTAATCGGATTCCAGTTGGAGCATTCTTATGACTCACCATAATCTTTCTTTTATCGTATCTAGCAAGTTCTGAACTTCTGACACATGTTTGGTTTTTAAAGAATGCATGCAATTATCGATGAAGTTTAAAAAATAAATGAGGTAAATTCCTGAGGTTTTCCTTCTTGAAACCCAATGTAACTAGTGAAATGCTAAAGTATATAAAAGAAGATATTTAGCTCCTCACTTAGGCCAGACCAATTTGAATGTTGCTTCCAGAAAGTGACCTTGGTGGCAGGAATAAATTTATAAGAACCAAAAATAATTGTTATACATAAAGTGACTCGTGGAAGGAACAATTTTTAGTTCCAATGAATAATTATATTATACAAAGAAAGCATTGATTTCCTGTCAAGAAAAAATAAAATACTAGTCCAGAGTTTTTCAAATATTACTGACAGCTCATAATGTGGTCCATCTGTGCGGCACAGGAAACATATTGGTCTTACCAAGGTTTCATTTAGAAATTTGTCCGGGGGGGGGGGGGGGGGGGCAGATACAAGTATATGGAAGGGGGGAAATTATGAGGCCATGTAGGGTAAACACGTAGGGTGAACAAACATCAAAATTATGCTGTCTTCAATAATAATCCCTACATCACTCCCTAAACTAAGCAGAACACTTTTACACTGACATGAACAATGAAAGCAGCTTGGTGGGAGGCGGTGATGTAGGGATTATTATTGAAAACAGCATAATTTTTATTACAGAAACTGCCATAGGTTAAAGTATTAGCATAATTTTTTTTTCCTTTCACTTGTTTGTTTACTTTTTATATGACCTTTGGATATTAATGTTTTAATAGCTCACTGGGCGCGCACGTGCATACGTACGAGGGGGGATTTTCTTGGGTGGGGTCCCCCCTTCCTAATCCACAGGGAGGGCTAGAGTACAAGAAGGAAATGTACATACAGCCTGATACAGGTAGGTAATTACTCTCAGTTGACACAGTAGGTGTTGCAGAAATTCCCTTCTGCCTCATGGCTCATCCATGCAGAACAGGTTGTGTATGAAAGCTCACTGTTGTAAATTTTCAAGGGGGGAGGGCAAAAAATTACCACTTCATCTTCCACTAGTGTTTGACCACCACAATGGAAAGTTTGCTGTACGAGTACTGTAATACTGAGGTTCAGCAGGATCTTGGCAAGTAAGAGAACGAGCTATAATGGTGGAGTGATTGGTGGAAATAATATACTTCCACTTCCTCAAGATCACACGGCATATTTTTCTCTTCTGGTTTAAGCTTCAGAGTACACACACCTATATGAACAAGAAAATTATATGGAAAGTACAAAGACATGGTTTGAAACGTTCTACTGTAGTATTTCTGCTACTAGTCAACTATAAACTCAAATAGAGTGAAAACTTTTATCCAACTATAGATTCAACAACTGACAGAAAAATGATAACTTTGTGATTAAAAAGCATTATGTGCACATACAATATACCACAAACAAGATAACATGACCACACAAATACAATTACATAAATCAATCAAGACCAGTTAACTATAGCTAATAACCTGCATAGTTGGAGTACTCAATGGCACCATATGATTCTGACATCCATCCATCACTTATTTCAACCTCAGCTTCACCAGATATCAATGCTAATTCATTTATAAATTAAAAAGTGACATCATCATTTTAGTCACGTGATCAAAAGGAGTCCATGTGTGTGTGAAATTTGGAAAATGGCCGTTAATAGTTGCTGAGGCAAGAAGGGGTAACACACTTTTGCTTCCCTCTACTGTAATAGTTGAAATGTTTGGATCTGTTTTAGAAAGAGCTATAATTATACCCAGTGGACTCATGAAGCAATATTTCAAGTTGGTCTGGCCTTACTGTAAGCTGAGGCTGGAAGGTCATAGTCCTAGTGGATCTTCCATTAGGCTCCTGCAGAATTGTTATATTAAGCTCGTAGCACAGAAGGGCAAGCGAAGCAACATAGCTTGCTATTAAAACTTTAAATGTTGCATTATGATATTTTGGAGTTGCATGCATGCCCTCTTCTCGTAGAGTCTATAAGGCCTTGATTCTACTAACCTAGCTTCTCTTTGTTCAGCACACTCTGAATCTTTTTTGTACAGCCTTATTTCCCTTCTCCTTTATTTCTTCTGTACTTGGCATCCGCAGACTCTGCTTGTCGTTTTCTTCTTTCTCTATCCCTTTCTCAGAGCTTCTTCTGGCTCTATCCTTCGCATTCCTTCGGTCTAACCTTGCTCTTTTTTGCTGCTCATTTTTGCAGTGTTCATTCAACATGCATCGTTGGCTAAAAGTTTTGCAATCATTTCTATAGCTATTTTGCGCATGTGCAGTATTTTACACTCAGGGGTTGACGTACGTACACTCACAAATATATATCGCCACTATTCACATTGCACACCATAGAAAGGGGCTCGCTTTGCTCACCATTGAAAAATTTTACGCACATGCGCATTGGAGATGAATTTTCCCCCACCCAGTTTCTGCAGAATTAGAAGCAATGGACTATTTTGAGAGAGAGAGAGAGAGAGAGAGAGAGAGAGAGAGAGAGAGAGAGAGAGAGAGAGAGAGAGACTTGTGTACGTGGCTATCATGAGTAGAGAGCTATTTGGGCTGCTGAGGAGCTGGAGTATAGGCGAGAACCAACACTTTTGATCCATACACTGTCGCTGTTCTTATATGGTGGTTGGACATCTACCACAAAAGGAATCACGAGCCTATTGACTTTTTATGAGGAGAGGAGGGCAGATAAAGAGCCTTATAAATGGACTCAAGATTCCTTACACTATAATATACAGGGGAAACCCAAAGGAGTGCAGAAACTACTAACACTTAAAAATTGAGGCAATCATAATCGTGAATCATGTTTAACTAGCTACAATTATTATGAGTGAATGCCAGCCTTGATGGAACAATTTGTAACAAGTACGGGGAAAAATGAAAAAAAATGTAGGGATGACCATTGCTCGAAAAAGTAAGGAAACAAGGGTAGGGATGAAGGATGGAAATGGGTTGTTCTGTATATCAAGCCAACAATCCCTACATGTACGTTGGGTAGCTTCAGATTATAGTGCAAGGATTGTTGGCTGGATATACAGAACAAAGATTTATCCATCCCTACCCTTGTTTCCTTACTTTTTCAAGCAATGTTCTTTTTTTTTTCATTTCGCGGAAATATTTTTCCTTTACATGTTCCTGGTCTTTTTTCTCTCTTTATGGTTTTATGTATGTACAGATGCAAGAGTTCATTTTCTATGTGTATGCAGGGACAGAAGTTTCTTGAGATGTATAGTTCTCTAATAGCATAGCAGCCTAATGATTATTTATCAGCGAGTCAAGACTTAAAGTGTAGAGCTATACTTGGGAGGTCAAGGATGCTGAAATAGAGTTTAGTGGTAGATGGATCCCTGAGTTGTTTATGATCTAGCACGCACATATCTACAGCTAGAGCTTAGCTAGTTGAGTAATATCAGAGTACAATAGTACTCTCTAAGTAGGGATGGCACCGATAGCCCCATTGGACTAATGCTTAGTATTTTCTTTCATAACTCCAGGATACTTCCCTCCTACAGTCAGCAACTCCTAACTTCAAGACTTCAATGTGCTAGGACTGAAGTATATACCAGTAGCAATTGAGCGCTTCAATTTCTGCCTTAACACAAATTGTGGTGATATTGCCCATCTCTACTCAGCATATATTAGCTAACTACAGCAGAACTCAAAGTTCACATGCTGATCCAACATCTTCAACTCCTTGAAGCTTTTATCACTTTCCATTCTGCTTCAAAATTCCTTTGCTGGTTTATTGACAGCAATGTCCATTGGTTGAACTGTTGGTTGGAAGTAGATGTAGTTGTTGTTGATAGTGGTCATCACTTGGACTAGTGCAGCCTTGTTTGTATGTTTGTATCACCTTCATACTCTCTCTGCACTTCCACATATGGAATGATGACATTGTCGATGTACTGGATCATCATTTCTTCTGTTGACGAACGTTTAGATGAGTGTCACAATACAGTCAGGTGGGAAATTAAAATTAGATTGTCTTGCCTTATAAATAGGCAAGAAATCACCAGTAAGTGAACCACAGAAGTAATGTTTGTCATTCATGCCAGTGATTTCCACTTTCTTAGAACCTTCACGGTCCATTGGCCAAGCAGATGCCAAGTACCGGTTTGGTAAAAATGAGCTCCAGAGAAATCTCTTCCATTGTTATCTAGAAAACTCTCCTTCAAACTTCTGCTAGTTGTGCTTGCCCTTTGATGTGCTCGCCTGATGTAGTTGCCTTCCTCTTCGTCAAGTTGATTCTATGATAAGTTCAGTTCCTACTCAAGCTACAATAATGTGACCCCCAAATTCAACTGATTCTTGCAACATTAGGATGCCATGGGAAGAAACAGATGCTGTGATCACACCTTATTGTTCTCTAAATAAAATGCTCTATATATCCTCAAAGAAGACAATGTCCAGATTTCTTTGGTTGTATGGCAGTCACTTCGACATCTGAATCAACCTTTCTCTTCATGTAACTATTTACCAAGCTTGTGTGAAAAAATAGATCTATAGCTGCTGAGATGCCATGCTGACTAGCATATTTCCTAATAGCTACTAGTAACTTAGTCTGTTGGAAATACCTAGAAATAATAATATACAATGTGTATAGCGCTTCTTTAAAACTGTCAGAGGCATCTATTGCTTTCACTTCATGCTGCCAGAAAATGATCTGGGAGTCCATCTCTTGGTTTAAAATATCCACAAAGTGACATGGTAAAATATGGGGATATACCATATCTTCATTTTTTAAATTTTCCGTCCATACTTCCATGATGCTAACACTAACAACTTGATTTTGGTCTTGAAAGAAAATTCTCTCAGAGCTTTTCAATGGTGTACTCTACAAAAAAAAAAAAAAAAAAAAATAATGAAATAAAATATGGGATGATACAAGACCTCAGTGGTTAAAAATATTCATAAGTGACCACAGACCCCTAGTAGACCTTCGATATTGCTAGTATTTCTATTAACCCAATTGCTTCATTTGAGTGATGGATTTTCACTAGGGAGGTATGGTTTCAAAATTATGAGTCAGAGTACCATAATGATCTGGGAGTCCATCTCTTTGTTTAAAATACCCACAAAGTGACATGGTGAGAAAAAAATACTTAAGTGAGTTACAAAGCCTAGTGCCCATTGCAATGCTGAACACGTGTTTAATATTCTTCTGAATATTTCAGTGTGAAATATTCCAGAAACACAAAAACAAAAATTACAAGAACTCCTAAGAATGTCAATGAGGAGAATTAATGCTCTAACAAACTGTAAAATTCTTCTCACTGAATGAATCTATATACTGGTATAATGTACACTATCTAGCTAGCTCTTTCAAATCAAATGAGCTATTTTTAGCACTGATAGTAATTAATCAATATACATTGTACTTTGACCTGTAGGTTCCTCTGAGTCACGTCGACTGTATAACGAGGCCATGAAGCAGGGACATGTCAAGTCACAGATTAACAAAGTCCTCCTCTATGGGGCTCCAGGAACTGGTAAATCCAGCTCCATGGACCTCTTCGTTGGCAACCCTCCACGCAAAGTGAGAATAAGCACCCCCGTAGCAGCTCGTCCCATCACGATGTTTCAGGTGGGAGTCACTGCTGAGGAGTGGAAAAGGCTTCTTCCAAAAGAACGGAAAAAAATATTCGCTAGGGCCATTTATGCTCAGCTTCATGCCAACGACTCAGACTCAGGAGGGGATTCTGTCTCTGGTGAAGCATCAGGTGATGATTCAGATTCTGGTGAACTGTTAATTGAAAAAGAAACCGGTACGACTCCTCAGCACGCTAATTCATCGACACGTGACGAAAATCCACAAGTACACTCAGCATCTCCTTCCAGTTCAAAACCTACTAGAAAAGCGAAAAAAGGTTCTGTACCAGAGGAAAAGTTCTCACTGCCATCCATTAGCACACATGAGGAACTAATGGAACTATTGGACGAGATCTCTGATTTAGATGAACCTTCACCTGTCTTCCGTAAGGTCAAATTGATTGACTCTGGAGGACAACCACAATTTCATGAGGTGCTACCTGTATTTCTTCGTCGCATGTCCCTCTACATATTTGTCTTCAAGCTGTCAGAAGAGCTCGCCACCAAGCCCATGGTGGAGTATTTCGGTGAGGATGGGAAACGAGTGGGAACCCCTTACCAATCAGCTGAGTCCAACGAGCAGCTGTTGAAGCACTGCCTTCGCACTTTGCACACCCACAGATCATCTCCCGATACTAAAGGTGAGGGCTCCAAAATCATGATTGTGGGGACCCACAGGGACGAAGAACACCTGTGCACCACCGAAACACGAGAGGAGAAGAACAAGAAGTTAGCAGAGCTGTTGCTTCCAATGTTCCAAGAGGAAGTCATCTATTACAACCTGCCAGAAAATGAGCTGATCTTTCCAGTCAATGCCAAAAATCCTAATGAGTTCGATAAGGGTACAGCTAGAGATATCCAAAGTGTAGTCCTAACAAAGTGTATGCCTGATCCCATTGATGTGCCTCTTCAGTACTTCTCTTTGGAAATTGTCCTTGAAGAAGTGAGCCTTTCTCTCGGTAGAGGTATACTGAGCAAAGAAGAATGCCTTAGAGCAGCAGATAAGCTTTACTTTGATGAGCATACACTTGGTGCAGCTCTCCAGTTCCTTGACGAAATTTCAGCAGTCTTCTATTTCCCTGAGGTTCTGGAGGGTGTTGTATTCACTAACCCTCAAGTCCTCTTGGACAAGGTAACCGAGTTAGTAGAGAAGATCTACTGCTTGAGACAAAAGATTGGTGGCAAAAAACTTCATGCACTTTCTGGAGAATGGCAGAAGTTTAAAGACCATGGCATTGTCAGTTTAGAGCTTCTGCAAGAGAAAGAATTCGAAAAGCATTATGTGCCTGATATCTTTACTCCTGTTGATCTTGTCAAGCTCTTCAGAAAGTTGCTCATCATAGCTGACTTTAGTGCTTCTGAGTACATCATGCCTGCCCTCCTTCCTGTCCTCGAGGCTGAGAAAGTTCACGAGTATCGTGTGACCAGTAGTTCTCCTGTAGCTCCCCTTGCTCTGGCCTTCCCTCTTGGAGCTCCTCGTCTCGGTACTTACTGCAGTCTCACAAGCTTCCTAGTCTCTCCTGACAACCAGTTTCCTTGTCCTTGGAAGATAATGTTGCTTCCTCGTTCCAACACTCCAGCATGCCTCAATCGAAACTGCGTCCTATTTTCGGTACCTGGCCACCCTGGGTCTGTTTCGCTGATTGACACGTTCACTCACTTCGAAGTGCACGTGGACACAGCCCAGACCAGCTGTAGCAAGCTGTGTTCTTTAGTCTCCCAAGCCATATTGTCAGGTCTGAAGAAAGCGACGGTGGTCCTTGGCTACAACAACTCCATCCCGTCGAAAGCAGTGCTCTGTCCATGTGGGGGTGAAGATCCGCACATTGCCACTTTTGGAGATGGAGTCTGGATCTGCAGTCGGAATAGCAAGGTGTTTGGAGAGCTGACTCCCAAACACAGGCTTTGGTGTGATCAAGTGGATCATTCTTCAGCTAAAGGTAATTGTACCAATGGATCCATTACATTCCTCTTTTATGACATACAAAAATGATTTGTTGTACAGTTACAACATCACTGGATTTGAAGAGTGTGCGTAGAGCTCTGTGGGATGCCAGATGCAAGTGGTATGATATCGGTGTGGAGCTGGACTTGGACACAGCAACTCTGGACACGATCGATGCTAACTTCCATGGAAAGGTTGAAGACTGCTTCCGAGAAGTTCTCTCAAAGTGGCTGAATGTTGCTTCACCTGATCCCTCGTGGGAACCACTGGTGGAGGCCCTCAGGTCTCCTGCAGTGGAACACCCTGAAATTGCTGCCAAGATCGAAAGCAAGTACATTGTAGAAAACTAGGAACTAATTTCGAGTTTTACCAGTCATACATATATTTTTTTAAAGAATTGTTTTACACGCTCATGCGCAGATGAAAACGCACAATCACACGCGCGCGCAGAAAGATCAGTCGACTATCTACCCTTTACCTTATTCTACCTAGCTGGTAGCCATCATCATCATCCAACGACTGAGATCAGAATGTGAAGCCCCCTTCTCTAAGAAGGCCTTAGACAAGAGGTAGTTCAAGATCAAAGGTAAGGGTACTTATTCTTTCTGGCAAAGAAAGGGATTGGTGTTTATATGAAGTGAAGAATAATCTTACATGTGTTACTTTCCAGTCGATTTTTAAATTAATTAAAGGGATGGGAGTGGAGACTATACAACATATTTCCTACAGTATTGGACATTTCAACTCCATAACTTTGTTTGGTCAACAGTCTAAATAGGACATTTCGACTCCATAATAGAGAATATTTGCTCTGTGAGGTATATGAAGAGAGTGATGGTCTATATTCATTTTCTTTTTCAGGAATATGTGTCAAATTGACTAAGCTCAATATGGACCTGTAGTTTGCTTTATGCTAAGACATGGTAAGTTCCTCTGTGGCGTAAAATCTTGATACATGATCATGTCTTGTTGCCAGTGTTGGTGCTCACTGTACTTATCCAGGTTTAATATGAGAAAATAGGTTTGGATCAAAGCTTAAAACTAGCTGTTTTCTCAACCACATCTGATACTTTGATAACCCTTTACCATATTGGGTGCACATCAATCCTTGTGGCCTACCTATTAGTTGTAATGCTGAAAGGTGGGTGTGTGGTGGGTGAGAATTATGGATACAGAAAATGTGGTAATTTTCAGAGCATGTGATGCAGCTGTTGCTAAGGTGGTATCAGATTCAACCATCCCAGGTTGGTCTATCATTTCAAATCTGAAAATAAGCAAGACCGATCAAAATCATCACATGAAAGGAACTGTCTAATGAGTTAGAAGCATGTTATACCCCAGGCAGTATTTTCAGGCTTATGTGATTCATAGTTTCAGGCAGGCTGAGACTATAGGCTAAGCTAGCACTGAGCATGTAGGGTGTGACTGCTTCATGCACCTGCATAAGTGGAGATAAAATGTATTTGGGGGAGGGTTGGGGGTGTGTGGTATAATCATGGTGTGAAAAATTTTGGAGGACCCTTTAGTAAGTGGTAGGGTGAGACTTGCTTCATGCACCTGCATAAGTGGCGTGTGCTGCATTACTCAATCTCCGAGAGGCACTGAGTTATCTAATGTGTGACCTTGAAAGTGCAAGCCAAAGTTCGGTAATATGTCATGTATACATAGACTATTTTCTATTCACAGTACTTTGACGTAGGTAGCCTTAGATGATTGTTATAACCACGTTGTAAGTTAGTTATGATGTCTAATGATGTTCCTCTAAATAATTATACCATAAGGCATTCCATATTAGAGAGAAGCACAAATTATGAAGTAAAAAGAGCTAAGTAGCATGGTCAAGATTTCTGGGACACTACAGAGCTACAAGCCTAGCTTGGGGGAGGGGGGTGGTGTAGCATCATGTTATGGTGCTATTGGTATCCCATTGGTTTCATCCCATTACATTGAGTGTAATTAAATTGCATCCATGAATATATCCTTTAGAGTATAGTCACTCATATTTGTCCTCTATGTAATATTTAGTTCACTCTTTTCTAGCTCTAAGTGTTTTAATGCACCTGCACGAGAATGATGCTATAATGCTCGAGGTGAATGTAATGCACGAGCCGAATCATTCGAGTGCACCATGCATTAAAACACATGGAGCTAGAAAAGAGTGATCTAAACATTTTAGTGCTGGTCACATGACTTGTGACCAATCAAATTCCAGTTGGTCCTTACAGAACCCTAGCCCTAGCCTAACCCTAGCTAGCCCTGGTACCTAGCAAGCTCTGACACACTTTGGTTCAGTAAGAATGCTCTAATTTAAGAGCCGAATCATTCGAGTGCACCATGCATTAAAACACATGGAGCTAGAAAAGAGTGATCTAAACATTTTAGTGCTGGTCACATGACTTGTGACCAATCAAATTCCAGTTGGTCCTTACAGAACCCTAGCCCTAGCCTAACCCTAGCTAGCCCTGGTACCTAGCAAGCTCTGACACACTTTGGTTCAGTAAGAATGCTCTAATTTAATGATATTCAAAAAAATAAATGAGGTAAATTCCTGAGGTTTTCCTGTTTGAAACCCAATGTAAAAAGTGAAATGCTAAAGTCTATAAAAGAAAACATTAAGACATGTACTTACTGTAAGCACTAGGGACTGAGGCTGGAAGGTCATAGTCCTAGTGGATTTTCCACTAGGCTCCTATGTACCTTCAGCACAGTTTCTCAAGTGTGCACTAAATATTTAGTGCACATGAAAGTGTGCTCTATGAGATTTAAAGCACACTTTTCAGAGAATCTGATTGGTCACAAGTCATGTGACCAGCACTAAGGAACAAGTAAGTGTATTGAATTACTCTCCCTCTTCAACTAGTGAATCAATTACGGGTTTGCATGGTGAATTTGAATGTACTTATTGCATCCAGGTCACAGAATCAGTATTCTTTGCAAGTTTACTTCACTGACCTCTTCGATATACCTCCCCCTGACAACACTGGTGGATGGAATGGTAAGTCCCAGGGCTCACAATAGCATCACAGGACACTAACTGCCCTTGTGTGACCAAAAACTACTATTGGAGAATCATGTCTCCATGGACAACGATAGTGTTATTGCATGCCCTGAAGTCCCTGTACTCACATGACTATCACTTGTATCAATCCTTAATTGTCCCTTTCTATTTTCAAAGTCATGGCGGGTAATATGAAGGCGCTATGAACCAAAATGTCCGGTCACCTAAAACTACTTCATTACTTGACTTCATGACCACAGTTTTATAGTCTAACCTCTAGATACTGTATACTTCTGACTAACCAAACAATCCACACAAAAGCAGTACTACTATAGGACCCAACCATATAAGGTTACTGCTGATTGATTAAGTCAGACATGGCCAACAAGAATAATTCATAGCTCACCACATATTTGTGGTAGCTTCTATGGGCCTGCATGAATGTTGGGGGTACAGTTCAAAAGATTTTTCTGTCTCAACATGTAATGAAAATTTCTTTTGAACTGAACTGCCTAAAAAAAGGACCACTGAGACTGGCTAGATCAAGATTTGTATTAGCTGGAAATTTTATGTGGTGTATCTTTAGTGGATGTTGTGACATTGAAAAATATTCACAACAAGATAAGGGCATTTATTTGACTCACACTTCTATTTTGTGCAAACCACAAAAATTTTGAGCTATACGGTATCAAGCATTGAGCAGTTGTTGCTCACTGCATCACTATTCGACGTACTAGAAATTCAAAGAGTGACGACTGAATCATTTAAACTCGCATCCAATCTTGAACCAATAGGATTGGTTATTCAGTATTCTTTATGTTCTCTTCTACAGACCACTCCCTCACTCTCAGAAGGACATGGAGGAAAGGAATCTAGCCAGTGCTGATCTCAGGAATAACACTCTAGTGAGTTACTAACACAAGGAGGCTTGTTTGGAATTGTACTGGTAATAGGGGAAGTGGTATTTGTTGATGGTGCCTTCCTGGATGAAGTCTAATGTGGGCACACCACCTAGTGGATTTGACCTCATCCTTGCATAATCAGCCCTTGTCCAACTCTTTCTTGACCAGTTTACCAGCCATCCCTAGTTTTTTTTCTTTCCATTTTTGAAATTGAAATTTGATTGCATTATGATTAAGAACATAAAGAATAATGATAAAGTATGCTTTTATTGTTCTTCTGCATTGAGTCTTTCTCCTGCATGATAAGAATGTGCTTAAAATACAGGGTAAGCAGACATAACAGCTAGAACTTACTCAATTCTAAGAAAAGCTTCGTATGGAGGGTCATAGGTCATCCCTATATAGAGAGTGCTAATTATTATTAAGGTTGTACAAAATTTCAAAAGTGAATAGCCATAGTTTTGATCCACAGTTGTATCTATAGTACATCTGAGACTTTGATGACCCTCTACCATATTAGGTGCTCATTAATTGCAATCCTATTGAATTAGGAGGTGAAGTATACATACCCATTAGATTTGTTGTATGGCTAAGAAATTATGTAAATTTGATGGATTAATGGCTACAAAAGATGGGATGTGGTAATCGTAAGAGAGATGTCTGACGACTATACATGCATGCTCCATCGTTGTCTCAACCGTCCCAGCTAGGTTGGTCTATCATTCAGTCGTTCCCAAATCTGGAAATAAGCAAGGCCAATCGACATGAAAAGAGCTGTCTAATGAGTTAGATGTCCCCACAGGCAGTATTTTCAGACAGGCTGAGCTGGATTATATGGCTAAGCTAGATCAGAGATTCGTTTATCCTCTGTTATGCATAGCAGATATTGAATAGCACTGAGCATTATGTGGCTGTTGACAGACTAGAAATTCAAAGTGTGACAATGTGTTCTCTCTTTCAGACCCCTCTCGACTGAGTCACCCTCACTAATCTCACCCAGCTGCTGGGATTTTTAGTGGGTGCTGATCTTGACATCCACTACTTTTGGTGTGTGATAGCATCTGGAAACGACACGTACCATTCCAGTAAGCCTTGACACTACATTCCAACTGTATTCCATATGGATTTGGATGTGGATATATGCAACAAAAAAAAATTATGCTAAACCACCAAAATAAGTGACTAGTAGTGTTCCACACACGTGACTCTGACCCAAATCCTCAAAATGCCTGAGAACCCATGCCGGTATCCCCTGGACCTATAGTGTGTACATTAAACCCTGACTTTACTGCAAGACAATAAAGATCACTCAAAGTAAAGCTTTAATGGATACATTGTGCTCAAAGAGAATTGAAGGCAGCCTAGGATACTAATGATATCTTGTAGCACTGTGAGGTATATGAAGAGAGTGATGATTCATATTCATTTTCTTTTCGAGGAATCACTAACTGATTGACTTGCTAGAATATCTGGACCTGTAGTTAGCTCAGAATCTGCTAGGACATGATAAGTTCCTCTGTGGGGTCTAAAATCTTGAAACATAATCATGTCTTGTTGCCAGTGTTGGTGCTTGCTGTGTTTAATGTGAGGAAATAGGTTTGGATTTGAACTCTGTACCCTTAATCCTAGCAATGTGCCATGATCACAGCCGGCCTGTTTCTCAACCCCAAGTACATCTGAGACTTTGACGACCCTTTTCCATACTAGATGTTAATCCAATCAAAATCCACATGAAAAGAACTGTCTAATGAGTTAGAAGCATGGTTATATCCAGTCAGTATTTCAGGCTAATGTGATATATTGTCTATACAATGCACCATGTGGTGTAGCGTCATGTTATGGTGCTATTGGTATCCCATTAGTTTCCTGTAATTACATTGAGTATACATATCCACGAATATACTTTAGAGTTTAGTCACTCATATTTCTCTTCTATGGAGCATGTAAGAATGTGAATTTCAGTGCTGAATCAGTCACAAGTTTTGTGCATCCAGGTCACAGAATCACTATTCTTTACAAAGTGTATTTTACTGACCTCTTCGATTATACCTCCCCTTGACAACACTGGTGTAGTTGCCCTTGTGTGACCAAAAACTGTTATCGGATAATCATGTCTCCATGGACGATAGTGTAATTACATGCCCTGAAGTCCCTGTACTCACATGGTTATCATTTGTATTAATCCTTAATTGTCCTGCTTTTGTGTAGATTGTGGTTTGTCATTCTCCATACATATATTCTGTGCAATATCAGGACACTGGATGGTTTCAAGAAGAACCTTGTGAAGTAAGTACTGTACTTGGTGTGTGTGACTTTGAAAGTCTCACTTTCTGGTGGAAATAAGGAGGAAAACATTTTTGTTAGAATCAGTGTTATTATCATGTGCATTATTTGGAGTTATCCTTCTTTCCCATAACTTACATGAGGTACCAGTTCATAAGTCTGCATGCCCACTATAATACAATTCATGATGCAGATTGAGAAATCTTTGGTTAGTCAGAAGTATAATATCTAGGGATAAGGTTAGACTATAAAACTGTGGTCATGAAGTCAAGTAATGAGTGTGACTAGAATTGTGTGGTATTCCTCCATCCTGTCCCTCAAGTGCGCATTACATGTATGTGGAATGTAGATCATGTCATCCTAGCCTGTATGTGCTATTTAGTGTACCCATGTAGTGATACTTGATATTGGTGGGAGGAGCATGACTAGCTGGAAGTGCTCTGTGCATGATAAGTGGTAATGTAAGTGGTTAGATATAGAACCACAATTATTTACAGTATAGCCTGTACAGATCAACTGATCCATATTGGAACTGTATACTAGTGATTGTAATCCATTGTCCCACACCATGCAAGAGTGTGAATACTCTAAAGCACCACTTTACATGACTCTTGTCTCTGACAGCAATATCTAACACTGGAGCCTATCAGCTACTTCAATTGCTCACTTGCTCACTGTCAAATGCTGCACATTGCTATAGTAGTAGTTGTAGAGGCTCTAGGCTTATCTAAGTCCTTAGGTACATATAAACTCAACAGCAAAAGAATTGAAGCACTCAAGAATACTTGCTTGCTCGCTCGCTGTCAAATGTTGCACATTGCCCTAGTTGTATCCACGAGTAGTATAGTCACTCTTACTTCTCCTCAATGGAGCATGTAAGAATGGGAGGCATGCTATTACAGAAAAAGTGTATTGAATTACCCTCTTTCCTCATCAATCACAGGTTTGCATGGTGTGTTCTATTAATTCCTTCAATATACTTTTTTCATCCAGGTCACAGAATCACTATTCTTTGCAAAGTGTACTTCACTGACCTCTTTGATTATACCTCCCCTTGACAACACTGGTGGATGGAATGGTAAGTCCCATGGCTCACAATAACATCACAGGACAATTTTTCGGTCTATTTCTTCACTTGTCCTGTCACTTTCTGCTTGTGTCTGACTCTCTCCTATAACTTAAGAGAAGGGCTACTGCACTCACAATCCTGTATGTAAAGCTTGATCCACTATATTAGCTAATCATACTTTAGGTCATAACTAAAACAACTGTGGTTATACTCCTGGCCACTTGAAGTCAGAGTTGTATAAATGTGGAATGCAAGGGAGAGTGTAGATCTGTCATCCTGTGCCATTGGAATTTTTTGTGTGTCCCCTTCCCAGACACCAATATTGTCCCTGTTAACCCCCTAAAGTAACAAATTCCAAGTAAAGGGGCATCAAACTTTAGACATTGCTCTGACTCAACTAATGGATAATTGCTCATTTTAAATGTGAACTTTGACCCCAACTCTAGCAATATGCCATGATCACAGCTGTATCCATCATTTTCTCAACCCTGGTACTAGCTAGTTCTAGCAGTATATCTGAGACTTTGATGACCTTTTACCATACTAGGTGCACATTAATTCCAATCCTACATGGAATAATTAGGTGGTGAAGTATACCCTACCCATTAGATTTGATAGTTGTATGGCTGAAAGGTGGGTGTGTGGTGATGGGTACAAAATATGGAATATGGTAATCGTCTGTGAGAGTGTGATCTAGCTGATGACATAGCTAGCATGTTGGTGTCTCGACCATCCCAACTAGGTTGGTCTATCATTCAGTCATTTCCAAACAGCTCTCTAATGAGTTAGAACCAATGCTAAAAGATTAGTCATTCAGCATTCTTTATGTTCTCTCTTACACATTCCTTTCTGGGTGGGTGGGTTCTCAGGAATTTTAGTCCTTTGGATCATGTCAGGAGTCATGATTGGACTGGAGCTGAACTATTTTGGTGGTTTGTGGATGCATAGACTTCTGTTCCATAATTATGGCTTCTGCATTATACCCACATCCACAAATTCCAATTGAATGTACAGATTAGATTGTATAAGGCTTTATTAAGTGCAGTGGTTAGTGGTCACTGGAGCGGAACTAATTACTATGCATGACTAACTTCAAAACATGATATGCTTGCAGAGGTGGCTCCAGCTGATTATAGGTGGTCAGGTCAAGGGACATACTCATAATAGCATAACAGAAGACATTATCCCATTCTCCTTCACTTACAAATTCATTAGCAGGAATTTTTAACATGTCACCATTGTTCCAAAAGTGAGCACTCACTGAACTACATGCATAACTAAATGGTCATATTAAAGTACTTAGACCAACCCAACCACCAGCTTGTGAATGTAATCCATTGTTCCACACCATGCAAGAGAGTGTGAATACTATGTGGTATGTACATCATGGGAAAATCATCATGTCATGTAGCATCATGTTATGGTGCTAGATATACAAGTGAGCGCAAAAAATTTCTTCTAAATAAAAAGGTTAAGTAGGGATAGCTTAAAATCTAGCTGGGCTATAATAATGTACTGCAGCCTCATATGAAAACAATCCCTACATTTACATCCACTACTTATAGCTAGCTATGGCAGTTGTAAAAGTAGGGATTGTTTTCATATGAGGCTGCAGTACATTATTATAGCCCAGCTAGATTTTAAGCTATCCCTACTTAACCTTTTTATTTAGAAGAAATTTTTTGCGCTCACTTGTTTCCATCCTTTTTTCTTATTGCTTGAAGTTGAATGTAAGTTTGTGTATGTAAAGAATTGAATGGCAGTAGTGACCGTCACTTCAACTGAGGCACTACAGCCAAGTACTGGCTATAATACTACTATAAGATGAGCATCTGTACTGTAGGAGTGACTGGAACATCATCAGATAAGAATAAAATTAGCTACCTAAACGATTAAACTGAGAAGCTTACGTGGCTCCGCCCATAAGCCCCGCCCCCTACCGACGTGCGCTTCAAAATGGCGTCGAAAGATTGGCTAGTGTTCCGAGTGCTCGAATAGTGAAGTAGAGCCTTAGTCAAAACTAATAGCAAAAGATCAGCCTCTAGGTGCCGCTCTAACAGATGGCCAAAGCAGAATTTTGATGACTATAGCCAGTAAGCCGGTACGTCGATCTTATATTTATTATCCTTATTATTATTATTATTATTATTATAAAGAAAAAGAACAAAAGTCAATTTTAGACATCGTTTTTTTCTTATGTTAGCGAATGAATTTTTGGTTTTGGAACATTCTCCTCTCTTCTTTGTAGATGTAATAATTCACTGTAGCCTTCTGAGAACCTGTAGAGCAAGGGTAGAAGAGAAAGAAGAGTTTTTAGTTCATACAGTCTTATGACCTTTGACCCGCCATCCCTACTTAGAGAGTGCTAGCGCACTCTCTGATCAGTGGTATTCCTTTGGTTTCATTAAGTACTTTTAGAGTATAGTCAATACCATTCTCCTCTATGAGGTATAGGGTACCATAAGAGGATTTCAGTGGAATATGCTATTTTAGAGAAGTGTGTTGAATGAATTAAATGCCTCAAATAATCACTATTTATGGGTTTGCATGGTGTGTTCTACTTCCTTCAATACTTTTTACATCCAGGTTACACAGTCACTACTCTTCATGAAGTATACTTCACTGACCTCTTTACCCCTCCCCCCAGCACTGGTGGATGGAAGGGTAAGTCCCTGTACTCATTATGAACCATTGTGAGTAGATCCCCTCCATAGATACTCTGTAGAATACATCAGGATGCTGGATAGTTTCAAGAGGTACCTCATGAAGTTTAGTGTGTGATTTTGAAAGTCCCACATTCTTGTTGAAAGGAGGCTAGGGAGTCGAATGAGAAGGCACTATTATAATTATATTGTATTGTCCTATTCAATACAGTGACGCGATTGGCTTACTGAGCATGTGTGCTCACCCCACAATGCTTTGCATTTCCCTAGTTAATTCTCAATGCATTATTAAAGGTTACTATGGCTACATGAACTGGCCACTTAAAGTTAAGTAATGAAGTGTGACTAGAGTTATGTGGTATTCGTCCATCCTGTCCAGTAATGAAGTGTGCAATACATGTGTCAGAGCTCAGTTATGTGGGAGTGTTTGGAAAATGTAGTCCCTGGTCTTGTCATTCTGTGTCCCACTTTGACTTGACAGTATACTTACTGCAAGTTTCAATTAGGTGGCTATACAGTGGCATGTAGGGAGAGTGTCATACCTTATAGAAATGCAGAGTGAGTGATTTAATATTTTCATTTAGATACCCCGATGACAGAGTAGGTTGGGGGATCTCTCCATGAGGTGCTGGTTACAGGGTGTCTCTGAAAACCTCATCCACAACAAGGGACTCACCCTCATTAGTAGAGCCCATCAACAGGTTTGTTATTCCATATGATTATAAATAAATGTATACCTCTTTGTCTAAAATGTTATAGGGTTACAACTGGTGCCACGAGTGTAATGTAGTGACCAGGCAGCTATGGACAATGGACTGAAGTACACAATAGTATCATTTTATGTATTGTTTACTATTTTCTGTATACATGTGCACTTAGTTTCGCTTTTAATTTATGCAAATAATTTATGCATGGGCAGGCACTGTATAAAATGGCAAGGTAGGGTTATCCTAGTTAGCTAATCAAGTATCAAAGAATCTCGTCCCTGTCCCTTGGACTGGAACTTGCATGTGCTATCATAAGATGGAAAGTTGTTGCTAGATATACCCCGGTAGTGGTAGAAGCTGCTTGTTGGACACACCTCCTATGATACATTAGGGGGCCTTGCTGACGACACAATTCAAACTGTTCGCTCCATTGGCAAGGCCATCGCAGACAGAGTGGGTACTACAGATTCCTCCAACTCTTCCAAGCACCTCTTTGGTCGACTAGCCATCGCCCTGTGGCGTGGCAACGCCTGTTTATGGCTACATCGCTTCCCAACTCTCCCCCCCCCCCCTCTCTAGACGGAGTGCCATGACTTGGACTTGTTTGTTTGTCTGTGTATAATCGAATTTCATTATTAAAAATTTATGATACATCATTATGCGCATGCGTAGTTTAGAATATAGGGAGTGGCATTATACAGCAGATAAACAAATGCAGCGGTGAACCATTGAAATAAACGAATGATCATACTAAAGCTTCGGTTCGGGCTTAGTGTGAATCATGGGGAACAAGTCCAACAAGGAGAAACGACCCGATCTTGATCCCTCTATGCCCTCAGGGGGTGTTCCTTCTTCTTCAAGTACGAGACCAAATGATCATCCTTCTCCTAAAGCTGGGCTTTGCAATTCTTCTTCAAAGTCTGATAATGAGTCCAGTAATTCTTCTCCACAAAAAACTGACTCTTCTTCTAACTCTCCCCCTCCAAACGCTGTGCTGAATGTTCCTGCCCCAAGGACTCTGTCAAGTGAGCCTCCCCCTCCAAGCGCTGTGGCGAGCATTCCTGCCCCAAGGACTCTGTCAAGTGAGCCTCCCCCTCCAAGCGCTGTGGCGAGCGTTCCTGCCCCAAGGACTCTGTCAAGTGAGCCTCCCCCTCCAAGCGCTGTGGCGAGCGTTCCTGCCCCAAGGACTCTGTCAAGTGAGCCTCCCCCTCCAAGCGCTGTGGCGAGCGTTCCTGCCCCAACGACTCTGCCAAGTGAGTCTGCCCCTCCAAACGCTGTGCCGATTGTTCCTGCACCAAGGACTCTGCCACCCCCTCCAAACATTAAGCCTAGTAACCGTCATTCTCCAAAGTCCGAGGTCAGAAATGCAGGGCCTCCTTCACCATGGACTGGACGAAAAGTCTCTAGACAAGAGAGACGAAGAATTGAAAGAATTAAGCGCAAGTCCAAAGGTAGCTACATAACGTTCATGCCTTACCCCATTGGTCTTACTGACCTTTTATCAAGTTTAGGGGAAAAAAGGGGTGATGAGTTTGGTTGTCATCTTTTAGTTCCCAAGTCGAGAAATGTGTTTTACCTGTCCCATTTTCTCAAACACGATTAAAACTAAATTTTAATCTGTAGTGTATATGGATTTTTGGGATGATGGGAAGTAGTCCAATCACAATATCCTTACATCATGTGGTAACATGGATGGTCCCTTATGCATCCCTTTTTGTATGCCTGCACAAGCATAAGGCTAGCTATCGCTAAAAATTATATGGATTTCTTATTACTGGTGAACCCACTAAGTTCTGCCCTAGAATTATCATCATAAAACAACAACAACAATAACAACAAAACCCACCAAAAAACCACAACATGATAACCTTGAAGAACAGTGGGCAAAATAAACACTCTCATAATACTTCTACGATCGAGTGGATTGACTTGAGATAACAGCTGTTCATAAATAATATGATAAAAGTGAAAATAGTGCATGTAGTAGTAGATTTGTTTCATAGGTCCCTGTAGCTCAAATATTTGCGTTGAAGAATAAATTTGAAATAAATGTCTGAACAGTTAAGTAGCATGGTATCTCCAACCCTTGAATCTTCTGTGTCCATTCAATATCATACCCACTCTTCTTAAAATAGAGGATATTTTCATTGACAAATTTAATTGTCCTGCTTTTCTTGCTACCGGTTCTTTCTCACGTACGAACATTTAACTGACTGCTACCACCCAGATTTCAATATAATCTATGACAGATTTGTTGCACTCTTTCTCTCTACTTGTGGAGCTAAGTTATTGCACTGATACTAAGACTATAGTTGATTCAAATGGAGTGATCTGACTGGTCAGTTGCAGGGCTCTTATTTCACTTAGTGCCCATTGTCCTTGGCAGTGGGCACTATGTAGCTCAGTCTCAGGCCCTTAGTAGTGACCTCGCTGTGCTCAGTCACTACAGCCCAGGGCCTTCAGGTCTCTTGAATGCCGTATATCCATTGATCTCGGTGTCTAACTATTATTTAGCCAGTGAAGACACTACCTCTATGATATTGTGTGAATAATGGGGAGGGGAATTTATGCCAAATCCCCCCCCCCCCCACCCCCCCCCCCCACCAAAAAAAAAAAAAAAAAAAAGATAACAAAGAGAAAGTGTTGTCCAAATGTACATTATGAAAGTACAGAACCATGTACCTAGGCCCATCATTGCACCTACGGTAACAGACCATTATAGCATCCTTATAATAAGAGTATTGGGGAACATTAAAATTTTCATATGAAGTACTACTCCAATGGAGCATCCGTGCCATCCCTACTTAGAGAGTATTCATGTGTCCTGTAATACTAGACCAGATACAAAAGTAGTTTTTTCTGTTAATTAAGTGGGTAAATTTTTAATAGTAGCACTGCCTCAGTTACTCCCCACTTAATCTCATACCATGCAGAATAACTTTCCCTCTGTAGCATGATCTGGTGTTACAGGGTTCTTTTCAAGTGTCCCGAGTTAGAGAGTTATGACTTTCAGTGTTGAGTGTCAGTACCACTATGTGCAGACCAGTGTGGTGATACTGTATTTTTAATGTTTTACTTATTTATTTCCAGCTCCTCCCCTCAGTGTGGACAATATCATGACGGTCCTAGAAACCCTTCCATGGAGGGAGGTTGGTGACATGCTGTGGGTCTATGACTCCAAGCTTGATCCAATAGATGCTGACCACACAACAGACGAGGAAAAAAAAGGAGCAGTGATAAGATATTGGCTGTTGAGGGATCCGTACGCCTCCTGGAGGATGCTTATATTGAGGCTTGATGTGTACGAAAAGTTTGACATTGCAGACCGGATACGGAACTATGCAGAGAAGCAAACAGGTCAGTAACCACATCAAATAGTTGGTCCCCCCAATTAATGTACTGCATATAGCTTGAATGAAAGCATAGTGGGTGAGAAAGAATGACTTTACTATGATCACCTTCTCCTTGTTTGTGTGAGTGAGTAACTGTTGAAGTCACATAGTTGTACTGTCTACTTTGGACTGTAGGAACATAATATTATGTTATAGGCATGGGTATGGTGAAAGTATGTCCAATTGTGTCCCCGGAGTCCCAGGGATGGGATTATAGTAGGTCACTTGAGTGTACAATTTAAAATTAGGAGTGACTCTCCAAGGTTGTCCCTTAGTGTCAGTCTATGGACATTAGTGAATTAGCATAGCAACCTCAACCTGTAGTTCCAATAGTAACTACTAGCCCTGATGAAACAAATTTTTTCCCAAATATAAACATACTTATTCGAGTGCACTGGGTTTAATGTGGTATGAGCAAGACTCTACGTACATCCAGATGTCAAGACATTTCAGTTAGAGTATAATAATGATATATGTGTAGTACGTTGCAAAAAGGATTTTTTCTATCTACCACAAGCTACCATAAAAACTGTAGAATTATTTTTTAATCACATCCCCTAGCTATATACACCAGTACAGTACAGTTGATTCTTTTTTTATCCGGAGAGAAATCTAGCTAGCTGCTACCAGTAGCCACTGTATCTCTGCCATCACAATCAATGGCTGAAACTTACACAAAAGGATCAATGAATGAAGCCAAACCATGAATAGAAGAGCTGCATTGCATGAGTGGACTGTCTAACTTTCAAGATCCTTTTATGTAGCAGTGATAAAAGATTACAGTAGTTGGACATGTATTTTTGACTGCTCTCCAATTAGAATTATGTCTCTAGAAATGGCCCACTGTTATGTTATTTTAAAGGACCTGTTAATCTGAAGAGCCTATAAATATTATCAAGAGCATTAATTTGTTATAGCATTACATTACACAAAAAAATTACAAAAAATAATAATAAAGAAAAAGCATTTGCCTTTGCATTTTATGAAACTATAGCATACTAGTTGTATAGTCTGAACCATGGTTTTGATCCTTGGGCCTGTAGCTGTTCACTCCAGCTGCAAACCCACAAATATTATACATTAGGATGTCAGTCTTCAGTTGTATTGCAAACTATAGAAGAGCGGACAGTATCCAAGAAGATGCTGACTCCAAAGAACATTCTCGAGAAGAAAAAGTTTAACTTCTTCCTTGAGGCAGACACCATGACCCCACTTTACCTCTATGCAAAAACTGTAGAGTGATCAGATGCTTGGACATGTTTCATAGTTCTTTGATGTTGACTAGAAACTGGTATTCATAATGGCTGCTGGCTTCTAAAACAGCAACAGGGCCAAGGATTAGAAGTATAGTCCAGACTATTATAGAGGTAGGCAGCTTTATAAAAATAATGGATAACTACTAAAAAAATATAAATGAGCAAACATGACTTATTTATGGGTGACCAAATAGGCCTAACATTCATCCTCTTATTTATATGCACATCATCACAGAATGTAGTACTTTTCCTATGACTCAACTGCAATGTACGTGTTGTAGATCCAAAGAATAATCACATGCGATTTTATATACTTGAAGGCCAGAAAATTTGCTGAGAATTTAATTTAACTCTCCAGTTAATAACTGTATTTATTATTATAAAGGTTATGAAAGTTGTAGTTGATGCTAGCAGTATCAGCAGTGGTCAGAATTATTGTGATACTGAACGTCTTTCTTCCAAAATTTCATTTTCATTCTTTGAAACTGTGAAAGCATTTCTTTAGATGATTGTTCTCTCTGACTGCTATGGTACATACTTGAAAAATGAATATGATTGAAATTTACTTCATGGAAGTGCATGTACAATAATTATATTTCCTGCCGGCTTCAGCCCTGCTTGCATATTTTTATTACAGACTTTTAACGGGGAAAGAGATTCTAGTCTCAACTATCTACTTGGTTATATTATTTGGATTTGGTGTAATCTTGTCCCCTAGACCCCAGCCTCACCTGTCACAGTTTGTTGACTGCTCTGGATACTGTGAAGAATGCAAAGGACAGTGATGAGATTAAGAACAGTTATGGTAGTATTTTGGAGGATGTACTCGAGATACCAGAACCCAAGAGTAAGGAGATGAGGTTATATTATGCAGATGAGGAAGATTATAGAAAGAAACTTGTGGAATACTACATAACAATGTCTCCATTGGCTAGTTGGAATCATCTGGCAGGGAGACTTCTCGGCTATGAACATCATGGAGCTCTTGAAAAAGTCAAGGGGAATGTTAAAGTTGATAAAGGTGGGTGTGTGGTAGATGAGGAGGAGAGATATGGGATATACTAATCCTCAGAGTGAGTGTGAACTCTCTCTATTTAGTGATCAAACAACATGCTCCATAGAGAAAATACAAAATTGGATTCAGTATGTAATTGCTGCTCTAAATGTTTCTCCCTGTTATATCATACATGTCCAAGATTACCTATGAATGTCTTCTGTGACAATAGAATCTCTCATGCTTAGTAATATGCCAGTCCATCCCTACTTGTACTCCTTAGTCAAGGACCAACCCAGCTAGTCTGTCTTGCAAGTCACTGGTCACATTTTGTAAAGGGTCGGGCTCGTGAGACTAGTCCATTCCAATGTGTCACATATTACACTCTCAATTCTAACCCAAAAACAAATGTCCTGGTTGATCCTAAATTACATCAGAGAGTTGGTAGTGGTAATAAATAATTCAATGTGACATATGGAAGACAATGTTCAATGAGCTGGAATGGGGTGGATAATTTGGGTAAGGGGTCATTACTCACATAAAATGGTGTCTACTCACAACAGTGTATAATCCAACCTCTTGATTGCTTGATGGCAAAGAATTGTTGATTTCCGCTCTGGTAAGACCAAAGTAAATGTAGCCATCATATATATGATGTGGAGAAGCAGTTAATGTTGTACTTGGTATGTAATTAACATTATACATATGATCTTGTACATATGACTGGTCTGCTGTAACAGTTGAACCTCTCTTAATTGTTGGGCTTGTTGAGGTCAAGGTCTCAATAATGATGATCTAGCTATTAAAACTCTCCCTCCCCTGTTTGTAGTTTGATAGTTAGCTAGTGGAGGAGTCACTTTTCCCAAGTAAGTATTCGGAGTTTTCCTGATACCGAAATTATGTGTAGCTTGTAAGAAAGTCTCAGCCTTGGAGGTGTTGTATTTTATAAACTCAAGTGCTGTGAATATATTGACCTCTGACCCTATATCTTCCATTATGGACTAAGCTGACCCCATATACCAGGTTGGTCTATTAATTAATTAGAGTCATTTCCAAATCAGAAAGGCCAATCAAAATCATGCAGAGTGATTAAGATTATCCTCTGTTAAGCATAGAGTACCACTGAGCAATTATTCTATTGTATAGCTATTGGATAAATTAGAAATCCAAAGCTTGACACTGAGTTTAACCAAATTGAATATATCTAACACCAATAGGATTTTTGCCTCGGCACCAAAGTGCCGAGGTACTGTGCTGGAAGCGACTATGATCGGCAATGGTGGTACGTTTCATGCGCACATGCAATGATGCATGATGATGCGTATTGAGCACATGCATTAATTTAGCTCTGCGCTTAGTAGCTAGCTAGACATACAGTAGGCTCAGGCTCGCAGTCAACTTAGTGCTGGCCATCTTTACCAACAAATCAAGCCCATTATCACATGCAGAGAACTGACTAAAAGACAGCAGTGAACAAAAACAACAGAGATTGCAGTGTACACGAACTAGTGATCGTTTGAAGTGTCAAAGAGAGAGCCATGGTGAAGGAGAATCTCAGAACTAAGACTTTGAGGCTTCCAAAGAATGAGAGAATCCAGTACACATACTTCAATCAAGCTATGCTTGAGAATAACCATTAAACAGCAGTTCCAAATCGTTGAACAGCAAAAATACTAGCTGTGTAAATACTAATCTTACTACAATATAAGCCATGTTGCTCAGTGTGCACTCTTCACAGAAAAGAAGCTATTTTGGCAACATTTTGTAGAAACATTTGACCCCACAAACCCCTGCACTTTTCATATGCCCATGCAGCAAGTGTTCAGCAATTCCAAACATAATCATCCTTGTAGGACTCTGGCTTCAAGCCGGTGATCCTTCAGTGTATCTTTATTGTCTCTTATATACCACTGTCACGTCATATTCACTGTAAAGCATTTAAAATAAATAAACATAGAAAGGTTGCACTTAAGTGCCGAGGCATTCCTAGTCTTTTTAAAAGACTATTTATTCAATGTTGTTATTGTTCATGTTCTCTCTTACAGACCCCTCCCTCAACCTCACTAATCTCACTAAGCTGTTGGAGGATGTGAAGGATTGGAATTTCGTGAGGGGTGGTCTTGCCATCCCTTACTCAGTGTATGATAGTATCAGCGAACAACACTCCAGTATGTCCCAACGTAAGGAAGCTTGCTGGGAATGGTACCTGAACAACCACCCATCCCCATCATGGCGTTACATAGCATATATTCTATGTGTGTTTATGGAGCATGAAGTGCTGGAAGTGTTGAAGAGTCAGTACCTCAAAGGTGGGTTGCATATTGTAAGTGGTATGACATGATCAGTGGTACTGTAAGTGTATATACTATAGAGCCATGCATGTGATTAACCTCAGTGCATGTGCAAGTGTGTATCTGTGTATCTGTTACATCCACCACAGTGCCAGTAGTGATTAGAGCGCTTCAATTTCAGCCTTAACGATGTCCAGACGATACTCTCCAGTGTTTAAAATGAGCTGATTTCGGAAAAGGCTTTATTCCGGCAAGAAGGGCAGCTCCTTACTATATGTAATATCTTATCTAACTCTAACACACCTGCACGAGAATGATGCTATACTGAAGGTAAGTGCATTACATCACCGAGAGCATTATAGCATCATTTGAGTGCACCATGCATTAAAACACATGGAGCTAGATCAGAGTGATCTAAGCAATTTAGTGCTGATCACATGACTTGGATCTAATCAGATTCCAGTTGGAGCATTCTTATGACTCACCATAATCTTTCTTTTATCGTATCTAGCAAGTTCTGAACTTCTGACACATGTTTGGTTTTTAAAGAATGCATGCAATTATCGATGAAGTTTAAAAAATAAATGAGGCAAATTCCTGAGGTTTTCCTTCTTGAAACCCAATGTAACTAGTGAAATGCTAAAGTATATAAAAGAAGATATTTAGCTCCTCACTTAGGCCAGACCAATTTGAATGTTGCTTCCAGAAAGTGACCTTGGTGGCAGGAATAAATTTATAAGAACCAAAAATAATTGTTATACATAAAGTGACTCGTGGAAGGAACAATTTTTAGTTCCAATGAATAATTATATTATACAGAGAAAGCATTGATTTCCTGTCAAGAAAAAATAAAATACTAGTCCAGAGTTTTTCAAATATTACTGACAGCTCATAATGTGGTCCATCTGTGCGGCACAGGAAACATATTGGTCTTACCAAGGTTTCATTTAGAAATTTGTCCGGGGGGGGGGGGGGGGGGGGGGTGGGGGGGGGTGGGGGGGGGGCAGATACAAGTATATGGAAGGGGGAAAAATTATGAGGCCATGTAGGGTAAACACGTAGGGTGAACAACATCAAAATTATGCTGCCTTCAATAATAATCCCTACATCACTCCCTAAACTAAGCAGAACACTTTTACACTGACATGAACAATTAAAGCAGCTTGGTGGGAGGCGGTGATGTAGGGATTATTATTGAAAACAGCATAATTTTTATTACAGAAACTGCCATGGGTTGAAGTACTAGCATAATTTTTTTTCCCTTTCACTTGTTTGTTTACTTTTTATATGACCTAATGTTTTAATAGCTCACTGGGCGCGCACGTGCATACGTACGAGGGGGGATTTTGGATTTTTTCTTGGGTGGGGTCCCCCCTTCCTAATCCACAGGGAGGGCTAGAGTACAAGAAGGAAATGTACATACAGCCTGATACAGGTAGGTAATTACTCTCAGTTGACACAGTAGGTGTTGCAGAAATTCCCTTCTGCCTCATGGCTCATCCATGCAGAACAGGTTGTATATGAAAGCTCAGTACATGATTATTATCTGTTGTAAATTTTCAAGGGGGGAGGGAAAAAAATTACCACTTCATCTTCCACTAGTGTTTGACCACCACAATGGAAAGTTTGCTGTACGAGTACTGTAATACTGAGGTTCAGCAGGATCTTGGCAAGTAAGAGAACGAGCTATAATGGTGGAGTGATTGGTGGAAATAATATACTTCCACTTCTTCAAGATCACACAGCATATTTTTCTCTTCTGGTTTAAGCTTCAGAGTACACACACCTATATGAACAAGAAAATTATATGGAAAGTACAAAGACATGGTTTGAAACGTTCTACTGTAGTATTTCTGCTACTAGTCAACTACAAACTCAAATAGAGTGAAAACTTTTATCCAACTATGATTCAACAACTGACAGAAAAATGATAACTTTGTGATTAAAAAACATTAAGTGCACATACAGGAAATACAATATTATACCACAAACAAGATAACATGACCACACAAATACAATTACATAAATCAATCAAGACCAGTTAACTATAGCTAATAACCTGCATAGTTGGAGTACTCAATGGCACCATATGATTCTGACATCCATCCATCACTTATTTCAACCTCAGCTTCACCAGATATCAATGCTCTTTCTAAAACAGATCCAAACATTTCAACTATTACAGTAGAGGGAAGCGAAAGTGTGTTACCCCTTCTTGCCTCAGCAACTATTAACGGCCATTTTCCAAATTTCACACATGGACTCCTTTTGATTACGTGACTAAACTGATGATGTCATTTTTAAATTTATAAATGAAATTAGCTACCCAGTGGACTCATGAAGCAACATTTCAAGTTGGTCTGGCCTTACAGTAAGCTGAGGCTGGAAGGTCATGGTCCTAGTGGATCTTCCATTAGGCTCCTGCAGAATTGTTATATTAACTAGTTATGTGCTCGTAGCAACACAGCTTGCTATTAAAACTTTAAATGTTGCATTATGATATTTTGGAGTTGCATGCATGCCCTCTTCTCGTAGAGTCTATAAGCCCTTGATTCTACTAACCTAGCTTCTCTTTGTTAAGCACACTCTGAATCTTTTTTGTCCAGCCTTATTTCCCTTCTCCTTCATTTCTTCTGTACTTGGCATCCTCAGACTCTGCTTGTCATTTTCTTCTTTCTCTATCCCTTTCTCAGAGCTTCTTTTGGCTCTATCCTTCGCATTCCTTCGGTCTAACCTTGCTCTTTTTTGCTGCTCATTTTTGCAGTGTTCATTCAACATGCATCGTTGGCTAAAAGTTTTGCAATCATTTCTATAGCTATTTTGTGCATGTGCAGTATTTTACACTCAGGGGTTGACGTACGTACACTCACAAATATATATCGCCACTATTCACATTGCACACCATAGAAAGGGGCTCGCTTTGCTCACCATTGAAAAATTTTACGCACATGCGCATTGGAGATGAATTTTCCCCCACCCAGTTTCTGCAGAATTAGAAGCGATGGACTATTTAGAGAGAGAGAGATAGAGAGAGAGACTTGTGTACGTGGCAATCACGAGTAGAGAGCTATTTGGGCTGCTGAGGAGCTGGAGTGTAGGTGAGAACCAACACTTTTGATCCATACACTGTCGCTGTTCTGATATGGTGGTTGGACGTCTACCACAAAAGGAATCACGAGCCTATTGACTTTTATAAGGAGAGGAGGGCAGATAAAGAGCCTTATAAATGGACTTGAGATCCCTTGCACTATAATATGCAGGGGAAACTCAAAGGAGTGCAGAAACTACTAACACTTAAAAATCGAGGCAATCATAATCGTGAATCATGTTTAACTAGCTACAATTATTATGAGTGTCAATCAATTGCTGTTATGGAGCTTGAGGAATGCCAGCCTTGATGGAACCATTTGTAATAAGTACGGGGGAAAACATTTCCATGAAATGAAAAAAATGTAGGGATGACCATTGCTCGAAAAAGTAAGGAAACAAGGGTAGGGATGAAAGATGGAAATGGGATCAATCTTTGTTCTGTATATCAAGCCAACAATCCCTATATATGTACGTTGGGTAGCTTCAGATTATAGTGCGGTAATGTGTGGATTGTTGGCTGGATATATAGAACAAAGATTGATCCCATTTCCATCCTTCATCCCTACCCTTGTTTCCTTATTTTTCAAGCAATGGTCATCCCTACATTTTTTTTCATTTCACAGAAATGTTTTTCCATTACATGTTCCTGGTCTTTTTCTCTCTTTATGGTTTTATGTATGTACAGATGCAAGAGTTCATTTTCTATGTGTATGCAGGGACAGAAGTTTCTTGAGATGTATAGTTCTCTAATAGCATAGCAGCCTAATGATTATTTATCAGCGAGTCAAGACTTAAAGTGTTGAGCTATACTTGGAGGTCAAGGATGCAGATGAATCTGAAATAGAGTTTACTGGTAGATGGATCCCTGAGTTGTTTATGATCTAGCACGCACATATCTACAGCTAGAGCTTAGCTAGTTGAGTAATATCAGAGTACAATAGTACTCTCTAAGTAGGGATGGCACCGATAGCCCCATTGGACTAATGCTTAGTATTTTCTTTCATAACTCCAGGATACTTCCCTCCTACAGTCAGCAACTCCTAACTTCAAGACTTCAATGTGCTAGGACTGAAGTATATACCAGTAGCAATTGAGCGCTTCAATTTCTGCCTTAACACAAATTGTGGTGATATTGCCCATCTCTACTCAGCATATATTAGCTAACTACAGCAGAACTCAAGGTTTACATGCTGATCCAACATCTTCAACTCCTTGAAGCTTTTATCACTTTCCATTCTGCTTCAAAATTCCTTGGCTGGTTTATTGACAGCAATGTCCATTGGTTGAACTGTTGGTTGGAAGTAGATGTAGTTGTTGTTGATAGTGGTCATCACTTGGACTAATGCAGCCTTGTTTGTATCACCTTCATACACTCTCTGCACTTCCACATATGGAATGATGACATTGTCGATGTACTGGATCATCATTTCTTCTGTTGACGAATGTTTAGATGAGTGTGTCACAATACAGTCAGGTGGGAAATTAAAATTAGATTGTCTTGCCTTATAAATAGGCAAGAAATCACCAGTAAGTGAAGCACAGAAAAGTAATGTTTGTAGTGATTTCCACTTTCTTAGAACCTTCATGGTCCATTGGCCAAGCAGATGCCAAGTACCGGTTTGGTAAAAATGAGCTCCAGAGAAATCTCTTCCATTGTTATCTAGAAAACTCTCCTTCAAACTTCTGCTAGTTGTTCTTGCCCTTTGATGTGCTTGCCCTTTGATGTAGTTGTCTTCCTCTTCGTCAGGTTGATTCTATGATAAGTTCAGTTCCTACTCAAGCTACAATAATGTGACCCCCAAATTCAACTGATTCTTGTGACATCGGGATCCCATGGGAAGAAACAGATGCTGTGATTACACCTTAAATAAAATGCTCTATATATCCTTAAGGAAGACAATGTCCACATTTCTTTGGTTGTATGGCAGTCACTTCGACATCTGAATCAACCTTTCTCTTCATGTAACTCTTTACCAAGCTTGTGTGAGAAAATAGATCTATAGCTGCCGAGATGCCATGCTGACTAGCATATTTGCTAATAGCTACTAGTAATTTAGTCTGTTGGAAATACCTAGAAATAATAATATACAATGTGTATAGCTATGGACCACACTTCTTTAAAACTGTCAGAGGCATCTATTGCTTTCACTTCATGCTGCCAGAAAATGATCTGGGAGTCCATTTCTTGGTTTAAAATATCCACAAAGTGACATGATAAAATATGGGGATATACCATATCTTCATTTTTTAAATTTTCCGTCCATACTTCCATGATGCTAACACTAACAACTTGATTTTGGTCTTGAAAGAAAATTCTCTCAGAGCTTTTCAATGGTGTATTTTACCTACTCTACAAAAAAAAATAATTAATAATGAAATATAATATGGGATGATACAAGACCTCAGTGGTTAAAAATATTCATAAGTGACCACAGACCCCTAGTAGACCTTCGATATTGCTAGTATTCCTATTAACCCAATTGCTTCATTTGAGTGATGGATTTTCACTAGGGAGGTATGGTTTCAAAATTATGAGTCAGAGTACCATAATGATCTGGGAGTCCATCTCTTTGTTTAAAATACCCACAAAGTGACATGGTGAGAAAAAAATACTTAAGTGAGTTACAAAGCCTAGTGCCCATTGCAATGCTGAACACGTGTTTAATATTCTTCTGAATATTTCAGTGTGAAATATTCCAGAAACACAAAAACAGAAATTACAAGAACTCCTAAAAATGTCAATGAGGAGAATTAATGCTCTAACAAACTAAAATTCTTCTCACTGAATGAATCTATATACTGGTATAATGTACACTATCTAGCTAGCTCTTTCAAATCAAATGAGCTATTTTTAGCACTGATAGTAATTAATCAATATACATTGTACTTTGACCTGTAGGTTCCTCTGAGTCACGTCGACTGTATAATGAGGCCATGAAGCAGGGACATGTCAAGTCACAGATTAACAAAGTCCTCCTCTATGGGGCTCCAGGAACTGGTAAATCCAGCTCCATGGACCTCTTCGTTGGCAACCCTCCACGTAAAGTGAGAATAAGCACCCCCGTAGCAGCTCGTCCCATCACGATGTTTCAGATGGGAGTCACTGCTGAGGAGTGGAAAAGGCTTCTTCCAAAAGAACGGAAAAAAATATTCGCTAGGGCCATTTATGCTCAGCTTCATGCCAACGACTCAGACTCAGGAGGGGATTCTGTCTCTGGTGAGGCATCAGGTGATGATTCAGATTCTGGTGAACTGTTAATTGAAAAAGAAACCGGTACGACTCCTCAGCACACTAATTCATCGACACGTGACGAAAATCCACAAGTACACTCAGCATCTCCTTCCAGTTCAAAACCTACTAGAAAACCGAAAAAAGGTTCTGCACCAGAGGAAAAATTCTCACTGCCATCCATTAGCACACATGAGGAACTAATGGAACTATTGGACGAGATCTCTGATTTAGATGAACCTTCACCTGTCTTCCGTAAGGTCAAATTGATTGACTCTGGAGGACAACCACAATTTCATGAGGTGCTACCTGTATTTCTTCGTCGCATGTCCCTCTACATATTTGTCTTCAAGCTGTCAGAAGAGCTCGCCACCAAGCCCATGGTGGAGTATTTCGGTGAGGATGGGAAACGAGTGGGAACCCCTTACCAATCAGCTGAGTCCAACGAGCAGCTGTTGAAGCACTGCCTTCGCACTTTGCACACCCACAGATCATCTCCCGATACTAAAGGTGAGTGCTCCAAAATCATGATTGTGGGGACCCACAGGGACAAAGAACATCTGTGCACCACCGAAACACGAGAGGAGAAGAACAAGAAGTTAGCAGAGCTGTTGCTTCCAATGTTCCAAGAGGAAGTCATCTACTACAACCTGCGAGAAAATGAGTTGATCTTTCCAGTCAATGCCAAAAATCCTGAAGAGGTTGATAAGGGTACAGCTAGAGATATCCAAAGTGTAGTCCTAACACAGTGTATGCCTGATCCCATTGATGTGCCTCTTCAGTACTTCTCTTTGGAAATTGTCCTTGAAGAAGTCAGCCTTTCTCTAGATAGAGGTATATTGAGCAAACAAGAATGCCTTAGAGCAGCAGATAAGCTTTACTTTGATGAGCATACACTTGGTGCAGCTCTCCAGTTTCTAGACGAAATTTCAGCAATCTTCTATTTCCCTGAAGTTCTGGAGGGTGTTGTATTCACTAACCCTCAAGTCCTCTTGGACAAGGTAACTGAGTTAGTAGAGAAGATCTACTGCTTGAGACAAAAGATTGGTGGTAAAAAACTTCATGCACTTTCTGGAGGCTGGCAGAAGTTTAAAGACCACGGTATTGTCAGTTTAAAGCTTCTGCAAGAGAAAGAGTTCGAAAAGCATTATGTCCCCGATATCTTTACTCCTGTAGATCTAGTCAAGCTCTTCAGAAAGTTGCTCATCATAGCTGACTTTAGTGCTTCTGAGTACATCATGCCTGCCCTTCTTCCTGTCCTCGAGACTGAGAAAATTCATGAGTATCGTGTGACCAGTAGCTCTCCTGTAGCTCCCCTTGCTCTGGCCTTCCCTCTTGGAGCTCCTCGTCTCGGTACTTACTGCAGTCTCACAAGCTTCCTAGTCTCTCCTGACAACCAGTTTCCTTGTCCTTGGAAGATAATGCTACTTTCTTGTTCCAACACTCCAGCATGTCTTAATCGAAACTGCATCCGATTTTCAATACCTGGCTACCCTGGCTCTGTTACACTAATCGACACGTTCACACACTTCGAAATCCATGTGAACACAGCCCAGACCACCTGTAGCAAGCTGTGTTCTTTAGTCTCTCAAGCGATATTCACAGGCCTTAAGAAAGCAATGGTGGTCCTTGGCTACAACAACTCAATCCCATCAAAAGCACTACTTTGTCCATGTGATAGTGAAAAGCTTCATGTCGCTACTTTTGGAGATGGAGTCTGGATCTGCAGTCGAAATACTGATGTATTTGGAGAACTTACTCCTGAACACAAGCTGTGGTGTGATCAAGTGGATCAGTCTTCAATTAAAGGTATATCTATTGGTACCATAGTTACTGCAACCAATGGCTCTATAAGGATTCTTAAATATTTTTCATCAGGTTCAGCTTCGCTGGATTTGAAGAGTGTGCGCAGGGCTCTGTGGGATGCTAGATGCAAGTGGTATGACATTGGTGTGGAGCTGGACTTGGACACAGCAACTCTTGATGCAATTGGTGCTGACTACGGAAAGGTTGAAGACTGCTTCCGTGAAGTCATCTCAAAGTGGCTCAATGCTTCACCTGATCCCTCATGGAAAGCACTGTCAGAGGCCCTCAGGTCTCCTGCTGTGGAACACCCTGAAATTGCCGCCAAGATTGAAAGGAAGTACATTGTTGAACAGTAGGAACTGGTTATGACTTTTTTCATGTTTTTCTTCAGTTATATTAATATCCTGGATGCATTATTTTTTATTGACCATCCCATTTTGATGTGTTTATGGATACTTTTTTTGGCCTTCCTATGCGCATGCGCAGATTATTGGCGAGCGAGCGAAGCCCCACACTAATTGGTCAAAATGGAAATTCGCGCGCGATATTTATATGTAACGTACGTCACTCAAAATGCGCATGCGCTTACGCATGCGCATGAAATAGCTACTCAGCAACGTCATTCGTATTCCTTGAGAAATCAGAAGCTTTTTCTCCGAATCACTTTTGTGCACTTCAAGAACGTGACCATCTTCGGCCAACGAGATGCTTGAGAATTTTCCTAGGGTGTGTGCCAATGCACTTTCGGGACTCCAATCGATTTGGCTGTCTCTAATTTTACCCACCTTGCGGAAAATTCGGTTAGAAAACCAGGTATTCGCTTCATGGGATTCAACGATGTATCCTTTGCTGTTGATGCTAACTGAAGGATTTACTCCCCCTTCTTGAAGTGATTCTAACTCCTTCAAATCACTCAATTTGTTATCGTTGATACTTGCTCTCCAGTACTTCAATGTACTACGATATGTGCGAATTGCAATGACGACCATACCTTCACAGAGAGCTATGGTTGGTTCCACTCCATAAATATTATCGTTAAATGGCAAAAATTCAACTCCCACTGGCCAATCGATGTTTCTATTATCTATGTTCACATTGCCAATTCGATACAATAATCCATATGCAGCTATTTTTTCTTTCAGGATAATAACTGTACCATCATCCTTGGCACAAACTTCATAATAAGCAATCATTTTCGTTAAGCTTGAAGTTGAAACACTATTGTAGCGAGTATTATGGAACCCAGAGAATCAGCGAAGGAGGGCCCCAGAACACCCTCTAGAAACTGACCAGCAAAGAAGAGCGAGACCTCATGAAAGAAATGAAAGAGACAGAGCTAGAAGGAGAACAGAGTCAAAGGAACAGAGAAAAAGAAGACTAGCAAAGAAATGTGACAGATAGAGCCAGGAGGAGGGAATGTACAGAGTCAGCAGAAGATAATGCTGCAAGAGCAAAGCAAATGAGAGCCAGAAGGAGAGCAGAGTCAGCAGAACACAGAGCTGCCAGATTAGAGCATATGAGGGCTCATTATTTGAGAGACTAGCTACTGAGTCTGAACAGGAGTGGTAGCCTGGGTTCAGAGAAGACACTCTAATGTTAACTGGGAATGCACCAAGTCAGTTAACAACCTGAATAGCTAGATATCGAAAGTCACTGTTGGGGCTATATAATCATAAGTGAGGGAGGAACACATTGAAATGACCACTGGCTGCTTGCTCGCCCAACTAATGCGAGCATCTCTAGTAATAGATCCTGCATGCATGCATGCTGTAGTATAGTAGAACGAGCGTGCGTTTCGAGAGTCGTGGCCAGACCCTTTACCAACTCAAGGAGGGGCACAGGACTTCTGGAAATAGAGGGATCCGATCAGATCCAACCTCCTAATACTCTCGCAAGCCTCTTTGCTGCTGTAGATCATCACTGACCTCAGCCTAGTAAGTCTTTCTCCAAAGACTATATAACTTTATAAGATCAGAAATGTGGGACCTGGTCTCTCTAGTATGGCAGAAAAGGGTCTAGTAGTAGTGTTACCTCATACCTAATCCCAGCCCCAGTATGGCCACTAAAAGTCACAAACTCACAACTTTGTAATGGAGTAGTTAGTTACTCTCTGCATTTTGGAAGTGTGATGTTCACCTCTTGTATGCAGTGGGACTAAATTATGCGGTCTTGAATTGTCCCTGTGTGACAGGATGGTCCCTTATAATATCCCTACATCTCTGTTCATGCATGCACAGTCAAGATTTAGAAGGTAGTGAGATTGATCCAGTTTTAGGGATGGGGGTGGTACCAGAAATGATTCTTTCTGGGCTGTAGATTTTAATAAAAGTGTCCCCCCCCCCCTCCCAACTGATATCTTGTTCATGAGTAAGACAATTTGGCAACATGAAGCTGTACCCCACTGGCCCAGGCATTTTCTTATAAAATTTAATGCTTCATTTATTAATTTTATGTATAGGGGTGCACTACTTTGAGGGAGGAGGACCATTAATGGGCTGTTTGTGTTATTAAAAGAAATCCAGTGGTATTTGAGGGGAGATTTTGGCAGGTGTAAGTGTGGGGTATGTATGTGGCTTGACCCTTTACCTACTCAAAGAGGACAAGTAGTATACCATTGATACTGTGAAGTAACTTTCCCTCTCCAGTATGATGTGAAGGTTCTGTTCAAGTGTTTTGAGAGAGTTATGACTTTCAGTGTTGAGTATCAGTACCACTGCTGCAGTGTTATGTACAGACCAGTAAGATGATACTGTATTTGTAATGTTATTTTCAGCTCTTTCCCTCAGTGTGGACAATCCATGGAGGGACGTTTGTGACTGTCTGTGTGTTCCTCCCTCCCTCCTTAGTGCAGTAGATTATGAGTACACAACAGACGAGGAGAAATCAAGAACAGTGTTAAGATAGTGACTTTTGAGGACACTCATAGGTGTATTTACAAGTATAATGGAATGTTGCAGTGAAACAAGCAGGTCAGTAACCATCAATCACTGCTCCCCTTCCAAATGTACTGCATGCAGTAAGTCTTGAATGAAAGCTTAGTTGGTGCTGCCTAAAACTCAAAGCAATCATGCAGTCATGGATTTTCTGTCAGTTTCTCATAGTGTCCAAACAGATTAACTCTACACAAAGCAGTTCATTGTTTTTTTGGGCTGTGTGAGGTATATGTGTGAAAGGAGTGATGGCCTTAATGAGTATCTTTGCTTCATAGAGTCAGAATCTGCTGGGACATAGTCAGGTCCTCAATAGTTTAGAATTCTATCCACAGAGAATACCAGTTTCTATGTTCAATGAGCTATTCCTCTCCACAGAATACTTCCAACGTTGCTAGTGAACTCTCCCTAGAATAGTTGTAACTGGTGGTAAGTGATGGCTGGAGAATTGTGCCCCTGTGATGTCCACCATCACTATTTTCTTAAGAAAATTTAATGTTAGGATACACAATTAATGCCTCAGCCATCTCCCTTAGTGTGGGTGTTTGCCAAGGTTCATAAAATTAATAGTTGAGGAAATAAGATTTTGCTTCACTCTGTGCCCTGAAGTCTAACGCAGTAGTCAAGGTCTTGTGTTCTATATAGCAGTACATGTACAATATAAGTTGTGACTTTGATGATCTTTACCATACTAGGTGCTCATTATTTATAATAGAGTCGTATTGTAGATGAAGGTACAAAATATACCATGTAAATGTCATGTGATACTTCTGGGACAATTGGAAGAAGGCCCACCATCAGATCCTATCCATTGGAGACCATTATCATTGCATGGCATGCATAGAGGTCTCATGGGCTGCATCAGCAGTTGTTGTGTTTGCAGAGATCTCACCTACAATTATTGATTGATACTTTGCATACAATCTCTACACCTCCAATATTATGAGCAGGCTCCAAGGAGATCCCTTTCTCCTGATCATAAGCATTGTATGCACAAAATATTAATTCCCTTTTTCTTTACCTGGATTGGGTCTGACTAACGAGACTGGCTGAGCTGCCTAAGGTGTGTATCTCCTATGATTGACTGTCAACTTTAATAGATCAAGATTTGTATAGCTGGAAAATTTTGTGGTTTATAATTTCAGTGGATGTCATAACAAAACAAGTGGATTTATTAGGCTCACACTTAATTTTTTTGCAAAACCACAATAATTTCGAGGTATACAGTATCAGATATTGAGTAACATTGAGCAGTTGTTCACTGCATCACTATTTGACATACTAGAAATTCAAAGTGTGACAACTGAATCATTGAAACTCGCATCCAATCTTGCACCAATAGGATTGGTTATTCAGTATTCTTTATGTTCTCTTTTACAGACCACTCCCTCACCCTCACTAATCTCACTCAGCTGCTGAAGGATGTGGAGGAAAGGGATCTAGCCAGTGTTGATCTTGACATCCCCTACTCAGAGCATTATAGTATTCAGGAACAGCACTCCAGTGAGTTACTAACATAAGGAGGCTTGTACTGGTAATAGGGGAAGTGGTATTTTGTTGATGGTGCATGTTCTACTACATCTTTACTAGGAAGTTAGTATAACACAGAGTACTTCATGCACGAGGATCTAATGTGGGCACACCACCTAGTGGATTTGACTTCATCCTTGCATAATCAGCCCTTGTGCAATTGTTCAGTTTACCAGCCATCCCTAGTTTTTCTTCTTCCATTTTTGAGATTGAAATGTAATTGCATTATGATTAAGAACATGAAGAATATGGTAAAGTGTGCTTTTATTGTTCTTCTTCATTGAGTCTTTCAGCCTCCAACATTCTCCTTCATGATAAGACATAACAGCACTCAATTCTGAGAAAAGCTTGTGTATTAGTTGTATGGAGGGTCATAGGTCATCCCTATAATTATAGAGAGCTAATGATTATTAAGATTGTACAAATTTCAAAAGTAAACTCTGTACCCTAGCCACTATAGCAGTACGCCATGATCCAAATTGAACACAGTTATATCTATAGTACATCTGAGACTTTGATAACCCTTTACCATATTAGGTGCAATCCTATTGAATTAGGCGGTGAAGTATGCATACCCATTAGATTTGATTTGATAGTTGTATGTGAGAAATTATGTAAATTTGATGGATTAATGGCTACAAAGATGGGAAGTGGTAGTGCACATGATGTCTGATGACTATATATGCATGCTCCATTGTTGTCTCAACCATCCTAGCTAGGTTGGTCTATCATTCAGTCATTCCCAAATCTGGAAATAGGCAAGGCCAATTGACATGAAAAAGAGCTGTCTAATGAGTTAGACGTCCCCAAAGGCAGTATTTTCAGACAGGCTGAGCTGGACTATATGGCTAAGCTAGTATCTCCTGTAAAAGAATGTAATTAACTAGATCAGAGATTCGTTTATCCTCTGTTATGCATAGCAGATATTGAGTAGTGCTGAGCATTGTGTGGCTGTTGACAGACTAGAAATTCAAAGTGTGACAACTGAAATTAATGTATCCTCTTTTGTACAAGATTACTCACTCATTTGTGTTCTCTCTTACAGACCCCTCTCGACTGAGTCACCCTCACTAATCTCACCCAGCTGCTGGGATTTTTAGTGGGTGCTGATCTTGAAATCCACTACTTTTGGTGTGTGATAGCATCTGGAAACGACACGTACCATTCCAGTAAGCCTTGACACTACATTCCAACTGTATTCCATATGGATTTGGATGTGGATATATGCAAAGAAGTAATTATGCTAAACCACCAAAATAAGTGACTAGTAGTGTTCCACACACGTGACTCTGACCCAAATCCTCAAAATGCCTGAGAACCCATGCCGGTATCCCCTGGACCTATAGTGTGTACATTAAACCCTGACTTTACTGCAAGACAATAAAGATCACTCAAAGTAAAGCTTTAATGGATACATTGTGCTCAAAGAGAATTGAAGGCAGCCTAGGATACTAATGATATCTTGTAGCACTGTGAGATATATGAAGAGAGTGATGATTCATATTCATTTTCTTTTCGAGGAATCTCTAAATGATTGACTTGCTAGAATATCTGGACCTGTAGTTAGCTCAGAATCTGCTAGGACATGATAAGTTCCTCTGTGTGGTCTAAAATCTTGAAACATAATCATGTCTTGTTGCCAGTGTTGGTGCTTGCTGTGTTTAATGTGAGGAAATAGGTTTGGATTTGAACTCTGTACCCTTAATCCTAGCAATGTGCCATGATCCAAATTGAACACAGCCGGCTGGTTTCTCAACCCCAAGTACATCTGAGACTTTGATGACCCTTTACCATACTAGATGTTAATCCAATCAAAATCCACATGAAAAGAACTGTCTAATGAGTTAGAAGCATGGTTATATCCAGTCAGTATTTCAGGCTAATGTGATATATTGTCTATATAATGCACCATGTGGTGTAGCGTCATGTTATGGTGCTATTGGTATCCCATTAGTTTCCTGTAATTACATTGAGTATACATATCCATGAATATACTTTAGAGTTTAGTCACTCATATTTCTCTTCTATGGAGCATGTAAGAATGTGAATTTCAGTGCTGAATCAGTCACAAGTTTTGTGCATCCAGGTCACAGAATCACTATTCTTTGCAAAGTGTACTTCACTGACCTCTTCGATTATACCTCCCCTTGACAACACTGGTGTAGCTGCCCTTGTGTGACCAAAAACTGTTATCGGATAATCATGTCTCCATGGACGATAGTGTAATTACATGCCCTGAAGTCCCTGTACTCACATGGTTATCATTTGTATTAATCCTTAATTGTCCTGCTTTTGTGTAGATTGTGGTTTGTCATTCTCCATACATATTATATTCTGTACAATATCAGGACACTGGATGGTTTCAAGAAGAACCTTGTGAAGTAAGTACTGTACTTGGTGTGTGTGACTTTGAAAGCCTCACTTTCTGGTGGAAATAAGGAGGAAAACATTTTGGTTAGAATCAGTGTTATTATCATGTGCATTATTTGGAGTTATCCTTCTTTCCTATAACTTACCAGTTCATAAGTCTGCATGCCCACTATAATACAATTTATGATGCAGATTGAGAAAACTTTGGTTAGTCAGAAGTATAGTATCTAGGGATAAGAATAATAAAGGTTAGACTATAAAACTGTGGTCATGAAGTCAAGTAATGAAGTGTGACTAGAATTGTGTGGTATTCCTCCATCCTGTCCCTCAAGTGTGCATTACATGTATGGAATGTAGATCATGTCATCCTAGCCTGTATGTGCTATTTAGTGTACCCATGTAGTGATACTTGATATTGGTGGGAGGAGCATGACTAGCTGGAAGTGCTCTGTGCATGATAAGTGGTAATGTAAGTGGTTAGATATAGAACCACAATTATTTACAGTATAGCCTGTACAGATCAACTGATCCATATTGGAACTGTATTCTAGTGATTGTAATCCGTTGTCCCACGCCATGCAAGAGTGTAAATACTTTAAAGCACCACTTTACATGACTCTTGTCTCTGACAGCAATATCTAACACTGGAGCCTATCAGCTACTTTGATTGCTCACTTGCTCACTGTCAAATGCTGCACATTGCTATAGTAGTAGTTGTAGAGGCTCTATAGGGTTATGTAAGTGCTTAGGTACATATAAACTCAACAGCAAAAGAATTGAAGCACTCAAGAATACTTGCTTGCTCGCTCGCTGTCAAATGTTGCACATTGCCCTAGTTGTATCCACGAGTAGTATAGTCACTCTTACTTCTCCTCAATGGAGCATGTAAGAATGGGAGGCATGCTATTACAGAAAAAGTGTATTGAATTACCCTCCTTTCTCAAATTGTGAATCTTCTATTAATTCCTTCAATATACTTTTTGCATCCAGGTCTATTCTTTGCAAAGTGTAATTCACTGTCCTCTTTGATTATACTTCCCCTTAACAACACTGGTGGATGGAATGGTAAGTCCCAGGGCTCACAATAACATCACAGGACAATTTTCTGATCTATTTCTTCACTTGTCCTGTCACTTTCTGCCGGTGTCTAATTCTCTCCTGTAACTTAAGAGAAGGGCTACTACAAAAAATTTGCTCTCAAAATCCTGTATGTAAAACTATATTGTTGATCCACTATAGTTCAATTCTAGCTAATCATACTTTAGGTTATGACTAAAACAACTGTGGTTATACTCCTGGCCACTTGAAGTCAAATAATGAGATTTGTGTGATATTCATTCATCCTGTCCCACTAAGTAATGAAGTGCTGAATGCAGGGGTGGGAGGGGTGAGTATTGGGAGAGTGTAGAGATCCCTGGAGCTGTCATCCTGTGCCATTGGAGTTTTTTGTGTGTCCCCTTCCCCTTTGAAATAAACACCAATATTGTCCCTGTTAACTCCCTAAAGTAACAAATTCCAATGTAGAAAGTAAAGGGGTATCAAACTTTATTCTCACTCAACTAATGTAGGATTTGCTCCCCACACTCCATTTTTTTTTTTTGGGGGGGGGGGTGAACTTTGTACTCTAACCCGAGCAATATATCTGAGACTTTGATGACCTTAGTTAATTCCAATCATATTAGGTGTGAACTATACCTTCTATGGAGTTAGAACCAATGCATCCTATCTTGTACCAAAAGATTACATTCTTTATGTTCTCTCCTTTCTGGGTGGGTGGGTTCTCAAGCATTTTAGTCCTTTGGATCATGTCAGGAGTCATAATTGGAGAACTATTTTGGTGGTTTGTGGATACATACACTTCTGTTACATAATTATTGCTTCTGCATTATACCCACATCCACAAATTCCGATTGAATGTAATCAATGGTCAGTTAAGGTGGTGGGTAGGTATTTGCTCATGAATAATTCATGAGTTAATGAGGCGAGTAGTTGCACCGACTATGAGATGCTACAGTTGAAAACTACAGTTTAATACTGACTAACACTTCCTACTCTACAACTGAGGGCAGACCAGACACTCGAGATCACTACCGTTGCAGAGAAACTCAACCACTAAGCAGCCATACCTCGATCGATTTTTTGACGTCAATTTTCTCAAACTGCAGCCATGTGCTGACCGTATTTTGTACTTTTTCTTATTATATGAACCAGTGGGCAGGGCCAGACGGAGAGATTTTGAAAAGAAGCCACTGTACGCGAGAGCTATGGCCCATCGATCGTTCGATCGATGGCTAAAAGCGATCAAAATTCAGGAGTGTTGGCTTTTCTGGCTAAAATCTCTCCGTGCCGCCCTGCATCTTGGTTTATACAACTGGAATAAGCACAAAAGACAGTCATCACAAGCCTGTAGTTCGAGAAAATTGACGTCAAAAAATCGATCGAGGTATGGCTGCTTAGCGGTTGAGTTTCTCTGCAACGGTAGTGTTCTCGAGTGTCAGGTTTGCCCTCAGATGTAGAGTAGGAAGTGCTAGTCAGTATGAAACTGTAGTTTTCAACTATACCATCTCATAGTCGGTGCAACTACTCGCCCCATTAACTCATGAATTATTCATGCGCAAACGCATACCCGCCGCCTTAAGGCTTTATCAAGTGCAGTGGTTAGTTATGCATGACTAACTTTGTGGAGGCATAGACACAAAACATGCACAGTAGGGCATCTAACTGATATGCTTGCAGAGGTGGCTCCATCTGATTATAGGTGGTCAGGTCAAGGGGCATACTCATAATAGCATAACAGAAGACATTCTCCCATTCTCCTTTTCTTACAAATTCATTAGCAGGAATTTAACAATTCACCATTGTTCCAAAGTGAGCACTCACTGAACTACACGCATGACTAAATGGTCATATTAAGTAGTTAGACCAACCCAACCACCCACTTGTAAATATAATCCATTGTTCCACACCATGCAAGAGAGCGTGAATACTATAAGGTATGTACATCATGAGAAAACCATATGTCATGTAGCATCATGTTATAGTGCTAAGATATATCAGTGGTATCCCTTTGGTTTCATGCCTTTGATTCCAATTTACTCTAAATTAAGCATAATGTGTCCATTAAGTATATATCTAGTCAATAACATTCTCCTCTATGAGGTATTGGGTACCATAAGAAGGATTTCAGTGGAAGTATGCTATTTTGGAGAAGAGTGTTGAATTAATTAAATGTCCTCCCTCCTCAAATAATCACTATTTATGGGTTTACATTGTGTTGTTCTACTTCCTTCGATACTTTTCACATCCAGGTTACACAGTCACTACTCTTCATGAAGTATACTTCTTTATCCCTCTGGTGAATGGAAGGGTAAGTCCCTGTACTCATTATTTCTATAATTAACTATTGTGATGCTTTTGTGTAGATCTCCCTTTGAAATACGGTGACTGAGCATGCACACTCGCCCTACAATGCTTTAGTTAATCCTCGATGCAGAAAATTAAGGTTACTATGGCTACATTAATTAATCTTTCTGGCCACTCAAGGGGAGACTATACCCATAAACATAAATTTTTTAAACGTCCATATCTTCATTATGCTACCCCCTATAAGCTTGCTTTCCAATGGTGTACTTAGTTACAACTTTACCCCCCCCCCCCCCCCCCCCCCCTCCCCCCCAAATATGGAAAACCTGACTAAACCTCAGCGGTTAAAAAATACTTCTAAAATTACCACATACTTAGGAGGCCTTTGATACTCCTATCATAGCTTCTATGGGCCTAGCTGCTTTGAATGAACAATGGGATTTCAAGGGGGGGGGGGATGGGTATGGTTCCAAACATGAAGGTAGATGACACTTTTTTCACATCTACCTTCATATGTTTGGAACCATACCCCCCTTGAAATCCCATCGTTCATTCAAAGCAGCTAGGCCCATAGAAGCTATGATAGGAGTATCAAAGGCCTCCTAAGTATGTGGTAATTTTACAAAAAATTTTTTTTTATTTTTGAGGTCATGTCAGGTCTTCCATATTTGGGGGTGTGTAAAGTTATATCTAAGTACACCATTGGAAAGCCTCTCTTTTGAGACATAAATCAAGCTTATAGGGGGTAGCATAATGAAGATATGGAGGTTCCACTGTATTCATCCATCCTGCCCCACCCAGTAATGAAGTGTGCAATACATGTGTCAGAGTTCAGTTATGTGGTATGCAGGGGAGTCCCTGGTCTTGTCATCCCCACTGAAGTCTTGTGTGTCCCCTCCCCCTTTGACTTGACAGTACTTAGCTACTGCAAGTGAGAGCATTAAGCTTGAGTTTTCTATTAGTTGGCTATCAAGCAGTAGGTACTACAGAAGCATGTAGGGAGAGTGTCATATCTTATAGCGAGTGATTTAATATTTTCATTTAGATGTGTGACCTGCTGTGGTCCAACTCTGATGACAGGATCTCTCCATGAGGTGCTGGTTACACTTTCGGGCAGGGTGTCTGAAAACTTTACCCACAACAATGGACTCACCTTCATGAGTTGAGCCCATCAACAGGTCATGGAGTGTGTTTATGTACATACTGCAAGTTTTAATGATGTATATCATTTGTTATTCCAATTACGATTATAAATAAATGTATACCTCTTTGTCTGGCATGCTATAGGGTTACAACTGGTGCCATAAGTGTAATGTAGTGACTATATGGAAACCAGGCAGCAATGGACAATGGACTGAAGTACACAATAGTATCATTTTAGTTATTCATGTATTATTACTATTTTCTGTATACATGTGCACTTAGTTTTGCTTTCAAATAATTTATGCAAATAATTTATGCATGGGTAGGCACTGTATAAAATAGGCAAGGTAGGGTTATACTAGCTAATCAAACAAGTATCTTGTCTTGGACTAGAACTTGCATGTGGTACCATAAGAAGTAGAAAAGCTGCTTGTGGTTGGCCACATCTCCTTACTATGCGCATGCGTATTTTTTGAAGATAGGGAGTGGCCGATCAGTGGTGAATCATAGATAGCTTCGTCCCTAGGCTGTCGGAAGGGGGAGGGGGAAGGAAAAGACAGCCTGGTATGCACCAAAATAAATTCAGTAAAATAACTAGTAAAAATGATCGATTACTGGCATAGCAAACTTTTCCTACTCGCCTGCGCGATGGCAATGTTACCAGCTGGCTAGATGGAATGGCTGCATCTGTATGTCTGTGTCGCATCTGCTTGTAGGTAAAACTGAACACCCTCATTATCTTTCCCTCTTCAGCAAGAAGAGCTTAAAGAGAAATCTCCCAAGGAGAGGAACTATAGATAACGCATTTCCATTCATTACTCTTACAATTACATCATCCAGTGCCACCTCCAGCCGCGCACTCCCTCCCAGAAGGTAAGCAACTATGGAAATTTCTCCACTCTCACAATTACATCATCCAGTGCCACCTCCAGCTGTGCGCCCCATCCCAGAAGGTGAGCAACTACATGTATGTAGAATTATCACATTCACTACTCTTACAATTAGCTACATCATCCAGTGCCACCTCCACCCGCACGCCACCCCCTCCCAGAAGGTAAGCAACTATGGAAATTTCTCCACTCTCACAATTACATCTTACATCATCCAGTGCCACCTCCAGCTGTACGCCCCATCCCAGAAGGTGAGCAACTACATGTATGTAGAATTATCACATTCACTGCTCTTACAATTACTTCACTCCTAGGAGGCCTAGGAGTGAAGTAGGAATAGTAGTTTTGTAATAATATTATTGCTGTGATTTGGCCTAGGAGTGAAGTAGGAATAGTAGTTTTGTAATAATATTATTGCTGTGATTCTCGAGTTTGGTGATGGGTACGGGTAAGGGGTTACTTGACTCACTTATTGCTGAAGGGGGAGTGAAGAGTAGGGATTTAAGTTGGGTGTATATATGGGCGTGGATATTGAAATTTTAGGAGGGATAGGAGTGATAGGAATGCAGCTAAATTTTACTGCTATCCCTACTTCACTTTTTATTTAGAAGAAATTTTTTGCATTCACTTATACATTATAGGTATGACTTGCTAGCTATCCAGTGGATGTTGAAATGTATCTGGTATGGATACACTCAAGCAATTTGTATCCTTGATCCCCCTGTCTGAAATAATTATTCTGGTAGGTTTATTATGGAGATTGTAGATTGGAGTGAAGTAGGGATAGAGTAGTTGTTGTGGCATTAAAATTAGGAGGGATAGGCTCTCGTCTTCATGAACTTATTCGAACTTTACACATATAGCCACCCTTACTTGTCTTTTCTATTTAGGATAAATACTAAGATTGGAATTAGGGATGGTGTGGTATTGTAATTAGGAGGGGTAGGTTCAAACTTTACATACACAGCCATCCCTACTTGTCATTGGAACTAGGAATGGTGTGGTATTGTAATTAGGAAGAGTAGGTTCAAACTATTTCGAACTTCACACACATAGCCATCCCTACTTGTTAAAAAAAAAAATACCTTGACTCTATAATCAATACTGGATAACTAAATGCACAATACTATTTTTATCTCTAAACTGCATTACTTGACGAACAAGTAAGAGATACTATCATATTCTTATAGGCAACTGGATGCTCACTAGTGTGATATCCTATCGTCTTAGATTGAAGGAGCTCATGCAGTATCTATAGATAGTCATCTGGTAGACTAGCATGACCAGATCAATCACTCACAATGCTCTGACATTGAGAGACCAAACTCAAGAGAAAATTTCATTTATAAATTGACAGCAAATACAGAGTTACGAAGTCAAGGTCCAAGAGTATATTGTGTGTTGCAGGCTGAAAGTGGATAATTGTAAACAATAGAAATGGAAGATGAAATGGAAACAGAAATAGAAACTGGCAATAGAAAAAACTGTGTATGCTCAATATAATGGTCAATATTTGCTCTTGATGTGGTGGACAAGGAATTTCAGCTGAATGTAACTTATTAGTGCTCATTTTCTTTGCATAATTTATATTAGATTGACCATCACGGGGACATTCTTCATACACGTAAAGATATGATCATTGCTATGCTATAATAATAAAAATTATTATCACTGAACTCTTGACACACCCATGATAGTCTGTACCAATAACACTGAGCTGCTAAAGTGGTGAATTTGTACTCAATATGGAGACATACAGCTTTTAAGAAAGTGCCTTTTCCAGTTTCCATTCTGCTTTTCATTTCTACTGCTTAGTTACCTGAACTAGCATGTTGGAAAATGACATGCTAGCACGCTGAAGGTGTTCTATCCTCAAGTCAGGAAATTGCTGATATTAAAAGAGAAGTATTCTGATGTTATGAAAGAAAATGTTGTGTACCATTTATCAGAGAAGTAGCTATTTACCAGGTGTTATGAAAGAAAATGTCTGATTCTAGCTCTCTGCCCAAGGGGTGACAGGCCACAGTGTAAATTCACAGCTGGAGCTCATACATATGTGGAGAGGCAATGATTGTGCCATGGCTATAATATAGCTAGCTTAGCATAGCAGCCTGATGTATATAAATTTAGTGGGAGATGAACTGAGCTTTCTATTTTCTAACCACTGGTAGAATTTTTTCTTACCATAATATTTAGTAACTTCCACTGTACAATGTAGCTGCTTAAATTTTGGTAGTACTTCCATAATCGTAGGTAATCTCTTGGAGACTAATTCTGCTAGCTACATCAGACTTACATGTCCAAACATCAAGGTAGCTATACTCTCCCTCGCTATAATTACATGTAGCAACTATGTTTCACAGGATGAGAATGTCAATCATGGAGACTTTAGTCAGCTATCAACAATGAAATGAAAATGAAAATGAAGATCAGCTAATTACATAGCTACCATGCAGCTATACAAAATAAAAAACAAACTTAAAAAAAAAGAAGGAAATTCAAAAACAAAACAAAAGAACAGTTCTCAGGCCAATGTTTTCACATCTGGCTGAGAAATCAGGTACCTACGAATTATTGCAATATTTTGGGGGGCTTTGCTGATTATTTTAAAACTGTCAGAGTTGTTATTTTGAATCACTATATCCGGCCTGGTTGTACGTGGTAACCACAAGCTCAGATGGAATTGTATAGCTGGTGGAAAGTCAGAAGCTCTGAAACCATCCAAGTCACTTTAGATGCTGTAGTCAGCTGGTCAGTAGCCTTCAGTAACATGTGGTTAAATCAATTTTGGGTCAAAGACGGAAATCTTTTTATTATTTGGAAGAAGGGGAACATTTACAGGGGCTTATTTTCATTTCAAATAAGGACCTCTTTTGCCCTTACTATATGCATTGTGAGCATTATCATGGCTACACTGTGCATGTTAAGAGGAAGACACCAGATCTCTCTCAGCACTCATTTTTAGCATTGATCTCCATATCAAACTCCTTTCTGTTAAAATGTTTTCCTGCTTATTGATTCCTTGCACAGAGTTAATCCCTAGGTTCATCCCCTTTGCATTAGGAACCCAAAGCTTATCCATTTCTTTTTTCAAAATAATAGGGACAGTCCTTGCTACCTTGATACTCATGTCATATGCTAAATTTCTGCAGGCTATTATTGGTGTCTTCTCCTCCGTTAATTTGGACTACCCTCATGATAAGAAAGTAAGAGTGTGGCTTGAAGATGCTATTTTTTACACTCTAAGCACCTCTTCCTAGCAGTGATAACTGTAATGGTAATCATTTTCTTCTTACTATACCTTACACTGTCTTTCTCCTACTGGGTCCCAGGCTCTATTGTATTTCACCAGGAAAATGATAGTAGTGCCATAGAGGACAATTATGTTAAGGACCAATGGTGGCCTCATGATCATGTCTATTTTTGCCTGGGTATGACAAGGCTACTTGATCAGTAACAGCTGCAAGGGCTGAAGTGAAGTGTATCACCAGACCAGACACACATGGAACAGACGATAAAAAGCCAAACCTACTTACATTATAGCTAATCATGGTCCATCAGAGTACTTACTCCATGTTGAGAGAGAGAGAGACCTCACCCTCTAACAGATTAGCTATTAATATCGTTTTAAAGAGAAATGACTATTGTTATTCCTGCATGCGTGCTTCTAGTTGAAGTATACAGCATTTTTCCCACCTTTAAATTGATTTCTGATCATAGTTGTAGTTACAGCCTCTCTAACTTCATTCATGCATATGCTCATTTTTATAAGTACTGTTTGACAATACAATAGTGTACCTGATCCTGTGTGTATGCATAATTGGGACATTTGTGCATTATGTATAGCTATGTATATATAAGGCTTCTATTTTTACAGTGAGGTCTCCCTGCAGGTATATATGCTCCATTCCACACATTGTATACTCCATCAATATCAATTTTTGCTAGTGACTTTCAAAAAGGACATAGCTAGCTACTCCACTAGCTATAATCATCAATTATAGTGATATTGAAAGTTTGTGATTAGGGTTTAAGTATACATTAATATTGTGGTTGAAGGTTGGCAAATAAAGTAGGAACTATAGCCATAACATACACATTATAATTATGTGATTAGTCTTATAGTTATGTACACTGTAATAATGAAAGTGCATGTGTACTGCACACTAAATTGTCCTAATAGCTACACACATTAAAAACAAAACAGTGTGTGCATTAAATTGGGACAAAATTATGCTGTGCAGAAAGTAACACTTTCATTTGTATAGCTACTCTATTATTATAAATTTCTTTGTCCACTACTTTATCACTGTATAGGGTACAGGTGGCTTCACAAAAGAGAAGTAACGCTGATCAGATTATATGCCATAATGATAGTTTTATACTTGTGATAATAATTATTTTGCTAATGTCTTGCTGGCATGTCAGAAGAGAATTTTTCTTGTTTTTGTTTTCAATACAATTAGTACTTTATCACTGTAAAATGGTACATGTAGCTACAGGTGACTTTACTAACAGTTACTGAGAATTGATATATTGATATGTATGCTTATGATATATGCTAATACTGTACATATTAGATTATTTTTAAAAGCTTTACTGTTCTGTCATTTCTGCTAGACATAATGTCTTTGTGACATGTCAGTTAGAAGAGAATTTTTCTCGTTTTCTTGCTCGAATCGATATGGTAATGACTCCTCCTCTAAGTCCTCTCTCTTCAAGATGGTAAATTTTGTGTATAAAATGGAGAAGATTTTCTTGGCGAACTTAAATGGTACAATCTTGTGTGTGATTAAGATTAGCCCATATAGAACTATTACAAAGAGGAATGTGTAGATAACAGTAAAAATTGTAATTCGTAGCTATGAATTGAATCTACAAACATTTTCTCCAGGTAAAAAACTGTGCATTGCAGGATGAAAAAGAATAAGATTAGATCAATGATGTTGTGATTCTTATGTGGTTGGAAAATGGCCATTAGAATGATTGCTAGCATCCAGATGTAACTTGCTACGGATATGTAAATGAGTGGAGTTTCTACATTGAAGGCTAACACGTTACATATCCGAAGGAGTAAGTAAGTTGCTTCAAAGTATCTTCGCTCTTGTGGTCTGTGTTTGCAGGATCCCGAAATGGCATCCATGAAGGTATGGAGAGTATGCCAGCGATACCTTGATTTATTGAGGCACCTTTGGAAACAGGGACAAGGGTACAAGCAGAGAAGAACCAAGGGAAGGATGTTGAAAACCAGGCTAATAATGATGGCTAGTAAGGCATAAGGTACATGTTCTTTTCCTAAATAAGGAACTGTGCTATTTTGGTGGCCTGCAAAAGCCACACAACCAGTCCAAAATGATCATGGAGCTTTACAAGGAGATAGTGATGAATATCAGCACCATGGGATAGACTACCACTGCATCATAACCTGTAGACTCGATATATGTGGATGAAGGCAGAAAGGAGAGAGTAGAGTGAGCGAAAGAAATCCAGATTCCATAATGCTTGTGCATACTTTGTAAAATATTAGTGAAATTGAACAGTATATTGTTGCCAAACCTCGTATTGTCAGCATTTGACACACTGTAACATATAGCCTAGTAATAATATCCAGATGTTGCTGATATCCTGAACAGGATGACGATGAAGTAGAAGACAGTGACAGTGCTTAATGTGATGCAAAATTGATCTTTTGTATACTCACCTTTAAAGTGAAATTCATGTCTTCAAAATTACAATGGATGAGTGTTAGATCAATGGCTATTTTTCCCCAGATAAACTGACTGATTTTCTGATTCTGGGAATAGCAACCTCTGAGCTTTATTGAGATTGAAAGCTCCTTAAGGCTCCTTTGAACTTTATTTAGATTTGTCTGTGTACCTCCTCAATCTCAGGTTTATGATGACACGACTTGTAGAATTAACTGGTTAACTATACAGTGTTTAGTGGCGATGAAAACAAAAGAAAGTAACATGACACACTTTCATTGTTACATCATTGGGTGAGTGAAGCAAGATCATATTTGAACATCATCCTCTTGGAAGTAAAGCACTGGTAAAATAATTTATAATTATTATGATGCTAGCATTTTAAAGTCCATAAATATTTGCTTGATCATTCGCTATAATTGCTCAATCTTTAATCAAATTTCAAGTTGAATCCAACAACCAAGAGCTGATTATCCTTTGAAATTTGAAGAATTGAGAAAGTTATAGCAGGGTGCCAGGTGAATGCAAATAGACTTTAGTGGCCACTATGACTTTAAACAACTCTAGCAGTTAGTAGACATTTTTTTCACAGTTCTGTTCTAACTGATACGGGATTTTTTTAGACATGGTATGATTTTCAAATCTGTCACTCTTGATATCACCTGCATGGGTTACTACTGTTAATGTGGAAACTCTTGCCACACAAATTAAACTAACACTTATCTACACTAAACTTCACTTCTGGAGAAGAGAGGGAGAACTTAAAGAGTGGGATCCACAAAGCTATTATCCAGGGAGGAAAGAATCATCAGAGTGGAATTGAGAATAGAAGAAATTAATGCTAGCTATATTAATGAAGTTATAACATTTATTCATGTAAGGTCTGAAGATGGTCACTGCAAGAAAAATGTAGCACACCAATAGGTATAAGTAGGGGTGTAGAAATATAGCCAATAAGATACCATTCTCAGTATCGCAAAATGTCTTAGTTCCCGAGGTCTGTGACTAATATCGCATCCATGAAGATATGGAGGATATCTCAACCAATTGAGACACCTTTGGGAGTACCTGCAGAATCGAGAGATGAGGGTGAAGACAGAAAAGAGGGTAGAGTGAATGAAATGAAAAAATCTAGATTCCAAATAGAAACACCATAGTTGCCAACCTTCCTAAATCAAAAGGAGGGACATAATCCATGAGAAAGTGAGATTTATTGAAAAAAATTTGGAAACTTAGCCTAAAAAGGACAAAATAGCCAAATTTAGTACACTATTTTATGTCTTGTTAGAGGGATAACAATAGAAATGCTGATATTTTTGGAGGGACAGGCTCTACAAAAGAGGGACTGTCCCTCCAAAATAGGGACGGTTGACAACTATGAGATACTTGCTATTATGTATTATTGGCATTGTGAAGTGTACTACGTATATACTTGCTGGCATATTCAGTACCACATGCATTTCCCTTTTCTTCTACAAGGCCCACAAGTTTCGTTAGTAAGATCTTCTATTTGAATAGTGCGTATGTGGATGAACTACTTATGGCACATGTGTCCCTACTAATGCAGAAGTACTATCTTCTTGAGTTGTCATGCAGAAGCAATTCTTCAAAGCATATGGTCCTCTCCATCTCCACACTTGACTATTCCTTTGAGGTCACTCCCACACATACAGTTTCCATTTGTGGTGCTGTCCACGGGGGAGGACATTGATGATCAAATGATGTAGCAATCTTATAAGCATCCATACAGGAAATTGTAGTAAAAAATATAGCTAACAAGAAAACAGAGTGCCATACACTCTATTGAGTTTCAATTCGACATGATAAATAGTACAAGTAGTTTCCACTGTTTGATACTCTTTCGATACTCTTTCCAGCATAAGCCACCTCATCAGTTTTGAGCCTTATATGAATTACACTAGCTAAATGGAAAGTTGTTACTTTTGTAGCTATGTGCTTTTAACAAAGCAAAGCTATACTGAAACTGAATGCACTCTGTTTAAGTTTTAAGTCTCCTCTTTACTGTATAGCAGGATAGGATAGTGTGCACTTTTCATTGGATAAAAATCTTCATAAACTGAAATGTGAGCTTTGGTGTATTTTTGATCTGCCCTATGCTATACAGTACAGTGAACTGGTCTATTAAATAAACTTTATTTATCCTCACTAAACTAGCTGTGTAGCTACTTGAGTATTAATTTTAATGTGAAAATTGAAGGCTATAAAAATTTTTGGGCGAAACCTTCATGGAATATAAAGCTAAGTTGCAAATTATCACTTCTTCATGTATTCAGATAGTGGAGCAGTTTGAAAAGAGTTAGTGGAATAACCAACTTCTTAATGAGCTAGTTACTATAAGATCAAATTAAATTAGCATGATAGTGGCCCTTCAAAATTTGTGCACTAATAATTCACACATGAACTCTTTGATATATAACATGTCCACTGCTGTATGGAACTTTAAATAATGTCACCAATGGAGTACATGCAGTCCTGGCCTGCATATGTCACAAGAATTGAGAAGAAACTGGTTTCATACCACATTAGTGTAACTGACTATGCTGGTTTCACAAAAGGGTTAGAATAATACACCAATAACATGTCCTGGTCTTTAGTTATCAATTAAGCTTTAATGATAAGAGCATTAGCTATTATTGGAACAACTTTAGTGAGAGTAATTTCTCAAAAGTAATCAAACAAATTGCACTCCATTTTAGCTTATTATATGTAAGGTAAAGTTTGCATTCACCTTGCCATTATACCTGCTATAACTTTCTTGATTCTTATAATTTCAAACACCAGCAGACATAGTGGATCTGTAGATGCATTAAACTTTAGCTCTCTTATTGTATATGGCTGATTCACATAATGTACTGTACCAGCTCATTGACTTATATTTTCTAACATGGACTATGAAGCTACCCGAAGTAACTGGGATTGTTGGCTGGATATACAGAACAAAGATTGATCCCATTTCCATCCTTAATCCCCACCCAAGTTTCCTTACTTTTTTGAGTAATAGTCATCCCTACATTTTTTTTTTCATTACTTTTCCCTTACTTTTCTTTATTGTTGATTTAGCAATAAGGGAAATTATCAGCTATGGGCTGCTTTCATGTAAGATATTGTATGATAAAATCTCCATATTAAGCAAAACTGTACCATATGGCTTATATGTAATTACTGCACTGTATAATGAAAGTGTACACTGTAGTACTCATAATAGTGTGTGTATAGAGACTATTAGTGTGTGTATAAAGTGAACACTGCACACATAATAGTGTGTGTATAGAGACTATCTAGTGTACACTGCACACATAATAGTGTGTGTATAGAGACTATCTAGTGTACACTGCACACATAATAGTGTGTGTATAGAGACTATCTTGTGTACACTGCACACATAATAGTGTGTGTATAAAGACTATTTATTGTATACTGCACACGTAATAGTGTGTGTACTCTGTACACAATAGTGTGTGTATAAAGACTATTTAGTGTACTCTGAACACCTATGATATAATTGTGTTTGTATTGGAACATTTCTAACACTTCTGTTTTTATAGTGATATTAATGGAGTGGCAAAGAAGGTCTTTTAAGTGTAATATCCACATAGGGCTAATTAGACTAACATTATTTATTTGTTTAATTCAAAGTGAATGATAACAATATCTGCATTTTGCTGTAATGAACCACACACAACACACACACACACACACACACACATGCACACGCACACACACACACGCACACACACAAATTATTGATGTCTTGCAATTATTTCAATTATCATTGTAATGTTGGACGATTCCATCCATTAGTAGGGGGCATCTTTCACCATGATTGTGCCTTAATGGATATGGCAAGGATTCCTCAAATCTTTGTCTTTTCCAGAAGAAAAGTTGCACAAATTGTGTTTTGATGGATTTACGAGGCAGAATTGTCCACACAAATACAAACAACCAGTACATCATGACCATGGAAAGGGATGCATAAGTAGCAATGGAGTACAATACGAATCCTCTATTATAAGTGTCTATAGGGTCGACGAACATGCCCTCAAGGAAGTAGATAAGCATTGAGTAACTGAAGTGAATTAGGGAAAACAAGATGATATCTATGAAATTGTGGTACTTGTTTTTGTAAGGCATGAAGAGAGCCACTGTGATGATGGCTAACATCCAAATGCTGCTCCCTGCTGAGGCATAAATGAGTGGATTTAATACTGTAAACGCAGCTATGTGGAATATTCTGATCAGTAAGTAGATTGCTCCAAAATGTCTTCGTTCCCGAGGTCTGTGACTATAACATCCTAATATGGCATCCATGAAGATATGGAGGGAGTGAAAATGATATTTTGACTTATTGAGGCATCTCTGGAAGCAGGGACATGGGTACGAGCAGAGAAGAATTAAGGGAAAAATGCTGAATAATAGAGAAAGAGTTACAGCTAGCATAGCATATAATAGATGTTCTTCACCTAGATAAGGAACTGTGCTGTCATAAAAGAAGAATGTATGACTGTGGGTACCATTCATATAGTAAAAGTGTGTTGGTGTCAGTAAATGAGCTGATATATCAAGTATCTTGACATATGAAAGGAGGAAGAAAGTAGCAAATGCTCCAATCAGTGAAGTTTCTATATCCCATTCTTTTCTAAAATGACGGAAGCATGAGTATGCTGGTCTGCACAGCCACACAACCAATCTAAAACGATCATGCAGTTTGACAAGTAGGTAAGTGATGAGGACTAATATCATGGGATAGACTGCTACAATGTAATCAAGTGAGAGTACCTGCAGAGCTGAGAGATGAGGGTGAAGATAGAAAGGAGGGTAAAGCGAACGGAAGAAATCCAGATTCCATACGGACATCAGTGTTAGTCCAAGTTTTGCAAAATAGTGTGATTTGGTGTTGACGACCATATTGAATAACTGTGTAGCTAACCCTATAGTAGTCATCGTCTGGCATAGTGACATAACTCACTATAGATCCTGATGTGACCGAGACCCTTAAGATGATACTAATGAAGTAGAAGACAGTGAGTGGGCCATAAGCCACTATTATGTACTTGAGCCAGTTATACTTGTAGTCTGTGCACTCCACACATGATAAGTTGTAGGAATAAACTGCTAAACCGTGACCTTCAATGCATCGTCCGCATGTAGTCCCATTGCGGTTAAAAGGTCCACAAGTTAAATTATTGAGTTCATCTGTCTCATTAGTTGATATGATGTGGTTTTGTGTCCTAGATATACGGCATTCATATAGACATGATCCTACCACTGGTAGGTTCAGATTGTCCTCTGTTGTCATACAAAAGCAGCAACTAAGAGCATATGCTCCTCTCCCATCTTCACACTTGACTATCCCCCTGAGATCAGTGCCACACTTACAGCTTCCATTTTGTGGTGAGGTCCAGAGAGGACATCAAGTGAAGAAACACTAGCAAGAGCAAAGGACAAGCCTATGAATGTAATAATCAGCATAGCTATATTATGACCTTTAGATAACATCATTTTCCCTACACCCTCTTTTATTCCTACTCCATTAGCTATAATATTATTATATTGAACTGCATAATAATATTATGCATATTATTATTCATCTTGTTTGTGCAGCAGCTGCAGGAGTATTATACCGAAAGTATATTCAACATAAACTGTATCAGTAAGGGTCTTCTTCTCCTTGGTCTTCACTTTCATCCATATTGCTTGCTCTCATGATGACATGAGATGATCCATCCCTCCATATATTTCTCATCACCTCACACTGCTTAATATGTCCTTACTTAAACTGTGTGTGGACAGGATGCCATTTACATGTATAGCTATAGTTATATTGTTCAGGTTATTAGCTCTGCTTGAGAATCTGATATGCATGTGATCAAACAAATATTAAACTCTATACTCAAAGTTAAATAAACTCTCTCTCTCTCTCTCTCTCTCTCTCTCTCTCTCTCTCTCTCTCTCTCTCTCTCTCTCTCTCTCTCTCTGTAGTGTCTTAGTGCTAATAGCTAGCTAACACTCAGAATCAGTATACTGAATAATAACTTGTTATCATTATAGTGCACATGCATGGGTTATATAGGGAATGAAACAGGAAACATAAAATAACCACAAACCACATTCACTACATTCCTTCCCACTTAAAATACAAAGTAATAGAAACAAAACAAAAATCAGTGTTCAGTTATACCAGTACATTCCTGAACGGAAATAATCTGGTGCAGTACGTTGTCGATTCGGATATCGCTTCTCTGGCTCAACAGGAGGTTGGATCGGAACAACAGGTGTAGTCGGTTGCGACTGTTCATCCATAACCAAATCGGTATCAGGATCTGAATTTGGATCTGGGCTCAAACTAAGAGTAGTGTTCGACCCAGGAACACTAAGTTCACAATCCTCTGTCTCAGAATCAGAATGGCCAGCTGGAGCAGAATTGGAAAGTGTGTCTTGATCTCTCTCTCTGGAAACTAATTCCTTTAAGTGGTCAACATGTCTCCTCCAGCACTGTTTGTCTGAGGTTTCCACCAAGTATGATAAAGGTCCCAACCTTTCCACAATGATGGCAGGAATCCAATCAGGACCAGGTCTTAAATTCTTTGCCATTACTCTCTGTCCTATTGAAAATTGACGCATGCGAGCATGACGATCATGATCAGTCTTTTGCTGCATCTGTTTTCCCATCACACGGGACTCAATATCAGGTCTGAGAAGGTCAAATCGGGTACGCACCTCTCTCTTCAAAAATAATGAACAGGGAGAAACTCCTGTAGTAGAGTGTATGGTACTCCGATAGGTTAGCAAAAAGTTACTGAGTCTGTGTGATAGAGATAGTCCAGAACTTAAACTGGCTTTCAATCCTTGTTTCATGGATTGAATGAAACGTTCAGCAAGACCATTTGTTGAGGGATGATATGGGGCACTTCTGGTATGTTTCACACCATTTAACTTCATAAAAATTGCAAACTCTTCTGAGGTAAATTGAGGACCGTTGTCGGACACTAGTTGTTCTGGTAGACCATACATGGCAAATACGTGACGTAAGATTTCAATCGTTTTATTTACTGTAGTACTCTGCATCACAAATACTTCTGGCCATTAAGAGTAAGCATCAACAGCTACTAGAAACATTGCTCCCTGAAAAGGTCCAGCGAAATCAATGTGTACTCGCTGAAAAGGTCTTGTTGGCCACACCCAGGGATGCAAAGGTGCTACCGGTGGAGAATTCTTCACTGCTTGGCAATCTTCACAACTCTTGGCTACTTGTTCAATGTTACCATACAGTCCTGGCCACCAAATATAACTGCGTGCTATATTCTTCATCCTAACAATTCCTGGATGATCTCGGTGTAAGTCGTTCAGTAACTTTTCTCTCCACTTCGAAGGAATGACAACTCGTATGCCCCACAGAACACATCCACCTTCCACCGTCAACTCGTCCTTCTTTTCAAAATATGGTTTTAAAACGGAGTCCACTTGCTGGGGCCATCCTTTGGTGATGTACTTATGTACCTTACTGAGGATGTCATCTGTCTGTGTAGAATTTGCTAACTGCTTCCCTGTGATAGGTAAACTTTCCACCTGATGTATGTTGAAACATGATGACTCCGGGTCATAACCAATTGAACCCACACGTTGTAATGGTAATCTAGAAAGACCATCAGCATTGGCATGGTCACCCGTATGCCGAAATTCAATGTTATAGGTATAAGCAGATAATTTTACAGCCCAACGTTGAAGGCGAACAGCCGCCATGGTTGGTATACCCTTTTTTGGTCCGAGAATAGTGGTAAGAGGCTTATGATCGGTGATCAAAGTAAATTTTCGGCCGTATAAATAAGTATGAAACTTACTCACACCAAAAATCAAGGAGAGTGCTTCCTTCTCAATTTGGGAGTAATTGCGTTCACTTGGCAGCAGAGTTCTCGAAGCAAATGCGATCGGTTGCTCAACTCCATCTTTCATGTGCGATATCACAGCTCCCACACCATACGCTGAGGCGTCACCAGCCAGTCTGATGGGCAGAGTAGGGTCGTAGTGTGCCAGAACATTTGGTGATGCTATCTTTGCTTTGGCTTCCTTGAAAGCTGCTTCACACTCTTTGGACCACTTCCATCTGACATCACGCTGCAAAAGTTGGTTAAGGGGGTGTAAAAATGATGATAAATTAGGTATGAAACGAGCATAATAATTAAGTAAACCCAGAAAAGATCTCAGTTCTTATACATTCCTTGGGGCCCGTGCTTCAGTAATTGCCTGGATTTTGCTATCGGTAGCATGGAGACCATCTGCATCTATGATATGTCCAAGATACTGTACACTGGCCTTCATGAAGGCACACTTGCTTTTCTTTACCCGGATACCATGTTCCTTTAGGCGTTCCAACACTTTCTGCAAAATCTCTAGGTGCTCATTCTCACTTTTCCCCGATACCAAAATGTCATCCAGATAACAAATAACACCATCCAGATCTTGGAGGATCTGGTCCATTATCTTTTGGAAAACAGCAGGTGCCGAGGCTACTCCAAATGGTAAGCGAGTATATCTGTATAAGCCTCGATGGGTATTGATGGTCAGGAACTTCCGCGACTCTTCATCCAGGATTAACTGATTGTATGCGTGCGAGAGATCCAATGTGGAGAAGCATTTGCCTCCAGCCAACGTGGCAAACAAATCTTCAGCACGAGGTAGCGGGTATTGATCAATGTCCAGTACTGGATTAACTGTAATCTTATAATCTCCACAAATCCGCACTTGATACTAAGTTTTCGCAACGCAGTGGCTATTGTTCCGGCAACCAGACGGTGCAATCCTATGCTATAGATCCGGCAATCCAGATGCGCATGCGCAAACACGTGAGAACCTTGAACCTTGAGAGCTAGATGGAAACTTCGTTATGGAAGTTTGTAGTTTTTCTGTTGGTGAGAAGTTTGCGAGATTCGACGCATTAAAAGAGAAAATTGCTACATATGAGAAGGACCGTAGTGTTCAGCTATATCGTAGTGACTCCAGGACTCTCGAAGCTGCCGGTAAAAGAGTTCCCCTCAGGGTAGAGAAAGCTAAAAAAGATCTCGTCTACTATTCTGTTACCTTTTCTTGTGTGTTTGGTGGAAAAAAATACATTGACAAAAGAACTGGTAAAAGACCCGTTCAGAGGTATGAATATTTGGATGTGGTATAGCCATTTTGCTTTGAAAGGAAGGCTCTTTTGTATAGATCATTAAAACAAGACTGCAAAGCTGCTATCAAGTTTTCATTGAGTGAGGATGGTCAGCATTTAGTAGTGTCTGGATTGAATGAGGAACACAATCATAATATTACCACTGTAAGTTTTTGTAGTTCTGTAAAACTACGCTCTGACTGTAATGTGTTCATAAAGGCTATTTATCAACATCTTCCCCGTCAGCGAAAGTTGAATGCAGAAGATATAAGTAAGGCTGAAGTATTTATGAAAATGAAAGTGAATAAGAAGTTGTTGCAACAACATCTTAGCAAATGTACTGGGAAAATTATTACTCTAAAAGATTTAAGCAATATTCAAACTGGGTTGAACAAATCCGATGACAACAGTTTGGAGAATGTTATTTCTACATTACAAAGAATTGAAGGTGATTTATTAGAGAAAGTTTTAAAATTTTTATGATACTATTGTGATATAATAGGTTCAACAGTGGAAGTTTTTACCGATTCAGACAACACCCTCATGGGTATCATGTTTCAGGATGGTATTATGAAAACAGTCTTTTCAGCTTACCCAGAACTGCTACTTGTAGATGCTACATATAAACTTAATGACCTACGGATGCCAGTTTATCTTCTGATGTCAATTGATGGAAATGGACAAGGAGAGATCATTTTAGTTTTCCTTACACAGCTTGAGACAGAGGCAGCGCTATCGAAAATGGTGCAGGCATTTAAACTACATAATCCTAAATGGAAGGAGACAAGGGTGATTATGAGTGATAAAGATTTTAATGAAAGAAGTGTATTCCGAAAAGAATTTCCAGATGCTGTTTTACACTTGTGCTTGTTTCATACTCTTCGATCTTTTCGCCGAGAGGTGACATGTGATAAACTTGGAATCAGGCCCGGTGAAAGGGATCATGCTTTGGAACTATTCACTAAATTGGTTAATTCAAAATCTGAGAATGAGTATGATGAAAATTATCAAGAACTTTTACAATCAGGTCTTTCAACTGTTATTTCCTATTATAATATCAACTGGCATCCAATTCGTCTTGAATGGGTTGAGTGTTTTAAAGGTGTAAACTTTTCACTTGGTGAAACTACAAATAATAGGCTGGAGAATATTAATGGAAAAATCAAAAGTGTTTGTAACAGGTACATGATGTATAATATTTAATAAACTATAATAATTACATGTATTTATCATCCTATTAGGTACAAGTGAATGTAAAAAATTTCTTCGAAATAAAAATGTGAGTGAAGTAGGGATGCTATTATAACTGCAGCTTCATTATGAAAACCAAGTACTGCAGCATCGAAGCAGTATGGCCCAAAAATCTAGCTGGAATATGTATTATAACTGCATGCAAGAGAGTGAACTTAGTGAAGTGACCCTTACCCATCATGAAGTACGAGATACTATTCCTACTTCACTCCCTTGGCCCTTGATCATGGGAGTGAAGTAGGAATAGTATCTTGTACTTGATGATGGGTAAGGGTCACTTCACTAAGTTCTGTAAAACTACGCTCTGACTGTAATGTGTTCATAAAGGCTATTTATCAACATCTTCCCCGTCAGCGAAAGTTGATGAGCTATTCCTCTCCACAGAATACTTCCAAAGTTGCTAGTGAACTCTCCCTAGAATAGTTGTAACAGGTGGTAAGTGATGGCTGGAGAATTGTGCCCCTGTGATGTCCACCATCACTATTTTCTTAAGAAAATTTAATGTTAGGATACACAATTAATGCCTCAGCCATCTCCCTTAGTGTGGGTGTTTGCCAAGGTTCATAAAATTAATAGTTGAGGAAATAAGATTTTGCTTCACTCTGTGCCCTGAAGTCTAATGCAGTAGTCAAGGTCTTGTGTTCTATATAGCAGTACATGTACAATATAAGTTGTGACTTTGATGATCTTTACCATACTAGGTGCTCATTATTTATAATAGAGTCGTATTGTAGATGAAGGTACAAAATATACCATGTAAATGTCATGTGATACTTCTGGGACAATTGGAAGAAGGCCCACCATCAGATCCTATCCATTGGAGACCATTATCATTGCATGGCATGCATAGAGGTCTCATGGGCTGCATCAGCAGTTGTTGTGTTTGCAGAGATCTCACCTACAATTATTGATTGATACTTTGCATGCAATCTCTACACCTCCAATATTATGAGCAGGCTCCAAGGAGATCCCTTTCTCCTGATCACAAGCATTGTATGCACAAAATATTAATTCCCTTTTTCTTTACCTGGATTGGGTCTGACTAACGAGACTGGCTGAGCTGCCTAAGGTGTGTATCTCCTATGATTGACTGTCAACTTTAATAGATCAAGATTTGTATAGCTGGAAAATTTTGTGGTTTATAATTTCAGTGGATGTCATAACAAAACAAGTGGATTTATTAGGCTCACACTTAATTTTTTTGCAAAACCACAATAATTTCGAGGTATACAGTATCAGATATTGAGTAACATTGAGCAGTTGTTCACTGCATCACTATTTGACATACTAGAAATTCAAAGTGTGACAACTGAATCATTGAAACTCGCATCCAATCTTGCACCAATAGGATTGGTTATTCAGTATTCTTTATGTTCTCTTTTACAGACCACTCCCTCACCCTCACTAATCTCACTCAGCTGCTGAAGGATGTGGAGGAAAGGGATCTAGCCAGTGTTGATCTTGACATCCCCTACTCAGAGCATTATAGTATTCAGGAACAACACTCCAGTGAGTTACTAACATAAGGAGGCTTGTACTGGTAATAGGGGAAGTGGTATTTTGTTGATGGTGCATGTTCTACTACATCTTTACTAGGAAGTTAGTATAACACAGAGTACTTCATGCACGAGGATCTAATGTGGGCACACCACCTAGTGGATTTGACTTCATCCTTGCATAATCAGCCCTTGTGCAATTGTTCAGTTTACCAGCCATCCCTAGTTTTTCTTCTTCCATTTTTGAGATTGAAATGTAATTGCATTATGATTAAGAACATGAAGAATATGGTAAAGTGTGCTTTTATTGTTCTTCTTCATTGAGTCTTTCAGCCTCCAACATTCTCCTTCATGATAAGACATAACAGCACTCAATTCTGAGAAAAGCTTGTGTATTAGTTGTATGGAGGGTCATAGGTCATCCCTATAATTATAGAGAGCTAATGATTATTAAGATTGTACAAATTTCAAAAGTAAACTCTGTACCCTAGCCACTATAGCAGTACGCCATGATCCAAATTGAACACAGTTATATCTATAGTACATCTGAGACTTTGATAACCCTTTACCATATTAGGTGCAATCCTATTGAATTAGGCGGTGAAGTATGCATACCCATTAGATTTGATTTGATAGTTGTATGTGAGAAATTATGTAAATTTGATGGATTAATGGCTACAAAGATGGGAAGTGGTAGTGCACATGATGTCTGATGACTATATATGCATGCTCCATTGTTGTCTCAACCATCCTAGCTAGGTTGGTCTATCATTCAGTCATTCCCAAATCTGGAAATAGGCAAGGCCAATTGACATGAAAAAGAGCTGTCTAATGAGTTAGACGTCCCCAAAGGCAGTATTTTCAGACAGGCTGAGCTGGACTATATGGCTAAGCTAGTATCTCCTGTAAAAGAATGTAATTAACTAGATCAGAGATTCGTTTATCCTCTGTTATGCATAGCAGATATTGAGTAGCGCTGAGCATTGTGTGGCTGTTGACAGACTAGAAATTCAAAGTGTGACAACTGAAATTAATGTATCCTCTTTTGTACAAGATTACTCACTCATTTGTGTTCTCTCTTACAGACCCCTCTCGACTGAGTCACCCTCACTAATCTCACCCAGCTGCTGGGATTTTTAGTGGGTGCTGATCTTGAAATCCACTACTTTTGGTGTGTGATAGCATCTGGAAACGACACATACCATTCCAGTAAGCCTTGACACTACATTCCAACTGTATTTCATATGGATTTGGATGTGGATATATGCAAAAAAATAATAATAAATAAATTATGCTAAACCACCAAAATAAGTGACTAGTAGTGTTCCACACACGTGACTCTGACCCAAATCCTCAAAATGCCTGAGAACCCATGCCGGTATCCCCTGGACCTATAGTGTGTACATTAAACCCTGACTTTACTGCAAGACAATAAAGATCACTCAAAGTAAAGCTTTAATGGATACATTGTGCTCAAAGAGAATTGAAGGCAGCCTAGGATACTAATGATATCTTGAAGAGAGTGATGATTCATATTCATTTTCTTTTCGAGGAATCTCTAACTGATTGACTTGCTAGAATATCTGGACTTGTAGTTAGCTCAGAATCTGCTAGGACATGATAAGTTCCTCTGTGTGGTCTAAAATCTTGAAACATAATCATGTCTTGTTGCCAGTGTTGGTGCTTGCTGTGTTTAATGTGAGGAAATAGGTTTGGATTTGAACTCTGTACCCTTAATCCTAGCAATGTGCCATGATCCAAATTGAACACAGCCGGCTGGTTTCTCAACCCCAAGTACATCTGAGACTTTGACGACCCTTTACCATACTAGATGTTAATCCAATCAAAATCCACATGAAAAGAACTGTCTAATGAGTTGGAAGCATGGTTATATCCAGTCAGTATTTCAGGCTAATGTGATATATTGTCTATATAATGCACCATGTGGTGTAGCGTCATGTTATGGTGCTATTGGTATCCCATTAGTTTCCTGTAATTACATTGAGTATACATATCCATGAATATACTTTAGAGTTTAGTCACTCATATTTCTCTTCTATGGAGCATGTAAGAATGTGAATTTCAGTGCTGAATCAGTCACAAGTTTTGTGCATCCAGGTCACAGAATCACTATTCTTTACAAAGTGTACTTTACTGACCTCTTCGATTATACCTCCCCTTGACAACACTGGTGTAGCTGCCCTTGTGTGACCAAAAACTGTTATCGGATAATCATGTCTCCATGGACGATAGTGTAATTACATGCCCTGAAGTCCCTGTACTCACATGGTTATCATTTGTATTAATCCTTAATTGTCCTGCTTTTGTGTAGATTGTGGTTTGTCATTCTCCATACATATATTCTGTGCAATATCAGGACACTGGATGGTTTCAAGAAGAACCTTGTGAAGTAAGTACTGTACTTGGTGTGTGTGACTTTGAAAGCCTCACTTTCTGGTGGAAATAAGGAGGAAAACATTTTTGTTAGAATCAATGTATTATCATGTGCATTATTTGGAGTTAATTATCATAACTTGCTGTAAACATGAGGTACCAGCTCATAAGCCTGCATGCCAACTATAATGCAATTCATGATGCAGATTGAGAAAACTTTGGTTAGTCAGAAGTATAATATCTAGGGATAAGAATAGTAAAGGTTAGACTATAAAACTGTGGTTATCCTCAAGTGTGCATTACATGTATGTGGAATGTAGAACATGTCATCCTGTATATGCTATTTAGTGTACCCATGTGGTGATTCTTTATATTGGTGGGAGGAGCATGACCTGCTGAAAGTGCTCTGAAGTGGTTAGATATAGAACCACAATTATTTACAGTATCCTACAATAGATTATAAGTCTCAGTGTGCATGAGAAGCTTACAGTAGTCAGTTTGTCTGTCTGTCTCTATCAGCTATACAGTTGGCATGCAAATGGTTCAACAGGATAGCAAATCATACTTTGATTCCCACTCTCACTGGTATAGTCTCTTGTGGCTTCATACAGCTCTCTAGCTCTGCCATGCTTCTAGAGCCAGCTAGCTGGCTTTCGCTCTCTTGATGTCAACCATAGCTAGCACTTTACAATTCTAAGCTACCTGCTTCATTACTAAACACTGACATCTCTCCAAAGAGTTCCAGAGTCATTCCGCTCACTCCCCTCAACACAATACGTACACATAATGTGTTGCTGCAATCACTAGCAGTTTTTTTTAACACACCCCCACCCCACCCCAACTATTCACACAATGTTGTGTATGCAATTACAGAATGAGATGAAGTCCTCAAAAGAGGAGCATTCATAATCGTCCCTCTAAGAGACCAAACCCTTTGAGGTAACCATCAATCCTTCTCACCTTATACTTGTACTGTGTAATAGTTTCTTTAAGGTCAATTGGATCCTATAAAGGTGTGCATGTATGGGAAAATGTTGTGTGACAGCTGGCAGCAAGCGACCCTTACTTGGTTATCACACGTGATTTCCTTATGATATGTATTTCAATCACCTTCCCCCTCCTTGAGTCTCTTTGTGGTCATATATATATACTACCATGTGGAATTGTACTCTTATCCTGCTTCACCTTTAGTACATTATGTTTTCCATGGCTTAAGGGTGCCAATACATCCCGCCCATGCAGGGTTGCTATGGAAGAATAGCTTTAAAAATATTCGCCTTAGAGACATCTAACTTGGACCAAGTTATTACATACTAAAATAGTACTACACACACCAAAAATGAAGAGTGCCTGATGATTTTCACAGATGTTACAACCGATTTCATTCTCAAGGTAAACTGCGTTGCATCTCAAAGACCGCTTGGATTCTATGGCTAATTTTTGTTATGAAGCTTCCTATACATATTTCTATCAAAATTACGATGAGTTTTTGTTGATTTGTATTTTACTTTTCTATATATCCACACAAGACCATGCATTCTGGAAATTCTAGAATAGATATGAACTAAAACAAATTGTAACTTTTTAGACCTTACCTTGTAGTTATTGTACGCAAAATATTGGCTCATTCCCATGCTTGGTTCCTGAGTTGCCGTGATTTGTCTTTTAATCATGCTAGCATGGATTTTAGATGTGCCAGAGCAGCTGCTACTATTGTGGTTTACTATCTGTTATTTTAGCGCGGTAGTGTTTGTGGTTAATTAGTGCTTATAGTGCTAGTGCTTATTAGTGCTTATTAGTGCTTGCCTTTCCTCCATGGTGTCCTTTATATTCAGCCTCAATACATTTCCTACTAACTCCTTCATATCCACCAACATCCTGTTGTCACATAATTATGTTAATATCCCATGCAGGAGAATTGCTACTGTAGGAAATGTGTCTGTCCTTATAATAACACCAACCACTTCACAGTAAAGCTTTTCCACTGAGTGTGCACAAGTACACCACAACTATACAATCACTTCACCAACCAAAGTGAAAAAACACAATTTATTGAATATCAGTGAGTTGTGTACTGATGTTCAATTTGAAGTACTGTCCTGGCTCTGTTCCTCTGACATAATGTAATTGGTCTATTCGGAACTGGTGAGATTACCTTTCCACAGCTGACCTCAACATATTAATGGGGAGATCCCCTAAATTAGTGTTTGTATTGTGTTGCTGTACGTTACTAACCTTAATTTCCTTTGGATACCACATGCACATCCACTGGTTTGTGTGTGATTATGTTGTGGTGAATTAATGCTTTATTCCTCTGGCCGGTTGCTCTAAAACTAAATAGCTGCATTATATGTGAGAGTATCAGGTAGAAATCCAGCATTAGATTAGTCATTCCTCAAATCAAATTTCAATCTACCCCTGGCACTAATGGGTTGGAGACCATCAATCCTTCTCACCTTTGTCTGTTGGATCCAAGCAACCCTTACTTGGTCGCTTTCCTTCCTCATGTGATTAGCTTTTCATGAATATTGAATTTAACTCTTCCCCCCTCCAATTAGTGGTAAGTGTTAATGTGCCACCTATGTCATAGGTATGTATAATCAGTACTGATTGCCCCTTCGGTGTCCTAGAAGTGAAGTAGGAATAGTATTTTGTTATAGTGGTTCTTGAGTTTGGTGATGGATGGTTACTTGACTCACTTGTTGTTGTTGAAGGGGGAGTGAAGTAGGGATTTAAGTTGGATATAGGTGTGGTTACTGAAATTAGGAGGGCTGAGAGTGATAGGAATAGTAATTATTAATGCAGCTATATTATGGCTATCCCTACTTTACTTTTTATTTAGAAGAAATTTTTTGTGCTCATGATTAATTAGCACTCTCATGTGTACCATAATATACTTACTGTGCATTATTTAGAAGTTGAGTATTGTGATGTTAACAGCCCCAGACAGAAATACATTCCTTTTAGACATACTTCAGTTCCCCCATTGGAGGTATTGGTGTAGAGGTGTACAACCAATGCAACATTCAATCATTCATTAAGTACCCATGTATGTACTCTATGTACAGTGGAACCCCATAAAGGTCACCTCATGCATGTACTCTATGTACAATGGAACCCCATAAAGGTCACCTCATGCATGTACTCTATGTACAATGGAACCCCATAAAGGTCACCTCTGAAATAGAGACACCCTCTCTAATAAGGACACTTTGTTACATCCAAAATGTGCTCTTTTAGTACAAATAAATAAGGCCACCCCTCTATAAAGGCCGTAGAGTTTGGCAAGCAAGGGGTTAAGTACATGTACCACCCATATGCAACCAAGACATCACAACATCTAATGTTGTCCTAAACTTATGCTTCAAGTATTCTGTATTCTGATTTGCTGTCTGATTATGTATTCATAATTGCTGATAAGGAGATAATGCTGAGCATAACCCTTCCTCCTGTCTCTGATTGCTCCTCTCCTTCCCCCTATATATTGTACCATCTCACTTTGACCCTAGCATGGATAATGTTGAGAATTCGTAGACATGGCCCACCTCTGACAGTTGACATCGACTGTTCTGTACTCAATGTTGAGACCCTTTACCCACTTTACCTTACTTGATGTGTATAGAGTGGTAAAATGTTGAAGTGTGTATCCAGAGAGGTTGTCATATTAGTTGATATGATTGTTTATTTTCTGTTTCACTATGGTCCCTTTTATTATGTATGGGTAGACCGTTGGAAAGCTAAAATTTTGGTGGTAAAAAGGTTCTACCAGCAAGTCTATAGAAGATGAATGATTTCAGGTTTTTAAAAATTATTTTATTTTGGTGGTTATCAACCCTTAAAGGTGAAGGTATCATGTCTGAGTCAGAATTGAGGATGAATAGTCCATAGTCACGCACTACTACTGGCACTACTTCCACTGCAGACTTCACTATAGTCTTGTAGTGGTCCCTTGAGGTGGATCATTGCTTCCATCAGTGACAAATGGTAATGGAAGCAATTTCCTCTTAGAATAGATGATACAACTACTGTGACTTCCCATAACTATCACATCTTACATCCTAGCACTCTACACATACATCCCATTCATGTCACTGTGAACAAAAATAACACTCAGTTTTATTCTTCAGCTTCTAAGGTATACTGATGGGTACATTCAAACCTAATCACATGACCAAATCACATGACCACTTCCAATGGGTTGCCAAACTCATTCATTACTCCTTACAAATGCAGAATTCCTTGCAATCCAATGTCCTATGAAAGGAAAAAAATTATGCTATATAAAAAGGCCATGTAGGGTTACTTTTACCTATAGGAGTTTTAGTGAACAGACATCAAAATTATGCTGCCTTCAATAATAATCCCTACATCACTGCCTCCCACCAAGCTGCTTTAATTAATTGTTCATGTCAGTGTAAAAGTGTTCTGCTTAGTTTAGGGAGTGATGTAGGGATTATTATTGAAGGCAGCATAATTTTGATATCTGTTCACCAAAACTGCTATGGCTGACATAGTATCATTTATAATGCTATAGGGTTACGCCATGAATATAATGTAGTGATCACATGGAAACCAGGCAGCTATGGACAATATAATGTAGTGATCATATGGAAACCAGGCAGCTATGGACAATATAATGTAGTGATCATATGGAAACCAGGCAGCTATGGACAATATAATGTAGTGATCATATGGAAACCAGGCAGCTATGGACAATATAATGTAGTGATCATATGGAAACCAGGCAGCTATGGACAATATAATGTAGTGATCATATGGAAACCAGGCAGCTATGGACAATATAATGTAGTGATCATATGGAAACCAGGCAGCTATGGACAATATAATGTAGTGATCATATGGAAACCAGGCAGCTATGGACAATATAATGTAGTGATCATATGGAAACCAGGCAGCTATGGACAATATAATGTAGTGATCATATGGAAACCAGGCAGCTATGGACAATATAATGTAGTGATCATATGGAAACAGGCAGCTATGGACGATAGACTGAAATAGTATCATTTTGGTTATTGTTCTTCAGCATTGAGTCTTTCAGCCTCCAACATTCTCCTGCATGATAAGAATGTGCTTAAAATACAGGGTAAGCAGACATAACAGCTACAACTTACTCAATTCTGAGAAAAGCTTCGTATGGAGGGGCAAGGTTGTACAAAATTTCAAAAGTGAACTCTGTACCCTAGCCCTATAGCAGTATGCCATGATCCAAATTGAACACAGTTAGTTGTATCTATAGTACATCTGAGGCTTTGATGACCCTTTACCATATTAGGTGCTCATTAATTGCAATCCTATTGCATACCCACCTAGCTGGAGTAGTTGAGACAACAATGGAGCATGCATGTATAGTCGTCAGACATCATGTGCACTCTCTGACATCCACATCTTTTGTAGCCATCAATCCATCACATACCCAAATTTTCATACTTCCTCAGCCATAGAGCTGGTCAATCTAATATTGGTCTATCATTCAGTCATTCCCAAATCTGGAAATAAGCAAGGCCATCGACATAATGAGTTAGATGTCCCCACAGGCAGTATTTTCAGACAGGCTGAGCTGGACTATATGGCTAAGCCACTATCTCCTGTAAAAGAATGTGATTAACTAGATCAGAGATTCGTTTATCCTCTGTTATGCATAGCAGATATTGAGTAGCGCTGAGCATTGTGTGGCTGTTGACAGACTAGAAATTCAAAGTGTGACAACCAATTAATGTATCCTCTTTTGTACGAGGTTACTCATTCATTCGTGTTCTCTCTTACAGACCCCTCTCAGATTGAGTCACCTCCACTAATCTCACCCAGCTACTGAAAGAATGAGGTGCTTATCTTGATATACACTACTTGGTGTGTGATAGCATCTGGAAACGACACATAACATTCCAGTAAGCCTTGCCACTACATTCCAACTGTATTCCATATGGATTTGGATGTGGGTAAAAATGTTAAACCACCAAAATTAGTGACTAGTGGTGCTCCACACATGTGACTCTGACCCAAAGGACCAAAATGTCTGAGAACCCATGGAGGTATCCCCTGGACCTATAGTATGTACATTAACCCTGAGAACCCATGGAGGTATCCCCTGGACCTATAGTATGTACATTAACCCTGAGAACCCATGGAGGTATCCCCTGGACCTATAGTATGTACATTAACCCTGAGAACCCATGGAGGTATCCCCTGGACCTATAGTATGTACATTAAACCCTGAGAACCCATGGAGGTATCCCCTGGACCTATAGTATGTACCTGACTTTACTGCAAGACAATAAAGATCACTCAAAGTAAAGCTTTAATGGATACATTGTGCTCAAAGATGACAAGTGTAGAATTGAAGGCAAGGATACCAATGATATCTAATCATATCTTGTAGCACTGTGAGGTGTATGAAGAGAGTGATGGTCCATATTCCTTTTCTTTTTGTGGAATCTCTAACTGATTGACTTGCTAGAATATCTGGACCTGTAGTTAGCTCAGAATCTGCTAGGACATGTTAAGTTCCTCTGTGGGGTCTAACATAATCATGTCTTGTTGCCAGTGTCGGTTCTCGCTGTGAGAAAATGGGTTTGAATTTGAACTCTATACCCTTACCCTTAGCAATATGCCATGATCCAAATTGAACACAACCGGCTGGTTTCTCAACCCTAAATAAATCAGACACTTTGAAGATCCTTTACCATACATGATGCACAATCCTAAAAATAATCGATGCACAGCCCAATTAAAATCCACACGAAAAGAACTGTCTGATGAGTTAAAAGTATGGTTTTATCCCAGGCAGTATTACAGGCTAATGTGATCTAAATAATGTTGTTTTATCCTCTGTTATGCAGCAGATATTGAGTAGCACTAAGCGCCTACATAAGTGGAGCCAAAAGGTTGCTTGGGGGAGGGGCCCGGGGCATAGTCATGGTGTGAAAATTTTTTGGAGGACTCCTTCACTGGCAGGCCTGTCATAAGTGGTAGGACTTGTAAGTGTGACTTGCTTCATGCACCTGTGTAAGTGGAGGCATGGTCACAGGTGTGATTGTTGTTAAAGGAAATAACAGTTAGCATGCACTGAGTTATCTAATGTATGACCTTGAAAGTGAAAGCCAAGTTTGGTGCAATGTGATGTGTCATGTATACATAGACTATTTTCTATTCACAGCACTTTGACGTAGGTAGCCTTAGATGATTGTTCTAACCACGTTGTAAGTTAGTCCACATTAGTTATGATGTCTAATGATGTTCCTCTAAATAATTATACCATAAGGCATTCCATATTAGAGCAGAGAAGCACAAATTGTGAAATAAAAGAGCAAAGTAGGCATGGTCAAGATTTCTGGACACTACAGTGCACCACTTTAGCTGCAGGCCTAGCTTAGTGCCATTGGTTTCATGTAATTACATTGAGCGTAAGTATCCATAAATATATCCTTTAGAGTATAGTCACTCATATTTTTCTATGGAACATGTAAGAATGAGAATTTCAGTGCTATTACCCATCCTTCCTCAAATAGTGAATCAGTCACGGGTTTGCATGGTGTATTCATATTAATTCCTTTTTGCATCCAGGTCACAGAATCACTATTCTTTACAAAGTGTACTTCACTGACCTCTTCGATATACCCCCCCCCCCCTGACAACACTGATTGATGGAATGGTAAGTCCCAGGGCTCACAATAACATCACAGGACACTAACTGCCCTTGTGTGACCAAAAAATGCTATTGGATAATCATGTCTCCATGGACAACGATAGTGTTATTACATGCCCTGAAGTCCCTGTACTCACATGGTTATCATTTGTATTAATCCTTAATTGTCCTGCTTTTGTGTAGATTGTGGTTTGTCATTCTCCATACATATATTCTGTACAATATCAGGACACTGGATGGTTTCAAGAAGAACCTTGTGAAGTAAGTACTGTACTTGGTGTGTGTGACTTTGAAAGTCTCACTTTCTGGTGGAAATAAGGAGGAAAACATTTTTGTTAGAATCAGTGTTATTATCATGTGCATTATTTGGAGTTATCCTTCTTTCCTATAACTTACATGAGGTACCAGTTCATAAGTCTGCATGCCCACTATAATACAAGCAGATTGAGAAAACTTTGGTTAGTCAGAAGTATAATATCTAGGGATAAGAATAAAGGTTAGACTATAAAACTGTGGTCATGAAGTCAAGTAATGAAGTGTGACTAGAATTGTGTGGTATTCCTCCATCCTGTCCCTCAAATGTGCATTACATGTATGGAATGTAGATCATGTCATCCTGTATGTGCTATTTAGTGTACCCATGTAGTGATACTTGATATTGGTGGGAGGAGCATGACTAGCTGGAAGTGCTCTGTGCATGATAAGTTGTAATGTAAGTGGTTAGAACCACAATTATTTACAGTATAGCCTGTACAGATCAACTGATCCATATTGGAACTGTATTCTAGTGATTGTAATCCGTTGTCCCACGCCATGCAAGAGTGTAAATACTTTAAAGCACCACTTTACATGACTCTTGTCTCTGACAGCAATATCTAACACTGGAGCCTATCAGCTACTTCAATTGCTCACTTGCTCACTGTCAAATGCTGCACATTGCTATAGTAGTAGTTGTAGAGGCTCTAGGCTTATCTAAGTCCTTAGGTACATATAAACTCAACAGCAAAAGAATTGAAGCACTCAAGAATACTTGCTTGCTCGCTCGCTGTCAAATGTTGCACATTGCCCTAGTTGTATCCATGAGTAGTATAGTCACTCTTACTTCTCCTCAATGGAGCATGTAAGAATGGGAGGCATGCTATTACAGAAAAAGTGTATTGAATTACCCTCTTTTCTCAAATAGTGAATCAATCACAGGTTTGCATGGTGTGTTCTATTAATTCCTTCAATATACTTTTTTCGTCCAGGTCACAGAATCACTATTCTTTGCAAAGTGTACTTCACTGACCTCTTTGATTATACCTCCCCTTGACAACACTGGTGGATGGAATGGTAAGTCCCATGGCTCACAATAACATCACAGGACAATTTTTCGGTCTATTTCTTCACTTGTCCTGTCACTTTCTGCTTGTGTCTGACTCTCTCCTTTAACTTAAGAGAAGGGCTACTGCACTCACAATCCTGTATGTAAAGCTTGATCCACTATATTAGCTAATCATACTTTAGGTCATGACTAAAACAACTGTGGTTATACTCCTGGCCACTTGAAGTCAGAGTTATATAAATGTGGAATGCAAGGGAGAGTGTAGATCTGTCATCCTGTGCCATTGGAATTTTTTGTGTGTCCCCTTCCCAGACACCAATATTGTCCCTGTTAGCCCCCTAAAGTAACAAATTCCAAGTAAAGGGGCATCAAACTTTAGACATTACTCTGACTCAACTAATGGATAATTGCTCATTTTAAATGTGAACTTTAACCCCAACTCTAGCAATATGCCATGATCACAGCTGTATCCATCATTTTCTCAACCATGGTACTATCTAGCTCTAGCAGTATATCTGAGACTTTGATGACCTTTTACCATACTAGGTGCACATTAATTCCAATCCTACATGGAATGATTAGGTGGTGAAGTATACCCTACCCATTAGATTTGATAGTTGTATGGCTGAAAGGTGGGTGTGTGGTGATGGGTACAAAATATGGAATATGGTAATCGTCTGTGAGAGTGTGATCTAGCTGATGACATAGCTAGCATGTTGGTGTCTCGACCATCCCAACTAGGTTGGTCTATCATTCAGTCATTTCCAAACAGCTCTCTAATGAGTTAGAACCAATGCTAAATGATTAGTCATTCAGCATTCTTTATGTTCTCTCTTACACATTCCTTTCTGGGTGGGTGGGTTCTCAGGCATTTTAGTCCTTTGGATCATGTCAGGAGTCATGATTGGACTGGAGCTGAACTATTTTGGTGGTTTGTGGATGCATAGACTTCTGTTCCATAATTATGGCTTCTGCATTATACCCACATCCACAAATTCCAATTGAATGTACAGATTAGATTGTATAAGGCTTTATTAAGTGCAGTGGTTAGTGGTCACTGGAGCTGAACTAATTACTATGCATGACTAACTTCAAAACATGATATGCTTGCAGAGGTGGCTCCAGCTGATTATAGGTGGTCAGGTCAAGGGACATACTCATAATAGCATAACAGAAGACATTATCCCATTCTCAAATTGATTAGCAGGAATTTTTAAGGTGGCGGGTAGGTATTTGCTCATGAATAATTCATGAGTTAATGAGGCGAGTAGTTGCACCGACTATGAGATGCTACAGTTGAAAACTACAGTTTAATACTGACTAACACTTCCTACTCTACAACTGAGGGCAGACCAGACACTCGAGATCACTACCGTTGCAGAGAAACTCAACCACTAAGCAGCCATACCTCGATCAATTTTTGACGTCAATTTTCTCAAACTGCAGCCATGTGCTGACCGTATTTTGTACTTTTTCTTATTATATGAACCAGTGGGCAGGGCCAGACGGAGAGATTTTGAAAAGAAGCCACTGTACGCGAGAGCTATGGCCCATCGATCGTTCGATTGACGGCTAAAAGTGATCAAAATTCAGGAGTGTTGGCTTTTCTGGCTAAAATCTCTCCGTGCCGCCCTGCATCTTGGTTTATACAACTGGAATAAGCACAAAAGACAGTCATCACAAGCCTGTAGTTCGAGAAAATTGACGTCAAAAAATCGATCGAGGTATGGCTGCTTAGCGGTTGAGTTTCTCTGCAACGGTAGTGTTCTCGAGTGTCTGGTTTGCCCTCAGATGTAGAGTAGGAAGTGCTAGTCAGTATGAAACTGTAGTTTTCAACTATACCATCTCATAGTCGGTGCAACTACTCGCCTCATTAACTCATGAATTATTCATGAGCAAACGCATACCCGCCGCCTTAACATGTCACCATTGTTCCAAAAGTGAGCACTCACTGAACTACATGCATAACTAAATGGTCATATTAAAGCACTTAGACCAACCCAACCACCAGCTTGTGAATGTAATCCATTGTTCCACACCATGCACACTATATGGTATGTACATCATGGGAAAATCATCATGTCATGTAGCATCATGTTATGGTGCTAGATATATCAGTGGTATTCCTTTGGTTTCATGCCTTTGATTCCAATTCACTCATAATGTGTCCATTAAGTACTTTTAGAGTATAGTCAATACCATTCTCCTCTATGAGGTATAGGGTACCATGAGAGGATTTCAGTGGAATATGCTATTTTAGAGAAGTGTGTTGAATGAATTAAATGCCTCAAATAATCACTATTTATGGGTTTGCATGGTGTGTTCTACTTCCTTCAATACTTTTTACATCCAGGTTACACAGTCACTACTCTTCATGAAGTATACTTCACTGACCTCTTTACCCCTCCCCCCAGCACTGGTGGATGGAAGGGTAAGTCCCTGTACTCATTATGAACCATTGTGAGTAGATCCCCTCCATAGATACTCTGTAGAATACATCAGGATGCTGGATAGTTTCAAGAGGTACCTCATGAAGTTTAGTGTGTGATTTTGAAAGTCCCACATTCTTGTTGAAAGGAGGCTAGGGAGTCGAATGAGAAGGCACTATTATATATTATATTGTCCTGTTCAATACAGTGACGTGATTGGCTTACTGAGCATGTGTGCTCACCCCACAATGCTTTGCATTTCCCTAGTTAATTCTCAATGCATTATTAAAGGTTACTATGGCTACATGAACTGGCCACTTAAAGTTAAGTAATGAAGTGTGACTAGAGTTATGTGGTATTCGTCCATCCTGTCCAGTAATGAAGTGTGCAATACATGTGTCAGAGCTCAGTTATGTGGGAGTGTTTGGAAAATGTAGTCCCTGGTCTTGTCATTCCGTGTCCCACTTTGACTTGACAGTATACTTACTGCAAGTTTCAATTAGGTGGCTATACAGTAGCATGTAGGGAGAGTGTCATACCTTATAGAAATGCAGAGTGAGTGATTTAATATTTCCATTTAGATACCCTGATGACAGAGTAGGTTGGGGGATCTCTCCATGAGGTGCTGGTTACAGGGTGTCTCTGAAAACTTCATCCACAACAAGGGACTCACCCTCATTAGTAGAGCCCATCAACAGGTTTGTTATTCCATATGATTATAAATAAATGTATACCTCTTTGTCTAAAATGTTATAGGGTTACAACTGGTGCCACGAGTGTAATGTAGTGACCAGGCAGCTATGGACAATGGACTGAAGTACACAATAGTATCATTTTATGTATTGTTTACTATTTTCTGTATACATGTGCACTTAGTTTCGCTTTTAATTTATGGAAATAATTTATGCATGGGCAGGCACTGTATAAAATGGCAAGGTAGGGTTATCCTAGTTAGCTAATCAAGTATCAAAGAATCTCGTCCCTGTCCCTTGGACTGGAACTTGCATGTGCTATCATAAGATGGAAAGTTGTTGCTAGATATACCCCGGTAGTGGTAGAAGCTGCTTGTTGGACACACCTCCTATGATACATTAGGGGGCCTTGCTGACGACACAATTCAAACTGTTCGCTCCATTGGCAAGGCCATCGCAGACAGAATGGGTACTACAGATAATTCCTCCAACTCTTCCAAGCACCTCTTTGGTGGACTAGCCATCGCCCTGTGGCGTGGCAACGCCTGTTTATGACTACATCGCCTCCCAACTCTCCCCCCCCCCCCCCCCCCCCCCCCCGGAGTGCCATGACTTGCCATTATTAACAAGTTAGTCTTTTAAAAAGACTAGGAATGCCTCAGCACTTAAGTGCAACCTCTATTTATTTTTAATCTTAAATGCTTTATAGTGAATACGTGACAGTGGTATATAAGAGACGATAAAGATACACTGAGGATCACCGGCTTGAAACCAGAGTCCTACAAGGATGATTGGCTGAACACTCATGGGCATAATTAATGAAAACTGTGGGGGGTTGTGGGGTCAAATATTTCTACAAAATGTTGCCAAAATATTTCTCTCAGCTTCTTTTCTGTGGAGAGTTCCAAATAAAGCACACTGAGCAACATGGCTTATAATTATTGTAGTAAGATTAGTATTTACACACTATTCTTGCTGTTCAACTGTCGTTTAATGGTTATTCTCAGCATAGCTTGATTGAAGTATGTGTACTGGATTCTCTCATTGTTTGGAAGCCTCAAAGTCTTAGTTCTGAGATTCTCCTTCACCATGGCTCTCTCTTTGACACTTCAAACGAAGCACTAGTTCGTGTACCTTGCAATCTCTGTTGTTTTTGTTCACTGCTGTCTTTTAGTCAGTTCTCTGCATGTGATAATGGGCTTGATTTGTTGGCAAAGACGGCCAAGAATCATCAGTACTAGAGTTATCGCATAGTAACTGCGAGCCTGAGCTGAGCCTGTCTGTTTGTCCTTAGTACTTTGTCTAGCTAGCTAGCCAGAGCTAAATTAATGCACGTGCTCGATACGCATCATCGTGCATCATTGCGCGACCACCATCGCCGATCATATGCATAGTCTAGTCGCTTCCAATTCCAGCACTGCGCCTCGGCACTTCGGTACCGAGGCAAAAATTTATGATACATCATTATGCGCATGCGTAGTTTAGAATATAGGGAGTGGCATTATACAGCAGATAAACAAATGCAGCGGTGAACCATTGAAATAAACGAATGATCATACTAAAGCTTCGGTTCGGGCTTAGTGTGAATCATGGGGAACAAGTCCAACAAGGAGAAACGACCCGATCTTGATCCCTCTATGCCCTCAGGGGGTGTTCCTTCTTCTTCAAGTACGAGACTAAATGATCATAACGCTGGGCTTTGCAATTCTTCTTCAAAGTCTGATAATGAGTCCAGTAATTCTTCTCCACAAAAAACTGACTCTTCTTCTAGCCCTCCCCCTCCAAACGCTGTGCTGAATGTTCCTGCCCCAAGGACTCTGTCAAGTGAGCCTCCCCCTCCAAGCGCTGTGGCGAGCGTTCCTGCCCCAAGGACTCTGTCAAGTGAGCCTCCCCCTCCAAGCGCTGTGGCGAGCGTTCCTGCCCCAAGGACTCTGTCAAGTGAGCCTCCCCCTCCAAGCGCTGTGGCGAGCGTTCCTGCCCCAAGGACTCTGTCAAGTGAGCCTCCCCCTCCAAGCGCTGTGGCGAGCGTTCCTGCCCCAAGGACTCTGTCAAGTGAGCCTCCCCCTCCAAGCGCTGTGGCGAGCGTTCCTGCCCCAAGGACTCTGTCAAGTGAGCCTCCCCCTCCAAGCGCTGTGGCGAGCGTTCCTGCCCCAAGGACTCTGTCAAGTGAGTCTCCCCCTCCAAGCGCTGTGGCGAGCGTTCCTGCCCCAAGGACTCTGTCAAGTGAGCCTCCCCCTCCAAGCGCTGTGGCGAGCGTTCCTGCCCCAACGACTCTGCCAAGTGAGCCTGCCCCTCCAAACGCTGTGCCGATTGTTCCTGCACCAAGGACTCTGCCACCCCCTCCAAACATTAAGCCTAGTAACCGTCATTCTCCAAAGTCCGAGGTCAGAAATGCAGGGCCTCCTTCACCATGGACTGGACGAAAAGTCTCTCGACAAGAGAGACGAAGAATTGAAAGAATTAAGCGCAAGTCCAAAGGTAGCTACATAACGTTCATGCCTTACCCCATTGGTCTTACTGACCTTTTATCAAGTTTAGGGAAAAAAAGGGGTGATGAGTTTGGTTGTCATCTTTTAGTTCCCAAGCAGAGAAATGTGTTTTACCTGTCCCATTTTCTCAAACACGATTAAAACTAAATTTTAATCTGTAGTGTATATGGATTTTTGGGATCGATGATGGGAAGTAGTCCAATCACAATATCCTTACATCATGTGGTAACATGGATGGTCCCTTATGCATCCCTTTTTGTATGCCTGCACAAGCATAAGGCTAGCTATGGCTAAAAATTATATGGATTTCTTATTAATGGTGAACCCACTAAGTTCTGCCCTAGAATTATCATCATAAAACAACAACAACAATAACAACAAAAAATAAGCAACAATAAAACCCACCAAAAAACCACAACATGATAACCTTGAAGAACAGTGGGCAAAATAAACACTCTCATAATACTTCTACGATCGAGTGGATTGACTTGAGATAACAGCTGTTCATAAATAATATCATAAAAGTGAAAATAGTGCATGTAGTAGTAGATTTGTTTCATAGGTCCCTGTAGCTCAAATATTTGCGTTAAAGAATAAATTTGAAATAAATGTCTGAACAGTTAAGTAGAATGGTATCTCCAACCCTTGAATCTTCTGTGTCCATTCAATATCATACCCACTCTTCTTAAAATAGAGGATATTTTCATTGACAAATTTAATTGTCCTGCTTTTCTTGCTACCAGTTCTTTCTCACGTATGAACATTTAACTGACTGCTACCACCCAGATTTCAATATAATCTAAGACAGATTTGTTGCACTCTTTCTCTCTACTTGTGGAGCTAAGTTATTGCACTGATACTAAGACTATAGTTGATTCAAATGGAGTGATCTGACTGGTCAGTCGCAGGGCTCTTATTTCACTTAGTGCCCATCGTCCTTGGCAGTGGGCACTATGTAGCTGAGTCTCAGGCCCTTAGTAGTGACCTCGCTGTGCTCAGTCACTACAGCCCAGGGCCTTCAGGTCTCTTGAATGCAGTATATCCATTGATCTCGGTGTCTAACTATTATTTAGCCAGTGAAGACACTACCTCTATGATATTGTGTGAATAATGGGGAGGGGAATTTATGCCAAATCCCCCCCCCCCCCCCCCCCCCACCAAAAAAAAAAAAAATCATAACAAAGAGAAAGTGTTGTCCAAATGTACATTATGAAAGTACAGAACCATGTACCTAGGCCCATTATTGCACCTACGGTAACAGACCATTATAGCATCCTTATAATAAGAGTATTGGGGAACATTAAAATTTTCATATGAAGTACTACTCCAATGGAGCATCCGTGCCATCCCTACTTAGAGAGTATTCATGTGTCCTGTAATACTAGACCAGATACAAAAGTAGTTTTTTCTGCCTCAGTTACTCCCCACTTAATCTCATACCATGCAGAATAACTTTCCCTCTGTAGCATGATCTGGTGTTACAGGGTTCTGTTCAAGTGTCCTGAGTTAGAGAGTTATGACTTTCAGTGTTGAGTGTCAGTACCACTATGTGCAGACCAGTGTGGTGATACTGTACTTTTAATGTTTTACTTACTTATTTCTAGCTCCTCCCCTCAGTGTGGACAATATCATGGCAGTCCTACAAACCCTTCCATGGAGGGAGGTTGGTGACGTGCTGGATGTCCCTGACTCCAAGCTTGATGCAATAGATGCTGACCACACAACAGACGAGGAAAAAAAAGGAGCAGTGATAAGATATTGGCTGTTGAGGGATCCGTACGCCTCCTGGAGGATGCTTATATTGAATCTTGACTGGGAAGATAAGTTGGACATGGCAGACCGGATACGGAACTATGCAGAGAAGCAAACAGGTCAGTAACCACATCAAATAGTTGGTCCCCCCAATTAATGTACTGCATATAGCTTGAATGAAAGCATAGTGGGTGAGAAAGAATGACTTTACTATGATCACCCTCTCTTTGTTTGTGTGAGTGAGTAACTGTTGAAGTCACATAGTTGTACTGTCTACTTTGGACTGTAGGAACATAATATTATGTTATAGGCATGGGTATGGTGAAAGTCTGTCCAGTTGTGTCCCCGGAGTCCCAGGGATGGGATTATAGTAGGTCACTTGAGTGTACAATTTAAAATTAGGACTGACTCTCCAAGGTTGTCCCTTAGTGTCAGTCTATGGACATTAGTGAATTAGCATAGCAACCTCAACCTGTAGTTCCAATAGTAACTACTAGCCCTGATGAAACAAATTTTTTCCCAAATATAAACATACTTATTCGAGTGCACTGGGTTTAATGTGGTATGAGCAAGACTCTACGTACATCCAGATGTCAAGACATTTCAGTTAGAGTATAATAATGATATATGTGTAGTACGTTGCAAAAAGGATTTTTTCTATCTACCACAAGCTACCATAAAAACTGTAGAATTATATTTTAATCACATCCCCTAGCCCTCGCTATATACACCAGTACAGTACAGTTGATTCTTTTTTTATCCGGAGAGAAATCTAGCTAGCTGCTACCAGTAGCCACTGTATCTCTGCCATCACAATCAATGGCTGAAACTTACACAAAAGGATCGATGAATGAAGCCAAACCATGACTAGAAGAGCTGCATCGCATGAGTGGACTGTCTAACTTTCAAGATCCTTTTATGTAGCAGTGATCAAAGATGACAGTAGTTGGACATGTATTTTTGACTGCTCTCCAATTAGAATTATGTCTCTAGAAATGGCCCACTGTTATGTTATTTTAAAGGACCTGTTAATCTGAAGAGCCTATAAATATTATCAAGAACATTAATTTGTTATAGCATTACATTACACAAAAAAATTACAAAAAATAATAATAAAGAAAAAGCATTTGCCTTTACATTTTATGAAACTATAGCATACTAGTTGTATAGTCTGAACTATGGTTTTGATCCTTGGGCCTGTAGCTGTTCACTCCAGCTGCAAACCCACAAATATTATACATTAGGATGTCAGTCTTCAGTTGTATTGCAAACTATAGAAGAGCGGACAGTATCCAAGAAGATGCTGACTCCAAAGAACATTCTCGAGAAGAAAAAGTTTAACTTCTTCCTTGAGGCAGACACCATGACCCCACTTTACCTCTATGCAAAAACTGTAGAGTGATCAGATGCTTGGACATGTTTCATAGTTCTTTGATGTTGACTAGAAACTGGTATTCATAGCTAATGGCTGCTGGCTTCTAAAACAGCAACAGGGCCAAGGATTAGAAGTATAGTCCAGACTATTATAGAGGTAGGCAGCTTTATAAAAATAATGGCTAACTACTAAAAAAATATTAATGAGCAAACATGACTTATTTATGGGTGACCAAATAGGCCTAACATTCATCCTCTTATTTATATGCACATCATCACAGAATGTAGTACTTCTCCTATGACTCAACTGCAATGTACGTGTTGTAGATCCAAAGAATAATCACATGTGATTTTATATACTTGAAGGCCAGAAAATTTGCTGAGAATTTAATTTAACTCTCCAGTTAATAACTGTATTTATTATTATAAAGGTTATGAAAGTTGTAGTTGATGCTAGCAGTATCAGCAGTGGTCAGAATTATTGTGATACTGAACGTCTTTCTTCCAAAATTTCATTTTCATTCTTTGAAACTGTGAAAGCATTTCTTTAGATGATTGTTCTCTCTGAATGCTATGGTACATACTTGAAAAATGAATATGATTGAAATTTACTTCATGGAAGTGCATGTACAATAATTATATTTCCTGCCAGCTTCAGCCCTGCTTGCATATTTTTATTACAGACTTTTAACGGGGAAAGAGATTCTAATCCCAACTATCTACTTTGTTATGATATTATTTGGATTTGGTGTAATCTTGTCCCCCAGACCCCAGCCTCACCTGTCACAGTTTGTTGACTGCTCTGGACACTGTGAAGAATGCAAAGGACAATGATGAGATTGAGAACAGTTATGATGGTATTTTGGAGAATGTACTTACTATACCAAATCCCAAGTGTAAGGAGATGAGGTCATATTATGCAGATGAGGAAGATTATAGAAAGAAACTTGTGGAATACTACATAACAATGTCTCCATGGGCTAGTTGGAATCATGTCGCAGGGAGACTTCTCGTCTATGAACATCATGGAACTCTTGAAAAAGTCAAGGGGAATGTTAAAGTTGATAAAGGTGGGTGTGTGGTAGATGAGGAGGAGAGATATGGGATATGCTAATCCTCAGAGTGAGTGTAAACTCTCTCTATTTAGTGATCAAACAACATGCTCCATAGAGAAAATACAAAATTGGATTCAGTATGTAATTGCTGCTCTAAATGTTTCTCCCTGTTATATCACACATGTCCAAGATTACCTATGAATGTCTTGTGTGACAATAGAATCTCTCATGCTTAGTAATATGCCAGTCCATCCCTACTTGTACTCCTTAGTCAAGGACCAACCCAGCTAGTCTGTCTTGCAAGTTACTGATCACATTTTGTAAAGGGTCGGGCTCACGAGACTAGTCCATTCCAATGTGTCACATATTACACTCTCAATTCTAAGCCAAAAACAAATGTCCTGGTTGATCCCAAATTACATCAGAGAGTTGGTAGTGGTAATAAATAATTCAATGTGACATATGGAAGACAATGTTCAATGGTGGAATGGGGTGGTTATGAATCAATAATTTTGGTAAGGGGTCATCACTCACATAAAATGGTGTCTACTCGCAACAGTGTGTAATCCAACCTCTTGATTGCTTGATGGCAAAGAATTGTTGATTTCCGCTCTGGTAAGACCAAAGTAAATGTAGCCATATATATGATGTGGAGAAGCAGTTAATGTTGTACTTGGTATGTAATTAACATTATTACATATGATCTTGTACATATGACTGGTCTGCTGTAACAGTTGAACCTCTCTTAATTGTTGGGCTTGTTGAGGTCAAGGTCTCAATAATGATGATCTAGCTATTAAAACTCTCCCTCCCCTGTTTGTAGTTTGATAGTTAGCTAGTGGAGGAGTCACTTTTCCCAAGTAAGTATTCGGAGTTTTCCTGATACCGAAATTATGTGTAGCTTGTAAGAAAGTCTCAGCCTTGGAGGTGTTGTATTTTATAAACTCAAGTGCTGTGAATATATTGACCTCTGACCCTATATCTTCCATTATGGACTAAGCTGACCCCATATACCAGGTTGGTCTATTAATTAATTAGAGTCATTTCCAAATCAGAAAGGCCAATCAAAATCATGCAGAGTGATTAAGATTATCCTCTGTTAAGCATAGAGTACCACTGAGCAATTATTCTATTGTATAGCTATTGGACAAATTAGAAATCCAAAGCTTGACACTGAGTTTAACCAAATTGAATATATCTAACACCAATAGGATTTTTGCCTCGGCACCAAAGTGCCGAGGTACTGTGCTGGAAGCGACTATGATCGGCGATGGTGGTACGTTTCACGCGCACGTGCAATGATGCACGATGATGCGTATTTAGCACGTGCATTAATTTAGCTCTGCGCTTAATAGCTAGCTAGACATACAGTACTAAGGACAAACAGACAGGCTCAGGCTCGCAGTCAACTTAGTGCTGATGCTTCTTGGCCGTCTTTTACCAACAAATCAAGCCCATTATCACATGCAGAGAACTGACTAAAAGACAGCAGTGAACAAAAACAACAGAGATTGCAGTGTACACGAACTAGTGATCGTTTAAAGTGTCAAAGAGAGAGCCATGGTGAAGGAGAATCTCAGAACTAAGACTTTGAGGCTTCCAAACAATGAGAGAATCCAGTACACATACTTCAATCAAGCTATGCTTGAGAATAACCATTAAACAGCAGTTCCAAATCGTTGAACAGCAAAAATACTAGCTGTGTAAATACTAATCTTACTATAATATAAGCCATGTTGCTCAGTGTGCACTCTCCACAGAAAAGAAGCTATTTTGGCAACATTTTGTAGAAACATTTGACCCCACAAACCCCTGCACTTTTCATATGCCCATGCAGCAAGTGTTCAGCAATTCCAAACGTAATCATCCTTGTAGGACTCTGGGTTCAAGCCGGTGATCCTTCAGTGTATCTTTATTGTCTCTTATATACCACTGTCACGTCATATTCACTGTAAAGCATTTAAAATAAATAAACATAGAAAGGTTGCACTTAAGTGCCGAGGCATTCCTAGTCTTTTTAAAAGACTATAATTTTATTCAATGTTGTTATTGTTCATGTTCTCTCTTACAGACCCCTCCCTTAACCTCACTAATCTCACTAAGCTGTTGGAAGATGTGGAGGATTGGAGTAATGTGGGTCTATATCTTGACATCCCTTACTCAGTGCATGAGAGTATCAGCAATCAACACTCCAGTATGTCCCAACGTAAGGAAGCTTGCTGGGAATGGTATCTGAATAACCACCCATCCCCATCGTGGCATGACATAGCATCTGTTCTATATGTGGCTAAGGAGCATGAAGTGCTGGAAGTGTTGAAGAGTCAGTACCTCAAAGGTGGGTTGCATATTGTAAGTGGTATGACATGATCAGTGGTACTATAAGTGTATATACTATAGAGCCATGCATGTGATTAACCTCAGTGCATGTGCAAGTGTGTATCTGTGTATCTGTTACATCCACCACACTGCCAGTAGTGATTAGAGCGCTTCAATTTCAGCCTTAACGATGTCCAGACGATACTCTCCAGTGTTTAAATTGAGCTGATTTCGGAAAAGGCTTTATTCCGGCAAGAAGGGCAGCTCCTTACTATATGTAATATCTTATCTAACTCTAACACACCTGCACGAGAATGATGCTATACTGAAGGTAAGTGCATTACATCACCGAGAGCATTATAGCATCATTTGAGTGCACCATGCATTGAAACACATGGAGCTAGATCAGAGTGATCTAAGCAATTTAGTGCTGACCACATGACTTGGATCTAATCAGATTCCAGTTGGAGCATTCTTATGACTCACCATAATCTTTCTTTTATTGTATCTAGCAAGTTCTGAACTTCTGACACATGTTTGGTTTTTAAAGAATGCATGCAATTATCGATGAAGTTTAAAAAATAAATTAGGCAAATTCCTGAGGTTTTCCTTCTTGAAACCCAATGTAAATATTGAAATGCTAAAGTCTATAAAAGAAGATATTTAGCTCCTCACTTAGGCCAGACCAATTTGAATGTTGCTTCCAGAAAGTGACCTTGGTGGCAGGAATAAATTTATAAGAACCAAAAATAATTGTTATACATAAAGTGACTCGTGGAAGGAACAATTTTTAGTTCCAATGAATAATTATATTATACAGAGAAAGCATTGATTTCCTGTCAAGAAAAAACAAAATACTAGTCCAGAGTTTTTCAAATATTACTGACAGCTCATAATGTGGTCCATCTGTGCGGCACAGGAAACATATTGGTCTTACCAAGGTTTCATTTAGAAATTTGTCCGGGGGGGGGGGGGGGGGGGGGGGGCAGATACAAGTATATGGAAGGGGGAAAAATTATGAGGCCATGTAGGGTAAACACGTAGGGTTAACAAACATCAAAATTATGCTGCCTTCAATAATATTCCCTACATCACTGCCTAAACCAAGCAGAACACTTTTACACTGACATGAACAATTAAAGCAGCTTGGTGGGAGGCAGTGATGTAGGGATTATTATTGAAAACAGCATAATTTTTATTACAGAAACTGCCATAGGTTAAAGTACTAGCATAATTTTTTTTTCCTTTCACTTGTTTGTTTACTTTTTATATGACCTTTGGATATTAATGTTTTACTCACTGGGCGCGCACGTGCATACGTACGAGGGGGGATTTTTGATTTTTTCTTGGGTGGGGTCCCCCCTTCCTAATCCACAGGGAGGGCTAGAGTACAAGAAGGAAATGTACATACAGCCTGATACAGGTAGGTAATTACTCTCAGTTGACACAGTAGGTGTTGCAGAAATTCCCTTCTGCCTCATGGCTCATCCATGCAGAACAGGTTGTGTATGAAAGCTCAGTACATGATTATTATCTGTTGTAAATTTTCAAGGGGGGAGGGCAAAAAATTACCACTTCATCTTCCACTAGTGTTTGACCACCACAATGGAAAGTTTGCTGTACGAGTACTGTAATACTGAGGTTCAGCAGGATCTTGGCAAGTAAGAGAACGAGCTATAATGGTGGAGTGATTGGTGGAAATAATATACTTCCACTTCCTCAAGATCACACAGCATATTTTTCTCTTCTGGTTTAAGCTTCAGAGTACACACACCTATATGAACAAGAAAATTATATGGAAAGTACAAAGACATGGTTTGAAACGTTCTACTGTAGTATTTCTGCTACTAGTCAACTATAAACTCAAATAGAGTGAAAACTTTTATCCAACTATAGATTCAACGACTGACAGAAAAAAGATAACTTTGTGATTAAAAAACATTAAGTGCACATACAGGAAATACAATATTATACCACAAACAAGATAACATGACCACACGAATACAATTACATAAATCAATCAAGACCAGTTAACTATAGCTGATAACCTGCATAGTTGGAGTACTCAATGGCACCATATGATTCTGACATCCATCCATCACTTATTTCAACCTCAGCTTCACCAGATATCAATGCTCTTTCTAAAACAGATCCAAACATTTCAACTATTACAGTAGAGGGAAGCAAAAGTGTGTTACCCCTTCTTGCCTCAGCAACTATTAGCGGCCATTTTCCAAATTTCACACATGGACTCCTTTTGATTACGTGACTAAACTGATGATGTCATTTTTAAATTTATAAATGAAATTAGCTATAATTATACCCAGTGGACTCATGAAGCAATATTTCAAGTTGGTCTGGCCTTACTGTAAGCTGAGGCTGGAAGGTGATAGTCCTAATCTTCCATTAGGCTCCTGCAGAATTGTTATATTAACTAGTTATGTGCTCGTAGCACAGAAGGGCAAGCGAAGCAACATAGCTTGCTATTAAAACTTTAAATGTTGCATTATGATATTTTGGAGTTGCATGCATGCCCTCTTCTCGTAGAGTCTATAAGCCCTTGATTCTACTAACCTAGCTTCTCTTTGTTAAGCACACTCTGAATCTTTTTTGTCCAGCCTTATTTCCCTTCTCCTTCATTTCTTCTGTACTTGGCATCCTCAGACTCTGCTTGTCATTTTCTTCTTTCTCTATCCCTTTCTCAGAGCTTCTTCTGGCTCTATCCTTCGCATTCCTTCGATCTAACCTTGCTCTTTTTTGCTGCTCATTTTTGCAGTGTTCATTCAACATGCATCGTTGGCTAAAAGTTTTGCAATCGTTTCTATAGCTATTTTGCGCATGTGCAGTATTTTACACTCAGGGGTTGACGTACGTACACTCACAAATATATATCGCCACTATTCACATTGCACACCATAGAAAGGGGCTCGCTTTGCTCACCATTGAAAAATTTTACGCACATGCGCATTGGAGATGAATTTTCCCCCACCCAGTTTCTGCAGAATTAGAAGCGATGGACTATTTAGAGAGAGAGAGAGACTTGTGTACGTGGCTATCACGAGTAGAGAGCTATTTGGGCTGCTGAGGAGCTGGAGTGTAGGTGAGAACCAACACTTTTGATCCATACACTGTCGCTGTTCTGATATGGTGGTTGGACGTCTACCACAAAAGGAATCACGAGCCTATTGACTTTTAAAAGGAGAGGAGGGCAGATAAAGAGCCTTATAAATGGACTTGAGATCCCTTGCACTATAATATGCAGGGGAAACCCAAAGGAGTGCAGAAACTACTAACACTTAAAAATTGAGGCAATCATAATCGTGAATCATAGCTACAATTATTATGAGTGTCAATCAATTGCTGTTATGGAGCTTGAGGAATGCCAGCCTTGATGGAACCATTTGTAATAAGTACGGGGGAAAACATTTCCATGAAATGAAAAAAATGTAGGGATGACCATTGCTCGAAAAAGTAAGGAAACAAGAGTAGGGATGAAAGATGGAAATGGGATCAATCTTTGTTCTGTATATCAAGCCAACAATCCCTACATATGTACGTTGGGTAGCTTCAGATTATAGTGCGGTAATGTGTGGATTGTTGGCTGGATATAAAGAACAAAAATTGATCCCATTTCCATCCTTCATCCCTACCCTTGTTTCCTTACTTTTTCAAGCAATGTGTCATCCCTACATTTTTTTTCATTTCACAGAAATGTTTTTCCATTACATGTTCCTGGTCTTTTTCTCTCTTTATGGTTTTATGTATGTACAGATGCAAGAGTTCATTTTCTATGTGTATGCAGGGACAGAAGTTTCTTGAGATGTATAGTTCTCTAATAGCATAGCAGCCTAATGATTATTTATCAGCGAGTCAAGACTTATAAAGTGTAGAGCTATACTTGGAGGTCAAGGATGCAGATGAATCTGAAATAGAGTTTACTGGTAGATGGATCCCTGAGTTGTTTATGATCTAGCACGCACATATCTACAGCTAGAGCTTAGCTAGTTGAGTAATATCAGAGAGTACAATAGTACTCTCTAAGTAGGGATGGCACGGATTGCCCCATTGGACTAATGCTTAGTATTTTCTTTCATAACTCCAGGATACTTCCCTCCTACAGTCAGCAACTCCTAACTTCAAGATTTCAATGTGCTAGGACTGAAGTTCACATGCTGATCCAACATCTTCAACTCCTTGAAGCTTCTTATCACTTTCCATTCTGCTTCAAAATTCCTTGGCTGGTTTATTGACAGCAATGTCCATTGGTTGAACTGTTGGTTGGAAGTAGATGTAGTTGTTGTTGATAGTGGTCATCACTTGGACTAGTGCAGCCTTGTTTGTATCACCTTCATACTCTCTCTGCACTTCCACATATGGAATAATGACATTGTCGATGTACTGGATCATCATTTCTTCTTTTGACGAATGTTTAGATGAGTGTGTCACAATACAGTCAGGTTGGAAATTAAAATTAGATTGTCTTGCCTTATAAATAGGCAAGAAATCACCAGTAAATGAAGCACAGAAAAGTAATGTTTGTAGTGATTTCCACTTTCTTAGAACCTTCACGATCCATTGGCCAAGCAGATGCCAAGTACCGGTTTGGTAAAAATGAGCTCCAGAGAAATCTCTTCCATTGTTATCTAGAAAACTCTCCTTCAAACTTCTGCTAGTTGTGCTTGCCCTTTGATGTGCTTGCCCTTTGATGTAGTTGCCTTCCTCTTCGTCAAGTTTATTCTATGATAAGTTCAGTTCCTACTCAAGCTACAATAATGTGACCCCCAAATTCAACTGATTCTTGTGACATCAGGATCCCATGGGAAGAAACAGATGCTGTGATTACACCTTATTGTTCTCTAAATAAAATGCTCTATATAAGACAATGTCCACATTTCTTTGGTTGTATGGCAGTCACTTCGACATCTGAATCAACCTTTCTCTTCATGTAACTCTTTACCAAGCTTGTGTGAGAAAATAGATCTATAGCTGCTGAGATGCCATGCTGACTAGCATATTTGCTAATAGCTACTAGTAATTTAGTCTGTTGGAAATACCTAGAAATAATAATATACAATGTGTATAGCTATGGACCACGCTTCTTTAAAACTGTCAGAGGCATCTATTGCTTTCACTTCATGCTGCCAGAAAATGATCTGGGAGTCCATTTCTTGGTTTAAAATATCCACAAAGTGACATGGTAAAATATGGGGATATACCATATCTTCATTTTTTAAATTTTCCGTCCATACTTCCATGATGCTAACACTAACAACTTGATTTTGGTCTTGAAAGAAAATTCTCTCAGAGCTTTTCAATGGTATATTTTACCTACTCTACAAAAAAAAAATAATTAATAATGAAATAAAATATGGGATGATACAAGACCTCAGTGGTTAAAAATATTCATAAGTGACCACAGACCCCTAGTAGACCTTCGATATTGCTAGTATTTCTATTAACCCAATTGCTTCATTTGAGTGATGGATTTTCACTAGGGAGGTATGGTTTCAAAATTATGAGTCAGAGTACCATAATGATCTGGGAGTCCATCTCTTGGTTTAAAATACCCACAAAGTGACATGGTGAGAAAAAAAATACTTAAGTGAGTTACAAAGCCAAGTGCCCATTGCAATGCTGAACACGTGTTTAATATTCCTCTGAATATTTCAGTGTGAAATATTCCAGAAACACAAAAATACTTTAACCCCAAAAATTACGAGAACTCCTAAGAATATCAATGAGGAGAATTAATGCTCTAACAAACTAAAATTCTTCTCACTGAATGAATCTATATACTGGTATAATGTACACTATCTAGCTAGCTCTTTCAAATCAAATGAGCTATTTTTAGCACTGATAGTAATTAATCAATATACATTGTACTTTGACCTGTAGGTTCCTCTGAGTCACGTCGACTGTATAACGAGGCCATGAAGCAGGGACATGTCAAGTCACAGATTAACAAAGTCCTCCTCTATGGGGCTCCAGGAACTGGTAAATCCAGCTCCATGGACCTCTTCGTTGGTAACCCTCCACGCCAAATCAGGGTAAGCACCCCCGTAGCAGCTCGTCCCATCACGATGTTTCACGTGGGAGTTAGCGCTGAGGAGTGGAAAAGGCTTCCTCCGAAAGAACGGAAAAAAATATTCGCTAGGGCCATTTATGCTCAGCTTCATGCCAACGACTCAGACTCAGGAGGGGATTCTGTCTCTGGTGAGGCATCAGGTGATGATTCTGATTCTGGTGAACTGTTAATTGAAAAAGAAACCGGTACTACTCCTCAGCACGCTAATTCATCGACACGTGACGAAAATCCACAAGTACACTCAGCATCTCCTTCCAGTTCAAAACCTACTAGAAAAGCGAAAAAAGGTTCTGTACCAGAGGAAAAGTTCTCACTGCCATCCATTAGCACACATGAGGAACTAATGGAACTATTGGACGAGATCTCTGATTTAGATGAACCTTCACCTGTCTTCCGTAAGGTCAATTTGATTGACTCTGGGGGACAACCACAATTTCACGAGGTGCTACCTGTATTTCTTCGTCGCATGTCCCTCTACATATTTGTCTTCAAGCTGTCAGAAGAGCTCGCCACCAAGCCCATGGTGGAGTATTTCGGTGAGGATGGGAAACGAGTGGGAACCCCTTACCAATCAGCTCAGTCCAACGAGCAGCTGTTGAAGCACTGCCTTCGCACTTTGCACACCCACAGATCATCTCCCGATACTAAAGGTGAATGCTCCAAAATCATGATTGTGGGGACCCACAGGGACGAAGAACACCTGTGCACCACCGAAACACGAGAGGAGAAGAACAAGAAGTTAGCAGAGCTGTTGCTTCCGATGTTCCAAGAGGAAGTCATCTATTACAACCTGCCAGAAAATGAGCTGATCTTTCCAGTCAATGCCAAAAATCCTAATGAGTTCGATAAGGGTACAGCTAGAGAGATCCAAAGTGTAGTCCTAACAAAGTGTATGCCTGATCCCATTGATGTGCCTCTTCAGTACTTCTCTTTGGAAATTGTCCTTGAAGAAGTGAGCCTTTCTCTCGGTAGAGGTATACTGAGCAAAGAAGAATGCCTTAGAGCAGCAGATAAGCTTTACTTTGATGAGCATACACTTGGTGCAGCTCTCCAGTTCCTTGACGAAATTTCAGCAGTCTTCTATTTCCCTGAGGTTCTGGAGGGTGTTGTATTCACTAACCCTCAAGTCCTCTTGGACAAGGTAACTGAGTTAGTAGAGAAGATCTACTGCTTGAGACAAAAGATTGGTGGCAAAAAACCTCATGCACGTGCTGGAGAATGGCAGAAGTTTAAAGACCATGGCATTGTCAGTTTAGAGCTTCTGCAAGAGAAAGAGTTCGAAAAGCATTATGTGCCTGATATCTTTACTCCTGTTGATCTTGTCAAGCTCTTCAGAAAGTTGCTTATCATAGCTGACTTTAGTGCTTCTGAGTACATCATGCCTGCCCTCCTTCCTGTCCTCGAGGCTGAGAAAGTTCATGAGTATCGTGTGACCAGTAGTTCTCCTGTAGCTCCCCTTGCTCTGGCCTTCCCTCTTGGAGCTCCTCGTCTCGGTACTTACTGCAGTCTCACAAGCTTCCTAGTCTCTCCTGACAACCAGTTTCCTTGTCCTTGGAAGATAATGTTGCTTCCTCGTTCCAACACTCCAACATGCCTCAATCGAAACTGCGTCCTATTTTCGGTACCTGGCCACCCTGGGTCTGTTTCGCTGATTGACACGTTCACTCACTTCGAAGTGCATGTGGACACAGCCCAGACCAGCTGTAGTAAGCTGTGTTCTTTAGTCTCCCAAGCCATATTGTCAGGTCTGAAGAAAGCGACGGTGGTCCTTGGCTACAATAACTCCATCCCGTCGAAAGCAGTGCTCTGTCCATGTGGGGGTGAAGATCCGCACATTGCCACTTTTGGAGATGGAGTCTGGATCTGCAGTCGGAATAGCAAGGTGTTTGGAGAGCTGACTCCTAAACACAGGCTTTGGTGTGATCAATTGGATCATTCTCCCACCAAAGGTCAGTTAATTGTTCATTAAGCCAAAAAGAATTTTTTTTTCCTTTACAAAATTCAGTAGTTACATCATCCCACTTTGTGGCTTTAGATCTCAATAATAATATATCCACTGGTTAGGGAGAAATTTATACTCTTCATTTTATTCGCAGGAACTTCCACCTCTTCAACTCCTACGATGATGGAAATCATTCGTTTCCCTCTAAAAGATTCCAAAGTTAATTTAGCACGAGAAATTGGAATCAAGTATTTCGAATTTGGAACTTTCTTGCTCGAAGATACCACTGGTGCTCGAATGAGTTCCTTGGAAAAAGAATTGGGGAAAAACGCACAAGACATCAATCGCCAAGTATTCCGAGAATGGCTGAGCGGGGAAGGAAGAGAGCCTGTTTCATGGCAGACTCTAATGTCTGTACTTGAAGACATTGGATTGAGTGAACTAGCGAAGTCGATAGCACACATCAAGCAATAGGCAAATATAAAATAATATCTTGACTCGTATTATATTCTGAATTTTATTAAATGTGATTTCCTGAACACGCTTTTGGAGTGCAACATATCCACTGGGTAGCCTTGCTGAATAAAACTATGTGTGTATATCATAATGCAATCTGCATAGTATGTAATGGACACAAATTGAAGGTGACAGTAAGTTTTAGATCTAATACTTGTCCTATTTGTTCATAGTTTCTGCTCACAAAATTATTTGTGATGACTGCTGCTTTGACTTCTTCTTCCTATAATAATATTTAATGTTGTGACGTAATGACAGGCAAACTTAAGTGTTGTGTTCCATGACATTGTAATAGCTACACCAATCTCCCTTATTATCTGTCAGAAACTTCTTCTTTCAGATATGGATTGGGGGATAAGGAGCAGAACTCTATGGGCTGTGAGTAGCTTTGCTATGCTTTGTTCCTAGAAGTGAAAGCTACTATTGCTTATGATTATGACCTTGCTGAACCTGCTATTATATCCTTTCCAGATCAGAAATAATTATGATCATTGAATGAATTTTCCTGACTGTGATTGCCTGGCTAAAACATAAATATTGAAATATCTCATGCTTTCATTGATATATCCCATTTAAAGTGAGAGTTGGCTCTCTTTCTGGGCAGTCATGCTGTGAAGAATTATCTAGCTAGTTATTGTATCGAAGCACCCAAAAATAACATTTGGATGAACAGATAAAACTTTGATTGTGATTTCAACTCCATTTCAATTTCAGCAATGTTGAATATGTGTATATGCTATTAGCTTTTGCTAAAACAAGTAACTATGCCAGTTAGCTTATAGCAGACTCTAATCGTCTCATTCATTTCAGTATTATAAACTGCCGTAAATTGGGAAACTTTCACAACAAAAATTAATCTCATGGAAATTAATTACCTTGTATAAAATAATTAAAAGCTAAATCATTACAAGTAAACTGAACAGCGAAAATGTGAGCATGAATTATTATCTAATGAGAATTTTCCAATTGACTGTGGTTTCATAGTGAATCGCTAACTTAGTTCTAAGAATATAACATGAGTTGTTAGGAATTGCAAATATTATATAAGCATCTTATTGTGGCTTCAAAAGTGAATTGTAACTCGGGCATCACTTGAAGGGTCCCAAATTCAAGGCTTATCATCATCACAAAAGGAAGCATTTGTATGAGTGCAATTTTATGTTGCATTCGCACATTAATTCATTCATGCATGAATTAGTAAGCATCCTTGTATTTTGTAAGCATCCTTATTACAGACTATTATCCTCAACTGTCACACTAAGTCATCTAACTCACATCAATGCAATTTCATCATGCCCTATGACGCATGCCTGGAGTCTCCAACAATAATTATTAATTTCTAGAAAATACTGACAACAATTATAACAAAAAGCAACTTATTATACACATTAATTTTTATATTAGAACGGCTGGTAAACATTGATGCACTTTCACAGGCTGGAGGCACTGCATGCCCTCAATAGATTCATGTAATACATGATACACAAGAAAAAGTTAACTACTAATTGTACACTCTAGATCATGTGATTGGTGTACATATACATTCATATATGTAGCGGACTTAACATTGTACAGTAATATCATAGATACATAATAGCTTTACGTAAGGTAATTTCTTTTGTTCCACCTCTTCAGTCTATTCTTCCAAACTGTCTCACTAAGTTACCATCTATTTCAATTTTCATACCACCCTATGACTACCCATACCATCAGGACTGATGCAAGATATTCATGCATGCATGATACAAGCAATAGCTATTACAGTCATGTAAATGTAACAGACTGAATAATGACCATTAGTGTACTGTAATGCTATCATGCAGGCTGCCTATGGCTTGTTACATTCATCAACATCTTTTATTCCACCTGTTTGGTGAAACCGGCATGGATCCAATCACCCTTGAGGCCTCCACAAATCAAGGATGGTAGACCATGCCTAGCAATTAATGAAGACAGGCAGGGAATGTTCCAGATGATAGATCAGAGGCCTTGATGAACAGTGCCCATATCCTAAAACATATACTTACGCCACTGCATAAGCAATGTAACCAAAATCATGATCATTATAATAAGGGAATAAATAGATATAGATACAGCTACTCATTGACAAGAGGATCACACTCTCTATCACATCTCAAGCGATATGGAAGAGACTCTTCTAAATCTAAATTGTTATTATGTCTGCAAAAGAGATTCAAGATTTTCATTTTCACTGCTGCCTTAAAACGTGATGGCAAAATTTAAAGAATTCCAAGTGTTAGTCCATAAAATGAAGTAATGATGACACCATCACTACTGTATTGAAGGATATCCAGAACTTTCCATGTGCATGGGAGATGAGAGGGTAAGATAAGTTGTCTGATATGATGATAAAAGCATAGTCAGCAAGGAATTGCGTAGTAAAGATAACAATATTGACCATATTATGCCACTTGACTTTATAAGGACAAGTTATTAGTAGAGAAGCAATTATAAGTATCAACATGTAACTGGCAACTGTGTGATATTGGATGATCCCTGGAAAATAAAACACTAAAAGATTCACAATCTGCATTGTGAGATAAATGACTGGGAAAAATCGAAAATCTCGGGGCCTGTGTTTGTAGCACCCTTGTTGGACATCCATGAAAGTGTGGAGCATCTGAGAGTGCAGTCTGGTAGAGTTAAGGAACCTTTGGAAGCAGTGACAAGGATAGACACAACAACAATAAAGGAATGATATTGAAGATGAAACTCATCAGAATAGCAGTTATGAAGTAAGGCAAGTGTGTCCTGCTCAAGTAGGGTGTGTTGATGTCATTAAAGACATATAAAGAACTATGAGTCCCATTCATGTAGTAAAGGTAAGCCGGTGTCACTATACTAGCTGTAACATTTAGTATTTTGACATATGAGAGAAGCATGAGTGTTGCAAATGCTCCAATCAAGAAATTTCTAACGTCCCATTCTTTTCGGAAGCAACGGATGCAGGCATTGATTGGTTTGCATAGCCACACAACCGGTCTGAAGTGATCATGCAGTTTGACGAGTAGGTAAGTGAGGAAGACTAATATCAGATTGCTACAATATAATCAAGTGATATTGCCTGCAGAGCTGAGAGATGAGGGTGAAGGCAGAAAGGAGGGTAGAGCGATCGAAAGAAATTCAGATTCCAGATGGAATTGAAGAGCACAAATAATCTTGTTATTACCACAGAATGGGGATTCTTCAAGTATATATAATTCAAGTATGTGTTGGATACCATTTGGCTAATAGTGACGTAGTCAATCATTGATCCGGAGTTAGCTGATATCCTGAATATGATGATGATGAAGTAGAAGACAGTGAGTGGGCCATAAGCCACTGCCATGTACTTGAGCCAGTTATACTTGTAGTCCATGCACTCCACACACGATATGTTGTAGGAGTAAACAGGTAAACCATGACCTTCAATGCATTGTCCACACATAGTCCCATTGCGGTTAAATGGTCCACATGTTTCATTATTGAGATCTGAAATATCCATCTCAATGAGTTTGAGAGGATGTTGTTGATTGCATGTATAGAGACAGGAACTAACGACTGGTTCCACATTGCTATCCACAGTCATACAATAGCACCTCTTTAAATATAGCAGCCGGTCAATATTACATGTGATAGCTTTATTCAAATCATTTGCGCATACACATTTTCCTGCAGGTTCAGGATAGCTCCATAGAGGACAAGTATGGTTACGCTTGGTTTCAGCTTTTTCTCCATGAACAGACATAAGAATCATCATCAGATATGATAGGTAGAAAAGAAATCCACCTGGCAATACAATAATAACAGTTGATATTCAGGCTTCAAGAGGAAATTTTCATGGTTTTGCAATGACAGATCATAAAATCTACTATAAACTAATTTCAAGATGATTGGCTATGGCTATATCTGCATGAAGCTCTTATAAAGTTCTTAATACAAAGTAAACTGATGCATGTGTAGGTATGACCAGCTAGCTATGTATACTTTAGTGTGCCATAGAGCCAAAAAAGTGTCCCAGAAAGTTATTACATCTCATTACTGTTAATTATTATGAAAGTTTTGCTTTTGTAATTCTTAAAAGCTAATTTTAAGGAAGTAAACAAGTGGCTACATGTGACAGTCCCAAGGTAGAAATCAAATATTGGGTGCATCGATTCTTCACCATTTTCCCACACTTCAGCTGTGCATAACTCATGACTAGTTGAAATTTGCTATAGAGATAGTTCAATCATTATTGAACACATGACAGAAGTTTGGGACTATTTTTTATCAAAGCACGTTAAGTTACTTAATATTTTTTCCTGGGATAGTCACACATCATAGGTATGACTAGCTAGCTAGCTATCCAGTGGATGTTGAAGTGTATCTGATATGGATACGCTCAAGCAATTTATATTTATGATCCCCCTGTCTGAAATAATTATTCTGGTAGGTTTATCATGGAGACAGTAGATGGAACCTCCGATAAAGCACTCCCCATGATTGGGAGTGAAGTAGGGATAGAGTAATTGTTGTGGCATTAAAAATTAGGAGGGGTAGGCTCTCAACTTATTCGAACTTTACACACACAGCCATCCCTACTTGTCTTTTCTATTTAGGATAAATATTAAAATTGGAATTAGGGATGGTGTGGTATCGTAATTAGGAGGGGTAAGTTCGAACTATTTCGAACCTTACACACACAACCATCCCTACTTGCTTAATCATTACTGGATAACTAAATGCACAATACTATTTTTATCTCTAATCTGAATTACTTGACGAATAAGTAAGAGATACATACTATTATATTCTTATAGGCAACTGGATGCTCACTAGTATGATATCCTATCATCTTGCAGTATCTATAGTTTACGATAAATAGTCATCTGGTAGACTAGCGTGACCAGATCAATCACTCACAACACTCTGACATTGAGAGACCAAACTCATAAATTGACAGAGTTACGAAGTCAAGATCCAAGGGCATATTGTATGTTGTAGGTTGAAAGTGGATAAATCATAAACAATAGAAATGGAAGGTGAAAATGGAAACAGAAATAGAAACTGGCTATAGAAAAAACTGTGTGTGCTCAATGTAATGGTCAATATTTGCTCTTGATGTGGTGGACAAGGAATTTCAGCTGAATGTAACTTATTAGTGCTCATTTTCTTTGCATAATTTATATTAGTAGAATTTTTTCTTACCGTAATATTTAGAAACTTCCACTGTACAATGCAGCTGCTTAAATTTTGGTAGTACTTCCATAATCGTAGGTAATCTCTTGGAGACTAATTGTGCTACATCAGACTTAATATTTGTCCAAACATCAAGGTGGCTATAAACTCTCCCTTGCTTTAATTACATGTAGCAACTGTTTCATAATTCAGACAGGATGAGAATGTCAATCATGGAGGCATTAGTCAAGCTATCAACAATGAAATGAAAAAAAAAATGAAGATCAGCTAATTACACGAAATTAATTATCATGTATACAAAGTAAAAATAAAACAAAACAAAAAACCCCCCAAAAAATCGGTTCTCAGGCCTATGTTTTCACATCTGACTAGAGAAATCAGGTACCTACATATTATTGCAATACAGTTACTTCTTTGGGCTTTGCTGATTATTTTTAAAATATCAGAGTGGTTATTTTGAATCACTATATCCAGCCTGGCTGTACATGGTAACCACAAGCTCAGATGGAATTGTATAGTTGGTGGAAAGTCAGAAGCTCTGAAGTCACTGTAGTCAGTCAGTAACATAAAGACAGGGAAATCTTTTTATTATTTGGAAGAAGGGGAACATTTGCAGGGGCTGATTTAGGGGAACTTCATGACTTCAAATAAGGACAAGTGTGTGGCCGGTGTGGATCTTTTCTGAATCCCCTCTTCTAAATTCCTGGATCAGCCCCAGCACTCATTTTTAGCATTGATCTCCATCTCAAACTCCTCTCTGTCAAAATGGTTTTAATTCTATTTTGGCAATGTTTGACTCTTTGCACAGAGTCAATCCCTAGGTCCATCCCCTTTGCATGAGGAACCCAAAACTTGTCCTCAAAATAATAGGGACCATGGTTTCATCTTTAATCTAGAGAGAGCTGTCATTGCCTTGCGAAATGCTGACGTCAGCAACTGTAACCTATCCAAAGGTGAGATAGCAAGTGGCAATGACCAGAGATCTGAAATCACTCCACTAAAATATTCCAAATATTATGGATAGCCCTCAAAATCTGTTTTTGGGATGTGTGCAGGATCACTGCTAGGAAGAGGTGCTTAGAGTGTAAAAAATAGCATCTTCGAGCCACACTCTTACTGAGAGTAGTCCAAATTAACCAAGGAGAAGACACCAATAATAGCCTGCAGAATTTTAGCATATGATATGAGTATCAAGGTACAAGGACTAAGATGGGTTAACTGTAATGGTAATCATTTTCTTCTTACTATGTACCTTACACACTCTGGGTCCCAGTATTTCACTAAGAAAGTGCATTCGCTTAGCTATACTTGCATGGATCAATTTGGTAGTTCGTTGTGTTCTCTATATCATGTTTTCATATAATTCACTGGAGACAATCCTATTAGCAATCAACATTACATTCAGTGGGATTGGGTTTATTGCTTGGATAATGCATGGTGGAGTATTTCGGTGAGGACAGAAAACATGTGGGAAGCCCTTACCAATCAGCTCAGTCCAAGTGAGCAGCTGTTGAAGCACTTATATAGTGGAAATTTCTGCTGCTGTGTTTGAATAGTTTCTGCCAATAGTTGCTCCATATTATCATTCATTGTGATACATATAAGTATTAACAAGCCTTTATTGAGACAGTTTTATCTTCATGGCATTGAATAGTCTCTTTTATGTCATCTCCACACTGATATTTGTGTGTGTTATTGTTATAGTAGTGCCACAGAGGATAATTATGTTCAGGATCAATGGTGGCCTCATTGCCATGTCTATTTTTGCTGGGGTACGACAAGGCTACTTGATCAGTAGCAGCTGCAAGGGCTGAAGTGAAGTGTATCATGGAATGTATAAGGCTTCAATTTTTACAGTGAGGTCTCCCTGCTGGTATACTATGCTCCATTCTATACATTGTATACTCCATCAATATTAATTTTTGCTAGTGACTTTCAAAAGGACAATATGCTATAATAATAATTTTATGCTCGTGATATAATTGTGCTAATGTCTTGCCAGCATGTCAGTTAGAAGAGAATTTTTCTTGTTTTTGTTTTCATATACCATTATAATTGCCCACTATAAAATGGTACGTGTAGCTAAAGGTGACTTTACTAACTGAGAAGTAAAATATAAATTGATAGGTATGCTTGTGATATGTATACTAATACGTATTAGATCCATGTGTTATGCTTGTCATTTCTGCTAGACATAATGTCGTTGTGACGTGTCAGTTAGAAGTTCGTTTTTCTTGCTTGAATCGATATGGCAATGACTCCTCTATGTCATCTCTCTTCAAGATGATATATATGGAGAAAATAAGCCACTGCTATATACTTGAGCCAGTTATACTTGTAGTCTGTGCACTCCACACGCAATAAGTTGTAGGAGTAAACTGTTAAACCATAGCCTTCAATGCATTGTCTATACATCGTACCATTTCAGTTAAATACCCCACAGTTCATATCATTAAGATTACCATTTCCACTGCCTATCTTGTTGTAGTCACTGGCATTTCTAGCAAAGTGATATGCATACGGACAGGAACCTACAACAGGTGAGTTCTGACCATCTTGTATAGTCATACAGAAGCAGTAAGTAAGAACATATGCTCCTCTCCCATCTTTGCACTTGACTACCCCCCTGAGGTCTCCAGAGAGGGCATTGGAGATCAGCTTGAGTAGATAATGAGATGTCTATTGCCATCAGCAGATAGAGTGATATTTGTGACACATCCTGCAATACAGAATTCAAACCTGCATGTGTACAAAAATTATTCTACTTTAAATTTTCACTTTGCCAGTGAGAAACTCTAACTTGCCACTGTAGAGCAGATCCAATGTCTCTATGGCACTACTTATTAACTATTGGTAAAACTTCCTTCCCTATCGGGGATTGGAATAGAATGTTTCAAATCTGCTGAGATTTATTATGTGAGTTCTGTCTTTAGAGATCTCTACTGTCACTCTCTGTGGATTTTAGAAGCCTTAATTGGTCATAACCAGTGGGGTAGTGATTCCTAAGAGCCTAAACTGTAATATCAGTGCTATGGGCTACCTAACTTAAAAATGTGATGCAAATTGATCTTTTGTATACTCACCTTTAAAGTTTGAAATTCAAGTCTCCAAAATTGCAATGGATGAGTGCTAGATTAATGGCTATTTTTTCCCAGATAAACTGACTGATTTTCTGATTCTGGGAATAGCAACCTCTGAGATTGAAAGCTCCTTAAGGCTCCTTTGACTTTACTTATAATTATTTGTCTGTGTACCCCCTCAATCTCAGGTTACCATGTGTTTAGTGGCTATGAAAACAAAAGAAACTAACATGACACACTTTCATTGTTACATCATTGGGTGAGTGAACCAAGACCATACTTGAACATCATCCTCTTGGAAATAAAGCACTATTTACTGTCTGGTACAATAATTTACAATTATTATGATGCTAGCATTTTAAAGTCTAAATATTTGCTTGATCATTCACTATAATTGCTATAACTTTAACCAAATTTCAAGCTGAATCCATCAACCGAGAGCTGATTATCTGAAGAATTGAAAAAGTTATAGAACTTATAGTGTGAATGATCAAGGTGCCAGGTGAATGCAAATAGACTTTAGTGGCCACTATGACTTCAAACAAATCTATCAGTTAGTAGACAATTTTTTTCTTCACAGTTCTGCTCTAACTGATATGGGATTTTTTTAGACATGGTATGATTTTCATACCTGTCGCTCTTGATATCACCTGCATGGATTACTACTGTTAATGTGGAAACTCTTGCCACATAAGTTTAACTAACACTTATCTACACTAAACTTCACGTCTGGAGAAGAGAGAGAGAACTTAAAGAGTCCTTGCATGGGATCCACAAAGCTATTATCCAATCATCAGAGTGGAATTGAGAATAGATGCTAGCTATATCAATGAAGTTATAACATTTATTCTTGTAAGGTTTGAAGATGGCTACTGCATGGTAGATAACAAAATGTAGCACGCCCATATTAGGTATAAGTAGGGGTGTAGAAATATAGTTAATAAGATACACATGTGCTATTCTCAGTATCAGATTAATAGCTGCAAAATATCTTCGTTCCTGAGGTCTGTGACTATAACATCCTAATATGGCATCCATGAAGATATGGAGGGAGTGAAAACGATATCTCAACCAGTTGAGACACTTTTGGGAGTACCTGCAGAATCGAGAGATGAGGGCGAAGACAGAAAAGAGGGTAGAGTGAATGAAACAAAGAAATCTAGATTCCAAATAGAAATACTTGCTATTAGATATTTTTGGCATTGTGATACTTGCTGGCATATTCAGTACTACCAAGGTCACTACTTTCATAGTTAGCACTTGACTTACAGTAACATAGCATATCATGTATCCTTTCGTGACTGATATCCTGAACAAGATGATAATGAAGTAGAAGATAGTGAGTGGGCCATAAGCCACTGCTATGTACTTGAGCCAGTTATATTTGTAGTCACACATGCATCTTCCCTTTTCTTTTACAAGGCCCACAAGTTTTGTTAGTAAGATCTTCTATTTGAATAGTGTGTATAGGATGAGTTACTTATGGCACATGTGTAAGGACATGTCCCTACTAATGCAGAAATACTATCTTCTTGAATCGTCATGCAGAAGCAATTCTTCAAAGCATATGGTCCTCTCCATCTCCACACTTGACTATTCCTTTGAGGTCACTCCCACACGTACAGCTTCCATTTTGTGGTGCTGTCCAGGGGAGGACATTGATGATCAAGTGATGGAGCAATCTTATAAGCATCCATACAGGAAATCGTAGTAAAAAATATAACAAGAAAACAGAGTGCCATACACTCTATTGAGTTTCAATTCAACATTATAAGTAGTTTCAACTCTTTGATATTCTCTCGATACTCTTTCCAGCATAAGCCACCTCATCAGTTTTAAGCCTTATATGAATTACACTAGCTAAATGGATCATCATGAAAGGTGTTACTTCTGTAGCTATGTTAACTATACTGAAACTGAATGCACTCTGTTTAAGTCTCCTCTTTACTACATAACATGATAGGATAGTGTGCACTTTTCATTGGATAAAAATCTTCATAAACTGAAATATGAGCTTTGGTGTATTTTTGATCTGCCCTATGCTATAAAGTACAGTGAACTAGTTTATTAAATAAACTTTATTTATCCTCACTAAACTAGCTGTGTAGCTACTTGAGTATTAATTTTAATGTGAAAATTGAAGGCTATAAAATTTTTTGGCAAAACCTTCATGGAATATAAAGCTAAGTTGCAAATTATCACTTCTTCATGTATTCAGATAGTGGAGCAGTTTGAAAAGAATAACTAACTTCTTAACGAGCTAGGTACTATAAGATCAAATTAGCATACACGAACTCTTTGATATATAACATGTCCGCTGCTGCAACTTTAAGGAATGTCACCACTGGAGTACATGCAGTCCTGGCCTGCGTACGTATGTCACCAATAACATGTCCTGGTCTTTAGTTATCAATTAAGCTTTTTTTTTTAATGATAAGAGCATTATTATTGGAACAACTTTAGTGAGAGTAATTTCTCAAAAGTAGCTAATCAAACAAATTGCACTCCATTTTAGCTTATTATATGTAAGGTAAAGTTTGCATTCACCTTGCCATTATACCTGCTATATATATAACTTTTTGATTCTTATAATTTCAAACACCAGCAGACATAGTGGATCTGTAGATGCATTAAACTTTAGCTCTCTTATTGTATATGGCTGATTCACATAATGTACTTACTGTACCAGTTCATTCACTTATATTCTAACATGGACTATGAAGCTACTCAAAGTATCTGGGATTGTTGGCTGGATATACAGAACAAAGATTGATCCCATTTCCATCCTTCATCCCCACCCTTGTTTCCTTACTTTTTTGAGCAATAGTCTCTTTTTTTTTTTCATTTCACAGAAATGCTTTTCCCTAACTTGTTTTTATTGTTGATTTGGCAACGAGGGAAATTATCAGCTAGGGGCTGCTTTGTGTGATAAAATCTCCAAACTGTACCGTATGGCTTATGTAATTACTGCACTGTATAATGAAAGTGTATACTGCACACATAATAGTATGTGTACTCTGAACACCTATGATATAATTGTGTTTGTATTGGAACATTTCTAACACCTCTGTTTTTACAGTGATATTCATGGAGTGGTAAAGAAGGTCTTTTAAGTGTAATATCTAATCAGGCTAACATTATTTAAAAACTGCTATATTTGTTTAATTCAAAGTGAATGATATCAACAATATCTTGTAACCACACACACACACATACACGCACACAACACATACACGCACACAACACATACACGCACACACACACACACACACACACACACACACACGCACACGCACACGCACACGCACACACACACACACACACACACACACAAATTATTGATGTCTTTCAATTATCATGATGATTCCATCCATCAGTAGGGGGGATCTTTCACCATGATTGTACTTTAATTGATATGGCAAGGAGTCCTCAAATCTCCTTTTTTGTCTTTTCCAGAAAAAAAGTTGTGCAAGTTGTGATTTACGAGGCAGAATTGTCCACACAAATACAAGCAACCAGTACATCATGACCATGGAAAGGGATGCATATGTAGCAATGGAGTACAATACGAATCCTCTATTAGCATAAATGAGTGGATTTAATACTGTAAATGCAGCTATGTGGAATATTCTGATCAGTAAGTAAATTGCTCCAAAATGTCTTCGTTCCCGAGGTCTGTGACTATAACATCCTAATATGGCATCCATGAAGATATGGAGGGAGTGAAAATGATATTCTGACTTATTGAGGCATCTCTGGAAGCAGGGACATGGGTACGAGCAGAGAAAAATTAAGGGAAGAATGTTGAATAATAGAGAAAGAGTTACAGCTAGCATAGCATATAATAGATGTTCTTCACCTAGATAAGGAACTGTGCTGTCATAAAAGAAGAATGTATGACTGTGGGTACCATTCATATAGTAAAAGTGTGTTGGTGTCAGTAAATGAGCTGATGTATCAAGTATCTTGACATATGAAAGGAGGAAGAAAGTAGCAAATGCTCCAATCAGTGAAGTTTCTATATCCCATTCTTTTCTAAAATGACGGAAGCATGAGTATGCTGGTCTGCACAGCCACACAACCAATCTAAAACGATCATGCAGTTTGACAAGTAGGTAAGTGATGAGGACTAATATCATGGGATAGACTGCTACAATGTAATCAAGTGAGAGTACCTGCAGAGCTGAGAGATGAGGGTGAAGACAGAAAGGAGGGTAAAGCGAACGGAAGAAATCCAGATTCCATACGGACATCAGTGTTAGTCCAAGTTTTGCAAAATAGTGTGATTTGGTGTTGACGACCATATTGAATAACTGTGTAGCTAACCCTATAGTAGTCATCGTCTGGCATATAGTGACATAACTCACTATAGATCCTGACGTGACCGAGACCCTTAAGATGATACTAATGAAGTAGAAGACAGTGAGTGGGCCATAAGCCACTACTATGTACTTGAGCCAGTTATACTTGTAGTCTGTGCACTCCACACATGATAAGTTGTATGAATAAACTGCTAAACCGTGACCTTCAATGCATCGTCCGCATGTAGTCCCATTGCGGTTAAAAGGTCCACAAGTTAAATTATTGAGTTCATCTGTCTCATTAGTTGATATGATGTGGTTTTGTGTCCTTGATATATGGCATTCATATAGACATGATCCTACCACTGGTAGGTTCAGATTGTCCTCTGTTGTCATACAAAAGCAGTAACTAAGAGCATATGCTCCTCTCCCATCTTCACACTTGACTATCCCCCTGAGATCAGTGCCACACTTACAGCTTCCATTTTGTGGTGAGGTCCAGAGAGGACATTGTTGTACATCAAGTGAAGAAACACTAGCAAGAGCAAAGGACAAGCCTATGAATGTAATAATCAGCATAGCTATATTATGACTTTTAGATAACATCATTTTCCCTACACCCTCTTTTATTCCTACTCCATTATAATATTATTATATTGAACTGCATAATAATATTATGCATATTATTATTCATCTTGTTTGTGCAGCAGCTGCAGGAGTATTATACCGAAAGTATATTCAACATAAACTGTATCAGTAAGGGTCTTCTTCTCCTTGGTCTTAACTTTCATCCGTATTGCTTGCTCTCATGATGACATGGATGAATGAGATGATCCATCCCTCTATATATTTCTCATCACCTCACACTGCTTAATATGTCCTTACTTAAACTGTGTGTGGACAGGATGCCATTTACATGTATCTCTGCTTGAGAATCTGATATGCATGTGATCAAACAAATATCAAACTCTATACTCAAAGTTATAAATAAACTCTCTCTCTCTCTCTCTCTCTCTCTCTCTCTCCATTATTAACTATATGGTGAAATGAATTTCTAAACCAGCTATTTATAGTGAACTATGTAATCTGAAAGTGAAGATTAATTCCAAGTACTATAAACTTGACTAAAGTAAACTCTAAACATTAATGAAGTGAAGGGGATAAATCATAAATTGCTCTTCATAGTTATAAAGTCAGTAGAGAATGTCTTTCATCATGATCATGTGCATGCTCCAACTGATATGGCAAGGACTCTTTTTTTTTTGTTTCCCTTCCAACTACGAAACTTAATGCATATAATAAGCAATGCAATTTGTCTCCTGATGAATTTATGAGGTAGCTAAAATTTTCCAAAAGGTCAAAAAAAAAGGAGTTATCTGTGTTATACGTCTCAACTGACCAATAATGCCAGATGAAGATGGTGAGAAAAAACAGTATGATGGCAATATGATGCCACTATGACTATGGCAGACATCCATATGCAGCAAGATAGAGGAGCGAATTGATAACACAAAGGCAGTGACATGTAGCTATAATAAGATAAAGAGCTAGCTAAATATCTTCACTTCAGGCTGTAACACCCCAAAATGATGTCCATGAAGGTGTGGAGAGCATACCACTGATATTTGGACTTACTGAGACACAACTGGAAGCAGAGAAGAACCAAAGGAAGAATATTAAGTAATAAGATGCTAATGTAGCAGCATAATGAAAGATGCCCTTTGCCAAAGTTGTGCATTGTACCATTATAATAGAAGAATTTTCCATGAGAACCATTCATGTGGTAAAAGTATGAAAAGTGAGCAGATATGTCAAGTATCTTTTGTAGAATTAAATCATTCTTTTCTGAAGTAATGGAAGCATGTGTATGCTGGTTTGCACATGCCACACAACCAGCCTGAAATGATCATGCAGTTTGACGAGTAGGTAAGTGAGGAGGACTAATATCATGGGATAGACTGCTACAATGTAATCAAGTGAGAATACCTGCAGAGCTGAGAGATGAGGGTGAAGGCAGAAAGGAGAAGAGCGAACGAAAGAAAAATATGGATATCAGTGTAAGTCTAAGTTTTGTGAAAACTCTCTAAGCATTTTGCTGAGCCATGTGTTACTATATGCCAACCATCAAACCTGACATACCTGATATTCTGAAGATGAGAAAGTGGACTGCTATATGTATTTGAGCCAGTTATTTGTGCAATTCACACATGAAATGTTGTAGGAAAAATAAGCATGTAATTGAGTTATGTGGTATAGTTACAGGGGAGTGTTTGGAGAATGTAGTGCCTGGTCTTGCTATCCTGTGCCACTGAAGTCTTGTGTGTCCCCTCCCCCTTTGACTTGACAGTACTTGCTCCCCTTGGTCTGGCCTTCCCTCTTGGAGCTCCTCGTCTCGCTACTTACTGCAGTCTGACAAGCTTCCAAGTCTCTCCTGATAACCAGTTTCCCTGTCCTTGGAAGATAATGCTACTTCCTTGTTCCAACACTCCAGCATGTCTCAATCGAAACTGCATCTGATTTTCAATACCTGGCTACCCTGGCTCTGTTACACTAATCGACACATTCACACACTTTGAAGTCCATGTGAACACAGCCCAGACCACGGTACCTGTAGCAAGTTGTGTTCTTCGGTCTCTCAAGTGATATTCACAGGCCTTAAGAAAGCAATGGTGGTCCTTGGCTAAAACAACTCAATCCACAACTTTGTCCATGTGGTAGTGAAGAGCTTCATGTTGCTACTTTTGGAGATGGAGTCTGGATCTGCAGTCGAAATACTGATGTATTTGGAGAACTTACTTTTGAACACAAGCTGTGGTGTGATTAAGTGGATCAGTCTTCAATTAAAGGTATATCTATTGGTACCATAGTTACTGCAACCAATGGCTCTATAAGGATTCTTCTCATCAGGCTCAGCTTCACTGGATTTGAAGAGTGTGTGCAGGGCTTTGTGAGATGCTAGATGCAAGTTGTACAACATTGGTGTGTCTTCACCTGATCCTTCATGGAAAGCACTGTCAGAGGCCCTCAGGTGTCCCGCAGTGGAACACCCTGAAATTGCTGCCAAGATTAAAAGGAAGTACATTGTAGAATACTAGGAACTGATCATGACTTTTCGTTTTTCTCCTTTACCATTTCCATTTTGATGTGTTTGCAGATTATATGACTTGTTTCCCATGCATATGTGCAATGAGCAGTAAATAGCTATGTGGAAATGGGCTATGCTATGCTAAAATTGTATATAGTTCACCATTCCCCCTCCCCCCTTTTAATTTTTGTCCTGTTTTTCTGCATGCACTGAAGGCACTTCATTTCTCATTATTTTAATTATGACTTTTTAAAATGCTCAAAGTTAGTCACTTTTTCAGGATTGATAGCTACTCTATACAATAATATTCTATGCATGTCAGGAGACAGAAAGTTTACCCTATTGCATTTTATATCAAAGTAGAATGTGACAGCAGCTTCAGGAGAGGAAGAAAAATTCTCAGACGAGCAATTGGGTTGTGCAGAACTTTACATAAAAGTAGTAAAAATGCTTCGAGTTACTCATGGCAATAAAAATAATAATCATGATTGCAACACGTGTAGCTACAGTGTTTTTAATGGTAACAATACTTGCCCTGCTGTACAAGCTGTAAACAAGCCAATTAATTACAGTCATACAGCTGATAGATTACTGTGGTGATTGAGAGTATAGAATATGATGCACAGTTATTAGCTACATGATCTACATGTACACAGCATATTTCATTTGACCTCATCATAACAATTCTACCACAAACCATGTTCCTGTATTGATGATTTTATAAGCTGTACCTTATAGTTCAAGTCAGAAGGTTAACCCATTCTACCCCCTTTTCTCTGCTTCTTCGTATCGATAAGTCAATTCAAGGGAGCATCATCTTTCATCCATAGGTAGGTGATGGTGGTAGCTATCATGGCTGTTATTGACCTGTAGAGTTGACTTTTCTTCATTTAGTCACATGTCTGGCAAACTATCATAGATACAAGTTGCAAACATGGCCGCTTCATTGGGCTGTGCCTCACTTGGCCTAATAAGTCATTAGTTGCACCAAATTGATTAGCATAATGGATACTAGCTAGCAATCATCTTGTACACATACATAAAAAAGTACCTAATCTTGAGTGAGCAGGATATGCATGAATTAAAAAAATCAAAGCTACGTATTCTTGATAGTTTGGTGGATAAATCCTGTCTCTAATGCCTCTTAAGGAAAACTCACATCTTTAGCTACTAGTTCACCTTCATAATCTTTAAGAGCTTGTACTCTTTCAGGACAGTTATTTTAAAGAGGATCACTTAGTAACTTTTCATTTTTCATGAGTTTGTACTTCACAACTTATGATGGCTGTGTTTGTGAATGCACTAGCTTCAGTGTTCCCTTGCAAACATGTGCAGCAAGGGCTTAAGCAAAAGAGATGGTATAGCTACAGTAAAATAAGCTCTTCAGGGAATTCAAATTGCTAGTGATTGTCATGTACATGTTGGCATTGTGAGTAGATCCCTGGTGATCTTAGTAAAGTATGTAGGTTAATTGTGTATAACTACTAGCTATTTGACCCTTCAATTTTATTTATTTCCAGCTCCTCCACTCAGTGTGGACAATGTCATGGCAGTCCTAGAAACAATGCCATGGAGGGAGGTTGGTGACATGCTGTTCGTCCCTGACTCCAAGCTTGATGCAATGGATGCTGACCACACAACAGATGAGGGGGGGAAAGGAGCAGTGATAAGATATTGGCTTTTGAGGGATCCCCATGCCTCATGGAGGAGGCGTATAGAAAGGCTTGACAGTTGGAATGAGATAAACATAGCAGACCAGATACAGAACTATGCAGAGAAACAAAAAGGTCAGTAACCGTTAGAACAGAACAAGACCTGAATAATGGGATTACGATGATCAGTCCTCCTGAATCCTCCAACTGATGTTCTGTTAGTCTCTACATACTTTTATGCTTCTATGTGTGTGATTGGAGTGGGTGGGTTTGTAGTTCATGTAGATATCTAGTCTCGCGCAGACTTTCCTGATGGGCAGGGCTTCACGGAGAGGGAGAGGGAAAGTCTGGTAACTATGGCCAGGTTTCAGTGGACACTGCAGGAATTTGTGGCAGCACCAATCAGATCGCAGATTCAAAAAATGGGTGTGAATGTCATGTGATTGTCATAAATATCAGCTATAAATGATCGCGTGTTCAAAGATGGACGACTCTCTTGCTATCGGAGCTAGAAGCTATCAATTAGCTCCATTAGCTGATGGCTGAAATCTCGCACAGATGACAATATAATCTTTAAACCTCCTTATTGTACTCTGTGTTATTGTTGTTTTGCAGAAAAATTAATTTTCCAAGAAATTCAAAATAAGTGATTGTATTTTACAGAAGTGCATGTTATTGGTAGATATCACATGGTCCTACTGTCCATCCATTAGTTGAAACTTGTGTCATAACGAAACTCTCTGTGTCTCCCCAGACCCCAGTCTGACCAGTCACAGTTTGTTGACTGTTATGCAGGCCTGTAGCCAGCAGGTGGCTCAACGGGCTTGAGCCCCCCCTCCCTTTGATGGAAATAATTATAGCTTATAGTCACTTGCATTAGTTTGCTGAATTAATTTAGTTCTCACACATTGAAAATATCTTAGCTGAGTAACACAATAATAATACTATAATTCTTCATGAGCCATCCCTTTTCTAAAATCCTGGCTACAGGCCTGGTTATGGACACTGTGAAGAATGTAAAGGACAGTGATGAGATTGAGAACAGTAGCGATGGTATTTTGGAGAATGTACTTGAGATACCACTAACTAAGAGTAAGAAGACGAGGTCACAGTTCACTGAAGAGGACTACAGAAAGAAACTTGTGGAATACTTCATAGCAATGTCTCCATGGGCCAGTTGGAATCATGTGGCAGGGAATCTTCTCTACTATGGACATCATGGAGTACTTGAGAAAGTGAAGGAGAATGTTAAAGTTGATAAAGGTAAGTATATGGTATATGACGCCTACTAATTGAAGGGAGGATGTTATTAATATGAGAGGTCTACAGTGGAACCTTTGATAATTCTAAGTAGAAGCAAACTTTTTCTATAGATTAATAAAAAGGTTGATTTGTTAATTTGCATTTCTCCACTGTCCCAAAGTGTCTGTTATTTTGAGGTTCAGAGTCCAGATCATCCACATTTATATTCTATGATCAGTTATATTGACATCTACAAGGTTTCAATACCGATACTTTTCAGAACTGTAATTTCACTTTTGTATTAGTCTATAAGCAGTGTTTGTGTCATCCCTACATAGAGAGCTACTGCTCTCTCTCTCTGATAGTAGTAAAGGAGAAAAATATTCTAAATAAAGAAGAAAGGTAGACTAGGGATGGCCTGTGTGCGGTTCAAAAAGTTCAGCAACAAGAGAGTGAACTTAACCCCTTACCCATCACCAATATTACCAAACTACGAGGTACTTCCCATGACAGGCCAATAGTTTAAAGGAAGGAATAGGTAATATTGGTGATTAACTGCACACAGCCATCCTTTTTTTTTATTTATAATATCTCCCTTAGCTAGCTACTTGTTCATCACCTTTTTTCCCCCTCAATATTATAATTATATATAGGCAACTGGATGCTGTGATCCTGCTATCAAAAGTTAAAGTTCATATATTGTAGCTATGTAGGTTTCATCATAATAATTATTGTATGAGCCGAAACGAATCTGATCTGGAAGGATAAATGCTGATGGAGCTCGTATCTATACAGTTTATAATTTATTGACCTAGCTAATTTGTACTATTTTTTAAAGGCCTTTATTGGTGTTATGCATGTACCTGATATACTTGATTAGAATTGCATCAAGGCTTGATTTATTACCAGACTGGTGCCTTAGGTTATGCTCTGAGCATCGATAGACCAACATCAAGAGAGAAATTTAATGACAGATTCTCTAGTCAGTTGTGAGGTCAAGGTCCAAGAATCATGTGTATGGGACGGTGCATATTCTATATAAAAATGTCTGCCACATCATAGCTAGGTTGAAAGGTAGCAAGTAGGAAAATGATGTGCTATTCTTGAACATGTCGAGTTAAAGGTAAAGGATTATATATAGTGCAGTCAATTTTGAGCAGTATGGTATCAGAGAGTGTGGTAATCTATGTAGACTTAGTACAGAATGGGCATGGCTTTTCTCATTAGAACAATACAAACTGGACTCTCTGTATCTCTTCTATTCTTGCTAAACTAAACTTCTTACATCTGGAAACAATGCAGTAGATGATATGTCTGCTCAAACTCCTCCAGAACAGCATCAACAATCGGCACCCCATAGGCACCAGCCACCATCTAAATCTAAATTTTTTGTGATTCGTTCATCATCATCATCAGATTTATCTTCTTTGATATGTAGCTGTAACTCCATGATCCTTTCACATATGATAGTCAAATTCATATCAAATTGTGCAGTTATATGTGCTTTTACCATCGTTATATCCACACAGTTTTCCTCAAAAATAATCAGTCATATCAAACTACTTCTCATTACAAATGATACTGTTAGCCATTAATGACGCCATTTGTCATGCGTGAGTGTCTATCACAATCTCATGCATGTATGTGTGTGCCAACCAGTACCTAGTTAGCTAGCCTAGCCTCTCTCGAAATAAAAAATGAGGTCATATAAAAAGTAAAGAAACAAGTTAAAGGGGAAAAAAATTATGCTAAATAAAAAGGCCATGTAGGGTTAGTCTGTACTTTTACCTATAGCAGTTTCTGTGTGTTGAGACAATGTCTGGCACGTTCCTGTTGATCTGCTCTGTCTTGCTTCTGTTGCTCAAACTGCAGCCTCTCTTTCTCCCACTCCAGAATCCTGTGGTCCTGAAGCCTCCTGTGGGCCTCAGGAGGACTGCTGGTTAAGCCCACTTCTTCACGATAGTAGTTAGTTTCGTCACATTGCCATTTTCCTCTCGAGACGATTGTATCTCTATGCTGTTGGCCTCATGAGCAGTAGCTAACATCCTTTTTCTCTGTTCTCTTCGACATCTTGTATACTAGAATATTGACACCACGAAACTGTTTTGAAGTTGGTAGCGCTTGTAGCAATCTTCACCTTCCTCTGGCAGACAAAGTCCCATGTTGGTTTGCCTCTTCGAATCAGAACAGAGTTCCTCCCTCTCTAGCAAATGCTGAGCTTGAGATTGAATCGTATCTGGTCCTTATAATTGTTCCAAGTCTTCAGAGTACCGCTGCCACCAGATGTTGAGACAAGGTCTGGCAGGGAGAATGTATAGGTAGCAATAAGTTAATAATAACGACACACAAAACTACTATCATCCACAAAACTCAAATCTAGTCCTCAATCTAGCTCACAATAATCTGGTTCATAGTGAGAATACCTGGCTATGATTAAAGAGTAAATTAATCAGCACTATTGTTAGCACATTCCTTTGATGTGGAGATAGAGTCTTGTGACTTCCCAGCATAAGATGTGTTGGGAGATGTCAAGGACTAAGTTCATCCTGACATTCTATACTCCCTGACTTATACAGACAGTCATGTTATTTACTTGTAAGAATAATATGTATCATGTTCTGAGCATGCTCAGAGGGATTGCCATAGAGATGTTTTGTTGTCTTTTTTGTGTTGTCTGAGATTTAAAAGTGTCTTTTGTGTGCTCACCTTATTATTCACTTATTAATAATTAACTTGAGCTCAACCAGCTATTTAGCTAGAAGAACCCTCACAGGAGTGCATCTCCAACACTGTGAACGAACATGCTGCCTTCCCTACATCACTGCCTACACCAAGCAGCTGACATGAACAATTAAAGCAGCTTGGTGGGAGGCAGTGATGTAGGGATTATTATTGAAGGCAGCATGATTTGACACTTGTTCACAGAAACTGCTATAGATAAAAGTACAGACTAACCCTACATGGCCTTTTTATTTAGCATAATTTTTTTCTCCTTTCACTTGTAAGAATAGCATTTGAATAAGCCATTCCTGAAATAAGTTGTTTGATGATGATGATGAATGACCATAAAATCTGCCTCTCTTCTGCTCTTCATACTTGACTCCTAGAACACTGAAGACATTCTGTCTTCAAGTTAGGAGTTGCTGTCCGAAGGAGAGCAGTTACGTATAGTCCTATGGGCCATCCCTACTATTATACTCTCTGATAATAGTTAAACAGCCACTGATCTTAAGCAATTGATGAAAAAAGCATAATGGTGAAGCTTTGTATAGAATCGTTCATTTCTCCTCGTGTTTGGTATGTGTGGTAGTGTGTCATCTTTTCTCCCATGCTTTAGCCAAGAACTAGAATATTATTTATACAGGGATGGAGACAGCCAATTAATAATTGGGGGGGGGGGAGCTGAAGATAAACTAAGGCTAACCTAAAAGGATGTACGAATACCCTCCCAGGAAAATTTGCAACATTAACACTAGAGAGTATAACAATGCATGGTAAAGTGCATTCATATCAAACAAAATTTAGTTAAAAGTGGGGGGCTCTGAATGGGCCTGGTCTGAGTCTGATGTGTCATGACTAATCATCTTAAATTCATTACAATTTTTTTAAATTAATTTAATTGTTTAATTATTTAATTGTTACTTATTAGGATCTTGATTACGATTAAGATGTGAAATGGGTCTGAGTGGGGGTTGCATATTGTAAGTGGTATGACATGATCAGTGGTACTGTAAGTGTTTAGATATATAGACCCATGCATGTAATTAACCTCAGTGCATGTGCTATCTTTGTATCTCATATTGCCAGTAGCAATTAGAACTCTTCAATTTCTGCCTTAACACAAATTGTGGTGATATCCCCCATCTCTACTCAGCACATATTAACTAACTACAGCAGAACTCAATTCATATGCTGATCGGACATCTTCAACTCCTTGAACCTTCTTATCACTTCATCTATATTATCATTCCACTTAAAAATTCCTTGGCTAGTTTATTGGCAGCAATGTCAATCATATCGGTAGCCAGTAGAGAGATATTGATGTTGTTGCTGTTGATAGTGGTCATCACTTGGACTAATGCAGCCTTGTTTATATCACCTTCATACTCTCTCGCAACTTCCACATATGGAATGATGATGTTGATGTACTGGATAATCGTTTCTTCTGTTGACGAATGTTTAGATGAGTGTGTTACAAGATAGTCAGGTGGGAAATTAAAATTAGGGTGGAAGTGATTGTCTTGCCTTATAAATAGGCAAGAAATCACCAGTAAGTGAACCACAGAAAAAAAATGATGTTTGTCATTCATGCCAGTGATTTCCACTTTCTTAGAACCTTCACGGTCCATTGGTCAAGCAGATGCCAAGTACCAGTTTGGTAAAAGTGAGCTCCAGAGAAATCTCTTCCATTATTATCTAGAAAACTCTCCTTCAAACTTCTGCTTGGTTCTTCCCCTTTGATGTAGTTGCCTTCTTGATAAGTTCAGTTTCTACTCAAGAATGTGACCCCCAAATTCAACTGATTCTTGTGACATCAGGATCCCATGGGAAGAAACAGATGCTGTGATTACACCTTATTGTTCTCTAAATAAAATGCTCTATATATCCTCAAAGAAGACAATGTCCACATTTCTTTGGTTGTATGGCAGTCACTTCAACATCTGAATCAACCTTTCTCTTCATGTAACTCTTTACCAAGCTTGTGTGAAAAAACAGATCTATAGCTGCTGAGATGCCATGCTGACTAGCATATTTGCTAATAGCTACTAGTAATTTAGTCTGTTGGAAATACCTAGAAATAATAATATACAATGTGTATAGCTATGGACCACGCTTCTTCAGAGGCATCTATTGCTTTCACTTCATGCTGCCAGAAAATGATCTGGGAGTCCATCTCTTGGTTTAAGATATCCACAAAGTGACGTGGTTAGAAAAATATGGGGATATACCATATCTTCATTTTTTAAATTTAAAATTTTTTTAAATTTTTAAATTTTTTTAACAACTCCATCCCGTCGAAAGCAGTGCTCTGTCCATGTGGGGGTGAAGATCCTCACATTGCCACTTTTGGAGATGGAGTCTGGATCTGCAGTCGGAATAGCAAGGTGTTTGGAGAGCTGACTCCCAAACACAGGCTTTGGTGTGATCAAGTGGATCATTCTTCAGCTAAAGGTAATTGTACCAATGGATCCATTACATTCCTCTTTTATGACATACAAAAATGATTTGTTGTACAGTTACAGCATCACTGGATTTGAAGAGTGTGCGTAGAGCTCTGTGGGATGCCAGATGCAAGTGGTATGATATCGGTGTGAAGCTGGACTTGGACACAGCAACTCTGGACACAATTGATGCTAACTTCCATGGAAAGGTTGAAGACTGCTTCCGAGAAGTTCTCTCAAAGTGGCTGAATGTTGCTTCACCTGATCCCTCGTGGGAAGCACTGGTGGAGGCCCTCAGGTCTCCTGCAGTGGAACACCCTGAAATTGCTGCCAAGATCGAAAGCAAGTACATTGTAGAATACTAGAAACTGATTTTGAGTTTTACCAGTGGTTTTTTTCATACTTATATTTTTTTGAAGAATTGTTTTACACGCTCATGCGCAGATCAAAACGCACAATCACACGCGCGCGCAGAAAGATCAGTCGACTATCTACCCTTTACCTTATTCGATCTAGCTGGTAGCCATCATCATCATCCAACGACTGAGATCAGAATGTGAAGCCTCCTTCTTAGTTCAAGATCAAAGGTAAGGGTACTTATTTTTTCTAGGGAAGAAAGGGATTGGTGTTTATATGAAGTGAAGTTACATGTGTCACTTTCCAGTCCGTTTTTTATTAAAGGAACATATTTCCTACAGTATTGGACATTTCAACTCCATAACTTTGTTTGGCCAAATAAAAATACAGTCTAAATAGGACATTTCGACTCCATAACTGAGAATATTTGCTCTGTGAGGTATGTGAAGAGAGTGATGGTCTATATTCATTTTCTTTTTCAGGAAGATGTAGTTTGCTTTAGTGTCGGAATCTGCTAAGACATGGTAAGTTCTTCTGTGGCATAAAATCTTGATACACAATCATGTCTTGTTGCCAGTGTTGGTGCTCACTGTACTTATCCAGGTTTTAATATGAGAAAATAGGTTTGGATCAAAGCTAGCTGTTTTCTCAACCACATCTGATACTTTGATAACCCTTTACCATGTTGGGTGCACATTAATTGCAATCCTTGTGGCCTACCCATTAGTTGTAATGCTGAAAGGTGGGTGTGTGGTGGGTGAGAATTATGGATACAGAAAATGTAATTTTCAGAGCATGTGATGCAGCTGTTGCTAAGGTGGTATCAGATTCAACCATCCCAGGTTGGTCTATCATTTCAAATCTGAAAATAAGCAAAATCATCACATGAAAGGAACTGTCTAATGAGTTAGAAGCATGTTATACCCCAGGCAGTATTTTCAGGCTTATGTGATTCATAGTTTCAGGCAGGCTGAGACTATAGGCTAAGCTAGCACTGAGCATGTAGGGTGTGACTGCTTCATGCACCTGCATAAGTGGAAACAAAGTGTGTTTGGGGGAGGGTTGGGGGTGTGTGATATAATCATGGTGTGAAAAATTTTGGAGGACCCTTTCACTGGCAGGCCTATAGTAAGTGGTAGGGTGAGACTTGCTTCATGCACCTGCATAAGTGGCGTGTGCTGCATTACTCAATCTCCGAGAGGCACTGAGTTATCTAATGTGTGACCTTGAAAGTGAAAGCCAAAGTTCGGTGATATGTCATGTATACACATTCACAGCACTTTGACGTAGGTAGCCTTAGATGATTGTTCTAACCACGTTGTAAGTTAGTCCACATTAGTTATGATGTCTAATGATGTTCCTCTAAATAATTATACCATAAGACATTCCATATTAGAGAGAAGCACAAATTATGAAGTAAAAAGAGCTAAGTAGGCATGGTCAAGATTTCTGGGACACTACAGAGCTACAAGCCTAGCTTGGGGGGGAGGGGGGTGGTGTAGCATCATGTTATGGTGCTATTGGTATCCCATTGGTTTCATCCCATTACATTGAGTGTAATTAAATTGCATCCATGATGACTTTACTCATATTTGTCCTCTATGAAGACAGCTACAGTAGATGACACATGTTACTTCATGGGTGGGTATACAAGATTTGGTGGTTCTACTAATAAAGTGTACAGTGTGTCCCTCTCAGCTCTCACATCTCAACTGCTCGATGCAAAGAGTATAAATCAAGAGGAAATATATGGAACATGTAAGTGTATTGAATTACTCTCCCTCTTTAACTAGTGGGTTTGCATGGTGAATTTAAATATACTTATTGCATCCAGGTCACAGAATCAGTATTCTTTGCAAGTTTACTTCACTGACCTCTTTGATTATACCTCCCCTTGACAATGCTGGTTGATGGAATGGTGAGTCCCAGGGCTCACAGTAACATCACAGGACACTAGTTGCTCTTGTGTGACCAAAAACTGCTATTGGATAATCATGTCTCCATGGACAACGATAGTGTTATTGCATGCCCTGAAGTCCTTGTACTCACATGACTATCATTTGTATTAATCCTTAACTGTCCTGCTTTTGTGTGGATTGTTTTGTTAGTCAGAAGTATAGTATCTAGAGATAAGAATAATAAAGGTTAGACTATAAAACTGTGGTCATGAAGTCAAGTAATGAGTGTGACTACAGGTTCTCCACATACATGTAGTTAAGGGGGGCCTATATTATTTTTAGGTGACTGGACATTTTGGTTCATAGCTCCTTCATATTGCCCGCCATGACTTTGAAAATAGAAAGGTACTACTATAGGACCCAACCATATAAGGTTACTGCTGATTAAGTCAGACATGGCCACGAAACAAGAATAATTCATAGCTCACCACATATTTGTGGTAGCTTCTATGGGCCTACGTGAATGTTGGGGGTACAGTTCAAAAGATTTTTCTGTCTCAACATGTAATGAAAATTTCTTTTGAACTGAACCGCCTAAAAAAAGGACCACTGAGACTGGCTAGATCAAGATTTGTATAGCTGGTAATTTTATGTGGTGTATCTTTAGTGGATGTTGTGACATTGAAAAATATTCACAACAAGATAAGGGCATTTATTTGACTCACACTTCTATTTTGTGCAAACCACAAAAATTTTGAGCTATACGGTATCAAGCATTGATAGATACTGAGCAGTTGTTGCTCACTGCATCACTATTCGACGTACTAGAAATTCAAGGAGTGACGACTGAATCATTTAAACTCGCATCCAATCTTGCACCAATAGGATTGGTTATTCAGTATTCTTTATGTTCTCTTCTACAGACCACTCCCTCACTCTCAGAAGGACATGGAGGAAGGGATCTAGCCAGTGCTGATCTTGACATCCCATGATAATATTCAGGAACAACACTCTAGTGAGTTACTACCACAAGGAGGCTTGTTTGGAATTGTACTGGTAATAGGGGAAGTGGTATTAGTTTATGGTGCCTCCTTGTGCACGAAATATTTTGTGTTATACTAACTCAATGGTTCTTCCTGGATGAAGTCTAATGTGGGCACACCACCTAGTGGATTTGACTTCATCCTTGCATAATCAGCCCTTGTCCAACTCTTTCTTGACCAGTTTACCAGCCATCCCTAGTTTTTTTTTTCTTTCCATTTTTGAAATTGAAATTTGATTGCATTATGATTAAGAACATAAAGAATAATGATAAAGTATGCTTTTATTGTTCTTCTGCATTGAGTCTTTCTCCTGCATGATAAGAATGTGCTTAAAATACAGGGTAAGCAGACATAACAGCTAGAACTTACTCAATTCTAAGAAAAGCTTCGTATGGAGGGTCATAGGTCATCCCTGTATAGAGAGTGCTAATTATTATTAAGGTTTTACAAAATTTCAAAAGTGAACTCTGTACCCTAGCCATATAGCAGTAAGCCTTGATCCAAATTGAACACAGTTGTATCTATAGTACATCTGAGACTTTGATAACCCTTTACCATATTAGGTGCTCATTAATTGCAATCCTATTGAATTAGGAGGTGAAGTATATATACCCATTAGATTTGATTTGATAGTTGTATGGCTAAGAAATTATGTAAATTTGATGGATTAATCGCTACAAAAGATGGGATGTGGTAATCGTAAGAGAGATGTCTGACAACTATACATGCATGCTCCATTGTTGTCTCAACCGTCCCAGCTAGGTTGGTCTATCATTCAGTCGTTCCCAAATCTGGAAATAAGCAAGGCCAATCGACATGAAAAGAGCTGTCTAATGAGTTAGATGTCCCCACAGGCAGTATTTTCAGACAGGCTGAGCTGGACTATATGGCTAAGCTAGTATCTCCTGTAAAAGAATGTGATTAACTAGATCAGAGATTCGTTTATCCTCTGTTATGCATAGCAGATATTGAGTAGCGCTGAGCATTGTGTGGCTGTTGACAGACTAGAAATTCAAAGTGTGACAACTGAAATTAATGTATCCTCTTTTGTACAAGATTACTCACTCATTTGTGTTCTCTCTTTCAGACCCCTCTCGACTGAGTCACCCTCACTAATCTCACCCAGCTGCTGGGATTTTTAGTGGGTGCTGATCTTGACATCCACTACTTTTGGTGTGTGATAGCATCTGGAAACGACACGTACCATTCCAGTAAGCCTTGACACTACATTCCAACTGTATTCCATATGGATTTGGATGTGGATATATGCAAAAAAATAAAAATAAAAAATCATGCTAAACCACCAAAATAAGTGACTAGTAGTGTTCCACACACGTGGCTCTGACCCAAATCCTCAAAATGCCTGAGAACCCATGCCGGTATCCCCTGGACCTATAGTATGTACATTAAACCCTGACTTTACTGCAAGACAATAAAGATCACTCAAAGTAAAGCTTTAATGGATACATTGTGCTCAAAGAGAATTGAAGGCAGCCTAGGATACTAATGATATCTTGTAGCACTGTGAGATATATGAAGAGAGTGATGATTCATATTCATTTTCTTTTTGAGGAATCTCTAACTGATTGACTTGCTAGAATATCTGGACCTGTAGTTAGCTCAGAATCTGCTAGGACATGATAAGTTCCTCTGTGAGGTCTAAAATCTTGAAACATAATCATGTCTTGTTGCCAGTGTTGGTGCTTGCTGTGTTTAATGTGAGGAAATAGGTTTGGATTTGAACTCTGTACCCTTAATCCTAGCAATGTGCCATGATCACAGCCGGCCTGTTTCTCAACCCCAAGTACATCTGACACTTTGACGACCCTTTACCATACTAGATGTTAATCCAATCAAAATCCACATGAAAAGAACTGTCTAATGAGTTAGAAGCATGGTTATATCCAGTCAGTATTTCAGGCTAATGTGATATATTGTCTATACAATGCACCATGTGGTGTAGCGTCATGTTATGGTGCTATTGGTATCCCATTAGTTTCCTGTAATTACATTGAGTATACATATCCATGAATATCCTTTAGAGTTTAGTCACTCATATTTCTCTTCTATGGAGCATGTAAGAATGTGAATTTCAGTGCTGAATCAATCACAAGTTTTGTGCATCCAGGTCACAGAATCACTATTCTTTGCAAAGTGTACTTCACTGACCTCTTCGATTATACCTCCCCTTGACAACACTGGTGTAGCTGTCCTTGTGTGACCAAAAACTGTTATCAGATAATCATGTCTCCATGGATGATAGTGTAATTACATGCCCTGAAGTCCCTGTACTCACATGGTTATCATTTGTATTAATCCTTAATTGTCCTGCTTTTGTGTAGATTGTGGTTTGTCATTCTCCATACATATATTCTGTACAATATCAGGACACTGGATGGTTTCAAGAAGAACCTTGTGAAGTAAGTACTGTACTTGGTGTGTGTGACTTTGAAAGCCTCACTTTCTGGTGGAAATAAGGAGGAAAACATTTTTGTTAGAATCAATGTATTATCATGTGCATTATTTGGAGTTATCATAACTTGCTGTAAACATGAGGTACCAGCTCATAAGCCTGCATGCCAACTATAATGCAATTCATGATGCAGATTGAGAAAACTTTGGTTAGTCAGAAGTATAATATCTAGGGATAAGAATAATAAAGGTTAGACTATAAAACTGTGGTTATCCTCAAGTGTGCATTACATGTATGTGGAATGTAGAACATGTCATCCTGTATGTGCTATTTAGTGTACCCATGTGGTGATACTTTATATTGGTGGGAGGAGCATGACCTGCTGAAAGTGCTCTGAAGTGGTTAGATATAGAACCACAATTATTTACAGTATCCTACAATAGATTATAAGTCTCAGTGTGCATGAGAAGCTTACAGTAGTCAGTTTGTCTGTCTGTCTCTATCAGCTATACAGTTGGCATGCAAATGGTTCAACAGGATGGCAAATCATACTTTGATTCCCACTCTCACTGGTATAGTCTCTTGTGGCTTTGTACAGCTCTCTAGCTCTGCCATGCTTCTAGAGCCAGCTAGCTGGCTTTCGCTCTCTTGATGTCAACCATAGCTAGCACTTTACAATTCTAAGCTACCTGCTTCATTACTAAACACTGACATCTCTCCAAAGAGTTCCAGAGTCATTCCACTCACTCCCCTCAACACAATACGTACACATAATGTGTTGCTGCAATCACTAGCAGTTTTTTTAACACACCCCCACCCCACCCCAACTATTCACACAATGTTGTGTATGCAATTACAGAATGAGATGATGAAGTCCTCAAAAGAGGAGCATTCATAATCGTCCCTCTAAGAGACCAAACCCTTTGAGGTAACCATCAATCCTTCTCACCTTATACTTGTACTGTGTAATAGTTTCTTTAAGGTCAATTGGATCCTATAAAGGTGTGCATGTATGGCAAAATGTTGTGTGACAGCTGGCAGCAAGCGACCCTTACTTGGTCATCACACGTGATTTCCTTTTGATATGTATTTCAACCACCTTCCCCCTCCTTGAGTCTCTTTGTGGTCATATATATATACTACCATGTGGAATTGTACTCTTATCCTGCTTCATCTTTAGTACATTATGTTTTCCATGGCTTAAAAGATATACCACCCCTTTCCTCCATGCTGTCCTTTATATTCAGCCTCAATACATTTCCTACTAACTCCTTCATATCCACCAACATCCTGTTGTCACATAATTATGTTAATATCCCATGCAGGAGAATTGCTACTGTAGGAAATGTGTCTGTCCTTATAATAACACCAACCACTTCACAGTAAAGCTTTTCCACTGAGTGTGCACAAGTACACCACAACTATACAATCACTTCACCAACCAAAGTGAAAAAACACAATTTATTGAATATCAGTGAGTTGTGTACTGATCTTCAATTTGAAGTACTGTCCTGGCTCTGTTCCTCTGACATAATGTAATTGGTCTATTCAGAACTGGTGAGATTACCTTTCCACAGCTGACCTCAACATATTAATGGGGAGATCCCCTAAATTAGTGTTTGTATTGTGTTGCTGTACGTTACTAACCTTAATTTCCTTTGGATACCACATGCACATCCACTGGTTTGTGTGTGATTATGTTGTGGTGAATTAATGCTTTATTCCTCTGGCCGGTTGCTCTAAAACTAAATAGCTGCATTATATGTGAGAGTATCAGGTAGAAATCCAGCATTAGATTAGTCATTCCTCAAATCAAATTTCAATCTACCCCTGGCACTAATGGGTTGGAGACCATCAATCCTTCTCACCTTTGTCTGTTGGATCCAAGCAACCTTTACTTGGTCGCTTTCCTTCCTCATGTGATTAGCTTTTCATGAATATTGAATTTAACTCTTCCCCCCTCCAATTAGTGGTAAGTGTTAATGTGCCACCTATGTCATAGGTATGTATAATCAGTACTGATTGCCCCTTCGGTGTCCTAGAAGTGAAGTAGGAATAGTATTTTGTTATAGTGGTTCTTGAATTTGGTGATGGGTGGTTACTTGACTCACTTGTTGTTGTTGAAGGGGGAGTGAAGTAGGGATTTAAGCTGGATATAGGTGTGGTTACTGAAATTAGGAGGGCTGAGAGTGATAGGAATAGTAATTATTAATGCAGCTATATTATGGCTATCCCTACTTTACTTTTTATTTAGAAGAAATTTTTTGTGCTCATGATTAATTAGCACTCTCATGTGTACCATAATGTACTTACTGTGCATTATTTAGAAGTTGAGTATTGTGATGTTAACAGCCCCAGACAGAAATACATTCCTTTTAGACATACTTCAGTTCCCCCATTGGAGGTATTGGTGTAGAGGTGTACAACCAATGCAACATTCAATCATTCATTAAGTACCCATGTATGTACTCTATGTACAATGGAACCCCATAAAGGTCACCTCATGCATGTACTCTATGTACAATGGAACCCCATAAAGGTCACCTCATGCATGTACTCTATGTACAATGGAACCCTTCATAAAGGTCACCTCTGAAATAGAGACACCCTCTCTAATAAGGACACTTTGTTACATCCAAAATGTACTCTTTTAGTACAAATAAATAAGGCCACCCCTCTATAAAGGCCGTAGAGTTTGGCAAGCAAGGGGTTAAGTACATGTACCACCCATATGCAACCAAGACATCACAACATCTAATGTTGTCCTAAACTTATGCTTCAAGTATTCTGTATTCTGATTTGCTGTCTGATTATGTATTCATAATTGCTGATAAGGAGATAATGCTGAGCATAACCCTTCCTCCTGTCTCTGATTGCTCCTCTCCTTCCCCCTATATATTGTACCATCTCACTTTGACCCTAGCATGGATAATGTTGAGAATTCGTAGACATGGCCCACCTCTGACAGTTGACATCGACTGTTCTGTACTCAATGTTGAGACCCTTTACCCACTTTACCTTACTTGATGTGTATAGAGTGGTACGTAAAATGTTGAGGTGTGTATCCAGAGAGGTTGTCATTATGATTGTTTATTTTCTGTTTCACTATGGTCCCTTTTATTATGTATGGGTAGACCGTTGGAAAGCTAAAATTTTGGTGGTAAAAAGGTTCTACCAGCAAGTCTATAGAAGATGAATGATTTCAGATTTTTAAAAATTATTTTATTTTGGTGGTTATCAACCCTTAAAGGTGAAGGTATCATGTCTGAGTCAGAATTGAGGATGAATAGTCCATAGTCATGCACTACTACTGGCACTACTTCCACTGCAGACTTCACTATAGTCTTGTAGTGGTCCCTTGAGGTGGATCATTGCTTCCATCAGTGACAAATGGTAATGGAAGCAATTTCCTCTTAGAATAGATGATACAACTACTGTGACTTCACATAACTATCACATCTTACATCCTATAAAAGTAGCACTCTACACATACATCCCATTCATGTCACTGTGAACAAAAATAACACTCAGTTTTATTCTTCAGCTTCTAAGGTATACTGATGGGTACATTCAAACCTAATCACATGACCAAATCACATGACCACTTCCAATGGGTTGCCAAACTCATTCATTACTCCTTACAAATGCAGAATTCCTTGCAATCCAATGTCCTATGAAAGGAAAAAAATTATGCTATATAAAAAGGCCATGTAGGGTTACTTTTACCTATAGGAGTTTTAGTGAACAGACATCAAAATTATGCTGCCTTCAATAATAATCCCTACATCACTGCCTCCCACCAAGCTGCTTTAATTATTCATGTCAGTGTAAAAGTGTTCTGCTTGGTTTAGGCAGTGATGTAGGGATTATTATTGAAGGCAGCATAATTTTGATATTTGTTCACCAAAACTGCTATGGCTGACATAGTATCATTTATAATGCTATAGGGTTACGCCATGAATATAATGTAGTGATCATATGGAAACCAGGCAGCTATGGACAATAGACTGAAATAGTATCATTTTGGTTATTGTTCTTCAGCATTGAGTCTTTCTGCCTCCAACATTCTCCTGCATGATGAGAATGTGCTTAAAATACAGGGTAAGCAGACATAACAGCTACAACTTACTCAATTCTGAGAAAAGCTTCGTATGGAGGGGCAAGGTTGTACAAAATTTCAAAAGTGAACTCTGTACCCTAGCCCTATAGCAGTATGCCATGATCCAAATTGAACACAGTTAGTTGTATCTATAGTACATCTGAGGCTTTGATGACCCTTTACCATATTAGATGCTCATTAATTGCAATCCTATTGCATACCCACCTAGCTGGAGTAGTTGAGACAATAATGGAGCATGCATGTATAGTCGTCAGACATCATGTGCACTCTCTGACATCCACATCTTTTGTAGCCATCAATCCATCACATACCCAAATTTTCATACTTCCTCAGCCATAGAGCTAATCAATCTAATATTGGTCTATCATTCAGTCATTCCCAAATCTGGAAATAAGCAAGGCCATCGACATGAGTTAGATGTCCCCACAGGCAGTATTTTCAGACAGGCTGAGCTAGACTATATGGCTAAGCCACTATCTCCTGTAAAAAATGTGATTAACTGGATCAGAGATTCTAATTTTGTTTTATCTTCTGTTATGCATAGCAGATATTGAGTAGCACTGAGTATTGTGTGGCTGTTGACAGACTAGAAATTCAAAGTGTGACAACTGAAATTAATGTATCCTCTTTTGTACAAGATTACTCACTCATTTGTGTTCTCTCTTTCAGACCCCTCTCGACTGAGTCACCTCCACTAATCTCACCCAGCTACTGAAAGAATGAGGTGCTTATCTTGATATACACTACTTGGTGTGTGATAGCATCTGGAAACGACACATACCATTCCAGTAAGCCTTGCCACTACATTCCATATGGATTTGGATGTGGGTAAAAATGTTAAACCACCAAAATTAGTGACTAGTGGTGCTCCACACATGTGACTCTGACCCAAAGGACCAAAATGTCTGAGAACCCATGGAGGTATCCCCTGGACCTATAGTATGTACATTAACCCTGAGAACCCATGGAGGTATCCCCTGGACCTATAGTATGTACATTAACCCTGAGAACCCATGGAGGTATCCCCTGGACGTATAGTATGTACCTGACTTTACTGCAAGACAATAAAGATCACTCAAAGTAAAGCTTTAATGGACACATTGTGCTCAAAAATGACAAGTGTAGAATTGAAGGCAAGGATACCAATGATATCTAATCATATCTTGTAGCACTGTGAGGTATATGAAGAGAGTGATCCATATTCCTTTTCTTTTTTAGGAATCTCTAACTGATTGACTTGCTGGACCTGTAGTTCTGCTAGGACATGTTAAGTTCCTCTGTGGTCTAACATAATCATGTCTTGTTGCCAGTGTCGGTTCTCGCCGTGAGAAAATGGGTTTGAATTTGAACTCTGTACCTTTACCCCTAGCAATATGCCATGATCCAAATTGAACACAACCGGCTGGTTTCTCAACCCTAAATAAATCAGAAACTTTGAAGATCCTTTACCATACATGATGCACAATCAATGCACAGCCCAATTAAAATCCACATGAAAAGAACTGTCTGATGAGTTAAAAGCATGGTTCTATCCCAGGCAGTATTACAGGCTAATGTGATCTAAATAATGTTGAACTTTTGTGTTATGCAGCAGATCTTGAGTAGCACTAAGCGCCTGCATAAGTGGAGCCAAAAGGTTGCTTGGGGGAGGGGCCTGGGGCATAGTCACGGTGTGAAATTTTTTGGAGGACTCCTTCACTGGCAGGTCTGTCATAAGTGGTAGGACTTGTAAGTGTGACTTGCTTCAGGCATGGTCACAGGTGTGATTGTTGTTAAAGGAAATAACAGTTAGTATGCACTGAGTTATCTAATGTGTGACCTTGAAAGTGAAAGCCAAGTTTGGTGCAATGTGATGTGTCATGTATACATAGACTATTTTCTATTCACAGCACTTTGACGTAGATAGCCTTAGATGATTGTTCTAACCACGTTGTAAGTTAGTCCACATTAGTTATGATGTCTAATGATGTTCCTCTAAATAATTATACCATAAGGCATTCCATATTAGAGCAGAGAAGCACAAATTGTGAAGTAAAAGAGCAAAGTAGGCATGGTCAAGATTTCATACCACTTTAGCTGCAGGCCTAGCTTAGTGCTATTGGTATCCCATTGGTTTCTTGTAATTACATTGAGCATAAGTATCCATGAATATATCCTTTAGAGTATAGTCACTCATATTTCTCTTCTATGGAACATGTAAGAATGAGAATTTCAGTGCTATTACAAAAAAGTGTATTGAATTACCCTCCTTCCTCAAATAGTGAATCAGTCACGGGTTTGCATGGTGTGTTCTATTAATTCCTTCAATATACTTATTGCATCCAGGTCACACAATCACTATTCTTTACAAAGTGTGCTTCACTGACCTCTTCGATATACCTCCCCCTGACAACACTGGTGGATGGAATGGTAAGTCCCAGGGCTCACAATAGCATCACAGGACACTAACTGCCCTTGTGTGACCAAAAACTACTATTGGATAATCATGCAACGATAGTGTTATTGCATGCCCTGAAGTCCCTGTACTCACATGGTTATCATTTGTATTAATCTTGAATTGTCCTGCTTTTGTGTAGATTGTGGTTTGTCATTCTCCATACATATTATATTCTGTACAATATCAGGACACTGGATGGTTTCAAGAAGAACCTTGTGAAGTAAGTACTGTACTTGGTGTGTGTGACTTTGAAAGTCTCACTTTCTGGTGGAAATAAGGAGGAAAACATTTTTGTTAGAATCAGTGTTATTATCATGTGCATTATTTGGAGTTATCCTTCTTTCCTATAACTTACATGAGGTACCAGTTCATAAGTCTGCATGCCCACTATAATACAATTCATGATGCAGATCGAGAAAACTTTGGTTAGTCAGAAGTATAATATCTAGGGATAAGGTTAGACTATAAAACTGTGGTCATGAAGTCAAGTAATGAGTGTGACTAGAATTGTGTGGTATTCCTCCATCCTGTCCCCTCAAGTGTGCATTACATGTATGTGGAATGTAGATCATGTCCTCCTGTATGTGCTATTTAGTGTACCCATGTAGTGATACTTGATATTGGTGGGAGGAGCATGACTAGCTGGAAGTGCTCTGTGCATGATAAGTGGCAATGTAAGTGGTTAGATATAGAACCACAATTATTTACAGTATAGCCTGTACAGATCAACTGATCCATATTGGAACTGTATTCTAGTGATTGTAATCCGTTGTCCCACACCATGCAAGAGTGTGAATACTCTAAAGCACCACTTTACATGACTCTTGTCTCTGACAGCAATATCTAACACTGGAGCCTATCAGCTACTTCAATTGCTCACTTGCTCACTGTCAAATGCTGCACATTGCTATAGTAGTAGTTGTAGAGGCTCTAGACTTATCTAAGTCCTTAGGTACATATAAACTCAACAGCAAAAGAATTGAAGCACTAAAGAATACTTGCTTGCTCGCTCGCTGTCAAATGTTGCACATTGCCCTAGTTGTATCCACGAGTAGTATAGTCACTCTTACTTCTCCTCAATGGAGCATGTAAGAATGGGAGGCATGCTATTACAGAAAAAGTGTATTGAATTACCCTCTTTCCTCAAATAGTGAATCAGTCACAGGTTTGCATGGTGTGTTCTATTAATTCCTTCAATATACTTTTTTCATCCAGGTCACAGAATCACTATTCTTTGCAAAGTGTACTTCACTGACCTCTTCGATTATACCTCCCCTTGACAACACTGGTGGATGGAATGGTAAGTCCCATGGCTCACAATAACATCACAGGACAATTTTTCGGTCTATTTCTTCACTTATCCTGTCACTTTCTGCTTGTGTCTGACTCTCTCCTATAACTTAAGAGAAGGGCTACTGCACTCACAATCCTGTATGTAAAGTATAATTAGCTAATCATACTTTAGGTCATAACTAAAACAACTGTGGTTATACTCCTGGCCACTTGAAGTCAGAGTTGTATAAATGTGGAATGCAAGGGAGAGTGTAGATCTGTCATCCTGTGCCATTGGAATTTTTTGTGTCCCCTTCCCAGACACCAATATTGTCCCTGTTAACCCCCTAAAGTAACAAATTCCAAGTAAAGGGGGATCAAACTTTAGACATTGCTCTGACTCAACTAATGGATAATTGCTCATTTTCAATGTGAACTTTGACCCCAACTCTAGCAATATGCCATGATCACAGCTGTATCCATCATTTTCTCAACCGCTAGCTCTAGCAGTATATCTGAGACTTTGATGACCTTTTACCATACTAGGTGCACATTAATTCCAATCCTACATGGAATGATTAGGTGGTGAAGTATACCCTACCCATTAGATTTGATAGTTGTATGGCTGAAAGGTGGGTGTGTGGTGATGGGTACAAAATATGGAATATGGTAATCGTCTGTGAGAGTGTGATCTAGCTGATGACATAGCTAGCATGTTGGTGTCTCGACCATCCCAACTAGGTTGGTCTATCATTCAGTCATTTCCAAACAGCTCTCTAATGAGTTAGAACCAATGCTAAAAGATTAGTCATTCAGCATTCTTTATGTTCTCTCTTACACATTCCTTTCTGGGTGGGTGGGTTCTCAGGCATTTTAGTCCTTTGGATCATGTCAGGAGTCATGATTGGACTGGAGCTGAACTATTTTGGTGGTTTGTGGATGCATAGACTTCTGTTCCATAATTATGGCTTCTGCATTATACCCACATCCACAAATTCCAATTGAATGTACAGATTAGATTGTATAAGGCTTTATTAAGTGCAGTGGTTAGTGGTCACTGGAGCGGAACTAATTACTATGCATGACTAACTTCAAAACATGATATGCTTGCAGAGGTGGCTCCAGCTGATTATAGGTGGTCAGGTCAAGGGACATACTCATAATAGCATAACAGAAGACATTATCCCATTCTCCTTCACTTACAAATTCATTAGCAGGAATTTTTAACATGTCACCATTGTTCCAAAAGTGAGCACTCACTGAACTACATGCATAACTAAATGGTCATATTAAAGCACTTAGACCAACCCAACCACCAGCTTGTGAATGTAATCCATTGTTCCACACCATGCACACTATATGGTATGTACATCATGGGAAAATCATCATGTCATGTAGCATCATGTTATGGTGCTAGATATATCAGTGGTATTCCTTTGGTTTCATGCCTTTGATTCCAATTCACTCATAATGTGTCCATTAAGTACTTTTAGAGTATAGTCAATACCATTCTCCTCTATGAGGTATAGGGTACCATAAGAGGAATATGCTATTTTAGAGAAGTGTGTTGAATGAATTAAATGCCTCAAATAATCACTATTTATGGGTTTGCATGGTGTGTTCTACTTCCTTCAATACTTTTTACATCCAGGTTACACAGTCACTACTCTTCATGAAGTATACTTCACTGACCTCTTTACCCCTCCCCCCAGCACTGGTGGATGGAAGGGTAAGTCCCTGTACTCATTATGAACCATTGTGAGTAGATCCCCTCCATAGATACTCTGTAGAATACATCAGGATGCTGGATAGTTTCAAGAGGTACCTCATGAAGTTTAGTGTGTGATTTTGAAAGTCCCACATTCTTGTTGAAAGGAGGCTAGGGAGTCGAATGAGAAGGCACTATTATAATTATATTGTATTGTCCTATTCAATACAGTGACGCGATTGGCTTACTGAGCATGTGTGCTCACCCCACAATGCTTTGCATTTCCCTAGTTAATTCTCAATGCATTATTAAAGGTTACTATGGCTACATGAACTGGCCACTTAAAGTTAAGTAATGAAGTGTGACTAGAGTTATGTGGTATTCGTCCATCCTGTCCAGTAATAAAGTGTGCAATACATGTGTCAGAGCTCAGTTATGTGGGAGTGTTTGGAAAATGTAGTCCCTGGTCTTGTCATTCTGTGTCCCACTTTGACTTGACAGTATACTTACTGCAAGTTTCAATTAGGTGGCTATACAGTAGCATGTAGGGAGAGTGTCATACCTTATAGAAATGCAGAGTGAGTGATTTAATATTTTCATTTAGATACCCCGATGACAGAGTAAGTTGGGGGATCTCTCCATGAGGTGCTGGTTACAGGGTGTCTCTGAAAACTTCATCCACAACAAGGGACTCACCCTCATTAGTAGAGCCCATCAACAGGTTTGTTATTCCATATGATTATAAATAAATGTATACCTCTTTGTCTAAAATGTTATAGGGTTACAACTGGTGCCACGAGTGTAATGTAGTGACCAGGCAGCTATGGACAATGGACTGAAGTACACAATAGTATCATTTTATGTATTGTTTACTATTTTCTGTATACATGTGCACTTAGTTTCGCTTTTAATTTATGGAAATAATTTATGCATGGGCAGGCACTGTATAAAATGGCAAGGTAGGGTTATCCTAGTTAGCTAATCAAGTATCAAAGAATCTCGTCCCTGTCCCTTGGACTGGAATTTGCATGTGCTATCATAAGATGGAAAGTTGTTGCTAGATATACCCCGGTAGTTGTAGAAGCTGCTTGTTGGACACCCCTCCTATGATACATTAGTGGGCCTTGCTGACGACACAATTCAAACTGTTCGCTCCATTGGCAAGGCCATCGCAGACAGAGTGGGTACTACAGATTCCTCCAACTCTTCCAAGCACCTCTTTGGTCGACTAGCCATCGCCCTGTGGCGTGACAACGCCTGTTTATGGCTACATCGCCTCCCAACTCTCCCCCCTCTAGACGGAGTGCCATGACTTGGACTTGTTTGTTTGTCTGTGTATAATCATAGACTATAGAGGTTCCAGAATGGACTGGAAATGATTAATTACATCCGCCTTGCGGTGTTCCGTATATTTATGGTAATACTTACCGGATATTGTATTCTGGGCCGGCTGTTTCCATCAATTAATTAACTGTCTAGTGAATTTCTACAACCAAATATGTACCCAAAATGGATAAAAACAATACCATGCAACACTGCAAACTTTATATGAACTGCTTATATTATAGTATGAGCTGGATTGGTTAAACTTGGTCCTAGAAAATTACACAAAGCAGGTATACTATTTGACAAAGAAAGGTGTAGTAGTTAGTAACAATGTAGTAGAAAGTTGATATGTATCTTTTAAAACAATTTACTAACATGTACTTCAAGTCCTCAACCACATTAACTATGGATGATAGAACTACTTCAGGAGATAAAATTACACAAAGTATTTATATGCAATTTTAACTGCTAGAGCACACTTTAACTCGAGTTTTGCTATGACAATAATCCCAAGGTCTTGGCATCTTGTAGTATAGTCTCCCTGGCAGAGTTCAGCCTCTTCATAGCCACTTACAAGCTTGTACGGTTAACCACTAAAGTGATCTTTCCTGTTCATGGAGATACAGCTGCAGCGCAATAGGCGCAACACGGATATCACACGACCGGAAGTGCTTGTTAATATTAATTTTAATAGGCGTTTCCAGTCCATGTTGGAACCTCTATGGTATAATCGAATTCCATTATTAAAAATTTATGATACATCATTATGCGCATGCGTAGTTTAGAATATAGGGAGTGGCATTATACAGCAGATAAACAAATGCAGCGGTGAACCATTGAAATAAACGAATGATCATACTAAAGCTTCGGTTCGGGCTTAGTGTGAATCATGGGGAACAAGTCCAACAAGGAGAAACGACCCGATCTTGATCCCTCTATGCCCTCAGGGGGTGTTCCTTCTTCTTCAAGTACGAGACCAAATGATCATCCTCCTAAAGCTGGGCTTTGCAATTCTTCTTCAAAGTCTGATAATGAGTCCAGTAATTCTTCTCCACAAAAAACTGACTCTTCTTCTGACCCTCCCCCTCCAAACGCTGTGCTGAATGTTCCTGCCCCAAGGACTCTGTCAAGTGAGCCTCCCCCTCCAAGCGCTGTGGCGAGCATTCCTGCCCCAAGGACTCTGTCAAGTGAGCCTCCCCCTCCAAGCGCTGTGGCGAACGTTCCTGCCCCAAGGACTCTGTCAAGTGAGCCTCCCCCTCCAAGCGCTGTGGCGAGCGTTCCTGCCCCAAGGACTCTGTCAAGTGAGCCTCCCCCTCCAAGCGCTGTGGCGAGCGTTCCTGCCCCAAGGACTCTGTCAAGTGAGCCTCCCCCTCCAAGCGCTGTGGCGAGCGTTCCTGCCCCAAGGACTCTGTCAAGTGAGCCTCCCCCTCCAAGCGCTGTGGCGAGCGTTCCTGCCCCAAGGACTCTGTCAAGTGAGCCTCCCCCTCCAAGCGCTGTGGCGAGCGTTCCTGCCCCAACGACTCTGCCAAGTGAGCCTGCCCCTCCAAACGCTGTGCCGATTGTTCCTGCACCAAGGACTCTGCCACCCCCTCCAAACATTAAGCCTAGTAACCATCATTCTCCAAAGTCCGAGGTCAGAAATGCAGGGCCTCCTTCACCATGGACTGGACGAAAAGTCTCTCGACAAGAGAGACGAAGAATTGAAAGAATTAAGCGCAAGTCCAAAGGTAGCTACATAATGTTCATGCCTTACCCCATTGGTCTTACTGACCTTTTATCAAGTTTAGGGAAAAAAGGGGTGATGAGTTTGGTTGTCATCTTTTAGTTCCCAAGTAGAGAAATGTGTTTTACCTGTCCCATTTTCTCAAACATGATTAAAACTAAATTTTAATCTGTAGTGTATATGGATTTTTGGGATCGATGATGGGAAGTAGTCCAATCACAATATCCTTACATCATGTGGTAACATGGATGGTCCCTTATGCATCCCTTTTTGTATGCCTGCACAAGCATAAGGCTAGCTATGGCTAAAAATTATATGGATTTCTTATTAATGGTGAACCCACTAAGTTCTGCCCTAGAATTATCATCATAAAACAACAACAACAATAACAACAAAAATAAGCAACAACAAAACCCACCAAAAAACCACAACATGATAACCTTTTGAAGAACAGTGGGCAAAATAAACACTCTCATAATACTTCTACGATCGAGTGGATTGACTTGAGATAACAGCTGTTCATAAATAATATCATAAAAGTGAAAATAGTGCATGTAGTAGTAGATTTCTTTCATAGGTCCCTGTAGCTCAAATATTTGCGTTGAAGAATAAATTTGAAATAAATGTCTGAACAGTTAAGTAGCATGGTATCTCCAACCCTTGAATCTTCTGTGTCCATTCAATATCATACCCACTCTTCTTAAAATAGAGGATATTTTCATTGACAAATTTAATTGTCCTGCTTTTCTTGCTACCGGTTCTTTCTCACGTATGAACATTTAACTGACTGCTACCACCCAGATTTCAATATAATCTATGACAGATTTGTTGCACTCTTTCTCTCTACTTGTGGAGCTAAGTTATTGCACTGATACTAAGACTATAGTTGATTCAAATGGAGTGATCTGATTGGTCAGTCGCAGGGCTCTTATTTCACTTAGTGCCCATCGTCATTGGCAGCGGGCACTATGTAGCTCAGTCTCAGGCCCTTACCTTGCTGCACTCAGTCACTACAGCCCAGGGCCTTCAGGTCTCTTAAATGTATATCCATCGGTCTCAGTGTCTAACTATTATTTAGCCAGCAAAGACACTACCTCTATGGTATTGTGTGTGTGTTTTGGGAGATAGAAATCAGTTGGGGGAGCATATTATATGAATAATGGGGAGGGGAATTTATGCCCCCCCAAATTGATAACAAAGAGAAAGGTGTTGTCAAAATTGGTCTTACTTGATGGAGACTTAGAGGAATGAACATTTAGGAGGTACATTATGGAAAGTACAGAACCATGTACCTAGGTCCATTATTGCACCTATGGTAAATAAATCATCAGACCATTATAACATCCTTATAATAAGAGTATTGGGGAACATTAAAATTTTCATAATAGTCTAATTTATTCATGTGTCCTGTAATACTAGACCAGATACAAATGGAGTTTTTTCCTGTTAATTAAGTAGGTATAATTTTTATTAGTAGCACTGCCTCAGTTACTCCCCACTTAATCTCATACCATGCAGAATAACTTTCCCTCTGTAGCATGATGTGGTGTTACAGGGTTCTGTTCAAGTGTCCTGAGTCAGAGAGTTATGACTTTCAGTGTTGAGTGTCAGTACCACTATGTGCAGACCAGTGTGGTGATACTGTACTTTTAATGTTTTACTTACTTATTTCCAGCTCCTCCCCTCAGTATGGACAATGTCATGGCAGTCCTAGTAACCCTTCCATGGAGGGAGGTTGGTGTCTGCCTGCTTGTCCCTGACTCCAAGCTTGATGCAATAGATGCTGACCACACAACAGATGAGGAAAAAAAAGGAGCAGTGATAAGATATTGGCTGTTGAGGGATCCGTACGCCTCCTGGAGGATGCTTATAGTGAGGCTTGATGCATACGAAGAGTTTGACATTGCAGACCGGATACGGAACTATGCAGAGAAGCAAACAGGTCAGTAACCACATCAAATAGTTGGTCCCCCCAATTAATGTACTGCATATAGCTTGAATGAAAGCATAGTGGGTGAGAAAGAATGACTCTACTATGATCACCTTCTCCTTGTTTGTGTGAGTGAGTAACTGTTGAAGTCACATAGTTGTACTGTCTACTTTGGACTGTAGGAACATAATATTATATTATAGGCATGGGTATGGTGAAAGTCTGTCCAGTTGTGTCCCCGGAGTCCCAGGGATGGGATTATAGTAGGTCACTTGAGTGTACAATTTAAAATTAGGACTGACTCTCCAAGGTTGTCCCTTAGTGTCAGTCTATGGACATTAGTGAATTAGCATAGCAACCTCAACCTGTAGTTCCAATAGTAACTACTAGCCCTGATGAAACAAATTTTTTCCCAAATATAAACATACTTATTCGAGTGCACTGGGTTTAATGTGGTATGAGCAAGACTCTACGTACATCCAGATGTCAAGACATTTCAGTTAGAGTATAATAATGATATATGTGTAGTACGTTGGAAAAAGGATTTTTTCTATCTACCACAAGCTACCATAAAAACTGTAGAATTATATTTTAATCACATCCCCTAGCCCTCGCTATATACACCAGTACAGTACAGTTGATTCTTTTTTTATCCGGAGAGAAATCTAGCTAGCTGCTACCAGTAGCCACTGTATCTGTGCCATCACAATCAATGGCTGAAACTTACACAAAAGGATCGATGAATGAAGCCAAACCATGAATAGAAGAGCTGCATTGCGTGAGTGGACTGTCTAACTTTCAAGATCCTTTTATGTAGCAGTGATAAAAGATGACAGTAGTTGGACATGTATTTTTGACTGCTCTCCAATTAGAATTATGTCTCTAGAAATGGCCCACTGTTATGTTATTTTAAAGGACCTGTTAATCTGAAGAGCCTATAAATATTATCAAGAGCATTAATTTGTTATAGCATTACATTACACAAAAAAATTACAAAAAATAATAATAAAGAAAAAGCATTTGGCTTTGCATTTTATGAAACTATAGCATACTAGTTGTATAGTCTGAACTATGGTTTTGATCCTTGGGCCTGTAGCTGTTCACTCCATCTGCAAACCCACAAATATTATACATTAGGATGTCAGTCTTCAGTTGTATCGCAAACTATAGAAGAGCGGACAGTATCCAAGACTCCAAAGAACATTCTCGAGAAGAAAAAGTTTAACTTCTTCCTTGAGGCAGACACCATGGCCCCACTTTACCTCTATGCAAAAACTGTAGAGTGATCAGATGCTTGGACATGTTTCATAGTTCTTTGATGTTGACTAGAAACTGGTATTCGTAATGGCTGCTGGCTTCTAAAACAGCAACAGGGCCAAGGATTAGAAGTATAGTCCAGACTATTATAGAGGTAGGCAGCTTTATAAAAATAATGGATAACTACTAAAAAAATATTAATGAGCAAACATGACTTATTTATGGGTGACCAAATAGGCCTAACATTCATCCTCTTATTTATATGCACATCATCACAGAATGTAGTACTTCTCCTATGACTCAACTGCAATGTACGTGTTGTAGATCCAAAGAATAATCACATGCGATTTTATATACTTGAAGGCCAGAAAATTTGCTGAGAATTTAATTTAACTCTCCAGTTAATAACTGTATTTATTATTATAAAGGTTATGAAAGTTGTAGTTGATGCTAGCAGTATCAGCAGTGGTCAGAATTATTGTGATACTGAACGTCTTTCTTCCAAAATTTCATTTCATTCTTTGAAACTGTGAGAGTATTTCTTCTAAGTATTTTAGATGATTGTTCTCTCTGAATGCTATGGTACATACTTGAAAAATGAATATGATTGAAATTTACTTCATGGAAGTGCATGTACAATAATTATATTTCCTGCCGGCTTCAGCCCTGCTTGCATATTTTTATTACAGACTTTTAACGGGGAAAGAGATTCTAGTCCCAACTATCTACTTAGTTATGATATTATTTGGATTTGGTGTAATCTTGTCCCCCAGACCCCAGCCTCACCTGTCACAGTTTGTTGACTGCTCTGGACACTGTGAAGAATGCAAAGGACAGTGATGAGATTGAGAACAGTGTCGGTGGTATTTTGGAGAATGTACTTTCTATACCAGATCCCAAGAGTAAGGAGATGAGGTCATATTATGCAGATGAGGAAGATTATAGAAAGAAACTTGTGGAATACTTCATAACAATGTCTCCATGGGCTAGTTGGAATCATGTCGCAGGGAGACTTCTCGGCTGGGAACATCATGGAGTTCTTGAAAAAGTGAAGGATAAAGTTAAAGTTGATAAAGGTGGGTGTGTGGTAGATGAGGAGGAGAGATATGGGATATACTAATCCTCAGAGTGAGTGTGAACTCTCTCTATTTAGTGATCAAACAACATGCTCCATAGAGAAAATACAAAATTGGATTCAGTATGTAATTGCTGCTCTAAATGTTTCTCCCTGTTATATCACACATGTCCAAGATTACCTATGAATGTCTCGTGTGACAATAGAATCTCTCATGCTTAGTAATATGCCAGTCCATCCCTACTTGTACTCCTTAGTCAAGGACCAACCCAGCTAGTCTGTCTTGCAAGTTACTGATCACATTTTGTAAAGGGTCGGGCTCGCGAGACTAGTCCATTCCAATGTGTCACATATTACACTCTCAATTCTAAGCCAAAAACAAATGTCCTGGTTGATCCCAAATTACATCAGAGAGTTGGTAGTGGTAATAAATAATTCAATGTGACATATGGAAGACAATGTTCAATGATGGAATGGGGTGGTTATGAATCAATAATTTTGGTAAGGGGTCATCACTCACATAAAATGGTGTCTACTCGCAACAGTGTGTAATCCAACCTCTTGATTGCTTGATGGCAAAGAATTGTTGATTTCCGCTCTGGTAAGACCAAAGTAAAAGTAGCCATATATATGATGTGGAGAAGCAGTTAATGTTGTACTTGGTATGTAATTAACATTATTACATATGATCTTGTACATATGACTGGTCTGCTGTAACAGTTGAACCTCTCTTAATTGTTGGGCTTGTTGAGGTCAAGGTCTCAATAATGATGATCTAGCTATTAAAACTCTCCCTCCCCTGTTTGTAGTTTGATAGTTAGCTAGTGGAGGAGTCACTTTTCCCAAGTAAGTATTCGGAGTTTTCCTGATACCGAAATTATGTGTAGCTTGTAAGAAAGTCTCAGCCTTGGAGGTGTTGTATTTTATAAACTCAAGTGCTGTGAATATATTGACCTCTGACCCTATATCTTCCATTATGGACTAAGCTGACCCCATATACCAGGTTGGTCTATTAATTAATTAGAGTCATTTCCAAATCAGAAAGGCCAATCAAAATCATGCAGAGTGATTAAGATTATCCTCTGTTAAGCATAGAGTACCACTGAGCAATTATTCTATTGTATAGCTATTGGACAAATTAGAAATCCAAAGCTTGACACTGAGTTTAACCAAATTGAATATATCTAACACCAATAGGATTTTTGCCTCGGCACCAAAGTGCCGAGGTACTGTGCTGGAAGCGACTATGATCGGCGATGGTGGTACGTTTCACGCACACGTGCAATGATGCACGATGACGCGTATTGAGCACGTACATTAATTTAGCTCTGCGCTTAGTAGCTAGCTAGACATACAGTACTAAGGACAAACAGACAGGCTCAGGCTCGCAGTCGACTTAGTGCTGGTCACATGACTTGTGACCAATCAGATTCTCTGAAAAGTGTGCTTTAAATCTCATAAAGCACACTTTCATGTGCACTAAATATTTAGTGCACACTTGAGAAACTGTGCTGAAGGTACATAGGAGCCTAGTGGAAGATCCACTAGGACTATGACCTTCCAGCCTCAGTCCCTAGTGCTTACAGTAAGTATATGTCTTAATGTTTTCTTTTATAGACTTTAGCATTTCACTTTTTACATTGGGTTTCAAACAGGAAAACCTCAGGAATTTACCTCATTTATTTTTTTGAATATCATTAAATTAGAGCATTCTTACTGAACCAAAGTGTGTCAGAGCTTGCTAGGTACCAGGGCTAGCTAGGGCTAGGCTAGGGCTAGGGTTCTGTAAGGACCAACTGGAATTTGATTGGTCACAAGTCATGCGACCAGCACTAAAATGTTTAGATCACTCTATTCTAGCTCCATGTGTTTTAATGCATGGTGCAGGTGCATTAAAACACTTAGAGCTAGAAAAGAGTGAACTAAATATTACTTAGTGCTGATGCTTCTTGGCCGTCTTTTACCAACAAATCAAGCCCATTATCACATGCAGAGAACTGACTAAAAGACAGCAGTGAACAAAAACAACAGAGATTGCAGTGTACACGAACTAGTGATCGTTTGAAGTGTCAAAGAGAGAGCCATGGTGAAGGAGAATCTCAGAACTAAGACTTTGAGGCTTCCAAACAATGAGAGAATCCAGTACACATACTTCAATCAAGCTATGTTTGAGAATAACCATTAAACAGCAGTTCCAAATCGTTGAACAGCAAAAATACTAGCTGTGTAAATACTAATCTTACTACAATATAAGCCATGTTGCTCAGTGTGCACTCTCCACAGAAAAGAAGCTATTTTGGCAACATTTTGTAGAAACATTTGACCCCACAAACCCCTGCACTTTTCATATGCTCATGCAGCAAGTGTTCAGCAATTCCAAACATAATCATCCTTGTAGGACTCTGGCTTCAAGCCGGTGATCCTTCAGCGTATCTTTATTGTCTCTTATATACCACTGTCACGTCATATTCACTGTAAAGCATTTAAAATAAATAAACATAGAAAGTTAAAGGTTGAACCTAAGTGCCGAGGCATTCCTAGTCTTTTTAAAAGACTATTTATTCAATGTTGTTATTGTTCATGTTCTCTCTTACAGACCCCTCCCTTAACCTCACTAATCTCACTAAGCTGTTGGAGGATGTGGAGGATTGGAAGCGTGTGGGTGCTTTTCTTGGCATCCCTTACTCAGTGCGTGATATCAGGAAACATAAGGAAGCTTGCTGGGAATGGTACCTGAACAACCACCCATTCCCATCGTGGCGTTACATAGCATATATTCTATATATGCTTGATGAGCATGAAGTGCTGGAAGTGTTGAAGAGTCAGTACCTCAAAGGTGGGTTGCATATTGTAAGTGGTATGACATGATCAGTGGTAGTATAAGTGTTTAGATATAATATAGAGCCATGCATGTTATTAACCTCAGTGCATGTGCAAGTGTGTGTATAGCCTGGCGTAGCCGACCCTTTACCTTCCTTTTCTTGGGGGCGGGGGAAGGAGAAAGGGTCTGGTGACCCTAGCATCAACAACTTGTGTTGCGCATAAAAAACGATGCGCCAATCAGATCGCTTGGATCCATCATGTGATATAGCCATAAACTTGCATTTCTAAAATCATCCGCTTCTTGGAGGCTTTTCTATGGGATCAAGATCGAGTTACGAGCCCTTGATGGGATCGATCGTGGCTGTAGCTGTTTCTAGAGAAATTATCAGCAGGCGGATCAATCGACTTATACGGCACTAGTTACGAGGCTAGGGCTTCTGCAAGGGAGCAAGTGCAGCGAGCTTTAGGTGTATGGGACGTACTATTCACGCACTGTTGTGACTCCAAGGCTGTTGTCACTTGATCCCCTACTTCTTAGACTCTCCAAGAATTCTCCTTTCTCTAACAACTGCTGTTCGCGTAAATTACTTGCGCACGGTTTATGATTGCCATGATGTAATGTTCAAAAATGATGTAATGACACAAGTCGTACAATAGATTAGGCAAATTCCTGAGGTTTTCCTGTTTGAAACCCAATGTAAATATTGAAATGCTAAAGTCAGATATTTAGCTCCTCACTTAGGCCAGACCAATTTGAATGTTGCTTCCAGAAAGTGACCTTGGTGGCAGGAATAAATTTATAATAACCAAAAGTAATTATTATACATAAAGTGACTCGTGGAAGGAACAATTTTTAGTTCCAATGAATAATTATATTATACACAGAAAGCATTGATTTCCTGTCAAGACAAAACAACAAAGCAACAAAATACTAGTCCAGAGTTTTTCGTTTTTTGGAAATATTACTGACAGCTCCCCATAATGTGGGGTTCCTTTCCATCTATGTGGCACAAGCCTTACCAGGGTTTCATTTAGAAATTTGTCCAAGGGGGAGGCAGACACAAATGAAAAAAAATTATGCTAAATAAAAAGGCCATGTAGGGTTAGTCTGTACTTTAACCTATGGCAGTTTCTGTCATAAAAATGCTGCCTTTGATAATAATCCCTGCATCACTGCTTCTCACCAAGCAGAACACTTTTACACTTATGTTTGCTCACAGAAACTGCTATACCGTAGGGCGGGTTAATTTCGTCCGGAAAAAATTCTGTCATATCCGGAATCGTTATACTAATGAAAAAATTGAACGGATAAATCTTCACACATGCGCATTGAAGACGAAATTTTTCCCCCCGCCCAGTTTCAGTTGAAGCAAAGATGGACTATTTAGAGAGAGAGACTTGCGTTCGTGGCTGTCACGAATACAAAGCTATTTGGGCTGCTGCTGAGGAGCTGGAGTGTAGGCGAGAACCAACTAACCTCGTTAGACATCTTAATGCATCTCTTCAATGCACTGTTAGCTGCTTCTATAGCCTTTGGTGGTATCAAAGCGGACAATGGTCCATTAGGATTGGGGAGATCCCTACCTTTATAAAGTATTTGAGAAGAGCCATGAGCAGCTTTTGGAGCAGTTCACTTACAGCTGCTCTCTTGTGGGAAGCGATTGACGATCTACCATGTGAGTGTTGCGCAAAAAATGCGCACAAAAATATATGACAGTAAAAAATTATGACGAATATAATTTCAACTCTTTATACCAACGGTGAAATAGACGAATTTTTTGTCCTGACGAAATTAACCCGCCCTATGGTAGGTTAAAGTACAGGCTAACCCTACATGGCCTTGTTATTTAGCATAATTTTTTTTTTCCTTTCACTTGTTTGTTTACTCTTTATATGACCTTTGGATATTAATGTAATAGCTCACTGGGCACGCACACGTGGACATGAAAGTGACAGATGCGCATGACAAATGATGTCATGATAATGAAAAGTCGTTCGATATGAGTGATTACTGTGTGGATAATGATGGTAAAAGCACATTGTACAAGTTGATATGATTTTCATTGTATGTGAAAGGATCATGGAGTTACAGCCTAGCAAGAAGATGAATCTGATTAACAAATAATAGATTTAGACGGCGGCTGGTGCCGATTATTGACGCTGTTCCGGAGGAGTTTGAGTGGACTTATCACCTTTTGCAATGTTTTCCAGAAGTAAGCAGTTTAGTTGAGCCTGTGGCAAGAATAGAAGAGATACAGAGTCCAATTTGTATTGTTCTAATGAGAGAAGCGACGCCCATTCCATACTAACCCTACATAGAGAGTGTCTCTGATAGATGCTGAGGAGGGGTGTCATTTTTAATGGATTTTTTTAGATCTGCACATGGTATAAACGACCTTGTGGCCATTAGGCCACAGCGAGGGGGGGGATGTCCCCCCTCCTGCGCAGAGTGCGAAAGAAAGTTTTTGGAGGACTCATTGTTGGCTAATTCTCCTACCATTTTCATAACTATCAGCAATGTTGTGTATTGAGTTAAGGGCTAGGGATTTTGGATTTTTTCTTGGGTGGGGCTCCCCCTCCCCCCCCCCCCCCCCCTTCTAAGCAACAGGGAGGGTTAGAGTACAAGAAGGAAATGTACATACAGCCTGATACAGGTAGGTAATTACAGTTTGGTTTCCAAAAATAGCATATTACATAATTCCCTTCCGCCTCATGGCTCATCCATGCAGAACAGGTTGTGTATGAAAGCTCAGTACATGATTATTGTCTGTTGTAAATTTTTCAAGGGGGGGGGGGCAAAAAATATCCAAGGGGGCAAATGCCCCCCGCCCCCCTAAATGAAACCCTGCTTACAACCTGTTTTCGTTGTTTCAAATTGCGAACCACTTCATCTTCCACTAGTGTTTCTTTGGGACCACCACAAAGTGAACACAGAAAGTTTGCTGTACGAGTACTGTAATACTGAGGTTCAACAGGATCTTGGCAAGTAAGAGAAGCACGAGCTATAATGGTAGAGTGATGCTTTGAACTTGGTGGAAATTCCACAAGTATACTCTTCCTCCAGATCACACAGCATATTCTTCTCTTCTGGTTTAAGCTTCAGAGTACACACACCTATGGTTGAAACACTCTCCACACTGAATAACCATTCTCACCTTCCCACTTGAAGATTGTAGCTTTCGAGTCACCTTGTCTAAATCACTGTCACTGTTACATTAGAAGGTAATCTTTTCTCACATTGAGATGCCATGAGAACAGTGAAGGCATTCCTTGATCGTGGTTGGTTTTCATGAATATAATATTTCACTGATGAACAAGAAAATTACTGACAAATCTATAAAAAGTACAAAGACATGTGGTTTGAAACGTTCTACTGTAGTATTTCTGCTACTAGTCAACTACAAACTCAAATAGAGTGAAAACTTTTATCCAACTATGATTCAACAACTGAAAGAAAAAAGATAACTTTGTGATTAAAAAGCATTATGTGCACATACAATATACCACAAACAAGATAACATGACCACACAAATACAATTACCAATCTCTACATCTACAAGACCAGTTAACTATAGCTAATAACCTGCATAATTGGAGCACTCATATGATTCTGACATCCATCACTTATTTCAACCTCAGCTTCTCTTTTTAAAACAGATCCAAACATTTCTTCAGAGCAACTGCAGCAAGAGTGTGTTACCCCTTCTCGCCTCAGCAACTATTAACAGACATTTTCGAAATGGACTCCTTTCGATCACGTGACTAAAATGATGATGTCACTTTTAAATTTATAAATGAAATTAGCTATAATTATACCCAGTGGACTCATGAAGCAACATTTCAAGTTGGTCTGGCCTTACTGTAAGCTGAGGCTGGAAGGTCATAGTCCTAGTGGATCTTCCATTAGGCTCCTGCAGAATTGTTATATTAACTAGTTATGTGCTCGTAGCACAGAAGGGCGAGCAAAGCAACATAGCTTGCTATTACAACTTTAAATGTTGCATTATGATATTTTGGAGTTGCATGCCCTCTTCTCGTAGAGTCTATAAGCCCTTGATTCTACTAACCTAGCTTCTCTTTGTTCAGCACACTCTGAATCTTTTTTGTCCAGCCCTTCTCTTTCATTTCTTCTGGACTTGGCATCCTCAGACTCTGCTTGTCATTTTCTTCTTTCTCTATCCCTTTCTCAGAGCTTCTTCTGGCTCTATCCTTCGCATTCCTTCGGTCTAACCTTGCTCATTTTTGCTGCTCATTTTTGCAATGTTCATTCAACATGCATCGTTGGCTAAAAGTTTTGCAATTGTTTCTATAGCTATTTTGCGCATGTGCAGTATTTTACACTCAGGGGTTGACGTACGTACACTCACAAATATATATCACCACTATTCACATTGCACACCATAGAAAGGGGCTCGCTTTGCTCACCATTGAAAATTTTACGCACATGCGCATTGGAGATGAATTTTCCCCCACCCAGTTTCTGCAGAATTAGAAGCGATGGACTATTTAGAGAGAGAGAGAGACTTGTGTATGTGGCTATCACGAGTAGAGAGCTATTTGGGCTGCTGAGGAGCTGGAGTGTAGGTGAGAACCAACACTTTTGATCCATACACTGTCGCTGTTCTTATATGGTGGTTGGACGTCTACCACAAAAGGAATCACGAGCCTATTGACTTTTATAAGGAGAGGAGGGCAGATAAAGAGCCTTATAAATGGACTCGACCCTTGCACTATAATATGCAGGGGAAACCCAAAGGAGTGCAGAAACTACTAACACTTAGAAATTGAGGCAATCATACATGTTTAACTAGCTACAATTATTATGCGTGTCAATCAATTGCTGTTATGGAGCTTGAGGAATGCCAGCCTTGATGGAACCATTTGTAATAAGTACGGGGGAAAACATTTCCATGAAATGAAAAAAATGTAGGGATGACCATTGCTCGAAAGAGTAAGGAAACAAGAGTAGGGATGAAAGATGGAAATGGGATCAATCTTTGTTCTGTATATCAAGCCAACAATCCCTATATATGTACGTTGGGTAGCTTCAGATTATAGTGCGGTAATGTGTGGATCGTTGGCTGGATATAAAGAACAAAGATTGATCCCATTTCCATCCTTCATCCCTACCCTTGTTTCCTTACTTTTTCAAGCAATGGTCATCCCTACATTTTTTTTCATTTCACAGAAATGTTTTTCCATTACATGTTCCTGGTCTTTTTCTCTCTTTATGGTTTTATGTATGTACAGATGCAAGAATTCATTTTTCTATGTGTATGCAGGGACAGAAGTTTCTTGAGATGTATAGTTCTCTAATAGCATAGCAGCCTAATGATTATTTATCAGCAAGTCAAGACTTAAAGTGTTGAGCTATACTTGGAGGTCAAGGATGCAGATGAATCTGAAATAGAGTTTACTGGTAGATGGATCCCTGAGTTGTTTATGATCTAGCACGCACATATCTACAGCTAGAGCTTAGCTAGTTGAGTAATATCAGAGAGTACAATAGTACTCTCTAAGTAGGGATGGCACCGATAGCCCCATTGGACTAATGCTTAGTATTTTCTTTCATAACTCCAGGATACTTCCCTCCAGTCAGCAACTCCTAACTTCAAGACTTCAATGTGCTAGGACTGAAGTATATACCAGTAGCAATTGAGCGCTTCAATTTCTGCCTTAACACAAAGTGTGGTGATATTGCCCATCTCTATTCAGCATATATTAGCTAACTACAGCAGAACTCAAAGTTCACATGCTAATCCAACATCTTCAACTCCTTGAAGCTTCTTATCACTTTCCATTCTGCTTCAAAATTCCTTGGCTGGTTTATTGACAGCAATGTCCATTGGTTGAACTGTTGGTTGGAAGTAGATGTAGTTGTTGTTGATAGTGGTCATCACTTGGACTAGTGCAGCCTTGTTTGTAGGTTTGTATCACCTTCATACTCTCTCTGCACTTCCACATATGGAATAATGACATTGTCGATGTACTGGATCATCATTTCTTCTGTTGACGAATGTTTAGATGAGTGTGTCACAATACAGTCAGGTGGGAAATTAAAATTAGATTGTCTTGCTTTATAAATAGGCAAGAAATCACCAGCAAGTGAAGCACAGAAAAAGTAATGTTTGTCATTCATGCCAGTGATTTCCACTTTCTTAGAACCTTCACGGTCCATTGGCCAAGCAGATGCCAAGTACCGGTTTGGTAAAAATGAGCTCCAGAGAAATCTCTTCCATTGTTATCTAGAAAACTCTCCTTCAAACTTTTGCTAGTTGTGCTTGCCCTTTGATGTGCTTGCCCTTTGATGTAGTTGCCTTCCTCTTCGTCGAGTTGATTCTATGATAAGTTCAGTTTCTACTCAAGCTACAATAATGTGACCCCCAAATTCAACTGATTCTTGTGACATCAGGATCCCATGGGAAGAAACAGATGCTGTGATTACACCTTAAATAAAAATTAATGCTCTATATATCCTCAAAGAAGACAATGTCCACATTTCTTTGGTTGTATGGCAGTCACTTCAACATCTGAATCAACCTTTCTCTTCATGTAACTCTTTACCAAGCTTGTGTGAAAAAATAGATCTATAGCTGCTGAGATGCCATGCTGACTAGCATATTTGCTAATAGCTACTAGTAATTTAGTCTGTTGGAAATACCTAGAAATAATAATATACAATGTGTATAGCTATGGACCACGCTTCTTTAAAACTGTCAGAGGCATCTATTGCTTTCACTTCATGCTGCCAGAAAATGATCTGGGAGTCCATCTCTTGGTTTAAAATATCCACAAAGTGACGTAGTTAGAAAAAATATGGGGATATACCATATCTTCATTTTTTAAATTTTCCGTCCATACTTCCATGATGCTAACACTAACAACAACTTGATTTTGGTCTTGAAAGAAAATTCTCTCAGAGCTTTTCAATGGTGTATTTTACCTACTCTACAAAAAAATAAATAAATTAATAATGAAATAAAGTATGGGATTATACAAGACCTCAGTGGTTAAAAATATTCATAAGTGACCACAGACCCCTAGTAGACCTTCGATATTGCTAGTATTTCTATTAACCCAATTGCTTCATTTGAGTGATGGATTTTCACTAGGGAGGTATGGTTTCAAAATTATGAGTCAGAGTACCATAATGATCTGGGAGTCCATCTCTTTGTTTAAAATACCCACAAAGTGACATGGTGAGAAAAAAATACTTAAGTGAGTTACAAAGCCAAGTGCCCATTGCAATGCTGAACACATGTTTAATATTCTTCTGAATATTTCAGTGTGAAATATTCCAGAAGCACAAAAATAAAAATTACAAGAACTCCTAAGAATGTCAATGAGGAGAATTAATGCTCTAACAAACTGTAAAATTCTTCTCACTGAATGAATCTATATACTGGTATAATGTACACTATCTAGCTAGCTCTTTCAAATCAAATGAGCTATTTTTAGCACTGATAGTAATTAATCAATATACATTGTACTTTGACCTGTAGGTTCCTCTGAGTCACGTCGACTGTATAACGAGGCCATGAAGCAGGGACATGTCAAGTCACAGATTAACAAAGTCCTCCTCTATGGGGCTCCAGGAACTGGTAAATCCAGCTCCATGGACCTCTTCGTTGGCAACCCTCCACGCAAAGTGAGAATAAGTACCCCCGTAGCAGCTCGTCCCATCACGATGTTTCAGGTGGGAGTTACTGCTGAGGAGTGGAAAAGGCTTCCTCCAAAAGAACGGAAAAAAATATTCGCTAGGGCCATTTATGCTCAGCTTCATGCCAACGACTCAGACTCAGGAGGGGATTCTGTCTCTGGTGAGGCATCAGGTGATGATTCTGATTCTGGTGAACTGTTAATTGAAAAAGAAACCGGTACGACTCCTCAGCACGCTAATTCATCGACACGTGACGAAAATCCACAAGTACACTCGGCATCTCCTTCCAGTTCAAAACCTACTAGAAAACCGAAAAAAGGTTCTGTACCAGAGGAAAAGTTCTCACTGCCATCCATTAGCACACATGAGGAACTAATGGAACTATTGGACGAGATCTCTGATTTAGATGAACCTTCACCTGTCTTCCGTAAGGTCAATTTGATTGACTCTGGGGGACAACCACAATTTCATGAGGTGCTACCTGTATTTCTTCGTCGCATGTCCCTCTACATATTTGTCTTCAAGCTGTCAGAAGAGCTTGCCACCAAGCCCATGGTGGAGTATTTCGGTGAGGATGGGGAACGAGTGGGAACCCCTTACCAATCAGCTCAGTCCAACGAGCAGCTGTTGAAGCACTGCCTTCGCACTTTGCACACCCACAGATCATCTCCCGATACTAAAGGTGAGTGCTCCAAAATCATGATTGTGGGGACCCACAGGGACGAAGAACACCTGTGCACCACCGAAACACGAGAGGAGAAGAACAAGAAGTTAGCAGAGCTGTTGCTTCCGATGTTCCAAGAGGAAGTCATCTATTACAACCTGCCAGAAAATGAGCTGATCTTTCCAGTCAATGCCAAAAATCCTAATGAGTTCGATAAGGGTATAGCTAGAGATATCCAAAGTGTAGTCCTAACACAGTGTATGCCTGATCCCATTGATGTGCCTCTTCAGTACTTCTCTTTGGAAATTGTCCTTGAAGAAGTGAGCCTTTCTCTCGGTAGAGGTATACTGAGCAAACAAGAATGCCTTAAAGCAGCAGATAAGCTTTACTTTGATGAGCATACACTTGGTGCAGCTCTTCAGTTTCTTGACGAAATTTCAGCAGTCTTCTATTTCCCTGAGGTTCTGGAGGGTGTTGTATTCACTAACCCTCAAGTCCTCTTGGACAAGGTAACTGAGTTAGTAGAGAAGATCTACTGCTTGAGACAAAAGGTTGGTGGTAAAAAAATTCATGCACTTTCTGGACGCTGGCAGAAGTTTAAAGATCATGGCATTGTTAGCTTAGAGCTTCTTCAAGAGAAAGAGTTCGAAAAGCATTATGTGCCTGATATCTTTACTCCTGTTGATCTTGTCAAGCTCTTCAGAAAGTTGCTCATCATAGCTGACTTTAGTGCTTCTGAGTACATCATGCCTGCCCTCCTTCCTGTCCTCGAGGCTGAGAAAGTTCACGAGTATCGTGTGACCAGTAGTTCTCCTGTAGCTCCCCTTGCTCTGGCCTTCCCTCTTGGAGCTCCTCGTCTCGGTACTTACTGCAGTCTCACAAGCTTCCTAGTCTCTCCTGACAACCAGTTTCCTTGTCCTTGGAAGATAATGTTGCTTCCTCGTTCCAACACTCCAGCATGCCTCAATCGAAACTGCGTCCTATTTTCGGTACCTGGCCACCCTGGGTCTGTTTCGCTGATTGACACGTTCACTCACTTCGAAGTGCATGTGGACACAGCCCAGACCAGCTGTAGCAAGCTGTGTTCTTTAGTCTCCCAAGCCATATTGTCAGGTCTGAAGAAAGCGACGGTGGTCCTTGGCTACAACAACTCCATCCCGTCGAAAGCAGTGCTCTGTCCATGTGGGGGTGAAGATCCGCACATTGCCACTTTTGGAGATGAAGTCTGGATCTGCAGTCGGAATAGCAAGGTGTTTGGAGAGCTGACTCCCAAACACAGGCTTTGGTGTGATCAAGTGGATCATTCTTCAGCTAAAGGTAATTGTACCAATGGATCCATTACATTCCTCTTTTGTGACATACAAAAATGATTTGTTGTACAGTTACAACATCACTGGATTTGAAGAGTGTGCGCAGAGCTCTGTGGGATGCCAGATGCAAGTGGTATGATATCGGTGTGGAGCTGGACTTGGACACAGCAACTCTGGACACGATCGATGCTAACTTCCATGGAAAGGTTGAAGACTGCTTCCGAGAAGTTCTCTCAAAGTGGCTGAATGTTGCTTCACCTGATCCCTCGTGGGAACCACTGGTGGAGGCCCTCAGGTCTCCTGCAGTGGAACACCCTGAAATTGCTGCCAAGATCGAAAGCAAGTACATTGTAGAAAACTAGGAACTGATTTTGAGTTTTACCAGTCATACATATATTTTTTAAAGAATTGTTTTACACGCTCATGCGCAGATGAAAACGCACAATCACACGCGCGCGCAGAAAGATCAGTCGACTATCTACCCTTTACCTTATTCGATCTAGCTGGTAGCCATCATCATCATCCAACGACTGAGATCAGAATGTGAAGCCCCCTTCTCTAAGAAGGCCTTAGACAAGAGGTAGTTCAAGATCAAAGGTAAGGGTACTTATTCTTTCTGGGAAAGAAAGGGATTGGTGTTTATATGAAGTGAAGAATAATCTTACATGTGTTACTTTCCAGTCGATTTTTTAATTAATTAAAGGGATGGGAGTGGAGACTATACAACATATTTCCTACAGTATTGGACATTTCAACTCCATAACTTTGTTTGGTCAACAGTCTAAATAGGACATTTCGACTCCATAACTGAGAATATTTGCTCTGTGAGGTATATGAAGAGAGTGATGGTCTATATTCATTTTCTTTTTCAGGAATATGTGTCAAATTGACTAAGCTCAATATGGACCTGTAGTTTGCTTTATGCTAAGACATGGTAAGTTCCTCTGTGGCGTAAAATCTTGATACATGATCATGTCTTGTTGCCAGTGTTGGTGCTCACTGTACTTATCCAGGTTTAATATGAGAAAATAGGTTTGGATCAAAGCTTAAAACTAGCTGTTTTCTCAACCACATCTGATACTTTGATAACTCTTTACCATATTGGGTGCACATCAATCCTTGTGGCCTACCTATTAGTTGTAATGCTGAAAGGTGGGTGTGTGGTGGGTGAGAATTATGGATACAGAAAATGTGGTAATTTTCAGAGCATGTGATGCAGCTGTTGCTAAGGTGGTATCAGATTCAACCATCCCAGGTTGGTCTATCATTTCAAATCTGAAAATAAGCAAGACCGATCAAAATCATCACATGAAAGGAACTGTCTAATGAGTTAGAAGCATGTTATACCCCAGGCAGTATTTTCAGGCTTATGTAATTCATAGTTTCAGGCAGGCTGAGACTATAAGCTAAGCTAGCACTGAGCATGTAGGGTGTGACTGCTTCATGCACCTGCATAAGTGGAGATAAAGTGTATTTGGGGGAGGGTTGGGGGTGTGTGGTATAATCATGGTGTGAAAAATTTTGGAGGACCCTTTAGTAAGTGGTAGGGTGAGACTTGCTTCATGCACCTGCATAAGTGGCGTGTGCTGCATTACTCAATCGCCGAGAGGCACTGAGTTATCTAATGTGTGACCTTGAAAGTGCAAGCCAAAATTTGGTGATATGTCATGTATACATAGACTATTTTCTATTCACAGCACTTTGACGTAGGTAGCCTTAGATGATTGTTATAACCACGTTGTAAGTTAGTCCACATTAGTTATGATGTCTAATGATGTTCCTCTAAATAATTATACCATAAGCCATTCCATATTAGAGAGAAGCACAAATTGTGAAGTAAAAAGAGCTAAGTAGGCATGGTCAAGATTTCTGGGACACTACAGAGCTACAAGCCTAGCTTGGGGGGAGGGGGGTGGTGTAGCATCATGTTATGGTGCTATTGGTATCCCATTGGTTTCATCCCATTACATTGAGTGTAATTAAATTGCATCCATGAATATATCCTTTAGAGTATAGTCACTCATATTTGTCCTCTATGGAACATGTAAGTGTATTGAATTACTCTCCCTCTTCAACTAGTGAATCAATTACGGGTTTGCATGGTGAATTTGAATATACTTATTGCATCCAGGTCACAGAATCAGTATTCTTTGCAAGTTTACTTCACTGACCTCTTCGATATACCTCCCCCTGACAACACTGGTGGATGGAATGGTGAGTCCCAGGGCTCACAATAGCATCACAGGACACTAACTGCCCTTGTGTGACCAAAAACTACTATTGGATAATCATGTCTACATGGACAACGATAGTGTTATTGCATGCCCTGAAGTCCCTGTACTCACATGACTATCACTTGTATCAATCCTTAATTGTCCCTTTCTATTTTCAAAGTCATGGCGGGTAATATGAAGGAGCTATGAACCAAAATGTCCGGTCACCTAAAACTAATATAGGCCCCCCCCCCCCCCCCCCCCCCCCCCCCGCCATAATCACACTTCATTACTTGACTTCATGACCACAGTTTTATAGTCTAACCTCTAGATACTGTATACTTCTGACTAACCAAACAATCCACACAAAAGCAGTACTACTATAGGACCCAACCATATAAGGTTACTGCTGATTGATTAAGTCAGACATGGCCAACAAGAATAATTCATAGCTCACCACATATTTGTGGTAGCTTCTATGGGCCTACATGAATGTTGGGGGTACAGTTCAAAAGACTTTTCTGTCTCAACATGTAATGAAAATTTCTTTTGAACTGAACCGCCTAAAAAAAGGACCACTGAGACTGGCTAGATCAAGATTTGTATTAGCTGGAAATTTTATGTGGTGTATCTTTAGTGGATGTTGTGACATTGAAAAATATTCACAACAAGATAAGGGCATTTATTTGACTCACACTTCTATTTTGTGCAAACCACAAAAATTTTTTGAGCTATACGGTATCAAGCATTGAGCAGTTGTTGCACTATTCGACGTACTAGAAATTCAAAGAGTGACGACTGAATCATTTAAACTCGCATCCAATCTTGAACCAATAGGATTGGTTATTCAGTATTCTTTATGTTCTCTTCTACAGACCACTCCCTCACTCTCAGAAGGACATGGAGGAAAGGAATCTAGCCAGTGCTGATCTTGACATCCCATGATAATATTCAGGAACAACACTCTAGTGAGTTACTAACACAAGGAGGCTTATTTGGAATTGTACTGGTAATAGGGGAAGTGGTATTTGTTGATGGTGCCTCCTTGTGCATGAAGTATTTTGTGTTATACTAACTCAATGGTTCTTCCTGGATGAAGTCTAATGTGGGCACACCACCTAGTGGATTTGACTTCATCCTTGCATAATCAGCCCTTGTCCAACTCTTTCTTGACCAGTTTACCAGCCATCCCTAGTTTTTTTTTCTTTCCATTTTTGAAATTGAAATTTGATTGCATTATGATTAAGAACATAAAGAATAATGATAAAGTATGCTTTTATTGTTCTTCTGCATTGAGTCTTTCTCCTGCATGATAAGAATGTGCTTAAAATACAGGGTAAGCAGACATAACAGCTAGAACTTACTCAATTCTAAGAAAAGCTTCGTATGGAGGGTCATAGGTCATCCCTGTATAGAGAGTGCTAATTATTATTAAGGTTTTACAAAATTTCAAAAGTGAACTCTGTACCCTAGCCATATAGCAGTAAGCCTTGATCCAAATTGAACACAGTTGTATCTATAGTACATCTGAGACTTTGATGACCCTTTACCATATTAGGTGCTCATTAATTGCAATCCTATTGAATTAGGAGGTGAAGTATACATACCCATTAGATTTGATTTGATAGTTGTATGGCTAAGAAATTATGTAAATTTGATGGATTAATGGCTACAAAAGATGGGATGTGGTAATCGTAAGAGAGATGTCTGACGACTATACATGCATGCTCCATTGTTATCTCAACCGTCCCAGCTAGGTTGGTCTATCATTCAGTCGTTCCCAAATCTGGAAATAAGCAAGGCCAATCGACATGAAAAGAGTTGTCTAATGAGTTAGATGTCCCCACAGGCAGTATTTTCAGACAGGCTGAGCTGGATTATATGGCTAAGCTAGTATCTCCTGTAAAAGAATGTGATTAACTAGATCAGAGATTCGTTTATCCTCTGTTATGCATAGCAGATATTGAGTAGCGCTGAGCATTGTGTGGCTGTTGACAGACTAGAAATTCAAAGTGTGACAACTGAAATTAATGTATCCTCTTTTGTACAAGATTACTCACTCATTTGTGTTCTCTCTTACAGACCCCTCTCGACTGAGTCACCCTCACTAATCTCACCCAGCTGCTGGGATTTTTAGTGGGTGCTGATCTTGACATCCACTACTTTTGGTGTGTGATAGCATCTGGAAACGACACGTACCATTCCAGTAAGCCTTGACACTACATTCCAACTGTATTCCATATGGATTTGGATGTGGATATATGCAAAAAAAAAAAAAAAAAAAAAAAAAAAAAAAATTATGCTAAACCACCAAAATAAGTGACTAGTAGTGTTCCACACACATGACTCTGACCCAAATCCTCAAAATGCCTGAGAACCCATGCCGGTATCCCCTGGACCTATAGTGTGTACATTAAACCCTGACTTTACTGCAAGACAATAAAGATCACTCAAAGTAAAGCTTTAATGGATACATTGTGCTCAAAGATGACAAGTGTAGAATTGAAGGCAGCCTAGGATACTAATGATATCTTGTAGCACTGTGAGATATATGAAGAGAGTGATGATTCATATTCATTTTCTTTTCGAGGAATCTCTAACTGATTGACTTACTAGAATATCTGGACCTGTAGTTAGCTCAGAATCTGCTAGGACATGATAATTAAGTTCCTCTGTGTGGTCTAAAATCTTGAAACATAATCATGTCTTGTTGCCAGTGTTGGTGCTTGCTGTGTTTAATGTGAGGAAATAGGTTTGGATTTGAACTCTGTACCCTTAATCCTAGCAATGTGCCATGATCCAAATTGAACACAGCCGGCTGGTTTCTCAACCCCAAGTACATCTGAGACTTTGACGACCCTTTACCATACTAGATGTTAATCCAATCAAAATCCACATGAAAAGAACTGTCTAATGAGTTAGAAGCATGGTTATATCCAGTCAGTATTTCAGGCTAATGTGATATATTGTCTATATAATGCACCATGTGGTGTAGCGTCATGTTATGGTGCTATTGGTATCCCATTAGTTTCCTGTAATTACATTGAGTATACATATCCACGAATATACTTTAGAGTTTAGTCACTCATATTTCTCTTCTATGGAGCATGTAAGAATGTGAATTTCAGTGCTGAATCAGTCACAAGTTTTGTGCATCCAGGTCACAGAATCACTATTCTTTGCAAAGTGTACTTCACTGACCTCTTCGATTATACCTCCCCTTGACAACACTGGTGTAGCTGCCCTTGTGTGACCAAAAACTGTTATCGGATAATCATGTCTCCATGGACGATAGTGTAATTACATGCCCTGAAGTCCCTGTACTCACATGGTTATCATTTGTATTAATCCTTAATTGTCCTGCTTTTGTGTAGATTGCGGTTTGTCATTCTCCATACATATTATATTCTGTACAATATCAGGACACTGGATGGTTTCAAGAAGAACCTTGTGAAGTAAGTACTGTACTTGGTGTGTGTGACTTTGAAAGTCTCACTTTCTGGTGGAAATAAGGAGGAAAACATTTTTGTTAGAATCAGTGTTATTATCATGTGCATTATTTGGAGTTATCCTTCTTTCCTATAACTTACCAGTTCATAAGTCTGCATGCCCACTATAATACAATTTATGATGCAGATTGAGAAAACTTTGGTTAGTCAGAAGTATAGTATCTAGGGATAAGAATAATAAAGGTTAGACTATAAAACTGTGGTCATGAAGTCAAGTAATGAGTGTGACTAGAATTGTGTGGTATTCCTCCATCCTGTCCCCTCAAGTGTGCATTACATGTATGTGGAATGTAGATCATGTCATCCTGTATGTGCTATTTAGTGTACCCATGTAGTGATACTTGATATTGGTGGGAGGAGCATGACTAGCTGGAAGTGCTCTGTGCATGATAAGTGGTAATGTAAGTGGTTAGAACCACAATTATTTACAGTATAGCCTGTACAGATCAACTGATCCATATTGGAACTGTATTCTAGTGATTGTAATCCATTGTCCCACACCATGCAAGAGTGTGATTACTCTAAAGCACCACTTTACATGACTCTTGTCTCTGACAGCAATATCTAACACTGGAGCCTATCAGCTACTTTGATTGCTCACTTGCTCACTGTCAAATGCTGCACATTGCTATAGTAGTAGTTGTAGAGGCTCTATAGGGTTATGTAAGTGCTTAGATACATGTAAACTCAACAGCAAAAGAATTGAAGCACTAAAGAATACTTGCTTGCTCGCTCGCTGTCAAATGTTGCACATTGCCCTAGTTGTATCCACGAGTAGTATAGTCACTCTTACTTCTCCTCAATGGAGCATGTAAGAATGGGAGGCATGCTATTACAGAAAAAGTGTATTGAATTACCCTCCTTTCTCAAATAGTGAATCTTCTATTAATTCCTTCAATATACTTTTTGCATCCAGGTCTATTCTTTGCAAAGTGTAATTCACTGTCCTCTTTGATTATACTTCCCCTTAACAACACTGGTGGATGGAATGGTAAGTCCCAGGGCTCACAATAACATCACAGGACAATTTTCTGGTCTATTTCTTCACTTGTCCTGTCACTTTCTGCCGGTGTCTAATTCTCTCCTGTAACTTAAGAGAAGGGCTACTACAAAAAATTTGCTCTCAAAATCCTGTATGTAAAACTATATTGTTGATCCACTATAGTTCAATTCTAGCTAATCATACTTTAGGTTATGACTAAAACAACTGTGGTTATACTCCTGGCCACTTGAAGTCAAATAATGAGATTTGTGTGATATTCATTCATCCTGTCCCACTAAGTAATGAAGTGCTGAATGCAGGGGTGGGAGGGGTGAGTATTGGGAGAGTGTAGAGATCCCTGGAGCTGTCATCCCGTGCCATTGGAGTTTTTTGTGTGTCCCCTTCCCCTTTGAAATAAACACCAATATTGTCTCTGTTAACTCCCTAAAGTAACAGATTCCAATGTAGAAAGTAAAGGGGTATCAAACTTTATTCTCACTCAACTAATGTAGGATTTGCTCCCCACACTCCTTTTTTTTTTTCTGGGGGGGGGGGGGGGGGGGGGGGGGGTGAACTTTGTACTCTAACCCGAGCAATATATCTGAGACTTTGATGACCTTAGTTAATTCCAATCATATTAGGTGTGAACTATACCTTCTATGGAGTTAGAACCAATGCATCCTATCTTGTACCAAAAGATTACATTCTTTATGTTCTCTCCTTTCTGGGTGGGTGGGTTCTCAAGCATTTTAGTCTTTTGGATCATGTCAGGAGTCATAATTGGAGAACTATTTTGGTGGTTTGTGGATACATACACTTCTGTTACATAATTATTGCTTCTGCATTATACCCACATCCACAAATTCCAATTGAATGTAATCAATGGTCAGTTAAGGTGGCGGGTAGGTATTTGCTCATGAATAATTCATGAGTTAATGAGGCGAGTAGTTGCACCGACTATGAGATGCTACAGTTGAAAACTACAGTTTAATACTGACTAACACTTCCTACTCTACAACTGAGGGCAGACCAGACACTCGAGATCACTACCGTTGCAGAGAAACTCAACCACTAAGCAGCCATACCTCGATCGATTTTTTGACGTCAATTTTCTCAAACTGCAGCCATGTGCTGACCGTATTTTGTACTTTTTCTTATTATATGAACCAGTGGGCAGGGCCAGACGGAGAGATTTTGAAAAGAAGCCACTGTACGCGAGAGCTATGGCCCATCGATCGTTCGATCGATGGCTAAAAGCGATCAAAATTCAGGAGTGTTGGCTTTTCTGGCTAAAATCTCTCCGTGCCGCCCTGCATCTTGGTTTATACAACTGGAATAAGCACAAAAGACAGTCATCACAAGCCTGTAGTTCGAGAAAATTGACGTCAAAAAATCGATCGAGGTATGGCTGCTTAGCGGTTGAGTTTCTCTGCAACGGTAGTGTTCTCGAGTGTCAGGTTTGCCCTCAGATGTAGAGTAGGAAGTGCTAGTCAGTATGAAACTGTAGTTTTCAACTATACCATCTCATAGTCGGTGCAACTACTCGCCCCATTAACTCATGAATTATTCATGAGCAAACGCATACCCGCCGCCTTAAGGCTTTATCAAGTGCAGTGGTTAGTTATGCATGACTAACTTTGTGGAGGCATAGACACAAAACATGCACAGTAGGGCATCTAACTGATATGCTTGCAGAGGTGGCTCCATCTGATTATAGGTGGTCAGGTCAAGGGGCATACTCATAATAGCATAACAGAAGACATTCTCCCATTCTCCTTTTCTTACAAATTCATTAGCAGGAATTTAACAATTCACCATTGTTCCAAAGTGAGCACTCACTGAACTACACGCATGACTAAATGGTCATATTGAAGTAGTTAGACCAACCCAACCACCCACTTGTAAATATAATCCATTGTTCCACACCATGCAAGAGAGCGTGAATACTATAAGGTATGTACATCATGGGAAAACCATATGTCATGTAGCATGTTATAGTGCTAAGATATATCAGTGGTATCCCTTTGGTTTCATGCCTTTGATTCCAATTTACTCTAAATTAAGCATAATGTGTCCATTAAGTATTATCTAGTCAATAACATTCTCCTCTATGAGGTATTGGGTACCATAAGAAGGATTTCAGTGGAAGTATGCTATTTTGGAGAAGAGTATTGAATTAATTAAATGTCCTCCCTCCTCAAATAATCACTATTTATGGGTTTACATTGTGTTGTTCTACTTCCTTCAATATTTTTCACATCCAGGTTACACAGTCACTACTCTTCATGAAGTATACTTCTTTATCCCTCTGGTGAATGGAAGGGTAAGTCCCTGTACTCATTATTTCTATAATTAACTATTGTGATGCTTTTGTGTAGATCTCCCTTTGAAATACGGTGACTGAGCATGCACACTCGCCCTACAATGCTTTAGTTAATCCTCGATGCAGAAAATTAAGGTTACTATGGCTACATTAATTAATCTTTCTGGCCACTCAAGGGGAGACTATACCCATAAAAATATATTTTTTTTAAACGTCCATATCTTCATTATGCTACCCCCTATAAGCTTGATTTATGTCTCAAAAGAGAGCTCTCTTTGAGAGCTTTCCAATGGTGTACTTAGTTACAACTTTATCCCCCCCCCCCCCCTCCCAAATATAAAACCTGACAAAACCTCAGCGGTTAAAAAATACTTCTAAAATTACCACATACTTAGGAGGCCTTTGATACTCCTATCATAGCTTCTATGGGCCTAGCTGCTTTGAATGAACAATGGGATTTCAAGGGGGGGGGTATGGTTCCAAACATGAAGGTAGATGTAAAAAAATGACACTTTTTTCACATCTACCTTCATATGTTTGGTTCCAAACATATGAAGGTAGATGTAAAAAAATGACACTTTTTTCACATCTACCTTCATATGTTTGGAACCATACCCCCCCCTTGAAATCCCATCGTTCATTCAAAGCAGCTAGGCCCATAGAAGCTATGATAGGAGTATCAAAGGCCTCCTAAGTATGTGGTAATTTTACCAAAAAAATTTTAATTTCTGAGGTCATGTCAGGTCTTCCATATTTGGGGGTGTGTAAAGTTGTATCTAAGTACACCATTGGAAAGCCTCTCTTTTGAGACATAAATCAAGCTTATAGGGGGTAGCATAATGAAGATATGGACGTTTTAAAATTTTTATTTTTTATGGTATATAAAAGTGGACCCTCCCAGAAACGGATGACCTCCATAAAACAGACAATAAAACAGACAAGCATCAAAGGACCGATTGAATTTACCATAGAACTAGTGTATTAAAAACCTCCAAGAAACGGACTACCTCCGAACTCCGGACAGCAGACACTGCTCAGTGTCCAAAGCAATCAGAATTTATAAAATTGCCTCTGAAAAGCAGATGTTAGGCCACACCCACAAGCCACACCCATAGATTACTTGCTAAACGAGCATGCAAATGAAATTATGATGACATAGCTAGCTAAGTCTTGAGCTGTCCAATAGCAGATCTTCTTAGAGGCAGATGAACATTTGGACATTATATAGCCTTAGAGAGACAGTAATACCTGCTAAATCCATCTCCTTCACTGAGTTTTAAGGAAAGCACTCATTTATGACTACTTTTCTAAATAATTCATCAGACACTCATTTTCTGCATGGAAACAATACTTCGTTTGTAAAACCTCCAAGATAAGGACAACCTCTGAGATAAGAACAAAGGTCTTTTCCCCCAAGTGTCCTCTATTCGGAGGTTCCACTGTATTCATCCATCCTGTCCCACCCAGTAATGAAGTGTGCAATACATGTGTCAGAGTTCAGTTATGTGGTATGCAGGGGAGTCCCTGGTCTTGTCATCCCCACTGAAGTCTTGTGTGTCCCCTCCCCCTTTGACTTGACAGTACTTAGCTACTGCAAGTGAGAGCATTAAGCTTGAGTTTTCTATTAGTTGGCTATCAAGCAGTAGGTACTACAGAAGCATGTAGGGAGAGTGTCATATCTTATAGCGAGTGATTTAGCTAATATTTTCATTTAGATGTGTGACCTGCTGTGGTCCAACTCTGATGACAGGATCTCTCCATGAGGTGCTGGTTACACTTTCGGGCAGGGTGTCTGAAAACTTTACCCACAACAATGGACTCACCTTCATGAGTTGAGCCCATCAACAGGTCATGGAGTGTGTTTATGTACATACTGCAAGTTTTAATGATGTATATCATTTGTTATTCCAATTACGATTATAAATAAATGTATACCTCTTTGTCTGGCATGCTATAGGGTTACAACTGGTGCCATAAGTGTAATGTAGTGACTATATGGAAACCAGGCAGCAATGGACAATGGACTGAAGTACACAATAGTATCATTTTAGTTATTCATGTATTATTACTATTTTCTGTATACATGTGCACTTAGTTTTGCTTTCAAATAATTTATGCAAATAATTTATGCATGGGTAGGCACTGTATAAAATAGGCAAGGTAGGGTTATACTAGCTAATCAAACAAGTATCTTGTCTTGGACTAGAACTTGCATGTGGTACCATAAGAAGTAGAAAAGCTGCTTGTGGTTGGCCACGTCTCCTTACTATGCGCATGCGTATTTTTTGAAGATAGGGAGTGGCCGATCAGTGGTGAATCATAGATAGCTTCGTCCCTAGGCTGTCGGAAGGGGGAGGGGGAAGGAAAAGACAGCCTGGTATGCACCAAAATAAATTCAGTAAAATAACTAGTAAAAATGATCGATTACTGGCATAGCAAACTTTTCCTACTCGCCTGCGCGATGGCAATGTTTAATACCAGCTGGCTAGATGGAATGGCTGCATCTGTATGTCTGTGTCGCATCTGCTTGTAGGTAAAACTGAACACCCTCATTATCTTTCCCTCTTCAGCAAGAAGAGCTTAAAGAGAAATCTCCCAAGGAGAGGAACTATAGATAACGCATTTCCATTCATTACTCTTACAATTACATCATCCAGTGCCACCTCCAGCCGCGCACCCCCTCCCAGAAGGTAAGCAACTATGGAAATTTCTCCACTCTCACAATTACATCATCCAGTGCCACCTCCAGCTGTGCGCCCCATCCCAGAAGGTGAGCAACTACATGTATGTAGAATTATCACATTCACTGCTCATCATCCAGTGCCACCTCCACCCGCACGCCACCCCCTCCCAGAAGGTAAGCAACTATGGAAATTTCTCCACTCTCACAATTACATCTTACATCATCCAGTGCCACCTCCAGCTGTGCGCCCCATCCCAGAAGGTGAGCAACTACATGTATGTATAATTATCACATTCACTGCTCTTACAATTACATCATCCAGTACCACCTCCAGCCGCACGCCCCCTCCCAGAAGGTAAGCACTATAGATAGCACATTTCATGATCATACAATTACATCATCCAGTGCCACCTCCAGCTGCGCGCCCCCTCCCAGAAGGTAAGGAAGATAACACATTTCATGATCTTACAATTACATCATCCAGTGCCATCTCCAGCTTCCCACCCTCACCCAGAAGGTGCATGGAGGGGTAGGGCCAGGCGGAGGGGGAGGGGACGTCAACGGTTCTGCCCGTTCCCGTGTGAGTACATACTTAACTATTTTCCACCAACACATAACATGCATCACCATAATCTATAATTCCAGACCCAAACATGTACAATGGAAATCGTAAGTAATATAAAACAGTACAAAATCACTTAGCTATAGCTACTTCTCTTTTCCAGTACACTTTCATTACCATGGGAGGTAAAAAGTAAGTCGTGCACTCTAACACTATAAAACATTTCATTTGCATCTCAATACTTGCAGAAATCCTCAACAAGAACTCAAGGCAAGCATAAAGCTGCTATAGCTAGGCTTCATTTAACCCTATTGCTTTATACTTGCAGAACTCAAATCATTCATAATAACTTAGATATAATCTCGCGATCATCACGTACTCAAACAGCAGATCTCTATACTAAGTTGCACAAAATCCTGCTATCAAAGCTACCAGCATCATAACATTTACACACAGGAGGTAGCACGCGTGCCACAAATTACTATGCTTTTCACTCCTCAGTACTGTATCCACAACAGATAGCTACTCATCCTTCATGTCAGTCATACTCTCCTCCCTCAAGACAACAAAACATTCTTCAGTCCTATGCTTGCAAACAATACCGATTGCAAATTAACCCTCAGCAGGCATGCACGAGAGGGTACTCTCAATACAAAAACTCCCCAATCACTCCTTATTGCACATGCCCACACACATTAATTGAAAAAAGAAAACACCAATAATTATGAAATTTGGGTATTAGCTAAGTGCAGCCATTCATTTCTTCAGGTTCTTCTTCACCACTGCACCTTCTCGTTCTCTGCCAAGTGAAGATATTGAAGCCTCTTCATCAGTCAATCATCCCTGACGAATATAACATTCAAAATTAATCATTGAGCTTTTCTTAGCATATATTTGGAAATAACTACTTCTTATGGATATAAATAATACACAAGTATTGTTATATAATCTTCCATATCCAGTGCTATGTACTTACCAAAGAGGAACATTTCAATTTATATAGCTAATTTACAAAGAAAAAGAATGGAAACAAGTGAATGCAAAAAATTTCTTCTAAATAAAAAGTGAAGTAGGGATAGCAGTAAAATTTAGCTGCAATCCTATCACTCCTACCCCTCCTAAAATTTCAATATCCACGCCCATATATACACCCAACTTAAATCCCTACTCTTCACCCCCCCTTCAGCAATAAGTGAGTCAAGTAACCCCTTACCCGTACCCATCACCAAACTCAAGAATCACAGCAATAATATTATTACAAAACTACTATTCCTACTTCACTCCTAAGGAGGCCTAGGAGCATGTTTGAGAAATTACCCATTATATTAAGTTACTTAGAAATAGGATTTTTTTCCTGGGATAGTCATACATTATAGGTATGACTTGCTAGCTATCCAGTGGATGTTGAAATGTATCTGATATGGATACACTCAAGCAATTTGTATCCTTGATCCCCCTGTCTAAAATAATTATTCTGGTAGGTTTATTATGGAGATTGTAGATTGGAGTGAAGTAGGGATAGAGTAGTTGTTGTGGCATTAAAATTAGGAGGGATAGGCTCTCGTCTTCATGAACTTATTCGAACTTTACACATATAGCCACCCTTACTTGTCTTTCTAAATATTAAGATTGGAATTAGGGATGGTGTGGTATTGTAATTAGGAGGGGTAGGTTCAAACTTTACATACACAGCCATCCCTACTTGTCATTGGAACTAGGAATGGTGTGGTATTGTAATTAGGAAGAGTAGGTTCAAACTATTTCGAACTTCACACACAGCCATCCCTACTTGTTTTTAAAAAATACCTTGACTCTATAATCAATACTGGATAACTAAATGCACAATACTATTTTTATCTCTAAACTGCATTACTTGACGAACAAGTAAGAGATACTATCATATTCTTATAGGCAACTGGATGCTCACTAGTGTGATATCCTATCGTCTTAGATTGAAGGAGCTCATGCAGTATCTATAGATAGTCATCTGGTAGACTAGCGTGACCAGATCAATCACTCACAATGCTCTGACATTGAGAGACCAAACTCAAGAGAAAATTTCATTTATAAATTGACAGCAAATACAGAGTTACGAAGTCAAGGTCCAAGAGTATATTGTGTGTTGTAAGCTGAAAGTGGATAATTGTAAGCAATAGAAATGGAAGATGAAATGGAAACAGAAATAGAAACTGGCAATAGAAAAAACTGTGTATGCTCAATATAATATTTGCTCTTGATGTGGTGGACAAGGAATTTCAGCTGAATGTAACTTATTAGTGCTCATTTTCTTTGCATAATTTATATTAGATTGACCATCACGGGGACATTCTTCATACACGTAAAGATATGATCATTGCTATGCTATAATAATAAAAATTATTATCACTGAACTCTTGACACACCCATGATAGTCTGTACCAATAACACTGAGCTGCTAAAGTGGTGAATTTGTACTCAATATGGAGACATACAGCTTTTAAGAAAGTGCCTTTTCCAGTTTCCATTCTGCTTTTCATTTCTACTGCTTAGTTACCTGAACTAGCATGTTGGAAAATGACATGCTAGCATGCTGAAGGTGTTCTATCCTCAAGTCAGGAAATTGCTGATATTAAAAGAGAAGTATTCTGGTGTTATGAAAGAAAATGTTGTGTACCATTTATCAGAGAAGTAGCTATTTACCAGGTGTTATGAAAGAAAATGTCTGATTCTAGCTCTCTGCCCAAGGGGTGACAGGCCACAGTGTAAATTCACAGCTGGAGCTCATACATATGTGGAGAGGCAATGATTGTGCCATGGCTATAATATAGCTAGCTTAGCATAGCAGCCTGATGTATATAAATTTAGTGGGAGATGGGTGCATCACATCAGTGAGATAATACTATTAACTAAGAAGCCATAATGCCCACTATAGTCATTGTCCTTATCTATGTCTTTAAAAAGAGGTCGCCATTATTACCCAGGAAGGGCAGTGATTTGCATATAACAACTGAGCTTTCTATTTTCTAACCACTGGTAGAATTTTTTCTTACCATAATATTTAGTAACTTCCACTGTACAATGTAGCTGCTTAAATTTTGGTATATAATCGTAGGTAATCTCTTGGAGACTAATTCTGCTAGCTACATCAGACTTACATGTCCAAACATCAAGGTAGCTATACTCTCCCTCGCTAAAATTACATGTAGCAACTATGTTTCACAAGATGAGAATGTCAATCATGGAGACTTTAGTCAGCTATCAACAATGAAATGAAAATGAAAATGAAGATCAGCTAATTACATAGCTACCATGCAGCTATACAAAATAAAAAACAAACTAAAAAAAAAGAAGAAGGAAATTCAAAAACAAAACAAAAAACAGTTCTCAGGTATGGAGCAGAATCAGTGTCAAAATTAGCTTTAGTGATTATTTGTGTCTTTTATCTTTTTGGTATTATTATTTGCATTTTTGTAGTGCAGTGAAAATATGTTTAGCTACTGCAGTGGGATCATTATAGCCACTGCAGTGAAAAAAGTTTACTGCAGTAATAATAGCCACTGCAGTAAAAAAAAGTTCACTGCTAATAATAGCCACTGCAGTGAAAAAACAACAACAGTTTACTGCAGTAATAATAGCCACTGCAGTGAAAAAACAACAGTTTACTGCAGTAATAATAGCCACTGCAGTGAAAAAAACAGTTTACTGCAATAAAACGCTCATACTGCAGTGAAATGAATGAACTTAGTAGCTAAGTCGACCCAGATCCATTAAATTGTCATGACAATAACTTATATGGTTTTTGCAGCCATGCTAAAGTATGAACAATAGAATTAATTCCCTCTGCGTATGGGCAAGGGTATAGTACTCTGTGTGTCTGTCTGTCTGTTACAACTCTTCCACCTCAGATTCAGTGCCCCCCCAGCCTTCTACCCCATGCAACAAGCTCAGAATCGGATGATGAGAAAACTGAGGTTTTGTATGAGATGTTGCCTGATCTCTCCAGAGACTGTATCAATACAGTTGTCTTACTCTGCAAAAATAGTATTAGTTCAGCCTGTCAAATTTTGATTGATATCAGTGCTCTGAAGATCCTTAGATTGATTAGAGCAAAGAAAATGAAGACCTCTATGCTTCAAGTAAGAATAGACTCAGATACATTACTAACGGTGACGGTTTGAAGTTGTACAAGGATCCAAATCTTGATATAACTCATCCGTTTGAAGTAACTTATAAAGGTAAGATAAATGGCTTAGCTATAACTATTATACCATGTATAGACCAAATGGCCTTGGACTTTGGTGGTGTTAGAAGACAATTTTTTTCCGATCTTCTTCAAGAAGTTACATTGTCCACCAGCCTAAACTTATTTGAGCGAAATAACTTGTATTTGTTGCCGTCAATCAATCAGGAGGCCTATATTTGTGGCCATTATAAAATGCTGGGCAAATTGATCCTCCATTCCATCTTGCAAGAGGGCCCAGGGTTCCCCTACTTTCCCCCATCCCTCTATTACTACATCTGCACAGGGTCAGTTGAAGCGGCAATGGAATATTTATCCCTTGAAGCACTCCCTTTTCATTCGAAGATTGTTGTGGATGAGGTAAATTGCTAAGAAAATACTCTGACAGTATTAATCTACCATAATTATAATTAGATTCAAGTGTGTGCTGACAATGAGGCACTTCAGGAAGTATCCCAAACCTCCATGTGTGCGGAATTATTTGAGAGATGTGGCTGCCATGCAGTGTTGAAGGTATAAAATTTTTAGCAAACTCTTTCATTAGATGGATACCAAAGATGTCATCCCACCTATTACAGGAAGTATTACTCAGAAGGAAGCCGATGATAGACCAGTTAATTGTGTGATGGTTTGAAGGAAAATGAATTCAGTGTGTTTTGGTCATCTTTCAAAGAACAATTTGTCGGTCTATTGGTTCCAGGACGAGGTGACACTGTTATGCCCAATGATATCATCAATCTGTTGCGATGCGACAATAACAGTCAAGACTTTTTGGCTACCTTCAATTTCCTCAAGCAGTACATAGAAGGCTTGGACAATGACGGTATGTGCATGCACAAAAACTTTAATTTCCTTGCAGACTTCTTCTAGCTACAGTTTGTTTAGATTGCAGGAAATTTCTGCAGTCGGATCAGCATGTATTCCCCCATTGGGATTCAGCATCCCCCACATTACTGTGAAATCTGTGAGAGGTGATGGGATCAGCTCATCCACATGTTTCCAGACAGTCACACTAAGTCTACCAGTGTTTGAATCGATAGAGTCTTTGGCAATGGCTTTGGATAGCGTGATAACAGGCACTTCATTCACAACCATTTAAACTCAAATTCATCATTATACACTTTGAAATCTAATCTCTTAAAAACCAGATTAGTGCTTGTCACTGTGGTAACCGAGTCACACGGCTAGTAATAACTTTTTATTGAACTCAACAATGACACACAAACTATAACTACAGCTTATAATTTATACTACAACATAAGGAAGTGACACAAAACCACAAGTGCATGCATGCCTTAATTAGTGATTAAAATAAGTTATTAGTCAGTTATCACAGTCACATTGAACTGATTTACTACTATTGTACCTATTGTTAATGCCACACTCCCTTCTCCAAATCAGTCCTGGGAATTTTTTTTTTGAGAAAATAAAATTCTGGAATAATTATGCAGCAGGGTCTAGACACAACTATGACAAAGCGTCAATGGCTACTTCAACCCCAAAAAGCACGTCACAAGTTCTGAAAAGACAACTGCTCAGTTTGCAACCAGGCTGAGGAAACTATAGCTTCTACTAATCACCCCTAGCTGTTATTGTGCATGGAGCCATGCATGCATTAATGAAATATATGTTATAATAATTTTTAGCATGGCTGTAATAACCTATAAGCTCAGTACACAGCTGTACACTATAATTATAGCCTTTAACTCACCTTCCTTTTCCTTTGGAAAAAAAGAGGCATTCATGGGTTCAAGATTAAGCTGTACACATGTATAGAGTATATAGCTAGAACCACATGCATCAACAGTCACAGTATAAAGTTCATGAAAGAATGATTGTTAATAATTACTTTAGCATGGCTGCAAAAAACATATAATTGTCATGACAACGGATCTGGGTAGAACACCACCGACTAAGTTCATTCATTTCACTGCAGTAAACTGTTTTTTCACTGCAGTGGCTATTATTAGCAGTAAATTTTTTTCACTGCAGTGGCTATTATTACTGCAGTAAACTTTTTTCACTGCAGTGGCTATAATGATCCCACTGCAGTAGCTAAACATATTTTCACTGCACTACAAAAATGCAAATAATAATACCAAAAAGATAAAAGACACAAATAATCACTAAAGCTAATTTTGACACTGATTCTGCTCCATACTCAGGCCAATGTTTTCACATCTGGCTGAGAAATCAGGTACCTACGAATTATTGCAATATTTTGGGGGGCTTTGCTGATTATTTTAAAACTGTCAGAGTTGTTATTTTGAATCACTATATCCGGCCTGGTTGTACGTGGTAACCACAAGCTCAGATGGAATTGTATAGCTGGTGGAAAGTCAGAAGCTCTGAAACCATCCAAGTCAGTAGTCAGCTGGTCAGTAGCCTTCAGTAACATGTGGTTAAATCAATGTTGGGTCAAAGACGGAAATCTTTTTATTATTTGGAAGAAGGGGAACATTTACAGGGGCTTATTTTCATTTCAAATAAGGACCTCTTTTGCCCTTACTATATGCATTGTGAACATTATCATGGCTACACTGTGCATGTTAAGAGGAAGACACCAGATCTCTCTCAGCACTCATTTTTAGCATTGATCTCCATATCAAACTCCTTTCTGTTAAAATGTTTTCCTGCTTATTGATTCCTTGCACAGAGTTAATCCCTAGGTTCATCCCCTTTGCATAAGGAACCCAAAGCTTATCCATTTTTTTTCCAAAATAATAGGAACAGTCCTGCTACCTTGATACTCATGTCATATGCTAAATTTCTGCAGGCTATTATTGGTGTCTTCTCCTCCGTTAATTTGGACTACCCTCATGATAAGAAAGTAAGAGTGTGGCTTGAAGATGCTATTTTTTACACTCTAAGCACCTCTTCCTAGCAGTGATAACTGTAATGGTAATCATTTTCTTCTTACTATACCTTACACTGTCTTTCTCCTACTGGGTCCCAGGTTCTATTGTATTTCACCAAGAAAGTGATAGTAGTGCCATAGAGGACAATTATGTTAAGGACCAATGGTGGCCTCATGATCATGTCTATTTTTGCCTGGGTACGACAAGGCTACTTGATCAGTAGCAGCTGCAAGGGCTGAAGTGAAGTGTATCACCAGACCAGACACACATGGAACAGACGATAAAAAGCCAAGCCTACATACATTATAGCTAATCATGGTCCATCAGAGTACTTACTCCATGTTGAGAGAGAGAGACCTCACTCTCTAACAGATTAGCTATTAATGTCGTTTTAAAGAGAAATGACTATTGTTATTCCTGCATGCGTGCTTCTAGTTGAAGTATACAGCATTTTTCCCACCTTTGAATTGATTTCTGATCATAGTTGTAGTTACAGCCTCTCTAACTTCATTCATGCATATGCTCATTTTTATAAGTACTGTTTGACAATACAATAGTGTACCTGATATAGCCTGTGTGTATGCATAATTGGGACATTTGTGCATTATGTATAGCTATGTATATATAAGGCTTCTATTTTTACAGTGAGGTCTCCCTGCAGGTATATATGCTCCATTCCACACATTGTATACTCCATCAATATCAATTTTTGCTAGTGACTTTCAAAAGGACATAGCTAGCTACTCCACTAACTATAATCATCAATTATAGTGATATCGAAAGTTTGTGACTAGGGTTTAAGTATACATTAATATTGTGGTTGAAGGTTGGCAAATAAAGTAGGAACTATAGCCATAACATACACATTATAATTATGTGATTAGTCTTATAGTTATGTGCACTGTAATAATGAAAGTGCATGTGTACTGCACACTAAATTGTCCTAATAGCTACACACATTAAAAACAAAACAGTGTGTGCATTAAATTGGGACAAAATTATGCTGTGCAGAAAGTAACACTTTCATTTGTATAGCTACCCTATTATTATAAATTTCTTTGTCCACTACTTTATCACTGTATAGGGTACAGGTGGCTTCACAAAAGAGAAGTAACGCTGATCAGATTATATGCTATAATGATAGTTTTATACTTGTGATAATAATTATTTTGCTAATGTCTTGCTGGCATGTCAGAAGAGAATTTTTCTTGTTTTTGTTTTCAATACAATTAGTACTTTATCACTGTAAAATGGTACATGTAGCTACAGGTGACTTTACTAACAGTTACTGAGAATTAATATATTGATATGTATGCTTATGATATATGCTAATACTGTACATATTAGATTATTATTAAAAGCTTTACTGTTCTGTCATTTCTGCTAGACATAATGTCTTTGCGACGTGTTAGTTAGAAGAGAATTTTTCTCGTTTTCTTGCTCGAATCGATACGGTAATGACTCCTCCTCTAAGTCCTCTCTCTTCAAGATGGTAAATTTTTGTGTATAAAATGGAGAAAATTTTCTTGGCGAACTTAAATGGTACAATCTTGTGCGTGATTAAGATTAGCCCATATAGAACTATTACAAAGAGGAATGTGTAGATAACAGCAAAAATTGTAATTCGTAGCTATGAATTGAATCTACAAACATTTTCTCCAGGTAAAAAACTGTGCATTGCAGGATGAAAAAGAATAAGATTAGATCAATGATGTTGTGATTCTTATGTGGTTGGAAAATGGCCATTAGAATGATTGCTAGCATCCAGATGTAACTTGCTGCGGATATGTAAATGAGTGGAGTTTCTACATTGAAGGCTAACACGTTACATATCCGAAGGAGTAAGTAAGTTGCTTCAAAGTATCTTCGCTCTTGTGGTCTGTGTTTGCAGGATCCCAAAATGGCATCCATGAAGGTATGGAGAGTATGCCAGCGATACCTTGATTTATTGAGGCACCTTTGGAAACAGGGACAAGGGTACAAGCAGAGAAGAACCAAGGGAAGGATGTTGAAAACCAGGCTAATAATGATGGCTAGTAAGGCATAAGGTACATGTTCTTTTCCTAAATAAGGAACTGTGCTATTTTGGTGGCCTGCAAAGCCACACAACCAGTCCAAAATGATCATGGAGCTTTACAAGGAGATAAGTGATGAATATCAGCACCATGGGATAGACTGCCACTGCATCATAACCTGTAGACTCGATATATGTGGATGAAGGCAGAAAGGAGAGAGTAGAGTGAGCGAAAGAAATCCAGATTCCATAATGCTTGTGCATACTTTGTAAAATATAACAGTACATTGTTGCCAAACCTCGTATTGTCAGCATTTGACACACTGTAACATATAGCCTAGTAATAATATCCAGATGTTGCTGATATCCTGAACAGGATGACGATGAAGTAGAAGACAGTGACAGTGCTTAATGTGATGCAAAATTGATCTTTTGTATACTCACCTTTAAAGTATAACTTTAATTTGAAATTCATGTCTTCAAAATTACAATGGATGAGTGTTAGATCAATGGCTATTTTTCCCCAGATAAACTGACTGATTTTCTGATTCTGGGAATAGCAACCTCTGAGCTTTATTGAGATTGAAAGCTCCTTAAGGCTCCTTTGAACTTTATTTAGATTTGTCTGTGTACCTCCTCAATCTCAGGTTTATGATGACACGACTTGTAGAATTAACTGGTTAACTATACAGTGTTTAGTGGCGATGAAACTAACATGACACACTTTCATTGTTACATCATTGGGTGAGTGAAGCAAGACCATACTTGAACATCATCCTCTTGGAAGTAAAGCACTGGTAAAATAATTTATAATTATTATGATGCTAGCATTTTAAAGTCCATAAATATTTGCTTGATCGTTCGCTATAATTGCTCAATTCATAGCCAAATTTCAAGTTGAATCCAACAACCAAGAGCTGATTATCCTTTGAAATTTGAAGAATTGAGAGAAAGTTATAGCAGGGTGCCAGGTGAATGCAAATAGACTTTAGTGGCCACTATGACTTTAAACAACTCTAGCAGTTAGTAGACATTTTTTTCACAGTTCTGCTCTAACTGATACGGGATTTTTTTAGACATGGTATGTTTTTCAAATCTGTCACTCTTGATATCACCTGCATGGGTTACTACTGTTAATGTGGAAACTCTTGCCACACAAATTAAACTAACGCTTATCTACACTAAACTTCACTTCTGGAGAAGAGAGGGAGAACTTAAAGAGTGGGATCCACAAAGCTATTATCCAGGGAGGAAAGAATCATCAGAGTGGAATTGAGAATAGAAGAAATTAATGCTAGCTATATCAATGAAGTTATAACATTTATTCATGTAAGGTCTGAAGATGGTCACTGCAAGAATGGTAGATAACAAAATGTAGCACACCAATAGGTATAAGTAGGGGTGTAGAAATATAGCCAATAAGATACCATTCTCAGTATCGCAAAATGTCTTAGTTCCCGAGGTCTGTGACTAATATCGCATCCATGAAGATATGGAGGATATCTCAACCAGTTGAGACACCTTTGGGAGTACCTGCAGAATCGAGAGATGAGGGTGAAGACAGAAAAGAGGGTAGAGTGAATGAAATGAAAAAATCTAGATTCCAAATAGAAATACCATAGTTGCCAACCTTCCAAAATCAAAAGGAGGGACATACTCCATGAGAAAGTGAGATTTATTGAAAAAAATAGGGAAACTTAGCCTAAAAAGGACAAAATAGCCAAATATAGTACACTATTTTATGTCTTGTTAGAGGGATAACAATAGAAATGCTGATATTTTTGGAGGGACAGGCTCTACAAAAGAGGGACTGTCCCTCCAAAATAGGGACGGTTGACAACTATGAGATACTTGCTATTATGTATTATTGGCATTGTGAAGTGTACTACGTATATACTTGCTGGCATATTCAGTACCACATGCATTTTCCCTTTTCTTCTACAAGGCCCACAAGTTTCGTTTCTATTTGAATAGTGCGTATGAGATGAACTACTTATGGCACATGTGTCCCTACTAATGCAGAAGTACTATCTTCTTGAGTCGTCATGCAGAAGCAATTCTTCAAAGCATATGGTCCTCTCCATCTCCACACTTGACTATTCCTTTGAGGTCACTCCCACACTTACAGCTTCCATTTGTGGTGCTGTCCACGGGGGAGGCCATTGATGATCAAATGATGTAGCAATCTTATTAGCATCCATACAGGAAATTGTAGTAAAAAATATAGCTAACAAGAAAACAGAGTGCCATACACTCTATTGAGTTTCAATTCGACATGATCAATAGTACAAGTAGTTTCCACTGTTTGATACTCTTTCGATACTCTTTCCAGCATAAGCCACCTCATCAGTTTTGAGCCTTATATGAATTACACTATATAGCTAAATGGAAAGTTGTTACTTTTGTAGCTATGTGCTTTTAACAAAGCAAAGCTATACTGAAACTGAATGCACTCTGTTTAAGTCTCCTCTTTACTGTATAGCAGGATAGGATAGTGTGCACTTTTCATTGGATAAAAATCTTCATAAACTGAAATGTGAGCTTTGGTGTATTTTTGATCTGCCCTACGTATGCTATACAGTACAGTGAACTGGTCTATTAAATAAACTTTATTTATCCTCACTAAACTAGCTGTGTAGCTACTTGAGTATTAATTTTAATGTGAAAATTGAAGGCTATAAAAATTTTTTGGCGAACCCTTCATAGAATATAAAGCTAAGTTGCAAATTATCACTTCTTCATGTATTCAGATAGTGGAGCAGTTTGAAAAGAGTTAGTGGAATAACCAACTTCTTAATGAGCTAGTTACTATAAGATCAAGCATGATAGTGGCCCTTCAAAATTTGTGCACTAATAATTCACACATGAACTCTTTGATATATAACATGTCCACTGCTGTATGTAATAATGTCACCACTGGAGTACATGCAGTCCTGGCCTGCATATGTCACAAGAATTAAGAAGAAACTGGTTTCATACCACATTAGTGTAACTGACTATGCTGGTTTCACAAAAGGGTTAGAATAATACACCAATAACATGTCCTGGTCTTTAGTTATCAATTAAGCTTTAATGATAAGAGCATTAGCTATTATTGGAACAACTTTAGTGAGAGTAATTTCTCAAAAGTAATCAAACAAATTGCACTCCATTTTAGCTTATTATATGTAAGGTAAAGTTTGCATTCACCTTGCCATTATACCTGCTATAACTTTCTTGATTCTTATAATTTCAAACACCAGCAGACATAGTGGATCTGTAGATGCATTAAACTTTAGCTCTCTTATTGTATATGGCTGATTCACATGATGTACTTACTATACCAGTTCATTCACTTATATTTTCTAACATGGACTATGAAGCTACCCGAAGTAACTGGGATTGTTGGCTGGATATACAGAACAAAGATTGATCCCATTTCCATCCTTAATCCCCACCCAAGTTTCCTTACTTTTTTGAGTAATAGTCATCCCTACCATTATTTTTTTTCCATTACTTTTCCCTTACTTTTTTTAATTGTTGATTTAGCAGCTATGGGCTGCTTTCATGTAAGATATTGTATAATAAAATCTCCATATTAAGCAAAACTGTACCATATGGCTTATATGTAATTACTGCACTGTATAATGAAAGTGTACACTGTAGTACTCATAATAGTGTGTGAGTGTACACTGCACACATAATAGTGTGTGTATAGAGACTATTAGTGTGTGTATAAAGTGAACACTGCACACATAATAGTGTGTGTATAGAGACTATTAGTGTGTGTATAAAGTGTACACTGTAGTACTCATAATAGTGTGTGTATAGGGACTATCTAGTGTACACTGCACACATAATAGTGTGTGTATAGGGACTATCTAGTGTACACTGCACACATAATAGTGTGTGTATAGAGACTATCTAGTGTACACTGCACACATAATAGTGTGTGTATAAAGACTATTTATTGTACACTGCACACGTAATAGTGTGTGTACTCTGTACACAATAGTGTGTGTATAAAGACTATTTAGTGTACTCTGAACACCTATGATATAATTGTGTTTGTATTGGAACATTTCTAACACTTCTGTTTTTACAGTGATATTAATGGAGTGGCAAAGAAGGTCTTTTAAGTGTAATATCCACATAGGGCTAATTGGACTAACATTATTTATCTGTTTAATTCAAAGTGAATGATAACAATATCTGCATTTTGCTGTAATGAACCACACACAACACACACACACACACACACATGCACACATGCACACGCACACACACACACGCACACACAAATTATTGATGTCTTGCAATTATTTCAATTATCATTGTAATGTTGGACGATTCCATCCATTAGTAGGGGGCATCTTTCACCATGATTGTGCCTTAATGGATATGGCAAGGAGTCCTCAAATCTTTGTCTTTTCCAGAAGAAAAGTTGCGCAAATTGTGTTTTGATGGATTTACGAGGCAGAATTGTCCACACAAATACAAACAACCAGTACATCATGACCATGGAAAGGGATGCATAAGTAGCAATGGAGTACAATACGAATCCTCTATTATAAGTGTCTATAGGGTCGACGAATATGCCCTCAAGGAAGTAGATAAGCATTGAGTAACTGAAGTGAATTAGGGAAAACAAGATGATATCTATGAAATTGTGGTACTTGTTTTTGTAAGGCATGAAGAGAGCCACTGTGATGATGGCTAACATCCAAATGCTGCTCCCTGCTGAGGCATAAATGAGTGGATTTAATACTGTAAACGCAGCTATGTGGAATATTCTGATCAGTAAGTAGATTGCTCCAAAATGTCTTCGTTCCCGAGGTCTGTGACTATAACATTCTAATATGGCATCCATGAAGATATGGAGGGAGTGAAAATGATATTTTGACTTATTGAGGCATCTCTGGAAGCAGGGACATGGGTACGAGCAGAGAAGAATTAAGGGAAGAATGTTGAATAATAGAGAAAGAGTTACAGCTAGCATAGCATATAATAGATGTTCTTCACCTAGATAAGGAACTGTGCTGTCATAAAAGAAGAATGTATGACTGTGGGTACCATTCATATAGTAAAAGTGTGTTGGTGTCAGTAAATGAGCTGATGTATCAAGTATCTTGACATATGAAAGGAGGAAGAAAGTAGCAAATGCTCCAATCAGTGAAGTTTCTATATCCCATTCTTTTCTAAAATGACGGAAGCATGAGTATGCTGGTCTGCACAGCCACACAACCAATCCAAAACGATCATGCAGTTTGACAAGTAGGTAAGTGATGAGGACTAATATCATGGGATAGACTGCTACAATGTAATCAAGTGAGAGTACCTGCAGAGCTGAGAGATGAGGGTGAAGACAGAAAGGAGGGTAAAGCGAACGGAAGAAATCCAGATTCCATACGGACATCAGTGTTAGTCCAAGTTTTGCAAAATAGTGTGATTTGGTGTTGACGACCATATTGTAGCTAACCCTATAGTAGTCATCGTCTGGCATATAGTGACATAACTCACTATAGATCCTGATGTGACCGAGACCCTTAAGATGATACTAATGAAGTAGAAGACAGTGAGTGGGCCATAAGCCACTACTATGTACTTGAGCCAGTTATACTTGTAGTCTGTGCACTCCACACATGATAAGTTGTAGGAATAAACTGCTAAACCGTGACCTTCAATGCATCGTCCGCATGTAGTCCCATTGCGGTTAAAAGGTCCACAAGTTAAATTATTGAGTTCATCTGTCTCATTAGTTGATATGATGTGGTTTTGTGTCCTAGATATACGGCATTCATATAGACATGATCCTACCACTGGTAGGTTCAGATTGTCCTCTGTTGTCATACAAAAGCAGCAACTAAGAGCATATGCTCCTCTCCCATCTTCACACTTGACTATCCCCCTGAGATCAGTGCCACACTTACAGCTTCCATTTTGTGGTGAGGTCCAGAGAGGACATTGTTGTACATCAAGTGAAGAAACACTAGCAAGAGCAAAGGACAAGCCTATGAATGTAATAATCAGCATAGCTATATTATGACTTTTAGATAACATCATTTTCCCTACACCCTCTTTTATTCCTACTCCATTATAATATTATTATATTGAACTGCATAATAATATTATGCATATTATTATTCATCTTGTTTGTGCAGCAGCTGCAGGAGTATTATACCGAAAGTATATTCAACATAAACTGTATCAGTAAGGGTCTTCTTCTCCTTGGTCTTCACTTTCATCCGTATTGCTTGCTCTCATGATGACATGGATGAATGAGATGATCCATCCCTCCATATATTTCTCATCACCTCACACTGCTTAATATGTCCTTACTTAAACTGTGTGTGGACAGGATGCCATTTACATGTATAGCTATAGTTATATTGTTCAGGTTATTAGCTCTGCTTGAGAATCTGATATGCATGTGATCAAACAAATATCAAACTCTATACTCAAAGTTAAATAAACTCTCTCTCTCTCTCTCTCTCTCTCTCTCTCTCTCTCTCTCTCTCTCTCCCTCCATTATTAACTATATGGTGAAATGAATTTCTAAACTAGCTATTTATAGTGAACTATGTAATCTGAAAGTGAAGATTAATTCCAAGTACTATAAACTTGACTAAAGTAAACTCTAAACATTAATGAAGTGAAGGGGATAAATCATAAATTGCTCTTCATAGTTATAAAGTCAGTAGAGAATGTCTTTCACCATGATCATGTGCATGCTCCAACTGATATGGCAAGGACTCTTTTTTTTTGTTTCCCTTCCAACTACGAAACTTAATGCATATAATAAGCAATGCAATTTGTCTCCTGATGAATTTATGAGGTAGCTAATATTTTCCAAAAGGTCAAAAAAAAAAGGAGCCATCTGTGTTATACGTCTCAACTGACCAATAATATATAATGCCAGATGAAGATGGTGAGAAAAAACAGTATGATGGCAATATGATGCCACTATGACTATGGCAGACATCCATATGCAGCAAGATAGAGGAGCGAATTGATAACACAAAGGCAGTGACATGTAGCTATAATAAGATAAAGAGCTAAATATCTTCACTTCAGGCTGTAACACCCCAAAATGATGTCCATGAAGGTGTGGAGAGCATACCACTGATATTTGGACTTACTGAGACACAACTGGAAGCAGAGAAGAACCAAAGGAAGAATATTAAGTAATAAGATGCTAATGTAGCAGCATAATGAAAGATGCCCTTTGCCAAAGTTGTGCATTGTACCATTATAATAGAAGAATTTTCCATGAGAACCATTCATGTGGTAAAAGTATGAAAAGTGAGCAGAGATGTCAAGTATCTTTTCATAAAAAGTAGAATTAAATCATTCTTTTCTGAAGTAATGGAAGCATGTGTATGCTGGTTTGCACATGCCACACAACCAGCCTGAAATGATCATGCAGTTTGATGAGTAGGTAAGTGAGGACTAATATCATTGGATAGACTGCTACAATGTAATCAAGTGAGAGTACCTGCAGAGCTGAGAGATGAGGGTGAAGGCAGAAAGGAGAAGAGCGAACGAAAGAAAAATATGGATATCAGTGTAAGTCTAAGTTTTGTGAAAACTCTCTAAGCATTTTGCTGAGCCATGTGTTACTATATGCCAACCATCAAACCTGACATACCTGATATTCTGAAGATGAGAAAGTGGACCATATGCCACTGCTATATGTATTTGAGCCAGTTATTTGTGCAATTCACACATGAAATGTTGTAGGAAAAATAGGCATGTAATTGAGTTATGTGGTATAGTTACAGGGGAGTGTTTGGAGAATGTAGTGCCTGATCTTGCTATCCTGTGTCACTGAAGTCTTGTGTGTCCCCTCCCCCTTTGACTTGACAGTACTTGCTCCCCTTGCTCTGGCCTTCCCTCTTGGAGCTCCTCGTCTCGCTACTTACTGCAGTCTGACAAGCTTCCAAGTCTCTCCTGATAACCAGTTTCCTTGTCCTTGGAAGATAATGCTACTTCCTTGTTCCAACACTCCAGCATGTCTCAATCGAAACTGCATCTGATTTTCAATACCTGGCTACCCTGGCTCTGTTACACTAATCGACACATTCACACACTTTGAAGTCCATGTGAACACAGCCCAGACCACGGTACCTGTAGCAAGTTGTGTTCTTTGGTCTCTCAAGTGATATTCACAGGTCTTAAGAAAGCAATGGTGGTCCTTGGCTAAAACAACTCAATCCACAACTTTGTCCATGTGGTAGTGAAGAGCTTCATGTTGCTACTTTTGGAGATGGAGTCTGGATCTGCAGTCGAAATACTGGTGTATTTGGAGAACTTACTTTTGAACACAAGCTGTGGTGTGATTAAGTGGATCAGTCTTCAATTAAAGGTATATCTAGCTATTGGTACCATAGTTACTGCAACCAATGGCTCTATAAGGATTCTTCTCATCAGGCTCAGCTTCACTGGATTTGAAGAGTGTGTGCAGGGCTTTGTGAGATGCTAGATGCAAGTTGTACGACATTGGTGTGTCTTCACCTGATCCTTCATGGAAAGCACTGTCAGAGGCCCTCAGGTCTCCCGCAGTGGAACACCCTGAAATTGCTGCCAAGATTAAAAGGAAGTACATTGTAGAATACTAGGAACTGATCATGACTTTTCGTTTTTCTCCTTTACCATTTCCATTTTGATGTGTTTGCAGATTATATGACTTGTTGCCCATGCATATGTGCAATGAGCAGTAAATAGCTATGTGGAAGTGGGCTATGCTATGCTAAAATTGTATATAGTTCACCATTTCCCCCTCCCCCCTTTTAAATTTTGTCCTGTTTTTCTGCATGCACTGAAGGCACTTCATTTCTCATTATTTTAATTATGACTTTTTAAAATGCTCAAAGTTAGTCACTTTTTCAGGATTGATAGCTACTCTATACAATAATATTCTATGCATGTCAGGAGACAGAAAGTTTACCCTATTGCATTTTATATCAAAGTATTTGATATAGAATGTGACAGCAGCTTCAGGAGAGGAAGAAAAATTCTCAGACAAGCAATTGGGTTGTGCAGAACTTTACATAAAAATAGTAAAAATGCTTCGAGTTACTCATGGCAATAAAAATTAATAATCATGATTGCAACACGTGTAGCTACAGTGTTTTTAATGGTAACAATACTTGCCCTGCTGTACAAGCTGTAAACAAGCCAATTAATTACAGTAGCAACATACAGCTGATAGATTACTGTGGTGATTGAGAGTATAGAATATGATGCACAGTTATTAGCTACATGATCTACATGTACACAGCATATTTCATTTGACCTCATCATAACTATTCTACCACAAACCATGTTCCTGTATGATGATTTTATAAGCTGTACCTTATAGTTCAAGTCAGAAGGTTAACCCATTCTACCCCCTTTTGTCTGCTTCTTCGTATCGATAAGTCGATTCAAGGGAGCATCATCTTTCATCCATAGGTAGGTGATGGTGGTATCATGGCTGTTATTGACCTGTAGAGTTGACTTTTCTTCATTTAGTCACATGTCTGGCAAACTATCATAGATACAAGTTGCAAATATGGCCGCTTCATTGGGCTGTGCCTCACTTGGCCTAATAAGTCATTAGTTGCACCAAATTGATTAGCATAATGGATACTAGCTAGCAATAATCTTGTACACATACATAAAAAAGTACCTAATCTTGAGTGAGCAGGATATGCATGAATTAAAAAAATCAAAGCTACGTATTCTTGATAGTTTGGTGGATAAATCCTGTCTCTAATGCCTCTTAAGGAAAACTCACATCTTTAGCTACTAGTTCATCTTCATAATCTTTAAGAGCTTGTATTCTTTCAGGACAGTTATTTTAAAGAGGATCACTTAGTAACTTTTCATTTTTCATGAGTTTGTACTTCACAACTTCTGATGCCATCATGGTTACATGCATAATAGTGCAAGGGAGCACCATCTTTCATTCATTGGTAGGTGATGATGCCATCATGGCTGATAGTAACCTGTACTACAAGAAGAGTTGACTTTTCTTCATTTAGTCTCTGCCAAATTAATTTATATATGCAGGGGTGTATCCACCACTCCAGTTGGTCCAGTTTTCACTGGACCGCTTTTATTATCCAATAATAATAACTCTGTCCCATGACTGCAGAGTTAGCTTGTAAATGAAGAACCATGACCTTCAAGAATCATGATCACACTAGTAAAGCTATATCGAAACTAAGTGGGTGAAGGATAAAGTGGGCATGGTACTCCCACACACACGCACACCGGACCACTTGAAATTCTATGGATACACCCCTGATATGTCATTTTTGCTCCATTTCTATCTGTGTGTAATTCTCAGCATAGTACAGTGACTTGGGGGGGCTTAGTCCCCCTCAGTAAATTCCCAACATTGTACAGGAATTAGCTTTACTTACAATGGTTATTTACTAGCTACTTTATACCACGTACGAAACGAGATCTCACTGGTCATAACTGACCACAAACACAAACTTGTAGTAGACCTTGGGTTATTGGTCCTCTGTCTCTATGTTGCATATCTTAGTCCTTCTGTGTTTGTGAATGCACTAGCTTCAGTGTTCCCTTGCAAACATGTGCAGCAAGGGCTTAAGCAAAAGAGATGGTATAGCTACAGTAAAATGAGCTCTTCAGGGAATTCAAATTGCTAGTGATTGTCATGTACATGTTGGCATTGTGAGTAGATCCCTGGTGATCTTAGTAAAGTATGTAGGTTAATTGTGTATAACTACTAGCTATTTGACCCTTCAATTTTATTTATTTCCAGCTCCTCCACTCAGTGTGGACAATGTCATGGCAGTCCTAGAAACAATGCCATGGAGGGAGGTTGGTGACATGCTGTTCGTCCCTGACTCCAAGCTTGATGCAATGGATGCTGACCACACAACAGATGAGGGGGGGGGGGGGGGGGGGGGGGGGAAAGGAGCAGTGATAATATATTGGCTTTTGAGGGATCCCCATGCCTCATGGAGGAGGCGTATAGAAAGGCTTGACAGTTGGAATGAGATAAACATAGCAGACCAGATACAGAACTATGCAGAGAAACAAAAAGGTCAGTAACCGTTAGAACAGAACAAGACCTGAATTATGGGATTACGATGATCAGTCCTCCTGAATCCTCCAACTGATGTTCTGTTAGTCTCTACATACTTTTATGCTTCTATGTGTGTGATTGGAGTGGGTGGGTTTGTAGTTCATGTAGATATCTAGTCTCGCGCAGACTTTCCTGATGGGCAGGGCTTCACGGAGAGGGAGAGGGAAAGTCTGGTAACTATGGCCAGGTTTCAGTGGACACTGCAGGAATTTGTGGCAGCACCAATCAGATCGCAGATTCAAAGAATGGGTGTGAATGTCATGTGATTGTCATAAATATCAGCTATAAATGATCGCGTGTTCAAAGATGGACGACTCTCTTGCTATCGGAGCTAGAAGCTATCAATTAGCTCCATTAGCTGATGGCTGAAATCTCGCACAGATGACAATATAATCCTTAAACCTCCTTATTGTACTCTGCGTTATTGTTGTTTTGCAGAAAAATTAATTTTCCAAGAAATTCAAAATAAGTGATTGTATTTTACAGAAGTGCATGTTATTGGTAGATATCACATGGTCCTACTGTCCATCCATTAGTTGAAACTTGTGTCATAACGAAACTCTCTGTGTCTCCCCAGACCCCAGTCTGACCAGTCACAGTTTGTTGACTGTTATGCAGGCCTGTAGCCAGCAGGCGGCTCAACGGGCTTGAGCCCCCCCTCCCTTTGATGGAAATAATTATAGCTTATAGTCACTTGCATTAGTTTGCTGAATTAATTTAGTTCTCACACATTGAAAATATCTTAGCTGAGTAACACAATAATAATACTATAATTCTTCATGAGCCATCCCTTTTCTAAAATCCTGGCTACAGGCCTGGTTATGGACACTGTGAAGAATGCAAAGGACAGTGATGAGATTGAGAACAGTAGCGATGGTATTTTGGAGAATGTACTTGAGATACCACTAACCAAGAGTAAGAAGATGAGGTCACAGTTCACTGAAGAGGACTACAGAAAGAAACTTGTGGAATACTTCATAGCAATGTCTCCATGGGCCAGTTGGAATCATGTGGCAGGGAATCTTCTCTACTATGGACATCATGGAGTACTTGAGAAAGTGAAGGAGAATGTTAAAGTTGGTATATGGTATATGACACCTACTAATTGAAGGGAGGATGTTAGGTCTACAGTGGAACCTTTGATAATTCTAAGTAGAAGCAAATTTTTTTTCTATAGATTAATAAAAAGGTTGATTTGTTAATTTGCATTTCTCCACTGTCCCAAAGTGTCTGTTATTTTGAGGTTCAGAGTCCAGATCATCCACATTTATATTCTATGATCTAATTATGAAGTTATATTGACATCTACAAGGTTTCAATACCGATACTTTTCAGAACTGTAATTTCACTTTTGTATTAGTCTATAAGCAGTGTTTGTGTCATCCCTACATAGAGAGCTACTGCTCTCTCTCTCTGATAGTAGTAAAGGAGAAAAATATTCTAAATAAAAAAGAAAGGTAGACTAGGGATGGCCTGTGTGCGGTTCAAAAAGTTCAGCAACAAGAGAGTGAACTTAACCCCTTACCCATCACCAATATTACCAAACTACAAGGTACTTCCCATGACAGGCCAATAGCTTATAAAGGAAGGAATAGGTAATATTGGTGATTAACTGCACACAGCCATCCTCTTTTTTATTTATAATAGCTATCTCCCTTAGCTAGCTACTTGTTCATCACCTTTTTTTCCCCTCAATATTATAATTATGCTGTGATCCTGCTATCAAAAGTTAAAGTTCATATATTGTAGCTATGTAGGTTTCATCATAATAATTATTGTATGAGCCGAAACGAATCTGATCTGGAAGGATAAATGCTGATGGAGCTCGTATCTATACAGTTTATAATTTATTGACCTAGCTAATTTGTACTATTTTTTAAAGGCCTTTATTGGTGTTATGCATGTACCTGATATACTTGATTAGAATTGCATCAAGGCTTGATTTATTACCAGACTGGTGCCTTAGGTTATGCTCTGAGCATCGATAGACCAACATCAAGAGAGAAATTTAATGACAGATTCTCTAGTCAGTTGTGAGGTCAAGGTCCAAGAATCATGTGTATGGGACGGTGCATATTCTATATAAAAATGTCTGCCACATCATAGCTAGGTTGAAAGCTAGCAAGTAGGAAAATGATGTGCTATTCTTGAACATGTCGAGTTAAAGGTAAAGGATTATATATAGTGCAGTCAATTTTGAGCAGTATGGTATCAGAGAGTGTGGTAATTTAGTACAGAATGGGCATGGCTTCTCTCATTAGAACAATACAAACTGGACTCTCTGTATCTCTTCTATTCTTGCTACAGGCTAGACTAAACTTCTTACATCTGGAAACAATGCAGTAGATGATATGTCTGCTCAAACTCCTCCAGAACAGCATCAACAATCGGCACCCCATGGGCACCAGCCACCATCTAAATCTAAATTTTTTGTGATTCGTTCATCATCATCAGATTTATCTTCTTTGATACGTAGCTGTAACTCCATGATCCTTTCACATATGATAGTCAAATTCATATCAAATTGTGCAGTTATATGTGCTTTTACCATCGTTATATCCACACAGTTTTCCTCAAAAATAATCAGTCATATCAAACTACTTCTCATTACAAATGATACTGTTAGCCATTAATGACGCCATTTGTCATGCGTGAGTGTCTATCGCAATCTCATGCATGTACATGCGTGCCAACCAGTACCTAGCTAGCTAGCTAGCCTAGCCTCTCTCGAAATAAAAAATGAGGTCATATAAAAAGTAAAGAAACAAGTGAAAGGGGAAAAAATTATGCTAAATAAAAAGGCCATGTAGGGTTAGTCTGTACTTTTACCTATAGCAGTTTCTGTGTGTTGAGACAATGTCTGGCACGTTCCTGTTGATCTGCTCTGTCTTGCTTCTGTTGCTCAAACTGCAGCCTCTCTTTCTCCCACTCCAGAATCCTGTGGTCCTGAAGCCTCCTGTGGGCCTCAGGAGGACTGCTGGTTTAGCCCACTTCTTCACGATAGTAGTTAGTTTTGTCACATTGCCATTTTCCTCTCGAGACGATTGTATCTCTATGCTGTTGGCCTCATGAGCAGTAGCTAACATCCTTTTTCTCTGTTCTCTTCGACATCTTGTATACTAGAATATTGACACCACGAAGCTGTTTTGAAGTTGGTAGTGCTTGTAGCAATCTTCACCTTCCTCTGGCAGACAAAGTCCCATGTTGGTTTGCCTCTTCGAATCAGAACAGAGTTCCTCCCTCTCTAGCAAATGCTGAGCTTGAGATTGAGTCGTATCTGGTCCTTATAATTGTTCCAAGTCTTCAGAGTACCGCTGCCACCAGATGTTGAGACAAGGTCTGGCAGGGAGAATGTATAGGTAGCAATAAGTTAATAATAACGACACACAAAACTACTATCATCCACAAAACTCAAATCTAGTCCTCAATCTAGCTCACAATAATCTGGTTCATAGTGAGAATACCTGGCTATGATTAAAGAGTAAATTAATCAGCACTATTGCTAGCACATTCCTTTGATGTGGAGATAGAGTCTTGTGACTTCCCAGCATAAGATGTGTTGGGAGATGTCAAGGACTAAGTTCATCCTGACATTCTATACATTCTATACTCCCTAACTTATACAGACAGTCATGTTATTTACATGTAAGACTTGTACATTATAATATGTATCATGTTCTGAGCATGCTCAGAGGGATTGCCATAGAGATGTTTTGTTGTCTTTTTTGTGTTGTCTGAGATTTAAAAGTGTCTTTTGTGTGCTCACCTTATTATTCACTTATTAATAATTAACTTGAGCTCAACCAGCTATTTAGTGTCTTAGTGCTAATAGCTAGCTAACATTCAGAATCAGTATACTGAATAATAACTTGTTATATAGGGAATGAAACAGGAAACATAAAATAACCACAAACCACATTCACTACATTCCTTCCCACTTAAAATACAAAGTAATAGAAACAAAACAAAAATCAGTGTTCAGTTATACCAGTACATTCCTGAACGGAAATAATCTGGTGCAGTACGTTGTCGATTCGGATATCGCTTCTCTGGCTCAACAGGAGGTTGGATCGGAACAACAGGTGTAGTCGGTTGCGACTGTTCATCCATAACCAAATCGGTATCAGGATCTGAATTTGGATCTGGGCTCAAACTAAGAGTAGTGTTCGACCCAGGAACACTAAGTTCACAATCCTCTGTCTCAGAATCAGAATGGCCAGCTGGAGCAGAATTGGAAAGTGTGTCTTGATCTCTCTCTCTGGAAACTAATTCCTTTAAGTGGTCAACATGTCTCCTCCAGCACTGTTTGTCTGAGGTTTCCACCAAGTATGATAAAGGTCCCAACCTTTCCACAATGATGGCAGGAATCCAATCAGGACCAGGTCTTAAATTCTTTGCCATTACTCTCTGTCCTATTGAAAATTGACGCATGCGAGCATGACGATCATGATCAGTCTTTTGCTGCATCTGTTTTCCCATCACACGGGACTCAATATCAGGTCTGAGAAGGTCAAATCGGGTACGCACCTCTCTCTTCAAAAATAATGAACAGGGAGAAACTCCTGTAGTAGAGTGTATGGTACTCCGATAGGTTAGCAAAAAGTTACTGAGTCTGTGTGATAGAGATAGTCCAGAACTTAAACTGGCTTTCAATCCTTGTTTCATGGATTGAATGAAACGTTCAGCAAGACCATTTGTTGAGGGATGATATGGGGCACTTCTGGTATGTTTCACACCATTTAACTTCATAAAAATTGCAAACTCTTCTGAGGTAAATTGAGGACCGTTGTCGGACACTAGTTGTTCTGGTAGACCATAAATGGCAAATACGTGACGTAAGATTTCAATCGTTTTATTTACTGTAGTACTCTGCATCACAAATACTTCTGGCCATTTAGAGTAAGCATCAACAGCTACTAGAAACATTGCTCCCTGAAAAGGTCCAGCGAAATCAATGTGTACTCGCTGAAAAGGTCTTGTTGGCCACACCCAGGGATGCAAAGGTGCTACCGGTGGAGAATTCTTCACTGCTTGGCAATCTTCACAACTCTTGGCTACTTGTTCAATGTTACCATACAGTCCTGGCCACCAAATATAACTGCGTGCTATATTCTTCATCCTAACAATTCCTGGATGATCTCGGTGTAAGTCGTTCAGTAACTTTTCTCTCCACTTCGAAGGAATGACAACTCGTATGCCCCACAGAACACATCCACCTTCCACCGTCAACTCGTCCTTCTTTTCAAAATATGGTTTTAAAACGGAGTCCACTTGCTGGGGCCATCCTTTGGTGATGTACTTATGTACCTTACTGAGGATGTCATCTGTCTGTGTAGAATTTGCTAACTGCTTCCCTGTGATAGGTAAACTTTCCACCTGATGTATGTTGAAACATGATGACTCCGGGTCATAACCAATTGAACCCACACGTTGTAATGGTAATCTAGAAAGACCATCAGCATTGGCATGGTCACCCGTATGCCGAAATTCAATGTTATAGATATAAGCAGATAATTTTACAGCCCAACGTTGAAGGCGAACAGCCGCCATGGTTGGTATACCCTTTTTTGGTCCGAGAATAGTGGTAAGAGGCTTATGATCGGTGATCAAAGTAAATTTTCGGCCGTATAAATAAGTATGAAACTTACTCACACCAAAAATCAAGGAGAGTGCTTCCTTCTCAATTTGGGAGTAATTGCGTTCACTTGGCAGCAGAGTTCTCGAAGCAAATGCGATCGGTTGCTCAACTCCATCTTTCATGTGCGATATCACAGCTCCCACACCATACGCTGAGGCGTCACCAGCCAGTCTGATGGGCAGAGTAGGGTCGTAGTGTGCCAGAACATTTGGTGATGCTATCTTTGCTTTGGCTTCCTTGAAAGCTGCTTCACACTCTTTGGACCACTTCCATCTGACATCACGCTGCAAAAGTTGGTTAAGGGGGTGTAAAAATGATGATAAATTAGGTATGAAACGAGCATAATAATTAAGTAAACCCAGAAAAGATCTCAGTTCTTGTACATTCCTTGGGGCCCGTGCTTCAGTAATTGCCTGGATTTTGCTATCGGTAGCATGGAGACCATCTGCATCTATGATATGTCCAAGATACTGTACACTGGCCTTCATGAAGGCACACTTGCTTTTCTTTACCCGGATACCATGTTCCTTTAGGCGTTCCAACACTTTCTGCAAAATCTCTAGGTGCTCATTCTCACTTTTCCCCGATACCAAAATGTCATCCAGATAACAAATAACACCATCCAGATCTTGGAGGATCTGGTCCATTATCTTTTGGAAAACAGCAGGTGCCGAGGCTACTCCAAATGGTAAGCGAGTATATCTGTATAAGCCTCGATGGGTATTGATGGTCAGGAACTTCCGCGACTCTTCATCCAGGATTAACTGATTGTATGCGTGCGAGAGATCCAATGTGGAGAAGCATTTGCCTCCGGCCAACGTGGCAAACAAATCTTCAGCACGAGGTAGCGGGTATTGATCAATGTCCAGTACTGGATTAACTGTAATCTTATAATCTCCACAAATCCGCACTTGATACTAAGTTTTCGCAAAGCAGTGGCTATTGTTCCGGCAACCGGACGGTGCAATCCTATGCTATAGATCCGGCAATCCAGATGCGCATGCGCAAACACGTGAGAACCTTGAACCTTGAGAGCTAGATGGAAACTTCGTTATGGAAGTTTGTAGTTTTTCTGTTGGTGAGAAGTTTGCGAGATTCGACGCATTAAAAGAGAAAATTGCTACATATGAGAAGGACCGTAGTGTTCAGCTATATCGTAGTGACTCCAGGACTCTCGAAGCTGCCGGTAAAAGAGTTCCCCTCAGGGTAGAGAAAGCTAAAAAAGATCTCGTCTACTATTCTGTTCCCTTTTCTTGTGTGTTTGGTGGAAAAAAATACATTGACAAAAGAACTGGTAAAAGACCCGTTTAGAGGTATGAATATTTGGATGTGGTATAGCCATTTTGCTTTGAAAGGAAGGCTCTTTTGTATAGATCATTAAAACAAGACTGCAAAGCTGCTATCAAGTTTTCATTGAGTGAGGATGGTCAGCATTTAGTAGTGTCTGGATTGAATGAGGAACACAATCATAATATTACCACTGTAAGTTTTTGTAGTTCTGTAAAACTACGCTCTGACTGTAATGTGTTCATAAAGGCTATTTATCAACATCTTCCCCGTCAGCGAAAGTTGAATGCAGAAGATATAAGTAAGGCTGAAGTATTTATGAAAATGAAAGTGAATAAGAAGTTGTTGCAACATCTTAGCAAATGTACTGGGAAAATTATTACTCTAAAAGATTTAAGCAATATTCAAACTGGGTTGAACAAATCCGATGACAACAGTTTGGAGAATGTTATTTCTACATTACAAAGAATTGAAGGTGATTTATTAGAGAAAGTTTTAAAATTTTTATGATACTATTGTGATATAATAGGTTCAACAGTGGAAGTTTTTACCGATTCAGACAACACCCTCATGGGTATCATGTTTCAGGATGGTATTATGAAAACAGTCTTTTCAGCTTACCCAGAACTGCTACTTGTAGATGCTACATATAAACTTAATGACCTACGGATGCCAGTTTATCTTCTGATGTCAATTGATGGAAATGGACAAGGAGAGATCATTTTAGTTTTCCTTACACAGCTTGAGACAGAGGCAGCGCTATCGAAAATGGTGCAGGCATTTAAACTACATAATCCTAAATGGAAGGAGACAAGGGTGATTATGAGTGATAAAGATTTTAATGAAAGAAGTGTATTCCGAAAAGAATTTCCAGATGCTGTTTTACACTTGTGCTTGTTTCATACTCTTCGATCTTTTCGCCGAGAGGTGACATGTGATAAACTTGGAATCAGGCCCAGTGAAAGGGATCATGCTTTGGAACTATCCACTAAATTGGTTTATTCAAAATCTGAGAATGAGTATGATGAAAATTATCAAGAACTTTTACAATCAGGTCTTTCAACTGTTATTTCCTATTATAATATCAACTGGCATCCAATTCGTCTTGAATGGGTTGAGTGTTTTAAAGGTGTAAACTTTTCACTTGGTGAAACTACAAATAATAGGCTGGAGAATATTAATGGAAAAATCAAAAGTGTTTGTAACAGGTACATGATGTATAATATTTAATAAACTATAATAATTACATGTATTTATCATCCTATTAGGTATAATAGTCTTCTTAAATTTTTTGAGCAATTTTGTGCTGTGCTTTCTTCTCTTCGTAATGAGCGTGATCACAATACTCTCATGGCTATGATAAAAAAGAGAGTAGACTTGCAGGATCCAATTGTGATCGACTATTCATCAATTCTTACGCCTTATGCTTTGGGATTCGTATCACAACAATTAGTCCTCAGAAAGAAGATAAATGTTATTCAGGACTTTAGTGAAGAGTGTTTTGTTACCTCGTCCCAAGGCTTACTAAAAGTTAAAACTGAGAGTTGTCAATGCTCCTTTTGGAGCACTATGCATTTACCTTGCCGACATGTGTTTGCTGTCAGGGAAAGAAAAGGCCTCCCTTTGTTTGTTGACAACATTATTGCTGATAGGTGGACTTTGGATCATCCTACGATCAGAAAATACATGATTCGCATCCAGATTCCTTTCAGGTTTGTTGTTACAGTGCAGTCCCATAGTATAACAAGTAAGGGAAAAAGCATTTCGTGAAATGAAAAAAGATGTAGGGATGACCACTGCACAAAAAAGTAAGGAAACAAGAAGGATGGAATCTTTGTTCTGTATATCCAGCCAACAATCCCTACATATACGTCGGGTAGCTTCAGATTATAGTGTAGTAATGTACGTACATGTAGGGATTGTTGGCTGGATATACAGAACAAAGATTCCATCCTTCTTGTTTCCTTACTTTTTTGTGCAGTGGTCATCCCTACATCTTTTTTCATTTCACGAAATGCTTTTTCCTGGTCTTTTTTTCCTCTCTTTTATGGTTTTAGCTATGTATAGAGTTCATTCTTCTATGTGTATGCAGGGACAGATGAAAGAAGAATAGTTCTCCAATAGCATACCAGCCCAATCACTATCAACGAGTCAAGGTGGAGGTAGAAGATGCTGAAATAGAGTCTACCTTGTTGAATCTAAATCCCCGAGTCGATACAGTAGTCTATCATCATCATCACTATTCTAGCTACATATACCTATACCTAGCTAGCTAGCTAGAGGCAGCTGAATAATATTATAATTTCGAATAATTGGATATCAAATACATGCGCATGCGTATTATAGAAAAGATGGCTTCCTAATTGAATTAGTCGAGTGCTGTGCTCCTTAGTGTCTCCTTTTTCATCGACTCTTTCGAGGATCAACGAGTAGAAAAGATCGTAGTTCGTAGAATTTGGAGTGGATTTGTCCAGAAATCATAGCTGTAGCTTGAGTGGTTCGAGAGATATGGTTGTCTAAGAAGAATAATAAGAAGAAGAATAATAATAATAATAATAGAGAAGAAGAAGAATATAGCGATTTACCTGCTTGCCGTATTTCTGAAACGGTAAGCTCCCTGGTCCTGAAACTTGGTCTGCACATTGTAGTAGGCTCTAGTAGGCTGGATAATCATTCACAGTAGCTTTTGTTAGGTCTAAGTGGGGGAACTGGAATTTCACTTTTGTATTAGTCTATAGGCGGCGCGCGCGGCCGTCCGAGTCATCCCTACATAGAGAGTGCTACCGCACTCTCTGATAATAATAATAGAGAAGAAGAAGAATATAGCGGTTTACCTGCTTGCCGTATTTCTGAAACGGTAAGCTCCCTGGTCCTGAAACTTGGTCTGCACATTGTAGTAGGCTCTAGTAGGCTGGATAATCATTCACAGTAGCTTTTGTTAGGTCTAAGTGGGGGAACTGGAATTTCACTTTTGTATTAGTCTATAGGCGGCGCGCGCGGCCGTCCGAGTCATCCCTACATAGAGAGTGCTACCGCACTCTCTGATTCCTAACCTAATTTCAGGTTGTCAGCATTGGTTCTGATCGTGCTAGAAGTGTTTTGTCTCAACATCAGAAATTTCATAAGGCTACTAAAGTTACCCAAAAACTTGCTTCCCTAGCTTCAGAGGGTGGTATGGACCAATTTAATGAGAGATTTGGACTTCTGAAGCGACTAAGGGATGAGTGGGCCAGTGGTGGAAGGGTTGTTCTTAGTTCCATTACCATATCAGGTGATAATGCATTGCCAAGTGTTCAATGGTATCTTTAATACATACTGTTGTTTCTGATACACACTGGTCATTAATATTTATGAGATTTTCATGCAACTATAATATTATAGTTATAACTTCTGATTTTGGTGCTAAAGAAAGTTCTAGGCCCCCTCATTGCCTTCCTTATAAAACCCAATATTCTGTTATTGTGTATATACTGTTACTGAATACTGACTCAATCTCGTAATGTGACACTCAGAGGGAAAGGGAGAGCCTGGTTGTCACTGTCTGTGCATGTGCTACTAAACTTCCTGTGTCATGGGTCAAAGTACGTGTAGCTCAAAAAATGTTTGTCAGTATATACATGTAGACAGTGGCAACCAGGCCTTCCCCCTCCCCCTTCCAGAGAGCCTGAACTTATAAAGTATGATATATGAAATAAAATTTTGTGAGGGGTTTAAAGCTTATTTATTTTGGCACCAAAAACTAGGGTCAAGGTAAAGCTTACAGAAGTTATCTGAAAATTATCTAATGAGCAATGGGTAGCAACTCCCTTAAACAGCTATTATCTGACTTATTAATTAAATTGGTGCAGCATCTTCTGATACTGATCACCTTCCAGTTCCAAGTCTATCTCCCACTAGTGATTCTGCTGGAGGTCATTCTACCAGAAACCAATTTTCTAAGAACCAACTTTCATGTAAATTGTGGTGTTGAGGTTGTGTACTTATGACTAATAACCAGCAGTTGTATGTAAACTGCACTACTGCAAGCACAAGCATGTCAAGTATCTATTAATAATGTGCAGTATCTTCTAATGACCAGCTTCTAGATGGGTGTCCTTCTGTTCCAGATCCTACCAGTGACTCTGCTGGGGGTCAGTCTACTAGCAAGAACCAGGCTTCACATAATCAAATTTTCTGGTATGGGCTTATGTAAACTCTTTTGGGAGTATAATTACATACATGTGTATTGTAAACACATGTATGTACTATCTATTAATAATGTGCAGCATCTTCTAATGACCAGCTTCTAGATGGGTGTCCTTCTGTTCCAGATCCTACCAGTGACTCTGCTGGGGGGCAGTCTACTAGCAAGAACCAGGCTTCACATAATCAGATTCCTGGTATGGGCTTATGTAAACTCTTTGGGGAATAATTAAACTGATGCTCTTCAATATTAGGCAGAATCATAATGCCTCCCAAAATGAAGAAGAGGGGAAGGCCAAAAGGAGCTGATAAAACTGTAATTGGTCTACCTCGTAAAAAGATGAGGACTAGTGGAAAACCATTGCCATTTTTTAAAAAATCACCTAAAGAAAGAGAAAATTGTTAGTAAGCAGAATTAGTATCCTTCTCACCATCAGCATGGCTAGTACTTTTCTTGCCCTATATGCAATGGCAGCAACCACACAACATGTGTAAGTCGTGTGATCTGCCAAGTGGTCTGTATAGGTATGGAGTGAGGAATTTTTTTCTCAGTTTACAAAAATTATCATGCACACTATCTTTGTTTTACAGTGATACTTTCCTGGTTTGTCGATTCAAGTGTAGCTGCAGGTGCCATTGATGGAAAGATTATTGAGGAGGATGAAGTAGAAGTTAGGCCAGAGAAAATCACTGCATCATGTTTAGATGAAAACGTATGCTTGGATAGCACCAGAAAGTATTACAGTCAAGATGCCTGGTTGGCTGTTGAAGATGTTGTAGAGGCTCTCAGGGGTAATCCTGTGTACTACTGTGGAAGGTGCACATGCCCAATCAAAGATGAAACACAATCTTCTATTGTTTGTGATGGCTGTTTATGTTGGTTTCATTTTCAGTGTTTGAATCTCAAACAACCCCCCAAGTCTAAAGTGTGGTTTTGTCGTAATTGTTATGCTGATTGTCATGATGATGATACAGTATTTTAAAATTATGATCACTTTGTTAGAGAGGTGAAAACTTAATCATAATGATCAGTGCTGAAAGCTGCTATGCCCAAGCATCCGAAATGACAGCATACATGCACCGATACAAGGGGCATTAAAACAATTATACTGAGTGAATTTGTATGGTTAGAAATAGGACTGTATTGTAGGGTTGAGTAGTCAAAAGTTGAATCTGGTCTTACCAATTCCCGACTGCAAAGCACATAGATACATATAAAACACCTTTGTCTTCTACACCTCTAATAATAATTCATGTTTGAATAAGCCACAGGGGTAGGAGTCAAATAAAAATGAGAAAACTGCCCCCGTCAGGTGGGCATTGTGGAAAACAGTGTGATGATAGGTGCAAGGTCCAGGGAAGGTGATGTAAGGGTTTTTTCAATATCTTCCTTGGTCATCTCTTGTCCTTGGATGTGTTCATTCACGTAGTGATCAAAATAAGGGGTAGACTCTGGAATTAACTGATCGCATAGGCTGCATGGGATGCTACCAAACACAGGTCTGGTCATTTCTTTGAATAGTGACTGTATTGCCTTGGTACCTCTTTGGCCAAAGTCAATGGCTGTGTCCCAGATCTTGAGCCAGTTGGTAGAGGTAGCAATCTTGGAGCTAACATGGGTGTTGCAGTCGTCAAGAAGGGTAGTCTGGTCGGAAAGTAGCAGCTCATCCTTGATCCCCCTGGGCGAAAAAGAGCCATCCTTTACTCTCACAACAATTCCCTCCAGACTTCGAAGGAGCATCCTTCGAGCCGTGTTTGCGCATGCGCATTTGGATTGCCGGTGTTGCAGTGATTTCTGTTTCCCCGGGTTGCGTGTTTCCCCGCACATATAACCCTAGGGAGGAATGTTTCCCAACGGGGGGTCAAAGGTCATCACAAAGTTTCCAGGGCTGGATGTTTCCTTGGTTCTTGCTTGCGGCGCTGCATCAGAGCTCCTAGCCAGCTTTTTAGTTGTAGTTTTCTCTCTGACAGGTATCATGTAACCAGTCATGTTTAATATTTGGTCCTGCGATTGTTGTCCATAGCAATTGGCCTATGACTGCTGTCATCTCAGGTATCTATAGCTGCATCTAGTCCAGAGACATTAATTTTTTATTAAGGAGTGATAATGCAGGATTATAGAACCAGGCACTCAAGAGCAATTGGTCTCCAAATAAGAAATGCAACGTACTTGAAGTGATGGAGACTAGAATAACCAGTCTTCTTACAGCACAGTTCCTACTGTGGCCAGAGATCATAACTAGCTATAGTAATTGTTGATTATAAGATTATGCACACTTTTAGTGAAGGAATAAGCAGGGGAAACACATATCCCTGATCAGTGATATGCGTTCCCCTGACATGAAATTTGCAGCAAAGGGATTATACATTCCTGATCAATATACCCTGATATATGTAAGGTAATATTCCTCACTAGAGGTTTCTTTTATTGAAGGAATAAGCAGGGGAAACATATATCCCTGATCAGTGATATTGTTCCCCTTACATAAAATTTGCAGCAAAGGGAATACACATTCCTGATCAGTGTACCCTTGCCTGACATAAGATAAAATCAATTAGCTATAATGACCTGATATTTCTTTTTGTGAAGAAATAAGCAGGGGAAACACATACCCCTGATCAGTGATATGTGTTCCCCTGACATGAAATTTGCAGCAAAGGGATCATACATTCCTGATCAGTATACCCTGATATATTATGTAAGGTAAAAAATCAATTATTCCTAAACCACCTTTTTGGACATGTGATTCAGGGCTTGCTTGCTAGCTGCTACTAAAAAAGAGTCTGGGGCATGGCTACATGCGTTGCCAGTATCGTGTCTTGGACTGAGACTTGATGATGACACCATTAGAATTGCTGTTGGCCTGTTACCTCATCTCTGTAGTCACTGTGGTTCCCCTGTAGATGTCCTTGCCACTGCAGAAAGAGTTAGGGGAGACATTTGAGGCATAGTTCCATCAATGCCTTGATAAAAAGATCTTTATCATCTGCAAAAATCCCATCTAAATTAGAACCAAGTGGAATCAGTAGAAGTGACGGAAAGAGACCTGATGGAGTCACCCTTTGCCCTTGGTATGGGACTTCACTTTTTCTATATTGCACGTCAGCCTGGCTGCTTGAAGCACGAAATGTGGCTAATGAAGCGGAACACAAGAAGAAGGTCAAATATTCAAACTTAGGAGATCAGTACCTCTTTGTCCCGTTGGCAGTGGAGACATCAGGATCCTTTGGTTCAGCTGCCATGTCATTCTTTGGAGAAGGATTAGGGAAAACACTGGGGAGATAAAGTCTTACTTTTATTTAGTGCAGAGATTGTCCATAGAGATACAAAGAGGCAATGCTTCTGCTGTGCTGGGGACTTATTAACTTTAACCATATTATAGTTTTTTTGTTTGTTTGTTTGTTTATTTTTTTGTTTTTTTGTTGGCATTTCATTATTGATTCTCCGTTTCCGGATTCCCATCTCATTTTTTATCTAGAACTCGTTATTATTATTATTATTATTATTACAGTCATGTTATCGTTTTTGTTTTTGTTTTCCACTAGCTTTCTTCTTGGTATTTGTTTGTTCTAGAAAAAAAACTTCTGATCCTGAAGTTGAATTTACACCTGTTTAAAAAAAAAGAAGAAAAAACCTCACCAGAGGTTAGCTACTTTTAGTGAAGAAATAAGCAGGGGAAAGATATCCCCGATCAGTGATATGCGTTCCCCTGATATGAAATTTGCAGCAAAGGGAATACACATTCCGTACCCTTGCCTGACATCAATTATACCTAACCTGAGGTTTCTTTTAGTGAAGAAATAAGCAGGGGAAACACATATCCCTGATCAGTGATATGCGTTCCCCTGATATGAAAGTTGCAGCAAAGGGAATACATATTCCTGATCAGTGTACCCTTGCCTGACACAAGGTAAAATCAATTAGACTCTATACCTTACCTGAGGTTCTTTTAGTGAAGGAATAAGCAGGGGAAACACATATCCCTGATCAGTGATATGCGTTCCCCTGACATGAAATTTCCAGCGAAAGGATTATACATTCCTGATTAATATACCCTGACATACGTAAGGCAATATTCCTCACCAGAGGTTTCTTTTAGTGAAGGAATAAGCGGGGGAAACACATATCCCTGATCAGTGATATGTGGCCATGATACAGCAAAGAGATTATACATTCCTGATCAGTATACCCTGACATATGTAAGGTAAAAAATCAATTACGTATTCCTCACCAAAGGTTTCGTTTAGTGAAGGAATAAGCAGGGGAAACACATATCCCTGATCAGTGATATGTGTTCCCCTGATATGAAATTTGCAGCAAAGGGAATACACATTCCTGATCAGTGTACCCTTGCCTGACATAAGGTAAAATCAATTATACTTCACCTGAGGTTTCTTTTAGTGAAGAAATAAGCAGGGGAAACACATATCCCTGATCAGTGATATGTGTTCCCCTGATATGAAATTTACAGCAAAGGGAATACACATTCCTGATCAGTGTACCCTTGCCTGACATAAGGTAAAATCAATTATACTTCACCTGAGGTTTCTTTTAGTGAAGAAATAAGCAGGGCAGGAAACACATATCCCTGATCAGTGATATGCGTTCCCCTGATATGAAATTTGCAGCAAAGGGAATACACATTCCTGATCAGTGTACCCTTGCCTGACATAAGGTAAAATCAATTATACTTCACCTGAGGTTTCTTTTAGTGAAGAAATAAGCAGGGGAAACACATATCCCTGATCAGTGATATGCGTTCCCCTGATATGAAATTTACAGCAAAGGGAATACACATTCCTGATCAGTGTACCCTTGCCCGACATAAGGTAAAATCAATTATACTTCACCTGAGGTTTCTTTTAGTGAAGAAATAAGCAGGGCGGGAAACACATATCCCTGATCAGTGATATGCGTTCCCCTGATATGAAATTTGCAGCAAAGGGAATACACATTCCTGATCAGTGTACCCTTGCCTGACATAAGGTAAAATCAATTATACTTCACCTGAGGTTACTTTTAGTGAAGAAATAAGCAGGGGAAACACATATCCCTGATCAGTGATATGTGTTCCCCTGATATGAAATTTGCAGCAAAGGGAATACACATTCCTGATCAGTGTACCCTTGCCTGACATAAGGTAAAATCAATTATACTTCACCTGAGGTTTCTTTTAGTGAAGAAATAAGCAGGGCGGGAAACACATATCCCTGATCAGTGATATGACCACCACCCTGAATTAGTAGCACCTGTCCTTATAGTATTTTAGGTATGAAAAGGGATAGCTATATTAATTCCTTCAAAGTCAAGCTTATTATGCTTTTCACTGATTATTGAACTCATTATAGCGATTAAAATGGTTTCTGCACTAGCTAAATGACACCTATTATTTCTTTGTTTTGATACATACAAATGGCACCCCAATATTATACTGCACTGATATGGGGAAAAAATAAAATTGGGTTGCATAAAGAAAGGACATAGCTAACCCTGACTGATGATACTTATTGCTGGACATACATACATAAACTAAATGAAACACAGTTGAGATAATTATTAGCTATATATGATGTAGAGGGAACTTGGTGTTCCCTAATTTCTTTAGTATTCAGGACATGTCGCTTAGGCCGAGCAGAGTTTATCGTCACCTCCCTCATCATCAAAATATTGAATTTTTAGTGAGGCATTTCAGACAAAAATTTGAAAAATTGGTACATTTTATTCATTTGATTATCCAAAGTACAATATTGAATGGTGACCAGGTTCCCTCCCTCATGGAAATCTGTGTTTGTGTGGGCTTATCAGGGAAGTGAATATGTTCCTCTGCTGGTTCTTTCACATGTTGGGTGGCTCATACTTATTATTAGCTGGTTAATTAGCTAGTTTATCATGTCATGTCCCTTACAACATGGAACGACTGACTAGCTACGTTGCAAGACATAGGAGGCGGAAGGTGGGGGCTGGAGGGGCTAGAGCCCCCCCAATATTCAGAAGGTGGGGGCTGAGCCCCCTCAAAAATGATGGATTATGACATCACAAGTGTAACTGAATGTAGTTTGCTGCAGTTGTTTTTTTTTGTTGTTGTTTTTGTTTATATTTTTAGGCAGCTTAGTTAGCTAACAAGCTATAATATTCAGTGCATGGGAATTGAGACTTGAGACATCACCCTAGAACCTCAAAGAATGTATCAGATCCAATCCAATGAGGCTTAAAATCCATCCTGTGCCCACAGACCCCCCTAGAAGGCACTCTATGTAGTGTGATCACTATTGTTACACTCAGCCCTCCCAAAATAGATGACCTTCCTCCCCCTATGCAAGAGACTAGCAGATCGTAGCTATAGCTAGCTATTCGCGATGGAAACATTCTACCCGGGGAAACACTTACCACTGCCGGCAATGAATCTTCGCAGTTCAGTGCTCAATGTGCGGGGAAACATTCCTCCCTAGGGTTATATGTGCGGGGAAACACGCAACCCGGGGAAACAGAAATCACTGCAACACCGGATCTATATATAGCATAGGATTGCACCGTCCGGTTGCCGGAACAATAGCCACTGCGTAAAAATAATACAGGGCGCTTTTCTAACAACTAATAAAATGTGATTAGTTGCTAGCTGGCGCTTAAATTATAGTGGCGCTTGAATTACAGCATAGATATATTACACCATAGATACTATATACTGCGCACCCTGGATAGGAAACTCCACCTCTCAATTAATTGGCACGTTTGCCGCATGCGCTTTTCGCGAAAATAATCATTTCCACGTTGGGATGGCCTTAGTTACAGGCTGACTGCATCAAGTTTAGCGATTTCTTTCGTCCAAAGTGGTAAGTTTGTAGTAGCCTCATTACTAACCACTTACTTAAACAAAATATAGTTTAAGTATTGCCTGCTTACGCAACTTTAACTAGAGTTTAGTAGGAAGAGTAGGTTGCATGGAATTTGTGAGCACATAAACTCCAGACTGCTTGCATATTTTAGCCAAGTAACTTTACAGCTTCTTTTTCATTTATGTATGCATGAAGTAATCTAGTCATTATTCTTTCTTCTATTTATTTTAGGTATATTTTTTACAAACTTGTTCCAATTAGGACATAGCAAATTGCACACATAATCCAACAAGTACTTTGAGCTGCTGTATTGAACATAATCATAAATTGAGATCCAGTTATGACATAATAAAGTTAGGGGGGTAAGAATAGCAGGTGTCTCAGAAGTGCTTAGAAAATAGGGGCATAAAAATAAACAAAAAATATTACACCTGTAGCTATAATGCCTGGTAAACGAGGAAAGAAGGGGCATGGATCAAGAAGCAAGTCACGTTTAGCCCCCCCAAAGAAGAGGAAAGAAACTTATGCTGTTAAGGTATTATGATAGCATATCAGACTTGTTTTACTTGATATCTTGTCACTGTTCTATTTTAGTGTACTTCTGACACCCTTCAAGGTTTTCTTCTTCACTTACAATCACAATCTTTTTCACCTGATTGGGTATTTCAAATGAATGAGAGTTTGACAGAACTGAGGATTATTAGATTGCATCGTCAAAAGCATCCTTCTCCCTGGCACATAAACGCTCGTTAGCTTGGTTGTTTGGGTTGTATCATAGATACTATATACTGTCATAAATCACGATTTCAATCTCACAAAACAGCCAAAATGCTTCATCTGTCACATGTAACAGACCACCTCTGTCAGTTTTGGTCAACCAAACCCTTGTGTATTCCTCAAAATCATCCGCATTCACATCTTCAAGATGGTCTAAGTCTGTTGGATCATGAATTAATGAGTTAATACATTCCTTAATCTTTGCTGAATCATCCTTGCTATATTTCTTCATAAGCTTCCTCAATACATACCCAGATGCATATCGAATGGCATTCTTTTCGATGTCATCTAGACACCTTTGTCGTTGCATACTTTGTGTTCGAGCAGGAGCCTTGAAAAATGACAAAAATATCTTTTCTGCAACAATTTGCCAAAGGAAAGGACCTGTTGGTAAGGATGGAAACTTTCTCAAGATTTCTGGAAGCTTGTATGTCCTAAACCTATGAAACCTAGAAATACTTCTTTTCTTTAATAGTTCAACTGAATGTAGACTGCCTCCTTTGCTGATAATTTCCGAATATTCCCTTTCTAAGGTTGTAAATAGCAAAAGGGGCTTCTCTGCCCTGCTTTTAATGTCCTCTATATCTTTCAAGATACTTTTGTTTACTGGAGTGTCAAGACTGAACTCTTCTTGTTTTGTAACTTCCTCCAATATGTTATATTAAAACGCAGGATAGCGTCAGGATCCATCTAGCTATCAGATACTAATAAAGCAGCTGCATGCCCACGCCCCCCGAAAAGCGGATGTGACCACTGAAAAAATTCCAATTTCCTATCCAGGGTGCGCAGTATATAGTATCTATGATTACACCATATGATTACACGGAACAGGATTGGAAACTCCCCAAATTCGCGGACTATCCGTGCCATAGCGCGCGCGGCCTGCTATGCTCACAATTGCGGCCTAGTTAAAAGTCAAACAGGCTTCTTTATAATCTAGCTACGTAGCTATCTGAAAGATAGTCTTCTTATAGAGAAAAACACAAACAGGACTGATATTTTTTGGAGTTGCTGTTTGTTGACTTGGATGATGATAGGAAGAGGTGGATGCACAAAATGTGGGGTTATTCTGTGACTTGTAAACTATTTACAATACGAGTACACATTTTAAATGCTCACCCTTATATCATTCTCTGATATCCCACTGAAATTCAACATTCCCTTCTTGCTCTTCTGATCTTTAAGCTGATCATGGTGCATGACCCAGCAATGGCCCAGTAATCTGCCTCTGACTTTGCAGGCAGAAATTGCTTCCACTCTCTTCTTTCACTGGTTATATCTCACATTTTGTAAGGTGAGGCAATTATTAGTTGTAATGAACTGCACTGCCCACTCCCTGGGTATACTGGACTGTGATCTTGTCAACATGGTGTATAAACTCTTGGCAGAGGAGCTCAGTAGATGGAATGTGGGATTTGGATAATCAGAGATGTGTCATCTTCTCTTTTTCTCTTCCTCTTGTGGTTCTTTCTTGTATCAAATATCGATTTTCTTCTAGCTACTCATCCTTGTCTAATGATAATAGCCTATGCCTAGCTAGCTAGCTATTTTCATGACAATTTTATAGTGCACAACATTATACTTCGAAGTTCTACTCGTTTCATTCCAATAGTAATGCTGTTACTGCTTCCATACATATTCAAATGAACATACATTTCTCTTATTTTTATAGTGTTTTTGTTACACAAAGATAATGACCATTAAACGAGTTATAACAGAATTCATACATAAGAAAGTCATTTAATCCAGTAGTTCATACCTCAATGCATGCAATTTATACTTGCTAAAACTTTAATGCTATCTCCTAACTAGAGAAAATGTGACACAAAACATTTCAGCCATGAAGTAAGGTCACTAAACAGTCCTCCAACTCTCGTATGGTTACTGCTTTCTCACCTGCAATAAGAAAAGATGATCGTGGTAAGTTCCGTGCATGTTTCACGGACAGTCCTGGCCTAGCAAACTGTAGCACGCTTTGCAAAAACCACAAAACCACAAGACAGAGCGTCTACAATATCGCCTAAAACCATGACAACGGAGCGAAAATGCTATGGCAAGGATTGTCCGTTTACAATTATATTAGGCCTATGGGCGCACGTGACGAGTTTCCAATCCTGTTCCGTGTAATCAGAGAGCGCGGTAGCGCTCTCTATGTAGGGATGACCTATGACCCTCCATAGGACTAATACAAAATGAAGTTGGAGACTAAGTCCGGGGGCGTACTGTTAATTACAAAGTAGGGGAGTAGACTATGGGAGATTTCCTTTTTCTTGTGATGTGCACATGGGAAATTCATCAACCTGAGATCTTCTACCGCTATCAGGAGCATATTAAAACATTTCAACTAGCTACGATCTTCATTTGACATAAAGATAGCTAGTATGAGCTTGATTGCATGGCCATGAATTCTACACAACAGGCCCTTTTGACAGTGACACTGGCTGCATGACTTCTTTGAAGTCACTGTTCAAGTACAATAAGATTAAGAGATTGTCCCACTCGCTTTGCAACTTGATTTATCAATAGCAATGTACTGTAAATGAAACTGCTGTCGCATCGTCTTCTACCTTGGGTGGGTAAGGGTCGCCACTACGCCAGACTATCTAGCTAGCTAGCTCTATCTATGCAACGATCTTTCCCTACCTCCTTGAACTTGAACCTTTATCAAATCTCTAATATCAATAATCTATTCAATACTCGATAATCGGGTCAGTCAATCATTAGCTAAAAATCAATAATCAATTCAATACTCGATAATCGGGTCAGTCAATCATTAGCTAAAAATCAATAATCAATTCAATACTCGATAATCGGGTTAGTCAATCATTAGCTAAAAATCAATAATCGATTCAATACTCGATAATCGGCCAGTCGTTAATCCGGACTACAACCGGATTTTGTCGCGGTTGGTATTCCATAGTTACCAGACCCTTGCGCTGGAGTTCCGGAAGTGCCTGGGGCTGGCTACGCCAGACTAACTAAAGCTTCGGTTCGGGCTTAGTGTGAATCATGGGGAACAAGTGCAACAAGGAGAAACGACCCGATCTTGATCCCTCTATCCCCTCAGGGGGTGTTCCTTCTTCTTCAAGTACGAGACCAAATGATCATCCTTATCCTAACGCTGGGCTTAGCAATTCTTCTTCAAAGTCTGATAATGAGTCCAGTAATTCTTCTCCACTAAAAACTGACTCTTCTTCTGACCCTCCCCCTCCAAATGCTGTGCTGAGTGTTCCTGCCCCAAGGACTCTGTCAAGTGAGCCTCCCCCTCCAAGCTCTGTGGCGAGCGTTCCTGCACCAAGGACTCTGCCAAGTGACCCTCCCCCGCCAAACGCTGTACCGAGTGTTCCTGCACCAAGGACTCTGTCAAGTGACCCTCCCTCTCCAAGCTCTGTGGTGAGCGTTCCTGCACCGAGGACTCTGCCAAGTGAGCCTGCCCCTCCAAGCGCTGTGCCGATTGTTCCTGCACCAAGGACTCTGCCACCCCCTCCAAACATTAAGCCTAGTAACCGTCGTTCTCCAAAGTCCAAGGTCAGAAATGCAGGGCCTCCTTCACCATGGACTGGACGAAAAGTCTCTAGACAAGAGAGACGAAGAATTGAAAGAATTAAGCGCAAGTCCAAAGGTAGCTACATAACGTTCATGCCTTACCTCATTGGTCTTACTTACCTTTTACCAATTTAAGGGGTGATGAGTTTGGTTGTCATCTTTTAGTTCCCAAGTAGAGAAATGTATTTTACCTGTCCCATTTTCTCAAACACGATTAAAACTAAATTTTAATCTGTAGTGTATATGGATTTTTGGGATCGATGATGGGAAGTAGTCCAATCACAATATCCTTACATCATGTGGTAACATGGATGGTCCCTTATGCATCCCTTTTTGTATGCCTGCACAAGCATAAGGCTAGCTATGGCTAAAAATTATATGGATTTCTTATTAATGGTGAACCCACTAAGTTCTGCCCTAGAATTATCATCATAAAATAACAACAACAATAACAACAAAAAATAAGCAACAACAAAACCCACCAAAAAACCACAACATGATAACCTTGAAGAACAGTGGGCAAAATAAACACTCTCATAATACTTCTACGATTGAGTGGATTGACTTGAGATAACAGCTGTTCATAAATAATATCATAAAAGTGAAAATAGTGCATGTAGTAGTAGATTTGTTTCATAGGTCCCTGTAGCTCAAATATTTGCGTTGAAGAATAAATTTGAAATAAATGTCTGAACAGTTAAAGTAGCATGGTATCTCCAACCCTTGAATCTTCTGTGTCCATTCAATATCATACCCACTCTTCTTAAAATAGAGGATATTTTCATTGACAAATTTAATTGTCCTGCTTTCTTGCTACCGGTTCTTTCTCACGTATGAACATTTAACTGACTGCTACCACCCAGATTTCAATATAATCTATGACAGATTTGTTGCACTCTTTCTCTCTACTTGTGGAGCTAAGTTATTGCACTGATACTAAGACTATAGTTGATTCAAATGGAGTGATCTGACTGGTCAGTTGCAGGGCTCTTATTTCACTTAGTGCCCATCGTCCTTGGCAGTGGGCACTATGTGATCCAGTCTCAGGCCCTAAGTAGTGACCTCGCTGTGCTCAATCACTACAGCCCAGGGCCTTCAGGTCTCTTAAATGCCGTATATCCATTGGTCTCGGTGTCTAACTATTTTAGCCAGTGAAGAATGATATTGTGTGTGTTTTGGGAGATAGAAATCAGTTGGGGAGCATATATATGAATAACGGGGAGGGAATTTCCCCCCCCCCCCCCCCCAAATTGATAACAAAGAGAAAGGTGTTGTCAAAATTGGTCTTACTTGATGGAGACTTAGAGGAATAAACATTTAGGAGGTACATTATGGAAAGTACAGAACCATGTACCTAGGTCCATTATTGCACCTATGGTAAATAAATCATCATACCATGCAGAATAACTTTCCCTCTGTAGCATGATGTGGTGTGTTATAGGGTTCTGTTCAAGTGTCCTGAGTTAGAGAGTTATGACTTTCAGTGTTGAGTGTCAGTACCACTATGTACAGACCAGTGTACATTTAATGTTTTGCTTATTTATTTCCAGCTCCTCCACTCAGTGTGGAAAATGTCATGACAGTCCTAGAAACCCTTCCATGGAGGAAGGTTGGTAACATGCTGTTTGTCCCTTACTCCAAGCTTGATGCAATAGGTGCTGACCACACAACAGACGAGGGGAAAAAAGGAGCAGTGATAAGATATTGGCTGTTGAGGGATCCGTACGCCTCCTGGAGGAGGCTTATAGATATGCTTGACAGGGAAGATAAGTTTGACATGGCAGACCAGATACGGAACTATGCAGAGAAGCAAACAGGTCAGTAACCACATCAAATAGTTGGTCCCCTCAATTAATGTACTGTATATAGCTTGAGTGAAAGCATAGTGGGAATGACTTTACTATGATCACCCTCTCCTTGTTTGTGTGAGTGAGTAACTGTTGAAGTCACATAGTTGTACTGTCTACTTTGGACTGTAGGAACATAATATTATGTTATAGGCATGGGTATGGTGAAAGTCTGTCCACTTGTGTCCCCGGAGTCCCAGGAATGGGATAATAGTAGGACACTTGAGTGTACAATTTAAAATTAGGACTGACTCTCCAAGACTGTCCCTTATTGTCAGTCTATTGAATTAGCTAGTGTTGTTATAGCAACCTCAACCTGTAGCTCCAATAGTAACTACTCCCCCTGATGAAACAATTTTTTCCCAAATATAAACACACAGCTACATACTTATTTGAGTGCACTGGGTTTAGCTAGTGTGGTATGAGCAAGACTCTATGTACATCCAGATGTCAAGACATTTCAGTTGGAGTATAATAATGATATATGTGTAGTACATCCCCTAGCCCTCGCTATATGCACCAGTGCAGTACAGTTGTTTTTTATCCAGAGAGAAATCTAGCTAGCTGCTACCAGTAGCTACTGTATCTCTGCCATCGCTATCAATGGCTGAAACTTACACAAAAGGGTCAATGAATGAAGGTTATCAAAGCCAAACCATGAATAGAAGAGCTGCATTGCGTGAGTGGACTGACTAACTTTCAAGATCCTTTATGTAACAGTGATAAAATAGTTGGACATGTACCTTTGACTGTTCTCCAATTTGAATTATGTCTCTAGAAATGGCGCACTGTTATGTTATTTTGAAGGATCTGTTAATCTGAAGAGCCTATAAATATTATCAAGAGCATTAATTTGTTATAGCATTACATTATATTTTATCCAAGAAGATGCTGACTCCAAAGAACATTCTTGAGAAAAAAGTTTAACTTTTTCCTTGAGGCAGACACCATGACCCCACTTACCTCTATGCAAAAACTGTAGAGTGATCAGATGCTTGGACATGTTTCATAGTTCTTTAGATGTTGACTAGAAACTGGTATTCATAATGGCTGCTGGCTTCTAAAACAGCAACGGGGCCAAGGATTAGAAGTATAGTCCAGACTATTATAGAGGTAGGCAGCTTTATAAAAATAATGGATAACTACTAAAAATTATTAATGAGCAAACATGACTTACTTATGGGTGACCAAATAGGCCTAACATTCAGATTTCCATCCCCTTATTTATATGGACATCATCACACAGAATGTAGTACTTCTCCTATGACTCAACTGCAATGTATGTGTTGTAGATCCAAAGAATAATCACATGCAATTTTATAGACTCGAAGGCCAGAAAATTTTGCTGAGAATTTAATTTAACTCTCCTGTGAATAACTGTATTTATTATTATAAAGGTTACGAAAGTTGTGGTTGATGCTAGCGGTATCAGCAGTGGTCAAAATTATTGTGATACTGAACGTCTTTCTTCCAAATTTCATTTTCATTGACATTCTTTGAAACTGTGAAAGCATTTCTTCTAAGTATTTTAGACGAGTGTTCTCTCTGAATGCTATGGTACATACTTGAAAAATGAGTATAATTGAAATTTACTTCACGAAAGTGCATATACAATATTTCCTGCCAGCTTCAGCCCTGCTTGCATATTTTTATTACAGACTTTTAACGGGGAAAGAGATTCTAGTCCCAACTATCTACTTGGTTATATTATTTGGATTTGGTGTAATCTTGTCCCCCAGACCCCAGCCTCACCTGTCACAGTTTGTTGACTGCTCTGGACACTGTGAAGAATGCAAAGGACAATGATGAGATTGAGAACAGTGTTGATGGTATTTTGGAGGATGTACTTATAATACCACCACACAAGAGTAAGGAGATGAGGTCATATTATGCAGATGAGGAAGATTATAGAAAGAAACTTGTGGAATACTTCATAACAATATCTCCATGGGCTAGTTGGAATCATGTCGCAGGGGGACTTCTCGGCTATGAACATCATGGAGCTCTTGAAAAAGTCAAGGGGAATGTTAAAGTTGATAAAGGTGGGTGTGTGGTAGATGAGGAGGAGAGATATGGGATATACTAATCCTCAGAGTGAGTGTGAACTCTCTTTATTTAGTGATCAAACATGCTCCATAGAGAAAATACAAAATTGGATTCAGTATGTAATTGCTGCTCTAAATGTTTCTCCCTGTTATATCACACATGTCCAAGATTACCTCGTGTGACAATAGAATCTCTCATGCTTAGTAATATGCCAGTCCATCCCTACTTGTACTCCTTAGTCAAGGACCAACCCAGCTAGTCTGTCTAAGTTACTGATCACTTTTTGTAAAGGGTCGGGCTCGCAAGACTAGTCCATTCCAATGTGTCACATATTACACTCTCAATTCTAAGCCAAAAACAAATGTCCTGGTTGATCCCAAATTACATCAGAGAGTTGGTAGTGGTAATAAATAATTCAATGTGACATATGGAAGACAATGTTCAATGATGGAATGGGGTGGTTATGAATCAATAATTTTGGTAAGGGGTCATCACTCACAAAATGGTGTCTACTCGCAACAGTGTGTAATCCAACCTCTTGATTGCTTGATGGCAAAGAATTGTTGATTTCCGCTCTGGTAAGACCAAAGTAAATGTAGCCATATATATGATGTGGAGAAGCAGTTAATGTTGTACTTGGTATGTAATTAACATTATTACATATGATCTTGTACATATGACTGGTCTGCTGTAACAGTTGAACCTCTCTTAATTGTTGGGCTTGTTGAGGTCAAGGTCTCAATAATGGTGATCTAGCTATTAAAACTCTCCCTCCCCTGTTTGTAGTTTGATAGTTAGCTAGTGGAGGAGTCACTTTTCCCAAGTAAGTATTTGGAGTTTCCTGATACCGAAATTATGTGTAGCTTGTAAGAAAGTCTCAGCCTTGGAGGTGTTGTATTTTATAAACTCAAGTGCTGTGAATACATTGACCTCTGACCCTATATCTTCCATTATGGACTAAGCTGACCCCATATACCAGGTTGGTCTATTAATTAATTAGAGTCATTTCCAAATCAGAAAGGCCAATCAAAATCATGCAGAGTGATTAAGATTATCATCTGTTAAGCATAGAGTACCACTGAGCAATTATTCTATTGTATAGCTATTGGACAAATTAGAAATCCAAAGCTTGACACTGAGTTTAACCAAATTGAATATATCTAACACCAATAGGATTTTTGCCTCGGCACCAAAGTGCAAGTGGGGGGGGGTATGGTTCCAAACATATGAAGGGAGATGTAAAAAAATGGCACTTTTTTCACTTTTTTCACATTTATCTTTTTTTCTTTGGAACTATACCCCCCCTTGAAATCCCTTCATTCATTCAAAGCAGCTAGGCCCATAGAAGCTATGATAGGAGTATCAAAGGCCTCCTAAGTATGTGGTAATTTAAAAGAATTTTTTTATTTAATGAGGTCATGTCAGGTCTTCCATATATGGGGGGTGTAAAGTTGTAACTAAGTACACTATTGGAAAGCTCTCAAAGAGAGCTCTCTTTTGAGACCTAAATCAAGCTTATAGGGGGTAGTATAATGAAGATATGGACGTTTTAAAATTTTTATTTTTTATGGTGTAGGACACCCTTTGAGCAATTATTCTATTGTATAGCTATTGGACAAATTAGAAATCCAAAGCTTGACACTGAGTTTAACCAAATTGAATATATCTAATACCAATAGGATTTTTGCCTCGGCACCAAAGTGCTGAGGTACTGTGCTGGAAGCGACTATGATCGGCAATGGTGGTACGTTTCACACGCACGTGCAATGATGCACGATGATGCGTATTGAGCACGTGCATTAATTTAGCTCTGCGCTTAGTAGCTAGCTAGACATACAGTACTAAGGACAAACAGACAGGCTCAGGCTCGCAGTCCACTTAGTGCTGATGCTTCTTGGCCGTCTTTTACCAACAAATCAAGCCCATTATCACATGCAGAGAACTGACTAAAAGACAGCAGTGAACAAAAACAACAGAGATTGCAGTGTACACGAACTAGTGATCGTTTGAAGTGTCAAAGAGAGAGCCATGGTGAAGGAGAATCTCAGAACTAAGACTTTAAGGCTTCCAAACAATGAGAGAATCCAGTACACATACTTCAATCAAGCTATGCTTGAGAATAACCATTAAACAGCAGTTCCAAATCGTTGAACAGCAAAAATACTAGCTGTGTAAATACTAATCTTACTACAATATAAGCCATGTTGCTCAGTGTGCACTCTCCACAGAAAAGAAGCTATTTTGGCAACATTTTGTAGAAACATTTGACCCCACAACCCCCTGCACTTTTCATATGCCCATGCAGCAAGTGTTCAGCAATTCCAAACATAATCATCCTTGTAGGACTCTGGCTTCAAGCCGGTGATCCTTCAGTGTATCTTTATTGTCTCTTATATACCACTGTCACGTCATATTCACTGTAAAGCATTTAAAATAAATAAACATAGAAAGGTTGCACTTAAGTGCCGAGGCATTCCTAGTCTTTTTAAAAGACTATTTATTCAATGTTGTTATTGTTCATGTTCTCTCTTACAGACCCCTCCCTTAACCTCACTAATCTCACTAAGCTGTTGGAGGATGTGGAGGATTGGGATGATGTAGGTAAATGTCTTGCCATCCCTGACTCAGTGCGTGATATCAGCAAACAACACTCCAGTATGTCCCAACGTAAGGAAGCTTGCTGGGAATGGTACCTGAATAACCACCCATCCCCATCGTGGCATGACATAGCATATGCTCTATATATGAATGAGGAGCATGAAGTGCTGGAAGTGTTAAAGAGTCAGTACCTCAAAGGTGGGTTGCATATTGTAAGTGGTATGACATGATCAGTGGTACTATAAGTGTACGTATATACTATAGAGCCATGCATGTGATTAACCTCAGTGCATGCAAGTGTGTATCTGTGTATCTGTGACATCCACCACACTGCCAGTAGTGATTAGAGCGCTTCAATTTCAGCCTTAACGATGTCCAGACGATACTCTCCAGTGTTTAAAATGAGCTGATTTCGGAAAAGGCTTTATTCCGGCAAGAAGGGCAGCTCCTTACTTAGCCTCGTACCCAGGCCTTTTCCTTTTCGGGGGGAGGGGAGGAAAAGGGCCTGGTATAGATTGCATGCGCATGCGCCAAATCCAATGAATTCCTTGGGCTCCGTTACATTTTTAGTAGTCTACCGTTACACGTGACGACAAAAATCATTACGTCATTCGACTTATTTCGAGAAGATGGCCGAGAGTTCATGCCAAGATTCTTTTGATTCTGCTGTTGCGTATGGTCTTGCTACGCTCGCCTCCCCTCATCTCACCCTCAAAAGAGAACAGTTACTATCAGTGAAAGCTGTGTACGATGGGAAAGACGTGTTCGTGTTGCTATACCGACGGGGTTTGGGAAGAGCCTCTGCTACCAGATTCTCCCTTTTGTCTTCGATCATAAGCTTGGTTTGATAGGCTCAGACATGAATAGCGCTGTTCTGATTATTTCTCCGCTAATTTCACTGATGGTGGACCAGGTCCAGAGTTTGAGAATTACCGTACTCGATGGATTTAAAGCGCCACTGTAATATAAGGGCCACTTTATAAATTTCTTTTTTCTTTCCTTTGCAATTAAAGCGCCAAGCGCAATTTGAATTATTTTTGGGTGGTGCTTACTGATTTAAGGCCAACTTGCAACTTGACATGATGTCTCAGACTCTGCACAATATTTCAAGAAGAGTTTTGAATTGGCCCCACTGACTGTTTCAGAAGGCCTACGCAATAAGGCAGGAACAAGCCAGCCAAAACAGAAGTGCCCAGTTGGTAGGCCTAGAAAGAGAACTAGAATTGATGAATCACCTGATCAGGCTAGTGTTCCAGTACCATTACGGAGGCCTGAAGATCCTGTTGGAGACAGAGTTGGGGAGAAGGAAGCTGTTGTCACATCTCAGGCTACACTTTCATGTGAACAGCAAAGTAAGTTTAAGTTAGAATCTAAGACTAAATAGCTAGCTACTGGCCTTATGCTGTAGGTCCTATAAAACAAATGAGGACACGGTACACCAGGGCTCAAAAGGCTAAAGTTGCACGCTATGCCAGGTTCCATGGGTCGAGAGCAGCAGCACGTCACTATTCTATTCACCATAAAAATGCTCAAAGGTGGCTAAAAGAGGATCTTGATAAGGTTACAATTATAAGGCGATCCAAACAAAAGAATAAGAAAGGACAAGGAAGGAAAGTAACACACCCACATGAGGTCGATGAAGAGTTATATAAATGGATTCTGGAAAAAAGAGAGGTAAACAATGTTTCAGTGTCAATTTTTTCCTTAAAGGCTAAGGCATTGTCTTTAATTAAGTCTATACTGCCAATTTCAAGGCTTCTAATGGCTGGGTTCAAGGTTTTCGTAGATGTTTCAATTTAGTAATGCGAGCACAGACATCTATTGCTCAGATGCTCCCTGCTGATCTCGAGAGCAAACTTACTAATTTCAGACAGGAAGTGAAGTATATTCGGCAAAATGGTGATTTTCAATACTCCTATAATTATAGCAAACATGGATGAAGCCCCTGTATATATGGATATGATACCAGGCAAAACCATTGATAAAAAGGGGAAGAAATCTATAAAGGTTCGCACTACCAAATCAGAAAAACGTCGTGTTACTGCTGTCTTATCATGTACAGCAACTGGTGACATGTTGCCGCCAATGATAATATTTAAGGGTACAACTGCTCGATCAATTCGTGGTGTTACCTCGAATAATGCTATTACATCTTATCAAAAGAAAGCATGGGTTGATGAGGGACAAATGCTGAAATGGATCAAGGAAGTGTGGATTAAGTACACCAAAAAAGCCCCAAGTTTACTTTTTTTGGACAGTTTCAGTGCTCATACAACTCAGGCTGTAAAAGATTCATTCAAGCAGTATAATACTACTATTATAGTCATTCCAGGTGGATTAACATCGGTATTGCAGCCATTGGATGTTAGTATTAACAAGCCAGTCAAGAACCACTTGAGGCATTCATGGGAAGATTATATGTTACAGAATACCAATAGTGGTAATCCAGCTAAGCCATCTAAACAATGCATTGTTGAGTGGATCGTGGAGGCAAATGGAATGATTGATAGTAATAAATGTATTGTGAAGAAATCTTTTTTAGTAACAGGTCTATCCAATGCATTAGGTGGCTATGAAGATGCACTGATCAGAAATGACTTGATCAGGAGAGAAATTGATGAAGTTATTGGAGAGGTGTTTGGGGATGCTATGGGTTTTCAAGAACCTCATTCAGATGGTGATCCATTTGAAAGTTCTGATGATGATGCTGATGACGATGTTCAAGGCAATGGTTCTGAAATTTCAGGTACCATTTCTACTTCAGCAGATTCATCTAATCTAGAGCCATACTCCTTACTAAACGATAGTTTTGATGAACCAGATACAACTGCCACAGAATCAGATTCTATTTCAGCTCCTGAATTTGAACCATGGTCTGGCAGTGATCATGATTTTTCGTGTTAAGAATAATATAGCAGCTAGTAATGATGATAAATGAAATGTTTAATCAATAAGTTTGAACTGTGCCTCTTCCAAAATTGTTCTAAGTTTGGCAATTAGTTTTTTTCCCCCTCTAAATGTATATATACAAGGGATCTCTAGTCCTCCTTCCAGAAGAACAGATCTCTGTCTATTTCCAGTGATTCTGCACAAAATTTCTGTTTTATATCTAGCCAGGAACATCCAACAAGTTTTTGATATTTCCCTTGGAATGTGCCCAACTACACCAATGCCAGTCTTCATCACTGCTACAGCATATTGATCCTCAGGATTCCCATGCTCCCATGCACCTCACCTAAAAATTAACCATATCATTCTATAATAAACATATACCCATTTAAGTTACCTACAACAGGTGCCCAAAGTGACATATAAACATGAAATCCACGGACCACACTCACAATACTTGCTTCAAAATCGCCCATTATTAGTAAGCGCCACTCTAATATGAGCGCCACGTGTGGTGGAAATTTTTTTTTTTTACTTGTAGTTAGAGCTCCAAGGTCACAACTAATTAATTTTTCCTGGCGCTTTAAATCCATCGAGTACGGTATTATCTCATCTGGTACAGCAATCGCGGAGAATTTACTAGCAACTGATTCAAGTCTCCTGAGTGACAGCCTCCTTTTTTGTGCCCCTGAATCTCTCATGAAGATCAGATGGAGAGAGGCTCTTGAGAACCAATCTGTTTCATCAGGAATTGTGGCAGTAGTCGCAGATGAGGTTCATTGTGTCTCCAAGTGGTAAGTAGATATGCATACACAGATATAGATATAGCTAACTTCCCTAACATGAAAATAAGTTTGTATGTTGGTATATGTAGGAGCAAAGAATTTCGTCCTTCCTTTGGCCATATTGCTGAGATCAGCGCTCTGGTGCCTCCTGGTACTCCATACATGGCACTCACAGCAACTGCTACCAAGAGCGTGCACAGCGAAGTGATGCAGTGTCTAGAGATGGAAAAGTGTGTGCAGATCAGCTTGTCACCGGACAGGCCGAACATCTTTTATGAAGTCCGTGGTCGCACAACTATTGAGTTGGATTTGGCATGGCTGATACTTTCTCTTCGAGAAAACCTGCAGAAGACCCCTCGAGTGATTGTGTACTGCCAATCATTAGACATGTGTTCATCTATATATGCTGACTTTCACTTGAGATGCATCATACTATCCAGTTGGTGCTGCACATCTCAGTGAAAATCGCCTGTTTGGCATGTTCCACTCAAATACCCCTCAACACAATAAGGATATCATCCTTCAGAGCTTTTTGAAGCCTGATGGTATTGTGAGAGTAGTTTTTGCCACTATTGCTCTAGGGATGGGAGTTAACCTTCAGGATGTTAACTGTATTGTCCACTATGGTGCTCCACGGAGCATCGAGGATTAATTTCAGGAGAGTGGGAGGGGAGGAAGAAGTGGTGATAATGCACAGTCGATTATCTATTGGAAGCCTTCTGATTGTAAGGTTCGAAGTGAGCCATCTACTCCACAGCATCATGAAGCAATTGCTGTGAGAAGTTATCTGGAGAACACATCAACCTGCAGACGTCAGTGGCTACTGGAGTACTTCCTTCCAGGGTGTGCACAACCAGAAGACAAAGATAGGTGTTGTGATGTGTGCTCTCTGAAAAGCTGAACATCCAGTGAGTATATATTTCCATTCTCCCTTTACATTTATGTGAATTATTTTATTTTCTCTTTGTTTAAACATCTATATCACTATCACTATCACTTCCATTCTCTTCACTGTCATCACTAATCATGTCAGCTCTAAATCTCCCTTTATATTTCAAGTAGGATTTCTTTTTCTCTTTAATCCAGGACTTCGTTTTTTTCATATCCCACTTGTGTAATGGGTTCAGTTGCAGGTTTGGGAAGGACCTGTGCTTCCTGGATTTGACTGGTGTGATGAGCCTGTGCTGAGATACTATCCTGAAAACTTTTTTGATGTCACTGGTGTCTGATTGAGTTGAGTGAGCACTGGTGATGCATGGAACATTGGATTCCTCATCAAACCTCTCACTGATAAGGCTGAGGCTGGATACACTGCGTGCTGCTCTCTGCAAGGAATCTTCTGTTAGGTTGGAACCCATGTTGATAATTATATTCTTAATCAGCTTATTCATGTGTTCATTGAATAGGTCGCATGGAATATTTCTTCCAATCCCTCCCTTGACATTTACGAACCTATTCCACCTGACCTGGTGGGCAAGATTCGGAGAGAGGACAATACTGGTCTGGAACTGAAGTCTGAGGGCTTCAAGTGCATACTTGGAACTGCCAGATGTTTTAAAATGTGGCATGAACAGTTTCCAACAGCGCAACATCCTGTCACCATTTCCTTCAGCCCAGGCATCCCGAAACTCCATCACCAGGCTACCATAGTGGCAGAGCACGCGGGCATAGTTGTAGACAGTGTCATCAGTCACCGTATCATCTTCACTGTTATCTCCGCCACTCACAAAAGCTGAGTCTACAAGAGTCATCCGTTCAACAACCTCCTCTGCTATTCCTTTGATAAACAAAAGCTGCTCTGCTGTGCCTGCCTTCTTCAAGCCAGGTGGTACCTTGATGGTCTCATCAAGATTTGAAATCCCAAGAACCTCGCAAGCACAGACCAGCCAATGACCAATCACCACAGTGTTCAGGAAATCAACAGTGGCATCAACTTGCTTCTTTGGTTCCTTGCCAATAGTGACACGGTTTAGCCTGGTCTTAAAGAAGGCAAGTGTGCCATAATCACCAGATGACCTGCGGTTAGTAAGATTGTTATTTTATATTATTTTATTATTATTAATATTATATTTACTTTCAGCAGGCACACAAGAGCATGCCAATCCTCAACCACTGGCTCCAATAGCTCCATACGTTCTCGTGGTGTATCCCCATCCATCAGATGCCTCTGTGCCCCAATCTGACACTCAACTGTGAGATGGTCCCCCCCACAAGCAACTACACGCTACCCTTCACCAAGGTAGCCCTGCATAGCACTCATGATATCGATCATGTCCGTATGTTTAGCTTCATTCTTCATTAGAACATCAAGCACAAACACTTCTGATTTTTTGGACATAACCTTGGAGTACTGATGCTGGATATGTTTGGGCACAGCCTTAGCAAAAGGCACCAGTCCAGGAATGTAGTGCGTGAGGATGCGACTGACAAGAACTACCAGGTTCGTCTTCACACTCTGCACATCATCAGACGAAGGAAGGAAGAACTCTAAGGGGGTCTCATCAAGGGTTGATAGATGACCAATGTGAGGAAGCTCTGGAGCTGGTATCCGGCTTAGACCAACCATAATGCTGAACATGTGGATCATCTTGCCTCCATTCAGAGCGATAGTCACGAATTTTCTGCTTTTTGTCAACATTGTCACCCCAGTACTTAACCACAGCCCCATCCTTGATCCACTTCTCCAATGGCACCATATGCTTCTTGCTCAACTCATCAAGGTACTGGAGTAGCTAAGACAGATATTCAGGTGATTGAGTCGACTGTACATCTATATAGGTATATAAACAAAATTTTTTATTACGTATAGAATTGTATCAAGGAACAATGGTAACCTGTTTCTCACAGTGGCAGGAGTACATCAACATAGAAACAAGTGACTGAAGTCGACAGTTCCTCTCCTTCAACAGGACTGCAGCTGCAGTGCCAATCCCTGGATGATGTGCTGGGCCAACCTTCTTCTTATTTCTATGGTCATTCCTCACAGCTATGGAAGTGAGAATCTTCAGTAATAGTGGGGACTTTGACTCAAGCTCATCTATCAACGTATTCCACTTGAAAATTTTAAGCTGATCCACAGGGATGTGTCTGAAGTGAGAAACAGTGGATGTTTGGCATAGCACTGAACACTCTATTGATGGACTCTAAGAAGGATATGAAAATAGCCTCTTTCACTGCCTCCATTGCCAAAACTGCACTGGCAATAGAAGGGGCATGTCCTTCAAGTAAAGCCATAGCAACTTTGCCTTCAGCATCACCAAGACTCTGAGAAAAGGATGTTTCTTGTGATGGATTGTTAACTGTCACCTGTATTATAATGTGTGTATTCAAGTGGTGATGATGTCCTTTCTCTATGTAAGTTATTCTTACAATTATGCTCTTCCTTGATGCCTGCATATTCTCACTAACACCTGTTGAAAAAGGTTATATAACCTTTTTTTTTTTTCTTTTGGTCTTTCAGCAACTTACATGAAAGTGTGCAAGAAGAAAGGGGCACTGGTGAAGACACTGTTGATTGAACCACCTCACAAAGAATGCCGACCGACTCTCCTGCTATAAGTGTACTATGTTTATTCTTTCACTATTTTTTATTTATAATTTAACTTACATTGAAAGTCTAATCTCTTGCATGACAGTTTGGAAGGAGGTCTCTCCCTAGAAGTGTCTGGAGACACTCCTACAGATCCGCTAGTCACTTTGTACCTCTTCACGGGACCTCTGATCTTCTCCTGCTTGGACAGTGATGACTTGGCCAAGACTCTGAAAGCTGTGAAATCTGCAAGGGATTTTTCCAGGGACACAATTCGGTTCTTGCAATTGTCGCAAAAATATTGAGAGAGTCTATCATTGCAGTCAATTGAAACTTCCAACAGACTTGAAATCCTTGAACTCCACTCGTGTTGGATACCAGAAGAGCTGAACAAGTTAATTGATCTCTTGGTAGTTGTTTCAGTAGCTACAAACCCTCGCGGTGCGAAGCCATTGTTTATACATGTACGTACATACACGCGCGAGTGGTTTTTTTATGAGTAATGTCGTCATTGTATAATTACTTAACGCGAGTATACGTCATAGGGTGTAAAATTATGTAATACCGCGTAGTAACCAACGTATAAATTAAGCGCATGCGCATGCAATCTATACCAGGCCCTTTTCCTCCCCTCCCCCCGAAAAGGAAAAGGCCTGGGTACGAGGCTACTCCTTACTATATGTAATATCTTATCCACACCTGCATGAGAATGATGCTATACTGAAGGTAAGTGCATTACATCACCGAGAGCATCATTTGAGTGCACCATACATGGAGCTAGATCAGAGTGATCTAAGCAATTTAGTGCTGATCACATGACTTGGATCTAATCGGATTCCAGTTGGAGCATTCTTATGACTCACCATAATCTTTCTTTTATCGTATCTAGCAAGTTCTGAACTTCTGACACATGTTTGGTTTTTAAAGAATGCATGCAATTATCGATGAAGTTTAAAAAATAAATGAGGTAAATTCCTGAGGTTTTCCTTCTTGAAACCCAATGTAACTAGTGAAATGCTAAAGTATATAAAAGAAGATATTTAGCTCCTCACTTAGGCCAGACCAATTTGAATGTTGCTTCCAGAAAGTGACCTTGGTGGCAGGAATAAATTTATAAGAACCAAAAATAATTGTTATACATAAAGTGACTCGTGGAAGGAACAATTTTTAGTTCCAATGAATAATTATATTATACAAAGAAAGCATTGATTTCCTGTCAAGAAAAAATAAAATACTAGTCCAGAGTTTTTCAAATATTACTGACAGCTCATAATGTGGTCCATCTGTGCGGCACAGGAAACATATTGGTCTTACCAAGGTTTCATTTAGAAATTTGTCCGGGGGGGGGGGGGGGGGGGGGGGGCAGATACAAGTATATGGAAGGGGGGAAATTATGAGGCCATGTAGGGTAAACACGTAGGGTGAACAAACATCAAAATTATGCTGCCTTCAATAATAATCCCTACATCACTCCCTAAACTAAGCAGAACACTTTTACACTGACATGAACAATGAAAGCAGCTTGGTGGGAGGCGGTGATGTAGGGATTATTATTGAAAACAGCATAATTTTTATCACAGAAACTGCCATAGGTTAAAGTATTAGCATAATTTTTTTTTCCTTTCACTTGTTTGTTTACTTTTTATATGACCTTTGGATATTAATGTTTTAATAGCTCACTGGGCGCGCACGTGCATACGTACGAGGGGGGATTTTCTTGGGTGGGGTCCCCCCTTCCTAATCCACAGGGAGGGCTAGAGTACAAGAAGGAAATGTACATACAGCCTGATACAGGTAGGTAATTACTCTCAGTTGACACAGTAGGTGTTGCAGAAATTCCCTTCTGCCTCATGGCTCATCCATGCAGAACAGGTTGTGTATGAAAGCTCACTGTTGTAAATTTTCAAGGGGGGAGGGCAAAAAATTACCACTTCATCTTCCACTAGTGTTTGACCACCACAATGGAAAGTTTGCTGTACGAGTACTGTAATACTGAGGTTCAGCAGGATCTTGGCAAGTAAGAGAACGAGCTATAATGGTGGAGTGATTGGTGGAAATAATATACTTCCACTTCCTCAAGATCACACGGCATATTTTTCTCTTCTGGTTTAAGCTTCAGAGTACACACACCTATATGAACAAGAAAATTATATGGAAAGTACAAAGACATGGTTTGAAACGTTCTACTGTAGTATTTCTGCTACTAGTCAACTATAAACTCAAATAGAGTGAAAACTTTTATCCAACTATAGATTCAACAACTGACAGAAAAATGATAACTTTGTGATTAAAAAGCATTATGTGCACATACAATATACCACAAACAAGATAACATGACCACACAAATACAATTACATAAATCAATCAAGACCAGTTAACTATAGCTAATAACCTGCATAGTTGGAGTACTCAATGGCACCATATGATTCTGACATCCATCCATCACTTATTTCAACCTCAGCTTCACCAGATATCAATGCTAATTCATTTATAAATAAAAAAGTGACATCATCATTTTAGTCACGTGATCAAAAGGAGTCCATGTGTGTGTGAAATTTGGAAAATGGCCGTTAATAGTTGCTGAGGCAAGAAGGGGTAACACACTTTTGCTTCCCTCTACTGTAATAGTTGAAATGTTTGGATCTGTTTTAGAAAGAGCTATAATTATACCCAGTGGACTCATGAAGCAATATTTCAAGTTGGTCTGGCCTTACTGTAAGCTGAGGCTGGAAGGTCATAGTCCTAGTGGATCTTCCATTAGGCTCCTGCAGAATTGTTATATTAAGCTCGTAGCACAGAAGGGCAAGCGAAGCAACATAGCTTGCTATTAAAACTTTAAATGTTGCATTATGATATTTTGGAGTTGCATGCATGCCCTCTTCTCGTAGAGTCTATAAGCCCTTGATTCTACTAACCTAGCTTCTCTTTGTTCAGCACACTCTGAATCTTTTTTGTACAGCCTTATTTCCCTTCTCCTTTATTTCTTCTGTACTTGGCATCCGCAGACTCTGCTTGTCGTTTTCTTCTTTCTCTATCCCTTTCTCAGAGCTTCTTCTGGCTCTATCCTTCGCATTCCTTCGGTCTAACCTTGCTCTTTTTTGCTGCTCATTTTTGCAGTGTTCATTCAACATGCATCGTTGGCTAAAAGTTTTGCAATCATTTCTATAGCTATTTTGCGCATGTGCAGTATTTTACACTCAGGGGTTGACGTACGTACACTCACAAATATATATCGCCACTATTCACATTGCACACCATAGAAAGGGGCTCGCTTTGCTCACCATTGAAAAATTTTACGCACATGCGCATTGGAGATGAATTTTCCCCCACCCAGTTTCTGCAGAATTAGAAGCAATGGACTATTTTGAGAGAGAGAGAGAGAGAGAGAGAGAGAGAGAGAGAGAGAGAGAGAGAGAGAGAGACTTGTGTACGTGGCTATCATGAGTAGAGAGCTATTTGGGCTGCTGAGGAGCTGGAGTATAGGCGAGAACCAGGTGCGTAGCCAGGATTTTTCATAGGGGGTGCTAGCAAGAAAAGAAATATCCGCTCGGAAATTTTTTATCCAGCCACGCCCACTTTCCCACTAAACTGCGCCCACTTGATGCGACCTTTGAACTAATAGTAGCTAGCTATAGCGTTAGCAGAAGTAGTTAGCTATAAAACAAAGAGTAGTTTTTACAGTTTAGCTTAATTTGAGCTTGGTGGATCTGGGAGAAAATTATTAAGTAAGTAAGTAGATCGTCTGTTAATAATTAGGTAGCTATTACACATCCGGTGCAGTTTAAAGGGGGTGCTCGAGCCCCCTGAGCCCCTCCCTGGCTACGCGCCTGAGAACCAACACTTTTGATCCATACACTGTCGCTGTTCTTATATGGTGGTTGGACATCTACCACAAAAGGAATCACGAGCCTATTGACTTTTTATGAGGAGAGGAGGGCAGATAAAGAGCCTTATAAATGGACTCAAGATTCCTTACACTATAATATACAGGGGAAACCCAAAGGAGTGCAGAAACTACTAACACTTAAAAATTGAGGCAATCATAATCGTGAATCATGTTTAACTAGCTACAATTATTATGAGTGAATGCCAGCCTTGATGGAACAATTTGTAACAAGTACGGGGAAAAATGAAAAAAAATGTAGGGATGACCATTGCTCGAAAAAGTAAGGAAACAAGGGTAGGGATGAAGGATGGAAATGGGTTGTTCTGTATATCAAGCCAACAATCCCTACATGTACGTTGGGTAGCTTCAGATTATAGTGCAAGGATTGTTGGCTGGATATACAGAACAAAGATTTATCCATCCCTACCCTTGTTTCCTTACTTTTTCAAGCAATGTTCTTTTTTTTTTCATTTCGCGGAAATATTTTTCCTTTACATGTTCCTGGTCTTTTTCTCTCTTTATGGTTTTATGTATGTACAGATGCAAGAGTTCATTTTCTATGTGTATGCAGGGACAGAAGTTTCTTGAGATGTATAGTTCTCTAATAGCATAGCAGCCTAATGATTATTTATCAGCGAGTCAAGGCTTAAAGTGTTGAGTTATACTTGGTAGAGTTTACTGGTAGATGGATCTCTGAGTCGTTTATGATCTAGCACGCACATAGCTATCTACAGCTAGAGCGTAATATTGGAGAGTACAATAGTACTCTCTAAGTAGGGATGGCACGGATTGCCCCATTGGACTAATACTTAGTATTTTCTTTCATAACTCCAGGATACTTCCCTCCTACAGTCAGCAACTCCTAACTTCAAGACTTCAATGTGCTAGGACTGAAGTATATACCAGTAGCAATTAGAGGACTTCAATTTCTGCCTTAACACAAATTGTGGTGATATTGCCCATCTCTACTCAGCATATATTAGCTAACTACAGCAGAACTCAAAGTTCACATGCTGATCCAACATCTTCAACTCCTTGAAGCTTTTATCACTTTCCATTCTGCTTCAAAATTCCTTTGCTGGTTTATTGACAGCAATGTCCATTGGTTGAACTGTTGGCTGGAAGTAGATGTAGTTGTTGTTGATAGTGGTCATCACTTGGACTAATGCAGCCTTGTTTGTATGTTTGTATCACCTTCATACTCTCTCTGCACTTCCACATATGGAATGATGACATTGTCGATGTACTGGATCATCATTTCTTCTGTTGACGAACGTTTAGATGAGTGTCACAATACAGTCAGGTGGGAAATTAAAATTAGATTGTCTTGCCTTATAAATAGGCAAGAAATCACCAGTAAGTGAACCACAGAAGTAATGTTTGTCATTCATGCCAGTGATTTCCACTTTCTTAGAACCTTCACGGTCCATTGGCCAAGCAGATGCCAAGTACCGGTTTGGTAAAAATGAGCTCCAGAGAAATCTCTTCCATTGTTATCTAGAAAACTCTCCTTCAAACTTCTGCTAGTTGTGCTTGCCCTTTGATGTGCTCGCCTGATGTAGTTGCCTTCCTCTTCGTCAAGTTGATTCTATGATAAGTTCAGTTCCTACTCAAGCTACAATAATGTGACCCCCAAATTCAACTGATTCTTGCAACATTAGGATGCCATGGGAAGAAACAGATGCTGTGATCACACCTTATTGTTCTCTAAATAAAATGCTCTATATATCCTCAAAGAAGACAATGTCCAGATTTCTTTGGTTGTATGGCAGTCACTTCGACATCTGAATCAACCTTTCTCTTCATGTAACTATTTACCAAGCTTGTGTGAAAAAATAGATCTATAGCTGCTGAGATGCCATGCTGACTAGCATATTTCCTAATAGCTACTAGTAACTTAGTCTGTTGGAAATACCTAGAAATAATAATATACAATGTGTATAGCGCTTCTTTAAAACTGTCAGAGGCATCTATTGCTTTCACTTCATGCTGCCAGAAAATGATCTGGGAGTCCATCTCTTGGTTTAAAATATCCACAAAGTGACATGGTAAAATATGGGGATATAGCTACCATATCTTCATTTTTTTTAATTTTCCGTCCATACTTCCATGATGCTAACACTAACAACAACTTGATTTTGGTCTTGAAAGAAAATTCTCTCAGAGCTTTTCAATGGTGTATTTTACCTACTCTACAAAAAAAAAATGAAATAAAATATGGGTACGATACAAGACCTCAGTGGTTAAAAATATTCATAAGTGACCACAGACCCCTAGTAGACCTTCGATATTGCTAGTATTTCTATTAACCCAATTGCTTCATTGGAGTGATGGATTTTCACTAGGGAGGTATGGTTTCAAAATTATGAATCAGAGTACCATAATGATCTGGGAGTCCATCTCTTGATTTAAAATACCCACAAAGTGACATGGTGAGAAAAAAAATACTTAAGTGAGTTACAAAGCCAAGTGCCCATTGCAATGCTGAATACGTGTTTAATATTCTTCTGAATATTTCAGTGTGAAATATTCCAGAAACACAAAAACAAAAATTACAAGAACTCCTAAGAATGTCAATGAGGAGAATTAATGCTCTAACAAACTGTAAAATTCTTCTCACTGAATGAATCTATATACTGGTATAATGTACACTATCTAGCTAGCTCTGTCAAATCAAATTTAGCTATTTTTAGCACTGATAGTAATTAATCAATATACATTGTACTTTGACCTGTAGGTTCCTCTGAGTCACGTCGACTGTATAACGAGGCCATGAAGCAGGGACATGTCAAGTCACAGATTAACAAAGTCCTCCTCTATGGGGCTCCAGGAACTGGTAAATCCAGCTCCATGGACCTCTTCATTGGCAACCCTCCACGCAAAGTGAGAATAAGCACCCCCGTAGCAGCTCGTCCCATCACGATGTTTCAGGTGGGAGTTACTGCTGAGGAGTGGAAAAGGCTTCCTCCAAAAGAACGGAAAAAAATATTCGCTAGGGCCATTTATGCTCAGCTTCATGCCAACGACTCAGACTCAGGAGGGGATTCTGTCTCTGGTGAGGCATCAGGTGATGATTCTGATTCTGGTGAACTGTTAATTGAAAAAGAAACCGGTACGACTCCTCAGCACGCTAATTCATCGACACGTGACGAAAATCCACAAGTACACTCAGCATCTCCTTCCAGTTCAAAACCTACTAGAAAAGCGAAAAAAGGTTCTGTACCAGAGGAAAAGTTCTCACTGCCATCCATTAGCACACATGAGGAACTAATGGAACTATTGGACGAGATCTCTGATTTAGATGAACCTTCACCTGTCTTCCGTAAGGTCAATTTGATTGACTCTGGGGGACAACCACAATTTCATGAGGTGCTACCTGTATTTCTTCGTCGCATGTCCCTCTACATATTTGTCTTCAAGCTGTCAGAAGAGCTTGCCACCAAGCCCATGGTGGAGTATTTCGGTGAGGATGGGGAACGAGTGGGAACCCCTTACCAATCAGCTCAGTCCAACGAGCAGCTGTTGAAGCACTGCCTTCGCACTTTGCACACCCACAGATCATCTCCCGATACTAAAGGTGAGTGCTCCAAAATCATGATTGTGGGGACCCATAGGGACGAAGAACACCTGTGCACCACCGAAACACGAGAGTTGAAGAACAAGAAGTTAGCAGAGCTGTTGCTTCCGATGTTCCAAGAGGAAGTCATCTATTACAACCTGCCAGAAAATGAGCTGATCTTTCCAGTCAATGCCAAAAATCCTAATGAGTTCGATAAGGGTACAGCTAGAGATATCCAAAGTGTAGTCCTAACACAGTGTATGCCTGATCCCATTGATGTGCCTCTTCAGTACTTCTCTTTGGAAATTGTCCTTGAAGAAGTGAGCCTTTCTCTCGGTAGAGGTATACTGAGCAAACAAGAATGCCTTAAAGCAGCAGATAAGCTTTACTTTGATGAGCATACACTTGGTGCAGCTCTTCAGTTTCTTGACGAAATTTCAGCAGTCTTCTATTTCCCTGAGGTTCTGGAGGGTGTTGTATTCACTAACCCTCAAGTCCTCTTGGACAAGGTAACTGAGTTAGTAGAGAAGATCTACTGCTTGAGACAAAAGGTTGGTGGTAAAAAAATTCATGCACTTTCTGGACGCTGGCAGAAGTTTAAAGATCATGGCATTGTTAGCTTAGAGCTTCTTCAAGAGAAAGAGTTCGAAAAGCATTATGTGCCTTATATCTTTACTCCTGTTGATCTTGTCAAGCTCTTCAGAAAGTTGCTCATCATAGCTGACTTTAGTGCTTCTGAGTACATCATGCCTGCCCTCCTTCCTGTCCTCGAGGCTGAGAAAGTTCATGAGTATCGTGTGACCAGTAGCTCCCCTTGCTCTGGCCTTCCCTCTTGGAGCTCCTCGTCTCGGTACTTACTGCAGTCTCACAAGCTTCCTAGTCTCTCCTGACAACCAGTTTCCTTGTCCTTGGAAGATAATGTTGCTTCCTCGTTCCAACACTCCAGCATGCCTCAATCGAAACTGCGTCCTATTTTCGGTACCTGGCCACCCTGGGTCTGTTTCGCTGATTGACACGTTCACTCACTTCGAAGTGCATGTGGATACAGCCCAGACCAGCTGTAGCAAGCTGTGTTCTTTAGTCTCCCAAGCCATATTGTCAGGTCTGAAGAAAGCGACGGTGGTCCTTGGCTACAACAACTCCATCCCGTCGAAAGCAGTGCTCTGTCCATGTGGGGGTGAAGATCCGCACATTGCCACTTTTGGAGATGAAGTCTGGATCTGCAGTCGGAATAGCAAGGTGTTTGGAGAGCTGACTCCCAAACACAGGCTTTGGTGTGATCAAGTGGATCATTCTTCAGCTAAAGGTAATTGTACCAATGGATCCATTACATTCCTCTTTTGTGACATACAAAAATGATTTGTTGTACAGTTACAACATCACTGGATTTGAAGAGTGTGCGCAGAGCTCTGTGGGATGCCAGATGCAAGTGGTATGATATCGGTGTGGAGCTGGACTTGGACACAGCAACTCTGGACACGATCGATGCTAACTTCCATGGAAAGGTTGAAGACTGCTTCCGAGAAGTTCTCTCAAAGTGGCTGAATGTTGCTTCACCTGATCCCTCGTGGGAACCACTGGTGGAGGCCCTCAGGTCTCCTGCAGTGGAACACCCTGAAATTGCTGCCAAGATCGAAAGCAAGTACATTGTAGAAAACTAGGAACTGATTTTGAGTTTTACCAGTCATACATATATTTTTTTAAAGAATTGTTTTACACGCTCATGCGCAGATGAAAACGCACAATCACACGCGCGCGCAGAAAGATCAGTCGACTATCTACCCTTTACCTTATTCGATCTAGCTGGTAGCCATCATCATCATCCAACGACTGAGATCAGAATGTGAAGCCCCCTTCTCTAAGAAGGCCTTAGACAAGAGGTAGTTCAAGATCAAAGGTAAGGGTACTTATTCTTTCTGGGAAAGAAAGGGATTGGTGTTTATATGAAGTGAAGAATAATCTTACATGTGTTACTTTCCAGTCGATTTTTTAATTAATTAAAGGGATGGGAGTGGAGACTATACAACATATTTCCTACAGTATTGGACATTTCAACTCCATAACTTTGTTTGGTCAACAGTCTAAATAGGACATTTCGACTCCATAACTGAGAATATTTGCTCTGTGAGGTATATGAAGAGAGTGATGGTCTATATTCATTTTCTTTTTCAGGAATATGTGTCAAATTGACTAAGCTCAATATGGACCTGTAGTTTGCTTTATGCTAAGACATGGTAAGTTCCTCTGTGGCGTAAAATCTTGATACATGATCATGTCTTGTTGCCAGTGTTGGTGCTCACTGTACTTATCCAGGTTTAATATGAGAAAATAGGTTTGGATCAAAGCTTAAAACTAGCTGTTTTCTCAACCACATCTGATACTTTGATAACTCTTTACCATATTGGGTGCACATCAATCCTTGTGGCCTACCTATTAGTTGTAATGCTGAAAGGTGGGTGTGTGGTGGGTGAGAATTATGGATACAGAAAATGTGGTAATTTTCAGAGCATGCGATGCAGCTGTTGCTAAGGTGGTATCAGATTCAACCATCCCAGGTTGGTCTATCATTTCAAATCTGAAAATAAGCAAGACCGATCAAAATCATCACATGAAAGGAACTGTCTAATGAGTTAGAAGCATGTTATACCCCAGGCAGTATTTTCAGGCTTATGTAATTCATAGTTTCAGGCAGGCTGAGACTATAGGCTAAGCTAGCACTGAGCATGTAGGGTGTGACTGCTTCATGCACCTGCATAAGTGGAGATAAAGTGTATTTGGGGGAGGGTTGGGGGTGTGTGGTATAATCATGGTGTGAAAAATTTTGGAGGACCCTTTAGTAAGTGGTAGGGTGAGACTTGCTTCATGCACCTGCATAAGTGGCGTGTGCTGCATTACTCAATCTCCGAGAGGCACTGAGTTATCTAATGTGTGACCTTGAAAGTGCAAGCCAAAATTTGGTGATATGTCATGTATACATAGACTATTTTCTATTCACAGCACTTTGACGTAGGTAGCCTTAGATGATTGTTATAACCACGTTGTAAGTTAGTCCACATTAGTTATGATGTCTAATGATGTTCCTCTAAATAATTATACCATAAGCCATTCCATATTAGAGAGAAGCACAAATTGTGAAGTAAAAAGAGCTAAGTAGGCATGGTCAAGATTTCTGGGACACTACAGAGCTACAAGCCTAGCTTGGGGGGAGGGGGGTGGTGTAGCATCATGTTATGGTGCTATTGGTATCCCATTGGTTTCATCCCATTACATTGAGTGTAATTAAATTGCATCCATGAATATATCCTTTAGAGTATAGTCACTCATATTTGTCCTCTATGGAACATGTAAGTGTATTGAATTACTCTCCCTCTTCAACTAGTGAATCAATTACGGGTTTGCATGGTGAATTTGAATATACTTATTGCATCCAGGTCACAGAATCAGTATTCTTTGCAAGTTTACTTCACTGACCTCTTCGATATACCTCCCCCTGACAACACTGGTGGATGGAATGGTGAGTCCCAGGGCTCACAATAGCATCACAGGACACTAACTGCCCTTGTGTGACCAAAAACTACTATTGGATAATCATGTCTACATGGACAACGATAGTGTTATTGCATGCCCTGAAGTCCCTGTACTCACATGACTATCACTTGTATCAATCCTTAATTGTCCCTTTCTATTTTCAAAGTCATGGCGGGTAATATGAAGGAGCTATGAACCAAAATGTCCGGTCACCTAAAACTAATATAGGCCCCCCCCCCCCCCCCCCCCCCCCCCCCGCCATAATCACACTTCATTACTTGACTTCATGACCACAGTTTTATAGTCTAACCTCTAGATACTGTATACTTCTGACTAACCAAACAATCCACACAAAAGCAGTACTACTATAGGACCCAACCATATAAGGTTACTGCTGATTGATTAAGTCAGACATGGCCAACAAGAATAATTCATAGCTCACCACATATTTGTGGTAGCTTCTATGGGCCTACATGAATGTTGGGGGTACAGTTCAAAAGACTTTTCTGTCTCAACATGTAATGAAAATTTCTTTTGAACTGAACCGCCTAAAAAAAGGACCACTGAGACTGGCTAGATCAAGATTTGTATTAGCTGGAAATTTTATGTGGTGTATCTTTAGTGGATGTTGTGACATTGAAAAATATTCACAACAAGATAAGGGCATTTATTTGACTCACACTTCTATTTTGTGCAAACCACAAAAATTTTTTGAGCTATACGGTATCAAGCATTGAGCAGTTGTTGCACTATTCGACGTACTAGAAATTCAAAGAGTGACGACTGAATCATTTAAACTCGCATCCAATCTTGAACCAATAGGATTGGTTATTCAGTATTCTTTATGTTCTCTTCTACAGACCACTCCCTCACTCTCAGAAGGACATGGAGGAAAGGAATCTAGCCAGTGCTGATCTTGACATCCCATGATAATATTCAGGAACAACACTCTAGTGAGTTACTAACACAAGGAGGCTTATTTGGAATTGTACTGGTAATAGGGGAAGTGGTATTTGTTGATGGTGCCTCCTTGTGCATGAAGTATTTTGTGTTATACTAACTCAATGGTTCTTCCTGGATGAAGTCTAATGTGGGCACACCACCTAGTGGATTTGACTTCATCCTTGCATAATCAGCCCTTGTCCAACTCTTTCTTGACCAGTTTACCAGCCATCCCTAGTTTTTTTTTCTTTCCATTTTTGAAATTTAAATTTGATTGCATTATGATTAAGAACATAAAGAATAATGATAAAGTATGCTTTTATTGTTCTTCTGCATTGAGTCTTTCTCCTGCATGATAAGAATGTGCTTAAAATACAGGGTAAGCAGACCTAACAGCTAGAACTTACTCAATTCTAAGAAAAGCTTCGTATGGAGGGTCATAGGTCATCCCTGTATAGAGAGTGCTAATTATTATTAAGGTTTTACAAAATTTCAAAAGTGAACTCTGTACCCTAGCCATATAGCAGTAAGCCTTGATCCAAATTGAACACAGTTGTATCTATAGTACATCTGAGACTTTGATGACCCTTTACCATATTAGGTGCTCATTAATTGCAATCCTATTGAATTAGGAGGTGAAGTATACATACCCATTAGATTTGATTTGATAGTTGTATGGCTAAGAAATTATGTAAATTTGATGGATTAATGGCTACAAAAGATGGGATGTGGTAATCGTAAGAGAGATGTCTGACGACTATACATGCATGCTCCATTGTTATCTCAACCGTCCCAGCTATGTTGGTCTATCATTCAGTCGTTCCCAAATCTGGAAATAAGCAAGGCCAATCGACATGAAAAGAGCTGTCTAATGAGTTAGATGTCCCCACAGGCAGTATTTTCAGACAGGCTGAGCTGGACTATATGGCTAAGCTAGTATCTCCTGTAAAAGAATGTGATTAACTAGATCAGAGATTTCGAATTTTGTTTTATCCTCTGTTATGCATAGCAGATATTGAGTAGCACTGAGCATTGTGTGGCTGTTGACAGACTAGAAATTCAAAGTGTGACAACTGAAATTAATGTATCCTCTTGTACAAGATTACTCACTCATTTGTGTTCTCTCTTACAGATCCCTCTCGACTGAGTCACCCTCACTAATCTCACCCAGCTGCTGGGATTTTTAGTGGGTGCTGATCTTGACATCCACTACTTTTGGTGTGTGATAGCATCTGGAAACGACACGTACCATTCCAGTAAGCCTTGACACTACATTCCAACTGTATTCCATATGGATTTGGATGTGGATATATGCAAAAAAAAAAAAAAAAAAAAAATTATGCTAAACCACCAAAATAAGTGACTAGTAGTGTTCCACACACGTGACTCTGACCCAAATCCTCAAAATGCCTGAGAACCCATGCCGGTATCCCCTGGACCTATAGTGTGTACATTAAACCCTGACTTTACTGCAAGACAATAAAGATCACTCAAAGTAAAGCTTTAATGGATACATTGTGCTCAAAGAGAATTGAAGGCAGCCTAGGATACTAATGATATCTTGTAGCACTGTGAGATATATGAAGAGAGTGATGATTCATATTCATTTTCTTTTCGAGGAATCTCTAACTGATTGACTTGCTAGAATATCTGGACCTGTAGTTAGCTCAGAATCTGCTAGGACATGATAAGTTCCTCTGTGAGGTCTAAAATCTTGAAACATAATCATGTCTTGTTGCCAGTGTTGGTGCTTGCTGTGTTTAATGTGAGGAAATAGGTTTGGATTTGAACTCTGTACCCTTAATCCTAGCAATGTGTCATGATCACAGCCGGCCTGTTTCTCAACCCCATATACACCTGAGACTTTGGCGACCCTTTACCACACTAAATGTTAATCCAATCAAAATCCACACGAAAAGAACTGTCTAAGCATGGTTATATCCAGTCAGTATTTCAGGCTAATGTGATATATTGTCTATATAATGCACCATCTTAACTGCAGGCCTGGCTTAGAGGGGGGTGGTATATATGGTGCTATTGGTATCCCATTAGTTTCCTGTAATTACATTGAGTATACATATCCATGAATATACTTTAGAGTTTAGTCACTCATATTTCTCTTCTATGGAGCATGTAAGAATGTGAATTTCAGTGCTGAATCAGTCACAAGTTTTGTGCATCCAGGTCACAGAATCACTATTCTTTGCAAAGTGTACTTCACTGACCTCTTCGATTATACCTCCCCTTGACAACACTGGTGTAGCTACCCTTGTGTGACCAAAAACTGTTATCGGATAATCATGTCTCCATGGACGATAGTGTAATTACATGCCCTGAAGTCCCTGTACTCACATGGTTATCATTTGTATTAATCCTTAATTGTCCTGCTTTTGTGTAGATTGTGGTTTGTCATTCTCCATACATATATTCTGTGCAATATCAGGACACTGGATGGTTTCAAGAAGAACCTTGTGAAGTAAGTACTGTACTTGGTGTGTGTGACTTTGAAAGCCTCACTTTCTGGTGGAAATAAGGAGGAAAACATTTTTGTTAGAATCAATGTATTATCATGTGCATTATTTGGAGTTATCATAACTTGCTGTAAACATGAGGTACCAGCTCATAAGCCTGCATGCCAACTATAATGCAATTCATGATGCAGATTGAGAAATCTTTGGTTAGTCAGAAGTATAGTATCTAGGGATAAGATAGCCTCGTTCCCAGGCTCTCAGTGAAACGGGAAATGTGGGGGCGGAAAGGAGAGCCTGGTTTCTACTGCACGCACGGGCATGTAAATTTTGACCACATAATTATATTCATAACACTCGCTTGTGTGAGCAGAGTGCAGCTATTGCCTTGTTTAGCAGTTCTGGATTATCATAGAAGTAGGATCAACAAACTCCTGGATGTCCCTGAGCTAGCTCCAGATGACCCCTTCCCATCACACGTCTGTCAAGCTTGCAAGAGGAGAATAGTTTCCTTGGAGAAGGCAACTGCAAACATTACTAGCTTCAAAGAGCTGGCCAGATCTTCTTTGCGGAGATCCCTTGAGAGCAGGGGCACGAACACGAACATATCCTTGCCATCAAATACAGTTCGGATAGCCAGCTTCTGCTCTTCCTTCAGCAACAGTTCGGGTAAACCAAGCATTGACAGGGCATGAGAAAGCGCTTGCGGATAGTGGGAACTTGAATCGCTTGAAGAAACGCTAGAAGAAACACTCTCAGAAACGAACTCGCCATCTTGCACAAAAAACGCTGATTAGACAAAAATTATAATTATGATGAAATCAAAAACGGGAAAGTACGGAGGGAATCCAAATCCCCCGGAATGTGAGGGATCCGGTCTGCAGTAGAAACCAGGCTCTCCTTTCCGCCCCCACATTTCCCGTTTCACTGAGAGCCTGGGAACGAGGCTAGGGATAAGAATAATAAAGGTTAGACTATAAAACTGTGGTTATCCTCAAGTGTGCATTACATGTATGTGGAATGTAGATCATGTCATCCTGTATGTGCTATTTAGTGTACCCATGTAGTGATACTTGATATTGGTGGGAGGAGCATGACCTGCTGGAAGTGCTCTGAAGTGGTTAGATATAGAACCACAATTATTTACAGTATCCTACAATAGATTATAAGTCTCAGTGTGCATGAGAAGCTTACAGTAGTCAGTTTGTCTGTCTGTCTCTATCAGCTATACAGTTGGCATGCAAATGGTTCAACAGGATAGCAAATCATACTTTGATTCCCACTCTCACTGGTATAGTCTCTTGTGGCTTCGTACAGCTCTCTAGCTCTGCCATGCTTCTAGAGCCAGCTAGCTGGCTTTCGCTCTCTTGATGTCAACCATAGCTAGCACTTTACAATTCTAAGCTACCTGCTTCATTACTAAACACTGACATCTCTCCAAAGAGTTCCAGAGTCATTCCCCTCACTCCCCTCAACACAATACGTACACATAATGTGTTGCTGCAATCACTAGCAGTTTTTTTGTTGTTGTTTTTTAACACACCCCCACCCCACCCCAACCATTCACGCAGTGTTGTGTATGCAATTACAGAATGAGATGATGAAGTCCTCAAGGAAGAGGAGCATTCATAATCGTCCCTCTAAGAGACCAAACCCTTTGAGGTAACCATCAATCCTTTTCACCTTATACTTGTACTGTGTAATAGTTTCTTTAAGGGTGGTCAGACATACCACCCACACATGGTTGCTAAGGAAGCCAATCTCCAAAGCTACTAATGCTAAGGACTTGAAACTCCACATGACTAAGACACACTACAACACTACCACACATACCAAACATGAAGGAGAAAGGACAATTCTTACCCAAGATATGAAGCTTCATCACTCTCAAAGTATAAAAAACTATTTCTCACCAAATACTTGAGTTCAGTGGCCGAATTTTGGTCAGCCATTTCTTATTACTATCCTTTACAGATTTACGTGAGCTTTTGTTGATTTATTCCTATGGCAACATTAGTGGTGACTACATGGCTTGCTAATTGAAGTTCTAGAATAGGTATCGATAAATCCAAATGTAAATTTGTTCACCTATTCAGATAATAGCTGTATGCAAATTTTAGGCCCAGTGCTATACTTCATTCCAGAGAAACAATGCATTTCATATAGTCCCATTGAAATTCTATGTATCACACTGGAAATTTATGGTTAGTAATTACATTCTTTTGTGACCACATGGTTACTATGCCTGACCACCCTTAAGGTCAATTGGATCCTATAAAGGTGTGCATGTATGGAGAAATGTCGTGTGACAGCTGGCAGCAAGCGACCCTTACTTGGTTATCACACGTGATTTCCTTTTGATATGTATTTCAATCACCTTCCCCCTCCTTGAGTCTCTTTGTGGTCGTATATATACTACCATGTGGAATTGTACTCTTATCCTGCTTCACCTTTAGTACATTATGTTTTCCATGGCTTAAAAGATATACCACCCCTTTCCTCCATGCTGTCCTTTATATTCAGCCTCAATACATTTCCTACTAACTCCTTCATATCCACCAACATCCTGTTGTCACATAATTATCCATGCAGGAGAATTGCTACTGTAGGAAATGTGTCTGTCCTTATAATAACACCAACCACTTCACAGTAAAGCTTTTCCACTGAGTGTGCACAAGTACACCACAACTATACAATCACTTCACCAACCAAAGTGAAAAAACACAATTTGTAGAATATCAGTGAGTTCTGTACTGATGTTCAATTTGAAGTACTGTCCTGGTTCTGTTCCTCTGACATAATGTAATTGGTCTATTCAGAACTGGTGAGATTACCTTTCCACAGCTGACCTCAACATATTAATGGGGAGATCCCCTAAATTAGTGGTTATATTGTGTTTCTGTACGTTACTAACCTTATTTCCTTTGGATACCACATGCACATCCACTGGTTTGTGTGTGATTATGTTGTGGTGAATTAATGCTTTATTCCTCTGGCCGGTTGCTCTAAACTAAATAGCTGCATTATATGTGAGAGTATCAGGTAGAAATCCAGCATTGGATTAGTCATTCCTCAAATCAAATTTCAATCTACCCCTGGCACTAATGGGTTGGAGACCATCAATCCTTCTCACCTTTGTCTGTTGGATCCAAGCAACCCTTACTTGGTCGCTTTCCTTCCTCATGTGATTAGCTTTTCATGAATATTGAATTTAACTCTTCCCCCCTCCAATTAGTGGTAAGTGTTAATGTGCCACCTATGTCATAGGTATGTATAATCAGTACTGATTGCCCCTTCGGTGTCCTAGAAGTGAAGTAGGAATAGTATTTTGTTATAGTGGTTCTTGAGTTTGGTGATGGGTGGTTACTTGACTCACTTGTTGTTGTTGAAGGGGGAGTGAAGTAGGGATTTAAGTTGGATATAGGTGTGGTTACTGAAATTAGGAGGGCTGAGAGTGATAGGAATAGTAATTATTAATGCAGCTATATTATGGCTGTCCCTACTTTACTTTTTATTTAGAAGAAATTTTTTGTGCTCATGATTAATTAGCACTCTCATGTGTACCATAATGTACTTACTGTGCATTATTTAGAAGTTGAGTATTGTGATGTTAACAGCCCCAGACAGAAATACATTCCTTTTAGACATACTTCAGTTCCCCCATTGGAGGTATTGGTGTAGAGGTGTACAACCAATGCAACATTCAATCATTCATTAAGTACCCATGTATGTACTCTATGTACAATGGAACCCCATAAAGGTCACCTCATGCATGTACTCTATGTACAATGGAACCCCATAAAGGTCACCTCATGCATGTACTCTATGTACAATGGAACCCTTCATAAAGGTCACCTCTGAAATAGAGACACCCTCTCTAATAAGGACACTTTGTTACATCCAAAATGTACTCTTTTAGTACAAATAAATAAGGCCACCCCTCTATAAAGGCCGTAGAGTTTGGCAAGCAAGGGGTTAAGTACATGTACCACCCATATGCAACCAAGACATCACAACATCTAATGTTGTCCTAAACTTATGCTTCAAGTATTCTGTATTCTGATTTGCTGCCTATTATGTCTGATTATGTATTCATAATTGCTGATAAGGAGATAATGCTGAGCATAACCCTTCCTCCTGTCTCTGATTGCTCCTCTCCTTCCCCCTATATATTGTACCATCTCACTTTGACCCTAGCATGGATAATGTTGAGAATTCGTAGACATGGCCCACCTCTGACAGTTGACATCGACTGTTCTGTACTCAATGTTGAGACCCTTTACCCACTTTACCTTACTTGATGTGTATAGAGTGGTAAAATGTTGAGGTGTGTATCCAGAGAGGTTGTCATTATGATTGTTTATTTTCTGTTTCACTATGGTCCCTTTTATTATGTATGGGTAGACCGTTGGAAAGCTAAAATTTTGGTGGTAAAAAGGTTCTACCAGCAAGTCTATAGAAGATGAATGATTTCAGATTTTAAAAAATTTTTTATTTTGGTGGTTATCAACCCTTAAAGGTGAAGGTATCATGTCTGAGTCAGAATTGAGGATGAATAGTCCATAGTCATGCACTACTACTGGCACTACTTCCACTGCAGACTTCACTATAGTCTTGTAGTGGTCCCTTGAGGTGGATCATTGCTTCCATCAGTGACAAATGGTAATGGAAGCAATTTCCTCTTAGAATAGATGATACAACTACTGTGACTTCCCATAACTATCACATCTTACATCCTATAAAAGTAGCACTCTACACATACATCCCATTCATGTCACTGTGAACAAAAATAACACTCAGTTTTATTCTTCAGCTTCTAAGGTATACTGATGGGTACATTCAAACCTAATCACATGACCAAATCACATGACCACTTCCAATGGGTTGCCAAACTCATTCATTACTCCTTACAAATGCAGAATTCCTTGCAATCCAATGTCCTATGAGAGTGATGTCCAGTAGTGCCACAACTAATCCCAGTACCTCCTGGACAATATATAGTATCCCAGGTATACTGGGATAGTCCTGGGATATCCTAGAGGTAACAAAAGAGGGCCCCATGTCCTAAAATACTAAGTATACCAGGTATTGGAAAGTCTTGGGGTGTCCTAGAGATAACAGGAGGACCCCATGTCCCAAAATACTAGGTATACCAGGTATACTGGGAGAGTCCTGGGATATCCTAGAGGTAACAGGAGGACTCCTGATCCCAAGTATACTAGGAGAGTCCTGGAATGTCCTAGAGGTAACAGGAGGACCACAGGTCCTGAAATACCATATCCCAGGTATACCAGGAGAGTCCTGGGATATCCTAGGGTAACAGGAGGACAGGTCCCAAAATACTAAGTATCCCAGGTAGTCCTGGGATATCCTAGGGTAACAGGAGGACCGCAGGTCCCAAAATACTAAGTATCCCAGGTAGTCCTGGGATATCATAGAGATAACAGGAGGACCCCAGGTCCCGAAATGCTAAGTATCCCAGGTATACTGGGAGAGTCCTGGGATATCCTAGAGGTAACAGGAGGACCCCAGGTCCCGAAATACTAAGTATCCCAGGTAGTCCTGGGATATCATAGAGATAACAGGAGGACCCCAGGTCCCGAAATGCTAAGTATCCCAGGTATACTGGGAGAGTCCTGGGATATCCTAGAGGTAACAGGAGGACCCCAGGTCCCGAAATACTAAGTATCCCAGGTAGTCCTGGGATATCATAGAGATAACAGGAGGACCCCAGGTCCCGAAATGCTAAGTATCCCAGGTATACTGGGAGAGTCCTGGGATATCCTAGAGGTAACAGGAGGACCCCAGGTCCCGAAATACTAAGTATCCCAGGTAGTCCTGGGATATCATAGAGATAACAGGAGGACCCCAGGTCCCGAAATGCTAAGTATCCCAGGTATACTGGGAGAGTCCTGGGATATCCTAGAGGTAACAGGAGGACCCCAGGTCCCGAAATACTAAGTATCCCAGGTAGTCCTGGGATATCATAGAGATAACAGGAGGACCCCAGGTCCCGAAATGCTAAGTATCCCAGGTATACTGGGAGAGTCCTGGGATATCCTAGAGGTAACAGGAGGACCCCAGGTCCCGAAATACTAAGTATCGCAGGTAGTCCTGGGATATCATAGAGGTAACAGAAGGACCTCAGGTCCCAAAATACTAAGTATCCCAGGTATACTGGGAGAGTCCTGGGATATCCTAGAGGTAACAGGAGGACCCCAGGTCCCGAAATACTAAGTATCCCAGGTAGTCCTGGGATGTCCTAGAGATAACAGGAGGACCCAAGGTCCCGAAATACTAAGCATCCCAGGTATACTGGGAGAGTCCTGGGATATCCTAGAGGTAACAGGAGGACCCCAGGTCCCGAAATACTAAGTATCCCAGGTAGTCCTGGGATATCATAGAGGTAACAGAAGGACCTCAGGTCCCGAAATACTAAGTATCCCAGGTATACTGGGAGAGTCCTGGGTTATCATAGAGGTAACAAGAGGACCCCAGGTTCCAAAATACTAAGCATCCCAGGTATACTGGGAGAGTCCTGGGATATCCTAGAGGTAACAGGAGGACCGCAGGTCCCAAAATACTAAGTATCCCAGGTAGTCCTGGGATGTCCTAGAGATAACAGGAGGACCCAAGGTCCCGAAATACTAAGCATCCCAGGTATACTGGGAGAGTCCTGAGATATCCTAGAGGTAACAAGAAGACCCCAGGTCCCAAAATACTAGGTATCCCAAGTACACTGAGGGATATAGCTGGCCTAGTCCCCAGGCCCTCCTTTTTAATATAGCTAGTCTTTGCACTGTGGTTAAAGAATCATGCAGTAGAGGCACACATGGCTGAAAATTAAATTTAGTTTAGAGTGATTGTGAATTCTTCCTTCTATTATGTAGATCACAGAGGTATAGTATGTAAAACATGAAATGTTGCTTGTTCATGTGCCGGGTTATGCGAGCATATCGTGACAACCAAGAGAATGTCTGTTCACATATCTCTGTATCAACCTACAAACATGTAGAAAAATTAGTTTACAATTTCTATTCCTCAGGATGCTGTTATATCACTAGCTATACCTTTTCTAATTCGATGAAATCATTCGGGTTACAGTGAGCTCTGCACCATGGATCTATGTGCCCCTTAAAGTGCATTTTGTCCACGACTATATGCATTTGTGCTATCCTTTCAGCTGTGGCAGTTTGTTCTCTCCTTTTACGACTGGAAGCAAATTTTCTTAAATGGCATCCATCATCATATACCAAAAAATCTTAAAATAATAATAGTGAAACAGATGAACTTGAGTATACTTTCAACCTACTGATATCAGATGTTGATGTTTGATTCATCTCCATAAAGCTATGTATACTGCCATACACCTGAGATTTTGATTCAGCCAAGAAAAGCTCTTCAGCCAATGTAATTATCCCACATGGCCATATACCCGCTAAAATTCCTGTGATTATAACCATACAAATAATTTATAGCTATGACTACGTACTTTGTGCTCAGAACTTTGATCATAATTATTATTGTTCTGTATACATCATTGTGTGCTAATCTAAGAACTTGTGGTAATCAAAGCAAACCTAGCATATGGCACACATGGACCATATGCGCATATCCATATTTTAAGTGGCATAATAACTAAGTTTGGAGCTAGGTACCTACATTCATAACCAAAGATTATTAGTATCAGAGAGTGCGGTAGCACTCTCTATGTAGGGATGACTCGGACGGCCGCGCGCGCCGCCTATAGACTAATACAAAAGTGAAATTCCAGTTCCCCCACTTAGACCTAACAAAAGCTACTGTGAATGATTATCCAGCCTACTAGAGCCTACTACAATGTGCAGACCAAGTTTCAGGACCAGGGAGCTTACCGTTTCAGAAATACGGCAAGCAGGTAAACCGCTATATTCTTCTTCTTCTCTATTATTATTATTATTATTATTCTTCTTATTATTATTCTTCTTAGACAACCATATCTCTCGAACCACTCAAGCTACAGCTATGATTTCTGGACAAATCCACTCCAAATTCTACGAACTACGATCTTTTCTACTCGTTGATCCTCGAAAGAGTCGATGAAAAAGGAGACACTAAGGAGCACAGCACTCGACTAATTCAATTAGGAAGCCATCTTTTCTATAATACGCATGCGCATGTATTTGATATCCAATTATTCGAAATTATAATATTATTCAGCTGCCTCTAGCTAGCTAGCTAGGTATAGGTAGCTAGAATAGTGCTAGTGATGATGATGATAGACTACTGTATCGACTCGGGGATTTAGATTCAACAAGGTAGACTCTATTTCAGCATCTTCTACCTCCACCTTGACTCGTTGATAGTGATTGGGCTGGTATGCTATTGGAGAACTATTCTTCTTTCATCTGTCCCTGCATACACATAGAAGAATGAACTCTATACATAGCTAAAACCATAAAAGAGAGGAAAAAAAGACCAGGAACAAGTAAGGGAAAAAGCATTTCGTGAAAGCTACCCGACGTATATGTAGGGATTGTTGGCTGGATATACAGAACAAAGATTCCATCCTTCTTGTTTCCTTACTTTTTTGTGCAGTGGTCATCCCTACATCTTTTTTCATTTCACGAAATGCTTTTTCCCTTACTTGTTAGCAATTTCATAATACCCACAAAATGACCCACATAGAGACCTAAGGGGTAGGAGATCAAGTAGGGAATTAGGCATCATGTCACTTGAATATTGGGTTCCTAGCCCCCTTCAAAAATATTGGTGTGCTGTAATTAGGAATTTAGTGCAAGTGCATGTACCTGCTGTGCGATGATGCAGTTTTTCTTTGTCCTTTTCTGTGTTACACTGCACATTTGTGGACTCATCCAGTTCAGGAGTAAACACTCTATAATTATTATAATAATCTAAGACTACCATTATATGTACAAGTTAAATTTGATAATTTGGCAGTCTGTCTTGGGGCTCGAGTGTATCTCGCGCATGCAGCGAGCAATGAGCTGTGCACGCAAGATCAGATTAGCTAGCAAGCTCCGTTACTAGCTATTTTGCGATCATGATGGCTCTTTGAAAGTTCCTGAAGAAGGAAAGGGAGTGTTTCCTTGACAGAAGCTCAGTTAAAAGATAGATCGTGAAGTGAAGAGGACTGCTGCTTCCCTCGGCTAGTTAGCTCAATGCACAAATGCGCGATAACATACTGCTGCCAATAATAATGTCTGCCAAAAGCCTCCTTGGTACAAATGCCAAATAAAACTCCCGCCAAAATTAACTCGTATACGGTATATATTTAGATACTAGCTGCACACACTGGAGTAATGAAGTGACAAGTAGAATAAACAGTTCGAAACAGTTCAAGTGAATGCTGTACGGCTGCTCTTTGAAACAGATGTAGTGGTAAACATACTACATCTGCATACATAGCTACTGAAATATACTTCACTAACCCGTCACTCTCTTTTACAACAGTTCGAGATTGCTGCAAAGTAGAAGTATGGCTGTTATTCACATCAAAAGTGAGAGTGTGGATTTTTTGTCCCACGCCTGTTAATTCAATGGATTCCTTGACTGTAGACATAGCATTCCTCTCAAACTCTTCAATGATGGCTGATGGAACATTTTCTGCTGGTTCCCAAGTTACATCACATCTTTCCTTTCCCAACCACAATACCTGTGGGGGGAATAAAGATGATACTTTTATTTTTTCCACACTTAGAATCTGACCAGGGTTTCTTTCATTATTATACCCAAGGGGGAAGGTTATGTAAAATATGGGGAGTAGGCATATCCACATGCTTGTGCATGGAAAATTTTTGGCCTGACCATGCCCACTTTTGCCTAACCACCCCTTTGGATAAACTGCTCGCTTGAAATGACTTTATATATTGAGATGCTTAATTTACTGAAATCCCAATGACACCCCCTGAAAGAAACCCTGCCAACTAATGAAAACATTTTCTGTGCTAAGACCAAGGGATCTCTATGAATATGAAAACCATGAGCTTAAATAACTGCTTCTTAAGACCATAAATAAAAAGGAATGAACAGAATTTGGACAGCTAGCTATTATTCTCACCTCATAAAAAGTGTTGTTTCTAGTGATTTTCTTATTGAGTAATATTTCTATTACCCCTCGGTTTCCACGTGGGTCAAGAGAAGAAAGCTGCTTCATATGGCGAGGCTTGTGTGATGTACAAAATAAACTTTGTTGTTCAGGTGTTTCCATACATCCAGTTTTCACACTTCCTGGTAGGCCTTCATATTCTATGAACCCAGCATCTTCTGCTCCACACACAGGACGATTATTCTTTTGGTTACCATCCAAAACAAGGACTTTCCCACAGCCTTCTTTCTGGCAATGATGAGCTGTATATTATAGAGATCATTGTGAGTGTAATATTGCAGTTTGTCAACCAGTCATCACAGCGCACATCATTTTGCATACTCTAGCTACAGGCTCCATACAATTGAATAATCTTGCATTATAATGTTTGTTGGTTTTTTTGTTTTTGTTTAATCTGTGGCCATGACCTGTTAGACTGCTCTATTCTATCATCACACTATCTTAGAGTGCATTTAGCCCCCAACCTTCTTTGAAGTGAATATTACTAGCTTATTTACTGATTACCTGAGTATTTCACATGGAATGCACGTTGGTAAACTGGGAAGAATTGCAAAAGTGTCTCTTTTAGATCAGAGGAGAAAGTAATTCTTTTGATAGTGTCTGGGTACCAAGAAAGGACATTCAATATGGCATATCTGAAATGAGCGGCTTCAAGCCTCCTTCTGTCCAATTTGCAGCGGTGAACCTCACTGTAAATGTACCCCATTGATAAACTTTTTTTTTTTAAATTTATCTCTAACAACTTATATTTTTGATAAGAAACTTGCCAACAATTTTTTTCTTTGAAGACCAAATAAAAAAGTTGGCTGTTTCTTGTAAAAAATAGAAATTGTTTGAGATTAAAAATTAATAACTGAAAAAGAGAGCTTAAAATAATAAAGGTATTGTAACCTACCTCTTCTCCTCCAAATATCCATGGATGTCATTATATAGCTCAGCTCTCTGTTTGTAGCTGATTTGTCCTATCAATACTTCTTTATCGAGACGACGAAGCATGTCCAAACAGAAAGCTGTCTCACGAGATGACATGAAATACAGTTCTTTCTGCCAGTCATTATCGTACTTCACTTCACTACAGTCGCCTTGGGTATAGTATCCGTAATGCTGCTGGAATGAGCACCCTTTTCTACGGCAATACCTGGTATAGTGGGTAGCAGGCAGTGTCCCCAACCTATCATCGTAGAGAGTGACATTAGATGTCCGGCCACCTCTTGTGTACAGTTTTGATCCACAGGTTATGCACTTTGTCTTACTTGAAATTAATATAATCCCAAGAGATGCATCACTTCCTACTCTCTTCATCATCACAATTTCTTCAATCAGTTCTCTATCTGAAGCGAGTGCTCCATTATCCATACATTGAATGTTTTCAATTAACTGAAGGGCCTGTTCAGGATCCAAAGAATTTCTATCTTCCTTTCCCTTCAAAGCAAATGCCGCAACATTCTCTGAATAATTGGGCATATCTTGTGGGAAGTATGTAGCTGCAAATTCCAATCTCCTCAGCACTGAAGCATCCTTTATTGACTTAGTAGCTAGGGAAAGCATACTATTAGTTAGCTAGTACAAGATTTCACAATGAAAAAGCACAATGTGGTGCACATGCTTTTATGCACATGTGCAGAAAGCATGTGTATGTGATAATTTCATGCACATGTGCAGAAAGCACATGGTTGTGCCAGGTTGATATTTTCTGTCACAGAGTATAGCAGCAAGTTAGAACTGTGCATATATTATGGCTTCTCCTGGTCGAGGTGATAGAAGGGCTAAGCTTATGGATCTGAAAGAAAGACTTGAAAAGTGCTGGAAGTTGTCATTGAATTGGAGTCTTTATCCTCTGCATATTGAAAAGGTGATTAGCTACAGGCTAATTCTACAATATTAATCCTGTGCTAAATTTCCAGGGTTGTGCTCAGATTGGGAGAGCTATTGATATGCCACCAGATGCTGTCCTGAGTGGGATATTACTTTTGCTCAGTTTTTGTATGTCTCACTGCACAGTGACTGTGCCGGGAACAGTGTGGGTGGAGCCAGCAATCTTATGGATTGCCATCTCAATGCCCACAGGGAGTGGAAAAACACCTCTTTTCATGTTCCTAACTAGCATTCTTAGGAAGGTGCGCTCCAAATTGCAGTTAACTAAGTCCCACCCCCCATGGCTTCTGGATGAAGCCAGCTTCGAAAAAATGGGTGAACTCATGTCAAGCAATAATTCGAAGCTGCTAGGCATGTATGACGAATTATCTACCTTCCTAGCCCAAATAAATGTCTATAGGGGTAAAGGTCTTTGTGAATCACATGACCTTTCAACTTTCCTGTCATTGTACACAGGAAAATCATGGACACGTGCCACAGGTAAAATGTCTTAAACTCTTTAGTTACACATGAATTATATAATAGTGGGTTCTATTTTTAGTATCTGGGGATGCCAATTTTAGCATGGAACGAACAGCATTGACTGTGGGGGGATTCACACAACCCACTGTTGCCCGGGCCCTTATTGAGCTTCCAGCAAGCATTGAAAAGGGCCTAACACAGCGCTTCCTCTGGATATTTCCAAAACCTTCCTTCGCAAAATTTGATTCTCTAGAACTTATTGAAGAAGAGTTTTCTACATACCTTGGTGAGCTCCTTGCATGGTATGCTAGTAGTATAAGGATATTAATGCCCACAATGTATCATTATGCATTAATCATTTATAATGTTCTCTATAGTTGAAAGACTTGTCTCCATATGGCAAAAAGGAAAAAAGGTCCTAAATTTTGAAATCCCCTCAAGCCCAGAGTTTGCAACATTCTATAACTCAGCCCAACAAAAAATCAGTTGTCTTTCTGTGGTGGATGAACTGCTGGCTGGTATGTCTGAATTTACCATCAAATTTACATTTTATCAAAAAGTAGAGAGGCAGCCACACTAGTTATCCATATACCAATAATGTATAATCCAATTTTTAACTACACATAGGCATGCTAAGCAAAGCAAAAGGCCAGGTCCTTCGAGTGGCAGCTTCACTACACATCCTAATGAGCGATCATCATCATGAGGTTGATGGAACAATAATAGTGTCAGAGGTTCCTAATGTGATATCAAAGGAGGCAATAATAGCTGCCCAAAATTTTGTTAACACTTGCTGTCAGCATGCTGCATACATTTCTGGCAGAGGTAAAATAGAGGATGAAATTGAAAAGATATCAACAGCTGCAGGTATGTACAACTACTTTTAAATTTCTCTGGTGTGCCTCTAATGGACAATGGTAAAGTAGCTAGCTCTATATAGACGTAGGCCTGATTAGACACACAACCTTCACTAACTATACTTTTTTAGATGAGGTTGTAGAGGAAGGATCAGTTGCAACTACCACTTCAGTTGCAGCTTATTGCTTGGGGCTGCCTGGGAAGAATCTGTACCTTAGTGCTTTATTGGCAGCAAAAAAGTTTCGTGGCCGTGGCAACAAAAAAAAGGCTTTGGAAGCATTTGAAATGCTGGAGAAAGAGGGCATTGGAAGGCTGGATTCTAAAGAGAGCCGCAGAGGAGCATCGGCTGTAAGTATAATAGTAGTTGCAATCAAGAACAAGAGTATTATATGGTAATCTCTCAGGTATATGTATTCATAAAGGAGACAATTGACAAGAACAATATGGAAACCATGGCAGAGAAATTATCCAAATTTGGCATATCACTGTCAGTATACCAAAGAGCAATGCGAATGGAGGAAATCAGGTCTGTCGATATTACGCATGCCCTAAGTAGTTATAATAATATTAATTTCCATTTAATATAACGCGCACGCGCGCACACACACACACACACACACACTCTTTTAATACCTGGGACTACTAATACAGATCTCATGAAGATAAACGTCCCCGAGATTACACACCATCCCCCAAGAAGAATGGCAATAGTAAAGGAAGATCCCCATTCAGAAAGCGTTTATGTATGGAAGGCAGGTAAGCAGTGGATATACAATTACAAATATTCCTTAAGTAGTTACAAATGGATACAGAGAAACTGCCAACTCAGGAAATGAGAAGAACATGGAAGAAAACTGCCAGGATGTCAAGTAAGAAAATAATAATGTACTTTTAATCGTTAATTCCCATTAAGGTGATGCATCCAGGCATCTTAATGATTAGTTAAGGTTCCAGTATACTGTTGAATGCAATCTTTACTATTATAAAACTTTCTAAATAATGCACACTGAGTAACATGGCTTATTGTAGTAAGGGTAGTATTTACACAGCTAGTATTCTTGCTGTTCAATGCTTTCGAACTGCTGTTTTGAATGGTTATTTTCACACATAGCTTGATTGAAGTATGTGTATACATTGTTTGGAAGCCTTCATCATGGCTCTCTCTTTGGCACTTCAAACAATCACTAGTTCGTGTACACTGCAATCTCTGTTGTTTTTGTTCACTGCTCAGTTCTCTGCATGTCATAATGCGCTTGATTTGTTGGCAAAGACGACCAAGAAGCATCATCTTCAAGGTGTAGAGTTACCATGTAGTGACTGCAAGCCTGAGCCTGTCTGTTTATCCTTAGTACTGTAGTGAAGCTTGTGTCTAGAGCTAATGCACATATTCAAGGTGCCGAGGCAAAAAGGCTACTCACTTTTTCCCTAGCCAAGAATCTGTCTTTGGATGCTGCTTTAAGCTTGACTCTATATTGCCCAATAAAGGAAGTATGGCCCAATAAAGGAAGTATGGCCTTTTGAATTAACATAATCCAGCTTTTCAATGAATTTTGGCAAATAAAGCAGTATCTTCATTTGATAAGACCTAGACATAATAGGAATTTTAACTTAAGATTTAATAAGTTTGATATGCCATAACAGTTTTCACATGTAGCTATAATTTTTTGGTATAGCCTGGGCCAGTACAATATTGTTGTGATCACCTTCTATTTGAAAATTAATTTTCATGTATACTGGAACCTTAAAATACTATTGAGCTCATAATATATATTTTTGTTGTTTTGTTTTGAACAGAGAAAGTGACTAAGGAAGTGTTATATTCTCCTCCATTGTGACTCATCAATTTATACCCTACTCACTACTCATCAATTCATTATCCTATTCATTATCATCTACTCATCATTATTGTAATACAACTCTTCCATGATATGAGTGCTTCACCAGATATATCCCAGGACTCTCCCAGTATACCTGGTATTAGGACCTGGAGTCCTCCTGTTAACCTCTAGGCTATTCCAGAATACCTGGGATCCTCCTGTTACAACCCAGAACTACTTTAAGACCTGGGGTCCTCCTGTTACCTATAGGATATCCCAGGACTACTCCGAGGATACCTGTGATGCTTCGTATTTCGGGACCTGTTACCTATAGGATATCCCAGGGATACCTGGCATCTCCATGATTATCCCAGGATACCGTAAGACTCTTTCAGGCACAAAAACCTGGAATATCCCAGGACTATCCTCTTCCAGTTTGCATGGACCTTGGGGTTCTCCTGTTACCTCTAGGATATCCCAGGACTATCCCGGTATACCTGGGTTACTTAGTAGTTTGGGACCTGTTACCTATAGGATATTCCAGGGATATCTGGGATACTTAGCATCTCCAGGACTATCCCAGGATACCATAAGACTCTTTCAGGATACCTGGAACATGCTGGACTATCCCAGGATACCTGGGATACTTAGTACCTATAGGATATCCCAGGGATACCTCCATAAGACTCCTTCAGGGTACCTGGAATATGCCGGACTATCCCAGGAAACCTGGGATACTTAGTATTTCGGGACCTGTTACCTGTAGGATATCCCACTTAGCATCTCCAGGACTATCCCAGGAGACTCTTTCAAGATACCTGGGATATCTGGGATACTTAGCATCTCCAGGACTATCCCAGGATACCTGGGATACTTAGTACCTATAGGATATCCCAGGGATACCTCCATAAGACTCTTTCAGGGTACCTGGAATATGCCAGACTATCCCAGGAAACCTGGGATACTTAGTATTTCGGGACCTGTTACCTGTAGGATATCCCACTTAGCATCTCCAGGACTATCCCAGGAGATTCTTTCAAGATACCTGGAATATCCCAGGACCAGTTTACATGGACCTGGGGTTCTCCTGTTACCTCTAGGGCATCCCAGGACTATACCTGGGATACTTAGTATTTTGGGACCTGGGATCCTCCTGTTACTTCTAGGACATCCCAGGATTATCTCTGGGATACTTGTAGCTATCTCTGGTTCTGGGGTATACATTTACTACAGGACTATCCCAGTATAATATCTCGGAATGATTATTACTGTGAGATATTATGTACTGCTGGTGCTCCAATGGGACATCTGGGACAATCCCAGAGGTAACAAGATTCCTGGTATTAGTCCTGTTACATCCTAGGATGAGTTGTGGCACTACTGGACATATATGTCCTATGAAAGGAAAAGAATTATGCTATATAAAAAGGCCATGTAGGGTTACTTTTACCTATAGGAGTTTTAGTGAACAGACATCAAAATTATGCTGCCTTCAATAATAATCCCTACATCACTGCCTCCCACCAAGCTGCTTTAATTATTCATGTCAGTGTAAAAGTGTTCTGCTTGGTTTAGGCAGTGATGTAGGGATTATTATTGAAGGCAGCATAATTTTGATATTTGTTCACCAAAACTGCTATGGCTGACATAGTATCATTTATAATGCTATAGGGTTACGCCATGAATATAATGTAGTGATCATATGGAAACCAGGCAGCTATGGACAATAGACTGAAATAGTATCATTTTGGTTATTGTTCTTCAGCATTGAGTCTTTCTGCCTCCAACATTCTCCTGCATGATAAGAATGTGCTTAAAATACAGGGTAAGCAGACATAACAGCTACAACTTACTCAATTCTGAGAAAAGCTTCGTATGGAGGGGCAAGGTTGTACAAAATTTCAAAAGTGAACTCTGTACCCTAGCCCTATAGCAGTATGCCATGATCCAAATTGAACACAGTTAGTTGTATCTATAGTACATCTGAGGCTTTGATGACCCTTTACCATATTAGATGCTCATTAATTGCAATCCTATTGCATACCCACCTAGCTGGAGTAGTTGAGACAATAATGGAGCATGCATGTATAGTCGTCAGACATCATGTGCACTCTCTGACATCCACATCTTTTGTAGCCATCAATCCATCACATACCCAAATTTTCATACTTCCTCAGCCATAGAGCTAATCAATCTAATATTGGTCTATCATTCAGTCATTCCCAAATCTGGAAATAAGCAAGGCCATCGACATGAGTTAGATGTCCCCACAGGCAGTATTTTCAGACAGGCTGAGCTAGACTATATGGCTAAGCCACTATCTCCTGTAAAAAATGTGATTAACTGGATCAGAGATTCTAATTTTGTTTTATCTTCTGTTATGCATAGCAGATATTGAGTAGCGCTGAGCATTGTGTGGCTCTTGACAGACTAGAAATTCAAAGTGTGACAACTGAAATTAATGTATCCTCTTTTGTACAAGATTACTCACTCATTTGTGTTCTCTCTTACAGACCCCTCTCAGATTGAGTCACCTCCACTAATCTCACCCAGCTACTGAAAGAATGAGGTGCTTATCTTGATATACGCTACTTGGTGTGTGATAGCATCTGGAAACGACACATACCATTCCAGTAAGCCTTGCCACTACATTCCAACTGTATTCCATATGGATTTGGATGTGGGTAAAAATGTTAAACCACCAAAATTAGTGACTAGTGGTGCTCCACACATGTGACTCTGACCCAAAGTGTCTGAGAACCCATGGAGGTATCCCCTGGACCTATAGTATGTACATTAAACCCTGAGAACCCATGGAGGTATCCCCTGGACCTATAGTATGTACATTAACCTTGAGAACCCATGGAGGTATCCCCTGGACCTATAGTATGTACGTTAACCCTGAGAACCCATGGAGGTATCCCCTGGACCTATAGTATGTACATTAAACCCTGAGAACCCATGGAGGTATCCCCTGGACCTATAGTATGTACCTGACTTTACTGCAAGACAATAAAGATCACTCAAAGTAAAGCTTTAATGGATACATTGTGCTCAAGAATGACAAGTGTAGAATTGAAGGCAAGGATACCAATGATATCTAATCATATCTTGTAGCACTGTGAGGTATATGAAGAGAGTGATCCATATTCCTTTTCTTTTTTTGGAATCTCTAACTGATTGACTTGCTAGAATATCTGTACCTGTAGTTTGCTTAGAATCTGCTAGGACATGTTAAGTTCCTCTGTGGTCTAACATAATCATGTCTTGTTGCCAGTGTCGGTTCTCGCTGTGAGAAAATGGGTTTGAATTTGAACTCTGTACCCTTACCCCTAGCAATATGCCATGATCCAAATTGAACACAACCGGCTGGTTTCTCAACCCTAAATAAATCAGAAACTTTGAAGATCCTTTACCATACATGATGCACAATCAATGCACAGCCCAATTCAAATCCACATGAAAAGAACTGTCTGATGAGTTAAAAGCATGGTTCTATCTCAGGGAGTATTACAGGCTAATGCGATCTAAATAATGTTGAACTTTTGTGTTATGCAGCAGATATTGAGTAGCACTAAGCGCCTGCGTAAGTGGAGCCAAAAGGTTGCTTGGGGGAGGGGCCTGGTCTCCTTCACTGGCAGGTCTGTCATAAGTGGTAGGACTTGTAAGTGTGACTTGCTTCATGAAAGTGGAGGCATGGTCACAGGTGTGATTGTTGTTAAAGGAAATAGCAGTTAGTATGCACTGAGTTATCTAATGTGTGACCTTGAAAGTGAAAGCCAAGTTTGGTGCAATGTGATGTGTCATGTATACATAGACTATTTTCTATTCACAGCACTTTGACTAGGTAGCCTTAGATGATTGTTCTAACCACGTTGTAAGTTAGTCCACATTAGTTATGATGTCTAATGATGTTCCTCTAAATAATTATACCATAAGGCATTCCATATTAGAGCAGAGAAGCACAAATTGTGAAATAAAAGAGCAAAGTAGGCATGGTCAAGATTTCATACCACTTTAGCTGCAGGCCTAGCTTGGTGCTATTGGTATCCCATTGGTTTCTTGTAATTACATTGAGCATAAGTATCCATGAATATATCCTTTAGAGTATAGTCACTCATATTTCTCTTCTATGGAACATGTAAGAATGAGAATTTCAGTGCTATTACAAAAAAGTGTATTGAATTACCCTCCTTCCTCAAATAGTGAATCAGTCACGGGTTTGCATGGTGTGTTCTATATATACTTATTGCATCCAGGTCACAGAATCACTATTCTTTACAAAGTGTGCTTCACTGACCTCTTCGATATACCTCCCCCTGACAACACTGGTGGATGGAATGGTAAGTCCCAGGGCTCACAATAGCATCACAGGACACTAACTGCCCTTGTGTGACCAAAAACTACTATTGGATAATCATGCAACGATAGTGTAATTACATGCCCTGAAGTCCCTGTACTCACATGGTTATCATTTGTATTAATCCTTAATTGTCCTGCTTTTGTGTAGATTGTGGTTTGTCATTCTCCATACATATTATATTCTGTACAATATCAGGACACTGGATGGTTTCAAGAAGAACCTTGTGAAGTAAGTACTGTACTTAATTGGTGTGTGTTACTTTGAAAGTCTAGGAAAACATTTTTGTTAGAATCAGTGTTATTATCATGTGCATTATTTGGAGTTATCCTTCTTTCCTATAACTTACATGAGGTACCAGTTCATAAGTCTGCATGCCCACTATAATACAATTCATGATGCAGATTGAGAAAACTTTGGTTAGTCAGAAGTATAATATCTAGGGATAAGAATAATAATAAAGGTTAGACTATAAAACTGTGGTCATGAAGTCAAGTAATGAAGTGTGACTAGAATTGTGTGGTATTCCTCCATCCTGTCCCTCAAGTGTGCATTACATGTATGTGGAATGTAGATCATGTCATCCTAGCCTGTATGTGCTATTTAGTGTACCCATGTAGTGATACTTGATATTGGTGGGAGGAGCATGACTAGCTGGAAGTGCTCTGTGCATGATAAGTTGTAATGTAAGTGGTTAGATATAGAACCACAATTATTTACAGTATAGCCTGTACAGATCAACTGATCCATATTGGAACTGTATACTAGTGATTGTAATCTGTTGTCCCACACCATGCAAGAGTGTGAATACTTTAAAGCACCACTTTACATGACTCTTGTCTCTGACAGCAATATCTAACACTGGAGCCTATCAGCTACTTCAATTGCTCACTGTCAAATGCTGCACATTGCTATAGTAGTAGTTGTAGAGGCTCTAGGCTTATCTAAGTCCTTAGGTACATATAAACTCAACAGCAAAAGAATTGAAGCACTCAAGAATACTTGCTTGCTTGCTCGCTGTCAAATGTTGCACATTGCCCTAGTTGTATCCACGAGTAGTATAGTCACTCTTACTTCTCCTCAATGGAGCATGTAAGAATGGGAGGCATGCTATTACAGAAAAAAGTGTATTGAATTACCCTCTTTCCTCAAATAGTGAATCAGTCACGGGTTTGCATGGTGTGTTCTATTAATTCCTTCAATATACTTTTTTCATCCAGGTCACAGAATCACTATTCTTTGCAAAGTGTACTTCACTGACCTCTTCGATTATACCTCCCCTTGACAACACTGGTGGATGGAATGGTAAGTCCCATGGCTCACAATAACATCACAGGACAATTTTTCGGTCTATTTCTTCACTTGTCCTGTCACTTTCTGCTTGTGTCTGACTCTCTCCTATAACTTAAGAGAAGGGCTACTGCACTCACAATCCTGTATGTAAAGCTTGATCCACTATAATATTATTAGCTAATCATACTTTAGGTCATAACTAAAACAACTGTGGTTATACTCCTGGCCACTTGAAGTCAGAGTTATATAATGTGGAATGCAAGGGAGAGTGTAGATCTGTCATCCTGTGCCATTGGAATTTTTTGTGTGTCCCCTTCCCAGACACCAATATTGTCCCTGTTAGCCCCCTAAAGTAACAAATTCCAAGTAAAGGGGCATCAAACTTTAGACATTGCTCTGACTCAACTAATGGATAATTGCTCATTTTAAATGTGAACTTTGACCCCAACTCTAGCAATATGCCATGATCACAGCTGTATCCATCATTTTCTCAACCCAGGTACTAGCTAGCTCTAGCAGTATATCTGAGACTTTGATGACCTTTTACCATACTAGGTGCACATTAATTCCAATCCTACATGGAATGATTAGGTGGTGAAGTATACCCTACCCATTAGATTTGATAGTTGTATGGCTGAAAGGTGGGTGTGTGGTGATGGGTCTGTGAGAGTGTGATCTAGCTGATGACATAGCTAGCATGTTGGTGTCTCGACCATCCCAACTAGGTTGGTCTATCATTCAGTCATTTCCAAACAGCTCTCTAATGAGTTAGAACCAATGCTAAAAGATTAGTCATTCAGCATTCTTTATGTTCTCTTACACATTCCTTTCTGGGTGGGTGGGTTCTCAGGCATTTTAGTCCTTTGGATCATGTCAGGAGTCATGATTGGACTGGAGCTGAACTATTTTGGTGGTTTGTGGATGCATAGACTTCTGTTCCATAATTATGGCTTCTGCATTATACCCACATCCACAAATTCCAATTGAATGTACAGATTAGATTGTATAAGGCTTTATTAAATGCAGTGGTTAGTGGTCACTGGAGCAGAACTAATTACTATGCATGACTAACTTCAAAACATGATATGCTTGCAGAGGTGGCTCCAGCTGATTATAGGTGGTCAGGTCAAGGGACATACTCGTAATAGCATAACAGAAGACATTATCCCATTCTCCTTCACTTACAAATTCATTAGCAGGAATTTTTAACATGTCACAATTGTTCCAAAAGTGAGCACTCACTGAACTACATGCATAACTAAATGGTCATATTAAAGCACTTAGACCAACCCAACCACCAGTTTGTGAATGTAATCCATTGTTCCACACCATGCACACTATATGGTATGTACATCATGGGAAAATGATCATGTCATGTAGCATCATGTTATGGTGCTAGATATATCAGTGGTATTCCTTTGGTTTCATGCCTTTGATTCCAATTCACTCATAATGTGTCCATTAAGTACTTTTAGAGTATAGTCAATACCATTCTCCTCTATGAGGTATAGGGTACCATAAGAGGATTTCAGTGGAATATGCTATTTTAGAGAAGTGTGTTGAATGAATTAAATGCCTCAAATAATCACTATTTATGGGTTTGCATGGTGTGTTCTACTTCCTTCAATACTTTTTACATCCAGGTTACACAGTCACTACTCTTCATGAAGTATACTTCACTGACCTCTTTACCCCTCCCCCCAGCACTGGTGGATGGAAGGGTAAGTCCCTGTACTCATTATGAACCATTGTGAGTAGATCCCCTCCATAGATACTCTGTAGAATACATCAGGATGCTGGATAGTTTCAAGAGGTACCTCATGAAGTTTAGTGTGTGATTTTGAAAGTCCCACATTCTTGTTGAAAGGAGGCTAGGGAGTCAAATGAGAAGGCACTGTTATATATTATATTGTCCTGTTCAATACAGTGATGTGATTGGCTTACTGAGCATGTGTGCTCACCCCACAATGCTTTGCATTTCCCTAGTTAATTCTCAATGCATTATTAAAGGTTACTATGGCTACATGAACTGGCCACTTAAAGTTAAGTAATGAAGTGTATGTGGTATTTGTCCATCCTGTCCAGTAATGAAGTGTGCAATACATGTGTCAGAGCTCAGTTATGTGGGAGTGTTTGGAAAATGTAGTCCCTGGTCTTGTCATTCTGTGTCCCACTTTGACTTGACAGTATACTTACTGCAAGTTTCAATTAGGTGGCTATACAGTAGCATGTAGGGAGAGTGTCATACCTTATAGAAATGCAGAGTGAGTGATTTAATATTTTCATTTAGATACCCTGATGACAGAGTAGGTTGGGGGATCTCTCCATGAGGTGCTGGTTACAGGGTGTCTCTGAAAACTTCATCCACAACAAGGGACTCACCCTCATTAGTAGAGCCCATCAACAGGTTTGTTATTCCATATGATTATAAATAATAAATGTATACCTCTTTGTCTAAAATGTTATAGGGTTACAACTGGTGCCATGAGTGTAATGTAGTGACCAGGCAGCTATGGACAATGGACTGAAGTACACAATAGTATCATTTTATGTATTGTTTACTATTTTCTGTATACATGTGCACTTAGTTTCGCTTTTAATTTATGCAAATAATTTATGCATGGGCAGGCACTGTATAAAATGGCAAGGTAGGGTTATCCTAGTTAGCTAATCAAGTATCAAAGAATCTCGTCCCTGTCCCTTGGACTGGAACTTGCATGTGCTATCATAAGATGGAAAGTTGTTGCTAGATATACCCCGGTAGTGGTAGAAGCTGCTTGTTGGACACACCTCCTATGATACATTAGGGGGCCTTGCTGACGACACAATTCAAACTGTTCGCTCCATTGGCAAGGCCATCGCAGACAGAGTGGGTACTACAGATTCCTCCAACTCTTCCAAGCACCTCTTTGGTCGACTAGCCATCGCCCTGTGGCGTGGCAGCGCCTGTTTATGGCTACATCGCCTCCCAACTCTCCCCCCTCTCTAGACGGAGTGCCATGACTTGGACTTGTTTGTTTGTCTGTGTATAATCGAATTCCATTATTAAAAATTCATGATACATCATTATGCGCATGCGTAGTTTAGAATATAGGGAGTGGCATTATACAGCAGATAAACAAATGCAGCGGTGAACCATTGAAATAAACGAATGATCATACTAAAGCTTCGGTTCGGGCTTAGTGTGAATCATGGGGAACAAGTCCAACAAGGAGAAACGACCCGATCTTGATCCCTCTATGTCCTCAGGGGGTGTTCCTTCTTCTTCAAGTACGAGACCAAATGATCATCCTTCTCCTAAAGCTGGGCTTTGCAATTCTTCTTCAAAGTCTGATAATGAGTCCAGTAATTCTTCTCCACAAAAAACTGACTCTTCTTCTAACCCTCCCCCTCCAAACGCTGTGCTGAATGTTCCTGCCCCAAGGACTCTGTCAAGTGAGCCTCCCCCTCCAAGCGCTGTGGCGAGCATTCCTGCCCCAAGGACTCTGTCAAGTGAGCCTCCCCCTCCAAGCGCTGTGGCGAGCGTTCCTGCCCCAAGGACTCTGTCAAGTGAGCCTCCCCCTCCAAGCGCTGTGGCGAGCGTTCCTGCCCCAAGGACTCTGTCAAGTGAGCCTCCCCCTCCAAGCGCTGTGGCGAGCGTTCCTGCCCCAAGGACTCTGTCAAGTGAGCCTCCCCCTCCAAGCGCTGTGGCGAGCGTTCCTGCCCCAAGGACTCTGTCAAGTGAGCCTCCCCCTCCAAGCGCTGTGGCGAGCGTTCCTGCCCCAAGGACTCTGTCAAGTGAGCCTCCCCCTCCAAGCGCTGTGGCGAGCGTTCCTGCCCCAACGACTCTGCCAAGTGAGTCTGCCCCTCCAAACGCTGTGCCGATTGTTCCTGCACCAAGGACTCTGCCACCCCCTCCAAACATTAAGCCTAGTAACCGTCATTCTCCAAAGTCCGAGGTCAGAAATGCAGGGCCTCCTTCATCATGGACTGGACGAAAAGTCTCTCGACAAGAGAGACGAAGAATTGAAAGAATTAAGCGCAAGTGCAAAGGTAGCTACATAACGTTCATGCCTTACCCCATTGGTCTTACTGACCTTTTATCAAGTTTAAGGAAAAAAAGGGGTGATGAGTTTGGTTGTCATCTTTTAGTTCCCAAGTAGAGAAATGTGTTTTACCTGTCCCATTTTCTCAAACACGATTAAAACTAAATTTTAATCTGTAGTGTATATGGATTTTTGGGATGATGGGAAGTAGTCCAATCACGATATCCTTACATCATGTGGTAACATGGATGGTCCCTTATGCATCCCTTTTTGTATGCCTGCACAAGCATAAGGCTAGCTATGGCTAAAAATTATATGGATTTCTTATTAATGGTGAACCCACTAAGTTCTGCCCTAGAATTATCATCATAAAACAACAACAACAATAACAACAAAAAATAAGCAACAACAAAACCCACCAAAAAACCACAACATGATAACCTTGAAGAACAGTGGGCAAAATTAACACTCTCATAATACTTCTACGATCGAGTGGATTGACTTGAGATAACAACTGTTCATAAATAATTATCATAAAAGTGAAAATAGTGCATGTAGTAGTAGATTTGTTCCATAGGTCCCTGTAGCTCAAATATTTGCGTTGAAGAATAAATTTGAAATAAACGTCTAAACAGCAAGTGGCATGGTATCTCCAACCCTTGAATCTTCTGTGTCCATTCAATATCATACCCACTCTTCTTAAAATAGAGGATATTTTCATTGACAAATTTAATTATCCTGCTTTTCTTGCTACTGGATTTTGAGGTTCTTCCTCACGTATCAACATTTAACTGACTGCTGCTGCTCAGATTTCAATATAATCTATGATAGATTTTTTGCACTCTTTCTCTCTACTTGTGGAGCTAAGTTATTGCACTGATACTAAGACTATAGTTGATTCAAATGGAGTGATCTGATTGGTCAGTCGCAGGGCTCTTATTTCACTTAGTGCCCATCGTCATTGGCAGCGGGCACTATGTAGCTCAGTCTCAGGCCCTTACCTTGCTGCACTCAGTCACTACAGCCCAGGGCCTTCAGGTCTCTTAAATGTATGTCCATCGGTCTCAGTGTCTAACTATTATTTAGCCAGCAAAGACACTACCTCTATGGTATTGTGTGTGTGTTTTGGGAGATAGAAATCAGTTGGGGGAGCATATTATATGAATAATGGGGAGGGGAATTTATGCCCCCCCCCCCCCCCAAATTGATAACAAAGAGAAAGGTGTTGTCAAAATTGGTCTTACTTGATGGAGACTTAGAGGAATAAACATTTAGGAGGTACATTATGGAAAGTACAGAACCATGTACCTAGGTCCATTATTGCACCTATGGTAAATAAATCATCAGACCATTATAGCATCCTTATAATAAGAGTATTGGGGAACATTAAAATTTTCATAATAGTCTAATTTATTCATGTGTCCTGTAATACTAGACCAGATACAAATGGAGTTTTTTCCTGTTAATTAAGTGGGTATAATTTTTATTAGTAGCACTGCCTCAGTTACTCCCCACTTAATCTCATACCATGCAGAATAACTTTCCCTCTGTAGCATGATGTGGTGTTACAGGGTTCTGTTCAAGTGTCCTGAGTTAGAGAATTATGACTTTCAGTGTTGAGTGTCAGTACCACTATGTGCAGACCAGTGTGGTGATACTGTACTTTTAATGTTTTATTTATTTATTTCCAGCTCCTCCCCTCAGTGTGGACAATATCATGACAGTCCTAGAAACCCTTCCATGGAGGGAGGTTGGTGACATGCTGTCTGTCCCTGACTCCAAGCTTGATGCAATAGATGCTGACCACACAACAGACGAGGGGAAAAAAGGAGCAGTGATAAGATATTGGCTGTTGAGGGATCCGTACGCCTCCTGGAGGATGCTTATATCTAGGCTTGACGCTAATGATAAGCTTGACATCGCAGACCGGATACGGAACTATTCAGAGAAGCAAACAGGTCAGTAACCACATCAAATAGTTGGTCCCCCCAATTAATGTACTGCATATAGCTTGAATGAAAGCATAGTGGGTGAGAAAGAATGACTTTACTATGATCACCTTCTCCTTGTTTGTGTGAGTGAGTAACTGTTGAAGTCACATAGTTGTACTGTCTACTTTGGACTGTAGGAACATAATATTATGTTATAGGCATGGGTATGGTGAAAGTTTGTCCAGTTGTGTCCCCGGAGTCCCAGGGATGGGATTATAGTAGGTCACTTGAGTGTACAATTTAAAATTAGGACTGACTCTCCAAGGTTGTCCCTTAGTGTCAGTCTATGGACATTAGTGAATTAGCATAGCAACCTCAACCTGTAGTTCCAATAGTAACTACTAGCCCTGATGAAACAAATTTTTTCCCAAATATAAACATACTTATTCGAGTGCACTGGGTTTAATGTGGTATGAGCAAGACTCTACGTACATCCAGATGTCAAGACATTTCAGTTAGAGTATAATAATGATATATGTGTAGTACGTTGGAAAAAGGATTTTTTCTATCTACCACAAGCTACCATAAAAACTGTAGAATTATATTTTAATCACATCCCCTAGCCCTCGCTATATACACCAGTACAGTACAGTTGATTCTTTTTTTATCCGGAGAGAAATCTAGCTAGCTGCTACCAGTAGCCACTGTATCTCTGCCATCACAATCAATGGCTGAAACTTACACAAAAGGATCAATGAATGAAGCCAAACCATGAATAGAAGAGCTGCATTGCATGAGTGGACTGTCTAACTCTCAAGATCCTTTTATGTAGCAGTGATAAAAGATGACAGTAGTTGGACATATATCTTTTGACTGCTCTCCAATTAGAATTATGTCTCTAGAAATGGCCCACTGTTATGTTATTTTAAAGGACCTGTTAATCTGAAGAGCCTATAAATATTATCAAGAGCATTAATTTGTTATAGCATTACATTACACAAAAAAATTACAAAAAATAATAATAAAGAAAAAGCATTTGCCTTTGCATTTTATGAAACTATAGCATACTAGTTGTATAGTCTGAACTATGGTTTTGATCCTTGGGCCTGTAGCTGTTCACTCCAGCTGCAAACCCACAAATATATTATACATTAGGATGTCAGTCTTCAGTTGTATTGCAAACTATAGAAGAGCGGACAGTATCCAAGAAGATGCTGACTCCAAAGAACATTCTCTTGAAGAAAAAGTTTAACTTCTTCCTTGAGGCAGACACCATGACCCCACTTTACCTCTATGCAAAAACTGTAGAGTGATCAGATGCTTGGACATGTTTCATAGTTCTTTGATGTTGACTAGAAACTGGTATTCATAATGGCTGCTGGCTTCTAAAACAGCAACGGGACCAAGGATTAGAAGTATAGTCCAGACTATTATAGAGGTAGGCAGCTTTATAAAAATAATGGATAACTACTAAAAAAATATTAATGAGCAAACATGACTTATTTATGGGTGACCAAATAGGCCTAACATTCATCCTCTTATTTATATGCACATCATCACAGAATGTAGTACTTCTCCTATGACTCAACTGCAATGTACGTGTTGTAGATCCAAAGAATAATCACATGCGATTTTATATACTTGAAGGCCAGAAAATTTGCTGAGAATTTAATTTAACTCTCCAGTTAATAACTGTATTTATTATTATAAAGGTTATGAAAGTTGTAGTTGATGCTAGCGGTATCAGCAGTGGTCAGAATTATTGTGATACTGAACGTCTTTCTTCCAAAATTTCATTTTCATTCTTTGAAACTGTGAAAGCATTTCTTTAGATGATTGTTCTCTCTGAATGCTATGGTACATACTTGAAAAATGAATATGATTGAAATTTACTTCATGGAAGTGCATGTACAATAATTATATTTCCTGCCGGCTTCAGCCCTGCTTGCATATTTTTATTACAGACTTTTAACGGGGAAAGAGATTCTAGTCCCAACTATCTACTTGGTTATAATATTATTTGGATTCAGTATAATCTTGTCCCCTAGACCCCAGCCTCACTTGTCACAGTTTGTTGACTGCTTTGGACACTGTGAAGAATGCAAAGGACAGTGATGAGATTGATAACAGTGGTGATGGTATTTTGGAGGATATACTTTCTATCCCACCACCCAAGAGTAAGGAGATGAGGTCATATTATGCAGATGAGGAAGATTATAGAAAGAAACTTGTGGAATACTTCATAACAATATCTCCATGGGCTAGTTGGAATCATGTCGCAGGGCTACTTCTCGGCTATGAACATCATGGAGCTCTTGAAAAAGTCAAGGGGAATGTTAAAGTTGATAAAGGTGGGTGTGTGGTAGATGAGGAGGAGAGATATGGGATATGCTAATCCTCAGAGTGAGTGTAAACTCTCTCTATTTAGTGATCAAACAACATGCTCCATAGAGAAAATACAAAATTGGATTCAGTATGTAATTGCTGCTCTAAATGTTTCTCCCTGTTATATCACACATGTCCAAGATTACCTATGAATGTCTCCTGTGACAATAGAATCTCTCATGCTTAGTAATATGCCAGTCCATCCCTACTTGTACTCCTTAGTCAAGGACCAACCCAGCTAGTCTGTCTTGCAAGCCTGACCCTTTACTGATCACATTTTGTAAAGGGTCGGGCTTGCGAGACTAGTCCATTCCAATGTGTCACATATTACACTCTCAATTCTAAGCCAAAAATAAATGTCCTGGTTGATCCCAAATTAAATCAGGGAGTTGGTAGTAGTAATAAACAATTCAATGTGACATATGGAAGACAATGTTCAATGAGCTGGAATGGGGTGGATAATTTTGGTAAGGGGTCATCACTCACATAAAATGGTGTCTACTCACAACAGTGTGTAATCCAACCTCTTGATTGCTTGATGGCAAAGAATTGTTGATTTCCGCTCTGATAAGACCAAAGTAAATGTAGCCATCATATATATGATGTGGAGAAGCAGTTAATGTTGTACTTGGTATGTAATTAACATTATTACATATGATCTTGTACATATGACTGGTCTGCTGTAACAGTTGAACCTCTCTTAATTGTTGGGCTTGTTGAGGTCAAGGTCTCAATAATGATGATCTAGCTATTAAAACTCTCCCTCCCCTGTTTGTAGTTTAATAGTTAGCTAGTGGAGGAGTCACTTTTCCCAAGTAAGTATTCGGAGTTTTCCTGATACCGAAATTATGTGTAGCTTGTAAGAAAGTCTCAGCCTTGGAGGTGTTGTATTTTATAAACTCAAGTGCTGTGAATATATTGACCTCTGACCCTATATCTTCCATTATGGACTAAGCTGACCCCATATACCAGGTTGGTCTATTAATTAATTAGAGTCATTTCCAAATCAGAAAGGCCAATCAAAATCATGCAGAGTGATTAAGATTATCCTCTGTTAAGCATAGAGTACCACTGAGCAATTATTCTATTGTATAGCTATTGGACAAATTAGAAATCCAAAGCTTAACACTGAGTTTAACCAAATTGAATATATCTAACACCAATAGGATTTTTGGTGCCGAGGTACTGTGCTGGAAGCGACTATGATCGGCGATGGTGGTACGTTTCATGCGCACGTGCGATGATGCGTATTGAGCACGTACATTAATTTAGCTCTGCGCTTAGTAGCTAGCTAGACATACAGTACTAAGGACAAACAGACAGGCTCAGACTCGCAGTCAACTTAGTGCTGATGCTCTTTTACCAACAAATCAAGCCCATTATCACATGCAGAGAACTGACTAAAAGACAGCAGTGAACAAAAACAACAGAGATTGCAGTGTACATGAACTAGTGATCGTTTGAAGTGTCAAAGAGAGAGCCATGGTGAAGGAGAATCTCAGAACTAAGACTTTGAGGCTTCCAAAGAATGAGAGAATCCAGTACACATACTTCAATCAAGCTATGCTTGAGAATAACCATTAAACAGCAGTTCCAAATCGTTGAACAGCAAAAATACTAGCTGTGTAAATACTAATCTTACTACAATATAAACCATGTTGCTCAGTGTGCACTCTCCACAGAAAAGAAGCTATTTTGGCAACATTTTGTAGAAACATTTGACCCCACAAACCCCTGCACTTTTCATATGCCCATGCAGCAAGTGTTCAGCAATTCCAAACATAATCATCCTTGTAGGACTCTGGCTTCAAGCCGGTGATCCTTCAGTGTATCTTTATTGTCTCTTATATACCACTGTCACGTCATATTCACTGTAAAGCATTTAAAATAAATAAACATAGAAAGGTTGCACTTAAGTGCCGAGGCATTCCTAGTCTTTTTAAAAGACTATTTATTCAATGTTGTTATTGTTCATGTTCTCTCTTACAGACCCCTCCCTTAACCTCACTAATCTCACTAAGCTGTTGGAGGATGTGGAGGATTGGGATCATGTGGGTGAATATCTTGTCCCTGACTCAGTGCGTGATATCAGCAACCAACACTCCAGTATGTCCCAACGTAAGGAAGCTTGCTGGGAATGGTACCTGAACAACCACCCATCCCCATCGTGGCGTTACATAGCATATGCTCTATATATGAATGAGGAGCATGAAGTGCTGGAAGTGTTGAAGAGTCAGTACCTCAAAGGTGGGTTGCATATTGTAAGTGGTATGACATGATCAGTGGTACTATAAGTGTATATACTATAGAGCCATGCATGTGATTAACCTCAGTGCATGTGCAAGTGTGTATCTGTGTATCTGTGACATCCACCACACTGCCAGTAGTGATTAGAGCGCTTCAATTTCAGCCTTAACGATGTCCAGACGATACTCTCCAGTGTTTAAATTGAGCTGATTTCGGAAAAGGCTTTATTCCGGCAAGAAGGGCAGCTCCTTACTATATGTAATATCTTATCTAACTCTAACACACCTGCACGAGAATGATGCTATACTGAAGGTAAGTGCATTACATCACCGAGAGCATTATAGCATCATTTGAGTGCACCATGCATTAAAACACATGGAGCTAGATCAGAGTGATCTAAGCAATTTAGTGCTGATCACATGACTTGGATCTAATCAGATTCCAGTTGGAACATTCTTATGACTCACCATAATCTTTCTTTTATCGTATCTAGCAAGTTCTGAATTTCTGACACATGTTTGGTTTTTAAAGAATGCATGCAATTATCGATGAAGTTTAAAAAATAAATTAGGCAAATTCCTGAGGTTTTCCTTCTTGAAACCCAATGTAACTAGTGAAATGCTAAAGTATATAAAAGAAGATATTTAGCTCCTCACTTAGGCCAGACCAATTTGAATGTTGCTTCCAGAAAGTGACCTTGGTGGCAGGAATAAATTTATAAGAACCAAAAATAATTGTTATACATAAAGTGACTCGTGGAAGGAACAATTTTCAGTTCCAATGAATAATTATATTATACAGAGAAAGCATTGATTTCCTGTCAAGAAAAAACAAAATACTAGTCCAGAGTTTTTCAAATATTACTGACAGCTCATAATGTGGTCCATCTGTGCGGCACAGGAAACATATTGGTCTTACCAAGGTTTCATTTAGAAATTTGTCCGGGGGGGGGGGGGGGGGGGGGGGGGCAGATACAAGTATATGGAAGGGGGAAAAATTATGAGGCCATGTAGGGTAAACACGTAGGGTGAACAAACACAAAATTATGCTGCCTTCAATAATAATCCCTACATCACTCCCTAAACTAAGCAGAACACTTTTACACTGACATGAACAATTAAAGCAGCTTGGTGGGAGGCAGTGATGTGTGGATTATTATTGAAAACAGCATAATTTTTATTACAGAAACTGCCATAGGTTAAAGTACTAGCATAATTTTTTTTTCCTTTCACTTGTTTGTTTACTTTTTATATGACCTTTGGATATTAATGTTTTAATAGCTCACTGGGCGCGCACGTGCATACGTACGAGGGGGGATTTTGGATTTTTTCTTGGGTGGGGTCCCCCCTTCCTAATCCACAGGGAGGGTTAGAGTACAAGAAGGAAATGTACATACAGCCTGATACAGGTAGGTAATTACTCTCAGTTGACACAGTAGGTGTTGCAGAAATTCCCTTCTGCCTCATGGCTCACCCATGCAGAACAGGTTGTGTATGAAAGCTCAGTACATGATTATTATCTGTTGTAAATTTTCAAGGGGGGAGGGCAAAAAATTACCACTTCATCTTCCACTAGTGTTTGACCACCACAATGGAAAGTTTGCTGTACGAGTACTGTAATACTGAGGTTCAGCAGGATCTTGGCAAGTAAGAGAACGAGCTATAATGGTGGAGTGATTGGTGGAAATAATATACTTCCACTTCCTCAAGATCACACAGCATATTTTTCTCTTCTGGTTTAAGCTTCAGAGTACACACACCTATATGAACAAGAAAATTATATGGAAAGTACAAAGACATGGTTTGAAACGTTCTACTGTAGTATTTCTGCTACTAGTCAACTATAAACTCAAATAGAGTGAAAACTTTTATCCAACTATGATTCAACGACTGACAGAAAAAAGATAACTTTGTGATTAAAAAACATTAAGTGCACATACAGGAAATACAATATACCACAAACAAGATAACATGACCACACAAATACAATTACATAAATCAATCAAGACCAGTTAACTATAGCTAATAACCTGCATAGTTGGAGTACTCAATGGCACCATATGATTCTGACATCCATCCATCACTTATTTCAACCTCAGCTTCACCAGATATCAATGCTCTTTCTAAAACAGATCCAAACATTTCAACTATTACAGTAGAGGGAAGCAAAAGTGTGTTACCCCTTCTTGCCTCAGCAACTATTAACGGCCATTTTCCAAATTTCACACATGGACTCCTTTTGATTACGTGACTAAACTGATGATGTCATTTTTAAATTTATAAATGAAATTAGCTATAATTATACCCAGTGGACTCATGAAGCAACATTTCAAGTTGGTCTGGCCTTACTGTAAGCTGAGGCTGGAAGGTCATGGTCCTAGTGGATCTTCCATTAGGCTCCTGCAGAATTGTTATATTAACTAGTTATGTGCTCGTAGCACAGAAGGGCAAGCGAAGCAACACAGCTTGCTATTAAAACTTTAAATGTTGCATTATGATATTTTGGAGTTGCATGCATGCCCTCTTCTCGTAGAGTCTATAAGCCCTTGATTCTACTAACCTAGCTTCTCTTTGTTAAGCACACTCTGAATCTTTTTTGTCCAGCCTTATTTCCCTTCTCCTTCATTTCTTCTGTACTTGGCATCCTCAGACTCTGCTTGTCATTTTCTTCTTTCTCTATCCCTTTCTCAGAGCTTCTTCTGGCTCTATCCTTCGCATTCCTTCGATCTAACCTTGCTCTTTTTTGCTACTCATTTTTGCAGTGTTCATTCAACATGCATCGTTGGCTAAAAGTTTTGCAATCGTTTCTATAGCTATTTTGCGCATGTGCAGTATTTTACACTCAGGGGTTGACGTACGTACACTCACAAATATATATCACCACTATTCACATTGCACACCATAGAAAGGGGCTCGCTTTGCTCACCATTGAAAAATTTTACGCACATGCGCATTGGAGATGAATTTTCCCCCACCCAGTTTCTGCAGAATTAGAAGCGATGGACTATTTAGAGAGAGAGAGATAGAGAGAGAGACTTGTGTACGTGGCAATCACGAGTAGAGAGCTATTTGGGCTGCTGAGGAGCTGGAGTGTAGGTGAGAACCAACACTTTTGATCCATACACTGTCGCTGTTCTGATATGGTGGTTGGACGTCTACCACAAAAGGAATCACGAGCCTATTGACTTTTATAAGGAGAGGAGGGCAGATAAAAAGCCTTATAAATGGACTTGAGATCCCTTGCACTATAATATGCAGGGGAAACTCAAAGGAGTGCAGAAACTACTAACACTTAAAAATCGAGGCAATCATACATGTTTAACTAGCTACAATTATTATGAGTGTCAATCAATTGCTGTTATGGAGCTTGAGGAATGCCAGCCTTGATGGAACCATTTGTAATAAGTACGGGGGGAAACATTTCCATGAAATGAAAAAAATGTAGGGATGACCATTGCTCGAAAAAGTAAGGAAACAAGGGTAGGGATGAAAGATGGAAATGGGATCAATCTTTGTTCTGTATATCAAGCCAACAATCCCTACATATGTACGTTGGGTAGCTTCAGATTATAGTGCGGTAATGTGTGGATTGTTGGCTGGATATAAAGAACAAAGATTGATCCCATTTCCATCCTTCATCCCTACCCTTGTTTCCTTACTTTTTCAAGCAATGTTCTTTTTTTTTTCATTTCACAGAAATGTTTTTCCATTACATGTTCCTGGTCTTTTTCTCTCTTTATGGTTTTATGTATGTACAGATGCAAGAGTTCATTTTCTATGTGTATGCAGGGACAGAAGTTTCTTGAGATGTATAGTTCTCTAATAGCATAGCAGCCTAATGATTATTTATCAGCGAGTGAAGACTTAAAGTGTTGAGCTATACTTGGGAGGTCAAGGATGCTGAAATAGAGTTTACTGGTAGATGGATCCCTGAGTTGTTTATGATCTAGCACGCACATATCTACAGCTAGAGCTTAGCTAGTTGAGTAATATCAGAGTACAATAGTACTCTCTAAGTAGGGATGGCACCAATAGCCCCATTGGACTAATGCTTAGTATTTTCTTTCATAACTCCAGGATACTTCCCTCCTACAGTCAGCAACTCCTAACTTCAAGACTTCAATGTGCTAGGACTGAAGTATATACCAGTAGCAATTGAGCGCTTCAATTTCTGCCTTAACACAAATTGTGGTGATATTGCCCATCTGTACTCAGCACATATTAGCTAACTACAGCAGAACTCAAGGTTTACATGCTAATCCAACATCTTCAACTCCTTGAAGCTTCTTATCACTTTCCATTCTGCTTCAAAATTCCTTGGCTGGTTTATTGACAGCAATGTCCATTGGTTGAACTGTTGGTTGGAAGTAGATGTAGTTGTTGTTGATAGTGGTCATCACTTGGACTAGTGCAGCCTTGTTTGTATCACCTTCATACTCTCTCTGCACTTCCACATATGGAATGATGACATTGTCGATGTACTGGATCATCATTTCTTCTGTTGACGAATGTTTGGATGAGTGTGTCACAATACAGTCAGGTGGGAAATTAAAATTAGATTATCTTGCCTTATAAATAGGCAAGAAATCACCAGTAAGTGAAGCACAGAAAAGTAATGTTTGTAGTGATTTCCACTTTCTTAGAACCTTCACGGTCCATTGGCCAAGCAGATGCCAAGTACCGGTTTGGTAAAAATGAGCTCCAGAGAAATCTCTTCCATTGTTATCTAGAAAACTCTCCTTCAAACTTCTGCTAGTTGTGCTTGCCCTTCGATGTGCTTGCCCTTTGATGTAGTTGCCTTCCTCTTCGTCAAGTTGATTCTATGATAAGTTCAGTTCCTACTCAAGGTACAATAATGTGACCCCCAAATTCAACTGATTCTTGTGACATCAGGATCCCATGGGAAGAAACAGATGCTGTGATTACACCTTAATATCCTCAAAAAAGACAATGTCCACATTTCTTTGGTTGTATGGCAGTCACTTCGACATCTGAATCAACCTTTCTCTTCATGTAACTCTTTACCAAGCTTGTGTGAGAAAATAGATCTATAGCTGCTGAGATGCCATGCTGACTAGCATATTTGCTAATAGCTACTAGTAATTTAGTCTGTTGGAAATACCTAGAAATAATAATATACAATGTGTATAGCTATGGACCACGCTTCTTTAAAACTGTCAGAGGCATCTATTGCTTTCACTTCATGCTGCCAGAAAATGATCTGGGAGTCCATCTCTTGGTTTAAAATATCCACAAAGTGACATGGTAAAATATGGGGATATACCATATCTTCATTTTTTAAATTTTCCGTCCATACTTCAAACACTAACAACAACTTGATTTTGGTCTTGAAAGAAAATTCTCTCAGAGCTTTTCAATGGTGTATTTTACCTACTCTACAAAAAAAAAAAATTAATAATGAAATAAAATATGGGATGATACAAGACCTCAGTGGTTAAAAATATTCATAAGTGACCACAGACCCCTAGTAGACCTTCGATATTGCTAGTATTTCTATTAACCCAATTGCTTCATTTGAGTGATGGATTTTCACTAGGGAGGTATGGTTTCAAAATTATGAGTCAGAGTACCATAATGATCTGGGAGTCCATCTCTTGTTTAAAATACCCACAAAGTGACATGGTGAGAAAAAAAAAATACTTAAGTGAGTTACAAAGCCAAGTGCCCATTGCAATGCTGAACACGTGTTTAATATTCTTCTGAATATTTCAGTGTGAAATATTCCAGAAACACAAAAACAAAAATTACAAGAACTCCTAAGAATGTCAATGAGGAGAATTAATGCTCTAACAAACTGTAAAATTCTTCTCACTGAATGAATCTATATACTGGTATAATGTACACTATCTAGCTAGCTCTTTCAAATCAAATGAGCTATTTTTAGCACTGATAGTAATTAATCAATATACATTGTACTTTGACCTGTAGGTTCCTCTGAGTCACGTCGACTGTATAACGAGGCCATGAAGCAGGGACATGTCAAGTCACAGATTAACAAAGTCCTCCTCTATGGGGCTCCAGGAACTGGTAAATCCAGCTCCATGGACCTCTTCGTTGGCAACCCTCCACGCAAAGTGAGAATAAGCACCCCCGTAGCAGCTCGTCCCATCACGATGTTTCAGGTGGGAGTCACTGCTGAGGAGTGGAAAAGGCTTCTTCCAAAAGAACGGAAAAAAATATTCGCTAGGGCCATTTATGCTCAGCTTCATGCCAACGACTCAGACTCAGGAGGGGATTCTGTCTCTGGTGAAGCATCAGGTGATGATTCAGATTCTGGTGAACTGTTAATTGAAAAAGAAACCGGTACGACTCCTCAGCACGCTAATTCATCGACACGTGACGAAAATCCACAAGTACACTCAGCATCTCCTTCCAGTTCAAAACCTACTAGAAAAGCGAAAAAAGGTTCTGTACCAGAGGAAAAGTTCTCACTGCCATCCATTAGCACACATGAGGAACTAATGGAACTATTGGACGAGATCTCTGATTTAGATGAACCTTCACCTGTCTTCCGTAAGGTCAAATTGATTGACTCTGGGGGACAACCACAATTTCATGAGGTGCTACCTGTATTTCTTCGTCGCATGTCCCTCTACATATTTGTCTTCAAGCTGTCAGAAGAGCTCGCCACCAAGCCAATGGTGGAGTATTTCGGTGAGGATGGGAAACGAGTGGGAACCCCTTACCAATCAGCTGAGTCCAACGAGCAGCTGTTGAAGCACTGCCTTCGCACTTTGCACACCCACAGATCATCTCCCGATACTAAAGGTGAGGGCTCCAAAATCATGATTGTGGGGACCCACAGGGACGAAGAACACCTGTGCACCACCGAAACACGAGAGGAGAAGAACAAGAAGTTAGCAGAGCTGTTGCTTCCAATGTTCCAAGAGGAAGTCATCTATTACAACCTGCCAGAAAATGAGCTGATCTTTCCAGTCAATGCCAAAAATCCTAATGAGTTCGATAAGGGTACAGCTAGAGATATCCAAAGTGTAGTCCTAACAAAGTGTATGCCTGATCCCATTGATGTGCCTCTTCAGTACTTCTCTTTGGAAATTGTCCTTGAAGAAGTGAGCCTTTCTCTCGGTAGAGGTATACTGAGCAAAGAAGAATGCCTTAGAGCAGCAGATAAGCTTTACTTTGATGAGCATACACTTGGTGCAGCTCTCCAGTTCCTTGACGAAATTTCAGCAGTCTTCTATTTCCCTGAGGTTCTGGAGGGTGTTGTATTCACTAACCCTCAAGTCCTCTTGGACAAGGTAACCGAGTTAGTAGAGAAGATCTACTGCTTGAGACAAAAGATTGGTGGCAAAAAACTTCATGCACTTTCTGGAGAATGGCAGAAGTTTAAAGACCATGGCATTGTCAGTTTAGAGCTTCTGCAAGAGAAAGAATTCGAAAAGCATTATGTGCCTGATATCTTTACTCCTGTTGATCTTGTCAAGCTCTTCAGAAAGTTGCTCATCATAGCTGACTTTAGTGCTTCTGAGTACATCATGCCTGCCCTCCTTCCTGTCCTCGAGGCTGAGAAAGTTCACGAGTATCGTGTGACCAGTAGTTCTCCTGTAGCTCCCCTTGCTCTGGCCTTCCCTCTTGGAGCTCCTCGTCTCGGTACTTACTGCAGTCTCACAAGCTTCCTAGTCTCTCCTGACAACCAGTTTCCTTGTCCTTGGAAGATAATGTTGCTTCCTCGTTCCAACACTCCAGCATGCCTCAATCGAAACTGCGTCCTATTTTCGGTACCTGGCCACCCTGGGTCTGTTTCGCTGATTGACACGTTCACTCACTTCGAAGTGCATGTGGACACAGCCCAGACCAGCTGTAGCAAGCTGTGTTCTTTAGTCTCCCAAGCCATATTGTCAGGTCTGAAGAAAGCGACGGTGGTCCTTGGCTACAACAACTCCATCCCGTCGAAAGCAGTGCTCTGTCCATGTGGGGGTGAAGATCCGCACATTGCCACTTTTGGAGATGGAGTCTGGATCTGCAGTCGGAATAGCAAGGTGTTTGGAGAGCTGACTCCCAAACACAGGCTTTGGTGTGATCAAGTGGATCATTCTTCAGCTAAAGGTAATTGTACCAATGGATCCATTACATTCCTCTTTTATGACATACAAAAATGATTTGTTGTACAGTTACAACATCACTGGATTTGAAGAGTGTGCGTAGAGCTCTGTGGGATGCCAGATGCAAGTGGTATGATATCGGTGTGGAGCTGGACTTGGACACAGCAACTCTGGACACGATCGATGCTAACTTCCATGGAAAGGTTGAAGACTGCTTCCGAGAAGTTCTCTCAAAGTGGCTGAATGTTGCTTCACCTGATCCCTCGTGGGAACCACTGGTGGAGGCCCTCAGGTCTCCTGCAGTGGAACACCCTGAAATTGCTGCCAAGATCGAAAGCAAGTACATTGTAGAAAACTAGGAACTGATTTTGAGTTTTACCATAGATACTGTACATACATGAGTACAATATCTATGGTTTTACCAGTCATACATATATTTTTTTAAAGAATTGTTTTACACGCTCATGCGCAGATGAAAACGCACAATCACACGCGCGCGCAGAAAGATCAGTCGACTATCTACCCTTTACCTTATTCGACCTAGCTGGTAGCCATCATCATCATCCAACGACTGAGATCAGAATGTGAAGCCCCCTTCTCTAAGAAGGCCTTAGACAAGAGGTAGTTCAAGATCAAAGGTAAGGGTACTTATTCTTTCTGACAAAGAAAGGGATTGGTGTTTATATGAAGTGAAGAATAATCTTACATGTGTTACTTTCCAGTCGATTTTTAAATTAATTAAAGGGATGGGAGTGGAGACTATACAACATATTTCCTACAGTATTGGACATTTCAACTCCATAACTTTGTTTGGTCAACAGTCTAAATAGGACATTTCGACTCCATAACTGAGAATATTTGCTCTGTGAGGTATATGAAGAGAGTGATGGTCTATATTCATTTTCTTTTTCAGGAATATGTGTCAAATTTACTAAGCTCAATATGGACCTGTAGTTTGCTTTATGCTAAGACATGGTAAGTTCCTCTGTGGCGTAAAATCTTGATACATGATCATGTCTTGTTGCCAGTGTTGGTGCTCACTGTACTTATCCAGGTTTAATATGAGAAAATAGGTTTGGATCAAAGCTTAAAACTAGCTGTTTTCTCAACCACATCTGATACTTTGATAACCCTTTACCATATTGGGTGCACATGCTAAGCTAGCACTGAGCATGTAGGGTGTGACTGCTTCATGCACCTGCATAAGTGGAGATAAAGTGTATTTGGGGGAGGGTTGGGGGTGTGTGGTATAATCATGGTGTGAAAAATTTTGGTGGACCCTTTAGTAAGTGGTAGGGTGAGACTTGCTTCATGCACCTGCATAAGTGGCGTGTGCTGCATTACTCAATCTCCGAGAGGCACTGAGTTATCTAATGTGTGACCTTGAAAGTGCAAGCCAAAGTTCGGTAATATGTCATGTATACATAGACTATTTTCTATTCACAGTACTTTGACGTAGGTAGCCTTAGATGATTGTTATAACCACGTTGTAAGTTAGTTATGATGTCTAATGATGTTCCTCTAAATAATTATACCATAAGGCATTCCATATTAGAGCAGAGAAGCACAAATCGTGAAGTAAAAGAGCTAAGTAGGCATGGTCAAGATTTCTGGGACACTACAGTACAACATTTTAGCTACAAGAGGGGGGTGGTGTAGCATCATGTTATGGTGCTATTGGTATCCCATTGGTTTCATCCCATTACATTGAGTGTAATTAAATTGCATCCATGAATATATCCTTTAGAGTATAGTCACTCATATTTGTCCTCTATGTAATATTTAGTTCACTCTTTTCTAGCTCTAAGTGTTTTAATGCACCTGCACGAGAATGATGCTATAATGCTCGAGGTGAATGTAATGCACGAGCCGAATCATTCGAGTGCACCATGCATTAAAACACATGGAGCTAGAAAAGAGTGATCTAAACATTTTAGTGCTGGTCACATGACTTGTGACCAATCAAATTCCAGTTGGTCCTTACAGAACCCTAGCCCTAGCCTAACCCTAGCTAGCCCTGGTACCTAGCAAGCTCTGACACACTTTGGTTCAGTAAGAATGCTCTAATTTAATGATATTCAAAAAAATAAATGAGGTAAATTCCTGAGGTTTTCCTGTTTGAAACCCAATGTAAAAAGTGAAATGCTAAAGTCTATAAAAGAAAACATTAAGACATGTACTTACTGTAAGCACTAGGGACTGAGGCTGGAAGGTCATAGTCCTAGTGGATCTTCCACTAGGCTCCTATGTACCTTCAGCACAGTTTCTCAAGTGTGCACTAAATATTTAGTGCACATGAAAGTGTGCTTTATGAGATTTAAAGCACACTTTTCAGAGAATCTGATTGGTCACAAGTCATGTGACCAGCACTAAGGAACAAGTAAGTGTATTGAATTACTCTCCCTCTTCAATTACGGGTTTGCATGGTGAATTTGAATATACTTGTTGCATCCAGGTCACAGAATCAGTATTCTTTGCAAGTTTACTTCACTGACCTCTTCGATATACCTCCCCCTGACAACACTGGTGGATGGAATGGTGAGTCCCAGGGCTCACAATAGCATCACAGGACACTAACTGCCCTTGTGTGACCAAAAACTACTATTGGATAATCATGTCTCCATGGACAACGATAGTGTTATTGCATGCCCTGAAGTCCCTGTACTCACATGACTATCACTTGTATCAATCCTTAATTGTCCCTTTCTATTTTCAAAGTCATGGCGGGTAATATGAAGGAGCTATGAACCAAAATGTCCGGTCACCTAAAACTACTTCATTACTTGACTTCATGACCACAGTTTTATAGTCTAACCTCTAGATACTGTATACTTCTGACTAACCAAACAATCCACACAAAAGCAGTACTACTATAGGACCCAACCATATAAGGTTACTGCTGATTGATTAAGTCAGACATGGCCAACAAGAATAATTCATAGCTCACCACATATTTGTGGTAGCTTCTATGGGCCTACATGAATGTTGGGGGTACAGTTCAAAAGATTTTTCTGTCTCAACATGTAATGAAAATTTCTTTTGAACTGAACCGCCTAAAAAAAGGATCACTGAGACTGGCTAGATCAAGATTTGTATTAGCTGGAAATTTTATGTGGTGTATCTTTAGTGGATGTTGTGACATTGAAAAATATTCACAACAAGATAAGGGCATTTATTTGACTCACACTTCTATTTTGTGCAAACCACAAAAATTTTGAGCTATACGGTATCAAGCATTGAGCAGTTGTTGCTCACTGCATCACTATTCGACATACTAGAAATTCAAGGAGTGACGACTGAATCATTTAAACTCGCATCCAATCTTGCACCAATAGGATTGGTTATTCAGTATTCTTTATGTTCTCTTCTATAGACCACTCCCTCACTCTCAGAAGGACATGGAGGAAGGGATCTAGCCAGTGCTGATCTCAGGAATAACACTCTAGTGAGTTACTAACACAAGGAGGCTTGTTTGGAATTGTACTGGTAATAGGGGAAGTGGTATTTGTTGATGGTGCCTCCTTGTGCATGAAGTATTTTGTGTTATACTAACTCAATGGTTCTTCCTGGATGAAGTCTAATGTGGGCACACCACCTAGTGGATTTGACTTCATCCTTGCATAATCAGCCCTTGTCCAACTCTTTCTTGACCAGTTTACCAGCCATCCCTAGTTTTTTTTCTTTCCATTTTTGAAATTGAAATTTGATTGCATTATGATTAAGAACATAAAGAATAATGATAAAGTATGCTTTTATTGTTCTTCTGCATTGAGTCTTTCAGCCTCCAACATTCTCCTGCATGATAAGAATGTGCTTAAAATACAGGGTAAGCAGACATAACAGCTAGAACTTACTCAATTCTAAGAAAAGCTTCGTATGGAGGGTCATAGGTCATCCCTATATAGAGAGTGCTAATTATTAAGGTTGTACAAAATTTCAAAAGTGAATAGCCATAGTTTTGATCCAAATTGAACACAGTTGTATCTATAGTACATCTGAGACTTTGATGACCCTCTACCATATTAGGTGCTCATTAATTGCAATCCTATTGAATTAGGAGGTGAAGTATACATACCCATTAGATTTAAGTTATATGGCTGAGGAATTATGTAAATTTGATGGATTAATGGCTACAAAAGATGGGATGTGGTAATCGTAAGAGAGATGTCTGACGACTATACATGCATGCTCCATTGTTGTCTCAACCGTCCCAGCTAGGTTGGTCTATCATTCAGTCGTTCCCAAATCTGGAAATAAGCAAGGCCAATCGACATGAAAAGAGCTGTCTAATGAGTTAGATGTCCCCACAGGCAGTATTTTCAGACAGGCTGAGCTGGATTATATGGCTAAGCTAGTATCTCCTATGAAAAAATGTAATTAACTAGATCAGAGATTCGTTTATCCTCTGTTATGCATGGCAGATATTGAGTAGCACTGAGCATTATGTGGCTGTTGACAGACTAGAAATTCAAAGTGTGACAATGTGTTCTCTCTTTCAGACCCCTCTCGACTGAGTCACCCTCACTAATCTCACCCAGCTGCTGGGATTTTTAGTGGGTGCTGATCTTGATATCCACTACTTTTGGTGTGTGATAACATCTGGAAACAACACGTACCATTCCAGTAAGCCTTGACACTACATTCCAACTGTATTCCATATGGATTTGGATGTGGATATATGCAAAAAAAAAAGAAGTAATTATGCTAAACCACCAAAATAAGTGACTAGTAGTGTTCCACACATGTGACTCTGACCCAAATCCTCAAAATGCCTGAGAACCCATGCCGGTATCCCCTGGACCTATAGTGTGTACATTAAGCCCTGACTTTACTGCAAGACAATAAAGATCACTCAAAGTAAAGCTTTGATGGATACATTGTGCTCAAAGAGAATTGAAGGCAGCCTAGGATACTAATGATATCTTGTAGCACTGTGAGATATATGAAGAGAGTGATGATTCATATTCATTTTCTTTTCGAGGAATCTCTAACTGATTGACTTGCTAGAATATCTGGACCTGTAGTTAGCTCAGAATCTGCTAGGACATGATAAGTTCCTCTGTGAGGTCTAAAATCTTGAAACATAATCATGTCTTGTTGCCAGTGTTGGTGCTTGCTGTGTTTAATGTGAGGAAATAGGTTTGGATTGAACTCTGTACCCTTAATCCTAGCAATGTGCCATGATCCAAATTGAACACAGCCGGCTGGTTTCTCAACCCCAAGTACATCTGACACTTTGAAGACCCTTTACCATACTAGACGTTAATCCAATCAAAATCCACATGAAAAGAACTGTCTAACGAGTTAGAAGCATGGTTATATCCAGTCAGTATTTCAGGCTAATGTGATATATTGTCTATATAATGCACCATGTGGTGTAGCGTCATGTTATGGTGCTATTGGTATCCCATTAGTTTCCTGTAATTACATTGAGTATACATATCCATGAATATACTTTAGAGTTTAGTCACTCATATTTCTCTTCTATGGAGCATGTAAGAATGTGAATTTCAGTGCTGAATCAGTCACAAGTTTTGTGCATCCAGGTCACAGAATCACTATTCTTTGCAAAGTGTACTTCACTGACCTCTTCGATTATACCTCCCCTTGACAACACTGGTGTAGCTGCCCTTGTGTGACCAAAAACTGTTATCGGATAATCATGTCTCCATGGACGATAGTGTAATTACATGCCCTGAAGTCCCTGTACTCACATGGTTATCATTTGTATTAATCCTTAATTGTCCTGCTTTTGTGTAGATTGTGGTTTGTCATTCTCCATACATATATTCTGTGCAATATCAAGACACTGGATGGTTTCAAAGAGAACCTTGTGAAGTAAGTACTGTACTTGGTGTGTGTGACTTTGAAAGTCTCACTTTCTGGTGGAAATAAGGAGGAAAACATTTTTGTTAGAATCAGTGTTATTATCATGTGCATTATTTGGAGTTATCCTTCTTTCCCATAACTTACATGAGGTACCAGTTCATAAGTCTGCATGCCCACTATAATACAATTCATGATGCAGATTGAGAAATCTTTGGTTAGTCAGAAGTATAATATCTAGGGATAAGGTTAGACTATAAAACTGTGGTCATGAAGTCAAGTAATGAGTGTGACTAGAATTGTGTGGTATTCCTCCATCCTGTCCCTCAAGTGCGCATTACATGTATGTGGAATGTAGATCATGTCATCCTGTATGTGCTATTTAGTGTACCCATGTAGTGATACTTGATATTGGTGGGAGGAGCATGACTAGCTGGAAGTGCTCTGTGCATGATAAGTGGTAATGTAAGTGGTTAGATATAGAACCACAATTATCTACAGTATAGCCTGTACAGATCAACTGATCCATATTGGAACTGTATTCTAGTGATTGTAATCCATTGTCCCACGCCATGCAAGAGTGTGAATACTCTAAAGCACCACTTTACATGACTCTTGTCTCTGACAGCAATATCTAGCACTGGAGCCTATCATTGCTCACTTGCTCACTGTCAAATGCTGCACATTGCTATAGTAGTAGTTGTAGAGGCTCTAGGCTTATCTAAGTGCTTAGGTACATATAAACTCAACAGCAAAAGAATTGAAGCACTAAAGAATACTTGCTTGCTCGCTCGCTGTCAAATGTTGCACATTGCCCTAGTTGTATCCACGAGTAGTATAGTCACTCTTACTTCTCCTCAATGGAGCATGTAAGAATGGGAGGCATGCTATTACAGAAAAGGTGTATTGAATTACCCTCTTTCCTCAAATAGTGAATCAATCACAGGTTTGCATGGTGTGTTCTATTAATTCCTTCAATATACTTTTTTCATCCAGGTCACAGAATCACTATTCTTTGCAAAGTGTACTTCACTGACCTCTTTGATTATACCTCCCCTTGACAACACTGGTGGATGGAATGGTAAGTCCCATGGCTCACAATAACATCACAGGACAATTTTTCGGTCTATTTCTTCACTTGTCCTGTCACTTTCTGCTTGTGTCTGACTCTCTCCTATAACTTAAGAGAAGGGCTACTGCACTCACAATCCTGTATGTAAAGTATATTAGCTAATCATACTTTAGGTCATAACTAAAACAACTGTGGTTATACTCCTGGCCACTTGAAGTCAGAGTTGTATAAATGTGGAATGCAAGGGAGAGTGTAGATCTGTCATCCTGTGCCATTGGAATTTTTTGTGTGTCCCCTTCCCAGACACCAATATTGTCCCTGTTAACCCCCTAAAGTAACAAATTCCAAGTAAAGGGGCATCAAACTTTAGACATTGCTCTGACTCAACTAATGGATAATTGCTGATTTTAAATGTGAACTTTGACCCCAACTCTAGCAATATGCCATGATCACAGCTGTATCCATCATTTTCTCAACCCTGGTACTAGCTAGCTCTAGCAGTATATCTGAGACTTTGATGACCTTTTACCATACTAGGTGCACAATAATTCCAATCCTACATGGAATAATTAGGTGGTGAAGTATACCCTACCCATTAGATTTGATAGTTGTATGGCTGAAAGGTGGGTGTGTGGTGATGGGTACAAAATATGGAATATGGTAATCGTCTGTGAGAGTGTGATCTAGCTGATGACATAGCTAGCATGTTGGTGTCTCGACCATCCCAACTAGGTCGGTCTATCATTCAGTCATTTCCAAACAGCTCTCTAATGAGTTAGAACCAATGCTAAAAGATTAGTCATTCAGCATTCTTTATGTTCTCTCTTACACATTCCTTTCTGGGTGGGTGGGTTCTCAGGCATTTTAGTCCTTTGGATCATGTCAGGAGTCATGATTGGACTGGAGCTGAACTATTTTGGTGGTTTGTGGATGCATAGACTTCTGTTCCATAATTATGGCTTCTGCATTATACCCACATCCACAAATTCCAATTGAATGTACAGATTAGATAGTATAAGGCTTTATTAAGTGCAGTGGTTAGTGGTCACTGGAGCGGAACTAATTACTATGCATGACTAACTTCAAAACATGCTTGCAGAGGTGCTGATTATAGGTGGTCAGGTCAAGGGTCATAATAGCATAACAGAAGACATTATCCCATTCTCCTTCACTTACAAATTCATTAGTAGGAATTTTTAACATGTCACCATTGTTCCAAAAGTGAGCACTCACTGAACTACATGCATAACTAAATGGTCATAATTATTAAAGCACTTAGACCAACCCAACCACCAGCTTGTGAATGTAATCCATTGTTCCACACCATGCACACTATATGGTATGTACATCATGGGAAAATCATCATGTCATGTAGCATCATGTTATGGTGCTAGATATATCAGTGGTATTCCTTTGGTTTCATGCCTTTGATTCCAATTCACTCATAATGTGTCCATTAAGTATAGTCAATACCATTCTCCTCTATGAGGTATAGGGTAGATTAACGGAGGTAGTTTACGGACACTTAAAGTTTGCGATCACGTGCAGCTGCTTACGATGAAAAAAACGGTGAGGTGTTGGACTTTCATTGAAGCTTGGGACCAGCCTCACCTTATCGTAGAAGGAATTGGACCAACACTGCAGGGTGCTGGCTTAAGCAATACCAAAATGTTGGCATATGCTGTAGGCGGTTACCGGACACTTGAGGCAGTTATTGGACACGTCTTTAAATAGACATTTAACAAGATGAAAACTTATATTTAAGGTTAGCTATCTGTATAATAGGTAAATACTATACTTCACAAAATATCAAAAAAAAAATTAATACTAGAGCATGCAGATAATATATTAATACACATAGCTGGTTTGATGCTGTTAAATGCACTCTCTGCAAATGAAGTCAATATCCTCAGTTACATCATCTACCTGTAAGGTGGTACATTCCAAATGGTACCATTGACCACACAACTCACATTCAATCCAAACTTCACTTATCTCACTGTCCTCTGTGTAGACCACCTTACATATGGGACACTTGCACTCTGTCTCATCGGATGACTTTTCAGATTTTTTTTGCTGTTCTTTTCCCTTCTTTCTTCTCTTTCTGCGTTCTTCTTTCTCTTTTTCTTGAATCTCTTTTTTCTTCCTTCGATCTTCTCTCTGTCGTTGTTGTTCTTCCTTCTTCCTGGCTTTCTCTAGCTCCTTCTCCTTTTTACGTTCTTCTCTCTGCTGCTGACGTTCTTCTTTCATTTTCTCTTCCATTTCTTTCTTTGCCTTTTGCTCTTCGAGTATCTTTATTACTTCATTCCCAGAAATGTGTTTTGGCAAGCAAGCTGTCCCACGGATAGATTTTGATGGCTTTTCGACTCTAGCAACTGTAGGTACTTTAAACAGTTCTGAATCTGTCACTCTTGGCTCTGCTACTTTCCTATTGCTGAGGTCACCTAAGGGTACACGGCTACATTGCTCTTTTAACTTCTTCCATGTGGAGTATAGTGGGTCATCCTTACAATCATATTCTTCTTCCCAACGACACTCATACTTCTTCAACACATCCTGCTCCAGTTCTTCTTCAAGGGCAGTTAGAGCCAACTTCTTTGCTGCTATTGGTTGATACGGCTCTGCTTTCTCTTGCTGCTGATAAACTTGTGATGGATGCAACTTTCTTTCATCAATGGCCTTTCTATTCGGGGGATAAATGCCAGAGTGTTTGAATGCATTCATAATGCTTTCAGGCTTAACCACTTGTAAGTATGCCTTTCTAAACACCTTGGCAAAGGTACTCTTATTCACTGCAGCACCAGGATGGTCACAATTGTAGGCTATTACTGCCTTCTTCCAAGCTCCTTTCAAGGGTGAAAAAAACCCAACATCTAATGGTTGGGTTATATGGGAAGAATGGGGAGGTAAACAGTATAATAGTATATGGTTCTCATTGCAAAATTTTGCTGTTTGTAGGTCAATGTGTGATGTATATCCATCAACCAAAAGACAAACTGGACGCTCTGCTGTTATGTGCCTCATAAAATGCTTTGTAATCCAACCATAAAACAGTTCCTGCGTCATCCATCCATTTTCTGATTTACCAAAGTAAGCCCCTTCAATGCAGCCTTCCATTGGGTTGTATGAAAATCGAACACCAGGAAACACATGCATTGGTGGAATTATTCCACCAGCAGCACTGATACAAACCAATGTAGTTATTTGCCCTTTCCCACTGCTTACATGGTAGACAGTCTTGGTACCATATGGAGCCAAAACCTTTCCAGATTTTGGGCAGAAAGAAAACCCACTTTCATCACAGTTCCAGATATTGTGTGGTTTATCAATTAAATTGTGTACCAGCAAGAACTGTTCATAGTCCGTGTACCATTTGTTCATTACACTTGGTGTACATGCTTTAGCCCTGTAAGTCTCAATTGCTTGGGGTGTGCGTAGGAGTATTTCAGGGTGCCGTTTCAAAAAAGCATTCCACCAGTCCTTTCCAGGGTAATTATCAGCAAATGGGTTTGGCCTACCATTTTCATCAAGTAATTTTTTTACCATGATGCAGACTTGCTGTTTGCACTGGCCATATCCTACCTCTGCCATTTTTATTGTCCACTGCACTAACTCTTCTTCCTCCTCTTTTTTCAACACAGGTGATGGACCAGGACGTGATGTCACCTCTTTCACTTTAAGGCTGGCATGGTCATATATGGTACTCTTTGGTACCCCATACTTCTCCGAGGCTTTCCTAACGGAGATATTGCCTTCCTGAACCTCCGTGATAGCCATTTCTAAGTGTTCAGATTTCCAGTTCCCTCTCTTTCTTGCACATGCCATAGCCTATTGCATGAAATGTGACAATATAAGTTACTGTCCAGTAACTGCCTCCACAAGTACATAATTCTAAACTGAGGTAGCTCACACCGTGTAATAAGGATCACTTCATTTATGTCATATTCTTATAGAGCAGTGAAAAAGCTTTCTAGTGATATATTGTATCATATTATTATGATTATTTTTATGGCATTTTTATCCAATTGTATAGGTGGGATTTCTTACACCTCTCTTTTAGATAGCACATTTTTTACTTGAAGAAATGTGTTATGTGACTAAAATTAACCACCATGCACTTATAAGTGTGCAGACTTGCCTTATTTGCTGTTCAGTTGAGCCTCAAACCTCAATGACTCGGTCAGCAAAATTTCAAATTTCCCACCTAAAAAGCGCCTTTTTTACACGAGGTCAAAGTTCGCGCGTCCGTAAACTACCGCTGTCCGTAAACTCCTGCGCCTAATCTACCATAAGAGGATTTCAGTGGAATATGCTATTTTAGAGAAGTGTGTTGAATGAATTAAATGCCTCAAATAATCACTATTTATGGGTTTGCATGGTGTGTTCTACTTCCTTCAATACTTTTTACATCCAGGTTACACAGTCACTACTCTTCATGAAGTATACTTCACTGACCTCTTTACCCCTCCCCCCAGCACTGGTGGATGGAAGGGTAAGTCCCTGTACTCATTATGAACCATTGTGAGTAGATCCCCTCCATAGATACTCTGTAGAATACATCAGGATGCTGGATAGTTTCAAGAGGTACCTCATGAAGTTTAGTGTGTGATTTTGAAAGTCCCACATTCTTGTTGAAAGGAGGCTAGGGAGTCGAATGAGAAGGCACTATTATATATTATATTATCCTGTTCAATACAGTGACGTGATTGGCTTACTGAGCATGTGTGCTCACCCCACAATGCTTTGGATTTCCCTAGTTAATTCTCAATGCATTATTAAAGGTTACTATGGCTACATGAACTGGCCACTTAAAGTTAAGTAATGAAGTGTGACTAGAGTTATGTGGTATTCGTCCATCCTGTCCAGTAATGAAGTGTGCAATACATGTGTCAGAGCTCAGTTATGTGGGAGTGTTTGGAAAATGTAGTCCCTGGTCTTGTCATTCTGTGTCCCACTTTGACTTGACAGTATACTTACTGCAAGTTTCAATTAGGTGGCTATACAGTAGCATGTAGGGAGAGTGTCATACCTTATAGAAATGCAGAGTCAGTGATTTAATATTTTCATTTAGATACCCTGATGACAGAGTAGGTTGGGGGATCTCTCCATGAGGTGCTGGTTACAGGGTGTCTCTGAAAACTTCATCCACAACAAGGGACTCACCCTCATTAGTAGAGCCCATCAACAGGTTTGTTATTCCATATGATTATAAATAAATGTATACCTCTTTGTCTAAAATGTTATAGGGTTACAACTGGTGCCATGAGTGTAATGTAGTGACCAGGCAGCTATGGACAATGGACTGAAGTACACAATAGTATCATTTTATGTATTGTTTACTATTTTCTGTATACATGTGCACTTAGTTTCGCTTTTAATTTATGCAAATAATTTATGGATGGGCAGGCACTGTATAAAATGGCAAGGTAGGGTTATCCTAGTTAGCTAATCAAGTATCAAAGAATCTCGTCCCTGTCCCTTGGACTGGAACTTGCATGTGCTATCATAAGATGGAAAGTTGTTGCTAGATATACCCCGGTAGTGGTAGAAGCTGCTTGTTGGACACACCTCCTATGATACATTAGGGGGCCTTGCTGACGACACAATTCAAACTGTTCGCTCCATTGGCAAGGCCATCGCAGACAGAGTGGGTACTACAGATTCCTCCAACTCTTCCAAGCACCTCTTTGGTCGACTAGCCATCGCCCTGTGGCGTGGCAACGCCTGTTTATGGCTACATCGCCTCCCAACTCTCCCCCCCTCTCTAGACGGAGTGCCATGACTTGGACTTGTTTGTTTGTCTGTGTATAATCGAATTCCATTATTAAAAATTCATGATACATCATTATGCGCATGCGTAGTTTAGAATATAGGGAGTGGCATTATACAGCAGATAAACAAATGCAGCGGTGAACCATTGAAATAAACGAATGATCATACTAAAGCTTCGGTTCGGGCTTAGTGTGAATCATGGGGAACAAGTCCAACAAGGAGAAACGACCCGATCTTGATCCCTCTATGTCCTCAGGGGGTGTTCCTTCTTCTTCAAGTACGAGACCAAATGATCATCCTTCTCCTAAAGCTGGGCTTTGCAATTCTTCTTCAAAGTCTGATAATGAGTCCAGTAATTCTTCTCCACAAAAAACTGACTCTTCTTCTAACCCTCCCCCTCCAAACGCTGTGCTGAATGTTCCTGCCCCAAGGACTCTGTCAAGTGAGCCTCCCCCTCCAAGCGCTGTGGCGAGCATTCCTGCCCCAAGGACTCTGTCAAGTGAGCCTCCCCCTCCAAGCGCTGTGGCGAGCGTTCCTGCCCCAAGGACTCTGTCAAGTGAGCCTCCCCCTCCAAGCGCTGTGGCGAGCGTTCCTGCCCCAAGGACTCTGTCAAGTGAGCCTCCCCCTCCAAGCGCTGTGGCGAGCGTTCCTGCCCCAAGGACTCTGTCAAGTGAGCCTCCCCCTCCAAGCGCTGTGGCGAGCGTTCCTGCCCCAAGGACTCTGTCAAGTGAGCCTCCCCCTCCAAGCGCTGTGGCGAGCGTTCCTGCCCCAAGGACTCTGTCAAGTGAGCCTCCCCCTCCAAGCGCTGTGGCGAGCGTTCCTGCCCCAACGACTCTGCCAAGTGAGTCTGCCCCTCCAAACGCTGTGCCGATTGTTCCTGCACCAAGGACTCTGCCACCCCCTCCAAACATTAAGCCTAGTAACCGTCATTCTCCAAAGTCCGAGGTCAGAAATGCAGGGCCTCCTTCATCATGGACTGGACGAAAAGTCTCTCGACAAGAGAGACGAAGAATTGAAAGAATTAAGCGCAAGTGCAAAGGTAGCTACATAACGTTCATGCCTTACCCCATTGGTCTTACTGACCTTTTATCAAGTTTAAGGAAAAAAAGGGGTGATGAGTTTGGTTGTCATCTTTTAGTTCCCAAGTAGAGAAATGTGTTTTACCTGTCCCATTTTCTCAAACACGATTAAAACTAAATTTTAATCTGTAGTGTATATGGATTTTTGGGATGATGGGAAGTAGTCCAATCACGATATCCTTACATCATGTGGTAACATGGATGGTCCCTTATGCATCCCTTTTTGTATGCCTGCACAAGCATAAGGCTAGCTATGGCTAAAAATTATATGGATTTCTTATTAATGGTGAACCCACTAAGTTCTGCCCTAGAATTATCATCATAAAACAACAACAACAATAACAACAAAAAATAAGCAACAACAAAACCCACCAAAAAACCACAACATGATAACCTTGAAGAACAGTGGGCAAAATTAACACTCTCATAATACTTCTACGATCGAGTGGATTGACTTGAGATAACAACTGTTCATAAATAATTATCATAAAAGTGAAAATAGTGCATGTAGTAGTAGATTTGTTCCATAGGTCCCTGTAGCTCAAATATTTGCGTTGAAGAATAAATTTGAAATAAACGTCTAAACAGCAAGTGGCATGGTATCTCCAACCCTTGAATCTTCTGTGTCCATTCAATATCATACCCACTCTTCTTAAAATAGAGGATATTTTCATTGACAAATTTAATTATCCTGCTTTTCTTGCTACTGGATTTTGAGGTTCTTCCTCACGTATCAACATTTAACTGACTGCTGCTGCTCAGATTTCAATATAATCTATGATAGATTTTTTGCACTCTTTCTCTCTACTTGTGGAGCTAAGTTATTGCACTGATACTAAGACTATAGTTGATTCAAATGGAGTGATCTGATTGGTCAGTCGCAGGGCTCTTATTTCACTTAGTGCCCATCGTCATTGGCAGCGGGCACTATGTAGCTCAGTCTCAGGCCCTTACCTTGCTGCACTCAGTCACTACAGCCCGGGGCCTTCAGGTCTCTTAAATGTATGTCCATCGGTCTCAGTGTCTAACTATTATTTAGCCAGCAAAGACACTACCTCTATGGTATTGTGTGTGTGTTTTGGGAGATAGAAATCAGTTGGGGGAGCATATTATATGAATAATGGGGAGGGGAATTTATGCCCCCCCCCCCCAAATTGATAACAAAGAGAAAGGTGTTGTCAAAATTGGTCTTACTTGATGGAGACTTAGAGGAATAAACATTTAGGAGGTACATTATGGAAAGTACAGAACCATGTACCTAGGTCCATTATTGCACCTATGGTAAATAAATCATCAGACCATTATAGCATCCTTATAATAAGAGTATTGGGGATCATTAAAATTTTCATAATAGTCTAATTTATTCATGTGTCCTGTAATACTAGACCAGATACAAATGTAGTTTTTTCCTGTTAATTAAGTGGGTATAATTTTTAATAGTAGCACTGCCTCAGTTACTCCCCACTTAATCTCATACCATGCAGAATAACTTTCCCTCTGTAGCATGATGTGGTGTTACAGGGTTCTGTTCAAATATCCCGAGTTAGAGAGTTATGACTTTCAGTGTTGAGTGTCAGTACCACTATGTGCAGACCAGTGTGGTGATACTGTACTTTTAATGTTTTACTTATTTATTTCCAGCTCCTCCCCTCAGTACGGACAATGTCATGGCAGTCCTAGAAACCCTTCCATGGAGGAAGGTTGGTGACATACTGTACGTCCCTGACTCCAAGCTTGATGCAATAGATGCTGACCACACAACCGACGAGGGAAAAAAAGGAGCAGTGATAAGATATTGGCTGTTGAGGGATCCGTACGCCTCCTGGAGGATACTTATATGGAGGCTTGATGCATACGAAAAGTCTGACATTGCAGACCGGATGCGGAACTATGCAGAGAAGCAAACAGGTCAGTAACCACATCAAATAGTTGGTCCCCCCAATTAATGTACTGCATATAGCTTGAATGAAAGCATAGTGGGTGAGAAAGAATGACTTTACTATGATCACCTTCTCCTTGTTTGTGTGAGTGAGTAACTGTTGAAGTCACATAGTTGTACTGTCTACTTTGGACTGTAGGAACATAATATTATGTTATAGGCATGGGTATGGTGAAAGTCTGTCCAGTTGTGTCCCCGGAGTCCCAGGGATGGGATTATAGTAGGTCACTTGAGTGTACAATTTAAAATTAGGACTGACTCTCCAAGGTTGTCCCTTAGTGTCAGTCTATGGACATTAGTGAATTAGCATAGCAACCTCAACCTGTAGTTCCAATAGTAACTACTAGCCCTGATGAAACAAATTTTTTCCCAAATATAAACATACTTATTCGAGTGCACTGGGTTTAATGTGGTATGAGCAAGACTCTACGTACATCCAGATGTCAAGACATTTCAGTTAGAGTATAATAATGATATATGTGTAGTACGTTGGAAAAAGGATTTTTTCTATCTACCACAAGCTACCATAAAAACTGTAGAATTATATTTTAATCACATCCCCTAGCCCTCGCTATATACACCAGTACAGTACAGTTGATTCTTTTTTTATCCGGAGAGAAATCTAGCTAGCTGCTACCAGTAGCCACTGTATCTCTGCCATCACAATCAATGGCTGAAACGTACACAAAAGGATCGATGAATGAAGCCAAACCATGAATAGAAGAGCTGCATTGCATGAGTGGACTGTCTAACTTTCAAGATCCTTTTATGTAGCAGTGATAAAAGATGACAGTAGTTGGACATGTATTTTTGACTGCTCTCCAATTAGAATTATGTCTCTAGAAATGGCCCACTGTTATGTTATTTTAAAGGACCTGTTAATCTGAAGAGCCTATAAATATTATCAAGAGCATTAATTTGTTATAGCATTACATTACACAAAAAAATTACAAAAAATAATAATAAAGAAAAAGCATTTGCCTTTGCATTTTGTGAAACTATAGCATACTAGTTGTATAGTCTGAACTATGGTTTTGATCCTTGGGCCTGTAGCTGTCCACTCCAGCTGCAAACCCACAAATATTATACATTAGGATGTCAGTCTTCAGTTGTATTGCAAACTATAGAAGAGCGGACAGTATCCAAGAAGATGCTGACTCCAAAGAACATTCTCGAGAAGAAAAAGTTTAACTTCTTCCTTGAGGCAGACACCATGACCCCACTTTACCTCTATGCAAAAACTGTAGAGTGATCAGATGCTTGGACATGTTTCATAGTTCTTTGATGTTGACTGGAAACTGGTATTCATAATGGCTGCTGGCTTCTAAAACAGCAACAGGGCCAAGGATTATAGTCCAGACTATTATAGAGGTAGGCAGCTTTATAAAAATAATGGAAAACTACTAAAAAAAATATTAATGAGCAAACATGACTTATTTATGGGTGACCAAATAGGCCTAACATTCATCCTCTTATTTATATGCACATCATCACAGAATGTAGTACTTCTCCTATGACTCAACTGCAATGTACGTGTTGTAGATCCAAAGAATAATCACATGCGATTTTATATACTTGAAGGCCAGAAAATTTGCTGAGAATTTAATTTAACTCTCCAGTTAATAACTGTATTTATTATTATAAAGGTTATGAAAGTTGTAGTTGATGCTAGCAGTATCAGCAGTGGTCAGAATTATTGTGATACTGAACGTCTTTCTTCCAAAATTTCATTTTCATTCTTTGAAACTGTGAAAGCATTTCTTTAGATGATTGTTCTCTCTGAATGCTATGGTACATACTTGAAAAATGAATATGATTGAAATTTACTTCATGGAAGTGCATGTACAATAATTATATTTCCTGCCGGCTTCAGCCCTGCTTGCATATTTTTATTACAGACTTTTATTTGGATTTGGTATAATCTTGTCCCCTAGACCCCAGCCTCACCTGTCACAGTTTGTTGACTGCTCTGGACACTGTGAAGAATGCAAAGGACAGTGATGAAATTGAGAACAGTGTTGATGGTATTTTGGAGAATGTACTTTCTATACCACTACCCAAGAGTAAGGAGATGAGGTCATATTATGCAGATGAGGAAGATTATAGAAAGAAACTTGTGGAATACTACATAACAATGTATCCATTGGCCAGTTGGAATCATGTGGCAGGGCATCTTCTCGGCTGGGAACATCATGGAGTTCTTGAAAAAGTCAAGGGGAATGTTAAAGTTGATAAAGGTGGGTGTGTGGTAGATGAGGAGGAGAGATATGGGATATACTAATCCTCAGAGTGAGTGTGAACTCTCTCTATTTAGTGATCAAACAACATGCTCCATAGAGAAAATACAAAATTGGATTCAGTATGTAATTGCTGCTCTAAATGTTTCTCCCTGTTATATCACACATGTCCAAGATTACCTATGAATGTCTCGTGTGACAATAGAATCTCTCATGCTTAGTAATATGCCAGTCCATCCCTACTTGTACTCCTTAGTCAAGGACCAACCCAGCTAGTCTGTCTTGCAAGTTACTGATCACATTTTGTAAAGGGTCGGGCTCGCGAGACTAGTCCATTCCAATGTGTCACATATTACACTCTCAATTCTAAGCCAAAAACAAATGTCCTGGTTGATCCCAAATTACATCAGAGAGTTGGTAGTGGTAATAAATAATTCAATGTGACATATGGAAGACAATGTTCAATGATGGAATGGGGTGGTTATGAATCAATAATTTTGGTAAGGGGTCATCACTCACATAAAATGGTGTCTACTCGCAACAGTGTGTAATCCAACCTCTTGATTGCTTGATGGCAAAGAATTGTTGATTTCCGCTCTGGTAAGACCAAAGTAAATGTATCCATATATATGATGTGGAGAAGCAGTTAATGTTGTACTTGGTATGTAATTAACATTATTACATATGATCTTGTACATATGACTGGTCTGCTGTAACAGTTGAATCTCTCTTAATTGTTGGGCTTGTTGAGGTCAAGGTCTCAATAATGATGATCTAGCTATTAAAACTCTCCCTCCCCTGTTTGTAGTTTGATAGTTAGCTAGTGGAGGAGTCACTTTTCCCAAGTATTCGGAGTTTTCCTGATACCGAAATTATGTGTAGCTTGTAAGAAAGTCTCAGCCTTGGAGGTGTTGTATTTTATAAACTCAAGTGCTGTGAATATATTGACCTCTGACCCTATATCTTCCATTATGGACTAAGCTGACCCCATATACCAGGTTGGTCTATTAATTAATTAGAGTCATTTCCAAATTAGAAAGGCCAATCAAAATCATGCAGAGTGATTAAGATTATCCTCTGTTAAGCATAGAGTACCACTGAGCAATTATTCTATTGTATAGCTATTGGACAAATTAGAAATCCAAAGCTTGACACTGAGTTTAACCAAATTGAATATATCTAACACCAATAGGATTTTTGCCTCGGCACCAAAGTGCCGAGGTACTGTGCTGGAAGTGACTATGATCGGCGATGGTGGTACGTTTCATGCGCACATGCAATGATGCACGATGATGCGTATTGAGCACATGCATTAATTTAGCTCTGCGCTTAGTAGCTAGCTAGACATACAGTACTAAGGACAAACAGACAGCAGACAGGCTCAGGCTCGCAGTCAACTTAGTGCTGATGCTTCTTGGCCGTCTTTTACCAACAAATCAAGCCCATTATCACATGCAGAGACTGACTAAAAGACAGCAGTGAACAAAAACAACAGAGATTGCAGTGTACACGAACTAGTGATCGTTTGAAGTGTCAAAGAGAGAGCCATGGTGAAGGAGAATCTCAGAACTAAGACTTTGAGGCTTCCAAACAATGAGAGAATCCAGTACACATACTTCAATCAAGCTATGCTTGAGAATAACCATTAAACAGCAGTTCCAAATCGTTGAACAGCAAAAATACTAGCTGTGTAAATACTAATCTTACTACAATATAAGCCATGTTGCTCAGTGTGCACTCTCCACAGAAAAGAAGCTATTTTGGCAACATTTTGTAGAAACATTTGACCCCACAAACCCCTGCACTTTTCATACGCCCATGCAGCAAGTGTTCAGCAATTCCAAACATAATCATCCTTGTAGGACTCTGGCTTCAAGCCGGTGATCCTTCAGTGTATCTTTATTGTCTCTTATATACCACTGTCACGTCATATTCACTGTAAAGCATTTAAAATAAATAAACATAGAAAGGTTGCACTTAAGTGCCGAGGCATTCCTAGTCTTTTTAAAAGACTAACTTGTTTATTCAATGTTGTTATTGTTCATGTTCTCTCTTACAGACCCCTCCCTCAACCTCACTAATCTCACTAAGCTGTTGGAGGATGTGAAGAATTTGAATTACGTGAGGGGTGCTCTTAACATCCCTTACTCAGTGTATGATAGTATCAGCAAACAACACTCCAGTATGTCCCAACGTAAGGAAGCTTGCTGGGAATGGTACCTGAACAACCACCCATCCCCATCGTGGCGTTACATAGCATATGCTCTATATGTGCGTATGGAGCATGAAGTGCTGGAAGTGTTGAAGAGTCAGTACCTCAAAGGTGGGTTGCATATTGTAAGTGGTATGACATGATCAGTGGTACTATAAGTGTATATACTATAGAGCCATGCATGTGATTAACCTCAGTGCATGTGCAAGTGTGTATCTGTGTATCTGTTACATCCACCACACTGCCAGTAGTGATTAGAGCGCTTCAATTTCAGCCTTAACGATGTCCAGACGATACTCTCCAGTGTTTAAAATGAGCTGATTTCGGAAAAGGCTTTATTCCGGCAAGAAGGGCAGCTCCTTACTATATGTAATATCTTATCTAACTCTAACACACCTGCACGAGAATGATGCTATACTGAAGGTAAGTGCATTACATCACCGAGAGCATTATAGCATCATTTGAGTGCACCATGCATTAAAACACATGGAGCTAGATCAGAGTGATCTAAGCAATTTAGTGCTGATCACATGACTTGGATCTAATCAGATTCCAGTTGGAACATTCTTATGACTCACCATAATCTTTCTTTTATCGTATCTAGCAAGTTCTGAACTTCTGACACATGTTTGGTTTTTAAAGAATGCATGCAATTATCGATGAAGTTTAAAAAATAAATTAGGCAAATTCCTGAGGTTTTCCTTCTTGAAACCCAATGTAAATATTGAAATGCTAAAGTCTATAAAAGAAGATATTTAGCTCCTCACTTAGGCCAGACCAATTTGAATGTTGCTTCCATAAAGTGACCTTGGTGGCAGGAATAAATTTATAAGAACCAAAAATAATTGTTATACATAAAGTGACTCGTGGAAGGAACAATTTTTAGTTCCAATGAATAATTATATTATACAGAGAAAGCATTGATTTCCTGTCAAGAAAAAACAAAATACTAGTCCAGAGTTTTTCAAATATTACTGACAGCTCATAATGTGGTCCATCTGTGCGGCACAGGAAACATATTGGTCTTACCAAGGTTTCATTTAGAAATTTGTCCGGGGGGGGGGGCAGATACAAGTATATGGAAGGGGGAAAAATTATGAGGCCATGTAGGGTAAACACGTAGGGTGAACAAACATCAAAATTATGCTGCCTTCAATGATAATCCCTACATCACTCCCTAAACCAAGCAGAACACTTTTACACTGACATGAACAATTAAAGCAGCTTGGTGGGAGGCGGTGATGTAGGGATTATTATTGAAAACAGCATAATTTTTATTACAGAAACTGCCATAGGTTAAAGTACTAGCATAATTTTTTTCCTTTCACTTGTTTGTTTACTTTTTATATGACCTTTGGATATTAATGTTTTAATAGCTCACTGGGCGCGCACGTGCATATGTACGAGGGGGGATTTTGGATTTTTTCTTGGGTGGGGTCCCCCCTTCCTAATCCACAGGGAGGGCTAGAGTACAAGAAGGAAATGTACATACAGCCTGATACAGGTAGGTAATTACTCTCAGTTGACACAGTAGGTGTTGCAGAAATTCCCTTCTGCCTCATGGCTCATCCATGCAGAACAGGTTGTGTATGAAAGCTCAGTACATGATTATTATCTGTTGTAAATTTTCAAGGGGGGAGGGCAAAAAATTACCACTTCATCTTCCACTAGTGTTTGACCACCACAATGGAAAGTTTGCTGTACGAGTACTGTAATACTGAGGTTCAGCAGGATCTTGGCAAGTAAGAGAACGAGCTATAATGGTGGAGTGATTGGTGGAAATAATATACTTCCACTTCCTCAAGATCACACAGCATATTTTTCTCTTCTGGTTTGAGCTTCAGAGTACACACACCATATGAACAAGAAAATTATATGGAAAGTACAAAGACATGGTTTGAAACGTTCTACTGTAGTATTTCTGCTACTAGTCAACTATAAACTCAAATAGAGTGAAAACTTTTATCCAACTATAGATTCAACGACTGACAGAAAAAAGATAACTTTGTGATTAAAAAACATTAAGTGCACATACAGGAAGTACAATATACCACAAACAAGATAACATGACCACACGAATACAATTACATAAATCAATCAAGACCAGTTAACTATAGCTAATAACCTGCATAGTTGGAGCACTCATATGATTCTGACATCCATCCATCACTTATTTCAACCTCAGCTTCACCAGATATCAATGCTCTTTCTAAAACAGATCCAAACATTTCAACTATTACAGTAGAGGGAAGCAAAAGTGTGTTACCCCTTCTTGCCTCAGCAACTATTAACGGCCATTTTCCAAATTTCACACATGGACTCCTTTTGATTACGTTACTAAACTGATGATGTCATTTTTAAATTTATAAATGAAATTAGCTATAATTATACCCAGTGGACTCATGAAGCAATATTTCAAGTTGGTCTGGCCTTACTGTAAGCTGAGGCTGGAAGGTCATAGTCCTAGTGGATCTTCCATTAGGCTCCTGCAGAATTGTTATATTAAGCTCGTAGCACAGAAGGGCAAGCGAAGCAACATAGCTTGCTATTAAAACTTTAGATGTTGCATTATGATATTTTGGAGTTGCATGCATGCCCTCTTCTCGTAGAGTCTATAAGCCCTTGATTCTACTAACCTAGCTTCTCTTTGTTCAGCACACTCTGAATCTTTTTTGTCCAGCCCTTCTCTTTCATTTCTTCTGTACTTGGCATCCTCAGACTCTGCTTGTCATTTTCTTCTTTCTCTATCCCTTTCTCAGAGCTTCTTTTGGCTCTATCCTTCGCATTCCTTCGATCTAACCTTGCTCTTTTTTGCTGCTCATTTTTGCAGTGTTCATTCAACATGCATCGTTGGCTAAAAGTTTTGCAATCGTTTCTATAGCTATTTTGCGCATGTGCAGTATTTTACACTCAGGGGTTGACGTACGTACACTCACAAATATATATCACCACTATTCACATTGCACACCATAGAAAGGGGCTCGCTTTGCTCACCATTGAAAATTTTACGCACATGCGCATTGGAGATGAATTTTCGCCCACCCAGTTTCTGCAGAATTAGAAGCGATGGACTATTTATAGAGAGAGAGAGACTTGTGTACGTGGCTATCACAAGTAGAGAGCTATTTGGGCTGCTGAGGAGCTGGAGTATAGGCGAGAACCAACACTTTTGATCCATACACTGTCGCTGTTCTTATATGGTGGTTGGACATCTACCACAAAAGGAATCACGAGCCTATTGACTTTTTATAAGGAGAGGAGGGCAGATAAAGAGCCTTATAAATGGACTCGAGATCCCTTGCACTATAATATGCAGGGGAAACCCAAAGGAGTGCAGAAACTACTAACACTTAAAAATTGAGGCAATCAAAATCGTGAATCATGTTTAACTAGCTACAATTATTATGAGTGTCAATCAATTGCTGTTATGGAGCTTGAGGAATGCCAGCCTTGATGGAACCATTTGTAACAAGTACGGGGGAAAACATTTCCATGAAATGAAAAAAATGTAGGGATGACCATTGCTCGAAAGAGTAAGGAAACAAGAGTAGGGATGAAAGATGGAAATGGGATCAATCTTTATTCTGTATATCAAGCCAACAATCCCTACATATACGTTGGGTAGCTTCAGATTATAGTGCAGTGATGTGTGGATTGTTGGCTGGATATAAAGAACAAAGATTGATCCCATTTCCATCCTTCATCCCTACCCTTGTTTCCTTACTTTTTCAAGCAATGGTCATCCCTACATTTTTTTTTTCATTTCACAGAAATGTTTTTCCATTACATGTTCCTGGTCTTTTTCTCTCTTTATGGTTTTATGTATGTACAGATGCAAGAGTTCATTTTCTATGTGTATGCAGGGACAGAAGTTTCTTGAGATGTATAGTTCTCTAATAGCATAGCAGCCTAATGATTATTTATCAGCGAGTCAAGACCTAAAGTGTTGAGCTATACTTGGGAGGTCAAAGATGCTGAAATAGAGTTTACTGGTAGATGGATCCCTGAGTTGTTTATGATCTAGCACGCACATATCTACAGCTAGAACTTAGCTAGTTGAGTAATATCAGAGTACAATAGTACTCTCTAAGTAGGGATGGCACCGATAGCCCCATTGGACTAATGCTTAGTATTTTCTTTCATAACTCCAGGATACTTCCCTCCTACAGTCAGCAACTCCTAACTTCAAGACTTCAATGTACTAGGACTGAAGTATATACCAGTAGCAATTGAGCGCTTCAATTTCTGCCTTAACACAAATTGTGGTGATATTGCCCATCTCTACTCAGCATATATTAGCTAACTACAGCAGAACTCAAAGTTCACATGCTAATCAACTCCTTGAAGCTTTTATCACTTTCCATTCTGCTTCAAAATTCCTTTGCTGGTTTATTGACAGCAATTTCCATTGGTTGAACTGTTGGTTGGAAGTAGATGTAGTTGTTGTTGATAGTGGTCATCACTTGGACTAATGCAGCCTTGTTTGTATCACCTTCATACTCTCTCTGCACTTCCACATATGGAATAATGACATTGTCGATGTACTGGATCATCATTTCTTCTGTTGACGAATGTTTAGATGAGTGTGTCACAATACAGTCAGATGGGAAATTAAAATTAGATTGTCTTGCCTTATAAATAGGCAAGAAACCACCAGTAAGTGAAGCACAGAAAAAGTAATGTTTGTAGTGATTTCCACTTTCTTAGAACCTTCACGGTCCATTGGCCAAGCAGATGCCAAGTACCGGTTTGGTAAAAATGAGCTCCAGAGAAATCTCTTCCATTGTTATCTAGTAAACTCTCCTTCAAACTTCTGCTAGTTGTGCTTGCCCTTTGATGTGCTTGCCCTTTGATGTAGTTGCCTTCCTCTTCGTCAAGTTGATTCTATGATAAGTTCAGTTCCTACTCAAACTACAATAATGTAACCCCCAAATTCAACTGATTCTTGTGACATCAGGATCCCATGGGAAGAAACAGATGCTGTGATTACACCTTAAATAAAATGCTCTATATATCCTCAAAAAAGACAATGTCCACATTTCTTTGGTTGTATGGCAGTCACTTCGACATCTGAATCAACCTTTCTCTTCATGTAACTCTTTACCAAGCTTGTGTGAGAAAATAGATCTATAGCTGCTGAGATGCCATGCTGACTAGCATATTTGCTAATAGCTACTAGTAATTTAGTCTGTTGGAAATACCTAGAAATAATAATATACAATGTGTATAGCTATGGACCACGCTTCTTTAAAACTATCAGAGGCATCTATTGCTTTCACTTCATGCTGCCAGAAAATGATCTGGGAGTCCATCTCTTGGTTTAAAATATCCACAAAGTGACATGGTAAAATATGGGGATATACCATATCTTCATTTTTTAAATTTTCCATCCATACTTCCATGATGCTAACACTAACAACAACTTGATTTTGGTCTTGAAAGAAAATTCTCTCAGAGCTTTTCAATGGTGTATTTTACCTACTCTACAAAAAAAAATAATTAATAATGAAATAAAATATGGGATGATACAAGACCTGTGGTTAAAAATATTCATAAGTGACCACAGACCCCTAGTAGACCTTCGATATTGCTAGTATTTCTATTAACCCAATTGCTTCATTTGAGTGATGGATTTTCACTAGGGAGGTATGGTTTCAAAATTATGAGTCAGAGTACCATAATGATCTGGGAGTCCATCTCTTGGTTTAAAATACCCACAAAGTAACATGGTGAGAAAAAAAATACTTAAGTGAGTTACAAAGCCAAGTGTCCATTGCAATGTTGAACACGTGTTTAATATTCCTCTGAATATTTCAGTGTGAAATATTCCAGAAACACAAAAATACTTTAACCCCAAAAATTACAAGAACTCCTAAGAATGTCAATGAGGAGAATTAATGCTCTAACAAACTGTAAAATTCTTCTCACTGAATGAATCTATATACTGGTATAATGTACACTATCTAGCTAGCTCTTTCAAGTCAAATTAGCTATTTTTAGCACTGATAGTAATTAATCAATATACATTGCATTTTGACCTGTAGGTTCCTCTGAGTCACGTCGACTGTATAACGAGGCCATGAAGCAGGGACATGTCAAGTCACAGATTAACAAAGTCCTCCTCTATGGGGCTCCAGGAACTGGTAAATCCAGCTCCATGGACCTCTTCGTTGGCAACCCTCCACGCAAAGTGAGAATAAGCACCCCCGTAGCAGCTCGTCCCATCACGATGTTTCAGGTGGGAGTCACTGCTGAGGAGTGGAAAAGGCTTCCTCCAAAAGAACAGAAAAAAATATTAGCTAGGGCCATTTATGCTCAGCTTCATGCCAACGACTCAGACTCAGGAAGGGATTCTGTCTCTGGTGAGGCATCAGGTGATGATTCAGATTCTGGTGAACTGTTAATTGAAAAAGAAACCGATACGACTCCTCAGCACGCTAATTCATCGACACGTGACGAAAATGCACAAGTACACTCAGCATCTCCTTCCAGTTCAAAACCTACTAGAAAACCGAAAAAAGGTTCTGTACCAGAGGAAAAGTTCTCACTGCCATCCATTAGCACACATGAGGAACTAATGGAACTATTGGACGAGATCTCTGATTTAGATGAACCTTCACCTGTCTTCCGTAAGGTCAAATTGATTGACTCTGGGGGACAACCACAATTTCATGAGGTGCTACCTGTATTTCTTCGTCGCATGTCCCTCTACATATTTGTCTTCAAGCTGTCAGAAGAGCTCGCCACCAAGCCTATGGTGGAGTATTTCGGTGAGGATGGAGAACGAGTGGGAACCCCTTACCAATCAGCTCAGTCCAACGAGCAGCTGTTGAAGCACTGCCTTCGCACTTTGCACACCCACAGATCATCTCCCGATACTAAAGGTGAGTGCTCCAAAATCATGATCGTTGGGACCCACAGGGACGAAGAACACCTGTGCACGACTGAATCACGAGAGGAAAAGAACAAGAAGTTAGCAGAGCTGTTACTTCCAATGTTCCAAGAGGAAGTCATCTACTACAACCTGCCAGAAAATGAGCTTATCTTTCCAGTCAATGCCAAAAATCCTAAAGAGTTTGATAAGGGTATAGCTAGAGAGATCCAAAGTGTAGTCCTAACAAAGTGTATGTCTGATCCCATTGATGTGCCTCTTCAGTACTTCTCTTTGGAAATTGTCCTTGAAGAAGTCAGCCTTTCTCTAGATAGAGGTATATTGAGCAAGAAAGAGTGCCTCAAAGCAGCAGATGAGCTTTACTTTGATGAACATACACTGGATGCAGCTCTCCAGTTTCTTGACGAAATTTCAGCAATCTTCTATTTCCCTGAAGTTCTGGAGGATGTTGTATTCACTAACCCTCAAGTCCTCTTGGACAAGGTAACTGAGTTAGTAGAGAAGATTTACTGCTTGAGACAAAAGATTGGCGGTAAAACACCTCATGCACTTTCTGGAGGCTGGCAGAAGTTTAAAGACCATGGCATTGTTAGTTCAGAGCTCCTGCAAGAGAAAGAATTTGAAAAGCATTATGTGCCTGATATCTTTACTCCTGTACATCTAGTCAAGCTCTTTAGAAAGTTGCTCATTATAGCTGACTTCAATCCTTCAGAGTACATCATGCCTGCCCTCCTTCCTGTCCTTGAAACGGAGATCGTACAAGAGTATCGTGTCCTTAATGATTCTCTCGTAGCTCCCCTTGTTTTGGCCTTCCCACTTGGAGGTCCTCGTCTCGGTACTTATTGCAGTCTCAGTTGCTTTCTCGTCTCCAATGACAATCAGTTTCCTTGTCCCTGGGAAATCAAGTTGCTGCCGTGTTCTAACACTCCATCTTGCCTCAATCGAAACTGCATTAAGTTTTCTGTACCAGGAGACTGCCCAGGGTCTGTCACGCTTATAGACACATTCAATTATTTTGAAGTCCACGTGAAGACTGCCCCAACTGCATGCAACAAGCTTTGTTCTCTAGTCTCTCAAGCCATATTCGCTGGTGTGAAGAAGGCAACATTGGTACTTGGGTACAACAACTCCATCCCATCAAAAGCACTGCTTTGTCCTTGCAAGTTCAAGGAACCACATTTTGCCACTTTTGGAGATGGACTCTGGATCTGCAGTCGGGATAGAGAAGTTTATGGAGAATTGACTCCCAGACAGTTGCTGTGGTGTGATCAAGTTGACCAATCTTCTGAAAGAGGTATTACTAATGTTACAGGTGGATCCATAATCATGCTTTTTTTGTTGCACAGTTGCAGTATCACTGAACTTGAAGAGTGTGCGCAGAGCTCTGTGGGATGCCAGATGCAAGTGGTATGATATCGGTGTGGAGCTGGACTTGGACACAGCAACTCTGGACACGATCGATGCTGACTTCCATGGAAAGGTTGAAGACTGCTTCCGAGAAGTTCTCTCAAAGTGGCTGAATGTTGCTTCACCTGATCCCTCGTGGGAAGCACTGGTGGAGGCCCTCAGGTCTCCTGCAGTGGAACAACCTGAAATTGCTGCCAAGATTGAAAGCAAGTACATTGTAGAACATTAGGAACTGATTTTGAGTTTTACCAGTGGTTTTTTCATACATATTTTTTTAAAAAAGAATTGTTTTACACGCTCATGCGCAGATGAAAGCGCACAATCACACGCGCGCGCAGAAAGATCAGTGGACTAATTACCCTTTACCTTATTCGATCTAGCTGGTAGATCATCCAACGACTGAGATCAGAATGTGAAGCCTCCTTCTCTAAGAAGGCCTTAGACAAGAGGTAGTTCAAGATCAAAGGTAAGGGTACTTATTCTTTCTGGGGAAGAAAGGGATTGGTGTTTATATGAAGTGAATTACATGCGTTACTTTCCAGTCCGTTTTTTAATTAATTAAAGGGATGGGAGTGGAGACTATACAACATTTCCTACAGTATCGGACATTTCAACTCCATAACTTTGTTTGGCCAAATAAAAATACAGTCTAAATAGGACATTTTGACTCCATAACTGAGAATATTTGCTCTGTGAGGTATATGAAGAGAGTGATGGTCTATATTCATTTTCTTTTTCGGGAAGATGTGTCAAATTGACTAAGCTCAATATGGACCTGTAGTTTGCTTTAGTGTCGTAAGTTCCTCTGTGGTGTAAAATCTTGATACATAATCATGTCTTGTTGCCAGTGTTGGTGCTCACTGTACTTATCCAGGTTTAATATGGTTTGGATCAAAGCTAGCTGTTTTCTCAACCACATCTGATACTTTGATAACCCTTTACCATGTTGGGTGCACATTAATTGCAATCCTTGTGGCCTACCCATTAGTTGTAATGCTGAAAGGTGGGTGTATTGTGGGTGAGAATTATGGATACAGTAATTTTCAGAGCATGTGATGCAGCTGTTGCTAAAGTGGTATCAGATTCAACCATCCCAGGTTGGTCTATCATTTCAAATCTGAAAATAAGCAAGACCGATCAAAATCATCACATGAAAGGAACTGTCTAATGAGTTAGAAGCATGTTATACCCCAGGCAGTATTTTCAGGCTTATGTGATTCATAGTTTCAGGCAGGCTGAGACTATAGGCTAAGCTAGCACTGAGCATGTAGGGTGTGACTGCTTCATGCACCTGCATAAGTGGAGACAAAGTGTGTTTGGGGGAGGGTTGGGGGTGTGTGGTATAATCATGGTGTGTGAAAAATTTTGGAGGACCCTTTCACTGGCAGGTCTATAGTAATTGGTAGGGTGAGACTTGCTTCATGCACCTGCATAAGTGGAGGCAAAGGGGTGCTTGGGGGTATGGTGGGTGCCCCCAAAGTCGTGTGCTGCATTACTCAATCTCCGAGAGGCACTGAGTTATCTAATGTGTGACCTTGAAAGTGCAAGCCAAAGTTCGGTAATATGTCATGTATACATAGACTATTTTCTATTCACAGCACTTTGACGTAGGTAGCCTTAGATGATTGTTATAACCACGTTGTAAGTTAGTCCACATTAGTTATGACGTCTAATGATGTTCCTCTAAATAATTATACCATAAGCCATTCCATATTAGAGCAGAGAAGCACAAATTGTGAAGTAAAAAGAGCTAAGTAGGCATGGTCAAGATTTCTGGGACACTACAGAGCTACAAGCCTAGCTTGGGGGGAGGGGGGTGGTGTAGCATCATGTTATGGTGCTATTGGTATCCCATTGGTTTCATCCCATTACATTGAGTGTAATTAAATTGCATCCATGAATATATCCTTTAGAGTATAGTCACTCATATTTGTCCTCTATGGAACATGTAAGTGTATTGAATTACTCTCCCTCTTCAACTAGTGAATCAATTACGGGTTTGCATGGTGAATTTGAATATACTTATTGCATCCAGGTCACAGAATCAGTATTCTTTGCAAGTTTACTTCACTGACCTCTTCGATATACCTCCCCCTGACAACACTGGTGGATGGAATGGTGAGTCCCAGGGCTCACAATAGCATCACAGGACACTAACTGCCCTTGTGTGACCAAAAACTACTATTGGATAATCATGTCTCCATGGACAACGATAGTGTTATTGCATGCCCTGAAGTCCCTGTACTCACATGACTATCACTTGTATCAATCCTTAATTGTCCCTTTCTATTTTCAAAGTCATGGCGGGTAATATGAAGGCGCTATGAACCAAAATGTCCGGTCACCTAAAACTACTTCATTACTTGACTTCATGACCACAGTTTTATAGTCTAACCTCTAGATACTGTATACTTCTGACTAACCAAACAATCCACACAAAAGCAGTACTACTATAGGACCCAACCATATTATAAGGTTACTGCTGATTGATTAAGTCAGACATGGCCAACAAGAATAATTCATAGCTCACCACATATTTGTGGTAGCTTCTATGGGCCTACATGAATGTTGGGGGTACAGTTCAAAAGATTTTTCTGTCTCAACATCTGAACCGCCTAAAAAAAGGACCACTGAGACTGGCTAGATCAAGATTTGTATCAGCTGGAAATTTTATGTGGTGTATCTTTAGTGGATGTTGTGACATTGAAAAATATTCACAACAAGATAAGGGCATGTATTTGACTCACACTTCTATTTTTTGCAAACCACAAAAATTTTGAGCTATACGGTATCAAGCATTGATAGATACTGAACAGTTGTTGCTCACTGCATCACTATTCGACGTACTAGAAATTCAAAGAGTGACGACTGAATCATTTAAACTCGCATCCAATCTTGAACCAATAGGATTGGTTATTCAGTATTCTTTATGTTCTCTTCTACAGACCACTCCCTCACTCTCAGAAGGACATGGAGGAAAGGAATCTAGCCAGTGCTGATCTCAGGAATAACACTCTAGTGAGTTACTAACACAAGGAGGCTTGTTTGGAATTGTACTGGTAATAGGGGAAGTGGTATTTGTTGATGGTGCCTTCCTGGATGAAGTCTAATGTGGGCACACCACCTAGTGGATTTGACTTCATCCTTGCATAATCAGCCCTTGTCCAACTCTTTCTTGACCAGTTTACCAGCCATCCCTAGTTTTTTTTCTTTCCATTTTTGAAATTGAAATTTGATTGCATTATGATTAAGAACATAAAGAATAATGATAAAGTATGCTTTTATTGTTCTTCTGCATTGAGTCTTTCAGCCTCCAACATTCTCCTGCATGATAAGAATGTGCTTAAAATACAGGGTAAGCAGACATAACAGCTAGAACTTACTCAATTCTAAGAAAAGCTTCGTATGGAGGGTCATAGGTCATCCCTATATAGAGAGTGCTAATTATTATTAAGGTTGTACAAAATTTCAAAAGTGAATAGCCATAGTTTTGATCCACAGTTGTATCTATAGTACATCTGAGACTTTGATGACCCTCTACCATATTAGGTGCTCATTAATTGCAATCCTATTGAATTAGGAGGTGAAGTATATATACCCATTAGATTTGATTTGATAGTTGTATGGCTAAGAAATTATGTAAATTTGATGGATTAATGGCTACAAAAGATGGGATGTGGTAATCGTAAGAGAGATGTCTGACGACTATACATGCATGCTCCATTGTTGTCTCAACCGTCCCAGCTAGGTTGGTCTATCATTCAGTTGTTCCCAAATCTGGAAATAAGCAAGGCCAATCGACATGAAAAGAGCTGTCTAATGAGTTAGATGTCCCCACAGGCAGTATTTTCAGACAGGCTGAGCTGGATTATATGGCTAAGCTAGTATCTCCTATGAAAAAATGTAATTAACTAGATCAGAGATTCGTTTATCCTCTGTTATGCATAGCAGATATTGAATAGCACTGAGCATTATGTGGCTGTTGACAGACTAGAAATTCAAAGTGTGACAATGTGTTCTCTCTTTCAGACCCCTCTCGACTGAGTCACCCTCACTAATCTCACCCAGCTGCTGGGATTTTTAGTGGGTGCTGATCTTGATATCCACTACTTTTGGTGTGTGATAGCATCTGGAAACGACACGTACCATTCCAGTAAGCCTTGACACTACATTCCAACTGTATTCCATATGGATTTGGATGTGGATATATGCAAAAAAAAAAAAAAAAAAAAAAAAAAAAAATATGCTAAACCACCAAAATAAGTGACTAGTAGTGTTCCACACACGTGACTCTGACCCAAATCCTCAAAATGCCTGAGAACCCATGCTGGTATCCCCTGGACCTATAGTGTGTACATTAAACCCTGACTTTACTGCAAGACAATAAAGATCACTCAAAGTAAAGCTTTAATGGATACATTGTGCTCAAAGAGAATTGAAAGCAGCCTAGGATACTAATGATATCTTGTAGCACTGTGAGATATATGAAGAGAGTGATGATTCATATTCATTTTCTTTTCGAGGAATCTCTAACTGATTGACTTGCTAGAATATCTGGACCTGTAGTTAGCTCAGAATCTGCTAGGACATGATAAGTTCCTCTGTGGGGTCTAAAATCTTGAAACATAATCATGTCTTGTTGCCAGTGTTGGTGCTTGCTGTGTTTAATGTGAGGAAATAGGTTTGGATTTGAACTCTGTACCCTTAATCCTAGCAATGTGCCATGATCACAGCCGGCCTGTTTCTGAACCCCAAGTACATCTGAGACTTTGATGATACTAGATGTTAATCCAATCAAAATCCACATGAAAAGAACTGTCTAATGAGTTAGAAGCATGGTTATATCCAGTCAGTATTTCAGGCTAATGTGATATATTGTCTATACAATGCACCATGTGGTGTAGCGTCATGTTATGGTGCTATTGGTATCCCATTAGTTTCCTGTAATTACATTGAGTATACATATCCACGAATATACTTTAGAGTTTAGTCACTCATATTTCTCTTCTATGGAGCATGTAAGAATGTGAATTTCAGTGCTGAATCAGTCACAAGTTTTGTGCATCCAGGTCACAGAATCACTATTCTTTACAAAGTGTACTTTACTGACCTCTTCGATTATACCTCCCCTTGACAACACTGGTGTAGCTGCCCTTGTGTGACCAAAAACTGTTATCGGATAATCATGTCTCCATGGACGATAGTGTAATTACATGCCCTGAAGTCCCTGTACTCACATGGTTATCATTTGTATTAATCCTTAATTGTCCTGCTTTTGTGTAGATTGTGGTTTGTCATTCTCCATACATATATTCTGTACAATATCAGGACACTGGATGGTTTCAAGAAGAACCTTGTGAAGTAAGTACTGTACTTGGTGTGTGTGACTTTGAAAGTCTCACTTTCTGGTGGAAATAAGGAGGAAAACATTTTTGTTAGAATCAGTGTTATTATCATGTGCATTATTTGGAGTTATCATAACTTGCTGTAAACATGAGGTACCAGCTCATAAGTCTGCATGCCAACTATAATGCAATTCATGATGCAGATTGAGAAAACTTTGGTTAGTCAGAAGTATAATATCTAGGGATAAGAATAATAATAAAGGTTAGACTATAAAACTGTGGTTATCCTCAAGTGTGCATTACATGTAAATTAACTATGTGGAATGTAGATCATGTCATCCTGTATGTGCTATTTAGTGTACCCATGTGGTGATACTTTATATTGGTGGGAGGAGCATGACCTGCTGAAAGTGCTCTGAAGTGGTTAGATATAGAACCACAATTATTTACAGTATCCTACAATAGATTATAAGTCTCAGTGTGCATGAGAAGCTTACAGTAGTCAGTTTGTCTGTCTGTCTCTATCAGCTATACAGTTGGCATGCAAATGGTTCAACAGGATAGCAAATCATACTTTGATTCCCACTCTCACTGGTATAGTCTCTTGTGGCTTTGTACAGCTCTCTAGCTCTGCCATGCTTCTAGAGCCAGCTAGCTGGCTTTCACTCTCTTGATGTCAACCATAGCTAACACTTTACAATTCTAAGCTACCTGCTTCATTACTAAACACTGACATCTCTCCAAAGAGTTCCAGAGTCATTCCGCTCACTCCCCTCAACACAATACGTACACATAATGTGTTGCTGCAATCACTAGCAGTTTTTTTTAACACACCCCCACCCCACCCCAACTATTCACACAATGTTGTGTATGCAATTACAGAATGAGATGATGAAGTCCTCAAAAGAGGAGCATTCATAATCGTCCCTCTAAGAGACCAAACCCTTTGAGGTAACCATCAATCCTTCTCACCTTATACTTGTACTGTGTAATAGTTTCTTTAAGGTCAATTGGATCCTATAAAGGTGTGCATGTATGGCAAAATGTTGTGTGACAGCTGGCAGCAAGCGACCCTTACTTCGTTATCACACATGATTTCCTTTTGATATGTATTTCAATCACCTTCCCCCCTCCTTGAGTCTCTTTGTGGTCGTATATATATACTACCATGTGGAATTGTACTCTTATCCTGCTTCACCTTTAGTACATTATGTTTTCCATGGCTTAAAAGATATACCACCCCTTTCCTCCATGCTGTCCTTTATATTCAGCCTCAATACATTTCCTACTAACTCCTTCATATCCACCAACAATCCTGTTGTCACATAATTATCCATGCAGGAGAATTGCTACTGTAGGAAATGTGTCTGTCCTTATAATAACACCAACCACTTCACAGTAAAGCTTTTCCACTGAGTGTGCACAAGTACACCACAACTATACAATCACTTCACCAACCAAAGTGAAAAAACACAATTTGTAGAATATTAGTGAGTTGTGTACTGATGTTCAATTTGAAGTACTGTCCTGGTTCTGTTCCTCTGACATAATGTAATTGGTCTATTCAGAACTGGTGAGATTACCTTTCCACAGCTGACCTCAACATATTAATGGGGAGATCCCCTAAATTAGTGGTTATATTGTGTTTCTGTACGTTACTAACCTTATTTCCTTTGGATACCACATGCACATCCACTGGTTTGTGTGTGATTATGTTGTGGTGAATTAATGCTTTATTCCTCTGGCCGGTTGCTCTAAACTAAATAGCTGTATTATATGTGAGAGTATCAGGTAGAAATCCAGCATTGGATTAGTCATTCCTCAAATCAAATTTCAATCTACCCCTGGCACTAATGGGTTGGAGACCATCAATCCTTCTCACCTTTGTCTGTTGGATCCAAGCAACCCTTACTTGGTCGCTTTCCTTCCTCATGTGATTAGCTTTTCATGAATATTGAATTTAACTCTTCCCCCCTCCAATTAGTGGTAAGTGTTAATGTGCCACCTATGTCATAGGTATGTATAATCAGTACTGATTGCCCCTTCGGTGTCCTAGAAGTGAAGTAGGAATAGTATTTTGTTATAGTGGTTCTTGAGTTTGGTGATGGGTGGTTACTTGACTCACTTGTTGTTGTTGAAGGGGGAGTGAAGTAGGGATTTAAGTTGGATATAGGTGTGGTTACTGAAATTAGGAGGGCTGAGAGTGATAGGAATAGTAATTATTAATGCAGCTATATTATGGCTGTCCCTACTTTACTTTTTATTTAGAAGAAATTTTTTGTGCTCATGATTAATTAGCACTCTCATGTGTACCATAATGTACTTACTGTGCATTATTTAGAAGTTGAGTATTGTGATGTTAACAGCCCCAGAGAGAAATACATTCCTTTTAGACATACTTCAGTTCCCCCATTGGAGGTATTGGTGTAGAGGTGTACAACCAATGCAACATTCAATCATTCATTAAGTACCCATGCATGTACTCTATGTACAGTGGAACCCCATAAAGGTCACCTCATGCATGTACTCTATGTACAGTGGAACCCTTCATAAAGGTCACCTCATGCATGTACTCTATGTACAGTGGAACCCTCATAAAGGTCACCCCATGCATGTACTCTATGTACAATGGAACCCCATAAAGGTCACCTCATGCATGTACTCTATGTACAATGGAACCCCATAAAGGTCACCTCATGCATGTACTCTATGTACAATGGAACCCTTCATAAAGGTCACCTCTGAAATAGAGACACCCTCTCTAGTAAGGACACTTTGTTACAACCAAAATGTGCTCTTTTAGTACAAATAAATAAGGCCACCCCTCTATAAAGGCCATAGAGTTTGGCAAGCAAGGGGTTAAGTACATGTACCACCCATATGCAACCAAGACATCACAACATCTAATGTTGTCCTAAACTTATGCTTCAAGTATTCTGTATTCTGATTTGCTGCCTATTATGTCTGATTATGTATTCATAATTGCTGATAAGGAGATAATGCTGAGCATAACCCTTCCTCCTGTCTCTGATTGCTCCTCTCCTTCCCCCTATATATTGTACCATCTCACTTTGACCCTAGCATGGATAATGTTGAGAATTCGTAGACATGGCCCACCTCTGACAGTTGACATCGACTGTCAATGTTGAGACCCTTTACCCACTTTACCTTACTTGATGTGTATAGAGTGGTAAAATGTTGAGGTGTGTATCCAGAGAGGTTGTCATATTAGTTGATATGATTCTGTTTCACTATGGTCCCTTTTATTATGTATGGGTAGACCGTTGGAAAGCTAAAATTTTGGTGGTAAAAAGGTTCTACCAGCAAGTCTATAGAAGATGAATGATTTCAGGTTTTTAAAAATTATTTTATTTTGGTGGTTATCAACCCTTAAAGGTGAAGGTATCATGTCTGAGTCAGAATTGAGGATGAATAGTCCATAGTCATGCACTACTGGCACTACTTTCACTGCAGACTTCACTATAGTCTTGTAGTGGTCCCTTGAGGTGGATCATTGCTTCCATCAGTGACAAATGGTAATGGAAGCAATTTCCTCTTAGAATAGATGATACAACTACTGTGACTTCCCATAACTATCACATCTTACATCCTAGCACTCTACACATACATCCCATTCATGTCACTGTGAACAAAAATAACACTCAGTTTTATTCTTCAGCTTCTAAGGTATACTGATGGGTACATTCAAACCTAATCACATGACCAAATCACATGACCACTTCCAATGGGTTGCCAAACTCATTCATTACTCCTTACAAATGCAGAATTCCTTGCAATCCAATGTCCTATGAAAGGAAAAAAATTATGCTATATAAAAAGGCCATGTAGGGTTACTTTTACCTATAGGAGTTTTAGTGAACAGACATCAAAATTATGCTGCCTTCAATAATAATCCCTACATCACCACCTCCCACCAAGCTGCTTTAATTAATTGTTCATGTCAGTGTAAAAGTGTTCTGCTTGGTTTAGGCAGTGATGTAGGGATTATTATTGAAGGCAGCATAATTTTGTTATTTGTTCACCAAAACTGCTATGGCTGACATAGTATCATTTATAATGCTATAGGGTTACGCCATGAATATAATGTAGTGATCATATGGAAACCAGGCAGCTATGGACAATATAATGTAGTGATCATATGGAAACCAGGCAGCTATGGACAATAGACTGAAATAGTATCATTTTGGTTATTGTTCTTCAGCATTGAGTCTTTCTGCCTCCAACATTCTCCTGCATGATAAGAATGTGCCTAAAATACAGGGTAAGCAGACATAACAGCTACAACTTACTCAATTCTGAGAAAAGCTTCGTATGGAGGGGCAAGGTTATACAAAATTTCAAAAGTGAACTCTGTACCCTAGCCCTATAGCAGTATGCCATGATCCAAATTGAACACAGTTAGTTGTATCTATAGTACATCTGAGGCTTTGATGACCCTTTACCATATTAGGTGCTCGTTAATTGCAATCCTATTGCATACCCACCTAGCTGGAGTAGTTGAGACAATAATGGAGCATGCATGTATAGTCGTCAGACATCATGTGCACTCTCTGACATCCACATCTTTTGTAGCCATCAATCCATCACATACTCAAATTTTCATACTTCCTCAGCCATAGAGCTGATCAATCTAATATTGGTCTATCATTCAGTCATTCCCAAATCTGGAAATAAGCAAGGCCATCGACATAATGAGTTAGATGTCCCCACAGGCAGTATTTTCAGACAGGCTGAGCTGGACTATATGGCTAAGCCACTATCTCCTGTAAAAGAATGTGATTAACTAGATCAGAGATTTCTAATTTTGTTTTATCTTCTGTTATGCATAGCAGATATTGAGTAGCGCTGAGCATTGTGTGGCTGTTGACAGACTAGAAATTCAAAGTGTGACAACTGAAATTAATGTATCCTCTTTTGTACAAGATTACTCACTCATTTGTGTTCTCTCTTACAGACCCCTCTCAGATTGAGTCACCTCCACTAATCTCACCCAGCTACTGAAAGAATGAGGTGCTTATCTTGATATACACTACTTGGTGTGTGATAGCATCTGGAAACGACACATAACATTCCAGTAAGCCTTGCCACTACATTCCAACTATATTCCATATGGATTTGGATGTGGGTAAAAATGTTAAACCACCAAAATTAGTGACTAGTGGTGCTCCACACATGTGACTCTGACCCAAAGGACCAAAATGTCTGAGAACCCATGGAGGTATCCCCTGGACCTATAGTATGTACATTAACCCTGAGAACCCATGGAGGTATCCCCTGGACCTATAGTATGTACATTAACCCTGAGAACCCATGGAGGTATCCCCTGGACCTATAGTATGTACATTAACCCTGAGAACCCATGGAGGTATCCCCTGGACCTATAGTATGTACATTAGCCCTGAGAACCCATGGAGGTATCCCCTGGACCTATAGTATGTACATTAACCCTGAGAACCCATGGAGGTATCCCCTGGACCTATAGTATGTACATTAACCCTGAGAACCCATGGAGGTATCCCCTGGACCTATAGTATGTACATTAACCCTGAGAACCCATGGAGGTATCCCCTGGACCTATAGTATGTACATTAACCCTGAGAACCCATGGAGGTATCCCCTGGACCTATAGTATGTACATTAACCCTGAGAACCCATGGAGGTATCCCCTGGACCTATAGTATGTACATTAACCCTGAGAACCCATGGAGGTATCCCCTGGACCTATAGTATGTACATTAGCCCTGAGAACCCATGGAGGTATCTCCTGGACCTATAGTATGTACATTAACCCTGAGAACCCATGGAGGTATCCCCTGGACCTATAGTATGTACCTGACTTTACTGCAAGACAATAAAGATCACTCAAAGTAAAGCTTTAATGGATACATTGTGCTCAAAGATGACAAGTGTAGAATTGAAGGCAAGGATACCAATGATATCTAATCATATCTTGTAGCACTGTGAGGTGTATGAAGAGAGTGATGGTCCATATTCCTTTTCTTTTTGAGGAATCTCTAACTGATTGACTTGCTAGAATATCTGGACCTGTAGTTAGCTCAGAATCTGCTAGGACATGTTAAGTTCCTCTGTGGGGTCTAACATAATCATGTCTTGTTGCCAGTGTCGGTTCTCGCTGTGAGAAAATGGGTTTGAATTTGAACTCTATACCCTTACCCTTAGCAATATGCCATGATCCAAATTGAACACAACCGGCTGGTTTCTCAACCCTAAATAAATCAGAAACTTTGAAGATCCTTTACCATACATGATGCACAATCCTAAAAATAATCAATGCACAGCCCAATTAAAATCCACATGAAAAGAACTGTCTGATGAGTTAAAAGCATGGTTCTATCCCAGGCAGTATTACAGGCTAATGTGATCTAAATAATGTTGAACTTTTGTGTTATGCAGCAGATATTGAGTAGCACTAAGCGCCTACATAAGTGGAGCCAAAAGGTTGCTTGGGGGAGGGGCCCGGGGCATAGTCATGGTGTGAAAATTTTTTGGAGGACTCCTTCACTGGCAGGCCTGTCATAAGTGGTAGGACTTGTAAGTGTGACTTGCTTCATGCACCTGTGTAAGTGGAGGCATGGTCACAGGTGTGATTGTTGTTAAAGGAAATAACAGTTAGTATGCACTGAGTTATCTAATGTGTGACCTTGAAAGTGAAAGCCAAGTTTGGTGCAATGTGATGTGTCATGTATACATAGACTATTTTCTATTCACAGCACTTTGAGGTAGGTAGCCTTAGATGATTGTTATAACCATGTTGTAAGTTAGTCCAGATGTCTAATGATGTTCCTCTAAATAATTATACCATAAGGCATTCCATATTAGAGTAGAGAAGCACAAATTGTGAAGTAAAGAGCAAAGTAGGCATGGTCAAGATTTCATACCACTTTAGCTGCAGGCCTAGCTTGGTGCTATTGGTATCCCATTGGTTTCTTGTAATTACATTGAGCATAAGTATCCATGAATATATCCTTTAGAGTATAGTCACTCATATTTCTCTTCTATGGAACATGTAAGAATGAGAATTTCAGTGCTATTACAAAAAAGTGTATTGAATTACCCTCCTTCCTCAAATAGTGAATCAGTCACAGGTTTGCATGGTGTGTTCTATTAATTCCTTCAATATACTTATTGCATCCAGGTCACACAATCTTTACAAAGTGTACTTCACTGACCTCTTCGATATACCTCCCCCTGACAACACTGATGGATGGAATGGTAAGTCCCAGGGCTCACAATAGCATCACAGGACACTAACTGCCCTTGTGTGACCAAAAACTACTATTGGATAATCATGTCTCCATGGACACCGATAGAGTGTAATTACATGCCCTGAAGTCCCTGTACTCACATGGTTATCATTTGTATTAATCCTTAATTGTCCTGCTTTTGTGTAGATTGTGGTTTGTCATTCTCCATACATATCATATTCTGTACAATATCAGGACACTGGATGGTTTCAAAAAGAACCTTGTGAAGTAAGTACTGTACTTGGTGTGTGTGACTTTGAAAGTCTCACTTTCTGGTGGAAATAAGGAGGAAAACATTTTTGTTAGAATCAGTGTTATTATCATGTGCATTATTTGGAGTTATCCTTCTTTCCTATAACTTACATGAGGTACCAGTTCATAAGTCTGCATGCCCACTATAATACAATTCATGATGCAGATTGAGAAAACTTTGGTTAGTCAGAAGTATAATATCTAGGGATAAGGTTAGACTATAAAACTGTGGTCATGAAGTCAAGTAATGAAGTGTGACTAGAATTGTGTGGTATTCCTCCATCCTGTCCCTCAAGTGCGCATTACATGTATGTGGAATGTAGATCATGTCATCCTGTATGTGCTATTTTGTGTACCCATGTAGTGATACTTGATATTGGTGGGAGGAGCATGACTAGCTGGAAGTGCTCTGTGCATGATAAGTGGTAATGTAAGTGGTTAGATATAGAACCACAATTATTTACAGTATAGCCTGTACAGATCAACTGATCCATATTGGAACTGTATTCTAGTGATTGTAATCCATTGTCCCACGCCATGCAAGAGTGTGAATACTTTAAAGCACCACTTTACATGACTCTTGTCTCTGACAGCAATATCTAATACTGGAGCCTATCATTGCTCACTTGCTCACTGTCAAATGCTGCATATTGCTATAGTAGTAGTTGTAGAGGCTCTAGGCTTATCTAAGTCCTTAGGTACATATAAACTCAACAGCAAAAGAATTGAAGCACTCAAGAATACTTGCTTGCTCGCTCGCTGTCAAATGTTGCACATTGCCCTAGTTGTATCCACGAGTAGTATAGTCACTCTTACTTCTCCTCAATGGAGCATGTAAGAATGGGAGGCATGCTATTACAGAAAAAGTGTATTGAATTACCCTCTTTCCTCATCAATCACAGGTTTGCATGGTGTGTTCTATTAATTCCTTCAATATACTTTTTTCATCCAGGTCACAGAATCACTATTCTTTGCAAAGTGTACTTCACTGACCTCTTTGATTATACCTCCCCTTGACAACACTGGTGGATGGAATGGTAAGTCCCATGGCTCACAATAACATCACAGGACAATTTTTCGGTCTATTTCTTCACTTGTCCTGTCACTTTCTGCTTGTGTCTGACTCTCTCCTATAACTTAAGAGAAGGGCTACTGCACTCACAATCCTGTATGTAAAGCTTGATCCACTATATTAGCTAATCATACTTTAGGTCATAACTAAAACAACTGTGGTTATACTCCTGGCCACTTGAAGTGAGAGTTGTATAAATGTGGAATGCAAGGGAGAGTGTAGATCTGTCATCCTGTGCCATTGGAATTTTTTGTGTGTCCCCTTCCCAGACACCAATATTGTCCCTGTTAACCCCCTAAAGTAACAAATTCCAAGTAAAGGGGCATCAAATTTTGGACATTGCTCTGACTCAACTAATGGATAATTGCTCATTTTCAATGTGAACTTTGACCCCAACTCTAGCAATATGCCATGATCACAGCTGTATCCATCATTTTCTCAACCCTGGTACTAGCTAGCTCTAGCAGTATATCTGAGACTTTGATGACCTTTTACCATACTAGGTGCACATTAATTCCAATCCTACATGGAATAATTAGGTGGTGAAGTATACCCTACCCATTAGATTTGATAGTTGTATGGCTGAAAGGTGGGTGTGTGGTGATGGGTACAAAATATGGAATATGGTAATCGTCTGTGAGAGTGTGATCTAGCTGATGACATAGCTAGCATGTTGGTGTCTCGACCATCCCAACTAGGTTGGTCTATCATTCAGTCATTTCCAAACAGCTCTCTAATGAGTTAGAACCAATGCTAAAAGATTAGTCATTCAGCATTCTTTATGTTCTCTCTCACACATTCCTTTCTGGGTGGGTGGGTTCTCAGGCATTTTAGTCCTTTGGATCATGTCAGGAGTCATGATTGGACTGGAGCTGAACTATTTTGGTAGTTTGTGGATGCATAGACTTCTGTTCCATAATTATGGCTTCTGCATTATACCCACATCCACAAATTCCAATTGAATGTACAGATTAGATTGTATAAGGCTTTATTAAGTGCAGTGGTTAGTGGTCACTGGAGCAGAACTAATTACTATGCATGACTAACTTCAAAACATGATATGCTTGCAGAGGTGGCTCCAGCTGATTATAGGTTGTCAGGTCAAGGGACATACTCATAATAGCATAACAGAAGACATTATCCCATTCTCCTTCACTTACAAATTCATTAGCAGGAATTTTTAACATGTTCCAAAAGTGAGCACTCACTGAACTACATGCATAACTAAATGGTCATATTAAAGCACTTAGACCAACCCAACCACCAGCTTGTGAATGTTCCACACCATGCACACTATATGGTATGTACATCATGGGAAAATCATCATGTCATGTAGCATCATGTTATGGTGCTAGATATATCAGTGGTATTCCTTTGGTTTCATGCCTTTGATTCCAATTCACTCATAATGTGTCCATTAAGTACTTTTAGAGTATAGTGAATAACATTCTCCTCTATGAGGTATAGGGTACCATAAGAGGATTTCAGTGGAATATGCTATTTCAGAGAAGTGTGTTGAATGAATTAAATGCCTCAAATAATCACTATTTATGGGTTTGCATGGCGTGTTCTACTTCCTTCAATACTTTTTACATCCAGGTTACACAGTCACTACTCTTCATGAAGTATACTTCACTGACCTCTTTACCCCTCCCCCCAGCACTGGTGGATGGAAGGGTAAGTCCCTGTACTCATTATGAACCATTGTGAGTAGATCCCCTCCATAGATACTCTGTAGAATACATCAGGATGCTGGATAGTTTCAAGAGGTACCTCATGAAGTTTAGTGTGTGATTTTGAAAGTCCCACATTCTTGTTGAAAGGAGGCTAGGGAGTCGAATGAGAAGGCACTATTATATATTGTATTGTCCTGTTCAATACAGTGACGTGATTGGCTTACTGAGCATGTGTGCTCACCCCACAATGCTTTGCATTTCCCTAGTTAATTCTCAATGCATTATTAAAGGTTACTATGGCTACATGAACTGGCCACTTAAAGTTAAGTAATGAAGTGTGACTAGAGTTATGTGGTATTCGTCCATCCTGTCCAGTAATGAAGTGTGCAATACATGTGTCAGAGCTCAGTTATGTGGGAGTGTTTGGAAAATGTAGTCCCTGGTCTTGTCATTCTGTGTCCCACTTTGACTTGACAGTATACTTACTGCAAGTTTCAATTAGGTGGCTATACAGTAGCATGTAGGGAGAGTGTCATACCTTATAGAAATGCAGAGTGAGTGATTTAATATTTTCATCTAGATACCCTGATGACAGAGTAGGTTGGGGGATCTCTCCATGAGGTGCTGGTTACAGGGTGTCTCTGAAAACTTCATCCACAACAAGGGACTCACCCTCATTAGTAGAGCCCATCAACAGGTTTGTTATTCCATATGATTATAAATAAATGTATACCTCTTTGTCTAAAATGTTATAGGGTTACAACTGGTGCCATGAGTGTAATGTAGTGACCAGGCAGCTATGGACAATGGACTGAAGTACACAATAGTATCATTTTATGTATTGTTTACTATTTTCTGTATACATGTGCACTTAGTTTCGCTTTTAATTTATGGAAATAATTTATGCATGGGCAGGCACTGTATAAAATGGCAAGGTAGGGTTATCCTAGTTAGCTAATCAAGTATCAAAGAATCTCGTCCCTGTCCCTTGGACTGGAACTTGCATGTGCTATCATAAGATGGAAAGTTGTTGCTAGATATACCCCGGTAGTGGTAGAAGCTGCTTGTTGGACACACCTCCTATGATACATTAGGGGGCCTTGCTGACGACACAATTCAAACTGTTCGCTCCATTGGCAAGGCCATCGCAGACAGAGTGGGTACTACAGATTCCTCCAACTCTTCCAAGCACCTCTTTGGTCGACTAGCCATCGCCCTGTGGCGTGGCAACGCCTGTTTATGGCTACATCGCCTCCCAACTCTCCCCCCCTCTCTAGACGGAGTGCCATGACTTGGACTTGTTTGTTTGTCTGTGTATAATCGAATTTCATTATTAATAATTTATGATACATCATTATGCGCATGCGTAGTTTAGAATATAGGGAGTGGCATTATACAGCAGATAAACAAATGCAGCGGTGAACCATTGAAATAAACGAATGATCATACTAAAGCTTCGGTTCGGGCTTAGTGTGAATCATGGGGAACAAGTCCAACAAGGAGAAACGACCCGATCTTGATCCCTCTATGCCCTCAGGGGGTGTTCCTTCTTCTTCAAGTACGAAACCAAATGATCATCCTTCTCCTGGGCTTTGCAATTCTTCTTCAAAGTCTGATAATGAGTCCAGTAATTCTTCTCCACAAAAAACTGACTCTTCTTCTGACCCTCCCCCTCCAAACGCTGTGCTGAATGTTCCTACCCCAAGGACTCTGTCAAGTGAGCCTCCCCCTCCAAGCGCTGTGGCGAGCATTCCTGCCCCAAGGACTCTGTCAAGTGAGCCTCCCCCTCCAAGCGCTGTGGCGAGCGTTCCTGCCCCAAGGACTCTGTCAAGTGAGCCTCCCCCTCCAAGCGCTGTGGCGAGCGTTCCTGCCCCAAGGACTCTGTCAAGTGAGCCTCCCCCTCCAAGCGCTGTGGCGAGCGTTCCTGCCCCAAGGACTCTGTCAAGTGAGCCTCCCCCTCCAAGCGCTGTGGCGAGCGTTACTGCCCCAAGGACTCTGTCAAGTGAGCCTCCCCCTCCAAGCGCTGTGGCGAGCGTTCCTGCCCCAAGGACTCTGTCAAGTGAGCCTCCCCCTCCAAGCGCTGTGGCGAGCGTTCCTGCCCCAAGGACTCTGTCAAGTGAGCCTCCCCCTCCAAGCGCTGTGGCGAGCGTTCCTGCCCCAAGGACTCTGTCAAGTGAGCCTCCCCCTCCAAGCGCTGTGGCGAGCGTTCCTGCCCCAAGGACTCTGTCAAGTGAGCCTCCCCCTCCAAGCGCTGTGGCGAGCGTTCCTGCCCCAAGGACTCTGTCAAGTGAGCCTCCCCCTCCAAGCGCTGTGGCGAGCGTTCCTGCCCCAACGACTCTGCCAAGTGAGCCTGCCCCTCCAAACGCTGTGCCGATTGTTCCTGCACCAAGGACTCTGCCACCCCCTCCAAACATTAAGCCTAGTAACCGTCATTCTCCAAAGTCCGAGGTCAGAAATGCAGGGCCTCCTTCACCATGGACTGGACGAAAAGTCTCTAGACAAGAGAGACGAAGAATTGAAAGAATTAAGCGCAAGTCCAAAGGTAGCTACATAACGTTCATGCCTTACCTCATTGGTCTTACTGACCTTTTACCAATTTAAGGGGTGATGAGTTTGGTTGTCATCTTTTAGTTCCCAAGTAGAGAAATGTATTTTACCTGTCCCATTTTCTCAAACACGATTAAAACTAAATTTTAATCTGTAGTGTATATGGATTTTTGGGATCGATGATGGGAAGTAGTCCAATCACAATATCCTTACATCATGTGGTAACATGGATGGTCCCTTATGCATCCCTTTTTGTATGCCTGCACAAGCATAAGGCTAGCTATGGCTAAAAATTATATGGATTTCTTATTAATGGTGAACCCACTAAATTCTGCCCTAGAATTATCATCATAAAACAACAACAACAATAACAACAAAAAATAAGCAACAATAAAACCCACCAAAAAACCACAACAGGGCAAAATAAACGCTCTCATAATACTTCTACGATCGAGTGGGTTGACTTGAGATAACAGCTGTTCATAAATAATATGATAAAAGTGAAAATAGTGCATGTAGTAGTAGATTTGTTTCATAGGTCCCTGTAGCTCAAATATTTGCATTAAAGAATAAATTTGAAATAAATGTCTGAACAGTTAAGTAGCATGGTATCTCCGACCCTTGAATCTTCTGTGTCCATTCAATATCATACCCACTCTTCTTAAAATAGAGGATATTTTCATTGACAAATTTAATTGTCCTGCTTTTCTTGCTACCGGTTCTTTCTCACGTATGAACATTTAACTGACTGCTACCACCCAGATTTCAATATAATCTGTGACAGATTTGTTGCACTCTTTCTCTCTACTTGTGGAGCTAAGTTATTGCACTGATACTAAGACTATAGTTGATTCAAATGGAGTGATCTGACTGGTCAGTCGCAGGGCTCTTATTTCACTTAGTGCCCATCGTCCTTGGCAGTGGGCACTATGTAGCTCAGTCTCAGGCCCTTAGTAGTGACCTCGCTGTGCTCAGTCACTACAGCCCAGGGCCTTCAGGTCTCTTGAATGCCGTATATCCATTGATCTCGGTGTCTAACTATTATTTAGCCAGTGAAGACACTACCTCTATGATATTGTGTGAATAATGGGGAGGGGAATTTATGCCAAATCCCCCCCCCCCCCCACCAAAAAAAAGAAAAAAAGAAAAAAATCATAACAAAGAGAAAGTGTTGTCCAAATGTACATTATGAAAGTACAGAACCATGTACCTAGGCCCATTATTGCACCTACGGTAACAGACCATTATAGCATCCTTATAATAAGAGTATTGGGGAACATTAAAATTTTCATATGAAGTACTACTCCAATGGAGCATCCGTGCCATCCCTACTTAGAGAGTATTCATGTGTCCTGTAATACTAGACCAGATACAAAAGTAGTTTTTTCTGTTAATTAAGTGGGTAAATTTTTAATAGTAGCACTGCCTCAGTTACTCCCCACTTAATCTCATACCATGCAGAATAACTTTCCCTCTGTAGCATGATGTGGTGTTACAGGGTTCTGTTCAAGTGTCCTGAGTTAGAGAGTTATGACTTTCAGTGTTGAGTGTCAGTACCACTATGTGCAGACCAGTGTGGTGATACTGTACTTTTAATGTTTTACTTATTTATTTCCAGCTCCTCCCCTCAGTATGGACAATATCATGGCAGTCCTACAAACCCTTCCATGGAGGAAGGTTGGTGACGTGCTGTTTGTCCCTGACTCCAAGCTTGATGCAATAGATGCTGACCACACAACAGACGAGGGGAAAAAAGGAGCAGTGATAAGATATTGGCTGTTGAGGGATCCGTACGCCTCCTGGAGGATGCTTATATGGAGGCTTGATGTAAACGAAAAGTTTGACATTGCAGACCGGATACGGAACTATGCAGAGAAGCAAACAGGTCAGTAACCACATCAAATAGTTGGTCCCCCCAATTAATGTACTGCATATAGCTTGAGTGAAAGCATAGTGGGTGAGAAAGAATGACTTTACTATGATCACCCTCTCCTTGTTTGTGTGTGTGAGTAACTGTTGAAGTCACATAGTTGTACTGTCTACTTTGGACTGTAGGAACATAATATTATGCTATAGGCATGGGTATGGTGAAAGTCTGTCCAGTTGTGTCCCCGGAGTCCCAGGGATGGGATTATAGTAGGTCACTTGAGTGTACAATTAAAAATTAGGACTGACTCTCCAAGGTTGTCCCTTAGTGTCAGTCTATGGACATTAGTGAATTAGCATAGCAACCTCAACCTGTAGTTCCAATAGTAACTACTAGCCCTGATGAAACAAATTTTTTCCCAAATATAAACATACTTATTCGAGTGCACTGGGTTTAATGTGGTATGAGCAAGACTCTACGTACATCCAGATGTCAAGACATTTCAGTTAGAGTATAATAATGATATATGTGTAGTACGTTGCAAAATGGATTTTTTCTATCTACCACAAGCTACCATAAAAACTGTAGAATTATATTTTAATCACATCCCCTAGCCCTCGCTATATACACCAGTACAGTACAGTTGATTCTTTTTTTATCCGGAGAGAAATCTAGCTAGCTGCTACCAGTAGCCACTGTATCTCTGCCATCACAATCAATGGCTGAAACTTACACAAAAGCATCGATGAATGAAGCCAAACCATGAATAGAAGAGCTGCATTGCATGAGTGGACTGTCTAACTTTCAAGATCCTTTTATGTAGATGTGATAAAAGATGACAGTAGTTGGACATGTATTTTTGACTGCTCTCCAATTAGAGTTATGTCTCTAGAAATGGCCCACTGTTATGTTATTTTAAAGGACCTGTTAATCTGAAGAGCCTATAAATATTATCAAGAGCATTAATTTGTTATAGCATTACATTACACAAAAAAATTACAAAAAATAATAATAAAGAAAAAGCATTTGCCTTTGCATTTTATGAAACTATAGCATACTAGTTGTATAGTCTGAACTATGGTTTTGATCCTTGGGCCTGTAGCTGTTCACTCCAGCTGCAAACCCACAAATATTATACATTAGGATGTCAGTCTTCAGTTGTATTGTAAACTATAGAAGGGCGGACAGTATCCAAGAAGATGCTGACTCCAAAGAACATTCTCGAGAAGAAAAAGTTTAACTTCTTCCTTGAGGCAGACACCTTTACCTCTATGCAAAAACTGTAGAGTGATCAGATGCTTGGACATGTTTCATAGTTCTTTGATGTTGACTAGAAACTGGTATTCGTAATGGCTGCTGGCTTCTAAAACAGCAACAGGGCCAAGGATTAGAAGTATAGTCCAGACTATTATAGAGGTAGGCAGCTTTATAAAAATAATGGATAACTACTAAAAAAATATTAATGAGCAAACATGACTTATTTATGGGTGACCAAATAGGCCTAACATTCATCCTCTTATTTATATGCACATCATCACAGAATGTAGTACTTCTCCTATGACTCAACTGCAATGTACGTGTTGTAGATCCAAAGAATAATCACATGCGATTTTATATACTTGAAGGCCAGAAAATTTGCTGAGAATTTAATTTAACTCTCCAGTTAATAACTGTATTTATTATTATAAAGGTTATGAAAGTTGTAGTTGATGCTAGCAGTATCAGCAGTGGTCAGAATTATCGTGATACTGAACGTCTTTCTTCCAAAATTTCATTTTCATTCTTTGAAACTGTGAAAGCATTTCTTTAGATGATTGTTCTCTCTGAATGCTATGGTACATACTTGAAAAATGAATATGATTGAAATTTACTTCATGGAAGTGCATGTACAATAATTATATTTCCTGCCGGCTTCAGCCCTGCTTGCATATTTTTATTACAGACTTTTAACGGGGAAAGAGATTCTAGTCCCAACTATCTACTTGGTTATGATATTATTTGGATTTGGTGTAATCTTGTCCCCCAGACCCCAGCCTCACCTGTCACAGTTTGTTGACTGCTCTGGACACTGTGAAGAATGCAAAGGACAGTGATGAGATTGAGAACAGTGTTGGTGGTATTTTGGAGAATGTACTCGTGATACCACAACCCAAGAGTAAGGAGATGAGGTTATATTATGCAGATGAGGAAGATTATAGAAAGAAACTTGTGGAATGCTACATAACAATGTCTCCATTGGCTAGTTGGAATCATGTGGCAGGACAACTTCTCTACTGGGAACATCATGGAGTTCTTGAAAAAGTGAAGGATAAAGTTAAAGTTGATAAAGGTGGGTGTGTGGTAGATGAGGAGGAGAGATATGGGATATGCTAATCCTCAGAGTGAGTGTGAACTCTCTCTATTTAGTGATCAAACAACATGCTCCATAGAGAAAATACAAAATTGGATTCAGTATGTAATTGCTGCTCTAAATGTTTCTCCCTGTTATATCACACATGTCCAAGATTACCTATGAATGTCTCGTGTGACAATAGAATCTCTCATGCTTAGTAATATGCCAGTTCATCCCTACTTGTACTCCTTAGTCAAGGACCAACCCAGCTAGTCTGTCTTGCAAGTTACTGATCACATTTTGTAAAGGGTCGGGCTCGCGAGACTAGTCCATTCCAATGTGTCACATATTACACTCTCAATTCTAAGCCAAAAACAAATGTCCTGGTTGATCCCAAATTACATCAGAGAGTTGGTAGTGGTAATAAATAATTCAATGTGACATATTATGGAAGACAATGTTGAATGATGGAATGGGGTGGTTATGAATCAATAATTTTGGTAAGGGGTCATCACTCACATAAAATGGTGTCTACTCGCAACAGTGTGTAATCCAACCTCTTGATTGCTTGATGGCAAAGAATTGTTGATTTCCGCTCTGGTAAGACCAAAGTAAATGTAGCCATCATATATATGATGTGGAGAAGCAGTTAATGTTGTACTTGGTATGTAATTAACATTATTACATATGATCTTGTACATATGACTGGTCTGCTGTAACAGTTGAACCTCTCTTGATTGTTGGGCTTGTTGAGGTCAAGGTCTCAATAATGATGATCTAGCTATTAAAACTCTCCCTCCCCTGTTTGTAGTTTGATAGTTAGCTAGTGGAGGAGTCACTTTTCCCAAGTAAGTATTCGGAGTTTTCCTGATACCGAAATTATGTGTAGCTTGTAAGAAAGTCTCAGCCTTGGAGGTGTTGTATTTTATAAACTCAAGTGCTATGAATATATTGACCTCTGACCCTATATCTTCCATTATGGACTAAGCTGACCCCATATACCAGGTTGGTCTATTAATTAATTAGAGTCATTTCCAAATCAGAAAGGCCAATCAAAATCATGCAGAGTGATTAAGATTATCCTCTGTTAAGCATAGAGTACCACTGAGCAATTATTCTATTGTATAGCTATTGGACAAATTAGAAATCCAAAGCTTGACACTGAGTTTAACCAAATTGAATATATCTAACACCAATAGGATTTTTGCCTCGGCACCAAAGTGCCAAGGTACTGTGCTGGAAGCGACTATGATCGGCGATGATGGTACGTTTCATGCGCACGTGCAATGATGCACGATGATGCGTATTGAGCACGTGCATTAATTTAGCTCTGCGCTTAGTAGCTAGCTAGACATACAGTACTAAGGACAAACAGACAGGCTAAGGCTCGCAGTCAACTTAGTGCTGATGCTTCTTGACCGTCTTTTACCAACAAATCAAGCCCATTATCACATGCAGAGAACTGACTAAAAGACAGCAGTGAACAAAAACAACAGAGATTGCAGTGTACACGAACTAGTGATCGTTTGAAGTGTCAAAGAGAGAGCCATGGTGAAGGAGAATCTCAGAACTAAGACTTTGAGGCTTCCAAACAATGAGAGAATCCAGTACACATACTTCAATCAATCTATGCTTGAGAATAACCATTAAACAGCAGTTCCAAATCGTTGAACAGCAAAAATACTAGCTGTGTAAATACTAATCTTACTACAATATAAGCCATGTTGCTCAGTGTGCACTCTCCACAGAAAAGAAGCTATTTTGGCAACATTTTGTAGAAACATTTGACCCCACAAACCCCTGCACTTTTCATATGCCCATGCAGCAAGTGTTCAGCAATTCCAAACATAATCATCCTTGTAGGACTCTGGCTTCAAGCCGGTGATCCTTCAGTGTATCTTTATTGTCTCTTATATACCACTGTCACGTCATATTCACTGTAAAGCATTTAAAATAAATAAACATAGAAAGTTAAAGGTTGCACTTAAGTGCCGAGGCATTCCTAGTCTTTTTAAAAGACTAATTATTCAATGTTGTTATTGTTCATGTTCTCTCTTACAGACCCCTCCCTCAACCTCACTAATCTCACTAAGCTGTTGGAGGATGTGGAGGATTGGGATGATGTGGGTGTATGTCTTGGCATCCCTAACTCAGTGCTTGATATCAGCAAACAACACTCCAGTATGTCCCAACGTAAGGAAGCTTGCTTGGAATGGTACCTGAATAACCACCCATCCCCATCGTGGCATGACATAGCATATGCTCTATATGCGCTTGATGAGCATGAAGTGCTGGAAGTGTTGAAGAGTCAGTACCTCAAAGGTGGGTTGCATATTGTAAGTGGTATGACATGATCAGTGGTACTATAAGTGTATATACTATAGAGCCATGCATGTGATTAACCTCAGTGCATGTGCAAGTGTGTATCTGTGTATCTGTGACATCCACCACACTGCCAGTAGTGATTAGAGCGCTTCAATTTCAGCCTTAACGATGTCCAGACGATACTCTCCAGTATTTAAAATGAGCTGATTTCGGAAAAGGCTTTATTCCGGCAAGAAGGGCAGCTCCTTACTATATGTAATATCTTATCTAACTCTAACACACCTGCACGAGAATGATGCTATACTGAAGGTAAGTGCATTACATCACCGAGAGCATTATAGCATCATTTGAGTGCACCATGCATTAAAACACATGGAGCTAGATCAGAGTGATCTAAGCAATTTAGTGCTAATCACATGACTTGGATCTAATCAGATTCCAGTTGGAGCATTCTTATGACTCACCATAATCTTTCTTTTATCGCATCTAGCAAGTTCTGAACTTCTGACACATGTTTGGTTTTTAAAGAATGCATGCAATTATCGATGAAGTTAAATTAGGCAAATTCCTGAGGTTTTCCTTCTTGAAACCCAATGTAACTAGTGAAATGCTAAAGTATATAAAAGAAGATATTTAGCTCCTCACTTAGGCCAGACCAGTTTGAATGTTGCTTCCAGAAAGTGACCTTGGTGGCAGGAATAAATTTATAAGAACCAAAAATAATTGTTATACATAAAGTGACTCGTGGAAGGAACAATTTTTAGTTCCAATGAATAATTATATTATACAGAGAAAGCATTGATTTCCTGTCAAGAAAAAATAAAATACTAGTCCAGAGTTTTTCAAATATTACTGACAGCTCATAATGTGGTCCATCTGTGCGGCACAGGAAACATATTGGTCTTACCAAGGTTTCATTTAGAAATTTGTCCGGGGGGGGGGGGGGGGGGGGGGGGGCAGATACAAGTATATGGAAGGGGGAAAATTATGAGGCCATGTAGGGTAAACACGTAGGGTGAACAAACATCAAAATTATGCTGCCTTCAATAATAATCCCTACATCACTCCCTAAACTAAGCAGAACACTTTTACACTGACATGAACAATTATTAAAGCAGCTTGGTGGGAGGCGGTGATGTAGGGATTATTATTGAAAACAGCATAATTTTTATTACAGAAACTGCCATAGGTTAAAGTACTAGCATAATTTTTTTTCCTTTCACTTGTTTGTTTACTTTTTATATGACCTTTGGATATTAATGTTTTAATAGCTCACTGGGCGCGCACGTGCATACGTACGAGGGGGGATTTTTTTGATTTTTTCTTGGGTGGGGTCCCCCCTTCCTAATCCACAGGGAGGGCTAGAGTACAAGAAGGAAATGTACATACAGCCTGATACAGGTAGGTAATTACTCTCAGTTGACGTTGCAGAAATTCCCTTCTGCCTCATGGCTCATCCATGCAGAACAGGTTGTGTATGAAAGCTCAGTACATGATTATTATCTGTTGTAAATTTTCAAGTGGGGAGGGCAAAAAATTACCACTTCATCTTCCACTAGTGTTTGACCACCACAATGGAAAGTTTGCTGTACGAGTACTGTAATACTGAGGTTCAACAGGATCTTGGCAAGTAAGAGAACGAGCTATAATGGTGGAATGATTGGTGGAAATAATATACTTCCACTTCCTCAAGATAACACAGCATATTTTTCTCTTCTGGTTTAAGCTTCAGAGTACACACACCTATATGAACAAGAAAATTATATGGAAAGTACAAAGACATGGTTTGAAACGTTCTATACTGTAGTATTTCTGCTACTAGTCAACTATAAACTCAAATAGAGTGAAAACTTTTATCCAACTATAGATTGAACGACTGACAGAAAAAAGATAACTTTGTGATTAAAAAACATTAAGTGCACATACAGGAAATACAATATACCACAAACAAGATAACATGACCACACAAATACAATTACATAAATCAATCAAGACCAGTTAACTATAACCTGCATAGTTGGAGTACTCAATGGCACCATATGATTCTGACATCCATCCATCACTTATTTCAACCTCAGCTTCACCAGATATCAATGCTCTTTCTAAAACAGATCCAAACATTTCAACTATTACAGTAGAGGGAAGCAAAAGTGTGTTACCCCTTCTTGCCTCAGCAACTATTAACGGCCATTTTCCAAATTTCACACATGGACTCCTTTTGATTACGTGACTAAACTGATGATGTCATTTTTAAATTTATAAATGAAATTAGCTATAATTATACCCATGAAGCAATATTTCAGGTTGGTCTGGCCTTACTGTAAGCTGAGGCTGGAAGGTCATGGTCCTAGTGGATCTTCCATTAGGCTCCTGCAGAATTGTTATATTAACTAGTTATGTGCTCGTAGCACAGAAGGGCAAGCGAAGCAACATAGCTTGCTATTAAAACTTTAAATGTTGCATTATGATATTTTGGAGTTGCATGCATGCCCTCTTCTCGTAGAGTCTATAACCCCTTGATTCTACTAACCTAGCTTCTCTTTGTTAGCACACTCTGAATCTTTTTTGTCCAGCCTTATTTCCCTTCTCCTTCATTTCTTCTGTACTTGGCATCCTCAGACTCTGCTTGTCGTTTTCTTCTTTCTCTATCCCTTTCTCAGAGTTTCTTCTGGCTCTATCCTTCGCATTCCTTCGGTCTAACCTTGCTCTTTTTTGCTGCTCATTTTTGCAGTGTTCATTCAACATGCATCGTTGGCTAAAAGTTTTGCAATCGTTTCTATAGCTATTTTGTGCATGTGCAGTATTTTACACTCAGGGCTTGACGTACGTACACTCACAAATATATATCGCCACTATTCACATTGCACACCATAGAAAGGGGCTCGCTTTGCTCACTATTGAAAAATTTTACGCACATGCGCATTGGAGATGAATTTTCCCCCACCCAGTTTCTGCAGAATTAGAAGCGATGGACTATTTAGAGAGAGAGAGAGACTTGTGTACGTGGCTATCATGAGTAGAGAGCTATTTGGGTTGCTGAGGAGCTGGAGTGTAGGTGAGAACCAACACTTTTGATCCATACACTGTCGCTGTTCTGATATGGTGGTTGGACGTCTACCACAAAAGGAATCACGAGCCTATTGACTTTTATAAGGAGAGGAGGGCAGATAAAGAGCCTTATAAATGGACTTGAGATCCCTTGCACTATAATATGCAGGGGAAACCCAAAGGAGTGCAGAAACTACTAACACTTAAAAATTGAGGCAATCGTACATGTTTAACTAGCTACAATTATTATGAGTGTCAATCAATTGCTGTTATGGAGCTTGAGGAATGCCAGCCTTGATGGAACCATTTGTAATAAGTACGGGGGAAAACATTTCCATGAAATGAAAAAAATGTAGGGATGACCATTGCTCGAAAAAGTAAGGAAACAAGGGTAGGGATGAAAGATGGAAATGGGATCAATCTTTGTTCTGTATATCAAGCCAACAATCCCTACATATGTACGTTGGGTAGCTTCAGATTATAGTGTGGTAATGTGTGGATTGTTGGCTGGATATAAAGAACAAAAATTGATCCCATTTCCATCCTTCATCCCTACCCTTGTTTCCTTACTTTTTCAAGCAATGTGTCATCCCTACATTTTTTTTCATTTCACAGAAATGTTTTTCCATTACATGTTCCTGGTCTTTTTCTCTCTTTATGGTTTTATGTATGTACAGATGCAAGAGTTCATTTTCTATGTGTATGCAGGGACAGAAGTTTCTTGAGATGTATAGTTCTCTAATAGCATAGCAGCCTAATGATTATTTATCAGCGAGTCAAGACTTAAAGTGTTGAGCTATACTTGGGAGGTCAAGGATGCAGATGAATCTGAAATAGAGTTTACTGGTAGATGGATCCCTGAGTTGTTTATGATCTAGCACGCACATATCTACAGCTAGAGCTTAGCTAGTTGAGTAATATCAGAGAGTACAATAGTACTCTCTAAGTAGGGATGGCACCGATAGCCCCATTGGACTAATGCTTAGTATTTTCTTTCATAACTCCAGGATACTTCCCTCCTACAGTCAGCAACTCCTAACTTCAAGACTTCAATGTGCTAGGACTGAAGTATATACCAGTAGCAATTGAGCGCTTCAATTTCTGCCTTAACACAAATTGTGGTGATATTGCCCATCTCTACTCAGCATATATTAGCTAACTACAGCAGAACTCAAAGTTCACATGCTGATCCAACATCTTCAACTCCTTGAAGCTTTTATCACTTTCCATTCTGCTTCAAAATTCCTTGGCTGGTTTATTGACAGCAATGTCCATTGGTTGAACTGTTGGTTGGAAGTAGATGTAGTTGTTGTTGATAGTGGTCATCACTTGGACTAGTGCAGCCTTGTTTGTATCACCTTCATACTCTCTCTGCACTTCCACATATGGAATAATGACATTGTCGATGTACTGGATCATCATTTCTTCTGTTGACGAATGTTTAGATGAGTGTCACAATACAGTCAGGTGGGAAATTAAAATTAGATTGTCTTGCCTTATAAATAGGCAAGAAATCACCAGCAAGTGAAGCACAGAAAAAGTAATGTTTGTAGTGATTTTCACTTTCTTAGAACCTTCACGGTCCATTGGCCAAGCAGATGCCAAGTACCGGTTTGGTAAAAATGAGCTCCAGAGAAATCTCTTCCATTGTTATCTAGAAAACTCTCCTTCAAACTTTTGCTAGTTGTGCTTGCCCTTTGATGTGCTTGCCCTTTGATGTAGTTGCCTTCCTCTTCGTCAAGTTGATTCTATAAGTTCAGTTCCTACTCAAGCTACAATAATGTGACCCCCAAATTCAACTGATTCTTGTGACATCAAGATCCCATGGGAAGAAACAGATGCTGTGATTACACCTTAAATAAAATGCTCTATATATCCTCAAAAAAGACAATGTCCACATTTCTTTGGTTGTATGGCAGTCACTTCGACATCTGAATCAACCTTTCTCTTCATGTAACTCTTTACCAAGCTTGTGTGAGAAAATAGATCTATAGCTGCTGAGATGCCATGCTGACTAGCATATTTGCTAATAGCTACTAGTAATTTAGTCTGTTGGAAATACCTAGAAATAATAATATACAATGTGTATAGCTATGGACCACGCTTCTTTAAAACTGTCAGAGGCATCTATTGCTTTCACTTCATGCTGCCAGAAAATGATCTGGGAGTCCATTTCTTGGTTTAAAATATCCACAAAGTGACATGGTAAAATATGGGGATATACCATATCTTCATTTTTTAAATTTTCCGTCCATACTTCCATGATGCTAACACTAACAACAACTTGATTTTGGTCTTGAAAGAAAATTCTCTCAGAGCTTTCCAATGGTATATTTTACCTACTCTACAAAAAAAAAAAATTAATAATGAAATAAAATATGGGATGATACAAGACCTCAGTGGTTAAAAATATTCATAAGTGACCACAGACCCCTAGTAGACCTTCGATATTGCTAGTATTTCTATTAACCCAATTGCTTCATTTGAGTGATGGATTTTCACTAGGGAGGTATGGTTTCAAAATTATGAGTCAGAGTACCATAATGATCTGGGAGTCCATCTCTTTGTTTAAAATACCCACAAAGTGACATGGTGAGAAAAAAAAATACTTAAGTGAGTTACAAAGCCTAGTGCCCATTGCAATGCTGAACACGTGTTTAATATTCTTCTGAATATTTCAGTGTGAAATATTCCAGAAACACAAAAACAAAAATTACAAGAACTCCTAAGAATGTCAATGAGGAGAATTAATTCTCTAACAAACTGTAAAATTCTTCTCACTGAATGAATCTATATACTGGTATAATGTACACTATCTAGCTAGCTCTTTCAAATCAAATGAGCTATTTTTAGCACTGATAGTAATTACATTGTACTTTGACCTGTAGGTTCCTCTGAGTCACGTCGACTGTATAACGAGGCCATGAAGCAGGGACATGTCAAGTCACAGATTAACAAAGTCCTCCTCTATGGGGCTCCAGGAACTGGTAAATCCAGCTCCATGGACCTCTTCGTTGGCAACCCTCCACGCAAAGTGAGAATAAGCACCCCCGTAGCAGCTCGTCCCATCACGATGTTTCAGGTGGGAGTCACTGCTGAGGAGTGGAAAAGGCTTCTTCCAAAAGAACGGAAAAAAATATTCGCTAGGGCCATTTATGCTCAGCTTCATGCCAACGACTCAGACTCAGGAGGGGATTCTGTCTCTGGTGAGGCATCAGGTGATGATTCAGATTCTGGTGAACTGTTAATTGAAAAAGAAACCGGTACGACTCCTCAGCACGCTAATTCATCGACACGTGACAAAAATCCACAAGTACACTCGGCATCTCCTTCCAGTTCAAAACATACTAGAAAACCGAAAAAAGGTTCTGTACCAGAGGGAAAGTTCTCACTGCCATCCATTAGCACACATGAGGAACTAATGGAACTATTGGACGAGATCTCTGATTTAGATGAACCTTCACCTGTCTTCCGTAAGGTCAAATTGATTGACTCTGGGGGACAACCACAATTTCATGAGGTGCTACCTGTATTTCTTCGTCGCATGTCCCTCTACATATTTGTCTTCAAGCTGTCAGAAGAGCTCGCCACCAAGCCCATGGTGGAGTATTTCGGTGAGGATGGGAAACGAGTGGGAACCCCTTACCAATCAGCTCAGTCCAACGAGCAGCTGTTGAAGCACTGCCTTCGCACTTTGCACACCCACAGATCATCTCCCGATACTAAAGGTGAGTGCTCCAAAATCATGATTGTGGGGACCCACAGGGACGAAGAACACCTGTGCACCACCGAAACACGAGAGGAGAAGAACAAGAAGTTAGCAGAGCTGTTGCTTCCAATGTTCCAAGAGGAAGTCATCTATTACAACCTGCCAGAAAATGAGCTGATCTTTCCAGTCAATGCCAAAAATCCTAATGAGTTCGATAAGGGTACAGCTAGAGATATCCAAAGTGTAGTCCTAACAAAGTGTATGCCTGATCCCATTGATGTGCCTCTTCAGTACTTCTCTTTGGAAATTGTCCTTGAAGAAGTGAGCCTTTCTCTCGGTAGAGGTATACTGAGCAAAGAAGAATGCCTTAGAGCAGCAGATAAGCTTTACTTTGATGAGCATACACTTGGTGCAGCTCTCCAGTTTCTTGACGAAATTTCAGCAGTCTTCTATTTCCCTGAGGTTCTGGAGGGTGTTGTATTCACTAACCCTCAAGTCCTCTTGGACAAGGTAACTGAGTTAGTAGAGAAGATCTACTGCTTGAGACAAAAGATTGGTGGCAAAAAACTTCATGCACTTTCTGGAGAATGGCAGAAGTTTAAAGACCACGGCATTGTCAGTTTAGAGCTTCTGCAAGAGAAAGAGTTCGAAAAGCATTATGTGCCTGATATCTTTACTCCTGTAGATCTAGTCAAGCTCTTCAGAAAGTTGCTCATCATAGCTGACTTTAGTGCTTCTGAGTACATCATGCCTGCCCTCCTTCCTGTCCTCGAGGCTGAGAAAGTTCATGAGTATCGTGTGACCAGTAGCTCTCCTGTAGCTCCCCTTGCTCTGGCCTTCCCTCTTGGAGCTCCTCGTCTCGGTACTTACTGCAGTCTCACAAGCTTCCTAGTCTCTCCTGACAACCAGTTTCCTTGTCCTTGGAAGATAATGTTGCTTCCTCGTTCCAACACTCCAGCTTGTCTCAATCGAAACTGCGTCCTATTTTCGGTACCTGGCTATCCTGGCTCTGTTTCGCTGATTGACACGTTCACTCACTTTGAAGTGCATGTGGACACAGCCCAGACCAGCTGTAGCAAGTTGTGTTCTTTAGTCTCCCAAGCCATATTGTCAGGTCTGAAGAAAGTGACTGTGGTCCTTGGCTACAATAACTCCTTCCCATCGAAAGCAGTGCTTTGTCCATGTGGGGGTGAAGATCCTCACACTGCCACTTTTGGAGATGGAGTCTGGATCTGCAATCGGAATAGCAAGGTGTTTGGAGAGCTTACTGATAAACACAAGCTTTGGTGTGATCAAGTAGATCATTCTCCCACCAAAGGTCAGTCACTAATATTAGTCATAAGTGCCCCAACTTATAGCTTTAATAATCTACAAGTTTATGGAGAAAGTTATATTCTGTGCATAATCATTTCATTTGCAGGAACTTCCACCTCTTCAACTCCCACGATGATGGAAATAATTACTTTCCCTCTAAAAGATCGCAAAGTGAACTTGTCTCAAGAAATCGGAACAAAGTATTTAGAATTCGGAACGTTGTTACTTGAAGATACCACTGGAGCTCGAATTTGTGCCTTGGAAGAAGAGCTGAGACATAACGCACAGAGTATCAATCACCGGATTTTCCAAAAATGGTTGAGCGGTGAAGGGAGAAAACCCGTTTCATGGCAAACTTTGATTTCTGTACTTGAAGACATCGGATTGAGTGAACTAGCGAAATCGATAGCACACATCAAGCAATAGGCAACTATAAAATAGCAAATATCTGTATATGTTACTTGCATTTTGAGTTTTATATAAATTTTTTCTTAACAATGGTTTGGAGTGCAAATGCCAATGCCTCATAAATATGCGCTGTACGTATTCCATAATTACTCATAATAGCTAAATGCAACTATAGACCTCTCCCTCGTTGCATCTCTCTCCATGGTAACCTTATAATAAAATGCAACTAGACCAGCTGTCTACATTCACTGGACTGGACTGGTGGACTGGACTACTGAACTGACCTAAAAATAGGCTAATATTCATACTATTTTGCATGTGAGAAAGCTATAGCTTCGTACCTGGCCTTATGCCTGAGTATGAGACTATATGTGAGAAAATGGCCAAAATAAGTATGTTCAGCAGTTGAACTTGGTGGAAGCACTTGTGTCTCCTGCTAGTACTGATAGCTATGTACCACCGACTATGGCTGAGCTTAGCATGCTGCATTTGAACAGTTTAGGGGATGAAGCAGCTTTGCATACACCATGATAGCTGCACTCCAGGAACTTTTGTTAGTTTATTTTTTGTTGTTGATGTTGTTGTTGTTGTTGTTTTTGTTGGGGATGCATGCCTGAGAGGTACAGGCAAGTCACCAGAGTTCTTCAGAGTCTGGAAAAAAAATTTTTGAAGCTTAACCTCTGCATTTTGATGGACTGAACATTGCAGTCATAAAGAGTGACTGGAATTACCCTGTTTTACACAGGAACACTACTTCTGAACTACAATCTGGCACATCAGAGGCTGTATATGGCTACTAGCTGACCAGCTGCAGAAAGAAAAAAGAAAGAAAGAAAGCTGGAAAATAAGAAAGCCAGCACAACAGGTATCTAGGGTGATAGCATTATTACTGAATTTCTAAAGCTATTTCTTGTTAAGTACCTCACCCTGCTCCTCCTTTAGACTGATTTTCCTGTTGCTGTGGAGATTCCAGAAGAATCAAGCAGTCGCCCTGAAAAACTGAAAAAGAAGGAAATTTAGGGGGCCTGGCATGATGCGCATGCGCATTCAACAATGAGCTCAGGCGCGCGCGGTAGAGCTAAAGATCACGTGCACATATGAAACGTCATAGGAATCCACGTGTACTGTATTATGGGGCGGTACGTACGTACATAGTAAAATTCCAAACGGGTAATCACCGAGAGAAAGCACAGGACGAAGGACCATACTTACTCAGGGAAGGTGACTAGAATTAAGAAATCGAACCATTTATGTCCTGAGGGTCATATATTTATGAAGAGGTCCTTCTAGTTCTACTGTTTCTGCCCCTGGTATCTGACTACTTCCCGCCTCTATTTTCGTTTTCTGCCGTGAGATTTTCAGAGATTTCCTTTGAGAGGCTCAGAATTACTTCCAGCTACCTGCTAGACCTCCTGAAAGCAGTGTGCGAAAAAGTGCATGAAGGGATAGAGAATTTGATTCAAAAAGTGAGTTGGTTTTTTTTTGTTTACTTTTGCAAATTAAGCTCTATCCACGTGTCCACCGCTTACGCCCAAAAAATTCCAGAGCAGCTGTTAGCATCACGTTATGCAATACAACCATCATCAGTACTGTTATCATGAAGATGTATTAGTAAGCTCATCAGAAACACTGCAGTCATAGTTTTTCTTCACAATAATGAAAACCTCTCTTTCTCACCAGCAAAATATGCTTCCAAAAGTTATACACAAATGTACGCAGCAGGTGAAAGGCACGTAGTATAGTAGAGATTTCAAGATACCAGTATGCAATGAGCCTTGCTTTTTATTGTTGGTGTCCTGTAATCTTGGTTATGTCAAGTCCTTATCCATAAAAATAAATGATGAAGAAAAAAAAAGATGGCTATATATTATTTTTTCTTTATTCTCCAATTGTGCTCGGTAGCTATTGGTTACTTAACCTGTATACTGTTGGCAATAATCTCAGGAAGCTGTTGCAGTTGAAAGACTTTACTAACTTCTTACTACATTTTAAGGGAGCCACATTTTTATCCTCTAACCTTATAAAATGTGGGGGAGTACATATGAGTCCTTTTATATAAACATCAATCTCCAATGTGCATCCCACATGTCATCAGGGGGATTATACAAATTGCTGATCCCACGAGGACGGTCAACTATGGTACCTTCCTACACATGACAGCTAGGTACCAGTCAAGACACACATGAATCTGAGTTTAATACCATCCTTGGCCTTGTGTCTATGTCACTGTATCATTCATACACCAAGTAATTCATGCAGTTGAATCAATTCCCTGGCCCAGGGATTGATTAGAAACCAAAACATTTTTAAGTGATCTAATAGTACAGGGATGATCTCATTTCAGGGTCCTGATTAAAAGGAGTGCATCATGCTTGACAAGTTGACAGACACTTGAGATAAGCCACTACATATCTTCTCTTCGGAGATATGTGTGTAGTCTTCATATGCCTTTTTAAAACTTGGAGTGTATACTATCTGTTTAGACAGCAATGTGAGTACATTTTATATGAGCCCACTTGTTCTGTTTTTCACACACCTTCATAGGTTGACTAGGAACCATGTCCAGTCTTGAAGCACTCATTCAGGCAGCACAGTACCTAGAAGACAGCGAGAGTAAGTGAAAAATACTAAATCCTTCGCCTCCTTTTTCATCCAGGATTAAACATGCTCTCTCATGAATTATGTGTTAGTATTCTGTTAGCTAAGGGTGGGTCATTCATTGCTATTGTGATCTGCACACATTGTACACCTAAGGAGTAAAGGGTGGAAAGATGTTACGATTTTGAATGTTTTTGAAGTCTTTTTTTTTTTTGTGCTTGAAATCTTGTGTTTGAGCAGTCTGTCTGATGTAGGTTGTGAAGTATGTGTTTCAATATTTTTGTGGTAACTTGATCGGCTATTACAGGGATTCAGAAGGGGGGGGGGATACACCCTTTCTCTGGAATCGCACTTGAGCAAGATTATTATGACACAGCTAAGCATGTCACACGAGTGGTTGTTGTGAGACGCATACATTTCAGTGTCACATGTCACCAGGTGATAGTGGACAGAGTCACATGATCCCCCTCCCTACTCAGTATCGGTATGTCAGATCACATATTGAGATGACATGTACGTGTGGAGTGTCCTGAGTTGACACCATGTGGTATGTATGTCCTCCATAATTATGTGGTGTATTTGATGCTGTTCGACTCTTGAAATGTGATCAAAACCGCCAACTATGATTATGTGATGCAGTACTAAAATCCCTCTGCATAATAATAGTGTGCCATCCAGGTGAAGATCCTGTGCTTAATAGTACTGTATCCTTCATTTATCCAGGTGAAGATCCTGCACTAACGGAGAGAGTTTCTTGCTGATTGTACACCTGGCACTATCTTTGCTAAAGACTCCCAGCCCCTGTTGTTAGTAGAGAGCTGAAATGCTATGGTAGGAGTAGATTCTTTTGTGAGAAGGAAATTTGAGGCTGGTATTGTCGTTAATTTCTGCATAATTCTGACTTTAGTGTTAGCCACAGTAATCTTGAGGGAATGGGGAAACAGGTGCTTTGGAGAATTCGTGGTTTTGACCCCTGAGGCTTTCCCTCCCATGAAGAGGGTAAAAGATTCACACCCTCACTTCACACATGTGCAGATTCATTCCAATGAATATACTCAGACTGGCTGTTGTTCCGATGGTTTGACTCTACTGAATAATTTTGTATCTCGTTTTGATAAGTGGTGTCATTCTTGTGGTTGGTTTCAAGTTTCTCAGAGTATATAGTCTGTAATCAAGTTCCAAAGTGGGGCGGCTGCACGTGTTCCCTGTGCAAAAGGATACTTTGTCACATGTGGGGATTTGTTTTAGACCTTCATTGTTAGTATTTCAGTGATTGGTTTCCTGTCTGAGCTTTAAATTGGCTGCCTGTTATAAGATTTACTGATGCTACACCTACCTACATATCCAATACTGAAAAGCACACTATCCATTTGCACAGCAATACTGAATCTGAAGAAAGTTTATGATTATTCATGTGTACGCGATTGCTTGCTTTGAGGTAAGCATGATTGACTGGAACTGTTTTCCCCTCTGTAGTTAACCATGTTTTCTAAATTCTCAAAAAAAATATTTGTGTGCTGGATCAGGTGTGTGTTGTGTTGGATGGAACATGAACGCTCAAATAGAAACCGGTCCTTATTGAAAGTTGCTTAGCTACAGCTTTTGCAAAACTTTCACAGATGACACCATTTTGCTTACTTGCAGATCACTGTTTGCTGAGTCAGTTGAAGTATCAATTATGGTGTGTCATGCACCACATGTTTGACAACAATTACCTCATATGTACCTGTGAACTTCCTTTGAAGAACACTTGGAATATTCACATTCACGTGACTTCGTCTTTTATGACCACCTTGAGTACAAGGCTGTATATGAGGACTATGAATTCAAAGCTACCCAATCTATAGTCATAAAATTATATGGAACATCCTCCATGTTAATGAAGTCTAGCACTAGTGTTTACTAGCTATAGCCAGCAGTTGTTGCTCAATCTACTCCTTAACTTGAGTGAGTCTGTCTTCCACAAGCTGCCCCCATATGGTTTATCTCTCCTAAGCATCTTGATGTGTTTGTATATCAGTTGCCCTTGGCTGGCCAAGTTTACCAGGCTAGAACAGGCTCATGCTTGCACTAAAGCTAGCCATACCAGCTGTGCAGATTGACAGGTGGTACTGATGATGATGAATATGATTATAATTCATAATTGGCAAGCTGCACTTTAGGAATGTCTGAAACTGCATTGATCAGCAGCACTCTTGTACTGGGCATACTTTAGTCCCCATTAAATACTACTGTCATAACACTGCAGCAGCGCACAAATGAATACATTTATGGCATCATTAGCCTGTGTGATCTGACAGCTGGGTTGGGTATGGGTTGACAATGTGGATGAGTACGTGTAACCCCTAGCTTGCCAAAGTTTCCACACACTGTTCAAGTTATTTGAATTATGTGCTGGGTGTGCATGATAATGAAGATTTATTGAACAGAGTCTCTCTAAATTTTAGACACAGTACTGATAGTATCAATACAACTAAACCACCTTCAAGCCAGTGTTAACATGTTGAGTGGGTAAGTGCTTTCAGCTGAGCACTGAGGTCAAGTAGTGGGCTGGACTTGTCAAGTGTGTGTGTGGACACATACAATACCCTCTCTTCACCACCACCAAAACAACTCTTGACACATTTTTTGTTAAGATATTGGATCTTTTTGCATGGTCATTGTTATGTGTGTATGTGTGGTCAGCAACTCTACTGTTTTCTGTAAGCTAAGTTGCTATATCAGATATCCTTTTGTGGATTCATTTTTCCTTTACCCTTCCCTCTCCCCTTCAAGTTATTCCTGTAAATTATCAACTCATTTACACTATCTCATCAATGCACACCTTTGTGAGCTGCCCAAGAACTTACTCACTGTTGCATGCACAGCTGGTCACTAGGTAACTTTCTTACCAAATTTCAAAGCATCATGCATGGAGATAATGTGGGATATCCCCCCACCACCCCCTTTTCTGCTTTGAGTGTTTTTACAACTGTTTCAGTCTAAGTGTCACATCAGGAGATCTGGGATGATGTGGGAGTTTCCCCCTTCTGCTTTGAGTGCTTTTACACAAAGCACTGACATTACAAGCAGAGCTGATGTGTAGATTTTTGCCAAACACATCCCCCCTTCACCCTCCAGTGCCTCCACCCCCTTCTTTTTTCTTTTGGTATAAAGTATATTGTCTGTACAATTACAGATGGAGATGATGAAGCCCCAAGGAAGAGGAGCAGTCGTAATCGTCCCTCTAAGAGACCAAACCCTTACAGGTAACCATCAATCCTTCTCATCTTGTGCTGTGTAATAGTTTCTTTAAAGGGTGTGCATGTGTGGCACAACTGATGTCTTCAATTATGTGACTGCTGGCAGCCCTTACTTTGTTTCTTTCCTGTGATGTACCCAATTCCTTTTGATATGGTTTTAGAGCACTGATATTGTATTTCTATTGTATTTCACCACCCCCCCCCCTCCCCCCTTGTATAAGCATGTGGTCCTCTGTGTTTCTTATCCAGCTTCTCTCTTTAGAAAGAAAGTGCCAGTACACTAAGAAAGGTGCCACCTTATCTAGAAGGTGTCAATATGCCACCCCTTTCCATGACTCCTTTAAATTTAGCCTCAGAAGGTATCAATATGCCATAACCTATTCTACCAGCATCAATCAATCCACCATCCATCCCTTTTCTACTGTTATCACGTATTATGCTAATTATAACATCCCAAATACCAATGCATGTCCAATGTCCAAATACTGTTTATCTCTCTATTATGTTCTGGTTAATTAGTGGTCCTTTCATGCTGTTAGTGTGCCAGTGAGTAGTGTACAAGCCCTTGGGTGTTCCACATAAGGCCTGGCAGCACACCACTTAAAGGCTTTCAATTAGGAGTACTATCCTGGCTCTGTTCCTGGGGCTTAATGTAATTTGTCTATTCACAGCTACTTTTCCACAGCTGATTGTTGTAACCACATTATAATAAAGGGGGAGACCCCTAAATTAGTGTTGGTTGTGTGTTGTGTGTTGCAGTGTACTCACTTATCATGTTATGTGTTTCATTATGCACACAATCACATGCTAATTTCCTCTGGATACCACAATATGCTACGTACATGCGTACACATCCACTGGCTTGACCAATCATCTCTATGGCAATTCTTACCGCAATCTTCTAACTGGGCAATGCATACAGTGGCGTGCCTAGAAGGTATGCCATTTCTAAATAATATAATAATCCAGGGACCTTTTTAAAGGTTTAATGGTATCTAAAATTCAGTTTTTAGACTGAAGCCTGGGTAAGGGGCAAAACCAGCCATGTATAGTGTTCATTCTGAGAGAATTTGCCATTTCTAAATAATCTCTTATAATCTGGGGACCTTTTTGGTGATAGTGTTCATTGTGGGGGTGTGGATTGATAAGAGAGTTTGCAGTTATTTCAGCAAGGTGGAATATTTAATTTACAGTTTTGATTTTAAAGTTGCTTTATTGTGTGATAATGTTTAAAGTATAACAAAACATGATGTATTTTTCTTTCATTCTAATTGTCCAGCCGAACAACTCACAATCTTCTAGAGAAGAATAGGTGGGTTTTTCTATGCATATCTAGTATGCGCTTGCAGCACCTCTAAATCACTGCATATAATGTGGTGGGAATTATAATAGAAATTATACATTGTGTGGTGGGCATTATATAGAAATGATCCACACACACACACACACACACACACACACACACACTGCAGTAATAGATGGGGATTTTGATTGATGCTATGCATAATTATTATATATTACTTTTATGTGCAGGCGTGCTCAGTTGCGGGATTGCTTGGAAGTCTTGAGACAGCATGTACCGCTTCCTGACAAACTGACCACCTTGGCATTGTTGCAGAGTGCAAAGAAGTATATAGAGGTGAGTAGATCGATCCTTGAGTTAGGCTGGCAAGGTTGTTCAGAAGGGAAGTACATTTTCAGTGATAATTGGGATCCATATGCCAGTTGTGTCCTGATGGTGTATGTTTGGTATGTGCACAGTGACTTACATGTCAGTACTTTAAACCCAATCACATGACCAACTATATTTAATCACACGACCACCTCTAGTAGAGGCCTACTATAGGCTAATGTTTCTAGGACCTGACAACCTCTCTGGGACTTAACTAATAACTTCACGACACGTGATCGTACCACTAAGGCATACCACCAAGGCATACCACTAATATCATCATGTACGTATGAAGTGTTTCCCTCTGTTTTCCTTGTAGACACTTCAGCAGAAGGAACGTGAGGACAATGAGATCAAATTGAAATTGGAACACGAACATTCTGTGCTGCTTGCCAAACTGGTAGAACTGGGCGCTGCTGGTTTTGTTGACTCCACCTCTTCTCCCTCCTCTCCCCCTCCCCCTGGTGCGACACCCACAGAGATTGCCTCCCCCAACGAAGGGATCCAGCTGGTCCTTACTGAGGAGCACTTGCACCCACTGTCTTCACCCAAGGATTCTGGATCAACTGAAGGTGTGTGGGCACTCCATAGAATTATTCAGATGTATGTACTCGAACCTTGACCTCTTACCTGTTTTCTGTAATCAACATTTCCTGATTATCATGTGTCTTTATATATTAACTAATAGCGGAGCTTATGATAACAGACTGACACCTGACATTTTCCAGCCAATATTGGCTTATGTCTGGTCGTCATTTGTTTGTCAGGACAAAAGTACTTGTCAAAATAGACACTGATGCAATGTCCAATTAAAACTTATCATAAGCACTGTTAATAGAGTGCTAAGTGGGCTCTGATAGTTGAGATAATTCCTACAGAATACTGTATTTCACCTCCACAATAGTATAGCCTTTGATGGGTGAGATAATCCCTACATTATGACCTAAAACTAGGGGCTGTAAATTGAGTGCTTCCCTGTAATCAATCAAATGACACTTTGCCCTTTCCAATGTACATAGGAGAAGGAACAGAGGAAGATGAGAATGTGGAGGTGGATGTATTGTCACAGGAGTCTGAAGATGACACAAGTTCCACCACTTCAGGAAGTGATGGTGGTTGTACTTCCACCAGCCATAAATTCCCAATAGTGGCTGTGTAGCCACACCCATCTGGCAACACCCATTCCACTGGGTGTCGCTTTTCATCTTTTTAAATATATCATCATCATAATTATTATTGTGTTGTAGCTGTGTGTGGTATGTGTGTGTGTATGTATGTATGTATGTTTGTTGTGTGTGAGTTAGAGAGAGTTCAGTACCATTATTGGTCACATGACCAACTGAACCTCACTTTGTTGTCACATTTGATACCATTTATAAATATTGTGTGCGTGTGTAGAAAGGAAAAGAAGAAATCCATCTCTGTCAGGTATATTATAATTATGATAATGACTCCAAGAGTTTGGAAATTTTTAGTTTATTTAAATAGAAAGATAGCTGCTCCCCTGACAACAGAGTTTAAAGTACAAAAAACATACTGATCACCATAAGCTAGAATCTATAATTGTTTATGTTCATGTGTGTGTTGGTATGTACTACATAATGTATTCACATTAGCTATTATTTTTTATCGCACCACAGAGTATTTTTTTTGTCATAATATTAAACTTTTTAAACTCATTAACAACTTTTTTTTTAGCATTTAGCTACTCCTCAGTTGTACATGTGTTCTCTTGCTTCGTTTTTTTGTTTTGTTTTGTTTTTTGTTTTTTTTGTTGTTTTTTTTTGTGTTCCATCTGTATAGTTCTGTTCCTGTGGAGTATGAAATTTTTGATTCATTGGTGGGAATATGCACAGCATGCATGCCCTTACTCAATAATACTAGCGGCCCAGAGTACAAGTCTGTAAGTTTACAGTGAAACCTCTAGCTACTACGCAGAGATGGTTCTTATCGATCAAAAATTTGCGTATGCTTAATAGCTAATTATGCTCGTTTCTCTGTACTGTCCCTCCAATGCTAAAGTGGATTGTTGACTGCCAACACTGCATTTTGGAACTCATAACTACTTACAAATTTAATTGTCCTAGGATCCTGCAGGTAAATTTAAAGTGAAGGAACTTAGTCTTATAATTCTATAATAATTATTATAGCTATCTGTAATTAGCAATTTTTGTTTAAAAAAAAGATAAAACATCAAAAAGTATACTATAATTAGCCAGTTCATCAAAGGAGAGTATGATGATTAAACCAAACATACATAATGTGTATAAATAATTATTTGTACAAAGAAAAGAAAAATAATAATGTAAGTCTAAAATAGCACTCGAGTGTTGGTCTAAGCAGGTCCAGTGCAGTTCTATGTGGTAGATTCATCGGATGGCGGGGCTGTTTGCAACTGAACACTCAACTATAAAGGAGAGAGAACAAGTCATAACAGATGTCACAATAGAGCATGACAGTACACTCCAGGACTAATGTACAGTAACAGGTCAGTTGTCAAAATGTCCAGTCAAACTGGAAATGGCATGATATCATGTCATGTTCTGTAGTGTGATACTAAGTACATGCAAAGTTGGGCATGAGAGTCTATAGACTTCTATAATATACATGTGTACGCACCTGATTTGTAATTCTCTTTGTCTTGCGTGGGATTGGAGGGGGAGGAGAGGACTCAGAGGACTTGTCCAGCTGCTCCGAATTGCCATTGGTATTGACTGCCCCCTGTTGCTCAGTGTCAATGACCTCTCTATGTGGGGTCACAGGCGTGCTCCCATCCTGCATGAAATTTCAAACAACAGATCACAGAGATAGACTTCACTGTATATATACAATAATACTTATTAGCTTTGTTCATTAGGATGTTGTACTAAAATGTCATTACATGACAACTTCCAGATTCTACTTCTACTCTTAGCACCTATTAAAATAAGTAGCCACTGGCTTGGGTAAAAAAGTCCCTGAGGAAAACCAAGTATTCTGTAAATAATGCCCACCCTTGGTGTGGAGGAAGGTGAAGCATCTCTGGAGTCTAAGGAGGACCCAGACTTCCTGTTGAGAGGGTTTCTCACTGAAGTGGAACGAGGAGGAGCCAGAGGGGGGACATCTCCGCCACTCCCACCCCCAACTACACCTCCATTGAGGGATGGGATAGACGACTGGGATGTCAAGCTGGCTTGGCCTACAAAAGGAGAAAAGTGGGGCGTAAGCAATGTACAAATGACTCCTCACACGACATGCAGTGGGACTCCTCACATGACATGCAATGGGACTTCTCACATGTAGTGGGACTCCTCACACGACATGCAATGGGACTTCTCACATGTAGTGGGACTCCTCACACGACATGCAGTGGGACTCCTCACACAACATGCAGTGGGATCCCTCACACGACATGGAGTGGGACTTCTCACACGACATGGAATGGGACTCCTCACATGACATGCAATGGGACTCCTCACATGACATGCAGTGGGACTCCTCACATGACATGCAGTGGGACTCCTCACACAACATGCAGTGGGATCCCTCACACGACATGGAGTGGGACTTCTCACACAACATGGAGTGGGACTCCTCACATGACATGCAATGGGACTCCTCACATGACATGCAGTAGGACTCTTCAATATACATACATGAATGCAGTACTGTACTTATTAATGGGGGAGTCCCGTGTCCTAGGTTCATTGATCTATAATGATAGTTAATTAATCCCATAGAATTACTATACGTACTTGAAGAAGTATTTTTCCTAAGAGGAGGGGGAGGAGCATCATCTGCAGAAAATTGAATCACATGCACAGGTCATACATGACTCCCAAACAGTAATAATAGTAATTTTAACAGCATTGAAGGCATTCTCTCTACTATACCAAATAACTAGCTTTAGCTATATCATGTCACTGGATACATTAACAAGGGTAATTTGTCACGCTTTCCCCTCATTAAGGCAGATGCCTATGCTAGTAGACTTCACTGTGCAGAACATACTTCTGTGAGGAGGGGGAGGGGGCGGAGGTTCGTTGCTAGGACTGATGTGTTGCTGTTGTTGTTGTTGTTGCTTTCCAGCAGCTGGAGTGTCATATTCCTGCATGCATGCGAGAGAAAGGTAATTACTAAAGTGAAGACTTGATGGAAAGTAAACCATACAGGACAGCACTTACCACGATATCAGCAGTTGTGGCAGCTCTTGTTCTATGGGTGGTCCCTGGAGATCCACTAATGCTAAAAGGTGAAAGAAAAAAGAAAGTACAAGAGACTTCAACATCAACTACTTATATAAAATTATTATTGTAATGTCCCTCTAATTATTGGAAAGTTGGTTCAAGTTCCAGTATGCAGTACACACATACATTGGTACGAGTTTATATTTTTTCTACAGAGAATGCTTCGGCTTCCAAATCAACGTGGCTCCATTTAATTGCATTATTATTACCTTTCAAGTTGTTTGATAGAACCAGAAAATGAGGGGGGTCTGCCTCCACCAGCTATAGTCATGGAACGGTCACCTGTACAAAGAGTCCATGACTCATCATGTATGGGAACTTGGATGAATGCATGTACATGTAACTACATGCATGTACAGCTAAAATGCACTTTATATGTAGCTAGTTGCGCATGCATGTACAGTAGCCTATACATGTATGTACATAGCTTATACATGTATTCAGTGGACTCTAATATTGCCATAGTTATAATACCTACACACACGACATGTACTTACTGGACTTCAGCTTTTCTCTTCTTCTACTGGAGGAGAGTCTTCTTCTATTTTCAGAAGTGTTGAGATATGTGACGGGGTCATAATCACCATCTCTTCTCTTACCATATCGAGCACTACATGAAATAAGTGGAGGAACATAGTGTTAGTAACCATGACTACATAATTATTACATAACAATAAAGGGGGTCCTACCCCACTAATACTCAATACTGTACACACACACACACACACACACACACACACACACAATGTGTGCACAAGCTGTCATTAAGGACTTGACATTTACCTGTAGTCTTGGAGAAGTTCCTCCATTCTCTGGTGGAGTCCTTTCATACTGTCTGGACGGACCTGAGCATGAACCTCCACCCCTTCCTCACACACCTGACACTGTACACATGACACAATAACACTACATATAATTGCACACTTCATAGTCAATGATGAACACTTAATGATGACCATGCGTCTAGTTGATATCCAACACATCAAGGAAGTGCTACCAGTGTACACTTTGTCACTTACCAATTCTTCCATAAGTACCTTCAGCTGTGGCACTAGAGGTCTCACATGAGGGTTCATTTCCAAGAATTCAGGAGTGAAAAATACCTAAGACAGTAGTAGAGCATATTAGAAGCATCTATGTATGTATGTATATATGTATGTATGTATGTATGTATGTATGTATGTATGTATGTATGTATGTACTATCACACTGGACAATAAATTACTAACTTGATAAGATTACTAACAAGATTACTAATCTGACAATAACTATAGCATGAGCACATTGTCTTACCTCAAATTTGCTTACTCCACCATTGACAGCTGCATCCAGTGTGCCATTCAGCTTCATGGTTAAGGGGTTGGTGGAATGGGAGGAGTCTCCTCGGATACGACTGATCACTGTGCGCAACTGCTGGATGTTGTCCAGCACCATTTCCATCCCGTTCTCCACAGGGTTCTTCACAACCTGCACCACAAGTGGGTAAAGGGTAACACATTCATTAGCACATAATCACGATAAGTGGGTAAAGGGTGTCACATTCATTAGCACATAATCACAACAAGTGCTAGTGGGTAATATCCACACCATTACATATGAATTACTTACATAATCAGTGTCAATGACTTCAAACCAGCGGAGGATCCCAGGGAAGCGGTAGGCTGTAGTGTAAGTAATGCACTCTGTGTGAAGGGTCTGCATAAAGGGGGGAAAGGACACACCATAGATATCACTATGGATACATCATTTGATTTGTTTCACATACTTTGTACTCGTTGTCTTTTGTCTTCTGTCCTCTGTGGAATGGTCTCTTAAGCATGAATCTTCTGACATGGTTGGTGTGATAGAACCTACAGTAGAAGTTAACACACACAAATACACTCAGTACAACAGATACATTAATCTTGGCCATATAATAATACTTGAGAGCTGTTCAAAGTACATAAAGCACTAGAAGTACATACTCATCACTGACACAGGTCACTGATCACTTCATGGAAAAAATTCAGTGTTAATGCAGTATTACTGGGGATGTCTGAACAATTTCCAGCTTTGCAGGTAGTGCAGCAACCCACCTGATGATGGACTCAGCCACATTCTTTCCTTCAAATCTCTTCATCGTTTCTCTTTCGGGAATTGGCTCAACTGAACACGACTGAATGACTGTATAAACATTTTATGTTAAGGACTGCAGCAAATAATCTACTGTAAGATAAGAGAGAGGGAGCAAAGAGAGAGAAAAGTGTGATGAACAGGTTAGCAGCAACAAAGATAAGGAGGGGGGTTAGTAGAGAGTGAGGGAGAGGTGGGAAGGAGAGAGTAGGAGGAGAGAGGAGCTGATTGAGGTAAAGAGGTGAAGGATACATTGTTCACTAGACTCCATTATGTCTATTCCAGGTGGTTCCAATGACTTCATAAACTAAATGAGAAGAATACACCACATCATCATAAATTACTGCAGGTCACCAGTATACACTACTGCACACACAACAGGTCACCTACTGCACACATAACAGGTCACCAGTACACACTACTGCACACACAACAGGTCACTAGTACACACTACTGCACACACAACAGGTCACCAGTACACACTACTGCACACACAACAGGTCACCAGTACACACTACTGCACACACAACAGGTCACCAGTATACACTACTGCACACACAACAGGTCACCAGTACACACTACTGCACACACTACAGGTCAGCAGTATACACTACTGCACACACAACAGGTCACCAGTACACACTACTGCACACACAACAGGTCAGCAGTATACACTACTGCACACACAACAGGTCACCAGTACACACTACTGCACACACAACAGGTCAGCAGTATACACTACTGCACACACAACAGGTCACCAGTACACACTACTGCACACACAACAGGTCAGCAGTATACACTACTGCACACACAACAGGTCACCAGTACACACTACTGCACACACAACAGGTCAGCAGTATACACTACTGCACACACAACAGGTCACCAGTACAGCACATAATAGGTCACCAGTATACACTACTGCACACACAACAGGTCACCAGTACATAACAGGTCACCAGTATACACTACTGTCACCAGTATACACTACTGCATAATGTGTAGAGATAATCCAACCATTATAGAATGAACTACATGCGTACTGTATACAAGTTAAATTTGGCGGTGTATCAGAGAGCACGGTAGCGCTCTCTATGTAGGGATGACCTATGACCCTCCATAGGACTAGCACAAAATGAAGTTGCATTTCCTCAGAAAACAGTAAGTTGTAGCTGCTATGAGTGCTTACCCTGTATTATATGCACATTCTTATCATGCAGGAGAATTTTGGAGGCTGAAAGACTCGACACGAAAGAATAATAAAAGCGCTTTTTTTCATGATTTCTTATTCTTCATGTTCTTAATCATAATAATGGCACGATCTGGAGAAAAACTGGGGGGCGTTATGGCTATGTTCTATATATGAATGTGTAGCATTTTACCCCGACCAGTGCAGTGTAGCATCGGTTTAGCCTCTAGTCCGCTCAGAAAAAAAGCCGCTCTCTTAGTACAGGGACTATACAACAAAGAAATTGAACATAACGCGCATGCGTAACAAACGATAGTTGCCATGACTCTCGATCTCGATTTCGACCGTAGATAGAACAGAATAATACAGTCAGCTCTAAGATAAGTTATCCTAGCTAGCTATTAGCTAGAGCTGTAAGGACAGCGTGTAAATTTTGAATGGTAGGCCTAAACTTACTCGAGCGCCAGTGAGCTGTGCATTATTTAGAAACGAAAGCAGGCTCCCTAGCCCTTCATCTATGAGCTCAGAAGATTTTAATCGTTTACCAGGCTTGGTTGTAATCCAGCATTGCAACAGGAGCTATGAAAATTGAATTTCATAAAACAAAAACAGCTACAGTTACCTAATCTGGTGTAGCTTTCGGCGCTCGGGGCTGGCTACGCCAGATTAACAGTTACCTTGCCTCCTTCCCCTAACTTAGAAAAGCAGTCATTATAAGGGAAAAAAGGCACTAACTGAACAATAATCATAACAAGCAGCTATAATGAGATATTCATAGATCCAGCTCTAATGACCTCCTGCAAAAAGAATTCTATTAAAAAAAAAAAGAAGAAACAAGTAAAGAAAAAACACTTATTCTAATAAATGAAGGTGATGTAGGGATGACTAGTTAACTGGTCAAAAAAGAGTTGGAACAAGAGCTGAATAGATGAGTGCAAGGATGAAGTCGAATCCAGGTGCAGTCACTAGCGTGACGTACCCACATTCGACTTCATCCTTGCACTCATCTATTCAGCTCTTGTTCCAACTCTTTTTTGACCAGTTAACTAGTCATCCCTACATCACCTTCATTTATTAGAATAAGTGTTTTTTCTTTACTTGTTAAATGTTTGGCAGTCCGTCTTGGAACCGCCAATATCTATAGCTAGGTATAGGGCTAGGGGCCGTGGGTGGGGCCAATGAGCTGCATGCACAAGACTACATAATAGCTAGCTAGCTAGCTAGCTCCATTTCCAGCTGTTTTGCGATAATGATGGCTCTTTGAATGTTTTTGAAGAAGGAAGAAGTGAGCAGGCAGCTGAGATCAATCTCGAAATGTGGCCAACTACGTATATATTGCCACCTGATATTACCGCAACAGTGTATGGGTCCTCCGAGTTTCCTTCTTCCCTTGGACAGCTGAATAACTCCCCCACGTTTGAATTTCAGATAGCCTTGTATATGTGATAGCCTCAAACACAACTAGTCAAGTGAAACTCCATGGCTTGCTCCTGGCTTGCTTGGCGCTCGACCGATGGCCTGCACATGCGCATGCAGTATAAAAGAATGCACGATCCACCAATGGTAAAAACGCCAAATAAAATTCTCGCTGAAATTAACTCGTATACGGTAAGTTAGAGTCTATTTCATTAGAGCATGTATGAGAAATGGCTATTGATTCATTTCTTCCCAGGACTTTCAGTAGTGTTTAGCATATTATGCAAAAAAACAAACAAACATATACCTTGACATTGGGGAACTGGGAGGACACACGAGCATTGAAGTCTGAGAGCTTCTCGTACTCGTAACCTCTAAAGATGAAGACCTTGTTCTTCAGGAAGAGGGGGAAACCCCCAAAGAAGCCCACCCTGAAGTATTCGGGCTCTGCCCTGATCTCCCGCAAGATGTTAGAGTAGAATCGAGAGATGGTTTCCTGCAGGGTTGAAGGGAGTGGGATAAATGAACCATGAACACGATCGTACACGAAATTAAACTGGTAGATGTGCCAATGTATGCATCCCATCATAAATTCTCACTGGTAGATGTACATATGCAGGAGTCACTGGTAAATGTAGGTATAATTACATCCTAGGGATTTAGAGGTATGGTCTGTGCTTCAATTCCTGTAGTGTCACTCGTATGCATCTACTGAGGTTGTCATTCTACTGTGGTCACTCACATGCATTCTGCTGAGGTTGTCACTCACCATGCATTCTGCTGAGGTTGTCACTTCTACACTGAAGTTGTCACTCACATGCATTCATCACTTCTACTGAGGTTGTCACTCACATGCATTCTACTGAGGTTGTCACTCGCATGCATTCTGCTGAGGTTGTCACTCACCATGCATTCTGCTGAGGTTGTCACTTCTACACTGAGGTTGTCATTCTACTGAAGTTGTCACTCACATGCATTCGTCACTTCTACTGAGGTTGTCACTCACATGCATTCTACTGAGGTTGTCACTCGCATGCATTCTGCTGAGGTTGCCACTCGCATGCATTCTGCTGAGGTTGTCACTCACATGCATTCTACTGAGGTTGTCACTCGCATGCATTCTGCTGAGGTTGCCACTCGCATGCATTCTGCTGAGGTTGTCACTCACATGCATTCCGCTGAGCTTCTACTGAGGTTGTCACTATTCTACTGAGGTTGTCACTCACATGCATTCTGCTGAGGTTGTCGTAGTTGAAAGTGACAGTCTCCAGTTGTGAGGCTATTTCCTTGCACTGCTGAATGCCACATTCCCAGAGCTGCAGCCACAAAAACAAACAATATACAAACAACAATATACAATTAAGACAACAAATGAGGGTCATATAAAACACACCTTTCCCTTGTCAAAGTATTCCACGATGTCATTATATAAGGCCTCTTTTCTCTCGGCACTTGACTGTCGTGGGTAAGTTCCTTCCTGCTTCTGCATATGAGCTGTCCACTGCAAAAGAACAACAAACCATAAAAAGCACACCCCATGAGCTGGGGCAAGGGTTAGGCCTATATGAGGACTACACATGTGCCACAGAGGGTCGGACATCAAGAGCCACAAAAGAAGAGAGCTATAATTACATACGTACACACACACACACACACACACACACACACACACACACACACACACACACAAAGAGTACCTGCAAGAGCTGAGCATGGAGTAGCAGAGTAAAGCCAGCCTCCACCCAGTTGCCACTATTCTTGTGCAGTTCAGCTAAGTGATAGATGTACCTACAAGACGATAACAGACAGTGTCACATGATAGTCATCACCCATAACAACAATGCATAAAGTACTACCCTGACTGAAGAGATCTAAATAGTGCACATCTCAGTATACATGTACTGGGATATTTGGGTACATAGCTAATATGTGGGTGTTAGTCCAACTGTAATGCGTACCTGATGTATATTTCTTCTCTGCCCATCTCCTTGTAGAAGTTCTAAAAGGCATGTATCATTCAAGTCATAATTGCTCTATTGACTAAACACCATGGATACTTTGGCTATTAGCCTATTTCTGGCAGTGCTGAAACATGTACATTGACAGACATGCACATGTACATTGACACGCACACATACATAATATATACACATTGACTGAGCATTGCATAGGAACTACATTATCTGTATGTACCAGCAAGTTGAACATGACATGCATGTGGAGGTCTCTTTCTCCCTGCTGGACAGCTCTGTAGTCCAGCAACCGACGAAGAAGCTCGGCCAGTGACTCAATGAAGGCTAAGCCTCCCTCCCTCTCCATCTGTGGGTGATTCTTGCACCGTTCAGACAACCTGAGTGAGAGAGAGAGAGAGAGAGAGAGGTAACAGAACCAGTTAGATATCATTGTCAACCCAGTTCTTTACATGTGATATGGTTGTTTGTACTCTGTATGTGTGATAGAGCTGTTATATACACTTGTAATAGAGCTGTTGTCTGTATATACTTGTATGATGCAGCTGTTAGTGCTGCAATACTTGTACAACATGCTGCTGTCTGTACATATTTGTATGTACTTACATGTTATAGAGCTGTTGTCTGTACATACTTTATGTACTTACACACAATATAGAGGTGTGGTCCTTGTGTTGTAATTTGTTGTTGTCTTGTGTATAGCTGTTGTCTATATACAGTGGAACCTCTAAATGCGGACACCTTTGGGACCAGCGAAAAGTGTCCTGATTACAGAGGTGTCCCTATTTCAGGGGTTAAATTATACACATTTATATTGTGTTGGGACAAGAAAAAGTGTCCTGATTAGAGAGGTTTTTGCATTTCAGGGAGTCCACATTTAGGGGTTCCACTGTACATGTATTTATGTATGCACTTACATGTGATAGAGCTGTTGTCTGTATTTGGCATCACCCATTCCTCCACTGATAAACACATCCAATTTATCTATCATCTCAGTCTCCATCTGTATAATAACAGGTGACCTTATGCACCCTAACTCAACCATCCCATGTGCAGACCATCCCCATGTACTCTAACTCACAAATCCATCCCATGTGCCTTAAGTCATAAATGACCTTAGACCATCTCATGCGCCTGACGTACCCTAACTCACAAAACTTACAATGTGGAAATTCTTTTTGAACTTCCATTCATTCTCCATCATGTCATAGAATATTGGAATGGTGGCACGTCTGATGGCTAGAGGGAGTGAGGGAAGGAGAGGAAGGAGTGAGAGAGGAGAGAGAGAGGGAAGGAGAGAGGGAGGAATGAGGGAAGGGAGGAGGAAGAGGGAGAAAGAAAGAAAGAAGGAGAAGGGAAGGGAGCAAGAGAAGTACTGTGAATGCCCACAAAAGTGGAATTCAATAATAAGAAGCCATTGCAAAAACTCAGGCAAAAAATTAATTTCCCAAACATACATAGAAGTATTTGACAACCAAGCAGACACTCGATTCCACATCATACAACACAGATACTTACATGTGTGAGGGATGAGGGAGACTTTGAGGAAAGGGCCAATCATCCCCGGGACGTAGCGTGACTGGTAGTTGCCAAGGATCTTCCACTTGCTGATCATCAGATTGTTCATGGCTATCCTCATGTCTCCATAACTGCAAGTGTTGGGTCACCTCATTGTTCACTGCTTGAGAGTTTCTCACTTACCTGTCCAGAATTCTGTTTCTCTTCACGTCACTGAGACTCTCCAGGTGCAATATTGGCTGGCAAGTGAATGCCACAGCCAGCTCAAAAAAGTTCTGCCATAGCTAGAGAGAGAGAGAGAGAGAGAGAGAGAGAGATTTAATCATCATAAAAAATCCAGCTGCACAGAGCACATTTGAAGTGAAAAGATCAAAAAAAATCTCAGTAGTAAACTATTAACACTGACCAAGGGATTGAATTCCACTGGGTCATCATCCGGTCCAAGGAAATCATCCACCAAAATGTAAGACAGAGAACTGGTGGCACGCAAAGTCACACTGCACGACACGATATAAACATTTTGTATGTATGCAAAAAAAATTATGGTGACATTTCATGTGTAATTAGAGGTTCCACTACAAAGCCCCTCCCCACTCCCTCTCCCCAAATGGGCTTTCCCCCATATACAAGTAAATTTGGAATAGTATCATGGTGGAAGCTCTCCTCAGTACATATAGTATACATGGTCACTGATAATGGAGTTCAGTGAGAGACTCACTAGTTCTGGAGGAGTTTGAGGGAGGTCCAGTCCGAAGCGTACAAGTTGAGGGCCACCAATTGACAGAATGCATTGAAGGTGGACAAAATGAACTCCTACAGATCATCATAAATACAGTAATCATTATTTGCACTTCACAGAGTGACCATAATGTTCATGTTAAAAATCTATTTGTACAATACAGCAGCTAATACTAATTACATTAATTTGGTTGTAAACAACTTGTACAGGAGGTACAAAAAATATTTTAACCTAATGAAATAAAAACAACAAAATGAAGCAAATTATGGTAACACCCTTTTTAAAACAAGTGAAAATGCATGTAGTGATTTCAGTGAATAAAGAGGCCAGTAGTCAGGGGATGGAGCAACCATAGAAGAACCAGGTGGGCTGGCTGGATCCAAAAAAGACGACAAAGACTCTCCACTTGGTGTAGCTTACCAAAGTGGCTATTAAATTGACACTTTGAGATGGGGTCCCGCTTTCCCTCCCTCCCCATATGAGTACAGCTCCTTACCCCAAGGTCAACACCAGGAATCGCAGACCCTAGAAGACTCTTGCGGAGCTCCTGGTAGTGTCTTGGCATCATGAGTTCAAACAGGCCCATCATTACAGAGACACAGTGACCCATGGCAACCGAGTGCTTCTCCGTCCGGTCCGTCAGGTTGGTGAAACATTCCAGCAGAACATGGAGGACTGACTGCACCATCGTGGCCACCTCCTCACTCACAACACTCTGAAAGAAAAAGCGTTTTCACAACCCACTACAGTATTAGATTCACCTTAATTGATCCTTCATACGAACATAACTGATGGAGTTACCTTTACCCCTTACCAAACTCAAGTTTAAAACCAACTACACCAGTTTCATAGTGTAACCTAAACTACATCATTCACTGGAGTCACCTCCAATCCAACCGGATTTTACTATTGGAGTCACCCATCATACTCTCAAGTACATTGATCTCATCACACACCACTACTACAGTGTTACAATGCTATGGCTTACTGATTCCTGGTCATGGAGCAAGGAGACTATGGATCCCAGGGCATCCAGTGACTTGTCAATCAGCTCATCGCGATTGTTGATGTGGAAGCAGAGGTGTCGCAATATGGCAGGAAGGATGATCACACGAGATTCTGCACGAATACATTATTGTACCTCATAATGAAAGTGTAAAGCATCTACAGTACAATGAGTGGTTTGGTGTGGTTACACACAGTCCACTCAATAACACCATCACTAATACTTTATTCTCTTTCTTATACAACACTCTAATTAGTAGGGGCTTACCTTTATGCTTGAAGAGCTCACTAGATACAACAGCTCCTACAAAAACTGATTTGTAGATCTTGAGTTTTGTCTCCTTCAAGTTGTTCAGCAGTAAAGCTATAATCTCCCTGAAAAGAGAATAGGTAGAGGTCATCACAGGGTGGGTTGGCATGCAGCTGCGTATAGGGTTGTGGAAATAAAAGCTGTAGAGGGTTTCCTGGTAAAGGATCGTCACCAAAGAAACCTCGTGTGTGGTAAAGGGTTGTCACACAAAGGGAATATTGTAAAGGGTCTCACTGATAAAAGTATAGCTAGCTATAGCATGCTATGCATGCTAGTTATTAATTACACTAACCCAAGTGACTTGACACTCATGACAGAGAGAAAGAGGTCAAAGGTCTGAGGGAGAAACTGCAAGGATTGTGCCTGTGCACGAGGAGCAACTAATTCATTCTCCTTGCACTCCATAGACATCATCTGGCAGATGGTCAGTAACAGTTCTCTTAGACTCTGCAGAAAATTCTCACTGTTCTTGCCACGAGTACTCCTGCATGGGAAAGGAGGCATGGTTAAAGGTATGAAAGGGAAGGGAAGGAAAGAGTGGACATGAAGACCAGTATAGGGTTAGAGAGTGTGGTGATATGGAAGGGAAGGGAAGAAGAGAAAGGAGTGGACATGAAGACCAGTGTGGGGTTAGAGAATGTGGTAAGGGGTATGGAAGAAGGGAAAGGAGTGGACATGAAGACCATTATGGGGTCAGAGAATGTGGTAAGGGTAGAAGATAATGGCACAGGGAAAGGAGGGGCATGGTAAACTAAAGTGGTAGATGGATGGGGAGGAGTGGAAGCAAGGAGTGGAGGGTATGGAGAGGTATTGGTAAGAGGAGGTGTGAAGGTGTGATATGAAGGAAGAGGAGTGGAATGAATGAGACCCTAGAGAGCTAGAGGTGTGGAGCAAAACATTTCATTTGGGAGGAGGGCAGAGGGAGATGGGGAAGAAGAGCTTCATCACTTCTAACACAGTGCCACTTACTCCTCAAAGAGAGCCCTGGACTTCATTATGAATTTGATGAGGAATTCAGCTGCCTGAAAGAGAACAGTGTGCATGTTCACAACATTAAAAGTCTGTTTATATTCCCTTTGGTGGAGCCACCCATACCTACACTGGTCCAGCTACCTTAGTATGCTACACTGTGAAATAGTTTTGACTCCACAAAGGAATATACCAGTTCAATCTTGAGAAGTTGTATAAATCAAAATTCGCTGAAATGGCAACTGAAAGAACCTTTAAATGGTGCACTGAAAGAACCCTGTGAAGTTGCTTACACTATCAAGTTTCAGTGCTTGTTGGGAAGTCATAAATAAGGTTACAATGTGACACTTTCGGCATTCTGAAAAAACAAATCCAGGCTTTTTTGTCATCTCCTTGTGATGAAATGCAAACATGCGCATGCACACACGTACACAATCACACTCTTGTGCATTCACTCACTTTGAAAGTTTTCTGAATAATGTCACCTCTCATTCGACGAGAGCCATCCACTACCATCACCTGCTCAAACACATTCTTCATTTTGGACACCAGATGCCTGTAACAAATACATGAAACACTCTAAACACTTCATACGTACTCAACACTGATGTAGTGAAAGCATTTTAATTTATGGCTCTAATCAAGAAACATGGATTAATCCTTCCACTTTTACTTGACATACGTACGTGTGGACTGTGGAGGCATGGAAGAGCTTGTCACAGTAAGTGTCCAACACGGGACGGAAGTTCTCATACTTCTCCACCGCTAACAGACCAATGATAAATACCTGCAAGAACCACCAACAAATTCATGACCACCAGCATAGAGCATGAAAGAGTCATCAAATGGACCTCATGTATGTATGTATGTATGTATGTATGTATGTATGTATGTATGTATGTATGTATGTATAAAGATTACAGTACAATTAAAATGTTTTTATCCATAATGATACTTTACCATATACAAGGATGAATAGCATTCAGTTTTTCCTAAACATACACTACCTGGTGAATGAGGTGGACCCTTTAATTAAAGTGTCATACAGTACGTACCAGTGCTTCAAACACCAGATCACCAACAGTATCAACTCTTTCCTCCATGATAGCAAAGAGTGCATTGAAAGTGTCTCCAAGAAACTGAATACAGATATGAGATGAACTGAAAGTTAAGACACACGTACAGTATACAGACGAACCTTGACTATCTCATCCCCAGGAACTTTAGTGACAAGAGTCAGGATGGAAGGAAGACGCTCTTCATTGTTTCTCCAGTGCAACAAGCGATGAAGCTCCACTGCATGTATGAAATGATAATAGACACATGCAGCAGCTCTAACAGGCACATGCAATGCCAAATAGGTACATGTAGCGCTACATGTAGTGCAATATAATAGGCACATGCAATGGCAAACAGGTACATGTAATGCAATGTAACAGGCACATGCTATGTCATGTAGTGCAATGTAACAGGCACATGCTATGTCATGTAGTGCAATGTAACAGGCACATGCAATGAAAAATGTAACTCTGATGGGACAAATGCAATGTAATGCAACATACAATGAAATGCAGTGTAATAATGCAGGTATGCACATGTAGTAATACATACTGTGAAATACAGTGCTTTTCAAGAGAGTTCATGCCTAGCTGCAGTTGTAGCTATGTAAACTCTATATTGTGTTAGCAGTAGTGCACAATATAGAGTTTACATACTTACAATTGCAGCTAGGAAGTGAACTCTGCCAGCCAACTTGCTAAGCACTGTATAAGAGTTGTGGGGTAGTAACAATGTGTACCATTTTGCGTGAGTTTGGTGGAACAGACTTGTGTCTTGACGAAGAAGTTGTCCCTAGGACTGAGCATCTCACTACCAACACTCTGTGTGTGCCCGGGGTCATTGATGCAGGGCAGGGACGAATACTTGTACGGTCCACGAGAAGTCTCCTTGTACTGCACAAGAAAGTTGAAAAAAAAAATATATATATATATATATAGAGATGATCCTGAGACTAGGGAGAATCCTGAGGGAGAATCCTGAGACTATGAAGACACTAGGAATGACTACACACTTTATTGCACCTTGTAGACGAAGAGTTCGTGATTTCCATCTTCAATGGTGGTGTCATCATCTTTCATCAGCTTCATATGTGAAGTGGCAAACGGCTCAGTCCTGCCGAGTCGGTTGGCTGGGAAACAGAAATAAAAACATGTGGTTAATAATTATGACACATCAATTACTGAGTGACAGTTTAGTTGCGTAGAAGTTGAGCACTACATACGAATACCATCATGAAAAATCTATGGGGATTATGAAACAAGCTGGGCAAGAACCCTTACCTACATAATCATGCTGGGTGTGTCCTGGCCCAGGTAAATAAGAAAGGATAGACATGATACCATATACATAGCATGAAACTGTCATGTGGTAACATTCATGGATTTCATTTTATAAGGATTGATCATATACATACAAATTGTGGTTGGTTTGTGGTATATGTAGAAACGGACTCTTGCTACTCGCATCTTATCAGGAGGGATTGTCAATTTGATAGTCTCGTTGAAACAGGGGGTGGAGCAGTGGTACTGGACAAGGGAGTGGTAGATCTTGATATGGGGCTCTCCGATACCTGGTTGGATCACATCCTAAACAGTGTGTAGAGAGAGAGAGAGAGAGAGAGAGAGAGAGAGAGAGAGAGAGAGAGAGAGAGAGAGAGAGAGAGAGAGAGAGAGAGAGAGAGAGACTCAAACTCTGCAATATGCTATGGCTAGGTTTGATTAAAGCTCACCTCCATGACTTGGTCCTTGTCATCCAAGATTTCCACATCAACCTGAACATTCTTGTCCGCTCTTTTGGTGCCTCTGTTGAAGACACCGTTGCACAGGGTCAAATAAACATCATGGCGGACATCATCTGCACAATATGTGCATCAATAGTGAGAATTTGACCTGAATCTACTACATGTGTGCTCAAGTAAGTATGCATATGGCAAGGACTTACATGGCCGGATAATCTCAGGAAAGCCAAGTTTGTGGCACTCGGCTGTGAACTTTCTGAAGAGAAGAGGATTCTCTTCCTTGACCTTGTCCAGTGTCCCTCGTAAGGTTCGCAGTGACACAAACACACCTGGCAAGATACACACACACGCACACCAAGGATGATATTACTACCACTCATCTACCACTCCTCTTTATACATACCTAGGATTCCCCTTTACAATCCCAAAGGATCAATTACATACTTATCTCAATTCAATTAGAATGAACAGGTGCCTCTTTAATTCCCCCCCCCCCCCTCCTCGTTACCATGGGTGGGGGAGGGGGGGGGCAAAGTTTAAATTACCTTCCCTCAAACATACAGTCACATATGAACTGATATCCCATTATTATAGACCGTTTCAGTTTCGTCCCACCCTTCCCTCAGTGAATACATACATACATACACACAATACACTAGTGCATGGTAGTGTGTACCTGTTCCTTTCTCAGTGGGTCGGTATATTCCTTGTTTCCTAATGATAGAATCGAGCAGTTTGTGGAATTCATCAGCGGGACAGCTATATATGTGTGCAAGGAAGAATAAGAACCTATCATACCACTACCAGGCAACAAGCTCCACCAATCAGATTGCAGCAATTGATCGGTTTACACTTTGAGGGTTCATTCGATTTACTGGATTACATCCAAATATGCCCACAACAGTAACTATTAGAAGTGTTCAATTACATGAGCACACATGCCAAAACCACAGAACGCTTCTTAAATTCTTCAGTGGAGGAATCTCTTCTGTGGTAATGCTTACATGTAGACTTCCATCTGGAGGTCCTTCTCCTCCTGGTCGCTGCTGGGAGCACTGGTGAGCAGGCTGTGGAGAGGGTGCACGGCAGCTCCATGGGGCTTCCTCACTGGATTTGCCGTGGCTTTTCCTTCCAAATTATTGCCTAAGGAAAGGTGGGGGGAATGAAGGAATGAAACCAGAAAGCAAGACTACAAGAAACAATTTTCCAACACAACTGGCCTAACCAAGGCTCAGACACACAGTACACCTTGTGTGACCCTGGTATCAAGTTTTCTCTGGGTGCAATGCACAGTTCTATCTCCATGAAACCTTTCTCAATCTCAGACTTACCACAAGGTATGACCTGGCAGGCTAGGTACAGGTCCTTATTCTGCAGGTCAGATGAGTCCAAGTCCTGCATGTGTGTATACAGTAGAGTGCATATATATATCAATGCCACAAGAATGCAAGTATGTCAGTGACTCTAACACTGAACAAGCAGCCTGGCTTAGGGAGGTTGGGATAGGTACAGCAAGTTTCCTCACTTTTGTCACTGCTAGAGCTAGAGCCTTTAGACCAAGCACTTTTGTGCTCAAAGAAATCACCAGGTCTATGTACACTGTGACTCAGTAGAACAAAAGGTTTGGTTTTAAGACCTCTGGCTTTGCAAGGCAAAGGTGAGGAAACTGTTGGCAGAAGATAGGGTGGTCTGATTAGACATGCACGTATATGGACATCTTAGTTTTCATCAGATTGATGCATCAGCATGCTAAAGAGTGTACTATATGGTGTGCAGGTACAGTATGCATGCATGCAACTATGTAAGATGAAGAGCTGTGTAAACTCGAGGCTAGATGTGTCTTTTCTTCAGTAGATGCAAGTTTTTATTGCAGTCAATTTGACTTTTGCATTTGGACAGCCAGACTTGCAATTCACTGTACCTGACGTCATGTACATGCATGTCATATACATATATATTGATATGTACATGCTGCTGATGCATGTCATAAAGCATGCTACATGTATGGGGTTCCACTTACAGTGAAGACAGCAAAGCACTGGTTGATCTTCTCAGGATCCTTGGGCAGACAGTGCTGGGAGAGGGAGATGATATAGCGCTCACTGCACACATGAACAATAACAATAACAACAACGATAACAGCAATAACAATAACAATAATAATAACAACCAATGAAGTATCATTAGTTGTTGTATGGTCTGTGATAGTGTGAGTGTTTATAGAGCAGGTTAGTCCATGCTATGTAGCATGAGTGCTGGTAACAGACCTGAGGACCTTGCTCTGTCTCCCATCATAGATGAAGAAGAACAGTTCACACGGTTCATTCACTGGCAGAGCTAAAGCAGAAAACTTCACAAAGAGGTGGTGCTCATCACGTTTAGGAGCATTTCCCGAAGCAGGGCTTAGGTGAATGTAACTCTTCCGGTTCTGAGGAGGGAGGGAGAGAGAGAGAGAGAGAGAGAGAGAGAGAGAGAGAGAGAGAGAGAGAGAGAGAGAGAGAGAGAGAGAGAGAGAGAATGAATGATTGGATATCTACTGCAGAGACACATTGATAGTTTTGAAGGCAAAGCCAATAGTAAGCTAGTCATAATGCTCACCCCAGCTTCATTGCTCTGTTGTTGTGATAACTGCTTCATCTGTAGAACATTGAACATGTACATAAACACAGTAGTGGACATCAAACACACATACTTTCATCTTTAAAAACCTATGCACTGCATACATGTACACACTTTTTTGAACAACTTATTTTTTACAACTTGGTACACTGGAAAATCTAACCCAGTGATTCTAGTCTAGAGTGACTTCAGTCCAATGGCTATTCTTTGTAGTTCATTAGAAATATTTAGTGAACTGACCACTTTATACAGCTGCATGACACCGGCAGTCTTAGGGTTGATTGGGACTCCGATGTCGTCACGAGGAACCAAGTCCAGGGAGAGCATCCGGTTGCCATAGTCAATCTTGGAACCCACCAGCTGCTTCAACTCCTTCAGCTCATCCTGAAATCGACATTACATTTATTGTCAGCACATTCTAAAGGTATGTAACCAGTATAACAGTATTAGGTAAAGGGTTGCCAATATTTGCAGTATAGTATTAATACACACATAGCATCACTGCATGTAGCCCATGGCAGCACATTTCAGAGCCAAGAATGTGATCCAGCTATTCATTCACACAACTACAACACAGCCATGTCACTGATGTGTACTAGCAAGTCTTCTCAATCAAATGTTGCAACGAGTATACTTCCAGTGGGAGCATAAAACAGAAACAGAAACCCAAAGAGGGGTCAATCAAAGAGGTGGACAGAGGAGTCAATCGAAGAGGTGAACAGAAAGAGAAGTCAAAAAAGTGGAATTGATAGGTGGATTGGGTTAGAGAAAGTGCTAGCTCTTAGTCCATGTAGAGATAACCTAGTTCTGTGTGTTTAGTAATGATAGCAATACACTTGTTACCATGGATTCTTGGGCTTTCATTTGAGCAGCCAAAAAATACATGTACATACATCTCACCACACTGAAGCAAGTCTCAGGTTTGTCTATAGCTGTCTGGCTAGCCAGGACAATATGCCTGATTACATGCTCAGTATGTGCTACTATACAAGCCAGTATAGCAATAAGGGAATCCCCCACTCTGCCATATTCGGACATGTTCACACACATAGCTAGGTACAGTACATATCTACACCTTCCCATGCTCTGCCTTATTCACTCACTGATGAGCTCAATGAATGATGTCACTACAAAGCTTTGATCTACCATCACCACAGCTCCTCATGAATGCATTTCAAAAGAGATCACTAGCACCATTATGGCCTGGCCCATGGATTTACTTTGACAGATTGTTCCATGTACAATACTAAATACTGTATATATTCGGCGAGAGGAGAGGGAAAAAAAAAGAAAAAAGAAAAGGAAATGGTGTCCCTCTGTCATGCTTAGAACAAGTCATAAAGGATGCCTTTCTACTTTATACAACTTCAACATACATATGATGCACACAAGAGTTATCAGTGTACAGTATTAATCAATACACAACTGTATCCCATCCAATTCTTGCAGGCTATCATAATATAGTGTCAGCGATGTACATAGTAGCTGCCATGGGCTTCATAGCTATGTAGCTGCTAAGGCTAACCAGCTGCTGTACCCACTTGCCTTAGCCACACATGCATGACAAATGAATTTGGCCGACATTGTGTCAGATAAATATTTTATTCTGCTTGGTAACTAAGGTCACTAGCTTCAATTAATTCTCTGAAAGCTGGTATATTAATACAGAGCTCCACATCACTACTACATTGCTATTGTGGACATGCACTTGACTCACCCTTGGGAGAGTCTTGGATAAGATCTGTCTTCTTCTGTCCAGGAGGTCCCTCATCAGCTGAGCTAACTCTTGAAACTGCCTCCTCTTCCCTTCCTGTTCAATGATCAAAACCACATTAAAGATGAGAAGCACACACGAGTGGGGAGATGGATGGGTGAGGGCGTGTGGGTCAGTGGAGAGATGGAGGGGTGAGGGTGTGGGTCAGTGGGGAGATGGAGGGGTGAGGGTGTGGGTCAGTGGGGAGATGGAGGTGGAGGGGTGAGGGTGTTTGGGTCAGTTGGAAGGAGAGGGTGTGTGGATCAGTGGGAGATGGAGGGGTAGGGTGTGTGGGTCAGTGGGGAGATGGAGGGGTAGAATGGGAGAGAGTGAGGGAGGGGAGGGGAGGGAAGAGGGTGAATGGGTCAGTGGGGAGATGGAGGGGTAGGATGGGCAGAGAGGGTGAGGGAGGGGAGGGGAGAGGGTGTGTGGGTCAGTGGGGAGATGGAGGGGTAGGAGGGAAGAGGGTGTGTGGGTCAGCAGAGAGGGAAGTGGGAATGTGGGTCAGCAGGTGAAAGTGACTTAAGTGGCTATAAACAAAAACTCAAATCCACGAGTTCTTTCATTGCAAGTTTTGACAACGCTTGTGGAGATGCAGAACTTCGGTCACTCTCCCAACAATTTTTTCACGCTAATTTCAGTGTACTCATATTGTCTGACCAAATATGGGGATCATTTATTTATACAGTGTCTAAAGAGAAGGTTCATGTGTGTACATTTGTTCTATAGATTAGCGATTGTTTTTTGAATCACAATCATCAACTATTTTGGGGAAATTAGTGCTTCATTTCAAGGGAAAGCAATCAGAACACAAATTCTTCCTAATCTCAAACTGAAAAAGATTGAGACTAGGTGATAGAACACTGAGGGAATATGCTCTCTTGTGTCTTGATCAAATGGACTGTATTAGAAATCCATGCTACTTGTTACGTAAATTCGGTATAGAAAACATCCTTCTGTAAGCTTTAACCCTGGGCATACATATAGGCATTAATTATACTACACTGCATTATGTATGGGGTCTCACAGACAGAGAGATTCCCACAGCTACTCAGGGGACCCATTATTGAGAGGTCCCCACAGCTACTCAGGGAGCACACTCTCCCGAGGGCATTCAGGGAACCCATTATTGGGAAATCCCCACAGTCACTTGGGGAGCCCACTATCAAGGGGTCCAGCTATTCAGGGAACACAGCTATACAGAGAGCTTTGATGGATATGGCCGAGACACACAATGATAACAGCCACTGCCCTTACACAACAATCCATGGCCATGAGTCATATGGGAAATCTCTTAAGGACTCCTGGAAAGAATAAACATTGATCTCCTTACATGAATTAATATGTACTTGCATAACACCTCTATTATGGATCATACATAATGCTTGTATAGAGCTTTATTTTTAAGTGTTAGTATCAAACCCTCTTATAGAAGGGAAAAATCATTTCCTGAAATGAAAAAAGATGTAGGGATGACCACTGCTCAAAAAAGTAAGGAAACAAGAAGGATGGAAATGGGATCAATCTTTGTGCTGTATATCCAGCCAACAATCCCTACATATACGTACATTACTACACTATAATCTGAAGCTACCCGACATATATGTAGGGATTGTTGGCTGGATATACAGCACAAAGATTGATCCCATTTCCATCCTTCTTGTTTCCTTACTTTTTTGAGCAGTGGTCATCCCTACATCTTTTTTCATTTCAGGAAATGATTTTTCCCTTACTTGTTCCTGATCTTTTTTCATGGTTTTAGCTATGTATAGAGTTCATTCTTCTATGTGTATGCAGGGACAGATGAAAGAAGAATAGTTCTCCAATAGCATACCAGCCCACGAATCAAGGTGTTGTGTCATTATTGAGCTATACTTGGAGGTCGAAGATGCTGAAATAGAGTCTACCGGTAGATGGATTGGTGAATCTAAATCCCCGAGTTGATGCAGTAGTCTATCATCGTTATTTAGAGCTAGCTAGCTAGATAGCTGAGTAATATTATAATTTCGAATAATTGGATATCAAATACATGCGCATGCGTATTATAGAAAAAGATGGCTTCCTAATTGAATTAGTCGAGTGCTGTGCTCCGTAGTGTCTCCTTTTTCATCCACTCTTTCGAGGATCAACGAGTAGAAAGATCATAGCTGGTAGAATTTGGAGTGGATTTATCCAGAAATCATAGCTGTAGCTTGAGTAGTTCGAGAGATATGGTTGTCTAAGAAGAAGAATAACAACAATAGAGAAGAAGAAGAATCCAGCGATTTACCTGATTGCCGTATTTCTGAAACGGTAAGCTCCCTGGTCCTGAAACTTGGTCTGCACATTGTAGTAGGCTCTAGTAGGCTGGATAATCATTCACAATAGCTTTTGTTAGGTCTAAGTGGGGGAACTAGAATTTCACTTTTGTATTAGTCTATAGGCGGCGCGCGCGGCCGTCCGAGTCATCCCTACATAGAGAGTGCTACCGCACTCTCTGATAATATGGCCCTGGCTGACCTGGCCCATGAGTATACTCGCCATTGAGGTTCTATGTGTGCACCATTGAGAATGCATACAGGCTTTCAAAGTGGTCTATGTATGCACCATTGAGAATGTATGCGGGCCTTCAAAGTGATCTACGTGTGCGCCATTGAGAATGTATGTGCGGGCTTTCAAAGAGCCACAAGTGCATGTCTGTTGAGGAATGGAAAGGTCATAGGGCCATTGCAACATACATAAATATAGCAAAGTGTGTGTATGTGTGTCCACAATGCACGAGAAGTTGTAAGTCAAGTGTGTGAATGCTAAATGACCAAACTCTCCCTTGATACATAGGTGAAAACACTATGGCTCTGTTTTCATGCTCCAGCTATAAATGTAACCCTTCCATAGAACATACATGTCTACATACATGTTCTGCATAGGTATGGACAATTGTGTTTATAGACCATCTGATTCACCTATATTCAGTGGTCCCATGACCTCTCTGAATAATAAGACCACCTCACACCTCTTTGTTATTACCACTTCAATTAGGCCCATAGGAGATCAATCACCTTTGACAGCTAGGTGGACCTCTCTTTTAATGGGATTCAGGGTCCATATGGACAACTGGGTATCACCTCTCAGTGAGGATTATAACTCAGACCATGGGAAGAGTTGATTGGCCATATTATGATATGGCCTTTAAATAGATACATTCCTAAGTGCAATGGGATGTATTGTGCCAATATGATGTCAGACCAAAGCAAATTTTGATCAGACATTTGACCTTTTGAGCCGGTAAATGGCCTATGGCAGACTGTTATAATCCTCACTGCCTCTCCTTTATATTAATATTTGCTCACTGGTGACCAAGTTAGGTTTGATATACGCATACTAATTCATAAGAGTACACACCCACAATTACTCAAATATCAACATGGTGACACTTCAGTTATTTAATCAAATTACTGCTGTATGGGTGATTGGTTCAAGCTGACATCATGAGGACTGAAAGGTGGCCAGCTAGGTGGGTGTGGGCCAACCACCACCTACCAGCACATGTACAACCCAAATAAGGCATGACCTCATTACCATGATGTGGTATGATATGAGTGTACACTAACTGATAATGTAATTGTACTCGCTCATTCAGTACAGCAAGGAACCCCTCACCCTGTGTACATTACACAAGGATAATTTAGCACTGAAATGAGGACGAGGGTCTGCTGTAGTTACCATTATCAATTCTGTTTCTATGATGTGGCTATGAAAAGGACCTAACAGCAGCTTGATCCTTCTCCTCCCTCCCATCTCATGCACTCACCCACCCACCCACTGTTTCTTTTGATGTGGTTTTGGAAATACGTGAGCTCCCACTCTAATGCCTTATCCATTGCCCACGGTAACAAACTAAAACACTCCATTACACACTTGCACCTGCCAACTTCATTTACCACACACTGTACAATACTGATGCCACTCAGCTCTTGATAACCAAAGAGAGAAGGCTTTGGTAGCACTTATGGTTTGAGACTTAAGACAACCATGACAACTAGAGAAAAGAATACAGTCAGTGGATTCCTAGCTTTTGACGAAATTTTAAAGGTGAAAATATCTTATGTACATTCTAAGCAGCACTGCAGGACACAATCCTGTGATTTGACCAGAAAAAGGCAAAAATTGCCCAGACAGTAGAGAAATTGGGTGAAAATGTCCTTTCAAGCACTGCAAGAGAGTACTTTCCTCCCTAATCATGTTGCACATACTTCATCCAGCTGGTGTGTTTTTTGTGGACAGAGAAAATCCATGCTAACAGTGTTTGTATAGTGGCAAAAATGTCCAAGGAGTAACCCATGTATCATCTTTGCAAAGTGCAAATGCATTTCTTAGCAATAACAAACCTAGAATTACACTTGGATATAGTCCTCCCCCCTTGAATAATCAAAATCAACTAGTGGGCCCCAGGGGGTTCCTCATAATTTAATGCCACTCCCATAGTTCTGCAATCTTGAGGTTCTTCCTATACTTATTAGTATGTTAATAGAACAATCTACCCCTAAAATGAGGTCATCCCTCTTATCAGGATAACACCTACATAAGCAGGACATCCGATTGGGCTCCAGATGAGCTAGAGGGAGTCCACAGTATATACATTATGTAACATACACACCAATGACACCATGCAACTGATATAAACCCCGCCTACCATAACTATAGGTAGAACTAGGGGTGTGGTCATGCACCTTGCTATTGAGGTGATAATTGACTTACTGCATAGAGTTTCTTCCAAACTAAACTCCATTCATGTAGAACATCAGAAATCTCATGAACCAGTGGATCTTCCTTGGGAATAACCTGCTCATCTGGCCTGCATATAAGTACATTAAGTATGTTCGATACAATGCATGGTTGTATGTTTATTAATGCCAGATCAAAACAATCATCCTTCCCAAATGACCCCCATACAATCACTAATGTACCCATGCAGGAGCTCATAGTTTGGAAATACTTGACTGAAATTCATTCTCTTGTTGCTGAACTTTTTTGAACCACACACAGCCATCCCTACTTTCCTTTTTTATTTAGAATAAATATTTTTCCTGTACTTGTACATATATAGAGTCCAATCTGAGGGCCAGTATGCCCCACCCAAGCAGGAACATACCATTGTTTGGGGGTCCTCATTTCTTGAGGCCACATACATGTAATGTACATGTGTATTATGTAGGGCTAGCTAGTACTTCACTATGTAACATTAGTACAAGCCCACTTGGATCACAAGATATTGAATCAAGCCCATTACACCGAATCCATAAGGTGAATCAAGCCCATTGTATGGGGCATTGAACCAACCAGGAGATGTTGACAAAGGTATTGAACCCAGTATGGGAGGTTTGGCCAAATTGAACGTTATAGTCCTAGCTCTGATGTCTTACCCAGGGTTCACCACGGAGCACTCCTTTATATTGATATGAGAGGCTGGGAAAATTCCTTTGGTATGCTTATCATGAAGCGAGAATCCACGATACCAGCCGGCATTCTCCTCCAAGATCTGCACCACGTCTCCGAAACGCAGAAGGAGGTATGGATAGTTTGACTTGGGATCGTATCCATACATCACTGAAATGTGAATATATTTAGGAGAGAGAGAGAGAGAGAGAGAGAGAGAGAGAGAGAGAGAGAGAGAGAGAGAGAGAGAGAGAGAGAGAGAGAGAGAGAGAGAGAGAGATCATAACAACATATCATTGCATTGTACATAACTCTATGTTCACACATAAGGGTGGTAGTGCATTATCAGATCATAAAGATATAGCCACATTTGGTGTTGTCAGATTGTCTTCTATGTGGAGATATGTGTGAATATTTTGATTAAGAACAGGTGACTTGTGTTGACACCCTTGCCACACCAAGCATTCAGTATTCAATAGAAATACACCAGGGTATAAAATAACATTTGGTCATCAGGCAAAATTAATACTGACCAACTTGATCATTTAACAGTCAAGTTGACATGATAAATTAATATTTGATCTGACCAACCAATATGAATGCTGCCCTGGAGACCCCATAGTTTAAGCTGGAGGGAGCATGCACTGCTGCACTATCCCCACTAACATCTAGCATATTTAATGAGGTGTGGCTTTATATATAGCCACTAGCAGTAGCTTGGTAGCCTATGGACAACAAGAACCAACTGTTGAGAGTTCATTCCAGTTGGGATACAGTAATTAGGGTGTCACGGATGACTGGTAAACTATCTACAGTAGCATCATGCGCTCTATCTCAAGCTAGCTAGCCAAGATTTGTTATGTAGACTGGACACTTACCAACTCCATACTTGGCGTTTTTGGTAGGTCTCCACCGAGCGTTGGAATCCATCCTCTCTCTGAAAGAAAGGCGACACGCCCAGAAGGACTCGATAAGTTTACTGCTTAAAGATAAGTGTTCGGTGTCTTACCACTCGTACCAAAATCGTCATATTCTCACGCAAAAGGAGACGAAGGGTTGACTAATTGCAAATTGCTCTTTGATTAGAGGGATCTACTCTTACCCATTTCCCGCCTTAACCCCTGGAGTTTGGTAAAGGGTTTCTTTGATCCGGAAAATAAACAAAAACTTTTTTTCATTCGGTCTACTTATGTGTTGGTCTGCTAAAGGATTACTTTGCACCATTAGGAGATACTGTTGGTAAGCTATTTATATGCCTGTACTTACTTACTTCAATACTTCTTTAAATGCAGTAGGAAGGTGGGCTTTATATAGAGGTCATTCACATTGTAGCCACTTGGAGTGGGTGTGCCTGACAGGGGCAGAAACACCACAACAAAAGTGGGGGGGGGGGGGAAGCTGGTGGCACATACCACAATGTACTAATAATACATGTCAACTGTCAAAAAGTGGGGCTACATACAGCCCCCCCCCCCCCCCCCCCCCCCCCCCCCGGTTTGCATTTCTATTCTTTTTTTCGGATTGTCCTCTAACTGTCATTTTTCACTCATGATAATCTTGCAACTTTAACTATCATCTTTACCCTGCTATAGTACAAGTTGGCTGCAAGGCTTAATTCCATAGACTTGTACTACTAGGTTGTTGACTGATCCTTATACTCTGTATTAAAGTTTGTTATTGTTGTTAAGTGCCAGATATCATGATGACTTTTAAGTTCTGTGTTCATAGCCTGTTTGGCAGATAAGATACCACCATTATATGTAGCTAGCCAAAAACTGTGGTGACATCATCACATTTTTGTATATACGTATAATGTGAGCCTAATATCCAAAGTACTTGAAACAAGAGAACTTAGAACATTGCTTGCTTGTTTTTCTCATGTTTGACTTTTGATTCAAGATCCTGGACACTGCTCTAGGTGTGTGTTTACTCATGTTATCTTGACAATAAGTGAATTGTTTTGTAGGTAGGTTCGACTATGCATAGTTATCTTCACTTCTGTTACTTCTCATGCATAACACAATATGAACAGAGCTTGGTATTGAATAGAGCATCTGGGCAACAAGGCTAGGTTAATACTCATATGCAACCAGTTCTGAAATATAAGGCTTAAAACTCTGAATTTGTTTGCATAGGTATAATGGACAGCTGGGATGCAATTAGGTCTTTAGATGAAGAAGAGAATTGGGTAGAACGGAATCGTGTGCTCTCAAAGACCGACCATTTGGTGTTGATTGAGTATGCTAAGGTACGTTAACTGATATAAACTGCATTGAAACGTGATATTTAATTCCCCTAGGAAATGATGGAAGAACTGATCCAGAATTTACCCATGTGAGTTCATGAAGTCCTTTCTTGTTCTTCTACTAATATGAATACAGATTCAATTAGTTATGTCCATGACATTCCACTGATCAGTGATGTAGGCTCACAACATACAGAGCATCCAACCCTAAATGTACAGAACAGAGTACATAATCTTGTCAGTTATTGCATGCATGCTGTATTCCAATGCTTCCTGTCTTGTACACATATACCTATGGTGCAGTATAGTGACAGTGTTTGGAAGCATATTGCAGTAGCAGGGGAGTTGAGAGTTCATGCATTTTTTTTTCCTGGTCTACATTGTGTCGTGCACAGACACCATTTCGATGAAAACTGCTACTATTGCTTGCACTGGATAGTGAGAATTTACCTTAAAAAGCAGAGCTCTAGATTTCATTGATTGATGTTGTCTACTGTATTTCTTATCCCTATATACATAGCCCGTTAATTCCTTCCAACTCTGATGCAAACTACACAGAACAGTTCACAGATGATGACTTCAAGTACTCCTCTGCTCAGTTTGATACAGATTATCTGGAAAACCTGTCCTCTGAAGCTAACACGGATCCCAGCAGTTTATCTAGGAAGAGCCTCTTTGTGAAATTCGACCCCCTTGTTAGTGGGCAATTACCCAAGGGCAAAGAGCCACCTAAGAAAGCAACTTTTATTACTAATGCAATTCCTAGATCTGAAGGGTATGTTTTATACAGGGACTCATAGTTAAGGGGGGTAGGGATATATGTATGTATAATGTGAACAGCATGTCACATTTGGATACTGAGGGTCAAAGTTCAACCATTCTGTAAATCCATTTTACTTGATAGCAGAATAAGAATCAGTAGCATTGTTTCATTGATAGTCACTGAAAATTAGTTATGCTGGCATCTCCAGAGCCTGGGCATGGGCAGTGTTTCCCTCTAGAGGATACTACCCCTTTAAACAAAACTGCACCTCTTTTTTCAATCTTCATCTGGCTATTAACTATGACACACTCTAGCTAGCCTAAAAATATAAGATACTAACTAGTGTATATATATAGAATGAATTTTTCTACCCTCAACTCATACATTGTGGTAATGTTCTCTTTACAGTGATCTCCTGTTACTGTCAACACCTCCACGATCAGTTCCAAACATTGAAACTAAGACCAATCCATCAATATCTCAAGTAAGTTGAAACCATTTAATTGTTATCTTACGTATAAATATTCTCTCTCTCTCTCTCTCTCTCTCTCTCTCTCTCTCTCTCTCTCTCTCTCTCTCTCTCTCTCTCTCTCTCTCTCTCTCTCTCTCTCTCTCTCTCTCTCTCTCTCTCTCTCTCTCTCTCTCTCTCTCTCTCTCTCTCTCTCTCTCTCTCTCTCTCTCTCTCTCTCTCTCTCTCTCTCTCTCTCTCTCTCTCTCTCTCTCTCTCTCTCTCTCTCTCTCTCTCTCTCTCTCTCTCTCTCTCTCTCTCTCTCTCTCTCTCTCTCTCTCTCTCTCTCTCTCTCTCTCTCTCTCTCTCTCTCTCTCTCTCTCTCTCTCTCTCTCTCTCTCTCTCTCTCTCTCTCTCTCTCTCTCTCTCTCTCTCTCTCTCTCTCTCTCTCTCTCTCTCTCTCTCTCTCTCTCTCTCTCTCCCCTCCCTCTCTCTCTTTCTTTTCTGTCATTTGCCTAGTTGTCTTTTCTCAGCCCAGTGACCACTCAAACCGATACCTCTCGTGCAGCAAGCCAACCATCCACTGATGTGCCAGAGACCACCAACTTAGTGAATGTAATATCATTATACAGGGAGAGAGTTCGTTGATTTCATAGCTAATATTATGTCAACAGGTTTTGAAATATTCTGAAGATGATTTGCCACAAATTTTACAAGCAGCAAGACAATTGCAAAGAGATGCTGAAACAGCAAAGGTCTGTAATGTACATGTCCTACTCATTTGGCTGGACTGAGCTCGAAAAAATTTTTTTCACCTGCTATTCTTCTTCAACACATACATAGTTAATCACTGAAAGTGCTTTCCCCCAAATCTTTTCTTAGAGAGAGAGAGAGAGAGAGAGAGAGAGAGAGAGAGAGAGAGAGAGAGAGAGAGAGAGAACAAATAATTCAGTTTTTTGATTGAAAAAAAGTACATGGAATTTATTTTTTGGCACTTCTATGATAGTATATTCATGCTAAAAATTAATGGCAAAGCCTTAGAGTGCCTATAAGAACAGAAGCATTTTTTTCTGTTTAGTGTATGATTAATTGGGACAAGCCTTAGTGAACCCCACACTGCTGATTTTCTACTTTATTTCGTACATTCTAAGTGGTATAGTTTTTATGTGACAACTATCCTTTTCTCCTTTATGTGCTTTCTTCTATAAAATCATTATTGTCATAGATTTTGCCACATAATACATTTTGATAAAATTGCTTAGCTCCCCTCATATGCAATTTGCTAAGGCCTAGGAATCTACAGGGACAACGACCCTTAGGCTAGAGTCCAAGCACCGACTCTATTTAAGGGCCTGAAGATTTCTAAAACCATAGATTCCATTGGCTGAGGTGTCTAACTTTTTCATGTTAAGCTCATATCAAACATATATTATTGTCTTGGTATCCTACATGTACATGCATGTACAAGGTATTGTACCGCAAAGATATCTAGGGTTAGCCTGTGTTGCTAATTTTTGTTTGTAGTATGAAGAACAGATCAAAATATTAAAGGAGAAAATTGCTCGAACACGGCAGCAGCTTCAAAAAGACAACAAAAGGAAGGAAAATTTCCAGGCAAAAACAGTTCTACAAAATTCAGCTAGTGACAAAGTTGAACAGGATCTGAACAGTTACAGGTAGCTAGCTACATGATCAACGTTTATTGCTAATTGAGCATCTTTTAATAGGGAGAAACTAAAATCCCATGTGAAGAGAGAGCAAGATCTGGAAACAAAACATGAAGAATTGAAAAAAGATGTTTCTGACCTCAAAGAACAATTGGAACTCATCACACGTGATAGCACGAGTCTTGAGAACTCCTTTGACGACTTGCACAACCAGTATGTAAAACTAAAAGCAGTCCACCAGCTTCTAACAGATAAGAACAAGATTGTCCAGCAATACATGATAGATTTAAAGGCATGGACTCACCAAGATACAGAAAACACTGAAACAATACAGAGAGAGCTGCATGTTTTACAGCAAAGGTATGATGTAATATATATACTGTACTATTGTATCATTTTTAATTCTAAAATTTTAGAGCTGAAGAAGCTTTTGAAGGTTTGCACAAAGAGCATGCATCCAGAATGACTATTGAAAGAGCCAAAGCACTCAAACTTAAAATGCAACAAGACAACCTGGAAAAGGCTTACAAACAAAAGGTTGGCTCTGAAATATTTAGGGTTAGGAACTTAGGATTAGGTTTATCGACCTAACTATGTACTTCTGGTTAACTCATATTTTTTGGATGCATTGGAGTAACTAATTATTAGACAGATCACAGCCAAGCCAATTTTGGCTTAGAACAACCCAGACCTTTGATTATGTAACTACTTCTCTAATACAATGAGTTATTGATTTCCCATAGGAAGAAGAAAAGCAGCAGGTATCACAAATATGTGATGAATTAATGAGAGAACTGGAAGCAATGCAGAAAATAGGATAGCTAGGTATATTAGATGTAGAACTTATACTGTTGTGTCCATATATATACATATGCATAGCTTGCATTTTTATCATAGCTATTGTCACTATAATTATGACTGTATATTGTACACTGCAAAGAAAGCTCATTAAATTTTTAACAATAAACTCAGAATGTATTGTTAACATTTTGCTAGTAGGTTTTAAACTGGTACGTGTCTTCCAGTATGCTAATGAATGTTCCTGGAATCCCCCCAAGTCAACTCAATACCAAATTTTGTCAGGAGGGTGGTCGGATAATTAGCTGTACATTATAATGATCATGTGGTATGTATTCTTAATGAAGGTCGTCATGATGTAAAGTTAGCACTGCAGGACATAATGAAGGAATTGGATGACCTTGCAGAGTCCCTTGGATTGCTTGATTGATGTCATAAGGACAGACAATCCTGCTGATGTGAAGCAGTAGCTATGTGAAGTAAGTGGTAGATCGATGGTTCAAGGGGAAAGGAGTGCCTCTGCACAGCCCTGAGAGATCCTTTAGTCAGCCGCAAGGACCTTGCATCATGCATGGGTCATGGCATTCCAATACCATAATATGCCTGGAGATTAGGTATGTCATTCCAAGGGGTGGAGGGGAATGAATGATTGTGAGTTTACATTATCACTTTTGCAGGAATTTGACTTGGTTTATCAGGTTCCAAGGGAATCACCAAGAGCTCCAAAGTCATCTGTCCTACTCCAACATCATTCTCACAGCTGACATTCCACTATCTTCCTCAGTCACTCGTATAATACCCCTTTGCAAACAAATAAATTCATACAATCAATGACAGACTGGCAGGTTTAAATGAATATAGAAAAATGGCACAAATTAATATGACTATATATATCTTCCTTCTGGCCAACAAATAATAGCTGGTATACATACTAATTATTGTGAAAAGTGCAGAATGTGATATTACATTCCTCTTGTTAGCTAGCAGTTTGTGGAAACTCAAGCATGTAGCCATCATTAGCTATTGTGGAGCTAGGACTTTATAACCTGTCATCTCTGCCAGCATGAGGTCAGCACACACAATTCAAATAGTATGCTGGTTATTTTCCATGATTAGAACTCCCAAGAGCTGATATAGGCTCCAACTGCTGTTGAGTCATGTAAATTGATTAGAGCACATAATTAAGCTAATAGTCATGATCCGAGTCAGCTCACTTGCTGAAATTAATTTCTAAAGGCTAAATTTAATACTTGCAATTTGAAGTAATGAACAGTAAATCTAATTACAAAAATAAAATTTCAACCCATGGTAAAAGTCTAAATTATATGTAGCCATAATAACTAGCTACTATCTATATTCACAATTCGGTCTTTTTTGTTTACTTTACAAAATTTTGATTGGCAGTATTTCTCCGCATTTTTCAAAGGAATTGCAAAGCCCGACACTATTTTACTCCTTGTATGGTCAAGGAACTCCACCACAATAAATTTGTCATATTTCGCACATATTTCTGTTCCTGTGACCTTCTTTATACACTTGTTATAAATTGTCTCTAGTTCTTCCACAATACGTTCTGTGGTCCATTCCTTAGGGAAAAAACAAAATTTTTGAATGGAGTTTTCTTTTCGGTATATCCATTTATTATTTTTAGCATCCAGCACTTTTTCCTTTTTGAAACATGGTAGATACTCCGGTACTTCACCTTCTACTCCTGCACAGTCTGGATCTTCACCACCAGGACGAGCATGGAATCCATCTGCTTTTCCATTATTTATTTCACCACAAAAAAATGTGTCAATGCAACACTTGGCTTGCCAGTGCTCCATACAGGTGTACTTATTGGACTGTTCTTATCACATTTGAAAACAGTAAGTGCAACTTCTTTAACACCACACAAAATTGTAAAAAATGTTAAATATGTGCAAGGTCATCATCTATGGAAAAAAATATTAATCAATAGCTTATTATAAGGGGTGTACACATACGAGTAGATACAAGTAATAATGTAATTATGTTTCTGCTCTTACAGGCTTTATTCTTCCCATCTTATTATCAAAAATTATAGCCATTGATCCAGCTTTAGCGCTATGTTTGAAGCCTTTCTACTGCAGCCTAAGGTCTAGCAAGCTAGTCCCATAAACCAGACTAAGACTACAAGATTACACATTGGTATCAATCCAGACTCAATCTTGATTTTGTCCATACAGCCAGGCTCTTCTCATTTCTATTTCTGTAGCTACTTTAACTCAAGCCTGAGTTTAGTGGCCTTGACATGATGTCATAACAGGGCCATAGGAAGCATTGGATGGGCAAAATGGGCAGTGCTTGTAACCACGAACCAAATGCCTTCCAGTGCTTCCTATGGCCCTCAGTAGAATTTGTGCACATCAACACTGAAATATCCACTGTCTAGTCTAGTAGTCTAGCTCACCTTCGCTTCTTCCACCTGCAGACTTTCCACCTCATATATTAATATAGCTAGCTAAAGCACAGTCGACTTACCACATGGTGCACGAGTGAATGGTATAAAATACGAATCTTGTTATGTGCAGCTATGGTTCAGTCATGACGCATGCGCAATATATAAACTTATGACGTCATTATGAACTTTGACTTCGCGCGCTCAAATTTTCCGCGGGAAACCATGGAAGATAAAGTCCAGGAACTATTAGCCCAGACAGAACATGATACAGAATACCATGATTCTAATAGTTATCTAGCTAGAATTAGGTTATCCATTTCAATTTTTATCCTCATTTTGGTGATTCCAGAGCTAGCTTGCTCAGATCTGGCAGCCAATTATATGCATGCAGTTACCCCATATACAAATATTATATAGTTGTGAGCCCGAGACAAAGATATGTCGACATATTGATATCTGTAAATGTGGCCAGCATAATGGAACATTATTCCAGTGTCCTCAGTGCCCGAAGAAGTACAAAACAAAGAAGGGAATGAAAAAACACCACCTTCAAGTTCATAACAATAGTTTAACCAAAGGGAGACAATTCGGGTGTATTTTCGGATGTAAGGAGCTATTCTTGCATGTTAAGCAGATGGTTCATCACTGCAAAGAAAAACATGATAATGATTTAGGTAAATACTGTTAATCAGATGCATACATACCCATATCATTTGTATTACAAAATGAAGGGTCAAAAGAGTATCAGTTCTCCTCCTTGAAAGAATTCAACACCTGGAAAGAGAAGGAAGAACAGTTAACAAACACATATTTTATTCCCATTAAATGACGCCGACACATCTACAATAGAAGTGGATCCTGAAGTTGTATGTATGAATCCAAAGTCACTCAGTGAGGATCTAAGTGCAAGTGAGTAGTAATTAAATCACCATTATTTACTGTTGCAAATAATTTTTATCATAGAATCAAATTTTGCTAAAGGTGAAAAGCAAATGCTCCTCAATTTAGTAATTGATCTACAAACAAAGCTGAAAGAAAGTGATGAAGATAAATTGGGCCCTCACATACAGAGAATCAGCTCTTTGATTCAAAGTGCTATATTAACTGTGAAAGGATCTGCAATCCTTCAGTGTCCAGAAGTCAAACTTCCAAATAAGGACAAAATTGCACCAGGAAAGACTCATGATAAACAATTGGAAGAGAAAAGCATTAGTTCTGAAGTAAACTAACACAATTTTTTTAATTTTTACATTCCCTCTTTACATTTAAACTAGGAGACCAGACAGAGTGAAAGTAATGAAAATAGACAAAGAAATATTTGGGAAATCAAATGAATCAGTACCAGTATCTGCATCTACGAAATCACCAGAAATGGAGGAACATAATGCGACCCCTATATCAACATCAGAAATGAAGGAAAATGTGACCCCCATATCAGTATCTGAATCAACAAAACCACCAGAAATGAAGGAAAACTGTGCAACCCTTCTACAACCAAGCACCAAATGTAACATCACACTGAAAGGACAACTACCCTCAAATCTTGAAACTTTCAAAAACAAGCTTAAACAGAGTAAGAATTTAATTATCACCTTGCATGCGTGTGGAATGCATAACAATCTCAAAATCTCCAAACAGTATTACAATGTTGTTTCGTTCTTGTTAATTCAATGTAGGAAAGCTGGATAAAAACATCAAAAAACCGAAAATGGAACTACCAAAGAAGCCACATATTAAAGGCACAGCAACAAGTATTGAATGTTACAGAGCTGTATTAGCTCCTGCTTTGGGGATTAAATTAGTACAGGAAGTAGGGGGAAAAGACACAATCAACATCCCACCAGTCCAATCTCCTGCATTTAAGCTAAACGTGCAACTAGCAGCTAGTGGAAGAAATATTGACGTCATACTGGGAGATGGTAACTGCTTCTTTAGGGCCATTTCTAAAGAGCTTTTTGGCAAGCAATGTTTTCATTACAATATGCGTAGAAATTTGATGGAAAATCACCCTAATATGTTTGAACCTTTAGTATTTCAAGTCGAAATGCAAGCCATGACCACTTTCCTACAAATGTCTATTCTCAGCAAGTCAGAAATTGACCCACTCAGTGGGAATGGCTATGGTATACTCCTCAGAAAATACCATCTACAGCTTATAAATACAATAACCGATTGAAAATTTTCCCCTTGGAATACCCTGAAAACTATCACATTGAACTATGTCACACAAATTTGAATCACTTTGATAGGGTTGTTTCTGCTACAAGATTCCCTTTACCTCCTACTTTAAACGGAGAAAACGATACTAAGACTATTGAACTCTAGTTGATTTCACTTACTACATAGGAATGTCGATTTAGATATGCACTTTTCACTGCACATCTCTGAAGGTTAAAGGTCAAATATATTGAGTGCGCATGCACGTTACGGCTGGACCATAGCTGCACATGTAATGGGATCCATAAAAATTCTACAAAAGATGGTAAACGTGCATCGAAAGATATTCAAGCATATGGAAGGCTTATTCAAGAAGGTAATGATGCATGCTTATGAAGTAGCTAGTTGTAGTATCATTAGACTTCCTGAAGCTGAGAGTGCACCTAGTCCAAGTGTACAGTACCAGTGGAGAGAGTGGTCAAATTCCATTTCTCCATGAATTAGGAATTTGATTTTTTGTGAATTGATAGAGGAAACATCAAAAATGTGTACTGCACACTATACACACAGGAAACTTCAAAAATGTCTCTATGCAAACACTAAAAGCTTCAAAAATAATTCTCTCCACCACAAGCTTTTGTAATAATCACAATAAGTACACAAACCTTTCTTAGATCCTGATTCCCCGGTGAGTTTCTGCTTCCCTGACCTGTGCAGTTCGCATAGAAACGAAAACTGAGTCTTATCAGTTCATGATAAATCATAGATCTGCTTCATGGGTGTGTGTATGGAGAGATTTTAGTGCATATAGCACACTTTCATTTTTTCATTTCCTTGGCATCCAGTGTTTTCAAAGACCTAGCTAGCTATTTCACCTTTTCCACAAAAACTGTAGCATGCTATATTTTTGTGCTTACGTTGTATTAATTGTTTCAACACAAATCGCACGACTCTAATGTTCTGAAAAATTTGTCTATCTATATATACTGTTATTTAGAAAATGTAGTGGGATTACCTCATATTCAGTGAGGCAGAACAAAAACTTACTCAATCGCACTCATTTTTAAAATATAACTAGCACAAGAATCTGAAGAATTAATGGCCATTCTGTCTATACTGTTTGCAATAATAGTGGGATTACCTCATATTCAGTGAGGCAGAGATTAATTTTTGTAGCCATGATTATTTACCTAGTTACTTATTCTGCTGAGAAAAATTGAAATAATTCGAGACCAAAATATAATAGTAGCTACCAATCATGATAAGAGCCAAACCTATCACTGGCTGCCAGTAGAAACACAGTACAAAAACACACAAATACACACCGGTCCCATGCCTGTCCCGTTCTGTTCTGCTATACTGCCTTCAAGAGCCTACAAAATATGAGTTGCTTTAACCAGAGGGGTATAGGGGCCTAAAGGACCTGGGCCCCCCTTTTTTAGTGCAATATAGCTGTCTAATTCATCAGTATTTTAAACTTGACCAAAGATTGTAAACTTACACATTACTGTACCAACACATTCATTTGCAACTGAACTTTGATTCAAACTGTCATTTCATCTGTGTGAATGTGCAGCACAAGAAGGTAATTCAAACAATTCGACTCATAGTTCTCAGGTAACCATACATTTGAGGTGGAATGTTAGTCTCCGAGTGGCAGGCAAGTATAATTTGATCTAGTTACTTTGATTGATAATAGCTACATGTCAAGTGGTGTTTCCACCCACTGATGAAGTGCAGAAGATTATAATCAAATTACACTTATCTAAACATCCCCTCCATCACTTGGGAAATTGCAGCCCTAAACAGCTACAACTTGTTGTAACCAAAATTTAATACTAAACATGCTAAACTAACCTATTCTGTACATCCAAGAAGCGAGTTCCCAGGCAGCAAATGAGACTGCTACACTATTTTCAATTTCACCGCCACTTGGCGTGCTAGCATGGTGCGCAGCCCAACCCACATCAATTAGGTAGGCGGGTTGGAATCCGGATTGAATCTCACCCAGGTTGAGCGTGCTTGTAAACATGGCTATATTGATGGGAATGAAGCTTTGATGGCTGAGCCCAGGAGAGAACAGCTCCAAGCCTCAGTGGATGGAACAGCTCAAAGCCTTGGTGGCCGAGCTGCGAACAGAGAACACAGAACTCACTGCTGAAAAAGAGAGTCAGCTCAAGCAGTTAAAGAGACAGCTCAAAGAAAACCAAGTAACTACAGAGATAGATCAACCTTACTGATTGTTCCAGCTATCTCAGCCAGTGAAGGTTCTCATTCGAAAGCCGTGGGACCTACTGTATCTATGGTGGCTTTGAAACAATGTATCATTGTATCTCAAAAAATAATAGCTTGCAGTTTACTCCTGCAGTTCATCCATCCGATTACTCCAATGGGATAGTGTGAGGCCATGCAAGCAGTGGAGTTAGGGGAATAAATAGACTTTACACAGGTTATTGGGTGTAAAGTTCAACGCGGCTGCCAATCAGGTGCACTGTCATATTTGACAGAAGAGGAGTTTAAGGCATTTTTAATCAAATGTGCTCCCCCATACAATTTCTCAACTATTAGCAATTTTATAACAATTTTCTCACGGCTGGTGGCAACGATTTTGTCAAAGGTAGAAAGATCTATCACTTCGTACTGCTGTACCTCTTTCTTTGTCAAGGGCAAAGGCCACGGAGAGTGTATAGAAAGGTATTGTGAAGATACTTTAAAAAAATACATAATTGTGATGAGACGGGAATGCCATTGAACCCCAAGTCTTACGAGTGGAGACTTGGGGACGATAGCGGGAAAAGAAGGCGCTCCAGGAGATCCTATAAATCAAGGAACAGGCACCCACAGAGTAGGTGCCCAAGAAGCTCTTGAGTGAGGTAATGATCAGTTCTATTCGATTTGACAATGTGTTGGTCTACTTAATTCAAGGTGTTCTTCTCCCAGCAAATAACAATCAAGCAATAGTAGGTGGCTATCATAGAATGCTTGGCTCTAGCCATGACGACCCCTTACAATGTTTCCACCAAATTCTTATTTTCCTCCACACACTTTGCCTAAAAAGAACCTTGTCCACTGTAAATTTTGAATGACAAGGTTAAAGGTACATAATGTGCCAGTTTGATCACATGATACTGGTAAGATTACTAAATAAGAGATTTCAACTCTGTTGCGATGATAGATGACCCTGATTCACAAAAATGATTATCAATAGGCTTATCATCGACCTATACAATGGTGCCAAATCAATTGCTTATCCAGTAGCTACTTGAGCCAGAATTCCTCCCAAAGTTGGAAGAGTGGTGTCTATTCCTCTTAATCTATCATTAACATCTGATGTAACAGTTCACTGAATGAATCAAGAACAAGCCACACATAAGCCAAAGTGGCTTTAATTTTTCAATCCATCTAAGAAAAAGAATGTTGTAGGCACTACATCTCTGCAAGACATTCTGTTGTATGGCTTTGAACCAACTAAGAAAGGGGCCCTAAAAGAGAAGTCTCAGGAATATCCACAAGCAAACTATAACTAGCTATAATAAAATGTTGTGTAATATTATTATGGAAAACCAAAAGACCACACATACACTAATTATTATTATCTAGTCTGATGCCACTTAATATGAGTGATGCACAGATGGACTCCTCCTTCACACCAGGGATACTGGTTGGTATGGTGGTTGCTGTATTAAAAACCTGTGGCATAAACTAAGGTGAAGTTCAAAGTGGAGGATTCCTTCACAAACCAAGAATACTTCAATGTAGCACAGATCCCGGCTGTGTCCAAATAACCTTCAGAGCCTTGCCCAGCGCAGAAAAGATGATTCAGAAGCTAACCAGTTATGGATGACTGTTTGAGAGGGTAGAAAATTCAGTATTTTAAATCACATAAAGGCTAATAATAAAAATAACTAATATTGGGAGGATAAAGCAATAACACAAGAGTGAACACAATTCAGTCAGTGCAGCTATGAAACCAAAATGAAATAAAAAGTTGAAACGGTATAACCATAATAAGAAAAAAATATGCCTCAAGCAATGGATTTCGGAGGAGACACAGATGTTCCAATTGTTTGTCAGTGCAATCTCCATGCATGTGAGTCACTGAGATATCAGAGAGTGTCAAGTACTATTTCATCCGATAAAGAGAGAGAGAGAGAGAAAAGATTAGAGAGAGGGATTGAAAAATGAGGTCTCACTTATGCCAGTAATGACTACAGTTAAGGGTACAACTAATAACACTACCCATGATTCACTAAAGAGATGACGAAGGAATGAATTAGAGTAAGCATTCAAGAAGAGGAAGTATATGATAATGAAGAATGGAGTATGGGAATGGAATTGAGTATGGCATTGAGTATGAGAATAGAATTGAGTATGGGAATGGAATTGAGTATGGGAATGTAATTGGGAATGCCAAATTGCACAGCTACCGGATCAGAAGATATTAGGACTGTGATGAAAGAGATGACAATAATCATGAGAGAACAATAGCATATCCACTTATCATTTCGTACCACGACTCGGAAGTGACCGGTATATACGAGTTTTTTGCCATGTGTATATTAATTGCATGACTTGATCAAGGTGTTTATATCAATGTGAAATGTGGAGTATCTGTTGGGACCTTCCCAATTTCTCAATGTAACTCGAAAGTGGTATATTCTACAAGTTTTTTGCCATGTTATTCAAGGTGCTTATATCAACGTGAAATGTGGAGATCTGTTGGGGCCTTCCCAATTTCTCAGCGTAACTCTTAACCAAACATTTAATATCTTTTATGGGATGTTGAGAAGGGTAGAAGGATGGAAGAACTGATCGTGCAAAGAAAAGAGGAACTGGTAGCAAACAGAATCGACAGGTTATCAAACCTTCCTCCAACTCTGGGGAATCTCACGAAAGTCATAGAAAAAGGTTAAAAGGGGTGATATTTTATGACGATAATGATAATTGAAGGTGGGAAGAGATGATTAGAAGTAATAAGCTCTTATTGGATACAAAAAGTGATTATGTAATGACAGGACTGTTCTTATAAAAATGATTTCAAAGATGGGATGGCAAGAGTAGACCTAACATGAAATGGAAGAGGATAATAGAATAAAATAATTATTACAAGTGTGATGAACAACAAAATGACTATGATTTTAGTAGGAAACTCAAATATAAATTCAGTAATTATTAAGAGCATAAATCATAACACTGACTCTAATAGTAACAACTTTCACTTGCAAATCAATCTAGAAAGTTAGATGACAGAGCTACATGTAAGAAAAAGTTGCTCTTCAGTAGTTGTAATGCTGTTATTTGGGAATTTTACAAGTAGAAATGATAAAATACCAAAAAAAAAACAACAAAAAAAAACAAAAAAAAAACAAGAGAAAAAAAAACCAACCAACCAACCAAAAACAAGAACAACAACAAAAGGTTCTCATTGATAACTGAACTATACAACTCTCAAACAAGACACCATATGTGATAGTATGAAGTACCTAATATTGTCTTTCTGAATCCTGGTTTTAGTTATTTTCTTTCACAGATCATGGTTCACACATTCCATTGAATTATTATGCACTATTAGGAAGGAGAAGCGATAGTGGCTCCTACAGACAAATGCAAGCGGTGTGGGCGCTCATTCACTCTCAGTAAACTGCAGCAGCATGTTAAGGTATGCACAGAGTGTAGTGGGGAGACTCGTCCGATTCCAATTTTATACCAGTGACTATACACGATTTTATTTATTGTCTTCAGTTAGAGAATGTTCTCATCGGTCTCCAGTCATCAACTGCAAGCCAGTCCACTGGGTCACTGCACCTACTGAATTTGATTTGATTCACCTAATCAGGTCCACTAAACACTAAAACTAAGGTCTATATTAATTTTTTGACACTAATTTCACTCCATACTCTTGCGAGGGCAAGAGCCACAGATCACAATGTAATAGAGAAGTACTTTGTTTGGGGATGGGTTCTGCAAGAAAGCAAAGGAGAGGGATGACGAATTGAAGTGCCTCAATCAAGCCACCTCGTCCAAATCCAGCTCCACTGAGAGAAAAGGGAACAATTTTTTTTTTCGAGGGGGCCGGTCTCACCAACACGGCTCTCTTGGGACCGGCCAAAACCACAGAGGGCGAAGAGGCGGCTTCCAGAGGAGACACCCCTACCAGAGATCTGCCAGTTACCACAAGTCCTCCACACAAGAGAAGAAAAACTGATCAAAGGAACCAATCTACCTATTGTAATATCAATTTTGCAAAGCAAAAAATATTTACCAAACCTTATGCAATGCCAAACCATACAAACTTCGACCCAAATGGGCATAGCAAACATAGCTCAAAGAGTTGCAATCAACCACACCTGCATAGCGGGAAGACTGAGCCTTTTCACACCCAACTGGAGGGCCTTAACAAAATACCCTTGGGTTATAAACTGCATACAGGGCTACACAATAGACCTAGTAAGCCAACCAATCCAACAGCAAGCTCCAAAGGAGCTAGACTTCTCACAGGAGGATGCGAACAACCTCGCAGCCGAGGTCGAAAAAATGTTAGAGAAACAGGTAATAACACCTGTCTCCAAAGAGCAATCAGCCAAAGGCTTTCACTCTCAACTGTTCAGTGTCCCAAAGAAGGATGAGGGGACAAGGCCTATAATCAACTTAAGGGGTTGAACTCCTTTGTGGAAACAGTGCACTTCAAAATGGAGGGCACCCACATGTTGAAAGATATACTCAAACCAGGCGACTGGATGACGAAAGTCGACCTGAAGGATGCCTACTTCATGATACCAGTGGCATCCAACATGAAACGCCTGCTAAGATTCAGGTGGCAGGGCAAAGCCTATCAGTTCAACTGCCTTCCCTTCGGACTGTCGTCAGCCCCTTGGGTCTTTACCAAGACCACAAGATCAATAGTGACTATCCTCAGGACACTCGGCTTGAAGATAATCATATACATAGACGACATCCTGATCATGGCCGATTCTCAAGCCATGGCAAGGGAGCATACGGCAGCTCTGATTTTTCTCCTAGAAAATCTAGGTTTTATAATCAATCATCCAAAATCACTCCTGGACCCAACACAGGAGATAGATTTCCTGGGGTTCATGATAAACTCCGAAACGATGGAAATAAAAATGCCAGGAGAGAAGATCAAACACATTCGACTGGAGGCAAAGAAACTCCAGGAAAAAGATTCTTGCCAGGCCATAGCCCTATCACGCCTGCTAGGCAAGCTGAACCACGCCAGTCAGGCAATCCCACCAGCCCCCCTGTTCTACAGGAACCTACAACTATGCCTCCAAAGATCTCTGGAGGGCAAAGGGGGGAAAGACTACACAGCTCCAGCTTACCTGACAATACCAGCAATGGAAGAGCTGAAATGGTGGCAACAACACCTTACCAAATGGAATGGGCGGTGCCTGTTATCGCGGACCCCGGATCTAGTAATAGAGACGGATGCCTCAACCGTAGGCTGGGGAGCATTCTGTCAGGGAGTCAGAACCGGGGGGCCATGGTCTGACACAGACATATAAACTGTCTGGAATTGCTAGCAGCAATGTTAGCAGTGAAATGCTTTGCCAAAGACAGAGAGAACATCTCAATCCATCTGAAGATGGACAACACGACAGCCCTCACCTATATCAACAAATTCGGAGGGTCTGTTTCTCAGGAATTGAATCACCTGACAAAAGACCTGTGGCTATGGTGTCTAGACAGGAGTATCTCACTCCATGCCACCCACCTAGCTGGTATTCAGAACATCACAGCAGACGAGGAATCCCGTGTGATGAAAGACAGGACAGATTGGATGTTCTGCCCTCAAGTGTTCATCCAAATCAATCACCGTACCAGACCACTCTAAGTGGACCTGTTTGCATCTCGTCTGACCCACCAACTCCAGGACTATGTGAGTTGGAGACCAGACCCAGAAGCAATGGCAACCGATGCCTTCTCCCTAGACTGGACAAAGTTCCAGGGGTATGCAAACCCACCATGGAACTTGGTGGGCAGGGTCCTGTCACAGGTCAGGGACCAGAGAGCCCAGCTGGTACTAGTGACACCGGTGTGGAAATCGCAGATATGGTACCCAACCCTGCTAGAGAGATGTCGATTCAGGAACCTCTCCTGCTAACCAACAGACCAAATTTGATCCAACCGACTCACAGATTCAACAAACCAGACATTACACCTCAACTAGCCGTGTGGGGTATCTCCGGAGTAGATTCCAAACCCAAAAACTTTCAGAGGAAGCTTCAAAGCTCCTCCTTTCCTCCTGGAGACAAAAGACGGCAAAGTTGTATGACTCCCAATTCAACAAGTGGCTGGGCTGGTGTAACGAATGGGGTAGTAATCCCATTTCAGGAGATATAAATGAGGTGGTTAACTTCTTGGCACACCTTTATGAACAGGGATACCAGTACTGGTCACTAAATTCCTATCGATCAGCTATCTCTTCTGTGCATGAGAAGATAGATGGCTATGAAGTGGGCCAACACCCACTGGTGACTCGTTTGATTAAGGGAGCCTTCCATGAAAGACCCCCTCAGCCAAGATACTCTGAAACTTGGGATGTATCAAAGGTGACATCCTATTTGGAGTCTATGGGTAACAATGACACATTATCGATAGGTGATCTTACTCATAAGACAGTCATGCTTATGGCACTAACACGCCCCTCCAGGTCAGCAGACCTGGCTGGGTTAAGCCTTGACCACAGGAAATACAGCCCAGAAGGTGTTACATTTGCACCAACTAAGTTGGCTAAACAATCAAAACAGTCCAAGACACTGACGGAGTTTTTCTTCCCATCCTTTCCGGGCAACAAACTACTTTGCCCAGTTACTACTCTCCGTGTGTATGAGGAAAGAACTAGAGAAAGACAAAATGACAATAATAGGTCACAACTCTTTATTGCCATTATTAGGCCGTATAACCCAGTGGTTTCATCAACCATAGCAAGGTGGATTAAATCTGTGCTGACAAAGTCAGGAATAAATACGGATATTTTTAAAGCCCACTCAGTACGTGGTGCTGCAGTGTCAACTGCAGCCAAGGAAGGAGTAACCATTAATGATATCCTAAAGGCAGCAGACTGGAGTGGTGAAGCTGTCTTTCAGAAGTTTTATTACAAACCTGAGAATAAGGACACCTTTGGTGCAGCTGTATTGTCAAAGCTGCCAACCCCTGATAAAGAAACTACAAAATCACGTTGATATGCGAGACAGAGCATTCTGGAATATAATTACAGAAGCTATTCTGGATTATATGAAGAATGTGATGTCGAACATATCAACGTCCCATCGCATTCCCGTCAAAGACAGCAACGTTGATATGCTGACTGACAGTCAAAGACTATATTTACCTCTTTTATCGATGTCAACCAAAGTGTTGAAGCCCTGAGGGGTAATGCACAATATTTTATGTACGCTCACTATCAAAGGCCGCAGACTGAGCATGTGCAATGGTTTTTATAGAAGATTGTGACGTCATAACTGACCATATTTTGATTATTTAGAGAGTAATACTGTAAAACTACAAATATTAGCTGTCAGAGTTAGGAAACTAGGCCAAACACGTTGATATGTTCGACATCACATTCTTCATATGATCCAGAATAGCTGGCAACCACTTCGTGGTCTGAGCCATTCTGTAATTATTATGCGAGGCATGTGGTAATGCTATAAAAATTCCTTTTTCAAAAAAACCTCCAGCTTTTTCAATCAATCACAAAATAATATTAGCAGCTAAATGTGTTGACTTCGTTGAGTTCATTTTGCTCTTTACTTGACACACCTGCTCCATTATCACAATCTGCATAGATATGCAAATGTTATCAACGATAGATCATTGTATTGCTAAAGCCCAAGCCAGCATGCAACGAGCAAGAAAAGAAGTACATGATTGTTATGGAGTGCAGTATGATGATACTACAGTCAGCTCAGATGGACATCGTGGTTTTTCCTCACTCTTTGGAGCAATGCTCGTTATTGAACACAAAACAAAAAAAGCTTTGGATTACTAGTACTCTCCAAATTCTCTCCAGGCTGAATGTTTTGGAATGGTTATGACAAACAGGATGAAGTATACAAGGAATGGAAGAAAAAACACGATGGCGAGTGTGAAAGGCAGAGTGCAGCCGCAATGGCATTTTGAAAATGTTTGCAAGGTCTCTCTACTTCAAATATACGTTACGAACATCTTATTTGTGCGGTGATGCCAAGACACATGCTATCCTCTTGGAACAGAAGCCTTATGGTCCAAATCATGAAGTGATAAAAGTAGACTGTAAGTTTCTTACTTAAATGTTCCAGTATTGGATGTTAGATCTTATATCATTTGTTCAATCCTACTTGCTGCATAACTCCTCCATTGGTGATACTAAAAATTTATACATCATTTATTCTACGATATCCTGCTATATTTGAGGATAGTGATATTGAATAAGTCAGGGATGTTTTGAACTACCTTCTTAAAAAGGTTACAGAATTCATGAGCAAAAGTGAACCATGTACCTTAACAGCCATGAGAAATGTGGGACAGCAAGGAGTTAAACCTCGTCATCTTGCCCGAGGTACACACAGGGTTACAATTATACACTTCTAGTGTATATTTAAAACCAGTTTGGGGGTGAAGGTTGTAAATTTCTTTCTATTACTTTCGAGACGTCATCTAGAAGTTGTAAATGCTCGCCAGAAAGCCAAAAACTTGAAGAATTATAACCTGTTGTACACTCCTCTCCGGGAAAGAGTAGGCAATACAAGGACAATACATTTGCACTCTGCAGAAAGACCTGGTGATGGATGAGGTATTCGGCCTTCTAAAAGAGGTATGTTGGAGCCATGAATGCATACAATTTGCCAAAGTTAGTTGGGATGAAATACCGTACAGCCGGTAATATTGACGGGAATTATATTATACGATTACCTCATAAAAATACCATTGACGGTATTTAATTTGACGGAATCTGAAATCGCGCAAAATAAATAATGCGCGTGCATCGTGCATGCGAGCTGTGTACAGCTAGTTAGCCATATAGCTATTATCAGTTTAGTACGAGTTCTCCAGTTGACGAAAGTGTATGGACTTCAATTCTTGGGAAAAACTAACACTGATAGCGATCCTTATGCTACAATCGTTGGACACATCCCTCGAAGAATTTCAGCCGCTTGTTCTTTCTTTCTTTATAGTGATGGATGGCTCATCAATTCGTTGCGCTATCACAGGTTCAAGGCGCTACTCCTCCAGAGCCTATATTTTCTTTGACTCTCCAGCAGTGGTGTGCAATAAATGGAACGCAATGTATCGCAAACTTAATTAAACCGCACAGACTTTTTGACGGTTTTATTTTTGGCGATTTGATGCTTAAACCGCCAAAGCGTCAAATTAAAATCTTCGTCAATATTTCCGGCTATACGGTACATGAATACCGAAAATACCAGTTAAAGAAGTCTGAAGAACTGCCAACTTCTTTTTGATCATAATACTGGTCTGGGGTGGCAGTCTAAAAGTACTTATAGCCTGGCTCAGCCAACAATCCTTCAACTCCAAACTCTGAGCGTACCACCGTGGTAAAAACCAGCAAGTGTGTGGAATTTCTAATGCAGAAGATAAATTTGTGGGATGTATCCCGCAAAATATACAGGAAAAAAAGGTTACACACATAACCATTGAACTTGAAAAGCTTGGAGAAGCTTTGGAAAGAAAATTTTCTGTTACTCCAACTATGACAGGAAAATATCAGCGACAACAGTGCCCTAGACCAACCATTTCTCTATTGTATCCAATAATCATAATTAGCTACAGTGATCTAATTATAATTACATTCCTTATTGAAAGTACTATACAGCTATTAGGCACACACTTTGGGATGCCTGTGGGATGGCCTCTCAAAACTAATCATGTGCATATGGAAAGCATTTATGGTGGATAGTATCCACAAGATAGAAACTTTGCCAGACAATTACGTGCTTGATCACACTATGGATAATACCACCAACAAAGAAAATAATCACCTACCAGTTGGTCACTCCCATATTTTTTTCCCCCAAGAATTGGTAAAGAGTGTTTGTGATAAATCACTTTCAGATGAATGTGCATATGACCTACTTTAGTATCCGTATAGCTGATTTGCAAAACCTTTCTGGATTCTATAGAATTGAAGGTTTAGTATGCATGACATAATTGCAACTAGAGTCTTGCTAGCCACACACCTAGCGCACATTATACAAGTTCTTACCACTTCGGATTATCCCGTGACACACATACCTCTTGTCCTGAATGGACATAGAAGAGGCCTGTCAGAGTGCACAGTGAAAGGCATGGTGAATACACCCCAACAGGGTTTCACCTAGGATTTTCGTCTTGGGGGGGAAGCTCGCCAATCAGAGGGTGCAGGAGGGGATGTGCCCCCTCCCATGTGAAGCCAAAAATGTTTACTAATCTGAAATTGGTCCTTAATTACTCCCTTTGGTGACTACATGTAACAACCTTTGGTCACCAAAGGGAGTAGCCTTGGGGGGAAGTTAGTTAGTTTGGGGTGGGGTGGGGGGGGGGGGGGGGGGGAAGATTGAGGGTTTGGGGGGAAGCTTCCCCCTGCACCCCCCAGTAGATGAAACCCTGCCCAACACTTTATATAACTTGCTTTTAGATCATACTACAACTCTTCATATGACAGCACAGGTACAAATGGTATCAGAGATTCAAGGAACAGCCTGAGGAACTATTATAAGACCGTCATTCTAAAGCAGCAAAAAAAACATGCACTGAACACATTCAAACAAATTTGATCAGATTTGTAACTCGTGTCAACGAGTTCAGCACCAACATTGCCTCAGCACACACACAGCAACCTGAACTAATTTGGTAAACAATTTACAGGCTGAAACAGTGACAGGTTTGACCCAACACACAGAGTATAAGACACTGATTACAACTCTTCAAAACTACTTGTACATACCAAACCTTGTGCTATTAATCGTGGCAGAAGCAGCACAGGAACCAAAGATTCAAAAAATAACCTGAAAATGAGTAAATGATATGAATAGCAAATGGCATTTACATCACTCAGCTCAGGGAGGTATCTTACCTGGTTTTAATGGCAAAGTGTGGCTTAACACCACAGGTCTGGTCAATGGTAACTCGCTAAAACCCCTAGATCAGGGAGACGTCAGCTAACTAATGGCCATACGACACGTGGCCCCAGTTTCCCCTGCGCATGCGCAGCTGACATTTGACAATGTAATGAAAAGCTGAGATACAGGCAGTGCTGGCTCTTGATTTGATTATTTTGTGTGTTGTACATTTACTATGCTATTTTAGTACATTTTTATAAGCGTGTGATATAGTGAGTAACTTCTTGTCTCCACAGGTTTTATCCTTTTTACCATTGTCCTCATTCAAATCACTGGAATCATAACAGTCAGACCCTAAAGAAGAATAGAAAGATATTTCATCAAGTCTATTTACTTTCTTTTTAATAATAGTCAAAACTCATGTAACCCACAGGTTTATCTTTAAAAAGAAATCGGATATCTGTAGCTATTTATCCAACTACAGACTTCATGCACCTCTATGATTGTTTGCAGCAAATTAAAATTTTGATGTATTGACATGACTGATGCTAAATCTTTGTTGTAGCTATCATGCATCCACCACAGTGAAAGCATCCTGAAATAAAATAGAAGCTTTACATTAGTACAAACTAATCTGTACAAGTAAATTAATTACTGAGAATCACTCCCCAAATATACTATGGCTTATACAGAGGGTAGAAGCCACATTTCATTATGGGAGGCATGCAAAATAAAACTCCATCTTTAGATGAATTAAGAAGACTGCACCCATGGACACACAATTTCTTATTCATACTTGACAGGCAAACAAACTGAATTTATCATCACCTCCCTCAAGTGATTTATCTGGAGGCATTTTTGCCATTATAGCTAATTTTCCCAACCTCAGAAATCATAGGTGTGTACGCATTGATGAGACAGTTATGGCAGAATGAGACTATGGCTAATTACATGTGTAAGGGTTTAGGTTAAGTAATAGTGATACACACACAATAATGATTGTTTGCAACTAGCTAACTAGCTATATGAAAAAATATGAATTTTCCTGGAGTGATAATTATCAATTCTAATTCTCTAGTAGAGGTTCACGCAATTCTATGAATGTTTTTGTGACAGGCTGGACTGAATTTGTTGGCACATTAACAGGTATTTCACTTTCTGCTGTGGTCTTTGATTTCTGCAGGCATTTAGACACTTTAGCTTTGATTTTCAGCCATGATGCTGTTCTGGTGATGTATAGAAGGTGGAACTGGTAGAAAATAGTTCCTATCATAGTGGCAAACACTATTCCAATCAGTGTATAAATAAGTGCTGTTCTTTTGTCCTCAGTTATAATAGCAACACTTGCTGATAATACTATGAGATTTAGATAGATAGAACCTTCAATAACTTCGATAAAGAGCTTTCTATAAATCCTCTTCAGATACCAGGATATGAATCCTATCACTGTGAATGTGATGATGATGGCTAGAAGGCTGTTATTAGTGCTTCCAAGTGAGTTGAATGAGAATACAATGTAGAGAACACAGCGAACCAACAAGAGGAATCCAGTCCAGTAGCGAGTGTTTCTCTTGTATGGGGCGTAGTAGGAATCCAGTAGTGGCTTGATCCTCCTCAGAAAGAAGTGACATTTTCTGTGTGACACTCTAAAGAGGCAAGGACCTGTAAAGAGAAGGATGGTGTAGGGAATGAAGAACAAAATGAGTACTAATGAAGTGACCACTGACAGAGCAAGATGTTCTGATTGTAAGTAGGGGACATTGGCATCTTTTAGCCATACTGGGACTTTCTCTCCATTGGGGTAATCCAACTTGACGAAAGAGAAAGTTTCGATGATAATCTTCAATATTTTAGTGTAGGACATGAGTATGAGTGTAGCAAGGACTGCAATTGGGTTGCTTCCTATGAATTTGGAAATGGTGATTGAATATCTGCTGCTGAAGATGATCACGCCAACTAAGAACCACACATAAAGAGGAAAGGAAAATTGAAGCCAAGTTTGTGTATATGCATTGAGACCAGGGATAAAGCAGGTCTGAAAGCCAAGGTCGAGATTCAACCAGGCTATGAATACCGTTAAGATATTAATGGTATTGGATGGAAGAAATATCATCTTGTTAGCCTGTACAAAGTTGGCATAGAGTATGAAACTGTTGATCATTCCAGTGGCTACTGTCAGCCTTAGACAAGACAAGAAGATGACTAGAACTATGCCAGCTATTGCAAATGGTATCAACAAAGCTAGATAGTGATGAGAACAGACATCACATTGTGAGTTGCCCAGCAAGAAACTGTAGTTGGTGGCACATGCTCCACAAAGCACTCCAGTACGATTATGATCACACTGTATGTCTAGGTTATCGAGAGTGATAGCAATGGTTTCATTGGTACAATAATCAATTGGACATGTGTGATATAAGACCAAGCCATGATAGGAGAGATTACTGTACAAAACACTCATCCAAAACTTAGATCCTGCCTTCCGTATTATTGCTATTTCATCCCCTAATGTGCAGTTAGCACCATATGATTGTAGTCTATCCTCACACACACACTGGTCACCATCTTGAAAGAATGCATCAGGACAGGGTAGCAGAGTCACATTGATGACCATCCTAGCTGTACCAGTATCACGACAGGGTCCATCTGGGTAAAGTATCAGGTTTATGTGACTCTCTTTGGAATAAATGTTATAGGTTAAATGTGAGCAAAGCTGTGGGAGAGGTTGTTGATTTGGACTAAGTCTGGAATTTGGAATGGTTGTTGCTGTCACTGTTGTGGGAGTTATGCTTCCATTTTGACCAGTGGCGATAATTTGCAGGTTAAAGCTTTTACCTCTGTGAGTAATGATTTCTTTGTTGCTATAATTGCATTCAAAATTCGAATTGTTGTCACAAAAACACAGCTGATATGGTTTAGATGATATTCTTTTTGTGAACGAGTTGGAATTTATCTGCATTTTATTAAGGAAGCCGTACTTACGGAATGGATATATTTCAGTTTCAAAGTTTGATTTACACCTATCCAGCAGTCCTCCATAAAGAAAGCTTCCATCCTTTCCAGCAGAGTCATCATTTGAATAAATAACTGTTCCATTAAGCTCTTCTGGTGTGCATAATACACATTGCATGAAGCAGCGCAACAGTTTAGATTCGTAATGTAAAGCATTTTCCTCTCGCTTGTTGTTGTTGTTGCACACATTAGGTGTGACTGTATCTTCATGATATATTGCACCTCCATAGTCCATGGCAGTATTGTATGACGTGACTAGAGTTGTTTGTGGTGCAAAGGTCAGAACTGTTCCTTCTAATCTCATAGCACCTCCATTTTTTGCTGAGTTGAATGAAAAGCTCACATTACCTTCCATGGTTATCCTTGTGTTCAATGCATACAGTGCACCACCACCAGATTCTCCAGTAGCTGTGTTGCTGGTGAATATGGTGGTTCCAGTAAATGATATTGTTGAATCAACTGATTCAATAGCACCACCATTGTCAGCACTGTTATTGTGAAAAAGAGTGTAACCACTGAACGATACAGAAGAGTCAAAAGATAGCTGTACTCCATGTGTGTGACTATTGCAAAAGCTTGTATTTCCTGTGAATGTCACATTGCTCTTATATAAGTTTAATTCATCTGAAATACTATTTGTTCCTTCAAATTCCACTGAACTTCCTTCTATATTAATAGCTCTTATTCCACCAGTGATGCTTAGATTCAGAAGTGTAACATTTTTTGCTTTTTCAACAGATATACCATATCCGACATTATTAGTAAAGTTTGCTGATATAATTGTCTTTTCATTCCTAAGGTTACAGTGTTCGTAATTCTGGGTTTCAATATTAAATTGCGTATAATCCAGACGTATCGCCCCACCTCTGTTTTCTTTAAACTCTATATATTTTCCTTTAATTAGAGCATGTAAACAATGCAAGTATAATGCTCCATAGTGTGCTTCATTATTCAGAAAATGTGCAACTCCTGATACAGTCAGTTTCCCAATATAAATTCCTATAGCTCCTCCACAATACAGTGATGTTCGTGAACAACTGTTATTTTTAAAATGATTATTACCTGTTATTTTCACTATGCAATTAGTGCAGAATAAAGCTCCTCCTGATCTTAGCAAATCAAAAATATGCAAATGGCAGAAATTATTTTCAAAAACAGTCTCTTGTAATATTATGGAGCTGTTCCGTGCATAAATGGCACCTCCTACATTTGCTCTATTTCTTGTGAAGTTAGTTCTAATAAGTGTCAAGTTGGTTTGAGAATCTGCAAAGAAAGCTCCTCCATAGGATTGTGTGTTTACATTATCTTCAAAGAGGCAATTAGTGATTGTAATATCTGATTGTAAGGTTAATAACGCTGGTAAAGTACAAGATGCCGCACTCATGAAAATTGAGTTTGAAATGTAGGTACTTTTGCTTTTAAAAAACCTTAAAGCTGAGTTATATCTTCTGAATGTCAGTCTTTCAATAGTAATATTTGTAGTATTGAATGCAATGATATCTACCGTAGATAAAATGCTTACACTGGAACCATTTTCTGCTCCCATTAGAGATAAATTGGAGACATGTAGTAGTGCCAGTTCAGTATGTAGGCTATGGTTGCCATCCAGGAACAAAAATGTTGCTCCTGCAGTGAAGTACCTGTTCTTTTCTTCGATGTACTTCTCCAAAGTAAGACATGGTTGACTCGGACAGTCAAGGGGGGAAGAACTATTTGATTTCACATAGCGAATATCTTGTGCTGAAGTACTCAACACCAGCACATAGAACACCACATTCAGAGTTGCTAGTAACAGCATCTTTGAATTGACGTTGATACTATAATTATAGCTACTGTGCTGTATGTTACAGTTAGCTAGCTATAATGTGCAGTATATTAATTTTGTTCCCACTGAATAGAAAGAAACACAATTGCTAAACTGAGTAAACAGCTTTTGATTAAACTGTCTTGTATACACATCCTATAGCTATCTGGGGATAGCTACTTGTTATGAACTGCTACCTCTAATTGAGTATACTTGACTTGGTTTATAATCACAATCTCCAAGCAGAGCCTTCTTGATGAAGTTGTTTTTGTCATAAGATCTGTAAAAAAAAAAACAACAGAAGCTCTCAACACAGTCTTGCATCTTATTATCAAAAGTGCTGCTCTGTCCATTGCACATGGTGAGATTTTCATGCAACACAGTAGCTATATTATAGTGAATCCCCAAATTATCATGACTTGTTAGTTAGTACAGCTACAATTAACTAAGATTAGGTCACAGCATCTTTTTCCCAACAAGATTCTCCACATGCTAATAATTTATATCATTTTTTGTGAAGAGTGTTTCTTGAGCCTATAGCCAGCTATTTTACAGCATACCATAATTATTCTTGCACACCCTAATGCACCACCACCCTAATGCACTACCTTATTTAAGAGCCACACCTCCTGACATGGAAGTCTTGGCTCTTCAATTGAAATAAGTACGGTAGCTAGAATACAGCTGCCCTGAATCAGAAATCCCCCAAACACCTAAAAATCCAAAAATCTAGGGGAGCATGCCTGCTGTGACAGGGCATCTAGCTAGCTAGCTAGAAAAATTTTGGCAGGTATCGTAGAAAGAATGCTCTCAGGATCAGGTGCCCCTTGCCTGCTCTGCTGTGCTTTGCATACAATTATAGCCATAAAGATAACTGATCAGCACTTAATGGTAAATTTTGCGTGGGAAAAATAGGTCAATGCCACGCATGCGCGTAAGGCAACCAGTCACATTCCTTCCCATAACATTTTAAGATGTTGAAGAGTGCCTCTGCACAATTGGCTACTGGATCCCATGTAGGCATCTTAGAACATATAGCTGAACTTTAATTTCACATCCAACAATAGTGTTACATGTACGTAATGCAATTGCTCTCTCAGACATAACACAACCACACATCCTATCAGCGCATAACGATTATTGCATGCGCATCAACTTATAATCATAGTGCTTACATCAATATGGCTTATGGTGATTTGACTATAGAAGAAAATAGATTATCTTACATAGAGATCAGGGAAGGAAAGTTATTGTTACATGATCATTATAATTATATGTAGCCTTGTTGGGAATTGAATTCTGAAAGAAAAAAACTAAAAAATTAAAAAAGAAAAGAAAAAAAATGATTTTTTATACATGTATATAATGTGTGAAGAGTTCTATAATGCAGTGGACAATTGTGGTGCATCATCTCCAAACTGTGAATACGCATTGCCATTATAACTCCTCAGGTCCAAGTAGTTCTATGGATTGATAAAAGTGGCTCGTAAATCACATACTATATACACATAGCTAGAGAAACACACTGACCAATTTTGACATGACCAGTTCGTCCAGGTTCTCGTGGATGACGGCAAAGTGTGGTCTATCAGCAGGATTCTTCTCCCAACAGGCTTTCATAACAGTGTATCTGTAAGTAATGGAAATACAATCAATAGATGGCAGTGGTGATAAGCTAGAATCCCCTGTCACTTGCTAGCTAGTTACATAGTTTTGCTTACTGCTAGCCTAGCCAGATGTTCACAGTATCATTATGGCTACAGGTGATGCTTACACTTCAGTTGCACAGTGAGATGGACATGGCATTCTCATGCCATTGTGGAGCTGAGCATAAAGGTCTTCGGGCTGGATTTCCCCATATGGTGTTCCTCCCACCGTCACCAGCTCCCACAGTGTCACTCCAAACGACCACCTAAAGAGAAGGGAAAAGACTTGATTTGCTTTTTTCCCACTTTCTTAAAAAACTACTGTTAGGCTGGAATGATCTTCATTATAGTGACACAATAGAGTGTGCTATATAAGATAGTGACTTACACGTCACTGTAGGTGGTGTTGGTTCCATCGAAGAGTGTTTCTGGAGCCATCCACTTGATCATTCCATCGGGACTCTCTATGTTGGCATCAAAGGAACCCACGTTGTAGATCTTGACATCCATTCCTGTCCCAACCAAAACGTTTCTGGCACACAATGCTCGGTGGACAATCTAGCACAGAACGAAGGGAAAGTGCCATCATGAATAATTGCTAACATTGCAAGGTTTCTACAATGCTTTCAGTATTGGTATTATGCTTTGGCTCATAGTTAATTGAAAATAAATGCAGGGGCTCCCTATAATATCTAGTGTAGGCTATACTGCTATACTATGACTTCAAATATTCACCTTTCTTTCAGCAAGGTAGCACATGCCACTTGAAATCTTAGTGGCCATTGTGAGTAGATCTCTAGAGCACAGTTGAAGTGAAGGCGGTTGGTAGCGAGTGCCTGGGGACACTGTGTACATGCCATGATGTCCGCGACAAGCTCGCAGGAACCCCAATAGGTCTCCGTGACACATGTACTCCATCACCACAAATAGAGGGTCTGAAAATTGATCATAATCACATCACACAGTGTCATTTTGATAAGATTTACTCTCAACTCACTTCCAACACTACAGACTCTGATGAGAGAGACGATATTCGGGTGCTCCTCAATGCCAGATAACATGTCCATTTCATAAAGTAGAGCTTTCAAATCTTCCTCTGTGGCATGATCTTTTGAGAGGAAAGATTAAAATACCAAAATTAATGAATGAAGTACAGAAGACTATACAGAGGTCTAACCACCACACAGACCATCTTTCCAAGGAAGTTTGTCAATCATGACTAGTTTGACCACCTTACTATGTTAAGTTTCTAATCATTCACACACCTGCTAAGGTCTTGACAGCAACTTCACACGGTTTTTCTCTCAGACCCTTGGCCACTCCTTTGTAGAGCACGGTGAACTGTCCCGCTGCCAAAGTGTCTGACAGCTGGATATTCTCTCGTGGGAATTCCCACTTGGGGTCGATGCCAAATGATGATGTCATGGGACTCAAGGGAGACGGGGGTAGCTCTGAGGTATTTTGAACGGCAAGGGCAGTGTAACTGTTGGGAACTGCTGTGGGCTGATTCACTTTGTCCTCTTCGCTCCACGTACGCTGCTGGGAGTTGATTTGATTCCTGAAAGAAGAAAGAATATTCTGTCAAGACCAGCTTCTTATCAGTTCCAAAAACACATATATATACTGGTGGTCATGCAAGGAGAGGAGGGTGTGGCTATGCTATGTACACATGAGGTGTAGGCCGAGGTACTAGTGTGGGACGAACCCTGTAATCGACACCACACTTACTTGCGAGCCTTGATGGAACAGTAACAGAATATTCCAATAATAGAGGCGATGACCAGGAGTATAATTAGTCCTCCAACACTTGCAGCCACTGCTGCCACAATTGTCACTGGAAAAGCTGCATAGCATGAAATACATACGTAATAATATTTCTCATATACTGTTTGTTTATTGTCAGTGTTTGTTTTGTTTGCTTGTTGCTATTGTTTGTTTGCTTGTTGCTATTGTTTGTTTGCTTGTTGCTATTGTTTTGTTTGCTTGTTGCTATTGTTTGTTTGCTTGTTGCTATTGTTTTGTTTGCTTGTTGCTATTGTTTTGTTTGTTTTATTGATCTCTTTCGATTACATATTTACTTCTTCTGCACATACCAATTTCAAACCTAGACCGTCCAGTTTCATCTCCGAGAACTGAGTTAGCGGAAGAACGGACTGTGACCTCATAATCTCCAGGCGACAAGTCTTCAAAGGTAGTACTGGCTCTTTGGTGATCAGATGGGAACATAACATTAGGCTTCTGTGTCACTATCACATCATTTCCAGCTCTAATGTTTAAACAAAAGTATCATTCAATTTTACTTTTGCTATAGTATCTATTTATGCATCTTACTGGTAGACTATCACATTATAAGAGAGAGTGATATTGATATCAAAGATGGGGCGAATCCAGCTGACAGTAACTCTCCCATCTTGCTTCATGACAGTGGGATCCTCAGGAGGGGGAGGAGGAGGCCCTGAGATCCGAGTGTTCTCACTGTCCCCCCCACGTGCGTTCGTGACATTGCAGGTGTACCTTCCTGTCAGGGAACTGTTGAGGGACTTGATGGTCAAGAGAAGGCTTCCGTTGGCAAAGTTAGTGGAGTGCACAGGATTTGAATCACTAATGGGAACAGGACGATCCTAAGGATCAACAGTAAAAATTTGCATGCTCAATATAGCGTTTGGAGAGAGGGAGGGATTTCATTTGTTCGTCTGTTTGTGTTTGTTCATTTATGGGTATGCTTTATGGGGACACAGGAAGTTCAATTTCCAAACAGGTGAGTGGGGAATTCTCCAAAAGTAAGATAAAGTTATGCACTTGACTTCATACATGCACATACAGCAAAGCACTCAGCTGACTGATAACTGACTGACCTGCGTATCTTTCCATTCCATGGACACACCCTCATCGCTCTCGAATGCATTGGACTGGATGCTACACAGCACTGTAGCCTGATGGTTATAGCGGGACACCACTACGGGCTTCACTGTGATCTCAGGAGGGTCTGGACCTGTAGCAAAAGGTATCACAGCATGATACAAATGACCTCAAAAAAAAATCAGTGCTTAGGGATGTCCTAAACTTTATGTCCTAAACCCTATGTCCTAAACTTATGTCCTAAACCCTATGTCTTTATAAACTTCAATGTGTTGTATTAATAACTGTGCCAGACATATATAGTGCAGCGGAAGTGAATGACCAAATAGAAGCGCCTAAACTGCATTGTAACAGGAGAGGCTTTTGGAGTCACAATTCTCATAATGAATTCTATAGTAACACCAGGTGACTGTTAACCATGCAATGGAATCATTCTGGAGGTCATTGACATTCCACACATCCTATGAGTGCACACAATGGGATGGGATGCCACAGCTTTATAACCCCATACCTCTACTCAACACTTTACATGGGAAACCTTCCTCAGTTGCCTAACAACTAATCTCAGTTGCCTAACAACTAATCTCAGTTGCCTAACAACTAATCTCAGTTGCCTAACAACTAATTGAGTCCAATTAATTCATAGCTAAAAGCAATATGCACAGAAAAGTAATGGGCTCTTATTAGCACTAGGGTGGTCTCTTATGGAGTGAACTGGTGCAATCCAATGCTTTTATATAAGGCCCACCCTTCCCAGTGATTTGTAGTGTCATTACATCAGAAATGAGTTCCTATTTACCATTCACTAAGTATTGGCAACAACAAAACTATAGCTACCACTAAGTGTATGATCATAATTTTTTTTGAGTTAACACTTGTCATGGGCAGTTATAACTTATAACTTTCAGCAAGAGTAACTTTCTGGGTTCCTAGGAATTATACTTACTTCCCTTTTTCCTCCCCCACAGTGACCTATGAGCTCACCGGAAAGGTAACCCTACGTAATATAATCCATGCAGCCTTTACCTAGGCAATCTATACAGCCAGTACAACATAAACCCTACACCTTACTTATGTCATCACAACTTCTGCCTGGTGACAGAATGTGATGCAACTTACATTTGTAGGCATGCATGCATGTCAAGGAAGTGTTAATGGTTCCCCCGGAGACATGCTCACACGATTCCTAATGATGATTCTTAGGGGTATCATAAATTATGATTTGACTTCATGGATGACATGGGTATTATGTTGTACATGGATTACATAGGTGTGGCATTGTACATGGATTATGTAGGTGTGAGGTTTACATGGATTATTTGGTCTCAGAGGAATATTCATCTTCCTTCCCCTCCCACTGCTGGTAGCAGCTATTGACAGCAGACACAGCAACTTTATTACAGCATATGAAAAAAGTAGCAAGTTCACCGACAGTCCGAGATCAAAAGTGGTCAATATCTCATTGCACATGTGCTAGAGGTGACAGTCAATAATTATACCCACATGGAGAGACAGTAATCGGGATTACATTATAAAGCACTATTCTAGTTAGACAGTTAATTAATCAAATAATGTCCCTCAAACAATCTTAGTAACAATTAGTTAATAGTTATACATTACAATATCAATATGCTGCATGTGTGACTACTCCAGTTGGGAAACCAATTAGGTTGGTAACCATGACACCCAATAGGGAAGCACCTCAAGATTATCATTCACCCTATACACACAGATGGACAGGTCAACCACAACAGAGCAGCTATCCCACAAAGAGTTTGAGAGGACACTTTCATCAAACCACACCAAATGAACTAAGTAGTAGTGGTTTTGTTTGAACAAGTTTAACCACATCATTATTATTATTATTACCTGGAAAGCTACACCACCACTGGTCCACACACCCTTAAGTGGTGCCTGCCATATAAGGAAAGTCTGTGAGCCTTAAATCTCTTTTAACTGAGCAGATCAAAATTTTAATCACTACAGGCAGGGGGTGAAAGTTCAATAGACTGTGCATTAGAAGTGAGATTTAGCTGTCAATGTATAATGTATGAATAGTTAACCATAAGTAAGCCAGCTGTAGAGACAACATCAATTTGGTCATGAGATTATAAATCAGGGTTTAATTCAGGATTTTACTCGAGGGGGGTCAAATGTCTAGTGAAAAAATTTGAGGAGGGGTAACTACAAACCAGTACATGTATGTGGAATTCTATGATAATTTTATTATAATTCCTAGGGGGGGGCAAGCCATCGTTCAGAGGGGGCAGAAGCCCCCCTCGCCCCCCCTTGAAATAACCCTGTAGATTATAGGTCAATAACAAAAAAGTAGTTACATTTTCCAGCACTGTGAGCTCTCTCTGCATAGTATAACATGTTTTCATTTGCACTGACCTCTGGTGAAAATAGTAAAATTGTCATCAACAGATATTTTTGAAGCCCTGGCAAGGATTCGGTACCGGCCATTATCTGCCTTCCTCACACGACTGATGATAATTGTGAGGTTGGCTCCAATGAAGCTGAAATTGATGCGAGAGTCGTTGATGGGTCTAAAAGTTCCATCCACTTCACGGAGTACTGTGACCGTCGGTCGAGGATACCCGTTTATGATTCTTGTGACTGATAAGTTACTGCCAGTGTCAACATAGTAGGTGTCATTGCCGAAACTTATTTCAGGGGGACCTATATCACATGTCATCATACTATTAACCACTAGTTCATAGTAGTACTAAAGTCTATTTGCATTCTATTGCAATGGAAACACAGGAATTTCTATCGTTAATATTAATAGTAAGCTGATAAACTTGTGAACTATCCTTGAAAAATTTACAGTTGATACTTGCTGCATATGAGTATGACATATGGAAATTATTGTTTCTCTAAGATCTAAGTGCTACCAAAGGGTGTAGTCACTACCTACCTTATCCATGTAGCAATTTAAGACACTGATCTAGCTCACGCACCTTGAACTTTGAGAGTGGCATTACTGCAGCGGCCATCTCCAGCTCTGCCACAGAAATAGATGCCAGCATGATGTGGTTGAACGTCTGGGATGATCAGAGAACCATCCAGATTTAGCATGAAGCCCCTGCAAAAGAGAGAGAATAAGTACTGCACAGTGCTGTGGCATAATGAATGATCTTACAGAATTGCACTCTCATTGTTCAACAAACTGGAAACAATTTGAAGTCTGGTGCTGTTGAGGAGTTTATATTGCCAAGTCTCAACTCCGTTGTCCTTCAGCATACAATTGAACGTGACATTTGTCCCAATTTGCACTGTTTTGTCCATAGGTAACACATCAAACATATCTGCAACAAATAAAGTAAACACTTTTCCTTCAGCAAGAGATTTTTTTGTAAAACCATATTTTAATTTTTTATTTTTAAATTTCCCCATACATGCAGTGTTTGAGACTACAGTCAGGGCCTACCTCCTGCAAATAATAACCCTTCCTCCACACAATTACCAAATTCCACTGCTTTTGAAGGCGCTAGTTCAAAGAACAGGGCCATTGCGAATAATAATTGCCTTTCTTAATTAAAAATGTTGGCTTCCACACACAAAGTGGTCACTGCTGACCAAGAAATCATTTTTAAGGAGCAGCAGATGGTGTTATTTAAGTAGTTGTGACTGTAAATCACCACACTCTTGTCATGCATATCTATGCCACTGCAACACTCTTTGGTAGCTAACACTACTCGTAGTGGTTAGTGGAACAAGGGTACAGTATGCATGTAGGTGAAGTATTAACTTTCATGAAGAATTGTACTTATTTCAGATTAATTTAATCAATTTTATCTCATCAAGAAAAAAATTAGGAAAGAATGCAATGCCCTATCGGGGAATGTTCATCTAATCCTTATTGAGCATAATATTATCATAGGTATGATGAAAGAAGCTGTGAAGCTGACTATCTAATGATCTTAGCTGCCATAAAAATGAAGCCCTAGCATGGTCTGTTTGTTCTTGGTTCCTAAATTGCTAAATTACATTCCGGTGGGCTCTTTCCCACAGTCTGAAGTGGGTCAGTAGGGTTTCAATGCTGCCCTCCCCAGAAAGGAAGGGCAAGCCATCTATGTCTATTTAAAGTAATAATTCACTTGAACTGGTTTATAATTCCTTGTGATCTGGCTTATAACAGCTGGACTTTATAGGATCACCATACCACGAAGGTATGCATGGTGTATGTATATTGAGGACTACATCATAGACCTTGTTTGCATGATGAAAGAGTAAAGTTTCAAAACTATTTTTCAGAGAATAATCCCTAGCTATTCTCTGGACTATAATGAGGATCTCTAACTTGAACAAGTTTGTTTTTTGTTTTTAAATACATAGGCAAGTGCTCAAAAAGCTAGTGACTAAGTATGCAGTTAGTAGTATGAGTTAAGGTAGCATGTTGGTACCTCAGAGTCATATCAATACCAGAACTCAAAGTTATTCATAGCTCGAGATATTTATAGCAACAAGTCGATGCAAGCATATGCAAGCATATGCAAGCTGCGTAGGTAGATAGTGTGTTATGACTCTGTCAACACTTCAGAGAACGTTTCATCACTTGACTGTTTCGACTTCGAAAAAACTCGGTATTATTTGTAACTGCCTCGTTAAGTGGAGCTACCCCAACATCAAAGAGAGTAGATGTATCAGCACGCTGGCACAATAGTGCCCTATTGGCAGCACCACCCTTGTTGAAAAACATACACCACTCCATACAACCATAACAGATGGTAAGGAAATTAGTCAAAAAATGTAGAACGAAAATCGACAATTCAATATTCCCTGCTTTGCGAGCACCAGCATTGATATCATCCCTACGGAATGCAGACAATTTGAAAAACCACAACATGTACTATCGAATTTCTCAGGAATAATAACAGAATCCAGTGAAATTTGTTTCATATGTACTTTCAAAAAAAAACCCTGACAACAATACTACATCAATACAGTTACTAAGTTCTCCTACGTGCATCATTATAGAAATTGATAAGATATCCACCCAAAGTTAATGGTCGCACACATTGAAATCCTATATGACGTACACACATTGAAATCCTATATGACGTACTCATCACACACATGCATACACACTGACTGATTGAGTGGCACTGCATGTATGCAGAAGCACTTTGCAACTGAAACTTGATATCCTGTTGTTCCATTAGCCAACATGGAAAGGGTATCGGGGGTATCACTATCGAGGCCTTTCAGCACTACTCTTACACCAATTTACCCTCCCCCGGCTCAAAACTAGCCAGAGGAAATAGCCTAGACTGTTCTATGTTATCCTGTAGACCAAGTTAGCATCAGGGACAGTTGCATTAGGTGTGTGTGAGACTTATACCACTTCTTGTGCTACTCAGTGCTGCAACTGATAGGCTCAGTGCTGCAACTGATAGGCTCAGTGTATTTGATCCAAAACTCTGCATAAACCATTCATAATTAGAAAGTTCTCACATAACAACACTGCCTTGTGCCTGACTTATAAAATACCCACTCACTTTATGATACCACATCCTTTTTCCAAGAGTTTGGATATGATCTAGTGGAAATATTTGCCCTCCATGTGTGTGCTTCCACTTCCAGACCCCTTTGACCAAGAATGCATATCCAAAGAAATACTAACCACATAACAAAGACGTCTGGATAAGAAAACTACTAACCATGCTCTTAGGAAATCCCTACAGAGCATGACACAGAATATGAAGCACAGCTCTGTTATAGCTAAATTTAATAGTGGTACTATCAAGAGTATTCCAATTACCAGTTCATAAGAAATTGCAATCAAAAATGCAGAGCAACCCCCACCAACACTGCATGTTCGCTGCATGGTTGCCATCCCATTCTCCAGTAATTTGCTCGAAGGCCTGTCTGTAGGCATGCATGATACATATGGACAACCGCATACCTATTTGCATTGCATAAAAACCTCCTCCAAACTTAAACCGACCGGAGACATTCCTCTCACAGCAACTGATGATAAAATGTAGCTAGCTACTTCTAATACCTCGCATAACTCTAGCCAAGGAGACCAAGCAAAGGTTAAAGTTCAATTTTGACTGGCCATAAAAGGAGAGGAGAGGAGAGAGAGAGAGAGAGAGAGCTCCTACATTGGTAAGATGCAAGCAGGATATTTACTCTTCTGATTAGTTACAGATAACCATATTAGCACTTAGCAACTCCTCCTACAGCCACCTGACACGTACACAGAAGGTAACAGTAATCTTTTTAATTATACATGTGGGATGACTCATACCTGACCACACCCACCTGTCATAATTATAATGAATATGAGTCACACCTTATCCCACCCACCTCATAGCCACCTGCCCTTGTCAGTGAGGCTATGAATTCCATTACTGATAAGAAACAAACATATCATTTTACTTTTTACTCTATGAATTGAATCCTGGCCTATAAAAAAAACTTTCTTGCTGATGGTAAAGATTATATTGGCTTTCTAACAAAACAGAAGCATGTGTGATCGACGCAACTATCTTTGTTTCCAATAGCAATATGCACCATCAGATATTGCCTCAGCTCCTTGGAAGAAAAACAAGTCCTTTGTTGCAACACTCACAACATCTGCTACTTGGATGCTATAATCTCTTCTCGTACACATTTGACCTTCACTTTTGTTACACAAGAGTAGAGTCACTACCACAAACAATTGCTCAATAGATGATTACCACTAATAAAGCATGCATCACCACCTGCCCAAAAACCAGTAGACCTACTCACTCCTCAATGGCCAATCCTGATTGGCGCTAATAAGCATCACATCACTTTCTACCATAAACCGGCACAGGTTGATTACAGAGTTTATTCCCTGTCATCTCAAAAATGTTCAACATCCTGGCAGAGTCAGCACAAACATTATTATCCCCCAATTTCACTTTTGGCATCAGGTACAAGGATGTAACAATACATGAAATGGTTGCTTATGGAGCAGAAACACTGTGTGCTGGTACACACATGTTTCAGATGATGATGATTAGCAAATCACTTAACAGTACATAGTAGCACGTGCCTTAATCATCCCACTACCATAGCACTATTTTAAGAGAGTGATGTCACAGTAACCTTTAATAAATTAATTTAAGTTGATCAGTCACCCACCTAGTCAACAAATAATGACTGACCACAATCAAATTTAAGAAAGCTCTCCTCCTGTCTGGGAGTTTAGTGGGAGTCTCAGCACTACTAATTAATGACAATAGACTAAACACAAAGAAAAAGTGCAAATGATGCTATAACTGCACGTTGGCAGTGCTATGAATTGCTGTATAGCAGATAGTAGTAAACACACGTATATACAGGCACTCAACTCAACGTGCTAACAACGGTATTGACATTTCTTGTAAATAATTGACACCTTCTGCTGCTATAATGGCTACTGTCAGTGCCTTATATTGTGGTGCCACTAATGTCACACACACACGATTTACTGGAAAAAAATGTTCTGCATCAAGAATTTACTTGCTTGCACTACATACATAGTGTACTAAAAGCATAAATATCCCCTCATGATCAGGACACTTCAATTTTGTATCCCCCCATTGAAATAATAATATCAAGGACACATACTCAAAAGTGCATTAGAAGTTGCATTGCATGCATGTAAGGATCTACTCACCATCAGCTGGTTCACATGCGATGCCAAATCCAGAATACCCAAGCAGCTGCATTGCCAATAATACGAAGAGACTCGTAGTCATCATCTCCAGCTCATACGCTCGATGATTTCCTGCATAAAATAAAGATATTAACAATAAGAACGAACCGCAATCTTCTGTTTACTCCTTACAACGGTCTCAATCACCAATTAACACAAAGTTATGTCTACAAATCGACAAAGTGGTGCAACAAAAAAGCCGCAAAAATCGGCTTCCGACTTTTGTTGCCACATGCATTGGAAACACGATCTCACAACGCACTGCCATCCCACATCTGACACCGATTGCCTCCAACTGGTTTGTGGTGGGCCGATTATCACAACTATACTTTCAAATGCTCACCACGTTTACTTGCCAAAGTAACCAAATCTAACAATTTTGTACACAAACAACTGAATATTTCCCTTTGATTGGTCAAAATGTAGTATATACAATACTGGATATGTCTGGGATACCCGTTGGAGTCTTCAATTCTTCATCCAAAACAGTGTAAGCAAAGATTCTCAGAAGTCATTGTATTAGCAAGAGGAGAAGACAAGTGTGCTTTGAACCATGGCATTTCCTGCTAAGGTTGACAGTCAGAAAACTCTCTTTAAGGTGAATTCAATTCAAAATCATCCATCCATAAGGAGATGACACCCAGGGCATCACATGCTGAATACAGTTGAATAGGTCAGAGGAAACCAACTGTCCATGCATGCACCAAACCAGAGCAAACAGTCATTTCACCACTAAAGGCTTGCATGTTTGTATTATTATTTTATCGCCTTAGACTTTGAACTCAAAGGCCTAGGCATAGCAACATCGCTCACATGCCCTGCATCAGTTACCATTGTCCTCAGTGAAAAAAGCATACATAGAAACACAAAGCCAAAGGTAGTAAGATTTGTAGGATTTGCCTTACAACTCCCACAAGAGTAATTATGTCCGACAACTACCTTTCATGCAGACTTCCCAACATCCTACAGAGAGTCAGACATCAAAGTGAATCATGGATCAATCAAAATCATTAAAGGAACACATCAAAGATCAAAGCAAATTTCATTCCCCATGAGTGGCAACAACTTTAACTTCAACCCACCTCTAGTCTTCCCAGGAACTGAGCAGTGACAAGAAGTTAGTTGCCTACCTTCTTAGTGTCATAGTGTTTATCAGCTCTTGGTCATGGTGCTTACTGGTGTTACTATTTCTCTCACTTTTGGCACTTTGTGGAATACAATAGTTACTACTTAGATTCTAGTGTGCTCTTATCACTACACACTAACTGCTACACCACAACAGACGAACAGTTATTATATCTCGTAACAACAGTAGTTATGTCTGCACAATGATATTATTCTCTCCGGCACCGTTACCCAACGTACACATTTAAGACATTGGCATTACCTACTCACCTAGTCGAAAGGCGGCCCCGATTTCAGAAACTTGATTCTCTTTTAGCGTGAAGAGCTTAGTTCGTGACAAATACTGCACATCTTGTAGCTTGTACACACTTATAATGTGAAGTAAACCGGATGCGAAATTTACCACATAATGCGCATGCACAACGCGCGCGCGATTCAACGATCCAGGTAGTTTAGTCTAGTATAGTACTAGCTAGACGAACCGGAATTGATCTACGTAAATCTACGAAATATTAACAGGATATCAACATCCATGAATATGAGTACATCATATTAATAGAAAAGTGGCAATAAAATAAGTAGATAAGTCCATGTACTGTCATAAGGGAAAGTTAGCCCATTCTGTCATAACGAACCTCCAATTTTCTGCCATCAATTTCATAGTCATTAAACATATCTACAGAACAGAAAGAGAAGCATCCAGAATCACATGTAACAATACACTAAACAATAGATATAGTGGCACCTCCGAATAATGGATATACTTGGGACCCAGCCTCTAATGATAGTACTTTTAGATTTTTTAGCTTTCAGAGTGTCTTTTATCGGAAGTTCCACTGTATGACCAGTTCAAGTAGTCATTACACAATGAGCAAGAGTAGTACCTCCAGGATCCAATAGGGGACATTCAGCAGGGACATAAGAATGAGTATAATCTTTGGCCAAATAGCTAGCTCCATAAATGAACCCAATGCTCATAACAAATCACAAAGCAAATACTGGAAAATTTTGAAAGCAACTGTGCTGTGATGTCATTAGTGTCTAAATAATCCTTGCCAAATTATAATGCCAGAAGCAGTATTTTGCTTAGCCTCCCGATATATCAATTTGAATGTTACTTTGATCTGCCTTTGGTCCTCTATATCATGTCCATAACTAGCACTGCAAGCCCAGGCAAGTTCAGTTAGTATCCAGGTGATACAATGAAGTCACCTCTTGCTATTGGCCATCAAGCTCACTTATCTTCAGAGGCCAAGTCATAATAACTATATATGTATCCCGGCACTTATGGCCTTCCTAGCTGCCTCAGCTCTATCTATCTATCCCAGATGTAACCTTTACCTATGGCCTTCCTGGCTGCCTCAGCTGTCTCAAACCAGATAACGGCACAGCCTTTGGAACGCCCATCAGGGCCTTCCATGATGTCTACATGTTGCACACTTCCTGCCCCACGGAAGGTGTCCTTCAGGTGCTGCCATGAGGTGGAGTAGTTCAGCTGGAGAGAGGGAGGAGGGTAGAAAGAGAGAGAGAGAGGATAAGCAATACACCCATAGAATAACCATTCCTGCTTAATATGGTGTCATTACATTGGTATGTATGTATGCTGGTAGGCTTCCTTGGATACAAGAACTGTATGGGAATAGAACTGCCGGTCTCTATGGAGAGGGAGAGCCTAACATTTAGAATGTCTCAAAGAAAAATTCCAATGTGGTCAAGCATCCCCTCAAACCTTCCCTAGCTTCCACCTCCTTTATCATCTTCTATATCCCTCTAATCACCTTCCAAAGCTATCCTATGCTACCCAGCATGATAAGTCTTTTTTAGTGGCAATTTTAGCGTAATCTATGATGTGTTTATGATGACTTGTGTGAAACCAGCTCTTTTGTTAAACTTGGCATAACATAAATGCACTCACTAAAAAGGGAAGAGATCCAAAATTTCTAGACAGACCTGTGCTATTGTATTGATAAGTATACAACTATATACTTTTTGCATACTGGTGTAGTACACACAATACTGGGAGCCAGAGACATAGCCTTAATTCAAATTTACAACCAGTCTCCAAATAAATGTTCCCTTGTACACACCTATTCTTTACCTATTCATACTAACAAAAGTGTTCTTTTAACAGGGACACATGGTTCCCATAACTGATTCCAAAGGTACTGGGGTTCTGTTGAAGTTATGAACTGTGGGTAAATCCCACAGTGGTAGGATGACCATGTTGATGGGAGACTGTGGTGACACCAGTCAACACTTGCTGTTTACAGGTAAAGGGGAACATCTGAGCTAATAGACTGTGGTAACACAGTGTAGGAGACTTTATAATTCAAGGTAAGATAACTAGTATGTATCTCAAGAGATGGAAAAAGTAAATATTAGGATGAAGAGGGACCCAATGATGATATTATGAGGGAAGACAACTTCACATGTATTTCTTGAATGACGTACATTTAAGTAAATTGCATGTGAATATTGTCTTCCGGATAAGTTTCAGCTGCACTACTTTGACTTAACTTGTCCTTTGACTTAACTTGTCATCCCTAAAAATTGTGTCACAAATGTTTATCACTTGTAATGATTAATCCAACTACATGAAGTTCTTAACTAACAACAATGTCTGCGACTAGTCTGGATTGACACTCCCAAAACAATGACTCATAAAGGCTTAACTACAATTTAGAAGAAAAGTGATAAAACAAGCACCACAGCAGAGCACAGCGCCTACTTCAAACACAACACTTGTTAGATGAACAAGTAAATCAAACCAGTAAATCCCTATAGCTCCATAATGAGAAGATTACAGACAATAGAAGACTTTGTATGAAGGAAAAGGAAACCCTTTTTCATAACTATACAGGAAGGGACTTTGTATGAAGGAAAGAAACCCTTTTTCATAACTATACAGGAAGGACTAACTTAACTTCAACAACCATTCTACTGAGTGGCCGATTTAGTGTACAGCTGCTCCCCATCCAGAAAAATATTGAAGGGCATCTATACTAAGTAGGAAGAGAACATAATTCTCTCCAAAAAGGGTATAAAAGTACTCCCTTCCCATATATAAATACTCCATGAGAACTGGACTGCCATACTCGGACTGGAATTTGCCAACATCAGCCACAGAGGTCAGCTATGACTGATAAGACCCACTACCACTAATATTAAATTTAACTAAAAATAGTAGGTTACAATTATCTCTAGACAGAACTCTGTCTGTCCCATCAGCAGTCAGAGTCATAAAATTAAGGTGAAGTCTGAGGATGAGGCAATAGCAGGTTTAGACCACACTGCCACACCAAAATTCACCCACTTACATTCCTGATAAACAATCTCCTATTGCCACCAATGCTGGACCCTGAACGATGGTCACTGCTATCAACATAAGAGGCACCTCCTCTCCTGTCTATGCTTCCCCTGCGCATGAAGCTGCCCCCACGGTGATCCCCAAAGTCCAATCTACTCGATGAGGAGGACGAATAGGGTTGCACCTCTGCTCCACGGCTATAGGAGGGTGGCGGAGGACTGTGGTAACCACGGCGACTATCATGATAGTCATGCCTGCAATCAAATAATCATTATCAAAGACAACTGGTAAATTAATTCCATATCAAATCAGTGCATTGTAGCTCACAATGTTTAGGTTTCAATTCAAAAGGCCACTTTTTTTTAATGCTTTGAGAATAAAGAATGCAACTTTCTCATTGGTCATCACCACCCATTTCTGTGTACACTTATGTAACAACCAACATCAGCAGTAGGGTGGAACCCAGAGACAAGAGGGCGAAGAATGCCTTAATTATTCAAGTGTTCCTACCACAGAAACACATTGATCACTTCTATTTCCTCACAGTAACTTGTCATCTAGCATGTTTTGCCATCTTCCAAGAAAGGGCATACGTTATTATGTACACAGAGTACAAGGTACATCAACAGATTGTAGACAGAATTATGGCTGCTCAGTTACCTATACTCGTACTCTCAAGGATATTTTCATTGCATCATTTTATACATGCATATGTATGATAAGCTGTGACTAGTCTCTTGTAATTATTTTTATTTAATTAGGAGGTAAATTCCAGCAACGATGCAGAAAGTTAGGTGGCTTTAAACTGTTGTTTAGTCTTGGTTGGTTCTCTACAGGCTCCAGCAGCATGTTGCTTTTATCACAGGCTCTCACTTGACTCAACTCCCTCAAAACCTCTTGATTAATTAGGCATGAATAAATTGGTTGCCAGAAAAACTTTTTAAAACAATACACGTCCTATTCCTATTCTACAAAGGACTTCTACTTGTAAAGCCCAATCATCTTTGAAGAAACATATAAAGCACAATTTGGCCATTACAATTGTATATTCATTATTAGCTGGCAGAAGCACAGCAAAATATTTTCATCGCAAAACTGATTCATGAAACCCTACTCCTGATAACATATTTTCTCTTAATCTAGATGCCATTGGAAGTAATGTATGTAGCCTCTTTCTTATGATTACAGCTACATAGCATTCTTCATTCCAACCTTCCATTTTCTCCACCACTGAAACCGACACTTCTTCGGTTGTAGGGGTCAGAGGACATGTAGGAATCCCTGGATGACTGAGGAGGTGGGCCTTGCCCTCTGTGGTCGTACCCATAGTCCCCCCGCTGCGTTCCTCCCCCCCTCCCTGAGTAGTGGGACATGTCAGAGCTGGAACCACCCCCTGATGCCAGATTTCCAAGATTGGCGGCTCCAAGAGAGGAAAGCTTTAGCTGTAAAGGGTCTGGTTGAAAGGGTGCTCGCGAGTCCTACACACACAGAGGGAGAAAGGAAGGGTCAATATGTACTTAGACATAAGCACTGAAAATAAGAGGATCACTTTACAATAATTATGGTAGCTCTAATGAATATAAATGACAACATTAATCTTAATGCACACATGATTATATGTCATGTATTGTTATAATAATTAGTATGCATCCTTCCTTTTCATAATTATACTACAGATCCTTGAAAAAAAAAGGAGGTTTTTCAGTGCATCATTATGTAGCCCAGTGATATTACTAACAAGAAACTGGCACCATAATAGCTATGCAAGTGAGACACGCTGTAAACATTCCCATGTGAATGACCTCCTCTGGGAACTCAACTTCAGTTCCATGACAACGTACTCTGACCTAGAATCTTTTTTTTTTTTCATTAGAAATCTTTTCTTCGGAAGTTTCAAATTTCTCATGTCTAGAATCCATGCTGACTTACCATTCTGACTGTCATTGGTCGGTCAGACAACATCTGTCCGTGAAAGAGAGCTGCATATGTAGATGATAGCACATACTAATCACACAACCATGAAATTCTTATGGGTAAAAGTTAATTTCCCAAAATCATGAATTTATAAATAATCTCACCAATTGCACCAATAGCATCTGAGGGGTCCTCAAACTGCACCTCTCCCAATCCCTTGCTCTTTCCATCTCGATCAGTGAGGATGTCAGCATTGACAATCCTTCCAGCTACTTTGAAAACATCCTTCAGTTTCTGCCATGTGATGGCATAGTCCAGCTGCAGTGCAGGAGTACCATAAGATGACTCACACATGGAGAGTCATAATTATAGTAGAGCAGGGAAATTGTCGAGGGCGAAAGACATGAAACTCTTAAAATCCACCAAAAAAACAATAAACTTTTACCCATGAAAATATCCTGCTTTAATAACTGTACTGTACATTTCCAACAAAGACTGTAGCAGATGGATTGGGATGGGGTTTCCCCCTTCCTCGATAACTCGTAATGCCTGCCTTCTCCCTCTCCTCATGCTGCATATCCTGAGGAAAAAACAATCAACAGGCTTCACAATAATCATACAAAGAGAGTGAGCCTTTAATAATGAAATTCCCCCTATCAATCAAACTACTGAAGATTGATATGAATCAAGTAATCCCCAACTCATACTTTTAAGTACATACTGCACCTCTTGATGCAATGCTACACACTGTACAGAGAGAGATTACAAATGTACGCAGATGTATGCGGTACTATACTCTCCCTCAAGACGTCCCAATGAATTTCCCGTCTGCAAGCACTTTAGTGTTCACAACATCCAGCATCATCCCCACCTTATGCTGCTGTTACCAAAACCAACCTTCTCCCCTGCTACAACACTAGAACAAATAACTCACCCACCAATCGGCTTGTCCATTTGCCACCACCATACCAAATCCCCACTGAAAAAAGACATCACAGTACACAACCCAATACCAACCTTCCTGAGAAATATCTTCCTGTTGTCAAGCTCCGTATTGTTTAGCTTCCGCAGAGCAGTCTCAGCACCCTCCATATCCTCATATATCACCAGCCTTTGCACATCACATCACAGACAGACCCACAGATCAGACCCAGAACGACCGCCACCACAGACATGTCATGACACCATATCAAACCACATTGATCAGATAGACATACCACTAAACCAGGCAGTTATTCTACAGTACTTAGGTCAAGTATACATGAAGATGGAGTTACTGACACGGATAACACAGACGATCATACACATTCAGATAACAAATAGACTATCACACACACACATTCACCTGTCTATGCTAAAACAATAATCACACTCTAAGATCACATCATGTGCCTCTGCATGTTACAGCAGACTCATACACATACAATCTTGCCTGTCCACATAAACTAGTGTAGAATCATGCAAACAAGAGACTCACCCTATTCCCTGTAAGGACAGAACAAGAAAGAATAATGTATATAGTTTTAATGGTATGTAATGGTGCTTACCCTCGAGTTACCATGAGCATCCTTGAATATGTCACACTTGATGACTGGTCCAGCTATGAAAAGAGAATCGAAAACATAAACCCAATTACTGAAGAAAGAAAGAAAGAAAAAAAAAAAGATACCTGCTATGTGTGGTACTGTGTGTGTGGTGGACATGTGTGTAAAGGTGTAAATCTGTCATTCAATCAGGTGTGCAAATTTAATACCTTTCCGCATGTAATCTTTGAGCCTTTGCCAGGTGGTACTGTAGCTCAGGTTGGCAACAAAAATACGATTACTACCATTGTCGTCTTCATGTGACCTATCCCTTTCACTGCGGTCATGCCCCCCCCTACTGGTAGAATAGGGTGCCCGTCTCCAGTTCCTGCTGGAGAGGGAGGAACCCCTTATTGGAGCCCCAACGTACTCTCTCTCCTCATAATCCTGTCCAAAGGGGAGAGTGCTGGAACCCTGATTGGAATTCATCTCTTCGGCTATTTCATCCAAGCTACGGTCCATTCTGTGTCTCCCATAGCTTTCTCCACCCGACATTCTGGGTATTGAACTACAGTAGGTAACCTTGTGTCAACGGTAGCACACCCTGGCCGATAGAAGATGAAGCTGCTGCGCCTCCCTCTCTTTTTGAACTTTGTCACGAGGTAGTGGGCGCGGTTTTGATGATATCACATGACAGTCAGCTGATCCCGGCTCGACCTTTGAACTTTTCTAGGTGAGTGACGTGACATGCCTATTCCAGGAGAGATTCAGCAGGTAGAGTTAAAAGACTTCTATCTGCTTGATGTCAGAGTTATATAAAATGTTGGTCTAGATGGATTCTATGGAGCCAATGCAAGTTGATGAAGAGAGTGATCCCCCTATGAATGTGGGGGAATTCAACATTGAGAACCCCAACTTGGACTTGGATGCATACAGCAACAGCTTCACTGGATTGGCAAGAGTTAGGCGCCTCATGTTCATTGCCAGGCACTGCACTAGCTTTCGTTCTGAAGCATTCAAGTGAGCACATACGTAGCAATGCCAGCCTCCCTTTTTAGGTCCCCCTCCCCCCACTCAGTATCGGAATCATAAACCTTGACTAATACAACCTGTTCCTCCTGATATGATGAAATAACTCATTTCCTTCCCACGTACTTGTGGTTAGCTCCGGAAGATTATAAAGCTGAAATTATCCCCTCAGGTTGGCATTGAGCACAGTGCAGTCCACCCACAACACAACTCTGTACCTGGACATCCGCCAGAAACTCCACCAGTCCACAGGAGACCCTAGCTACTCCCCAGACTCTGAAGAGGCCACTTCCCATGTGTCCAGCACCAACAGAAAAGCCGCCATCATGGTACTTAATGTATTAGTCACTCTGTCTCTTGAATTTGAATTTCTGTGATTGGTGCAAGCCCTCAAGCCCTCTATTTTCCCATTCTTCTTCGTCATAAGCATATAAAAACTCAGAAGGATGTAACATGTGTTAGTGGTCCCTCCTTCCCTTGTGTTTTATTATGGTCTATGTAGCTTCTTCTAGTTCAGCTGTGTAATTCTTGACTGTAGTTGGAGCGTCTGGACTCTGACCTCAAGAACTACCGAAGCAACTCAATCAAGGAGAGTATCAGAAGGGGCTTTGATGCCCTGGGAGATCACTATCTGGACTGTGGCGACCTCAAGTAAGTCCTAATCTGTATATTATCCCCTCAAAGGGATGAGTGTGGAAAATGCCTCATTGCAGTGCTTGATAAGAAATTGGTATTGACTGGACATGAAATATAGTTTGTCCTAACATTTAACTAGACATTGCATCAGTGTGCATTTTGACCAGTACTTTTTGTCCTGAAAAAGAATGACCAGATATATGGCAATATTGGCCAGAAAATGGTGTCAGGCTGTCTGTTATCATAAGCTCTGTCATTGCAAAATTTTGAGGAAGCGTCTGCCCAACTACTCTTTAGTTTCCCCTTGCATAACTGATCTTACTTTTCATGGTCACATTCTGCAGCCAAGCTCTGAAGATGTACATGAGAGCTCGAGACCACTGCACCAGTGCCAAGCATATAGTGCAACTCTGCCTCAATGTCATCAAGGTAAGGAAGGAAATCATGACCTTGCCACGGCTATAATGCTTGAAGTCATGTGTCAACTTTCTATTGCTCATCATACATACATAGGTCAGTGTTCTGCTGGGAAATTGGCAGCAGGTGCTTAACTACTACAATAAGGCAGAGGCTAACCTGGACACTGGTGATGTACGTATGTTTTATTAGAATGAATGGAGTTGGTTCCCCCCCCCCCCCCCCCCCCCCCCACAAAAAAAAGAAAAAAGCTAGAGAATGTCATTGCTTCTAAAGTATGTAAATTCTCCACTGATTGATATGTCTGACCAAAGTTTTCAGTAGTCGAACAAGTCTTTCTTGTAAAAGTATCTAGTTGCCGTTCTTTAGAATACTGAGCATAGCATTGTTAGTGATCAGAGATCCACATATCCTAGTGTAATATCCTAGTGTGATATCCTAGTGTAGTGTAATATTATCATGGTGTAATATCATAGTGTAATATCCTAGTGTAATATCCTAGTGTAATATCCTAGTGTAATATCCTAGTGTAATACATTCTAGTGTGACTTAGAGGGGAGGAAATGTCATTGTGTTGTTATTTTTGCAGCCCAATAAATCTGGAGCTGCTCAGCAGGAGGTGGCCACACGCTTGGTGTGTTCTGCTGGTCTGGCAGAGGTGGAGACCAAGAGGTACAAGAATGCAGCACGGTTACTCACTAAAGCTTCCATGGAACATTGCAAGTGTCATGATGTGAGTGCCATGACTAACTGTAACCTACTTTTGTGCAAGTACTTTTGATGACCCTTTACCTACGGTTGCAGCTGATGTCTCCATACACAGTGGCAGTGTATGGTAGTTTGTGTGCTCTTGCTTCTTATGATAGGCAGGACTTGTACACTAATGTCATTGCAAGCAGGTAATATTATTGGTGTGTATTTATAATACAATGAGGACACAAAGAAGACGTAAACTTCTTACACATAGCAGATCCCAATGGTGTTCTTTATTTAGACATTTCATTCACTATAATACTTCCACTGGCCCTTACAAGGACACAAATGCGTAAACTTCTTACACAAAGCAGATCCCAATGGTGTTCTTTATTTTAGAGATTGCATTCACTATATTACTTCCACTGGCCCTTACAGGACCAATTCCTTCAAGCAATTTTTACACTTAATCCAGCTCTTTCAAGCAATTTCTTGAACTCGAGCCCCAACTGAGAGATGTGCTTCAGAAGTTCCATCAGTCTCGCTATACCAGCTGCCTTAAAACTCTGCAAGAACTGAAGGATACTTTCATGCTGGATGTCTACCTGTCAGCACACCTGGACACCCTCTACACCATGATCAGAAACAAGGCCCTAATTCAGGTGAGACCTTGGGCTCTGCTGTTGTGTAAGATTGCAGTGCTGATGTATCATGGTGCATGCTCAGTTTACCTAGTGCTATGGTATAGTATGGTAACTATTGCCTCAATAATCTTCTTCTTCTTCTTCTTCTTCTTCTTCTTCTTCTTCTTGTGACAACTTGGTTGTGCAGTATTTCAGTCCTTATTTGAGTGTGGATCTGCATCGGATGGCCACTGCCTTCAATACTAGCGTGTCCTCATTGGAAGATGAACTCACCCAGTTGATCCTGGACTGTCAAATCTCTGCCAGGATAGACTCTCATGCAAAGGTGTAAATTACATGACGTAATTAGATAAATTTTCTCTTCTTCTACTTCTACTTTCCCTCTAGGTGATGTATGCCCGAAATGTTAACCAGCGTAGTGCCATATTTCAGAAGGCATTGGAGTTTGGAGAAGCCTATCAGTTGAAGACAAAGGTAATGCTAGCATTTTTGGAATCTAAGACTCTAACCCACCCCTGGATCCAAACTTGATGAAGATGGAAACATCATTAGAAACATCATTAAAAAGCTAACTTAACTAGGACCCAATGTAGGCTTGGCAATTGTCTTACCTATATATATACAGTCAAACTTAGTGGTGTGAAAAAGATAATTATAGCATTCATATTGCACTGTGCTTTGGCTTGCACTTTCACGTCACACATTAGATAATTATACTAACTGTGATTTCTACACCTGTGCCACTTCAAAGATGTCTGTTGAGTGCATTAAGTTCAACAACTTGAGGGTGCTTCACCCCCAAATTCAAGCAAGACAATAAAAGGATGCTCAAAAAGTGGCAGGGCCATCATAGTGTGTGCACTGTGTGTGTCAAGTAGTAATAGGGACTGGAGTGAGTGTCTGAGATAGAATCTTAGTTTTGAGCATTATCTGGTAGAGTGGTATGAGTCATCACCAGATGTTGGGTTTAGCCCAGCTTAATCTTTTCTTTCTGTAGTCTCTACTGGTAAGGACCATGTTTCAGAGGCACAACATCCTAATAACTGTGAGTATAACTGCTCTAGCAATTTTTTTGTCACTTCTAAACCGATATATGTGCACAACTGACCCTTTACAATGTACTTTTTATTAAATAGCATGCCTCTGACACGACCAAGCAAGGAGAGGGTGATATCAACAGTGAAGCATCCAAGAGAGCCAAGCCTCGTCATTGATAAATGGAAGTGAAATGACTTATGATGAGCATTGTTAGGTATGAGATCATCCCTAAGCTGTACTCTAAAAATAATAGCATCACTATCATTACACATTGGTCATATCTTTCTTTTATCAAAAATTTTGGCATAAAATAATAAAAATAACTCAATTTTTGATGACATGAATTTAATGGTGTCTATCCTGCCGCTAAAGCCAGTCCACATGTTCCCTTGAGTGGCCTTCATCATGGTCAGGTGTGTGTGGAAGGTGTGTCCAGGTCACTCTGTGTTCTTGTTGGCTAGGTCCAGGACTAGTACCACCACTGTATTACATACATGTAATATTATAATGGAAACTTATTAGAGTGACCAAGCACTCTATAATATAAGACCACTCCCAACCAATTACAGACCCGATCCACTCGACTGGAAATGGCACCTATTCCAGGCTCCACCCACCTTAAGGCCACTGTTCCTGATGGTGAGCCAGATTCTATGCAGTATATGGCCCCATGCTATGCAATATCATAGATCTGCATTGGAACCTGCCTGCAGTCCAGGTGGCTGCATTACACACTTACAGTCACTTAGTACCTATACCTGTATAATTCTACAGCTACCTGCTTACGGCCCGGAGTGACTTTATTACTGTACAGTATAATACAGTGGTTTTACTCAATCTTGCAAAATGCTGAGTGTGCATTCTCGCGCATGCTCGACTTTGAGCCTCGAAAATCTTACCGGAGAAGGTGAGTGGCATGCTAGTAGGTTAGAACTATACTAGAACAGTCACTAGCTAGCTCTTCAAAGCTTACTTCTCTAAAGTTCTTTCCAAATCTGAGCGCAATTTCAAAATTCAAGCAGTGCGCATGCGTATACGGATGACGCCTGACGACCAATTTTTGCAAGATTGGGTAAAACCGCTGTAACGTAGACCATAGACTATATAGGTTCCTACATGGACTGGAAACGCCTATTAAATTAATATTAACAAGCACTTCCGGTCGTGTGATATCCGTGTTGCGCCTATTGCGCTGCAGCTGTATCTCCATGAACAGGAAAGATCACTTTAGTGGTTAACCGTACAAGCTTGTAAGTGGCTATGAAGAGGCTGAACTCTGCCAGGGAGACTATACTACAAGATGCCAAGACCCTGGGATTATTGTCAGAGCAAAAGTCGAGTTAAAGTGTGCTCTAGCAGTTAAAATTGCATATAAATACTTTGTGTAATTTTATCTCCTGAAGTAGTTCTATCATCCATAGTTGATGTGGTTGAGGACTTGAAGTACATGTTAGTAAATTGTTTTAAAAGATACATATCAACTTTCTACTACATTGTTACTAACTACTATACCTTTCTTTGTTAAATAGTATACCTGCTTTGTGTAATTTTCTAGGACCAAGTTTAACCTATCCAGCTCATACTGTAATATAAGCAGTTCATATAAAGTTTGCAGTGTTGCATGGTATTGTTTTTATCCATTTGGGGTACATATTTGGTTGTAGAAATTCACTAGACAGTTAATTAATTGATGGAAACAGCCGGCCCAGAATACAATATCCGGTAAGTATTACCATAAATATACGGAACACCGCAAGGCGGATGTAATTAATCATTTCCAGTCCATTCTGGAACCTCTATAGTCTATGCGTAGACTCACTTGAATAAAGCTTGTTTGGTCAGTCTCTGGGTTGCTTCTGAGGAAGATGTCTTGTGATCCAGTGAGACTTTCCTCCCTCGTTGCCCATATATGTACTATTTCATCGCCATCATGAACCTGCACAGCATTATTTGCAGCATATAATAGGAATGATTATACTGGGTATAGCTACAAGATTATTATTACACCGAGTATTCTACGGTTTATAGAACCCCCCTTAATAAGATCAATAACAAGGAAAGAAAAAACATTTATCCTAATAAATGAAGGTGATGTAGGGATGACTAGTTAACTGGTCAAAAAAGAGTTGGAACAAGAGCTGAATAGATGAGATTATGTAAGGATGAAGTCGAATGTGGGTACGTCACACTAGTGATTGCACTCAGGAAACAAGGGTAGGTTTGAAGGGTGGAAATGGGATCAATCTTTGTTCTGTATATCCAGCCAACAATCCCTACTATTATACACACTATTATCTGAAGCTACCCGACGTATATGTAGGGATTGTTGGCTGGATATACAGAACAAAGATTGATCCCATTTCCATCCTTCAAACCTACCCTTAATTCCTTACTTTTTTGAGCAATGGTCATCCCTACATTTTTTTCATTTCACAGAAATGTTTTTTCCCTTATAGCTATAATATTATATATAATATAGGATAGCCTATAGCTGGGCTATACGTGTAATGTACTGCAGCCTTGTATGAAAACAATCCCTACATTTGCATTCACTGCCTATAGCTATTATGGCAGTTGTAAATGTAGGGACTGAGGTTGCAGTACATTATACAGCCCAGCTAGATTTTACTTAACCTTTTTATTTAGAAGAATTTTTTTTGTGCTCACTTGTTTCTTTTGGCGGAGAAAGATTAGCTAGTGTTCTGAGTGCTACTGAATTGTGAAGTACCTTAGTCAAAACTAATAGCAAAAGATCAGCCCTCTAACATAGCAGAAACAGAATTTTGATGACTATAGCCAGTAAGTCTGGTGCATCAATCTTATTAATATAAGTGAAAGGAAAAAAAAATATGCTATTAAAATAAAAGGCATGTAGTGTTAGTTTGTACTTTTACCTAAATTACGCTGCCTTCAATAATAATCCCTACATCACTGCCTCCCACCAAGCTGTTTTAATTGTTCATGTCAGTGTAAAAGTTCTGCTTGGTTTAGGCAGTGATGTAGGGATTATTATTGAAGACAGCATAATTTGTTCACAGAAACTGTTATAGGTAAAAGTACATACTAACACTAGCTACATGGCCTTTTTATAAATTTTTTTCCATTCACGTATTTGTTTACTTTTTATTGGCAAGCGAAGCGAACCACTCTCTAGCCTCGTACCCAGGCTCTAAAATTATATGGAGGCCTACAGCCACGCGATCAGTGAGCTTCCCCCCCCCCCCCCCCCCCCCCCCAAGGTGAAATTCCTAGATGAAACCCTGTAGGCACACTAGTTCAGGCCACTAGACTATTAATTTGATCATTACTTTCTCATTAGATGGTTTTGCTCAGACCATAGATGTGGGCGGGCAGCATAGTATTGGTCATTATGCCATTAGTTCAGCCATTTTCTTGGAAAAAATGGCCACATCCTGTGGGTAAACTGATCGATGAGTGCTACATCCTTTTGCACAAGACCCAAAGACATGGTAACACTTAGTTTTCACTCCCTTGAATTATCAAAGTCTCTTACCTGCTGTCATGACATTAAAGCAGTATACATCAAAATTTGGACCACCCAGTGGGACTCTGCATGTATAACTGTCTGCATAAGTACTCCTAGAGTTCGTAAAATTGAGTTTGAAAAGATCCGTTCCCACTGACATTGAAGAACAGCCGCAATCATTGGGAGATATAAAAGATTGACCTTTAGACCAAAGGAGTCCATTCCTTGCACTGACGTAAGACAATGGCTGAATCTCCTTCAGCAATTATCACAGGATCAGTGGGTCTTTGGATGAAATCTATAAGAATACAATGCTATAGTGTACTATATAAATGGCTCACTTTCATATTGTTGTGGTAGAACTGTATGCACAAGGCAATTGAAAACTACCAAAGAGATGATAATCCAACCTTCCATGAGTAGTATCACAAAGAATTTGGACTGGGGAAAAAAGTGGACCCCCTTGACAAAAAATGATGCGCGCATGATATGCATAGCTCTGGTTGGTGGGCCCTATCACAGCGGGCCCTATCACAGCTATGTTCAATGTATAAAGGGAGTTCTTTTCTTCAAGGAGGATGAGTGGGGCATAAGATTTGATTTTTCATAGGTGCTTATTATACTTGTAGCTAATTATGGCTTTACTACCAGATGCCAGATTTTTGGCCTGTGTAAAAGATACTCCTGAAGAAGTCATCTTATGGACTGTATAAAAACTATAGCTACATCATTCCCATGCACCAAGTGTGGAATACTGTATTGACAGACTCAAAACTCTGTTCTGTGTAGTTAAATCTGTACTGTGTCATCTGCTTGCGGTTTTTCTTGAATGTATTTAGCTTCTGATTTGTTAGTCTCTGTCATTTTATAGTCTCTTATTTTTGTCTTGGGTGCAATAGTCTATTAGCTACAATTATTACTTGCTAGCTACATTACATAAAAAGCAAAAAAAGAAATGTGATCGCTATTTTGTTCCCTGAAGAGTGTGTTAGAACATACCTGATATAAAGTGGTCTTGTCCTAGCTAGCTACAAGTTTTTATTTATAGCATGCAGTTATAGCTAGGTAGCTACAAAAGGGAGAAAATAACTTAGCTAACAAACTTTTCTATTACTGCATTAACCTTCCTTAATAGATGTATGACTATTGGGAGGAGGAGAGCGGGGTAGCTAATCCATGCACTTTTCCTGCTGAGATTTTCAAAATCAGGTTCACTTTTTTCCCGGACCTGCCAAGATTTGGCAGTGAAACTGGATTGGGTCCACTTTTTTCCCTTGACCTGTCGAGCTCATGGCAGTGAAACTGGACCAGGTCCACTTCAGATAATTCACTATATTGGGAGGAGGGTGGGGTAATCCATGCAGCCAAGATTTTCAAGACCAGGTCTACTTTTCTCTTGCCAAAAATGGACCTGCCGAGATATTGGCAGTGAAACTCTAGACAGGATTTATCCCTTAGCTACCAAAAGTGGACCTGTCGACCAGATCATAGATATACCAGATCTATATCTTGACAAAATTGGACCAGGTTCACTTTGGGCAAGGAAGGTCCACTTTTGGCCCCTATGGTCCATTTTTTCTGCCAACATTGGACTGGGGGCATGACAGGACTCATTCTGAGTCAGTAGAGCACACCACTATCTACAAGCATTGCTGGAGCTAGTGCATCTGCATGTGTGTCGCTATAGCTACTTGTATACCTGTGATGTATGTAGTTAGACTAGCTAATACGACATATATAACTAATTATGTAGCTATATAGGCACTGTTTTGGACATCACAATCACACGTGCATAATTCCCTAGCTATAGCTAGCAGTGCTAGCTATATAGTGCACGATTTAATTGGTCTAGTGTTCATTATTAGCTCAGAATACATTAGCTAGTAGCTATACCTTTCCTGCAGAACAAAACAATACATACTAATAGCGATTCCGGAAGCCATACATTTCCTGAAACTTTGGCCGGCCAGCGCAGCCTGATGGTTATAGAAGCGCTTGATGTTTAGGTATCACTAGCTAGCTTATAACAAGGCCTACCTGCTGGTGTAGGTTAACCAAGGAACAGGTGAAGCACATAGATGTTATACAGATTTACCGTTTTCCCCATATAAATCTCCATAGAACCTTAGATAATTAGACTACGTACACAGGATTGGAAACAATTATTCGCGCGCGGACCATGCGCGTTGCGCCAAATTATTGCAGCTGTTTACAGTGTGGTTTGTTTCTCTAGCTAAGTGTGTGGCTTATTATTGCTGGGGAAAATCCTCTCTCAACTGAAGGACGAACTAATTTACAAGGTAAAATTGTGTTATCATTGCCTAGCCAGTGCTAAGAGACCTGCTACGATCTAGCTAATAAAAGCTGCTAATTTACAGTGCTAGAGACCTAGCTAGCTAGCTATTAGCTATACTGAAGCTTATATGACCACTTCATTGTTAATTGCTTTAACTATAGATCCTCAAGTTTCGCAATAAATTGTGAAAACTAAGATGATCTCTCATCCACACAATATTGCTGCTCAAGAAGTTGCTACTCTTGAATGGTGCACAAATCCTTCAAGCTATGAAATGTTGAATTGCTATGAAATGTTGAATTGCTTTGAAGCACACCTAATAAAATTACTTGAATGTTGTATTGACCCTTATCCCTTAGAGAAAATACAATGGGCAGTACCATAAAATTAGAATCACCACAGAGTTTCAGAAAATCTGGAAAGATTTTTTTTTGTCAAGCTGGTATAGCAATGGACCCTTCACCCCTCCTGTACTAGAAAATTACAGATGTGTTATTTTGAACAAGTAATTCTTAGTAACTGCCCTATTTCAGTGACCTCAGCTCCACCTCCCAGTATAATCATGAGTGTGTAATTACTTACAAAGAGAGTAATGCATTGCTGTATGCAGCAGGGTACATCCCAAGGGCTCTGCACAAGAGATTAAAAAGTTCCTCTCACCCTTTGAAAGAAGATTGTGATTTGTTACTATGATGACGATGAAGAATCAGAGGATTGGATAGACTTGGTTGACAGGGGAGATTACTCCACATTTCAAACTCCATGTATAGTTTCATGGTGGAGATGGAGAAAGAAGTTCAGAATCATTTGATAAAGCCCATTGATAACATTAAGTTAAAGAAGGAATGTAAAAAAATAGTGAAATTAGATGTAAATGGTCTGCTTAATTTTGATGAAATTAATGTTCATGCAGCTAAAAGAAACTGTAACCTTCCTGAGGGTTTACATATGGTCCTGTTACGATCATTTATTAACCTTATAAATCATTCGTCTGGGTGTCGACAAAATTTGCAATCATCCAGTAGGGTCAGAAGATGTATCACATCTAATGGTGATGACATAAGTGTTGGTGCATTGGCAGTGGCTTTAATTTTCATGTGATTAACCTCTACATCTCTAATATTTAGGAACCATTTAAATCTTCCATTATGGTAACACTAAAGAGTGAACAAACTGCTGTGGAATTTGGGTGAGTTTCACCAAGGTGTGGTTGGGCTCTTTCAATTTGATGGAAGTATATAGCTACACTGTCTGTCCAGGATGACTGAAAGATCACTGAAGCAGGACTTGAAGATACTGGCACAGGAATAGATGGCACCTTGAGAATGTTCTTACTTCCATGTTTTTGACACACAGTTTGCTTTTTTTTCCTCCTTGGCATAGCTAACAATTGTATAGTAATAAATTAATGTGGATGAGTTAGCACGTACACTAGCATAATACTGGTAACATGCAGCTTATGGGATTGATGCTATTCCAAACTGCAGCACTAACTCTATCAGTTGGCAAAATTTCATTGCTCATGGAATAGTGCCTTTTGTGTGAAAGAAAGCAAAAATATACACCTCCAAACACAGAAAACCCCAGAAAGCATCAAAGATTCAGGACAAAAACTTATATTGTGCACACCATTCCGTATGGCAAGCATCACTCCACAACATGAACTTCATTAAAAGGACACAGGAATTATGCCTTTGCAATGAAAGAAGGAAAAAACTTTATCCGTTGCTAGGGTGATAAAAATCTCCATGGAAAACTGTTTTATGAGCAAACTAACTATACTTAAGAAATACATTTCACATCCCTGGAACATACTCTGTAAAGTAGCCCTTTATTTGATGCTAAAACTCACCAGTTTATTCTCCTTTCATGAAAAGTATACTCGAGAAACAAGGAATAAATTTCCAATTTTCCTTCGCGCATAGCAACACGGATCGTCCGCGACGATTTGTATTAGCATAATTTTTTTTTTTTTTCACAAAGTTCAAAGTTTAATCAAAGTCAAAATGAAATGTTTGAAGGGGGAAGCAAAGGATACATGTAAGAGTGAAATAGTCAGTTATTCAGCAAAGGGTCCCTCTTCTGTATGAGGGGACAGTTGTGATTCAGCTATTGCTCGGTCGATAGGTGGTGACTTTACAGCTTTACCTGAAGAGGAGCGTGATCCACGAATTGCTTGAATTGTTGATCGTAAAAGTGAGAATGAAAGCGTGCAGCGGAGCCAACACATTGTGAGGCTATAGGCTTGATTCCATTTATCTGCTAATAGGGAGGCTAGACGTTTGTAAGTTGAGGTTGCACTGCGTCCTAGGCCACCTGTGCAGGACATCACGATTGGCGAAAAGGAGGCATGCTCTATTTCCAAAATTCTTTGCTTGTATTCTCTCTTTTTCTCGTTCTCGTGTCTACGGTAGCATGTTGTGAGGTTGCTATGTCGTATTAGCATAATGGGCGCACGTGAGCTATTTCCAATCCTGTGTACGTAGTCTAATTATCTAAGATAGAACCTTAGATAATTAGACTACGTACACAGGATTGGAAACAATTATTCGCGCGCGGACCATGCGCGTTGCGCCAAATTATTGCAGCTGTTTACAGTGGTTTGTTTCTCTAAGTGTGTGGCTTGTTATTGCTTGTATGGCTGGGGAAAATCCTCTCTCAACTGAAGGAGGAACTAATTTACAAGGTAAAAATTGTGTTGTTATTGGCTAGCCAGTGCTAAGAGACCTAGCTATGATCTAGTTAGCTCTATCAGCTAGCTGGCCAATAAAAGCTGCTAATTTACAGTGCTAGCGACCTAGCTAGCTAGCTATTAACTATACTGAAGCTTATATGACCACTTCATTGAGCTTAATTGCTTTAACTATAGATCCTAGTGGAATTATTGTCCAAGTTTTGCAACAAATTGTGAAGACTAAGATGTTCTCTCGTCCACACAATATTGCTGCTCGAGAAGTTGCTACAGCAGCTCTTGAGTGGTGCACAAATCCTTCAAGCCATGAAATGTTGAATTGCTTTGAAGCACACCTAATAAAATTACTTGAATGTTGTATTGACCCTCGTCCCTTAGAGAAAATACAACGAATTATGTGGGGGCAGTACCATAAAATTAGAACCACCACAGAGTTTCGGAAAATCTGGAAAGATTTTTTTGGTCAAGCTGGTATAGCAATGGACCCTTCACCCCTCCTGTACCAGAAAATTACAGATGTGTTATTTGAACGAGTAATTCTTAATAACTGCCCTATTTCAAGTGACCTCAGCTCCACCTCCCAGCATGATCATGAGCATGTAATTACTTACAAAGAGAGTAATGCATTGCGGTATGCAGCAGGATACATCCCAAGGGCTCTGCATAAGAGATTAAAACATTCATCTCACCCTTTAAAAGAAGAATTAATATGTTGTATCGATGATTTGTTAGAAAATGACTATGATGATGATGAAGAATCAGAGGATTGGATAGACTTGGTTGACAGGGGAGGATTAGTCCACATTTCAAACTCCATGTATAGTTTCATGGTAGAGATGGAGAAAGAAGTTCAAAATCATTTGATAAAGCCCATTGATAACATCAAGAAAAGTATTAAAGAAGGAATGTACAAAAATAGTGAAATCAGATGTAGATGGTCTGAGATTTCTGAGGATTGGGATGAAGAGGAGAGCAAAGTGCTATTTGAAATGATAGTGGACCTTTGGATCACCATACGAGGCTTTGCCTTTGCTAGCTCATGGGTGGAAAAGTATAAAATGGCAAGTAAGAAATCAACGCAGAAAACCAAGGGCATAAGGAAGAAGTTGTGTGCTACTAAGGCTACAAAAGACCCTCAATAAAATTATCATGAATAATTATGTACGTAGCTATTATAATATAAAGCTTCTGAATGAATGTCACTTTGAGACTGAGGATAATTTTTTCCTCTGCAATTTTCGGCGTTTTTTCAGTTGCATGTTTTCACTCCCACTCTCTTCAGTTTCTTGGGGTCTCTTTCTACAGTTTCCATTTGTAGGTGGTCTACAGAAAGAATTCACAACTCTGAGGGCTTGCGTGTTCTTGCAAAACTCTTTCACATTTGGATTTTCATGTGTTCCTCCTCGCTGACGCTGGCAGCCAAAAAAACGTTCCAAAGGGTCTTGGCAAAGTCGCTGACTAAGGAACGACTTCACTCCATGGAGAGAGAAGAGGTAGGGTACAAATTCAATGAAAGATTTAACTGTTAAAGATATATAATTAATAACTGCCGTAAGTATTTGCTCAAGCTATAATGTACAATGTGACTACATGTATGGGTGCTATACCTGTAATACGGAGGCCAAGCAAAGTTTCTGCACTAAGGAGCATCTTTTTTTTCTGGCCTTTTTTGAAACCATTTCTTGCCTTCACACTTTGTTCCCATTCATCCAAATAGACAAGAAATTCATTTTGTAGCCACTATAGTACTAAATCAATATGTAGCTACAACTTGTATAATTATTCTTACTTTTAATCGAAAGTCCTTTGAACTTCGATAAGGTGACTGAAAAGCTTTACGGGCATACATTCCTGCTGTATAGTTGGCTACATTGAGGCTATCAAAAAATTTGTCCATCATGCCCACGAATTTTGCAGTTTCAGATGCCTCTGCTCCCCCAGTCAAAAGAAGAGCTTTTGAGACAGAATCACTGAGAACCTATCATTATTCATCACACAGTAATTATAGATACAACTATAATTATTTAATTATTACTTGTGCTGCCAAGTCTACTCGCATTTTTGAGAAGGAAGTAAGATGTAGATGTTCGTACTTCAACTTGGGAAGCATTCTAGTACACACTCCATCACCTTGATCCCTTACATACAAGTTGTACAAATGGGTCCAAGATATGGATTTTCCATTTTTCTGCATAGAGATTATATAATTATAGCTAATAATAATCTGCAGCATGGTCATTTACCCACAGGGTTCTTTTATTTGATGACCAACAGTTCCTTGTGGTTTTGAGTAAGTGTGGAGGATCTGATATAAAGAACAAATCCCTATTATCAGCAGCATAGGGATTTTTCACTTTATACATGATATCAACTTGATCCATGTCATGAAGTTTAATGAAACGACGATTCACTGTCGCTCCATCAAACGTGCACACAAGTACCTATTGTATATTATTAGCAATGAGCAATGTCATATGTAATTATAGCTACAGTGTACCTTCAAGCCAACAAGTTCAATGCGGCTAACTGCTTCCCAGAATGGTGAGTAAAGTGAGTTTCCTGTCAGACTGGCACAAGGAAACTGTGCATATGGGAACTGCAGTTTAGTGAAGATTCCCCTCACCATCATCACGAGCATGGAATTTGCAAGTGGCTCCAAACTGGTGCTTTGCTCCAAGGATCTCTCAAATACTTGAAGATGCTGGTTGATGCTGCCAAGGTTAGTGAAACCAACCAGCTCACCAGTGTGTTTGTCATAGACCAAGTCCTCTTTGATGTGCATTTCATCCAGAATTAGCACCACACACTTTTGCCAATCCTCAGAAGTTTGGGCACATGCAGCTATAATAATGATTATACGTAATTACAATTTGCTAGCTTATCATTATGTGCACCTATTATCGGCTATACACATACGCACATGCAGCTTCCATTAGCTCTTCATCCACCTCATCAGAAAAACCTGTGGTAGTTTTGATGTAATAGGTGTAGTCCCTGAGAGTTCTTTGGGATGGGAGTGCAACAACACCAGATTCTCGTAAGAGATTGTATGCCCCAGAAGATTTGTGACGCAGGTAGATGCACCACCGTATCATTAGTGGATGCCAACGCATACCATTTCGATTCCTTTTTGCAGCCTGAAGCTGCTGATTCCAAAAGGTATGAAGAAATGATCCACAGGGATGTTTTGATATAACTTGATCATGATGCTCTTGGACAATGCTTATGATATCCCCTGTCATATGCTGGTCCAAATCTACTCCTGATTCTCTTGTTATTCTGTCAATCTTCTTCTTCAATCTGGCAATGCATTTCTTGGTGGCTCTATTTCTTTTATACAGTTCTTTCATCCTTTTGTTTTTGGCAGGACCTTTTAAGTAGCGATAGTTGATGTGACTGCTAGGATCGAGTTGTTGATGAGAATTTTTTTTAGCCCGGCTATCTAATGCCCGGAGAACTTTCCTGTAGTGTTTACAGGCAGTGCAAGTTTTGCCATGCAAGCTTCCTGGTAAAATGAGCTCACAGGACCTGTGTCTGATAGTTGGCATGTAGGGAGGCAACTTTTGATCTTGGTATGCTGTTATGGATGTACCTATTAGTTTTGATGAAATTAATGTTCATGCAGCTAATGAAGAAACTGTAACCTACCTGAGGGATTACATATGGTCCCATTACGATCATTTATTAATTTTATAAATTGTTTATCTGGGTGTCCTCGACAAAATTTACAATCATCCAGTAGGGTCAGAAGATGTATCACATCTAATGGTGATGACATAAGTATCGGTGCATTGGCAGTGGCCTTAATTTTCACATGATCAACCTCTACATCTCTAATAGCCAGGAACCATTTGAAATCTTCCATTATGGTAACACTAAAGAGTGAACAAACTGCTGTGGAATTTGGGCTTTTTGAGAGTTTTACCAAGGTGAGGTTGGGCTCTTTCAATCTGACCCATTTAGATGGAAGTCTGTCCAGGGTGATTGAAAGATCACTGATACTAGAAGCAGGACTTGAAGATACTGGCACAGGAATAGATGGCACCTTGAGAATGTTCTTACTTCCATGTTTTTTGACACACAGTTTGCTTTTTTTCCTCCTTGGCATAGCTGTAACTATTGTATAGTAATAAATTAATGTGGATAAGTTAGCATGTACATTAGCTATAATTTTGGTCACTGCAGCTTATGGGATTGATGCTATTCCAAACTGCAGCACTAACTCTATCAGTTAGCAAAATTTCATTGCTCATGCAACAGTGCCTTTTGTGTGAAAGAAAGCAAAAATATACACCTCCAAACGCAGAAAAAGCCAGAAAGCATCAAAGATTCAGGACAAAAATTTATGTTATGCGCACCATTCCGTATGGCAAGCATCACTCAACAACATAAACTTCATTAAAAGGACACAGGAATTATGCCTTTGCAATGAAAGAAGGAAAAAGCTTTATCCGTTGCTAGGGTGATAAAAATCTCCATGGAAAACTGTTTCATGAGCAAACTAACTATACTTAAGAAACACATTTCACATCCCTGGAACATACTCTATAAAGTAGCCCTTTATTCGATGCTAAAACTCACCAGTTTATTCTCCTTTCATGAAAAGTATACTCGAGAAACAAGGAATAAATTTCCAATTTTCCTTCGCGCATAGCAACACGGATCGTCCGCGACGATTTGTATTAGCATAATGGGCGCACGTGAGCTGTTTCCAATCCTGTGTACGTAGTCTAATTATCTAAGATAGAACTAAAAATCAACGGCGCTAACTGTGAACATAACACACTGGTTCATTTGATGTTTGAGTAGTTAGTACATTTATTAAGCTGCTGCTGGATATGAGTTAAGCGTTCACGTGTTGATTGATCTTTGAGATAGAGCTAGTTATATGTGGGCAGGTCTAGCTTCCGGAATCACTAATACTAAGTGGAAAATATGATCAAAGCGCGATCTTTCCCCGAGTACCTCAGCGCTTCGCTGCCATCACGGATCTCTAAACCAATTTCGTCCTTCTCCATGCTATTAACTTAGTCTTAGAGCGCCTAACTCTACTTCGTTTTGGACTGCGCATCAGGTCAGAAATTAGAAATTAGTCTAGCTCGCTCGCGAGCCAGCCCACTTATTTTTTCTACCGCCCCGCGAAAAAAATAAGTGGCCGGCTAGGCTCGCGAGGCGCGAAGCGAGCCACTCTCTGGTCATGTCAACGGGAGCTCGAGATATATAATTATAGTATATAATATATGAGGCATTTTCCACACTCATCCCTTTGAGGGGATACTGGTTGGAGCGTCTGGACTCTGACCTCAAGAACTACCGAAGCAACTCAATCAAGGAGAGTATCAGAAGGGACTTTGATGCCCTGGGAGATCACTATCTGGACTGTGGCGACCTCAAAACTTCACATTATCAACATTGCTTCGCTCGCCCAACAACGCTTTACAAGCGATTCCTAGTATACGAACGTATAAATGTCTCCATGTTAACGATCTTTACCATACAATCTACGAACACGTGCAAGCAGAGTTCTTTAGCTTTCTCCTGTAGTAGCGGTAAGCCTTGATTGCAGACAGAGATGAGACTCTGCTATAAGTAGCAGCGTGTACAGGCATTATGTGGTTCAGGTGAGTATCTAGTCAGCTTTACTATCATCGGTAATTGTACTACTACTACTGTCTCTATATTGACGATCTTTACCATGCAATCTAAGAACATGCACATGGCAAGCAGCTTTCTCCTGTAGCAGCAAGCCTTGATTGCAGACAGAAATGAGACTCGTGTACAGCCATTAAGTGGTTCAGGTGAGTATCTAGTCAGCTTTAACTATCATCTGTATTAAATAGATGACAAAAAGCATTTAGGTCATAATCAACTGCTTGTATTATGGAAATGTTTCCTATCTTTTATCAGGTTATGGCCTTCCAGCTTCAATAATCTGTGACTTGGGACAGTAGTGAGAGAGTAGAGTTGTGGTTCCTGACCTTTCACCTGTTAACTTGCTACAAAATAATATTTTTAATGATCAAAATAATTATTGCCTTGACAGCTTCTCTCAGTAACACATCTGTAATGTAAAAAAATACAGTACATTGTAAATATGAATAAGACTTATTGAAAAAAAAATTAGCTAGCTGTCTAAATTACTACCTGGACTGTTGGCCTGTGAACTGCATGACACTAGTCAAACCTCATCTTGTTACCATTACAGTGATATGTTACAATTCCAAGGTATTGCATCATTTTTACTTCCACCTAGCTAGTAGCACAATACTGTAGTAGTTTCAGGAGTGAAATTTTCATATATAGTTGCCGTGGTTGGTAGCACAATACTGTAGCAGCTTCAGGAGTGAAATTTTCATATAGCTGTATAGTCCAGCTCTAGCTGCATCCAGATTCACATACCTCCAATACTCCACCCTTCTTTCAGTGGAATTTGTATTAGCTATCTGTCAGCTTCACTTCATTACCAGCACAAGTTGGATCTGAGGTAAAAACGACCCAGTTGTAGCTAAATGGCAGCACTCAGAGAATCTATAACTACATATAGCAGCATCTGGTTTATAGATCAGACAGAGCAAAGCTTTTAGTAGGAAAATTTATGCCCTTATGCCCATACATTGGCCCAATCACCTGTAACAGTTACTGATCTTTTATACACACTACACAATCAGTTAGCTACATTGATCGTTCGATGATTCACAAAGTTAGGGACAGTTAGCATGTAAGGAGAGAACTTTTAATACTATAGTGGATTCTTCTCAGTCAGGACTATCATCTCTATATCATTAGTAACAACTTCTTCGTGCTCTGAGTCACTACTCTCATCAATAGTAGTTGTTTTCTCTCTTATGACTAACCTATAGGATTAGAGTGGAGAAAGTATAACAAAAGATACATGGTGAGGAAGTGAATCTCTGCTCAGAAATGAAGGATTAAAATCATGCTATCACATAGCCTTGTACCCAGGCTCTAATTTTCTGGGATGAGGCAGCTCATACAGTGTTGGATACAGCTATATACGTAACTAGCTTTTAACTTTAAGGTGATACATAAATCGTATAGCTATCTACCATGGCTCATAATTAAAAGAGCCACAGCTATGGGAAGGAATAATGCCCATGGGTTACTTCAAAGAGCATGATCAAAATATTTCAAAATGCTGCTAGGGATCATTATTTTATGTGTGCATGTAGTTCTGTACGTATGTGGCTAATTTACATTTTAGTCTTGTCCGGAGAGACTTGATTGCACTTGTTCCTGACTAGAAAGATCCCACCACATAAAAGCAGGAGGACCGGCACCCCACACACCACCCCAAGAACAATGGCTACTACATTAGGGGGAGCTGGTGTGTTATCAGCAACATTATCAGCAGTGTTAGCAGCAGTGCCAGTACTAGTGCTAACAGCAGTAGCAGTTGTGGAAGTGGTGGCAATATCTGTATTTCCACCACTACTTGTGTTGGTATCTTCCTCAGTACTGTCACCATGTCTTGATAATTCTGCATACCCCCCAAAAGCTTTCAGACTCTATTCCATTCATGAGTAATTAGCTATTGATATACCTGGACAGTTTAGTCTGACTCGTGAACACAATCGGAATACTGCTGACATTGACTGACACTGATCAAACCCTATCTCATCCCCAGTACAGTTGGATGTAGAGATTCCTCTAAAGTAAGGTATTGCACCAGTCTCACTTCCATCTATAAGAAAATTATGATGCAGTACAAACAAAAGACTTTGATGTGTAGCTATTTACTGGCATTGTTGGTACTGAATCCAAGCTGTCTGCACAATACTCTAGCAGCTTTACGAGTGAAATTTTCATAGCATAGTCCAGCTCTATATCCAGACTCACATATCTCCACCCTTCCTTCAGTTGAAGTTGTATTATCTGTCAGCTTCACTTTACCATCATTATCACAGGTTGGATCTAATGGATTATAAGTACACATACTATAGTGAGTATATAGTGGATATTCTTACAATGCATGTAAGTATCCAAATATACTCTTTTGCTTACCTCTGCAGTACAGGCCTACATCATTACAGTTGTCTGGTGCAGTAGTGTGGCTTGTATGCATGCACTCAGTGATCTTGTTCTCAGTTCCTTGACATGAGACATTACTAATGCCAGGCGACTCATTTCTTATACCATAAAATCCATCTAGAGAAATACCACCTGGAAAAGAATAAAAAATTATCTCTCTGCCAGTGTATGTGATCATTATGGATTCACCTTCACTCATATCTCCATGTCCCAACTGTCTGCATACTACTCTAATAGTAGTTATATTAATATTTCCTCCAGGGTGACACCATCTTGCCCAAACTCTTAAGCTTCTCACATAAACCTCCACACGTCCCTCAAACTCATTGGGTCCTCCAACCAGTCTCACATCTGTACGTATTGGTAATAGTCTAACTATATAGCTATCATTAAAATTTTGAAGTGTCTAGAGAGCCGGCAGCCGGTTCCAATAAAATAGCTGGCAACTATAATAGCTAATACATAGACCACCAAAGCTGCCCTATGTTACTAACTAGTATCAGCTATGTCATAGCAGCTAGGGTTAAAACCAACTGCCACTGTGGCACATCGGTTAGTATAGTGCATTGAACATGAGGTCTTGGGTTTGAATCCTGAATTTGACTTTTTTATCTTTGAGAAATTTTCTAAGTGTCACCTGCCAGCTCTTCAAGCAAATTCTATGCACGCCAGTTGCCGGCTCTGTATATACAGCGTTAAAATTTATCAGAGAGAGAGAGAGAGAGAGAGAGAGAGAGAGAGAGAGAGAGAGAGATAGCTCTAAACGACCGCATATACTGACAATATACAGATAATAATTAGCTAAGACAATCCATGCCTCGCTCTGTTGCTAAGTGGTCATGCCATCTTGCATGTACTTTTGCAGTGACTGCACTCTTTCTGCATGATCTTTTCGTCTATTTATGTGAAATACAATGTATAGGTATGTATTATGCATTAAAATTTCCTCCAGAATACCTGGAAAAAATTCCATAGCAATAACTTTGGTGAGGTTTTCTCCAACTTAGATAATATTATTTAGAGTGAAACTTTAGTTGTATATGAGGTATCGGCAGAATATAATATATAGTACATAGAACACTAGATGTCATTTCAAAGATTTTAATGTAAAATATCCGTCAGATTATCTCTGAAATACCTCTGCTATAATATAATGTGTTCCAACTTACTGCCTCTAGTTCTCTGCGATACCATAGAAATTTCAGATCTACTCCGTGTCACGCACAAGGCAAGGAGTGAAGCATTAGCTACATAACTGGATTTGTTTCGTGTACTATTATTGGCAAGCGAAGTGAGCTTACCCCTTGTTCATGCAAATTGAAATTTCAATATGTATGTCACATTTAATACCCATATGCATATGTTCGTTTGACCTTTGACCCCACAAGTGAAACATGCCCACAACACCAGGCACTTGGCTTTCTAAGTGCTTGTGGTAAGCATTATACAGCCTCCTGTGTATGCAGCTGCCATCACCACTTCATCCTGACAGTGACACCATACCATACCTGAACACAATTCAAGTTGAAGCCACTTCTGCAGCTGCAGTGAAGGAACTTGCAGCAGAACTTGCACACAAGATTAGAACACTCCTGTGCGTTTCCACAGTCGCATACTTCATTTCCTTCACATATGCCCCTCTGCATCTTGGCAATCCCACCATTGTGGTGGTGTGTTGAACAGACAGGTGTCATCTCTTAAGGTCAATTATACACTGCAGCTGCTCTAATAGTTCTAAGTGGTTCTCCCTATGTGGTGTCCAGATAGCGTAAGCAACCAATTATTGACCCGTTTTATCAACTACTTAGTATGTAGAAAGTAAACGGAGTCTAAGAAAATGGCTGCATTGAAAAATATATGGGTAAAACGTACAAGCTCTAGAGAGGAAACAGGACTTCAACTGTACAGGCCCGTAGCAAGCAAATTTTAATTGGTCAGGCCAGGAAATGGGTGTGGTCACTTGATATATTGTCACACCCATTAATTTTTATTATACATTATAATTTTTAAGCCAAATCTTTAATTAAAATTTAGCATTACGATGATCCGAATCCCCAATGAATTTATTTAACAGAGCCTTGAGGTCAAGTGCATCTGTTTTGTCCTGATGTGGTGGTTTGGGAGGAACACTAACAGCATCTACTCATCACGATCGTGTAGCAAAAAATGAGCCAGCTGCAAAGCAATTATTAATTCACGTGCGCATGCGTGCAAAACCACACCCACTTTGCAATTAAGTTGATCCGGCCAAAACCTGACCAACCGGACCGCTTGCTACGGCCCTGCAACAGCAAGTATTTATTGTGAAAGTAAGTTACTAGCTCACATTACCCATCGCCATGGCTCCGGAAGATCGCTTAAAAGCTATGAAAGCTATCGACTTAAGTCGAAATTGGTGCTTGCTTAGTGATGAATCAACTAACAGCTGCTCTCACATAACACAGAGGTTAAATATGATACAGCACATGTGTTAATGCATGATCACATGGTTTTGTATGAGCAGGTGGAGTGTACATATTATACATGTATAGTCAATTATAAAGGTTAACCTGCTACATACGCACCTCCTTCAAAAAGCTCGGTCTCCGAGCTTCAATAATGGAAATAATCTGGTGGACGTCGTTCCCGCTGAGGATAGCGGTTAGTGATTGGTGTTTCAGGAGGGAGAATTGTATGTTCAGTTTGTGGAGGATTCCATTGATTATTGGTTGAACTCAGCTGATCAGTTTCAGCCAGAGATGGCTGTATATGATGCCGCAGTCTGTTTACATGAACAACTTTTGTTCCTTCTTTCATCAGTTATTTCCATAGTGAGGGAGCTTTTTACAGATTTGATTCCAATTCCCTTCCTACCTAGGATCCAACTGGATCAAAGATTGTATTACTGCTTTTTGGTTATCAGCTGCATGGGCGGTATGAGCTTCAACTAAATCTCGGATTTCAGCCAATTTTGCTTGCAGATGAGTTGATAAGATCTAGGATCAAATGCTGTGAGGTGGGGTTGTGGGTGTCTACCGAACATCAAGAAACCCCAGTGGAGGAATGACTATACTTGAACGATATGCATAAAGGAGCAAATGAAGTTGGTTCTCAATATAAGAACGGTAATAAGGATCGATTGAAACGTTCAACCATATGCTGTAGTATGTGTTTTCTGAACATTAAATGCTTCCAACATCTGACAGAAAATCATACTTTCAAAGTTTCTTCCTTGATCTGAATGAATAATATCTGGTAACCCCATCACAGAACAAAGTTTGATGATTTCTGCTGTTATTCTTGATGCTGTTTGAATAGCATCTGCCCATTTTGTGAAATAATCTTGAATAACAAGGAGATATCTGTTATTTTTGGAGGATACCGGAACTTCAAGAATGTCTATGGCAATCATTTGCCCTCCATCTTCTGTGCACTGAGCCACTGCAGGGGGGCATGATCTGTTATCAATTGAAAAGAATAGCCAAGACGGTAATGTCGAAACTGTTTCAATGCATAGACAACTGCTAAACACTCTCTCTGGATAACACTGTAGTTTTGTTCAGGTTTCATTAAACGACTGGCAATAGGCTATGACATGTCCATCCTGCTCAAGAACTGCTCCAAGTCCAATTGCACTAGCATCCGTTTGAAGCACCATTGGAGGCGCATTGTGATGGAACTGTGGATAAGCTAAAACAGGAGAGTTGGTGAGCTTTTGTTTGAGGATGCTAAATGCTTCTTGACAGCTGTCACTCCAGTGAAATACTGTGCCTTTCTGTGTGACTTTGTTGAGGGAAGCAGCTATATCAGAGAAATAAGGAATGTAACACCGGTAATATGATGCTAGTCCCAAAAACTTTTGAACATCTGAGACATCTGATGGAGTTAGCCATTCTTCAACTTTCCTTTCTCAGGAGCCATGCCAAGCTTTGAAAAGGTGTGACCCAAATAGGGTGCTTGAGACATTCCAATGTGGCACTTCCTCTCTCGAAGGGTCAGTCCAGCTCGCTTGAGGCGTTCAAATACCAATTGCAAGTGACAGAGATGTTCTTCCTCACTGGCAGAATGTAAGAGGATATCATCGATGTATTTCGAAACAAATGGTAAATCTCTCAGAACAGTATCCATCAATCTTTGAGGGACTTGGTGCTCCTGATAACCCAAATGGCATTCTAAAAGGCCCATACCTGGGCCAGGACAGAATGCAGTCTTCTCATAGTCATTGGGGTGAATCGGGAGCCATCCAGGGACTACTGTTCTCTTCAATGATTCCAAGCTCCAACATTTGTTGAATCTGTTCTACTTCGTCCCTGAGGTGAGCTGGAATGTGACATGGAGGAACATGAGCTGGAGATCCATTCATAGGAATGGAGTGGAAGGCTGCTGTTGTAACACCTGGTGTCATACAAAAGAGAGCTTTATATTTTTCAACTAACGAATGAAAATGATGACATTTGACAAGTGGGAATATATCTGACTGATCAAAATCTGGTATCATCAATATCTCTTTCTGTGGGATTTTCCAGTATAGAAACTGCACATGCTTTCGATTTTATTTTTATTTTTCCATCCATTATGGCCTTCATGGAGTGTGGAACTAGCTGAACCAACTTATCCACAAACAATTTTTTTTGTGGATTTCCACAGGCATAGAGGTGAAATCCAGTACAAGATTATGCATATGAAAAAAATCGATTCCCAAAATTGTCTGTGTGATTAGCTGATCCACTATAACAAATCAATTCCAGGTTTCCAACAGACACTGGTACCTTGATGCAGCTAACTATTTTTAGTGGTTGCCCAGAAGCAGTGACTAATTACCCTGAAGTCTCACCATGTCAATGAGACCGATGAGCCAGAATCTCATTTCTATCTTGGTCCCACCTATTTTCCCAGTTACGATTGCATTCGTTTTTACAGCTGCTACAGTGATTACATCAATTGTGTGTGGGCCTATTGCTGCTGGGGATGCCTGTTGCCCATCCCAGGTGCCCCATTGTCATTTCCCTGCCAGCAATTTTGTGCTCATATGAAGCAGCGTCGAATGCTAGGGTTTGCCTGTTGACGCTGAGGGCACTCCCGTTGAAGATGACCTGGTTGATTGCAAAAAAAGAGCACTGTCTGAAGGGCAATTGATGTCTTTTGTGAGAAGCTGACTTCTGGGTGGACAGTGCAGCTACCTGTTCTGTCAGTTGGGCAATTTGTTCTTTTAGCTGTTGCATCGAATTGTCTTCAGGCTGACCAATTGCTGCAGTGTGGTCCTTAAGAGTCTGGCTTTTTCTACTGCCTTTTCCAGGGTAGTGATGTCACCAGTGGCCCGAGTTCGAAAGCTCACAGAATCTGATATTCCTGCCAAGAACTGGTGGAGCAATAACTGCATGGGCATTTTTTCAAGGGTAGGCATTGCTTGATTGAGCAACTTCTTCAGCTCATGTACAAACAGGGATAAGGACTCTCCTGGGTGCATTTTCCGGAGATGAGATTCATTGAGTGAAACAAAGAAGCAGGACACATTTTCTCTGTTATTGCTTTCTTTTAGCATAATCTGCCTGGCCCTCATCTGAAAGTTCAACCCAAAGTACTAGTGCTTCTCCTTCCAACAAAATAGGATAATTTTCTTGTCTTCATTCCATTCATTTGCTCTGCAGCAAATTTCAAACTGTGTGAACCATTCCCAGGGTTTCATCTAAGGAGGGGGGCGCAAGGGAAGCTTCCCCTCCAACTTCCCCCCCAAACTTACCCCCCCAAGATATTAAGAAGTTCAAAAATACTTCTAAGCAGTATACTTTTAGGATCCAAGCAAGATGTATAAGCATTTTTGGCTTCACTCTCTATGCAGGAGGGCTCCTTGCCACAAGTTCCGTGAGCTTCCCCCACAAGGTGAAATTCCTAGATGAAACCCTGCATTCCACAGGGTCTCCAGTTGCTAATGACTTAGGTACTGAGCTGAGTTATTCTCTGCTACCAATGTAATAGCAATTCCAAATACTTTTTAGTGAATCAAATGATACAGCACGTGTGTTAATGATCACATGGTTTTGTATGTGTACATATTATACATGTATAGTCAATTATAAAGGTTAATCTGTTACAACAGATTATGACTGGATTCTGTAGAAATATGAAACACATGCAGATCAATGAAGACTGTGTCCGAAAAGTATCACCTCAATCCAATGAAAAGGAGAGCTTCTGCAGCAGTTCCATTCCACCGTTAAATTGTGAAGCAGTTTACATATGATAGAAATGCTTCGTTCATTTTTGTTATGATGATGTACATAAAATAGTATAAAAGTATCTCTTTAAGGGCCCTAACATGTAGTGGAGCAAAACTGAATGGAACAGACGATGATTGATAATGATTTTCAATGGGTGGTCGAAAATAGGTGTCAGTGATCGATTAACGATTTTTTTGTTGACGCAACACAGCAAAATTTCTATCCAATTGTGAGAAAAAAATAATTCATATGACATTATAGAGGATGAAATTATCCTTCCTATGGTTGTTGTTTGAGACTTTGATGTCCATTGGTGAGGGAGATATGGTGCGAGGGGTAAAATATGATAATCGGTTGCTTACGCTAGCTCTAAGTGAATAATACCACCCTGAATTAGTTGCTTCAAAATCACTGCTCCTTTTTAGCATACACATCTTTTTTATGAACCTTGATCTCTAGACCTCTCTGTGCTAATTCTTGGTATGGGATATATTCACCTGGACACCACATATTATAGGGAGAACCTATTAGAGCTGTTATATAGCTGTTCCATTAGAGGAACTATACCCCACTCCTTCGTCTGCATGATAAGTGTCATCTTGTTTTGTGGCAAGCTGATACACCACATTATGATTAATAGGCAATCACAGGCTGATACAAGTAATTTACCATATGGCTTTTTCATGCAATTTGGGTCGTAATTGCATTCTAAAATTGCACTCCGCTTCACCTCATGCAACTACCTAGCCAGTTCCTCATGGAATTATACCCAAATTGCACTCAAAAGCATGTGATTGCCTATACAAATGCAGCACAATTTATAATAAAACGTGCCCAACATGTACATCTCAAGAAACTTCTGTCCCTGCATACACCTTCCATTGGGAATGTATCCAGCCCTACAACTACAGCTGAAGGAGCCTGCAGTGTTAATGCACGTCTGTTCACAACTACCATTGTTTGTAGCACATTCATTAATGTCTATGAGGAGAAAAGATTGCAAAGGAAATCACCAGGAGAGTTTCAAGAAGAGAGGGAGAGTGGATGGTGTCTTCCATGGTACACCTGAATTATATCATCATACTATTAACCACTAGTTCATAGTAGTACTAAAGTCTATTTGTGTTCACTTGCTGTATAGCTTTCTCAATTCTATTGCAATGGAAACACAGAAATGTAGAAATTTCTATTAAGATTAACAGTAAGCTGATAAACTTGTGAACTATCCTTAGTTGATACTTGCTGCATATGAGTATGACATATGGAAATTATTGTTTCTCTAAGATCTAAGTGCTACCACATGTAGGGTGTAGTCACTACCTACGTACCTTATCCTATGTAGCAATTTAAGACACTGATCTAGCTCACGCACCTTGAACTTTGAGAGTGGCATTACTGCAGAGGCCATCTCCAGCTCTGCCACAGAAATAGATGCCAGCATGATGTGGTTGAACATCTGGGATGGTTAGAGAACCATCCAGACTTAGCATGAAGCCCCTGCAAAAGAGAGAGAATAAGTACTGCACAGTGCTGTGGCATAATGAATGATCTTACAGAATTGCACTCTCATTGTTCAACATACTGGAAACAATTAGAAGATTGGTCCTGTTGAGGAGTTTATACTGCCAAACCTCAATTCCGCTGTCCTTCAGCATGCAATTGAATGTGACATTTGTCCCCCTTTGCACTGTTTTGTCCATAGGTAACACATCAAACATATCTGCAACAAATCAAGTAAACACTTTTCCTTCAGAACTAAAGCAAGGCAAAACTGTATTTATTATTTTCTATGTACTTTTACCTATAGCAGTTCTGTAACTAACATCAAAATTATGCTGCCTTCAATAATAATCCCTACATCACTGCTGCTTTAATTGTTCATGTGAGTGTGTAAGTTTAGGCAGTGATGTAGGGATTATTATCGAAGGCAGCATAATTTTGATGTTAGTTCACAGAAACTGCTATAGGTAAAAGTACAGATTTACCCTACATGGCCTTTTTATTTAGCATAATTATTTCCCCTTCATAATTCCTTGTGATCTGGCTTATAACAGCTGGAGTTTGCTAAGATCACCACACCACAAAGGTATGCATGGTGTATGTACATTGATGATTACATCATAGACCTTGTTTGCATGATGAAAGAGTCAAGTTTCAGAATTATTTTTCAGAGAGTTTTTTTTAATACAGATAGTGTGTTATGACTCTGTCAACACTTCAAAGAATATTTCATCACTTGACTGTTTATACTTCGAAAAAAGCTCAGTATTATTTGTAACTGCCTCATTAAATGGAGCTACCCCAACATCAAAGAGAGTAGATGTATCAGCACGCTGGCATAATAGTGCCCTATTGGCAGCACCACCCTTGTTGAAAAACATACACCACTCCATACAACCATAACAGATGGTAAGGAAATTAGTCAAAAATGTAGAACAAAAATCGACAATTCTGCTTTGCAAGCACCAGTATTGATATCTAAAATCACAACATGCACTGTTGAATTTCTCAAAATAATAACAGAATCCAGTGAAATTTATTTCATATGTACTTTCAAAAAAACCCTGACAACAATACTATCATTATAGAAATTGATAAGATATCCACCCAAAGTTAATGGTCACTTAAAAGGTTCTCATATAGTAACACTGCCCTGTGCCTCTATAGTTATGACTCCCTCACTTTATGAATCCCACATCCTTTTTCCAAGAGTTTGGATATGACCTAGTGGAAATATTTGCCCTCCATATGTGTGCTTCCACTTCCAGACCTTTGACCAAGAATGCATATCCAAACAAAACAAGACGCCTCTGAAAAAGAAAAGTACTAACCATGCTCTTAGGAAACAGAGCACAACACAGAATATGAAGCACAGCTCTGTTATAGCTAAATTTAATAGTGGTACTATCAAGAGTATTCCTATTACTGGTTCATAAGAAATTGCAATCAAAAATGCAGAGCAACCCCCACCAACACTGCATGTTCGCTGCATGGTTGCCATCCCATTTTCCAGTAATTTGTTTGAAGGCCTGTCCGTAGGCTAGCCTCATACCGGTATCATGTACTGTGTGATTTCTACTAGGGGGTATCCGATTATCAATGAGATTGCCCGATGTTAAGTGATCTTCGGACGTTTCTTTTGTGGTGGATTCTCTGCGCGGTATTATTCCATTGATCCCTCGCGCTTCATATTTAATTAGTGTACGCCTGCCCTATCTTTCCATTGTGGAATTTTATTTTATTAATGTCCAGGCTGTCCTCTGCAGTGTCAGTTCATATATGGCGGTTGATAATTGAAAATCTACTCTACTAGTCAGCACAAAAAATTTCTTCTAAATAAAAAGTTAAGTAAGGATAGCCTAAAATCTATAGGGCTCTATAATGTACTGCAGCCTACTGCCTATATAGCTAGCTATGGGCCGTTGTAAAAGTAGGGATTGTTTTCATACAAGGCTGCAGTACATTATAGAGCCCTATAGACTTTAGGCTATCCCACTTAACTTTTTATTTAGAAGAAATTTTTTGCGCTCACTTGTTTCTATCCTTTTTTTTTTTTTTTTTTAGTGCTTAATGTTGAAAGTAAGTTTGTGTAAGTAAAGAATTGAGGGTGGCAGTATTGATCGTCACTTGAACTGAGAGTATGCAGTGATTATTAAAAATTAATTATTTGACATGAGGCTACAGTACAGTACTATAGTCTATACAAAGCTAGCTCTACATAAACCTATCTTTTTTCTTTTGTAGGCACATACACAGTCTCTGGAAGAATTTATTTAGCTATTTAAGTTTTGTGCATTATTTAATATAAAACTTTATAGCAACAGCAATGTAAATGACATGTGCATGGCATGGTAAAGTGAGCTGACTACACTACAGCCAAGTACTGGCTATAATACTACTATAGGATTGCAGCAAGGAGTGTCAGGAAGATCATCAGATAAGAATAAATAGCTAGCTAAACAATTAAACTGAAGACCTAGCTTAGCAACTGATTAGGCTGCACTGTAGCACTTATACGTGGCCCCGCCCATACGCTCCGCCCCCTAACGACGTGCACTTCAAAATGGCGTAAGATTAGCCGAGTGTGTTATCAATATCACTGATTTGTGAAGTAGCACTTTAGTCAAAACTAATAACAAAAGATCAGCCTCTAGGTGCCGCTCTAACAGATGGCCGAAGTAGAATTTTGATGACTATAGCCAGTAAGTCAGTAAGTCGATCTTATTATTATTATTATCCTTATTATTACAAGTAAGGGAAAAAGCATTTCGTGAAATGAAAAAAAGATGTAGGGATGACCACTGCTCAAAAAAGTAAGGAAACAAGAAGGATGGAAATGGGATCAATCTTTGTTCTGTATATCCAGCCAACAATCCCTACATATACACACATTACTACACTATAATCTGAAGTTACCTGACGTATATGTAGGGATTGTTGGCTGGATATACAGAACAAAGATTGATCCCATTTCCATCCTTCTTGTTTCCTTACTTTTTTGAGCAGTGGTCATCCCTACATCTTTTTTTCATTTCACGAAATGCTTTTTCCCTTACTTGTTCCTGGTCTTTTTTCCTCTTTTTATGGTTTTAGCTATGATTAGAGTTCATTCTTCTATGTGTATGCAGGGACAGATGAAAGAAGTTCTCCAATAGCATACCAGCCCAATCATTTATCGAGTCAAGGTGTTGTGTTGTTGAGCCATACTTGGAGGTCGAAGATGCTGAAATAGAGTCTACCGTGGTGAATCTAAATCCCCGAATCGATACAGTAGTCTATCATCAGCTAGAGATAGAGCTAGAGACAGCTGAGTAATATTATGATTTCGAATAATTGGATATTCAAATACATGCGCATGCGTATTATAGAAAAGATGGCTTCCTAATTGAATTAGTCGAGTGCTGTGCTCCATAGTGTCTCCTTTTTCATCGACTCTTTCGAGGATCAACGAGTAGAAAAGATTGAATTTGGAGTGGATTTGTCCAGAAATCATGGCTGTAGCTTGAGTGGTTCGAGAGATATGGTTGTCTAAGAATAATAATAATAATAATAATAATAAGGCCACTATTTATAGAATCCTAGTTTCCTGTCCAAGAAAACATCCACAAGTGCTGCGGGCGGGCGGTTATTATAATTATTCTATTACTGCTTCGTTGTTTATCTCAAGGGTCCTGTCTTCATCATTCACTAGTCTCGCGGCCCGCGAGACTAGTCATTCACCACGGGCTTTCCCAAAAAGAGCTGCATGTGAAGCAATGTGGCGCTCCACTGCGCGCATGAGCAATGGCAGGCGCTAGGCAGCAATAATATTTTTTGATGCGGTGACATTTTCAATACGCGGGCGGTGGACAGGAAACAATCATTCTATAAATAGTGGCCTAATAGAGAAGAAGAAGAATATAGCGATTTACCTGCTTGCCGTATTTCTGAAACGGTAAGCTCCCTGGTCCTGAAACTTGGTCTGCACATTGTAGTAGGCTCTAGTAGGCTGGATAATCATTCACAGTAGCTTTTGTTAGGTCTAAGTGGGAGAACTAGAATTTCACTTTAGTATTAGTCTATAGGCGGCGCGCGCGGCCGTCCGAGTCATCCCTACATAGAGAGTGCTACCGCACTCTCTGATAAAGAATTATAAAGAAAAAGAACAAAAGTCAATTTTAGAACTCATTTTATGTTAGCGAATGAATTTTTGGTTTTTGAACATTCTCCCTCTTCTTTGTAGATGTAATAATTCACTGTAGCCTTCTGAAAACCTGTAGAGTAAGGGTAGAAGAGAAAGAAGAGTTTTAATTTTATACAGTCTTATGACCTTTGACCTGCCATCCCTACTTAGAGAGTGCTAACGCACTCTCGATACATTGTAAAAAGATAGCCTGTTTTTTCTACTTAGTATGCGGTTGAGTCTTGAAAAAAAAAAAACTTTTTTGCTGATGGTATAAAGATTATATTGGCTTTCTAACAAAACAGAAGCATGTGTGATCCACGCAACTATCTTTGTTTCCAATAGCAATATGCACCATCAGATATAGCCTCAGCTCCTTGGAAGAAAAACAAGTCCTTTGTTGCAATGCTCACAGTGACATCTGCTACTTGGATGCTATAATCTCTTCTCATACACATTTGACCTTCACTTTGTTGTAGAATCACTACCACAAACAATTGCTCAATGGATGATTACCACTAATGAAGCGTGCATCCAAAACCAGCTTGACCTACTCACTCCTCAATGGTCAATCCTGATTGGCACTAACAAGCTTCACGTCACTTTCTACCAAAAACCGGCACAGGTTGGTTACAGTCATCTCAAAAATGTTCAACATCCTGGCAGAGTCAACACAAACATTATTATCCCCCAATCAGGTGCAAGGATGTAGCAATACATGAAATGGTTGTTATTTTTTAAAATGGTGCTTATGGAGCAGAAACACTGTGTGTTGGTACACAGGTGAACATACATGTTTCGGATGATGATGATTAGCAAATCACTTAACAGTACATAGTGCCTTAATCATCCCGATGATCATGCACTATTTTGTCAAAGTAACCCTTTAATTTAAGTAGATCAGTCACCCACCTATAGTGACTGACCACAATCAAATTTATTAAGAAAGCTCTCCTCCTCCCTGGGAGTTTAGTGGGAGTCTCAGCACTACGAAGGTCTACTAACTAATGACATCAAGTCAATAGACTAAATACAAAGAAAAAGTGCATGTTGGCAGTCTGTATAGCACAGGTGTGTAAAACACAGGCACTCAACGTTCTAACAACAGAATTGACACTTCTTGTAAATAATTGACACCTTCTGCTGCTATAATAGCTGTCAGTGCCTTAGCTATTATTATGGTCCCACTAATGTCACACACACAACGATTTACTGGAAAAAATGTTCTGCATCAAGAATTTACTTGCTTGCACTACATAGTGTACTAAAAGCATAAATCTCCCCTCATGATCAGGACACTTGAATTTTAATTTAAAGTGCATTAGAAGTTGCATTGCATGCATGTAAGGATTCACTCACCATCAGCTGGTTCACATGTGATGCCAAATCCAGAATACCCAAGCACCAATAATACAAAGAGACTTGTAGTCATCATCTCCGGCTTATACGCTCGATGATTTCCTGCATAAAATAAGGGGGAGAATCCTGATATTAACAATAAAAAACGAGCCGCAATCTTCTGTTTACTCCTTACACAACAGTCTCAATCACCAATAGTTATGTCTACAAATCGACAAAGTGGTGCAACAAAAAAAGCTGCAAAATCAGCTTACAACTTTTGTTGCCACATGCATTGGAAACACAATCTCCATCCCACATCTGACTCCAACTGGTTTGTGGTGGGCCGATTATCACAACTATACTTTCAAATGCTCACCGCATTTACTTGCCAAAGTAACCAAATCTAACAATTTTGTACACAAACAACTGAACATTTCCCTTTGATTGGTCAAAATGTATACTAGATGTGTCAATATCACTGTGTCATCTCCTATGGATGGGTGATTTTGAATTCAACTCACCTTAAAGAGTTTCTGTCTCTGAAATGCAATGGTTCTTTGCTTTACGCTATTTTGGATAAAGAATTGAAGACTCCAATGGGTATCCCATACTGTGCCCAGGGCATCACATGCTGAATGAAGTTGAATAGGTCAGAGGAAGCTGACGTCCATGCATGCACCAAAGCAGAGCAAACAGTCATGTTCACAATGGCTGATGATACTACAACCACTAAAGGCTTGCATGTTTCAATAACAACTGCAGACTTCCCAACATCCTACCTATAATCTATGATCCTACAGAGACATCAAAGTGAATCATAGGTCAATCAAAATCATTAAAGGAACACATCATCAAAAGATCAAAGCAAATTTCTTCCATGAGTGGCAACAACTTTAACTTTAACTCCTGTCTTTAGTCTTCCCAGGAACTGAGGAAGTTAGTTGCCTACCTTCCTAGTGTCATAGATAGTGTCTTGGTCATGGTCGTTTGCTGCATGATTCAGCATTTCAGTTAGATACAGAAAGAGTGAGGGAAGCAGTAGATGTAGCAGAAAAGACTAAGTCATGGATATTAAGTAAAAAGGTGGAAGGAAAATTTTTTGAGCAACAGCTGATAAAGCATTTAAAGAAGTGTTTCAGTGCTAGTGTCAGTATAAGTGCAGCACGGGAGAAAATGTGGGGTAATTTCCACAGGTTGAGGTGTTCTCCTGCATTCAAGTTATTTTGGACTACATTGTTGACTCTAATTGGCTGCAATACTGTGGATGACCCTATTTTTAGCCAATAATAATTATGTGTCCAATCACATATTCAAGGAAGCCTTAAAGGAAGAATTTCCATTGCCATCATCTGTACAAACTGCTACAATGTCATCTATTTTGTCGCATGAAGAGTGCAACGCAATTCGATATGTGGCCAGCTATAATAATATTATGTAACAAACTGTACAAACGATTGAAGAAGTCAGAAAAAGACAGTGATTTGACTTATGGGATTCTTGATATGGCTGATGAGAATAATGATGATACTTCAGCGACATGGATAGAGTTGGTGGATAGGGGTGGGCTCTTTCATATGTGAGTAATGAAGTGTATGCCCTATTCATCAGTATTAGAGAAGGAGAGAAGTGAAAGTTTGTTGATACTTACTAATAATGAGTGGATAACACCACATAGGTTTTCTTTTGCTAGGGGTTTAATGGAATTATACAAGCTGGCCAACAAACAATCATTGCAAAAAGCAAAGGATTGCGGATAAAGTTGTGTGGCAAGAATAAGAAAAAGGAAGAGGATAAAGACTCAAGTGTCACTGAGAAGAATCCACAGAAAAGCTGCTGAATAGCTACCAGTATATATTACTAGTAAAATTAATTACAACATTAATGCACAAAACTTTTTATTAAAATAAGAGTTTCCATCAGCTATAGTTCAGTCATTTCATTTTGCATCTCTTCATCAGCTGGTTTATATCTTCATCTGTATTCCCATATACATTCCCTCGTACTTCCCCTGGAAACATTCTTACACACGGTGTTGACTACTCTCAATGTTTGAGTATTTTAACCACTTCATATATATGCATTTGGGTTTTCATGTGATGACCCCCTTTGCCTTTGACAACCGAAGAATTTTTTCAATTGGGTCTTGTGATATTTTTTCACTTCAGAAAAATTTCACTCCAGGTATTGATTTCACTAAGTCAGTGAAGGACAGAGCTAGCATTCATTATAGTTACACACTATCATAAAGCATACACATAAACATATACTTGAGTGTCTCTTGGCTAATTTGCATCTTTAATTTGGCAGCATTTGAAATCCTCTCTGTCATCAACTGATTTGAGGAAGTCATTCTTCAGCCAATGCACATGCACATCAGTCATGGATATGCAGCTACATGTATCATAGATTGACGTAACCAGGATTGGAAATGCCCCATAGCAACAATACAATCTGCACGGTACAATCAGTATTGCGGTGTGTGGAAGAGCTGAAGAAGCCAAACGTGGAGGAATCGACTTCTCGAAGTTCAGTAGTAAGTCCATAGCATAGCTAGTAACTTCACCACCTTACTTGTCCAAAAAGCAAATTTTTTGCTGCTAGGCTTTGTGTACCTGTATCCCCTTACATGAAAGAATAGATTTGCAACTTACAGTTTCAGAGTTTAGTGTACACTCTACTTCATGCCCTCATACTTAAAATGTAGTGAACTTAAAAGTTTCAGCCAATAGTTCACATTTGCTGGGTGTGTCTTTGCATACCTTTTTGAAAAGTGAAGTTGTTTCTAGTGACCCCAATTTATATTCAATAACAAGTAGCTATTCCTTCATGCCCTCCACCTATGCTTTCCAAATGTATGCATTCCCTTGCCGAGAAAAAGCTCAATGATTAGAGTAAGGTAAAGCGGGGCTATTTCAAACGGCGTAGAAATATTTCTGAAACTACTGAGACTTCTGAGCTCAATATTGGAGGATATAATCTACTATAATAGTAGAATATATCTTTCAAAATAGAGCTCGTAAGCTCGTGGAGTTTTTGACCCTTCGGAATAGCCCCTCTGTTCGAAATAGCCCATCGTAGTGCATGGAATCGGAACGTGCGTCACTCTGGTTCCCAAACTCCAATCCACTGGGGTGTACCCTGTCCAACTGCCCATCAGTGTCCTTAGCAAACTTAGCAACCACCGGTTGTTTCAGGAAGACATGGCAGAAGCTGCAACTGGTGGAGGAGGGATCTCTCCTAAACCAAAGACGACATAATAGTTATCATAGTAATTGTGACAGTCGAGGGTAGAAATCAAATGTTATTCACACTTTAGTCAAAGTTTACTTTTGTCATGACTGATGCTTTATAATAATATATTTTCTACTTTTTTTTCAAAAGTAGAAAGCATGATTTCTACCCTCAACCGTCACAATCACTCATAGTTCGGGCAGAGAACAAGAAGGTGCAGAGGTGAAGAAGAACCTGAAGGAAATCACCAGGATCAATGGCTGCACACTTAATACCCAAATTTGATTTGTATTAATTAATGCGGGCATGCGCAATAAGGAGTGGCCAGGCAGTTTATATTGCATTTCCAATCCCGGTTACGTAGTCTATACAATCTATGGTTGTATACTTCATGCATTGATTTGTACATACATCCCAGTCTAAAGTCATCCGCAGAGGAGTATGGTTCTAGAAATTTCTTGCGCCTGTGTTTCCCAGTAGTCAGATTCTTGATATTGAGATCCTGTCAAAAATAGCAACAAACTTTGCAGTCTCCTCAACATCCTTCCTGCCACTATGTCTGAGCATTACATATAGTGATCTGTGATGGTTACAGCATTTGCAACATCTTCCTGGACAAGACCAGCTCTTGTGGCGGATAGTTGCTCTTCCAGTCACCAAATTTTCCACCACTGCTGTGACTTCAGTACCTTTCATGAAGCAATAATTTATTTAGCTATGTGGTTTAAAAGTTAACCATTTAGCTACCTTTAGCATTAGTAAACTCTCCTTTCCTAGCCAATGCCACTGGCTCAAATTTTGCACCAGGGTTCCCAACACATGTTATGTAACACTGGTCTATCATTCCAATCACCTCTTCGAAGTACAGCAGCACTCTTGATGGTGAGAGGGAATCGTGCCATTTCCTTTGAGACAACCTTATTACAAATACCTCTACTTTCCCTTCCAGTTTTTGTCTCTTTTTCTAGGATTATGAGAACTCTTAGGATCCGCATACTATAATGTATGAAGCACCTATTATATTAGTAGAGCGGCTTAGCACCAAAAAAAGGCACTTTCTGATAAAAGCATGAAATTTGGTACATAGTTTTTACATTATCATAAGGGTCATTTTCAGACAGGGAGCCATCCTGAATTTGACCTCTGGTGACCTCTAGACGTCAATTAACTTTGGAAACCACAACCTCCTATTTTAGTATCATTTATACTTGGATTAACTAGAACAAAGATGACACTTTAAGGAATGGGACTGGAATCATGCCCATATCTCATTCCATTCCAAAGTTACGAGAATTTTAATTGTGACTGTATAAATTAGAGGTTATTGATAAACTGTGTCTGTTTATTAGCTACTGGCAATCTCCACAACAGGAGCAGAGAGCGGTGCACAAGGGCAGCCTTCACACACTTGCACCATCCTTTCTTGTATCCACAATGGATCAATTCATAGCATGCCTATAATGCTTCTGAAAGAGTGGTCCACAGTGGTTCCCAACTCCTTCCTCCGTCCCCAATCTGCTGGATTGGGAAGTCCCTCTATTGGGCAAATAGAGCCTTTTCCAGTAATTAGACTGATAAGCAGCTCGTTTTATGTGCTGAATTAGGCTCCTAGATTTTGTGCAAAATGCAATACCATGTAGATGGGCATCACTGTCACTTTTATGGTGATATTTGGTTTCAAGAGCAGGTGCAAATGCGAGCTTAACCAACATAGCAGTGTCTTCCAGTTCCATTGCACATCATCTCCAAACCTTCTCATCAATATTGTAGGTAGAAGCATTGTGAAGACCTGCAGATCCTTACAGAGGAAACATTTGGCCTCCTTGAGGTCAACTGTTACTTTATTGAAAGTGTTTGCACAGGTACTGGTGTACCAACTTTTTCTTCAGATTTTTTCTGCAGTCGTGCCAATTTTGTTTGGTTGAACTTCAACCGATTTATGCTAGCCAGCATGAATGTTGCCTCTATGCCATCCCAGAGCTGGAGCCAGCTAATTTGTAGTTGTGCGGCCATGCATAGCTACCATCTGGGGGGAAGCCCTCCAGTAAAATTTAATGTTATTGATTCGATTTCAATCTGGTATGATCTAGGCAATGCCATGTACTAACTTATAAGTCATTGTTATTATTCAAATTACAAAACAAACAAAAAAAACTCTGAATGGTGGTACGGCCATGGCCATACTAGCCGTAGCAGTGCCTTCGGCCATGCATCCCCATCATCAAATCGTTCAATGTCAATGTTCATTGGCATGTATCCAAGACTTGGATGGATACCAATGAACATTGACATTGAAAAACTTGAAATTTGTCGAAGTCGCTAAAGATTTGTAGCCACTACCAATGGGTGCCTTGTTATTGTAAATCTCTTCTTGACAAAGTACACAAAGCTCCCAATCAGTGATGGCAGCTGATTTAGGTCATTTTAATGTAGATACAACAGTAGCATTTACAAGCATGTGACATTTTGCCATTAACACAAAGCTGACTAGCTAATTCACCTATAGCTACATGCAATAAAGTGTGGTAGTTAGCAAATACCTAACTTACTTGACTTGGTAGCAGATCAGAGCACGGTAATCAGAATGACCGTAATTCCTTGAATGTGCTAGACATGTGCTTGCAACTTTCGCTTTTGTAGCTACTTGGTAATGTACGTAAACACTAATAAAGTTATAACACTAATTATTAAGTAACATGCCATCAAATATAGTGGGGTAATTGACAATTAGAGGTGCATACATTGCATTCATGCAAAATAAGATTAAAATTATCACAACTTTGGAGTGGAATGAGATTCTGGTCTCATTTTACTCCTCAAAGTGTCAGCTTCGCTCTGATACCTAACACTTGATAGTCAATCCAAGTATTAATGGTACTATAATAGGAGGTCATGGTTTCCGAAGTTAATTGATGACTAGAGGTCACCAGGGGTCAATTTCAAGAGGGCTCCCTATCTGAAAATAACCTTTATGATGTGTAATAACTATGTACTAAAATTCAAAAAGTGCACAAAAAATTGCTAAACCGCTGCACTATATTAGTAAGTACAAATCTTGCTGTTACATAGGTAAAGGAAGCAGGGGGTACCAGGGGCATGTGCCCCCCCCCCCCCCCCCCCCTCCAGATTATGGTCAGGGGGGCACCTCGTCCACTTGCTTAGGTTAGATTAGAGTATGGTGGCCAACCACATGGTACCACAGTTTGGATAAGTACAGAGGTGGTTATCATAGCCTGAACCACAATGCAATCAAAGCAAGCTTCTTTATGTTCATGGGAGGGGCCTGGGGACGAGGCTATAGGTTTCCTCCTGCCAAGAGGCTAGGTTTGTATGCATGCTATCAGCCATTAGTGTTGTCAAGCTATTTATGTCCATGCTTTCAGAATTGATGTACAGCATGTCTCTGATAGTGAATCTAGTTTGAGTCAATCAGTACAGACACTACTTCTGCTCTTCTACCTCCTGATTCTTCATCTCCAAGTTCTATCTATTGTATAGCTGAATGCTGTAACCTAGAACAGGCTGTTTCAGGGCATCCTCACCAGGTACTATCCCCTAGTGTACTTCACCTGACCAGAAAGATGCAGGGTAATAAGTATCGTCACTTTTATTCAGAATGGTTCCAAGAATATCCGAGGCTAGTCTTGTGCAGTACAAAGCTAAAAGTTTACTGTTATCAGTGTAGGTATTGTATGGAAAAGAGCTTACTTTTTGGATAAGTTTGGTGACAAAGCTTTTATTGTATGGGCTTTGATAATTGGAAAAAAGCCAAGGAGTATTTTAGCTAAGTAGCATGAGAAGTCAAATTCACATTTAGAGTCTGCTGCTAAACTCAGACAGCTACAATCACCAGGTTTGCAAACAGTAGCTAGGTAAGCAAATCACAGCAGTTAGAGAGGCTTTAGATTTAGTGCAGGAATTGGGAGTATTTATTTCTTTCTCTCCAAAGCGATTGAGCTTGTTGGAGTGTTTGAAGTCTCAGATATGTGCAGATACACCTACCATCAAAACACTATGCTTAACACGTTGGACAGTGAGAACAAATGCAATTCAAGCAGTTGTTGCCAACTATGAGATTCTTTTGAAATTGCTTCTTGAAATGTATGAAGGTGGAAGGGATGAACATGCTACAAAAGCTGGTGGATACCTTGCTTCGGTCCATGGATAGGTTCGGGGGCTCACTTGATATTTTCAGCTGTTGAGCAATTTTCAATTACCCTCCAGGCCAAGAACACAACTATGCAAACTTCTTGCAAAGACAGTGATCAGAATAAAGCTTTGAGCGTTTCTACACGAGGGTTGTGGAAGATTCACAAGATTTAACTTCAAGTCCTGTTTTACCACAATATCGAAAATTATCATGGAGACTTGATGATGGAAGCACCACACATAAGTTTGAAACCCCTAAGTCTTTGTTCAAACAGCAATACAATGAAACACTTGATTTGCTTGGTGATGAGTTAACAAAACGTTTTCAGCAGAAGAGGGGTATGCCTATAGCTGCAGCTTTGGAAACATTGGTACTGAAAGCTTTCAATGAAGACTTTGTGTTCAGCTTTCCTGAGGAAGTGTCACTTTATGTAAATTTTGGCAAAAAATTCAAATTCAGGTGTTACCTAACCTGCTCATGTCATAATATTGTAGCCAATCCTTCACAAAAAAAAAAGAATGTGACCAATTTGAGGACAGTATGTGATATAATGAACAGTATTGAAAGTAGTTGAGTGAAGTTTACAGGCTACTTCGTATTTCAGTTACCATCCCATCAACAGCAGAGCGTACTCTTTCTACTCTAAGGAGACTGAAAAATTATCTGCGATCAACCGTGTCTCAGCCACGTTTGAACCATGCACTAATTTTACATGTTCATAAAGATAAAATAGATAACATTGACCTACACAAAATAGCTAAAGAAGTTAATGTAAGACAGAGGAACTTTTTGGAGTGTTGTAAAATTCATTAACTCTAAGTGCATAATGTTCCGAGTACTCTAATTAGTGGGTGTGGCCAAGGCCAAAATTTTCTGCACACAGCAGCTCTTTACTCCAGAGTCCTCTTATGTGCCCCCCCCCCCCCCCCCCCCCCATCTAAGTAATAGATAAAGCATGTGCGCGAGGTTTCTGGTTGATTTAGTGCACCATAGCCCGAGGGCCACAGGCCCGAGGGATGGTGCACTAAATCAACCAGAAACCGAGTGCGCATGCTTTATCTATTTTAGATCCCATTGCGCATGCGCGTAGCTACTGTAGTCCATAGTTACAAACATCAGTACTGTTTGGTTTGCTATAGCTAGCTAATTGTTGTGTCTCCACTTCTTTCTTGAGTTATGAAATGGCGGCAAGAATAGTCCACGTACCTGCTGATGCTCCTGTTAAATCGGGGATACTCCCCGAGCACGAAGGGTACAAGTATTTTGTGCCTGCCCAGTCCGAAGATCAAAGAAGGCGGCGTATGAAATACCAGCTTGCTGTAGACCAGCTAGAATGTTCCTTCTTTTATACTAGCTACTCTCAGAAAAGCTTGTTGGGTAACGTGGAATTTTAATGTTATTCATTGACCACGTTGCACGTTTATAATGACATGATATTCATAATGTTTCAAACCCAACAAGCTTTTCAGAGAGTATAGTAGCCAGCATAAAAGGCAGAACTTCAACAACTTCTTCAAGCTGTCTTACAGCATTCAGCATAGCCTGGGGATGCAAAAAAATTAGTGCACTCCTACAAAATTAGTGCACTCCTACAGAATTAGTGCACACTTGCTGATTTAATGCACATAGCAACCACATAGCAACGGGATCTAAAATATCTTCCTACTCTTATGACAAGTGTACTTTATTGTACTTAAAGCATGCTACTGAGCTGGATTATAATACATAATAGAGGCATACTACAATACAAATACAAAGGGATTTGTATAGTTAATGCTCTGCAAGTCAAACAAGCAGCACAGAAGTAGAAACCGATTTCTCCCCCAGCTTTTTAAGTTTATAGCTATTTTATGGAATAAGTGTGTAGACTGACCAATTTGGATAGTGCTACTTGAGTAGGCTAACCTGGTGATGAAGGAGCTCTGTGGTTACAATTTCCTCGCTATATACCTGACAACCAGGCAGGCAGGGTGGGACACGTATACGTTTCCGGGTGGCGCGTGTTCCCCGAACGCGTACAGTGGTCGTCAGGCCTCGGACTACTACGCATGCGCACTGCTTGAATTTTTGAAATTGTGCTCAGATTTGTTCAGGACTTTAGAGAAGTAAGCTTTGAAGAGCTAGCTAGTATAGTTCTAACCTATTAGCATGCTATTCACCATCTCCAGTGAGATTTTCGAGGCTCAAAAATTGAGCATGCGCGAGAATGCACACTCAGCATTTTGCAAGATTCCCTAAAACCTCTGTACGTACGCAGGGATATCTGTTCGCCCACGCGAAATCAAACGTCACTCTCAATTCCCACGCGTTCATTTTTTGCCCCAACCGTTTGATGCTAGTAGCAAAGTGTGGCATGGAAGAAGAAAGATACTCGTTCTCTTGTGAAGCAAGAATATCCTCCTGTTTTTAACAGAAGTATATTTTATGAAGGGCAAGCAAGAGTTATAATAATATCAGCTGATAGGTGATCAGCTTGCTGCACTACATTGACTACAATGCTGATGGTTCTACTTTCCAAAGACTTGTACTTTGAGGAAGAAATGAAGTAGACATGGTCGTTATAGAGATGCTACTATTGGTAAAATAAAGGCTTGTTATTATTGGCCAAATAAAAAGAAATTGAAGAGTAGCTTTAGCTATACGTAGCTAGTGATAATACTTGTGTTGGTCTGAAATTCAGCTGGCCAGCATTAGAAGAGCTAGTATAACAGACTATTTGCTGACAATTATGCATGCAGGAGCCAATGCAATGTACATTCAGTCTTGCCAGATTTGGTCCATGGGAGCATCCCATGGACAATATCTATGTACTACCTGCCCTCACAATGAAAATACTGCAATCATATCATTGGCCATTGAAATGGCTCTAACATGCTGAAGTGATTTCGTGCTTGCACTTTGCCTTGCAGTTTTACCCTCTCTAGAGTGTATAGTGTACTCACAAGCTAAGAACTCTATCGGCTCAAGAGCCTACACAGACTTGCACATTTTTCATTAGAGCCTGCACAGACTTGCTCATCACAGCTCATCATTTTTCCTAACCACAACCATGCCTTGTATATAAAGACAGACATTCTTGGTCCTCCTTATATATGGAGGACCAAGACATCAATTAAGAAGGACGGAGTGGAAGTCTAACACCACAATTCAATGGATGGTAGGTCACAAATTGTTAAATCACCGACTACTATTAGTAATTATCATAATGCAATCTGATGAACTGTGCGTATATCTCTGACTTCTATTGTCAGTGATAATTATGTTTCCCCTCAGTTTAAATGCAATCTGAATGTGACTGTGCATAAAATAGAACACATCACTGACCTCTATTATCAGTGATCTCAATTTAATGCTCTGAATGGACTGTGCATGAGATAAACACATATCACTGACTTCTATTTTCAGTGATATATTTTTTCTCTCAGTTTGATGCAATCTGAATGAACTATACTGTATGTATGGGATATAAACACATATCTCTGACTTCTATTGTCAGTGATATGTGTTTCCCCTCAATTTAATGCAATCTGAATGGACTGTGCATGAGATAAACACATATCATAACTATGTATAGGCACATATCACTGACTTCTATTGTCAGTGATGTTTCCCTTCAGTTTAATGCAACTATATGGGATAAACACATATCACTGACTCATGATACATGTATGTTTTCCCTCCAGTTTACCAATCGACTGTGCATACATTATAATTGTTAGTGATAGCTATAATCATGTTTTTCCTCAGTTTATGTAATGCAGTCTAAATGAACCATGCATGGGACCCTATAGTCCTACATAATAAAGCTCCTTCACTTGCACTCTGACCTGAAGAACTTGGTATTCTCTGTAATACATTACAAGGGCAGCCCGGCCATGCCTCTTTTAATAAAAAGTGCGTGTATAAGTATAACATGAGCTATAATGCTTACAGGTTAATTTATAATTATGGCGGAGTATAGTGGAAGGATCTGTCCAGAGTACATTCTCTTTTTCCCCATCAAAGGGAGGGAGGAGGAAGTTTTCATCACAGTGGCCCATTGAATTGAATGACATGGTATGCCCAGATTAGATATAGCTATTATAGAGTTATTATTGCTTGTTGTTACCACATTAACAGGCAGCTGAGGTGGACACTTATACTTGAGGGTTATACGTAGCTATAATGCTTGAAATGATAATTGCAGGCAATGATTCTCCTTATAAGCAAAAGATTTGGACTCTGCTATAAAGATGCAAAAGAAATTTATGATAAACAAGATTTGCAACAGTTACTCAAACAGAACAAATATAGCTAGCTAGCTTATAATTAATGCATATTGCTATGACGTCACTTTGTTATAGCAGCAATAAGAAAACTATACAGTGGAACCTCTCTAGCATTTTGTCTGTAGTAGATATTAATTTATCATTGAGTCTGGATTGTAGACTCTCAGTATTATACTGAATTGCAGATAACATCCACCACATGTGTACAAAGACCACACACCATCAGATTATAGCATAGCTAATCCTGGCGGGCGAGGGAACAATTTACCCTGGGAACATCTATCCCTGAGCACTTTCAAAAAAAAAACACCAAAATCCAGTGTTATGCATTAATATGATGTACTCATATTCATGGATGGTCTTGTTATTCACATTCATGAATTGATATCCTGTAAATGTTAATTCCGGTTCATACTACGTATGCATGTCCGGTGTTATAGTGATATGTGTTTCCCTGTGGCACGTGTTTCCCGAACGCATAACTCCAGGGATATCAGTTCTCCCAAATGATTATTCTGTAGTCTCTACTGGTGAGGACCATGTTTCAGAGGCACAACATCCTAATAACTGTGAGTATAACTGCTCTAGCAATTTTTTTGGCACTTCTAAACCGATATATGTGCACAACTGACCCTTTACAATGTACTTTTTATTAAATAGCATGCCTCTGACACGAGCAAGCAAGGAGAGGGTGATATCAACAGTGAAGCATCCAAGAGAGCCAAGCCTCGTCATTGATAAATGGAAGTGAAATGATGGTTTTTAGGTATGAGATCATCCCTAAGCTGTACTATCATTACACATTGGTCATAATCTTTCTTTTGTCAAAATTTTGGCATAAAATAATTTACAACTTGATAATAAATAACTCAATTTTTGGTGACATGAATTTAATGGTGTCTGTCCTGCCGCTGAAGCCGGTCCACATGTTCCCTTGAGTGGCCTTCATCATGGTCAGGTGTGTGTGGAAGGTGTGTCCAGGTCACTCTGTGTTCTTGTTGGCTAGGTCCAGGACTAGTACCACCACTGTATTACATACATGTAATATCATAATGGAAACTTATTAGAGTGACCAAGCACTCTATAATATAAGACCACTCCCAACCAACTACAGACCTGATCCACTCAGCTGGAAATGGCACCTATTCCAGGCTCTACCCACCTTAAGGCCACTGTTCCTCCAGATTCTACATATTTGACTATGGCCCCATAGCTAGATGCAGACTCTAATATTAGAGAGGTATCTTTATTTCAGGACTGATAATTACGTGGGACGCAAGCTATCTATATCTATGATCTGTATGGCTTGCAACACTTACATGGCTAGATGTGAGAGTGTGATGTATGATCGGTTGCCCTCTTGGTAGTGTGAGCTTTGACTCCCAGCAGCAGGAGCAGCAACATGAGATCTGCGACTAACTGGACGACTGAGGTGAGAGGAGTTGGGTCGAGATAATGACACCAAGGACACATTTGGAGGAGAAGGGGCTGACCAGCAGTCGTGGTCATCCTAAGAGTTCAATTGGGAAATTGGGATTGCACTGTCTAGCTACCAGGATAAGTATACAACTATAGTAGTGTTTGATCTGCATTGGAACCTGCCTGCAGTCCAGGTGGCTGCATTACACACTTACAGTCACTTAGTACCTATACCTGTATAATTCTACAGCTACCTGCTTATGGCCAGGAGTGACTTTATTACGGTACAGTATGATAACGTAGACTCACTTGAATAAAGCTTGTTTGGTCAGTCTCTGGGTTGCTTCTGAGGAAGATATCTTGTGATCCAGTGAGACTTTCCTCCCTCGTTGCCCATATATGTACCATTTCATCGCCATCTGTGCTACCATCAGGAGTGCCAGGAGAGGTGACAACATGAACCTACAGCATTATTTGCAGCATAGAATTATAATTTTTCACTTGTATACAAGATTACTATTACACAGTATTCTGCAATAGAACCCTCCCTCAATATGTAGTTAGTGTGTTTATTTGTGTTGGTATGCTGCTGAATGTGCTAATGTAGCCATCGAACACTTTTCCATCACTTTCTACAGCACTAAGCCTCTAAGCAATCTATTCTCCATGGAGGGAAAGATTCAACATAGAGGGTTCTGTAAATGCATGGCTAGCCATGTACTAGGAGACTTACCTCATGATCACACATTGGTGTTACTCTGTCATCTTTCCTCTTCTTCTTCTTTGATCTCCACACAGAGGGGCCGATGACAAAGAAGAGGACCAGCAGGAAGAGGAGAGCACCCACTCCAGCACACACAGCAATGGTAATTGTCTGGAGGCTCAAAGTTGGCACACGTGTGGGTGGAGCTGGAGTCACATACTCAAAGGACCCAGGGACTCCTGTGTACTCTCTTTCTTCAATGGATATCTGTAGGAAGCAATTTCAAGTGATTGCTCAATGCATAATTATGTATAATTATTATGACATCATTATTGTGTATGCACTGCCGCACTATTGGTAACTATAGCTACATACTGTTAGCTGATTAGAAGATATAATTTGTTGCATGCGTGAAATGGAGTCCTGTAGGGATAGAACGTCTGGAGGGTCTGTGGAGTGCTTATCCAGCAAGTCAAACTCAACAATGAGGCCATTGGAAGTCACCTGTATGTCAAGAGGAATGATAGACATGCTATACCTTCATAGCTACCACACAATGAACCCCCCTAGTATTTGTATGTGTGTATATATGAATCCCCCCCCCAAAAAAAAATAATAATAAATAAAAAATATGACATACCATGTATTTGATATCGGCTATTCTAGATATATCGACATCCAGTGCTGAGCCTAGTCCAGCTTTGATGGAGTTCTTGACCATTGAACTATCACTTGGAAGAGTGTTCAATGAGTCTCCATTCAGGACGAATCCCAGTCTCGTCCTAGGGGTATTAGGAGATGGAGCCACAACTCTGAATCGTACGGAGGTGGTTGCCTGGAAACGAGATGGGTTGGTGACGAACATCAGAGTCAGTTCCTCCCCTGGTCTATCCACTCTGAGACGAGTGAAGTCTGCAACTCCTCTCACAAAAGGAACGCTAGTAACTCCACCCAAACGAGGAAGAGGTCTGTTGTGAGAAGACAAGCAGGATAGCTATGCTGTATCATGGATGTCATTTTTGACCACTACCAAATCTGATAGGACTTCAGACTTTGCTAGCTAGAGCATATGAGATTTGCTCACCCATTTCTATCAGTGACCAAGGAAGCTTCACAGAGCCATGGATTGACTAGACCAAGGTTTATCACAGGTTCATTGTTGTCATCGAAGATAGTCACTTGGACATGCACCAAATGACCAGTCTGCAAACACAGCATTAACGTCATGGTATAGTCACATGACAAATAGAGGTTATTGTGTAATGGTAACCTATGTATATGCTCAAGTGGGGAGTTATGTAGCTGAGGAGTAGATTGGGAGAGAAAGTAGGAAGGGAGGGAGAGCTAGGGTATAGAAGGATGGAAAATGGGAAGGAGTGAGAGAAGGGAGAGAGGAGAAAAAAATTGGGGGAGCGAGGAGAGAAATTATCAATTCCTTTACCGTTTGTTGCGGCTCCAATGTAACTCTCATATTGGCAGGAAAGATAAAAGTAATGGTCCCATCACTTCCTCCAGAGCTGTTAGCAACAAGTGTTGGAATAGGGATTTCATCCACAGGGACTATGATAGGGTCACCCTCTCTGCTAGAGATATTTTGGAACATCGGGGGAATGATGGGAGGTTGTGGAGGTGGAGGTGGGAGTGCTGGAATCGCTGACACTTCTAGAATTGTGGCGTTGGTGATATTATCACTCTCACCCGTAAGAATCTAAGAAATGAACAATAACAAAGATACAAGCTACCGTAGTATGGAGCCCTCCAACGTAGACCCTCTGAAAACTTCCCTAAATGTGAACCCCTCCTCTATTTGTTGACTAGATTTGATTTGGTTACCAAGAACGAACATTTTTTTCTGATCTCAAAAGTGTAGCTATAGCTAAATATACGTACTTCTAAGAAGATGTGAGTCTACATGTAGAGTATCCATACATACATACACACATAGCTATCATTCTTACCAAATTAATGAATTGTTCTCCTAGAGCATTAGTGTCTTGAATGTCTTGGAGCAACACCACATAGTCTTCAACTTCCTCTAGGTACATGAAGGCACTGCTGTTGAAGTTGCCCACAAAATCTGTCACCGTTTCAGGAGGGTCTACATTCAGAGGGTTGCTTCCATTGAGGGGAACTTCAGGCACTCTGTTTTCCTGTGGTATAAAGCATACTTACTAGCTGTAGTAGGGACACTGGGTTCAATGGAATGTATGTACGAAATTTAACATCAGATGAAGCATAGACTGGCTTCACCTCCATGTCACTTGTCTATCGTATTAACTAAAAGTATGCGTAGGAATATTACATGCACTGTAATTATATTTGACTGCTATGGAATGAGATAGTTTGAGAAGAAGCTAGCTGCTGATGTTTGAAATTAAGCAAATGAATAACTGTTACTGTCATGCATCACACTATGATAATAGCTAGAGTACCTCCAGGTCCACACTGTCATTGGTCTCCCGTGCCTGCTCAATCTCATCTGCTATGGATGGTGGCAAGGGCATGGAGATATTTGGTAAAGGGGGGTTGCCTAATTCAATCGTGACTGAGGTGTGGTTGAAGCTGGGAGCAGTGGCAAGAAGGCTTCTCCTAGTCCTCTTCCCAGAACTCTCAGAAACAATTCTGATAGATCATTATTTTGACAAAGTATATGAATTATGCACACAGTGAAACATCCAAAATAATGTTGATATCTTAGGGACCAGGAAAAAACAACAAATACAAACAGTTGAACAAACAAATAAACAAACAAACAAACAAACAATGCCCTGTTATTACAATTATTGCAATGGGACAATAGGAGGTTCTTTCATTTCAGAGAGTCAACAACAACAGCTACTATGTATGGCTATAACCTTACTTCACAACTCTGATTTTGCTTTTATCAATATTGAGAGCAAAAGCAATGTTATTAATGAGCTCTCCGACATTGAAGAATTCATCGAGGCTGACTGCCAGTGATAAAGACACTTGGATCACTGGAGGAGTACGAATCTCCACAGGATCACTTCCTTTAATGATCTATAATTATAATTATTGTCATGCATATCAAGTCAAGTTCACATATAAGGTACTTACCACATGCATGATGTGAGACTCCCTGCTGAAATAATTAGCTCCTCCGAATCTACTTCTTGTGGGGACGTAGTTGCCATCTGTCTGCAAAATGGCTCCATCTTCAACATACTGAACATTTTCAGGCTCAATGAAAATACCATTCTATGAAAATTAAGAATTCTGACTGAAAATCAGGATACCATGATAAAGTAATATGAATCTATATAGACCACTAAAAATTTCTAAGTTAATTTGTGGTATCTACAGAGTCAGTCACCCATTAGCTAAACAGCTAGTTCACAGAGCAGTATGGATCACACCACTTCCTATTCTTACCTTGTATACATCTTTCCTCTGTGTGGTTTTGAACCAAATGCACATCTTGATGGCATCTTCTGGCCCAGCATTTAGCAGGTGGAACCTTATCGTGCTAGGAGGAGACCCTGTCATCCACACACAGTAATCGCTTCCCACAGCAACAATTGTGAAGAAGGTAGAGAGACGCTTCAAGCATGTGTAATAAGTGCACCAGCCTGCAGCGTAAGAAACTCACTTCAATATGCTAGTGCTTTGCATGGCTGATTTAATAACAAAATAATAATAAATAAATAAATAAATAAATAAATAATTAAATAAATAAATAAATAAATAAATAAATATATTAAATAAATAAATAAATAAATAAATAAATAAATAAATAAATAAATAAATAAAAATAATCATTTCCATTGTGTCTGAAAGTATTCTGTACTACATTATTATGTTTACCATGGTCCATAGGTCCATTAATGAGGTCAGTATACTCTCCAGTCCCTACATCCCCTCCAACCAGGGCCAGAGGAGAGAGACGTCTGGTTTCGGTGTCAGCATCCAGACTCTCAATCACCAGCATGTGGTGCTGCAGAGTCTTGCAACGATAAGCCTGCCATGTCCTTCTAAGCTCACACCCTCCATGTTGACTGTTCAAGTCACTGCATGCACAAAACATCATTAAAGTTAGCTTCTCTCTACTCATATCCCCCATTCACTAACTATCCCTATCACTATGCACACAATAAGTAGCTAGCTACAAAGAAACTGAGCTAAATTCGTTCACTGCCTATCACACACAGTTACACATAGCATATCTTCATATGCAATCGAGAAGCCTCACTCTTACAGCTGATAGTACACATCTCACCCTGACACTCCTCTGGCTATGCCCATATTCTGCACCACCTGGTTTGGGCTGGCTATTGATACACCATATTCAGGTCCTTCATTGGAGAGCCAAGTACGTGGGAGACGAGAAGAATAGTTAGAAAATCTGTATCAACGAAAGAACGATATATTATTCCCACCACTTTTCTGCTATAGGAAAGATCTATGGGGATACTATTCTACACCTCAATCCCATCAATACTATATACCTCTTCTATGAATACTAATCCCAGCTCTACTAGCTATAAGGATGCTATCAATACTGTATCTCAGTTTTACTATTAGGATGCCATTCTTACCTCAATTCGGCTATAGGGATAATGGAGCCTTCTGTTGGATAGGTTGATACGAATCTTCCATCTATATCCCTCACTAATGCATGTTTGGGGCCATCACAATCCATGTCCACACAATCCTGCATATTATATTAGAGTTTCAAAAAAAAATCCTTGGTACACACACACATACAATTCAACCAGTAAACAGCATTTCAATGGATCAGTGAAAGTTTGTACCATATTATAGCGCAAAATTTTCATGTTTTTGCAAATTTTGACATGTGAACCATATAAATTCCCTTATTCTCGTGTATTATTTTTTCAAAGACATGAAACACAAAAAATTTTACCCACAAAAATATTGCACCATACGGTATATCTTTAGGCCAGTAAGTGTCCCAATGGGTTAGGGAGAAATGTCAGAAAAATTCCCAAATCAACCTTTCATCACCAAATGGGTCGGGGGTTACTATACATTTTGATCAGGGGGACTATACATTTAGTTAGACCAGTAAAAAGGGGAATTAGCATACATTTAGATCAGTAAAAAGAGTCAGGGGGAACTTAGACTAGTGAAAAGTTACCCAGTATACAGTGAAACATGTCCAATGGGTTATTTTAAGAATCCATAACTGATTGATCTTACTTCTTGGACAATCCACTCAGGGTCAGGCTCATAGTAGAAAGCTAGAGAGTCCAGGTCCACACTGTATTTGTTAGTGCCAGTCATTTGCATTGGATGAACAGCATCAGGACTCAAGGGGTTATTCCCAACTGCAAACACTCCATACATGCAGTTGTGGTTACTACGATTGAACCTGGCAAAACTCAGACGACTTGTGTTCAGCACACCATTAATAACTGGATAGCCTTTCACTATAATAATAACAGAATGTTTTAACTGAAATAGTGTCTACAGAGAGAGCTCTGGAGGCTAGTAGCTATGGCATCTTTATGAATGAACCAGACTCCTTTAAGCTATCATTATGGTTCTCCCAGTTTAACACTACAGGAGTTGGAACTTCTCAACAGCTTTCTGGGACTAGAGATGTTTAAATTAAGTGCAGATGAAGAAAAGAAGTTGGAAAATCATTTCAATAGTAAGAGATGAAGTATTGTGAAAAATTTTTGTAGCAAGGGCATCTCAAAAAAAACTCAGAGCTACACATCAGGATATAGAAAAGTGTTGGTGCTTGCATTATAGGAGTCAACACTGAAGGATTCCACTGTTAATATTATAGCCTGGTTATGCCAGACTGAGTAAAATATGGCCCCTTAGTAGGTTGAACTGTAACCACACTTACTGAGATGCCAGGCCCCTGTTCCATCCATTTTACTCCTCCTCTGATTGAAAGATGACATCATGATCCCCAGTTTATGGTCATTGGCAGTGAAAGACACACCTCTCATCACCTGGAACTCGGGTGCTGTTGTATCACAGGACTCTCCTGGAAGTGACCCAACTATGAGAGAGTCTACAAGAACAATGGGGCAATTGAGCATTACACTTCAATGACAGGCATAGTGAATTAAGCCCAGTATATTCCAATGATGGATAATCATATCTATAGTACATTGCAATGGGACACAAAAAAGGTTTGCATTTCAGGAAGCTAGTGTATGGATCCCATGACTGTAATCGTTTACCAGCAATCCTAATGAACTTCTCTCCCAGAAGATGAGCCACAGGGTTTGGTCCAAACACATTGAGATTCACTCCCACTTTCCCAACAGCCACCTTCAGGTGAGTGACCACTAGGGAAGAGGCAGTGGAGGAAAAGACTCCGTAGTTCCACTGGTACATCGAGGTGAATCCACCAATGGCTGTACAGTCATAGGGGAGTCCCAGCACATTCAGTCCTATCAGGCCACTATGAGCAGTGTTGTTCCAAAAGTCAGCCTATTGATGGTGTGGATAGATTAATACTTATCAATAGCAAACCATCCATAATACGATATTCAACCACAGTTGTGGATTTTTTAATGGATAATTATTATTATCATGAAGTACATTAATATGAAGGACACCATTATAGCATTTTGTGAAGTGATTGCCCCCCCTTTTAGATGTATTTAGAGCCGTCATCTTGTCCTTTACTACAAGTCTAGGAACTGCATCTCTTTGAATGATATTAAATTAGGTTCACATTAAAAGGTTACTCCCCCCAGTGCAATTGCACACATGCTCATACCACGCAAGCCAATGTGTGCAAAAGCGAGCTAGCTACCTACAGCTAAGCAGACAGTTGTACCTAACAGCTAATTGTGCCCAGCAGCCATAAGCAGCTAGCTGTAGTTACCAGCTAGAGCAGCCAAACAGCCAGCAAAATTGTGTCCCCCTCTTCCATCCATTTTTATGCCCATACCTCCATCATCCCCCTTTTTGGGAGGTGTGATATTACAGGGGCACTAGGCCACACTCCTTGCTCATACACCCCCCATACTCCTACTCAGTGCTGGGCTCAGCGGCACCCTCTAGCCTTACAGTGGCGTAGCCAAACCAGGGCACATGCCCTTACAATAAAAACATTAGCATAGCTTCACCAGAATAGCTCAAAAGTAGAATCTTAAAGCACAATTTCATGCTCAAATCCAACATAAAACATTGCTGTACCCTCCATCTTGTAATGAATAGTTTAGCTATGTGACCCTGGACAGATGTTAATTACCTGATTGTTAGTCGGTGAAGCATCATTTTCCAAGCATTCTTCCCCTGCATACTGGAAGCCCAGCCTGGTGGAACCAGCTGCTGCATTATCACGAACAGTGTTACCGAAATCAACATCAAACGTGGCAGGAAAGTCCACAGCATGAGCATCTGGAGGTCTGTATATCACATAACATAAAATAAGTGCATAAAAGGTAGCCATGATAGCTAATCCCTTGCCTATTTGGTTGGACAGTAGTGGTCAACATTGCCAAGTTGTTTCGAATCACATTCCCACTCCCTCCAACTTTGACACTGGAATCAGTTGTCCTCCAGATGACATTTCCTGACACCTCCACACCATTGGAGGTGTGGATGCCGATGGCCGTGTTGTAGCCATGGTGGATGGAACAATGTTTGATGTAACTCTCTGATGAGCCGTCAAAGTTATTTCTGAAGGCAATGCTGTAGCGAGGGTCTCGAGGGGAGAAGTAGCCACCCTGACCGCAGAATCGCACCTCGACTGAGTCCATTTTCAAGCTACCAGAGTACATGAAGCCACGTGAGGTATACCTCCCGACTAGAATGCGACAACCATAATGGTGAACTTCTTGAGGGTCTCCACCACCTGCAAAAGAAGATAAAGGAAAATGGGGAGTGAAAATTAATTTAGACACTGTCATAAGTCGTGCATATCTATGACACTCTCAAGTAATATAGCAATCATTTGGACACCTAGTCACCTCTAACTATTTATGAGTACTGACAGCATACCGGTGAACGAATTAGAATAGTCTATAAACCTTGAATGACAATGTTGTGCGTGAGGAGTCCAACTTCAGGGGCTATGGATCCTCCATCCCCCCACCAAGGACTGGACCCATCCACTGTCATAGTTGGATCAGCATTCTGCAAGTCAGTGGCCTCAAGGAAGTTGCGAATCAAGTGATCATGCTGGAGTGGCTCCAAAAAAGATACAAGTCCTAGAAAAGTCAGAGTTTAATGTCATTTCATTGAGTCTAATGTGACATTTCATTGAATCTGATATCATTTATTGAGTTCAATGTCATTCTAATGTAATTTCATTGAGTCTAATGTCATTCATTAAGTCCAATGTCATTTCATTGAGTCCAATGTCATTTAATTGAGTCTAATGTCATTTCATTGAGTCCAATGTCATTTAATTGAGTCTAATGTCATTTCATTGAGTCCAATGTCATTTAATTGAGTCTAATGTCATTTCATTGAGTCCAATGTCATTTCATTAATCCAATGTCATTTGATGTATTTCATTGAGTCCAATGTCATTTTCATTGAGTCCAATGTCATTTCTAGTGTCATTTCATTGACGGGTTCCAATATACTATATCACACTAGAAGGACTGCTCACCTCCATTGATGCTTGTGATGATTCTTATCTCACTTTGCATTGGATCATATCCTGAAGGTGCAATGACTATCTTGTCCCCCGGTCTCAAGTTTGATGTCGCTGCCTCTGATAAGGTGATATTGGTACTGCCTGCCACGGCACTGCTCATTAATCTCGTCCATGTAGACTGTCTTGCCACTCCATGGATTGACAACTAGTATAAGAAGATTTAATGAAATTAAGAAATAGTGTCCTGATTGGAGAAGTGGTGAGAGAAATAGTGCAGTGGGAAAGCAGGAATAAGAGAAAACAGAAATAAGAGAGATAGTGCAGTGAGAAAACAGGAATAAGAGAAAACAGAAATAAGAAAGATAGTGCAGTGAGAAAACAGAGATAAGAGAAATAGTGCAGTGGGAAAAGTGTCCTGATTAGAGAGGTAGGGTTAAGATAGTGCATTAAAAAAGCAATCCAACTCACTGACTGTGCATGTATGTACAATGCAAACTCACATTTCCAAACACACCAATAGCCTTTGATCCTACGATAACTCTCCTTCCGAGAACTAGAGGTCTGTCTTGCCTCACTCCAGTGAGAGTGAGGATAACACTGTGCGTGAATGGAGAACTCTCTGTTCCAATGATTAACCGAGAATTGGGCCCTTGTATCAGAATCTACATCATTATAGTGATGATGAATCATAGTCATAATGAGATAACTAAAGCCCTGTTTACACGGGGGCTCTAACCCAGATTCGACCCTGATTTGCTTCGAGTGTGAACGGTGCCAACCCGGATTCCAATCCAGGTAGCCCAACCCACATCAATTAGGTTGATTGGGAATCCGGATTGAATCTCAACCCGGGTTGGGCGCACGTGTAAACATGGCTTAAGAGTACAACCATAGTGACATTGCAGTAGATGGCTATAGCTAGCTAAAATATTACATGTTTGTTAATGATGTTTTTATACCAGCTTCATTCACTTATAATGTAATATGCTTATATCAATCATAATTCTAGTAGCTAAGTAAGAGTTTAGGGCAAGAATTAAAAGCACTAGATTATAATAAGTCTTGACTGTAGAGTTGTAGTAATTTTAGTTAGAAACTCTATAGATTGTGTTCTCAATTATATCTACTCACCAAGTTGGCAGTGAAATTGTAGTTCTGGACGTCTTCAAACTTCAACTCCCCAAAGATGTAGACATTACCCAAGTGGGGAGGACTGATATCCATCAACATACGCCATCTGGAGGAAATAGTGACGTCTTCTCCTTCCATGGGGAGCCTGGACAGCGGCCATGAGTTGTTCTCACTCCATCGTCTCTGCCTGTAAGAGACAATGCATGCACCTCTAATAATAGTCTACAATAATACATAACTATCTATAATGAAAGGACCAACCTTGATTCATAGGGGCCGTAGTCAATGCCAGGTGGGGGACATCCTCCAGGTGGACATGGTTCATATCGATACTCAAATGTCACATTATTGACAGGTTCAGTGAAGTTTGCTCCACTGATGAGATAAGTCACATTATTGGTCTGGTTGCTGATAAACCATGAACTGCAAGTATAAATGAAGAGGGACTATTATGCATGGACCACTTTTATTGAAGGATTTGCATTTTTTTTTTCCAGCAAAGTTTGCTTCACTGATAAGATAGTCAAATACATCATCTCATGAATTGGAAAGATGAACAATCATGCATGAATGGAGCCTATCAAAGCCTTATGACATTCTTTTCTTAAAGTATATAATATACTTACAAGTTTTCATCATCAGCAGTTGGCACTTCTCCATGAGCTGCCATCATGCTGTTTTCTCCCACAGTGACATGATCTGGAAGCATGATAAAGTCATGGCTAATCCAGAGACGGCTATTCTGTGTTACTCCATACACCCCAGCTCGGTATGAGGTAGCATCAACCCTGATAAAATTTGCAAGGTTAAAAAATGGCGTATATACAATTCAATATCATAATTATAGTGACTGGTTACATAATAAAGCACCTTGCAGTTAGAGGTGTTTTCCATGTGATGGTATGGACATAGCCTTGAGGCATAGTGAACATATAGCCATCGGTGTGAGTGAGACGATAGTGGCGCCAAGGGACTTCTGCTGTGCCAAACTCGTTGCTGATATTCACATTCACTCCTCGTAGAGTTGCCTGCAAGGAAATGAATAGTCATACTGTTCACACATTAAGTGTGGGTTAGCTAAATGGAGTTGACCATAACCGACTCTGGAGGATGTGGGTGTGTGGGTGTGTCTAACTGGAGGATGTGGGTGTGTCTATTAAATAGCTACATATCACTACAGATTCATAGAGTTTTTGCAACATGAAGGTTCGTCCAGTATTAGAATTGTCTGAGATTCATCTTTGTTTAAACCTCTGAATAAAACCCTAGAGGCTTACAAGTGGCATTGCTTGGTTCCATGCCATTCTCAGGAATCGTGTCTGATTGGTGCACACAGTGCCGTTGAAGGATGAGCTGCTCCCACTGAACTCTGGCACGGATGGAGTGCAGTGGAGGTCAGGGGTCAGAGAGCTGTTTGGTAGGACCCATCCTCCATCAGTAAGTCCAGTCAATGAACCATCCAAATCACGATAAAGCACCTATTGATGCAATGAAAGCTCAAAACAATTTCAAGTAACAGTGTGTAATGGACAAGTCACTGTGGTACCCCTGATGGTATAACCCATGTAATGCTACTTTTTTCCCTTTATCCAAAACCACCCAGATTCCACTGACCTCAAATTCCCACTGGAATGCTGTTTTGTGCTGCTCCGAGCCTCCAATGAATCTGAGTTGCTGAAAGTGGACCTCAAAGCCTCCCTGGCGCACTTTGCACTGAGAACATGCCCTCAAGCAAGAAGTGGTTGGAAGGTCAAAGTTGGCAAAGGTGACATTGGAGATGGTGAGTCGGGGAGTGTTGGGTGTCTTGATCCCACCTGTCTGGGCTGCACCAGTATTGACCGAGGTGTGTGATACAATCAGAGCATTCTGTAAATAAACAAGCAAACAAGCAAATAAATAAGTGAATGATGAACAATCAGAGAGAGGTACAGCTACATAAAATCATCAGACAGAAAACAAATGGACCAGTAAGCAACAAATTAATAAGTGAATAAATGATGAACAAACAATAAGATGGAGAAATCGATAGGAAGAGGAACAAACATGGATAAGCATGCAAATAACCAAATAAACAGAGAGGAACAAATACACTGAACAGGCACATAAACAAACAACACACAAACAACACAGAAGCATTCCAGGAAGTCATGATTTCAGAGTTAATGGGTCCAGCTTACTATTATTTGGGGGCCACCCCACTCTCCGTGGGTCTCTTGTATTTCAATGCCATTAACTACATTATCAGCCACTTTGAACCCTGACAAGCGAACATGTCCCACAACTGACAGCTCCACTCCATGGATCCCATTCCCATAAGAAGTGAAGTCATACAGTGTAGCTTCCCCGAGCTCCATTGCACGACAACCATCAGTCTATAATTTAGCAATAATACCACTCATTGTGTGTAGTTACGATACTTAATCTTAGACTTACATAATTATAATTATAATTATAAATACAGTTATTATAGGACAATGCTAAACTGAAACTCACATAAGGAATGTATCGCTCCCAAATTCTAAGTCCAAACTCATTACATGAGTGGGCAGTATTGTTTCGGAACTCGCCAAAACTCTGCTTGTTGGGACAGACAGATCTGGTATAAGATGCTCCTGAAGGAAAGTCATCTAGATCATACCTGAAATGATGATAACAATACAATGTAGTTCTCCACTGTAATGGTTCTTATACTTTAAAATATATTCATTTGCCAGTAGTAGCTAAATACTATTAATTCAATTGCTAGCAAATGACCTACTCTTATCCCTTCAAGGTATAAAGGGGGTAGGGCCTGGGCCTGAAGTTGAGGCTACAACTAACCAAAATCCATAAGCCCTTGAAGCAGCTGCAGCATTGCCAATGAAAGTATTTTGAGGGTTGGTGATCCAGAAGGTGGCAGGAATCTGGTCAGTGTTCAACAGACTGGAAGAGCCTCGAGTCAAAACACCAAGGTTGTACAGGTACCTGTTGTTCGTCTCAATCCCATCTTCCTGAAATTGAGATAATATTCAGCCTTGAAGAAAAAAGGTCCATAACTAAAATGCTATTTGTGGCAGAAATTTGTGAATTTGGTAGCTAACAACTACCAAATCATTTTACTGAATGTGTTGTAAAGCATACAGAATTACTTGAACTGATTGACTTACTATAAAGTAAGTGTGACCCATTATATCATAGGCCACATTTCCTTGGATCAAGAGGTCATGGACCCCGTGGGCAGTGATGGCTCTGTTGAAGGAGTGATGGATGGAACAGTGCTTCACATAAGAACCATTCATACTCCCACTCAAGTGGAAATGGATGGAGTAACGACCCAGTCGGAAGGCTTGGCCACCGAAGCGTACTTCCGTGTGTTCAATTCTGTAAGTGAGACATGTAATGTCAAGTGTGAATTCATCACTCTTTTAAAAGAGGAGCGATGTGATCCAGGCAGGGCTGTAAAAAGTAAATAGGGAAGATAGTTTGATTTCTTACACTACAAAGCAGGTAGAGTTTAGTATATCTTGGGTATACAAGGTAAAGTTTAGTATATCCTTGGGTATACAAGGTAGAGTTTAGTATATCTTGGGTATACAAGGTACAGTTTAGTATATTTTGGGTATACGAGGTAGAGTTTAGTAGATCTTGGGTATACAAGGCTTGCTTACATCTTGAATATGAACAAGAATTACAAACTCGTGGTATAGCTAGATTCCACTGTACTTTGGGACCAGCTCTCTGCTCTGAGATACATACCTATACTTATTATGTATATTGACTCTATGAGATTGACCTGATTGGTGTTGGGTGCGGACCCATTCTGTGGATGAATATCTGAGCACCATACTGATCTGCACCCACTGCTTGATCCTCTAAATTTGGCATGAGGGCTCCTTGGACAATGACATTGTGTGAGAGCAAACCTACTTCAGCTCTAGTTACATAATTACGTATGATGTTTAACTATAGCACAGCTAACTTAATGATGGCAAACCTAATATCAATGAAGCTTCCATCCTCAAGTGTTTCAGTGATCCCAAAGTGAGTGAAATTGAGAGGTCTTGTTAATTCCACCACTCTCCCATTAACACTAAGTATTTCATGTTCCTAAATACAAGGAAGTCATTGATTAGCAAATTCATCCACTGAAATATGGTTGTGTAAATGGAGAAAGATAACTGTAGGTCACTATGCTATGTACACATCCTTGGGCCATAAAGAGGCTCAAGACTGTGTAAATTGCTCAGACTGTAAGCAGTGCACAACTCTATTGATCCAACACTATCAACTCAAACACAGTAATCTTGTTTCTAACCAATGGTACATTCACTGTCTACCCACCTCAGTTTCATTGCCGTCCTTCTGAGTTGGTGCAACCACTATCCTATCTCCTGCCTCCCAGTCCACTTCCTGCTGTAGAGTGAGTGTGGTGGAGTTGGCTCTGGCAGTCTCAGCCAGTCTGGTCCATGTCACTGCATGAGGACGACCATGCAAGTCCAGCTGCCCCTGACGCACACCCAGCACCTGCAGTAATCATAAATTAACTATCACCAGAGCCTTACGTATATTATACAGGCCACTTTTGTGGGATGTGGCTAAAGAGAAAAAAAACTATTGTGTCATAAGAAATCTTGACCTTGGCTCCATATATGGGAATCTCTGGATCTGTCAGGTTACCATGAAGAGTAATAGTTGCTCTATGTTGAAATGGCATTTCCTCAGTTCCAACCTACAGTCCAATCAAAATCAGCTATCAATATAATTGGCCAGCTAGCTAAGTAGAGTGCAGGAAACCTGTGATAGCATACCTGAAATGTCCCATTGTTAACGAAGATGTACTTTGCCTGGAGATGGAGGTCTTGGTCATCACTGAATATCAGAACACCCTCTATCAGAAGGAGATTAAGCAAGGGAGGACTGATATCAAGAAAAACAGTCTGCCCCAACCTAATATAGACGGACTCTCCAAGTCCTGGGAGGGCTCCACCTCCCCAAGTGAATGGGCTGGACCACAAGTCAATGTACTCGAAGGTGACCATGTTCTCCTGGTAGACTGCTTTGCCCTTCCCACGGACATGAACTTTAACTTCAGCTTGAAGTGTAGTCCTGTGTGAACTGGTTTCACATGTGATTTCTGCATCAGAGATAGTGAAGTTCATCCACTGGCACACTGCCCCATCGATGCTGACGATAATATCGTCACCAACTAGATCATTAGGAGAGGAGATGCCACTTGGAAAAAATCCACTTCCAGTTAAAGTGACCATGGTGCCTCCAGCTGTGCCTCCCATAGCTGGGGAAATAGAGATCAGCCTTGGTGTTAGTGTGCTCAGAAATACGAAACTCTCATCTGAAGTTACTATGTTATTGTTGTAGTTGATAGTCATGTTACAAGATAGAGAAGAACTAAAAGGATCCTCAACTATTCTAGGAGAGAGAATGCAGGTTAGTCTGGTCAAAGAGGAGTTTTGGATTGAACACGGGATGTCACACAAAGTGATGACGAATCCTTCAGAGTCTTCATTTCCAGAAAGACTCGGGAATCCTGAACCAGTGACCATCAGCACAACATCACCTCCATTTCCTGCTGACTTCGGAGTAAAGTCGTCAATGTCCAGAACATATGCGATAGTGGCAGCATCACTTGTATCAGGTTTGGCAAACCCGAGCCCGTCCACTCTCACCGATACCTGATAAGCACCTGCTGCTTTGTATGGTAGTGTGCATATAATAGAAGTATCAGTGGATGAGACCACAGCACAAGCATCTTCAAGCTCAGACTGACTTCCATTAAGTCTCTCTAGAGATGGAACTATTTGAATTTGTGGACTTGTAGTTCCGAATCTTGTACCGGATATTGTGATGGTTTCACCACCAGCGACACTTTGAATGTTCACACTTGATATCGTAGGAGTTGCTGATAAGAGGTACATGAACTGCAGTGATGTGGTTATCGGAAAACCATTGACAGTTAGACTCAAACTTGATAACACATCACTATCCAATGAACTGCTATGACCAGAAATACACCGAATTTCAGAATGAGATGAAGAAGTAACAATGCAAGGAGTTTGTCCTATTCTGATAGAAACCCTTGACGGGACCTTACTGAATCCATTGCCAAGTATCACTAGCTCGCTACCACCCAGTACACTCCCACTGCCAGGCATGATGCTCGTTGCTGTGGCCTGCAGGAAAATATGGGGGTAGGGTGACTGATTGCTAGCCAAGATGGTTGAATTACGGATTGGACCAGGAATGAGTGTTGTTGGATGAACAGATGCAAAGCCTTTGTCCTGCACATGTACATCAACATGGTAATACTCGGATTCGTAATTGGGGACAGTACAGGAAATGACATCTTCAGTTGGAGATGTGCTGACTAAGATGATATTGGTACATAACGCATTGCCCAGCCATACATCGACGCTGTTCACTGGACCTCCGACCATAGCATTTGGAGGCAGGAAACTGACACCATGCAGGGTAAGTGTGGAACCAGGAGAAACATTCACAGGCTGCAGAAAAGAGTAGTACAGGTATAAATTATCATGATGGGGTTAAATCTTTGAAAAATTTATCATCAGACAAAGATGTACTGTAGCATAAACTTACTCGGACATTTAGAAGTTTTGGGGTGTATGTTGAATCAGTACTATAGCTGAAGTAGCAGCTGGCATTCGCCCCGCAATCTGCAGCAACTGGATTCTGCAAGACAGGCAATCCATCATTTGGCAGAATGATAACCTGCATTGCCAGTGAAACAAAACACATACCAATATAAAATGAATGTAGAGCTAGAATAGGTATGGTCATGATGCATTTAACTTTTGGTGCATCATTATGTAGCTACTATCATTAGCTAACTAGGGAAATGTACGTACCTTGATCTTCATACCAGCTGAGCAGTGTCCAGCCACTGAACAGATGAAGTAGTAGTTGCCAGGAGTGAGGTTCTCAACATTCACTCGAGTATCGACACTAGCTTCTCCCCATGCATAAAGAGAGGGAAGGCTAGTGTTACAAGAAGTATAGACATCTTCAGTCACCTGTAATACAAAGATATTAGGTGTCATGCTATGGCCTGAAAGCTACAATCAATCATCGCTCACTTGATGAAGGGAGTGGAAGCCAGCCCAGTAAAAGGAAACTATATCTCCTTCAACTATAGTCAAATCTTCATAATCTTGAATCAACCATTGAACGTTGTGGATAGAGGAGGGCTGAAGAGGTTATATATTATTAGTATGTAAAACTTCTCTAGATACTCTTTTCACAGAAGAATTTCTAAGCTAGAATTCCTTTTTCACAAAAGAATTTTTAAGCTATAGAATTCTTTTCATAGAAGAATTTTTAAGCTTGAATTCCTTCTTCATAGAGGAATTTTTAAGCTATAGAATTCTTTTCACAGAAGAATTTTTAAGCTAGAATTCTTTTCACAGAAGAATTTTTAAGCTATAGAATTCTTTTCATAGAAGAATTTTTTAGCTAGTATCTAGAGAAGTTTTACGTAGCATAGCTATCCAGCTAGCTGAGTGTAGTAACGACAATATATTAGTAGTAAATCATCAGGTTAAGTGATGTATGTAGACCGCCTATAATATAGAACCTATAGCTAAGTACTATTAACCTCTGTGTCCTGCGAAGCTTGCCTTCTTTCAGACTCCACAGTGACAGTGAGCCTCATGCCCCTCTGGCAGTGATCTCCAACAGAGCAGGTAAAGTGGTGCTCACCTACAGACAGACCAGTCACTGTCACTTCTCCAGTGATGTCAGGACCCTTCAGCCACTCATTACGAACCTGCATGTGCACACCATAGCTACCATTACAGTGGAGTTCTTCAATGGGTACAATTTCTTCCAGGTGATAATAATACACTGTAGCTACACATTTAACTAGATTCTTACCTGACCAAGCTTGGATGAATCCTGATTCACGAATTTACAGTCACTGCTGACAGGTGAAGACATTTCTAAAAGGTTATGATATGTCCCACTCCATCGAAAAATCAGACCAGTACCCTCAGGTATGGTGATATCTTCATATCTTCTGATTCTCCAGTCAATAACACGCACATTTCCAATTTGAACCTAGTGATAAAAATACACGATTATTGGACACCAGACACTCTTTCTAGCTGATTCATTGTGGCCTAAGGATAGTGATAAATACATAAGCTTATTATGTAAGTCCATTTTTATGGGCTTCTTGCCATGTATATGTATGCAGTATCTGATTAGCCACCATAAACTTCGTACCTACCCTAGCTAACACTTTATCAGAACCCCCCAATTAACTGTGACAAAATTTTAATGGCTCTAGCTAAAATCCACCAAAATCCACCAGTAATTAGCTGCATGCATGCACTGATCCTTACCGATAGCTTCCTTCCTGCAGAACAGCCACCCACTATGGAATCTATGAAGTAGTACGTTTGTCCTCTTGCCAGGATCATGTTGACTCTTCCTCCTCTAACATTGGGGGCCCACTGTATGATGTATTCAGCCTCTAAGTCACAGGACTCAAACACTGCACGAGATACCTGGCGAACTCCATGAGACCTTTTAAAATAGAAATATCAAGAATCTAAGAGAACCTATATCATGAAACCCAGTAATAATGATGCATGTGTACATAGAGAACCCTAGCCACTACAGTACAGTTAATATACAGTCTTACATTGTCCACTCAAACTGCAGGAGGATAGAATCTTCATGTGTCTGAACCAAATTCATAGCAGATTCCCAGTCTATCATAACTTGATTCAACATTGGAGCTACCTCAGGATATCTGATATCAGAAATGGAACTACCATCCATGCCCTCAACACTTAGCCAAATGGGCTGAATGTCTTGTGTACCGAACCTCACTCGACTGGCTATTTCTGTTGATTGCAGTGGCTTGCTATAATAAGCAACTTCATCTAGATAGCCTCTGAATGCAGCCAAGCCACTCCACAGACCAGTGGAGCCCAGTGGGAAAGAGCTACATCCTCCTATCTGAATCCCAGAATTGGATCTGAAGTAAGTGCTGGCGATTGAGAGACGTTCTCCATCAATTGTTAGTCCTTGTCTACCATTGCACCTACTATCACTTATGCAGTACTCATTTTCATCGTCATTAACCTGCCAACTTATGTACACATGATGCCAGTCCGTCCAATCAGAGCGACCGTTTCGTATGACATGCCATACTCCAGAAGGAAGTGCCAGCTGCCTAGACTCTGGTACTCTAATATGTCCTCTGCAAGCTTGAGGACACTGGGAGGTATCAGTTATCAAAGTGCACTCTGTTGAGGTGCTATCTATATTAGATTCTGACCCAGCCACCCAAAATTCTATCTCGTTGCACAGATTCAGCACCACAATAAAACCACAGGCCACACCCTCACAGGTAGAAGAAGCATTGACAATGAAACGATAGTTTGGGACAGAAATGGGGAATTTCAACCAGAATTCCATTGCAAAGCCCGATGGGTTGAACAGTTCCTCCAAAGTAGGTACTTGTAGGTATGCTGCTTCTGTAAACTGAATGGACTGATCAGAGAAGCTGTTTCCGGATATACCTGCTTGTTGGGTAGAAACCATTCCATGGACGCTGGCATTGGCTCGGATATCCAATGACCCACTACTCCTGAAAAAACTGGAACCATCAGATGACAAATATGAGTCATTGGATCTGTAATAGTCAGCTTGCAGACTCCAGTAAGCTAGTGGAGATGAAGCTCTAATGAGGGAAGAGTACCCGTCATCAACTGTAGCACAAGTGAAACAAGTGAGTAATCCTTGGCTGTCAATATCTTGAACAGAACACGGAGTGTTGCCAATCTGGATCTTTGTTCTTGAAATATCTGACTGAAGGAGTCCTCTTGTAGGCAAGGTCAGAGTAAGACCTCCTCGCAGTGATCCATTAATAACAGAAGGAGAACCAGTGATCTGAGGATGAAGAGTGAGCATAGTTTCTCCAAGATTGGCATGTCCCCAGCCTCTTCCTGCTACATGTAACCTTGGATAGTACACACCAGCTGGAACATCTGGAACTGTGCATGTCACAGTGCGGCTGGTATACACCCTCATGTTTGTTGAGGTAGTATTAGATGGTGATGTGAGAGTGGTGGAAAAGCTTGGTGGATCTGCAAGGCTACAATTCATCCCCACACTTCCACCAAAGAAAAAGATGTTATCCTCTGGTGTTTCAGAAATGCCCTCAAATTCCAATTGAAGCTCATCGCCCGAAACAGCAGTAGTTGAAGATAGGTTGAGGAGAACTGGAGTGGATGACACGCTGTAAGAGTATTGCAGGAAATTTGTGCCTGACTCAGTGCATTGAATGGTGTAGTCTGAGATTCGTAGAGGGATGGAGTTAATGGTAAACGATAGTGGAACATCTATATCTTCCAATTCTAGAACTCTCACTGTTCCCCGGAAACCTGCCATAGCAACAATATTATGTAGGGTATATCACATTTAGCAAATAAATAATTATAGCTAGCTAGCTATTATGGCATCCAAGTTACGTAATTAAGCAAAGAAATGACTTCCACTTACCAATGTGGCCATAACCTTCAGCAATATAATGAAAGAGACCTGGTTTGGTGAAAGTGTTGTTGAAGCTCCCAGTAGTGGTGCTTCTGCCCGATCTGAAACCAACTCCATTGTAAACCGTGTCTCCAGGACCATCCACTTGCACTACACTTCTCCTAGTGGTGAAGAGTGAGCCAGTCCAGCTCCAACTGACTGTATCCCCAACATGCACAGTAAGGGAAGAAGGGTTCCATCTATAGCCCAGACCATACTCATCATGTTCCCTGGAAAATCACACAAAAGTTAATGACACACATGCATGGGCAGAGATATATGTATTACGACTGTATAAGTCATCGATTCTGACTTAAATTACAGCCACAAGTAGGCACTGGGCATACTAATTGCCTTGCAGCCAAGTGCCCTGAGGAATATGCTGGTGTCTAAATATCAATCTCTCCGGGCCTGATTTGTGATTAGTGAATACTTGAATGCAGTTCCTTATGTAGCGTATACTTACACATTGTTGTTGACTTGGTATATTCGACTGGCTGGTGTAGTCACACACATTACTTCACTATCAGTCGTCCTGACAAGTTCACAGGATCTCCCACCAAAATCAATGTCTATCTGGCTGGAGTTTGACCCAAAACCACGCCCACTGATAGCTATCACTTGTCCACCAAAAAGTGATCTATTACATGGAAAAAAATTAATAGAGTCAGCAATACACTTACTAGTTACTCCAATGACTTTACCCTGAGCAGTGAGATATTGAAGTGATTTCCATGATGTAAGTGAAGCGTATTGTTCCTGTGGCTTTCCCCTGTGTTCTAACCAGCACACTCACCACCACCTCTCCCCGAGCATGTGGTGGAGTGATACAGATCAGTTGCACACTGGAAGCAGAGATAACTCCACACTCAGCATCATCAAACTGCATCATTGGACAACCATACTGGTTCATAATGCATAAGTTAGACAATAGCTAGTTATTTAGGAGGCAGTTTAGAAACTCATGTAACCAGCTACCATCCTAAGCAGGCAAGGGTTCTATGAAGCCTGAGGAGGACCTCTGAGTGGATCATCCTGGGAAATTTTTTAAAACGATGCTAAGCATCTGGCTACACTCCATGGGACAATTTTACACGTGTACTACTGAACAATAAAATTTAATTTCTATCTGACCACTAGCACTCACAAGTATTTGGTTATTATCAACCGAAGGTGAGAATTCAACACCAGTTATAGTCACAATCGTCCCCCCTTGGAGAGAACCAGAAGTAGGAGTTACACTTGTGACTGATGGTGTCAAGGCAGCATCATATGTGTATGCATCAGGGAGCACAACACTCAAGGAGTTATTGGGATTGTCAGCACAAAACACCGAAACTTCAAGATCGTATGTCAAACTGATGCCTGTGTTGGCTGGTGTCATTACTGTCAATGTAGCGCTCGTTGATTGCACAAGTACACAGGGGTTTCCTCCAATTCTTACTTGATTCCTCCACCCACTACCACATGGAGGAGTAGCATCATCACCAAAACTAAGAGGCATCTCTGACATAGACTCATTTCGAGTATGATAAAATCCTGTCCCAGTGATTAAGATTTCTGTACTTCCACCTTGACTACCTCGAGATGGAGCAATGTTATTCAGTGTCAGATCATATTCAATCCCAATGTCATTGGTCTCAGCAACACCAGAGTACAAGACATGCAAATAGAGAGGTTTAAATCCAGCAAAATGCTGTCCCAGAATGCACTCAATGGAAGATGTTGTGCATGATGTAACCCTGCACTCAACTCCACCAAACAGGACACTATTCTCAGTTGCAATGTTGGAGAAGCTAGAGCCAATGACAGTGATGGTGTCACCAGCTGATGCTTGTTGGGGATGGACTGAAGTCACATTGGGCGTGGCCAGCGGGCCATATTTGAATCCACAAGTATCCCTGTAACTGCTACGAGGTATATTTTTGTAAAGGTCACTATTTCCACTACATGCAGCAAGTTGGCCTCGAATATGCACATGAACCTGAAAGTGATTAGCAAATATGTGATGGTTATACTGCTTCACATCACAATAGATTATATACTGTATAACAGTTATAGCCACACACAGCTAAGTACCAGGGTATTTCTCTATTCATGTATTGTATGCCATTTATAATGGTATTCTGTACCTGTGGAGTGATTTCAGCTGTTTGCAACATGTGTCCTGGAATGGGACGGAGAAATAATCCTCCAGGGGTGACCTGTAAAAACAATATTTGGTGTGATGCTTCAGTGCCTACATGTAGCTACAGTGCATTGCCTGCTAATCATTATAATTATGCATACCTCAGTGACACTTGAATGCAGCTCATCTCCAGACAAACCCTGTGGATCAAGTTCCAGCAAGGGCAGGTCACCAGCATTCTCCTCAAACTGGACCTGGAACCTTCTCCCAGCACAGAAGTTCCCCAAAACATCATGAGGTAGGTGTTGTGGAGCAGACACAGTGACTTCCCCAATGTTGTGAAGGGCTTCAAGAGCAGTTTTAATCTGTCAATACAAGGCAAAAGGAAGCTTTATAGCATACTACCAGAGAACATGACATTGTGTATATGAATGAACAGTGAACTGAAGACTATAGCTATGACTACAATAGCACAAGAAGTATATAATTGGCCATTAATAATAACTGACCTCCATTGGTGAAGCACTGTGGGGTATAGGGACAGTTGTATGGGATCCAAATGATAAAGTATAATTCCCTTCCAATGGTGTACTAGCCTCCCGATGGCGGGTTACATTGAATACCAAAATTCCTTCAAGATACAATTCATACAGCTTATATAATAGGCGCATAGCTGTTCTGCATTATAATGTGTACCTGGATTATCCTCCACATCCAATAAAGTGATGTTGATGAGTGGCAGGTCCGACTCACATGAAGTGGGTATGATTGTCAGAAGGTATGTGGAGCTGAATACATCACTTATGTTAGTATTCAAGACTTCCATGCTGATATTGTGAATGGATACACCATTTGGCTGAGCAGGGGGGAGGTACTACAGAAAAAAAATGAATTTTTTTACTTAAAAATATTGAAATTTGGCCACAAAATCCATTCATTCCTTTGAATTTGGCTTGGTTGGACATGCAAAACATCGAAATTGGCCTGAAAAAAAACCAAATTATAGTCGTGACCATTGACCAGCTTTGGAATCTCTAACTTCAATCACTAATTAACCAGCTCAGGCACAGGAAACATTTTTCGTGTGGTGCATGTTGCATCAGGTATCCAAAATACAGCAGGATTATAGCTACTGGTTTTATTTTAAAAATCACTCCTCATCCATAAAAATGTGGTGATATCAGTATCCTTTGTGCTACAACTGTAATTATTCAAATTTTCCCTGTGATTAAAAGCATATTTACACATTTGCCGCATCAGTACTAGCTATAGAGGAAAGCTGCACAATTTTATGTTTGCAATGAATAAATAGTTTGCTAATATCAAGTCCATGTGTGAACCATTAACTAAAAAAAAAAAATCAAAAAAACAACAACAAAAAAACAACTTAGGCTTCACCAACTAACACTTAGCTACTAAGCTTTCAGGTAGAGCTAGCTGGACTCCATTGAATTGTTAAGCACTTGATCGTAATAGTTGATAGCAAACATGTGTTCACTGGGCTGATAGTCACTTCTCTGTCTCTTCTTGTATCTCCAACTCAAAAGAGATAAGAGTAGAAATATAAGAAGGAGTATAATACTTGCTGAGAGCAGATACCACACGCCACACCCATATCTGCTGAGGGGCCATTTATGCACTGCAGATACCAAAGGAAACAAAATAAGAGCGCTAATTCCAAATGATAGTCCTATGAATCCATACATCGATCCAAATATCAACCCTTTCATGGAGTAAGGTGATTGAGAACAGATGAACTGTAGTGTTGAGGAGAGCATTAAATAAATACTAATGCCATAAATGGTGTTTGGAATCATCAACCACTTGTAGTCCAAAGGAAGTGAATTTGATGGGCTATAATTTGCCTCCTTGCTTGCCAGTAGACATGTGATATTGGTTGCATTGGCGCTGAGTTTAGTGTGACCAATTACCTCAAGACAAAGCTCTCCAATTACTTTCAAAAGTGCAACAAATAAACCAAGGTTAAACTTGATTAGAATCGATCTCCTTCTGATCAAGCGATGCAGCGTTAATCGGTAGAATGGAATAAAAACAATCATGGCAAGATCACCAGTATAATATGTAGCCACTCTCTCAAAGCAGCTGCTGTATTTTGGGCAGTGGATTTTATCATCCTGTAGAAGAGGTGTGCTCTTGAGGTGGTAGATCAAGCCACTTGCTACTGCATCAAAATTGGTCAGAAAACCAACAAAAAAGCTTAAAATGACCATGATGATAATCACACGCCCAAAAGTCTTTACATCCTCCACTTCTTCCACAGTGAAAGGTCCTCCAAACTTCTTCATAGCAAAATCAATTCTGGAGTAACGTTTATCTTCCCAATAGGTGAAGGCACTCCTTAGACGAGGATGTTTATTCTTCAGTGCAAAGCGTACAACTTTGTATATCAGCTTGAAAGGATTTTCTGAGGTTGGTTCTTTGATTAGCCAGTGGTTCAAGAGGAAGTCGAGACACAGTGCTAGGGTCAGAAAGGCTGGAAGCAGTAGCTTAGCCAATGCATCATATTTCAAACAAATACAGTTCTGAGAATAGAGTACAACCACAATACTAGTGCACCAGACCCAAACATACAAGTCAAGAAATGCTACCAGATCATCAGAAGAAGCATCAGGCAATTGATCAATTCCGAACTGGAGAATGTTGGCTTGAAATCCTCCCAAACTCAAGGACATGACTACTAGTATGATGATATCAGTCATTTCTGTAATTTTAGTCGCATGTGGAAGGTCATCTGGTATGATGGAAACTAGAGATAATGTTACTGCGGTCAGCCACATCACCCACAAACTTCGTCGTATCATCTTGTACCTCCCCCAGTAGACATCAGCAATCCATCCAAATACTGGATACAAGAGTAGACTCGATGCAAATATCTCACTACCATGAAAAGGCTTATTAGCTATAAGAACATTGTGTTTATGATTATAAAGGAGGAAATTTAATATGGCTTGAGACAAAAAGCTCAAAATGAATACCACAATCAGCCCTTTGTAGCTGGATATCTTCATTCTAGACGACGAGAGAATTGTATAAACTGTAAAGCTACATTTAACTTCAATGCCACTGTTCTCAATACTAGCAATATCTCATAGCTGGACTAATTTGTTGGCCAGCAAATATAAAGCTACAAAGTAGAACTTGCTCACTAGCTATTCTTTGCCAGGAATAACTTATATAGCAATCATAATATTTTCAAAAGCTAAATAAAGTTTATATAACAACAGCTATTAATTTGCAGACTGGCAGATTTTTTTGTAATCATAAACAAGATGCAGCTGGCCAATAGCTCTCACAACTTAACCCCATTGTTCGTGAACTTCTTCAAATCAATCTACCGTAATTTGGCTTTTTTCGTTATTAAAATTATATTTTCGGATGCACATTACTATCCGAAAATAGCTAACTACACATCTGAAATCAAATATTGTTCTCATGAATTATTTGTAACATTAAATATTGCCAAACTCAGGTACTGTATTAAGTCTTTATATCTATACACTGTAAAATGAAAGTGTACACTGCACACATATGGTGTGTGTATAGAGACTATCTAGTGTACACTGCTCACATATGGTGTGTGTATAGAGACTATCTAGTGTACACTGCTCACACATAATGTATAGGGACTATTTAGTGTACACTGCACACATATGGTGTGTGTATAGGGACTATTTAGTGTACACTGCACACATAATAGTGTGTATAGGGACTATCTAGTGTACACTGCACACATAATAGTGTGTATAGAGACTATTTAGTGTACACTGCACACGTATTAGAACACAGCTCTGTATATTCACAATACAAAATCAGATCTTCTAAACCTCATAATGCATCACAGGGATACTAAGTGCCTAACAGTAGGTTTACTAAGTGCCCCGGGCACTTAGTAAACCTACGGTTAGGCACTTAGTACCCTGTGGTGGGCAGCAATTAGAAATATTGTTATGAATCCATAGTAACCAACCAACCCCGCCTGGTGAGTGTGTGTTAGAAGACTTGTCAAAAAATGGTGAAAGCTAGTTTCTCGCCTCCTGACACTAGTGAGTACCAACTAAAGCCTAGAAAAGAGTAACAAGGCATAGGCGTAGGAAGCATGGGGGCCATGGGGGCCATGGCCCCCATGCTCTTTTATTCATGGGGGCCTGGCCCCCATGCCCTCTGAGCTACCAACTATACTCATTCTGACTGCAGGTTAGATATTTTTTTATAGGCTACTCCCTTGGTGACCACAGGTTGTTACAAAGGGGGATACTTTAGAGTAGTAAGCATTTTTGGCTTTGTGGGAGGGGCCCTACCGCACCCTCCCCCGGCTCGCTGTTGGCCTATGGCCACGTGATCGGTGAACTTCCCCCCAAGGTGAAATTCCTAGATGAAACCCTCTTATTACATGTGATTGGTGCCCCCATGCTCTAAATCATCTTCCTACACCTATGCAAGGTACCGAAGGCAGCGTAGAAAGCTTAGTTAGTTCATATTTTCAAGCGTATAAGCTAGAAAGCCTACCTTAGTTCCAGTGATTTTCAGCTGCTGGATTTTCGGTGCACGAAGCTTTCATGGCTGACTAGCTAAACTTTAGCGATTCATTTGAAGCCTTTCTAAGTTCCAAAACTATGTTGCTATGTTCTAAATAAGTTAGGCAACTTGACCAACGGGATCTAAGTTATTTAGAGACCCTCGGGCCCTTGGTAGCGCCCTCGCTGCGCTCGGGTCGCTACAGCCCAGGGCCCTTGGGTCTCTAAATAACTTAGATCCCTAGGTCTCGTTGTCTAAGTATTATATAGTGTGTATAGAGACTATTTAGTGTACACTGCACACATGTAGAGTGTGTATAAAGACTATTTAGTGTACACTGCACACATATAGAGTGTGTATAAAGACTATCTAGTGTACACTGCACACATGTAGAGTGTGTATAGGGACTATCTAGTGTATACTGCACACATATGGTGTGTGTATAGGGACTATCTAGTGTACACTGCACACGTAATAGTGTGTGTATAAAGACTATTTAGTGTACACTGCACACATATAGTGTGTGTATAGGGACTATCTAGTGTACACTGCACAGAGTGTGTGTGTGTTGCGACATTTTAGTGTGCATATAATATAACGCTTCTGTATGTACACTCACATATTGTGTTTCAAATTGTCTGTTCTCTGATGATAAGGAGAATTCATCAATGTAAAAGCCGCGGCGTAAGCTATCTATTTCAGAGTAAAATCCCAATCCCTCTATGACAGTGGACTGCACTGTTCCCTCAGCGTTGTTCGGGTCCTGGGAGAGTGTGACAGTAGCACCCAACAATCCTTCCAAATCAGTGCAAGCAAAATGCCATCTGCATAAAAATTTTATTCACAGGTATAATATAATATTATAAAATACTTTAACCCCATAAGCACTACCCTTCACCACTAAAATCAAAAGAGTCAAAGTCTGTAGCTCCAAAGCCAAATATATCGCCAACCAATTAACTGAAGAAATTAACAATAACGAACTCAACAAAACTATCAACACCAACAACCCCATAGCATCTGCTAATCAACTATGGAACCCCAATTGAGCCAATTTTCCTACTGCCCCCACAAATAGTAATAAATTTATCGAAGTTAAACTCTCTCTCTCTAACCAAGTTAAAACCCCAAAAAGAAAAGAAAATTCTAGAACACCAAATCCAATATCCCTTTAGAATCCCCACAGTTGAAAAAAAAAAACGTCAATCCTAATGTTACCCCCGAAACAGCACTCTCCCTAGATAAACCAGCCACCTCTATTATCAAAGCCCGAGTCCATCCTAAAACTGAAAACCCACATATTGACATTAATGCATAAATCAAAACATAAACCAAACACTTTCAAAAGACCTCAAAGACCCCAAAATACAAAAACCCCATATGCCCTACCCCACTATAAGCCAATAAATGCTTCATCTTCACTTGATTTAAAGTCCCTATCGCCCCAACAATTATTGATAAAACCCCCACTACATAAAAGAACACTGCTCACTAAACCCACCTGAACTAAAACCGAAAATACTGCTATTTTAGGCATTACTGCTGTCGTTATCATAAGAGCCCCTTCATAAACATCTGGAGCCCACATATGAAAAGGAACCCCACATAATTTAAACAATATTATCAATACCTTCCCCACATGCCCCCTTGGACCCCCCTTTCTCCCACCATCCCATATAATAAAGCACACCAAATAAAATAACCCAGACCTAAAATAAATACTTAACCCCACTCCCGCACTATAAGCACTACCCTTCTCCACTAAAATCAAAAGAGTCAAAGTCTGTAGCTCCAAAGCCGAATATAATTGCCAACCAATTAACCGAAGAAACTAACAATAACGAAACTATCAACACCAACAACCCCATAGCATCCGCTGATCAACTATGGAACCCCAATTGAGCTGATTTTCCTACCACCTCCACAAATAGTAATAATCAAAGTTATCTAATCAAGTTAAGACCCCAAAAAGAGTAGAAAATTCTAAAGCACCAAACTCTTTCACCATCAAAAGCATATCCAATATCCCCCACTAGGCCTTGGCACATTCTGCTCAAAAAATTGGCTATTATGCTATTCTTCTATGCTCAAAAAATCATGTTATTATGCTCGTGTGTAAAGTTATTATGCATAATGTGCCAAGGCCTATCCCCCACCCTATTTATCAACAATGGCCTATAATGATGAAAAATTTGTACATCAAATTTCATGACCACAATCAAGAGTTGTGTGAGTGGGAAAACTGTTTTTATCATACAGGAGAGTTAAGCTTTATTGATAACGATAATCTATACATGTTAAATAGCTATACATGCACCTGTCATCATCAATGATACGATCTTCATTGGAGTAGTCCCAAAAGGAGGCCAGTACTGGGAATGGAGTACGTGGATTGGAACTGAGTGAGATGGAGCGCCAACCAATGTTCTTGATCCGCAAGGCAATGGCCATGCTGTGACCAAAAGGAAGCTTGTATCCCAGGCATAAAAATGGGTAGTCTGAAATTCTCACTCTAATCAATATAAAGTAATTTGCTGAATTAACAATGAAACTTTTGTCATGCATTCTGAGATGATTGACTATCTCTCTACCAAATTTCAGGACCACATCTAGTAGTGGTCATGGGTTATGTGAAGTAAAAATAGTAGACTGGGAAAATTTCGATGTTGATTTATTTTCGTGGTCATATTCAACAATGAAATTAATCACATGAAAATTAATCACCTAATGAAAAGCTAATTATAAGTAGCTGTAGCAACGAAAATGAAAATTGAAAACATGAATTATTATCTAACTAAAATTTCCCAATTTACAGTACGATACAGTCGGTGTTTATAATCACTTACGCATTCTCTGTTCCACTGGGATAAGGTGCTCTGGTACGGCTATCCTGAATCTACAGTGATGGATCGTAGAGTGAATAGTTGGATGATATAACAGCTTTTCTTGCTAAACTACAGAGCTGAAGGGGCTACACACAGTGGAGTAATGGTGGAGCAAGCCCTCCATCGAGACAGCTAGCTGTTGAAAACAGGAGCATTGCCTTAATGCATAGCTGATCTCTTAATTTTTGCATATCCAAATTGTCCCACTGAGTTTGGATATAAGTATATGCGAGGGTCCACAATATTAACATACATATAAGGAGTAACGGCCACAGAAGGCCTCTTCATTAGTTCTCATAGGAGCAGCTCCATCCCAGGCTGTCCACAACTGTGAAGTAGAGCTCTCAAAACCATGAATGTCCCTGAAGTGAGAGTACCCCAACTCCTGGCCAAATGCCTCCTCACACATACCACTAAAGAGATTAGTGATTGTGGTGTTCAAGGTACCTGAAAATGAAATTGGTAAGGTATGACTGCAGCAGCAAATTACAAGGCCAGTATAAATGCAGCTATTGAGCCCAAGAGCTTAATGTATAGCTAGCTTAAATGAAACCAATTTGAATTCAAAGCAGGATAGCTAAAACCGAGTTCCTCATTTGTGTCTGTGTGTGTGTTGTTGTTGTTGTTGTTGTTGTTGTTGTTTTTGTTGTTGTTTTTGATGCTGTAAAAAAAAAAACAACCGCCCATCTTCCCCACTGAAAAACTTCTCCTCCACACTACAATTATGAATACAGCTAAGAACATACCTAACTGCATCACTGACATGGGTTGACTCTCCCTTCCTCCCCACTCTACAACAACCATGGGATCTTCATCTCCAGTAATTGCTGATATATTAATGGACACCTCCAATCGCTGAACTTCAAACATTCCAGCTGTGCGCAGTTCAATCTGCTGTGACTCTCGCACGGACTGCCGTGTCTCCTTGTAAGTGAAGTTTGTGTCATGCATGAGGACTCCAACCTAATAACAGACAATAAATTATTCTTGTGTAGTGTGACTGTAGCTATCCCCAGGCTGAAATGTCGAATGTGAAAGCTAGTTTTACATAGCATATGCAACTAGTTGAGAGTAGTAACAACAACATCAGTGTGTTATTACAGCTTATTATAACTAAACTAAAACAGTCTGTGTAGTCACCTACAAATAGGGACCATCCAATTGGCTAACTGTAGTAGCCAGCCTCACATTGAACTTTGTACTTAATTATTATACAGTGGAATCTCTGACAAAGGACCCTTCCACAACCTTCCAACAAAGTGTTCTTTTGGGCCCCTTTTCCATAGCATTAGTACATTTTTAACCAAAAAGGACAACCTCTCTACGTACAAAGGACAAAGTGGCTGATCCCAAAGTGTCCTTTACTCAGAGGATCCACTGTGAGTACCCTTCTTTTCTGTGTATCTAGTAGCCACTATAATGTTGTACACCTCAGCTAATTACCTGCATATAATCACCTCCAAGGCCTTCTTTAAACTCAGCTACAAGTAGATAATTTTCTTCCTGTTCCAAATGCAGTGTTTCAGCCTTTTGGTGATCATATCGATTGAACTGAGTGAATCCAGTGGGTTGTGAACTTAGTATGATCCTGTGAAATAATAACGATCATAAAATTAACATTATTGGCAGCTAGCTATTAGCAGACCTGTTCACTTCAGAAATGTTGTTTCCTTCTGTGAACCACACCCCTCCTTCATCATCATTGGTCATGAAGAAAGTATGATTCCCACTGGTATGAGGGTTAAAAAAGGCGGTGAATCTGGCTCCATAGTTATTACCCCTCCTGCATGAGTGAGTGATACAAGCACATTAGAGAACTTAAAATACCACTTAAAACCTACTGTACCTTAAATTTAGTGGACTGGTGCTATAGGAAGGGTAAGTACTCAGGAAATCCGGTTGATGGGGATATTTGCGATTTGATTGCAGATACGATAATCTGTTTCCAGAAATGCCATTATATTGAAGATAGTTGACTCCACGAGAACCTATAGGATAATGAATGGTGTATTATCCTCTTCCTTCCTTCCTTAATTGAGAATCTCTATCAAGTTCTCTCTATAATTAGCTATTTCCTTGGCTATATTGTACCTTTGAATCTGTAGCCTTCTTCTGTAGAGGAGTAGGTCATGTTTTCATCAGCAATAGCAGGAGAGTCCAGAGGAGGGTCACCTGTCCAACATCTAATCTCAGTGGATGAACTAGAAATCACCTGCACACATACAAACACAAGTCAAAAAGATTCACCAAGAGTATTATGCAGCTCTGCATGTATACTACTGGTTATAGGGTTATGGCTCTGATGTGAGTCATACAGCTAACTGCCATCGAGGGGGGGGGGGGGGGGGGGGGGGGGAATTATCAATACATCATGACCACACTGTACCTGACAGGGAATGCCATCAATGTCCACCGTGACCTCCTCCAGGCTATCAGTGTCAAAGCCTGTTCCAGTGATGGTGAGCAGAGTGCCTCCATTCACACTACCCATCGGAGGAGTTATGCCATGAATATCTGCAATAGATAATAGTCATTACTCAGCACTTATTATACTTAGTAATGAATAATCATTACAGTGTGTTATTTAGTAATCAGTGCATTGCTGCATTGCACATCTGTAGCACTATGCATAATAATGAATAACCTTAAAATGCAGTGTTTTGATCAAATCATGGGTTAGCTATGGAGCTCTATATGCCATTGACACACTACTTTAATAATACAAACCCGGGAGGATCTCTTGTACAAGTACATGTATTGTCTGTGTCAGATCCATACCTGGAAAGATCTCATACATGGCAAGTGACCAGTCATACATGGGGTAGAGGGATTGACTGTGGTTCCATGTGCGTCCAGATGAACCACTCAACACCATGCTAGCATTCCATGGCCCTGCTCTTCGCTCGGTACTCAAACACTTGACATATGTCAGTGAGTTTCGATAGGCCATTCCAAAGTGTCTATTAGTCTCCTTGTTGCGCGTTTCACAGACTCCTTCTCCCAGGAGTACGGAGCTGTATGTGTTATAGTTCCGTGACGTACGGTATCCACCCAACTCAACCATCACAGAAATTGGACCAGATTGTGGAAGAACACTCCTTACCTATGGAGAGTGTGAACATGATTGTATAAGTTATATAAACATGAACTACTAAGGTTGGAACACTTCAAAACTGTTGAGACTTCTGTGTTCAACTTGGAGGATATAACTCATTTTTCTGAATCATCTGAAGTTCAGTAGCTAGCAAGGCTTTTACCTGGGGTGTGTATGACCAGTGATAAAGAAACTGGTTTTGAGTTCCAGTGCTAGATGAAAGTACATTATTGGTAATAATGCTGGCTTGTAAGGAACTGTAGGTTGCTTCTTCTTGGGCATCTGGATGAGGTTCTGTGATACACTCCAGGCGTCTTAGTGAGCTGGTGTACCTACAGGTTGGAAGGGATTGAGCCAGTTAAACTTTGGTTGGCTGGTGCAATATCCATAGCATGTATCACTGAGTGGCTGATTTGGATTTGAAGGTGGGGCAGTGGCTAGCTAAGCTCTCTGCAGTGTACTCACTGTCTGACTATACATGGTACTTGGCCAATGAACACAAGATTCTGTGATACATAGCCATCTGTTGCAAATCCATTTCCATACAAGTTGACTACAGTTCCTCCAGCTATGCTGCCACGACGAGGCCAGATCCAGTGTACTGTAGCTAAAACAATAGTTAAGCTAGCTGAATTGGTTTGATCAGGCATCTAGATAGACTATATCTACTCACCTCTTCCTTTGACAGAATTAAAACATAGGATAACCAGAAGAACGAAAAAGCGACTATCGATCTTCATGACCAGTGACATCAGTCAGTCGAGAGTAACAGAATTATCTAGTTACGTACGCATGGTCCCATCGAGCCCCTCCCACGAGCTAGGTAGATCCACCCATTACCATAATTTGCGCATGCTCAGTTGACTTCGATAGTGCATACATATATACATGATGTACAAAAAGTTCTTATAGCATAAAAGTTTAATACGGTCATAGTAGGTAACACTAAGGAGATGGGTCACTGGTATCCACCAGATTGTTTCTAATTGACTCCTTAATTTCACGAAGGATTAAACTTGAGTCTGTCAAATCTATATCACAAATGGAGGTGATGCATAATATGGCAACAAGAAAGTGAAATAGATCTCACTAGATATAACTTTGAGTCTTCTCTTTGCAGCTTCATTACTCCTATGAAATTTTTCCTAGAAGAAGGAAAAAAGAATCAAATAGTTATCAACATAAGTTTATGGGGACTAACCATCACTGCATTTGTACCAACATTTTTTGGTGGGATGTCTTTTTGGCTGGATACTTCAGAGTAAACGGTATCAACTGCTTTTTTACTGACATTTTTTGGTGGGACATCTTTCTGGCTGGATACTTCAGAGTAAAAAGTATCGTTTAGTGCGTTCACTGGACTTTCAATAAAACTATTTTCATGGGAACAGACTTTCTCAGGTTGTCGTACGAGAACTTTTCTCCGAATCTTATTCCTCCCTTCTTGAGCAATTGAGAGATCATCACTATCAACATCACATATCGCTGGCTTTTTTGTTCTGTTAGACTGTCTCCTACTTTTGAATTCTGGCTTCACTTTAGGGACTTTCTTACCACGGCTCTCTGGTTTGTGGTGTAATTTCTTTGGAAGAGGTGAAGTCTGCTCAGTTCTGCTCCGTTTAACTTTATATAAGACATACAGTGATGTCAATACAGTGGAACCAAAGTATCTTGGTACACAAGTTAGCTAGCTACCCCCTGTCTAAGTATGTTTTCCATAGAATATTAGCCATTATAAGCTACAATATTCTGTGCATACCAGAAGTTTTCTTTCCGATGGTTCTTGAATTGTCTCCTGCAAGCTTGGAACTAGTATTTAACTCTTTATGTGACTGTAAGAGCTTATCAGAGAGTGGCGGCTGCTTTAGATCATTCTTACTAGGATATTTCCTCTTGTGGTTGGTTTGACTATTTTTGTCGTTCACTGTGCTCAGACTCAAACTGTCTAAACAAGGAGATGGTGGTGATTCTGTTGAAAGGGAATACTGACTTCCAGCCTTGAGACTGTTCTCATCACCGGCATCATAAAAATTTCTTCTCAATCCACAATCTACTGTAACAGTTGACTCAGTTCTTGGAACTGCTTGGTCGTTAGCCCTGGAAGGATGGTTTTCATCCTGCACAGGACATGCTTTTATTACTGTAGGAGATGGAGTTTGTGTGCTCACAGAAATTACAGGAACTGCAACTCTTTGAAGAGCAGTTGTTACACTTTCAATAATATTTTCTTGTTGAGTTGTCAATGTTCTGGTAAGATCCACATTGGCAGTCCTTACTGAAGAGAGCTGGCTGGTTAAACAGTCTAACATGCTCCTTTGCTATTACATAAATTGTAGTCAAAGTTATATAACCCAATTATGACATAATTAGCTACCTGAGAAATTTCCTTTCTTATATCCTGTATCACCTGTTTTATTTCTTCCTGTCCATGTAATAACCTTGTATAAAAGCTCATAGCTTGCTCACCACAATGTGATGAAACTGTATCTATTGAGGTATATGTATGAAGTCATGAGGCATGGATTGCATGTTTTAATAGCCACTAACCAATTTGGACTCGAATTTCAGCAATGGAATCCTTCATTTCTTCTTTCAACTGATCAATACTACCTCTCAGCTAAAAATACAATAGTACGTGACTACTTCATAATCAACTATGGCAACTGCATATCATCATTATGGTGACGTGATTGCTGTGCAAAATGCATGTAATGAAATTAATATAGTCTTACCTCTGCAGCTGTTTCTTTTACTATTCCTGTGTAATCACTGATAATCTGCTTCCTATATTATATAACATTTCATGATGTATTATTCAATATCAATGCCCCATTACCTTTCTAATTGATCTTGCTGATTGTCTTTCCATGCTTCAAAGGATCTCTTGCCAACCTTGGGATCACAGTCTCTACTTCTACTTTCTACAACACCAGAATGTTTAGGAGCTTCACCATTGACTCGAAGATACCTCATGTAGTATTTCTTTCCTCCTAAAGCCTAGTGGAATGAAATGGTGGGGTGCAACAGTTATAGCACACTTTCTTATAATGCAATTCAGATGTTACTAAGTACAGTAGCTAGTAATGGATGGAATATGTTTATCTCTTGGGATTTGGATAAACACATGCAGCCACCACTAATTCAAATAACATGATTAAGGGGGGGGGGGGGCAAACAAGCTGGGATGGCTGGCTGTGTATTCCAGGGTTTGGAAAAGTTCACAAACAAGAGCTTTAAAATAATTACCCAATCATCCACATTACCCTGCTACTTAAGCTTACTCCCCCCTTTATTAATTAAATGCAGGTGGCTCTTCTTGGAAGTATAATGTAGTTCATTTTTCATTGCAATTGGGAGCATCAAAAAGCATTAGTAAAGCTCGCTAGTATTTTTTAGTCCCTTGTTGCCCACCCATTGTTTCTCACAGGTGAAAGTATAAACTAAAGCAAGTGAATATTGGTGTACCAGGCCTATAGCATAAAATACAGGTCACTAGAAAAATTAAATCCTTCTTCTGCTCTTTATTTTCTAGTCTTAGCACTAAAGGTGTTAGGAGTTACTAACAGTAGAAGATAAGTATTCCAGAGTGATAAAACGAGACATTTTGTCTTATTAAGCCAATGTGGCATAGCTATTTCCATAATACTATAGCAATTCTAATTCCATAGCTGGCATACATAGCAGAGATGCATGAGTAAGGACAAATTAATGCATGGCTATTATAGCAACAAGCTACGTAAGTGAGAACTTGACCAGACTAATAAGTTTTGATGGCTTATTGCCAAATTAGTACAATAGTGATTACTTCATTTCCCTTAACATATTTTGAATACTAAAACTTGCTAGCTCACAACTGATAACTATTTCAGCTTTAGTGTTAAAAATGGCATTCAGCAGATTCAACCAAATCAAGAAGCAAAAGCCTGAGCCCAGACACACACCAAGGAAACTGAGTTTTGGAAAGCAGAAAGTTAAAAATGACAGGAGTATATATCTGGTGAGCTATAATTAATTACTAAGATAATCATAAACAAAATAATTATTAGAATTTTCAATTTAGGCAATGTCTCCAAATAAGCAACTTGAAGAGAGTTCTATAGATATGAACTGTGTGTATATCTGCAAAAATCTACCAGCTGATGATGTGGCTCCACATATGCTAAAACAAGGACTTCTCACAGAAAAAGAATATGAGAAGTATTGCTCCATGAATAGTACTGATTATGAAAGGAGTGAATATCTTGTCCAGTGTCTTCTCAAACGAGGAGCAGGATTTCTCAGAGTCTTCTGTGAAATTCTGCAAGATATTGCACCAGCAAGGCACATTGCAAGTGTATTACTACAAGACTATATCCAGAGAAGCACTCTTCCAGGTTAAGTGAGAAAAAAACATGTCTATTATGAGAGATGGGGAGGTTGAAGAGAGAGAGAGAGAGGAAAAATTTAGTGCTGAAAAAAGTTGTTTACAGAAACAAAGGGGAGATTCCATGAAAACTTACAAGATTAATATACTTCCATATTAGACTAGCATTTGATGGCTTCTTTTAATGGCTATAACAATCATTATACTACTCTATTGTCATAAATAGAATTTGAAAGGAAGCGAGATCAGTCACAAAGCAGATCGGATAATGGAATGTTCAAACATAAGGTAACAATGATCATTCACTTGGCTATGATAACATAAGCCCCGTTTACACGGGGGTTCTAACCCGGATTCGACCCGGATTCGCTTCGCGTGTGAACGGTACCAACCCGGATTCCAATCCAGGTAGCCCAACCCATATCAATTAGGTGGATTGGAATCCGGATTGAATCCAACCCGGGTTGGGCGCATGTGTAAACACGGCTATACTGTATAGTCAATCGCCATTGCCTACGTGCATTGCATGTATTAATTCATTTGACTTAGCTAACAGATCCAATCTAGTCTGATGCACATTGCACATACAGCACACAAGTGATAGCTAGCTTCAATGTGAAAATTTGGTCCTCAAAAATTTCTCATGGTACACAATAAATTATATATGAAAAACAATGATTCATGAATTTTTTTTGGGCCTGAAAATTTTTACTCCAGCTATACAGCCTGGGTCCAAAACATGGGATAAGCTGTACATCATATATTTATGTATAACATATCTATTGGGAACATAATTATATAAATGCCATAATTATACTTTCAGGTAAATAAAAACACTTGCAGTAGGTGTGCTGTACTGGAGCAATACATTCATTCATCAATTAAACAACCTTCCAGTCGAAATCCAAGTGTAACAGAAGCAAATGAGCTCCAAAAGCTGAAACAAGACATTTACCGTTTAGCCAACCAAGGGAGTGAAGAAATTGACACATTCATGCAAACCGTAGAAGAAATTAAGTCCCAAGTTCTAAGTCTTCAAAATTTCTTGAACACAGTTGAGAAAAAATTGCTTGTTCAGGCTACCAAGTACGAGATGTTAAAAGAAGGAATTGAAGCATTTGATGAAGATTGTAATGATCAGCACCATTATGATTATGAATGTCGTGATCTGTTAACACCACCAAAAATAACTGTGAGACGTTGGATTGTGCGTGAAAGGCCAGGAGCTATCAAAATGAAACATGGAATGAATGTAGAGACCCTGAATCGACAAGATGATCATACTACCAATAAAATCTCAGACGATAAAAGATCAGGCAATGAAGGTGAAATAGATGATAGTTTTTATGAAGAAATACCAAACTTTTATGGGTTGAGGAAATATTCCAGTGAGCCCAATGTAAGATTGCATTCAATAGTAGTGGATACAAATAAGCATGGAAGGAAGGGGTCTTCGCAGTCTGAAGATGTTATGCTCGATGTTCGCCCACATTTTCTTTAAAAGGAGGTCACATTAGCGTAATGTAACACTGTTAATACTCTTATTTTTAAAATTTTATTTCTTTAAGACAGCAGCTGAGCTGACCATTTATTTTCTACTTCACTATTGATATTGAATTAGCCACTCACCAAAGGCAAGGAGAGGGCACGCCACTCAGTATGGCATTATAGACAGCAAGACTGTATCAATACTAGTGATGTGTCTGGATATACACTTTGCCTGTACCCTGGATCTCCCTTGTCCTTGATACCAATAATTCAGGTAGCTAGCTCTGCATATATTACCTGGGGCACTGCTTCAGGATGGCTGACTTTTGAAGTATCACCCAAGCCAGTTGTACCGTGGGCAATAGTAGAAGTGGTGGCATGAGCAGTGGTATTCTCAAAACTATGATGCGGTGGCTGTGAGAAGAGTTCAAGAGAACTTGGAACATCAGAACTACTGAAGAGAGACATTTGACTGTGCTGGGACTCAATACAATTATTCAATCCAGGATCCATCGAGCTATGAATCATAATGGTGCACCGTCATTCACAGCTAGCTAGTAGCAAGCAATTTTTACCTTTCACTAGTGGTATTGCTAAGAAGCGATGCAGGTGAGACTTTATTGCCGCATGAAAGCATTTGAAACTGCTCCTTTCAGTTAGGGTCCAGGTGGGAAGAGAAATGCAAAGTTTATTATTATATATCTTGTCCTGATTTCCTTAGCAACAAAATCGGCGATACTTACCTACCAACATTCGAAAAAGGCGCTAAAATTGCGCGCATGCGCAAAAACTCGTTCTGACCATTTTAATCTCAACTATAACTTTTTCTTTCTTTTTCGTGGTGGAGTTGACACCAGCTCTTCTTTGGTTGGGCAGTCCTTTCTCTTGTGTCCCAATGAACCACAAATATGGCACCCAATAGCTGACCTGCAAGTGATTGTTTCGAGTATTCTGACAAGTGACTACTGAAGCTCGGATCTTACTTGCTGCCACAAGTATGGTCAGGAGCTTCACACTTCTTACACACACTGCAATGCACCCAACCTTAAAGATATATAATCCAATAAGCTAGCCAGGTACAGTATTACCAAACTTGATAATTTACTTTGCTTGACACACTTTCCACAGAGTTCACAGTGGACATAACATCTACCATCCTACATTGAGAAGATCACAATAATAATGGACAGTTTTACAAGCAAGCATTTACTTTTGATGTACAAGTGCCACACTTTTCGCAGTGAGCATTGAGTTTGGCCACGTATCTGTTACAACATTTGCAGAGCCTGTAACCTTCACTTTTTGGCAATTTGAGGCCAGGAAGGGGGGTGTTAGTGAATATCCTTACAGGAGAAGGCTTTTGCTTCTTGCGAGAACTAAAGTACTTGTGGTTCAGGTAGGTCACCTGGGAAAGGATACATCAGTGGAGTAATCATTAAGTGTACTGACCACTCTAACTAATATATACCGGTATATGTACCATTGCATACTCCACCACATTATCCAATAACTCAGTGAATGATAATTATGTATGTAGCATTGTATACTTCACTGCATTATCTATCTACGTACTCACAAAGCTTTAGCAAGGCACAACAGGAAATATGACCTACTTAACTTCTATGCAATACCTGGTAATCTGTCATCCAAAGAGTAGGAAGGGCAGATGTGACATGGTCCTCCAGAAAGTACGGAAATATAAGGAAAACAGGCAATTCTAAGATATGAAGAGAAACCTCTTCACATCGTCTGAGCATCAATAAAATTGTTGATCAAACTTACCTGATCCTGCCATTTCCCATAGTTTTCTGATGCTGATGGCAAGGAGCTCAACCAGTCCTCCGAAGGGAGGATCTATGACCATAGCTACAGGTCCTTCACTCAAGAACCGCTGACAAGCATCTATCCCAGTAGACTCATAGAAGAAGTGACTAAACATGTTGTAGCGCTGGTAGTGATCAGCAGAGTAAAAGGAGAGCTGTGTTATATCATCATAGCAAATAATAGTACCATTAGAGTGACAGAACCAGAGAAATATAAACAACAGTTCTTAATGCCATGGGTCAGTCAGTAATCATGGGCCATCATTCCCAGCATGATTGTACATAATAATTATATGTACATGCTATAGTAGTCTGTGATATTGATAGAAGGGACCCTGTGCATATGACTGAATTACTACAATATATCATACATACATATCTATGATCGATGTCCAACAGGAGGGACCTGACACCATCTTCTTTCAAGAGCATTTCATGTAGTCTACACAACAATAAAACCATTGCAATTTAAAATAAAATTCTGGCACTTCGATTCAATTACCGTGGGGTTCCAATACAAAGCACTCTGTTAAACTGTAATCTCCTCAGCTCGTCTCGGAGGAAATTAAGTGAAGTATCAGAGAAGAAAAATTGCTATAAAAAAAGCACACTAATGAAGCACAAGGGTGGGATGGGATTAATTGAAATCATCATCAGATGCTAAAAGCCTCAGGCTAGTTTCTACATTTAAATGCATCAGAGTTGGCATTTGTTATGTATGTCTATGAAGCCACTCACTGCTTTTGATTTGCGGTCATCTACAGGGCTGAGAAGGGAGGTTGGCTGAGACAGTTGCAAGTCAGTGAGCTCCTTAATTACAGGATGATCCTTATGGCTAGGGAGTTCCCCACTCGTCAATACAATCCCACACTTAGGACAATAATGACGCTCCACAGGAGGGAGGGACTTGATTATCATTTGCTTCTCTGAAAGGCCTTTAGTATTCAATGACGACTGCTCTTCCTCAAATGCTTCCTTCCATCTATTATGTGATCACATATGTAATACAGATGACATTATCCTGTGGCCGGCCACAGAGCTAGTTATGTATAATGGTCAGATATCAGTACCCTTGAAGCATTAAACTTTGGTCACCCAATTCCATTTTATAGCAATTCAATGCACTCGGGAAAGGGGGGGAGATCCTCTCTCTGATTGAAATCCCCCCCCCCAAACCAATAATTATTACTGAATGTGACTAAAAGTGGGATTTATAATAGTCACAATTTTGCTTTGAATTTTAAGTAAAGAGGTGTGGTAACCCTCACACAAGCACACCAATATACATAGTCCCCTCTATCCAAAATTCCTGTATGAAATCCTGTGAGGACATAAATTTCTGATGCCCACATTGATAGATGATCAATGTGGGAGCCACATCATGTTCATGGGAAATGGTCATGTTCAACTTTCTAAAACTTCAGCTTATGAATATATTTCATGTGCAGTCACAATTCCCTTCATATTAAGATGGATGAGCTATGCAAGTGAAAATGTTATGTCCATGAACAAGTTTCAAACCACCATTTCACTTTACCTGTCTCGCTTAGCTTTGATACTGACAGCATCATCTGCATAGCAAAAGAAATTACACCCCTTTCGATCACGGTGGACAGCACAGGCATAAAACTTCCTTGGTTCCTTTCCAGCAGCATAGTAACGGTTGAACAGTAGTGTAGGCCCTATACCACACACACAAGAAGCTTGCCATGTTTAGTTATGTCTAGCTTACTGCTAGCTATTTCATAACATCATACCGTGAGGACAAAAAGGTGGATCAACGTCTTCTAGGCCAGAGAGAACAGGATCAACGCCACACCGCGTTTTCTTAGTAGACATGAGTGATGGAGTCTCCGAGATTCTCTCTTACTGCGTGTCACTTGCGCGCGCTATAAACTAATGCATGACGTTTTATACGCCATAATAATAATTAGACTATAGCTAGTCACAATCAAGGAATCTGATTGGTCCATTTGGTGAATTCTATTCACTTAGAATCACGCCTTATGGCACTTAGAATCACGCCTTATAGCACTTAGAATTCACTTGCCCTAGGTAAACCCGGTAAAGATGGTCATTCCAATTGGTCCAATTCTAGCAACGCATCGCAGTGGCCACGGTTATTGTTTCTAGGTGCGCTCTGATTCATGTTTGTTGCATTTAAAAACCATGGTTATTGTTTCCAAGTGCGTGTTGAGGTAAGTTAAACAACTCCAGTGATTGGCTATAGTCTAAAGAAGTTAGACACCTCGACCAACGGGATCTACGGTCTGGTTAGAAACCTTCGGGCCCTTAGTAGCGCCCTCGCTGCGCTCGGGACGCTACAGCCCAGGGCTCTCAGGTTTCTAAATAGACCGTAGATCCCTTGGTCTCGTTGTCTAACTATTATTTATGTCACCATGATGGAATTTATTAATAAGTATGAAACTGTGTTTGTGTTAATTTAATAGATTCCTTGACTCTGAAGCTGCAGCTTGGCTTGAATCTTCTCAAGCTGACGTTTTGCCTCACATTGAGGAAAGTTGGGCAAGTCATAATACTGAGGTGCAGTCTTCAATAACCTACAAAGGAAATCACTTCTACCTAAAAACTGACAATCACAGACTACTTCAACTCACCATTCAGGCTTAACATCTGTGCATGTCCTTATATAATTCTTAGTGGTGAGGACAAACTCATTGTAAAGGACCCATTCTGGTTTATGATCAAGACAAGTGCTGGGATGGAGCTGAACCACCTGAAAAATCATACATTAAATTTTTGCTCCTTGAACAAGGGGAAGGGTCAACTTGCCTGGTTATCTTTTACTGTGAGATAATGTCCACTTCTTTCCAAATGAGCCACCTGAAAACATAATGTGTGAAGGATAAGCTACACGGACCCTCCGAAAATAACCTAGGTACCTGCATGAAGAATCCCGAGAGCAAGGCTTTTCTTATGTTGAGGTAATAGTCCTTGCTTGTGAACTCTGTGCTAGCTCGACGGAGACCTAGGCGTTCCATGATCCGGGAGAGTTGATCTCGGACATTATCAGCTGACTTGAGAGAACGGTTACTAACAAAATTATCATAACACCACTGGGCATCTTCTCGGTCTGCATAAAAAGTACCAAATAAGGAATTTAAACTTGCCAACAGACACACCACACAACTTTGGACTAACTTTGTTTGTAAGCATGGTAGACATTAAGGAGTGTGAGATGATCACCATCAATGTGAGCAAATCGCATTTTAGCTTCATCAGCTTGTTTCTTGGCTTCAGTAGGTCGCACAAAGATCTGAGGCACTGAGGAGCAAGAGGTATTCATGGTCACACACTTAGAAAAGTGGAAAAGTATTTGATGCCCAACCAACTGAATAATGAATCTAAATAAAGCACACCACCTACTAGACCACAACAGAGTAAAGGCTAGAACACATAAAATTAGTACACACACATACCTGACAGCATGGAGGTGATTGAGAGTATTTCATTTGAGCAACTATAGTCTGTACTAGCTATAACCATTTTAGCCAGCTGGGGGTCCAAGGGAAACTCTGACATCATTGATCCAAGTTCCGTCAACTCCCCATCATCATCTAAGGCCCCCAGGTAATTCAGTAATTCCAGAGCTCTCATCAATGTCTCTGGAGCTGTGATATCATAATGTAAGCTAGAGCACCTCATTTTTTTGAAAAGGAGCAAGAGTTGTAGAGGGTTAAAAGTGCATACCTGGTGGGTCCATGAAGTCAAAGTGGACAAGGTCATCAATTCCCAGCTTCTTTAACTGGAGTACGACAGAGCCAAGATTTGAACGTAGAATCTCGGGGTATGTATTATCCTGCATTTCGTTCTGATAGGCCTTTTCTGCAGTGGATTTTAAAAAGGGGGCAGATGATACACTCTAGCCAGGGGAGGTGGGATGGGGACCAACAACTACTAAATAAGAGCAAACATTACTTTAAGAAGTAATAAGAAACCTGTGTATAAGCGAAAACATTTTCCAGGTCTTGTTCTTCCTGCTCGTCCTGCCCTCTGCTGGGCACTGGCCTTAGAGATGGCAGACACCAACAGAGACTCCACTCTAATCCGAGGATTATACACCTGCAATCAAAACCAATTGGGTAAAGGTCATCCCGAAGTGCAATCTTTTGTACCTTTTGTTTTGAGAAGCCAGGATCAATGACAAAGACCACACCATCGATGGTGAGGGAAGTTTCAGCAATATTAGTGGAGACAACAACTTTCCTCCCAATAGCTCCGTTGGGTTTCTTGGGAGGAGCAGACTCAAAGATTCTCTGTTGTAAGTTTGGCGGGAGTGTGGAGTAGAGAGGGATGCACTTCATGTCACCCACTTCAGGACCCAAGTTCTCCACTTCACGTGAAATGCGTTTGCATGCTTCTTCTATTTCCTGATGGTACATACATGGAACAATCCCTATATATATATGTGATAAAAACTCCACCTACTTCTTGTCCAGTGAGGAAAAGAAGGATGTCTCCCTCTACCTCTTCACAAAGGTGAATCTGGACGACAGTTCTGATGGCTGCTTCTAGATAATCCCGTTCTGGTTCTGGAGTAAAAAAGATCTCCACAGGATGGGTACGTCCCGGAACACTCTATTGTTAACAAATCAGCATTGTTACTACATCTGCACATCTCAAGACTTGAAAATGTATACGAGGACAAAAATCATAAGGTTGAAAAAAATCCATACTGATGCAATTATGCCTTACCAGAAGAGGGGCTTCCCCAAAGTAGTGCTGAAACTTGCCAGCATCCAGAGTGGCACTCATGATGATGATTTTAAGGTCCTCTCTCTGCTGCACAATCTGGATGGTAGGGTGAACCATGAGCTGCTGATAATTTTAATAGCTACACAATCACAAGACTGTTACCATCACATAGTACCTCAACCTTCTCACCTTGGAAAGCCCACATTATCCCTTACGTATTAATCAATGCCTTGCCTTACATGCTTCAAATCCCAGAGAACACCCCCACATATTAATCCTGCACTACCTCTTTTAGTAAGCCCATGAGAATATCTGTTGCCAGGGTCCGTTCATGAGCCTCATCAAGAATGATGACCCCATACCGCTCCAGAAGAGGGTCGTTCATGGCCTCACGAAGCAACATACCATCTGTCATGTACCTGAAATCAGTAAAGGTTGAGATTACAAAGTACATGAGAAAAACATGATGATAATGCATTAGACACATTCGAGCTATGTCTTACAGGTTGCCTATGGACTTTAATTTTGAAGGTGGAACTAATAGGGAAGACACTGGATATTTTGAACCTAAAAGTCCTCTCACTTGAGAATTGTATTACGACTTGTGCAGTCCTCGAAACGGATGGTGTACCCTACTTCCTGTCCTAGTACCACGTCCATTTCATCAGCCACTCGCTGGGCCACACTCATGGCTGCCACCCTCCTGGGTTGGGTGCACCCCACTATCTTCTTCCCAGTTGGATTAGCCTGAGCCATCTCAGTTAGCCATTGCGGTATCTAACATCAAGCAGGACATCATTAGAATGAATTTGTATCAGTGAAAAGTCATTTGTTGCTAATGATGATAATGAGGGGAGGGAGGGAGGGAGAGAGAGAGAGAGAGAGAGAGAGAGAGAGAGAGAGAGAGAGAGAGAGAGAGAGAGAGAGAGAGAGAGAGAGAGAGAGAGAGAGAGAGAGAGAGAGAGAGAGAGAGAGAGAGACTACATCCTACTCTAGCAATTACACACCCCAATACCTCATGCCTATACATCCTTTCCCTCCCCCTTCCTGATCTTACCTGTGTTGTCTTGCCACTACCGGTCTCTCCAACGAGCACTACAGCTGGGCTGTCCTTCACGATCCCCATGAATTTATTATAGTATTCCCACACAGGCAGAGAGCGCCTCTTCTCCAGAATGCTCCAAAACTTGGCAGAGAAAGGCCGACCGGTATACTTATTAATTTGCAGCTTTTGAACATCTTGACCTGACCCTGACCCCACAACTGATGACACAGAAGAAGTGGCATCCTTCTCACCATCATGACGACTGGAGGTTTTTGGTCCAATGTTTACAGAGCAGAAGATAACAGCCACACGAAAGTTTTTTTAGTATAATTTTGTGAGAGAGTGAAGGCACAGTCCGATTAGATAAACTTCTTAATAGTTCCTATTAAATTATGTACATTAACTACTTGTGGAGCATGCAATGTCCTCACAGGGAGAATTAATTTAAACTCAACAGCATCTGTCCTGACTTAGCACCACTTACACACAAACAGGTGCACCTGTTGGACACTGCATGCGAAAATTATAGGCACCTAAAATATCTGATTCCAATTAATGCCCTTCATATCGTATATCATAAGCCTATTCCCTGTAAAGCAGTACCTCACTTTGATTTTAGAATCTGAACCACCAAGATCCAATTTTCTCTTTCTGTCAGTCCTGTCAGACATACTCGAGTACTCTTTCCTGTGAAAAGACAGCTGGCTGATTCAGATACAGCATGTACCACGTACCACCGCCCGAGTCGAAATTTGCGCATGCTCAGCAAGTGTAATTTAGTAATCATGTGACCTCTACCTTAAGTCACATGACCTAAAATTTGAAAACTGGCGGGCGCAAACGAACAATTATACAAGACTTGGAGCGATGGCATCACTTCAAGAGACAAAATCCAGTGGTCTGATTGAAACGAGTAGAACTTCCGCTAAAAAAAGAAAGCACACTTCTAACGAGGAAAAAGCTACCCCCAAGGAAAATATTCCTGTTCCCCCAAACGTACCAGCCAGAACCAAGAGACAAAAGCTATCTAAAGCCCCTGTTAAGGTAAGTTCAAAGGGGGAATATTAAACTGACCTTTCATTGCATGAAAAGAAGTTTGCAAAGAGACCACCGTGACCAAGGATATTAAAATTCCAGCTAGCTGCATAACTTTTGCAATAATCATAGCTGCCAGCATTAGTGTGGGAAAGAAAGTCTGCTTGGGCTGGAGGATTCTAGGCACACAGAGTCAATATCCCTGCATCACACATAATCTGGAATGTTGCTCGATGGCATTATATTAAATTCCAAAATAATTTAATGGAGGATCCCACATGTCTGTATTCAGTGGTGTGATATCTTCATTTAGCCTCCTAAGTATGTGAACCCATTGGTAGCCAGTCTCCAAAAGAAGATAGAGCAAGAGTACTCTATTCGTGATGGAGGGAGCAAATTGCTGCAGGCCAGCAAGAGCAATAGGCAGTCTATGGAAGTCTCCAAGGGGCTTTTTGTCTCAGATGCCAAGATCATGGGTCATATGAGAGAACTGCAGCGACAACAGAGTAGTCAAGGAATACAAACCATTCAATCAAGGTCAGTTTCATGGGGAAAAAATATAGATACTACAAATGTATTCACCCAATTTGTATATTAGTGATGGACTCTTGCCCTGTGAATCCAAAATTGCGGTATCAGGTAAGAGAGTTTTCAAATGCTATGATTAACCAGCTCAAATTCTGGCTTTGTTGGTTTGATCCTTCAGAAATCCGGATCCCATTGGAGTGGAGGGATTTTGAACACAGCAAAAGAAAGTTAGGCAAGTCTGATTTCATATTGCTTATGTATTGTTGAGTGCCATTTAAATCATAATCACGGTTATTTTGCACTAAAGGTGCTTATGAAATGTGATATTATCCTTATATAGATCCCCATCCACATGGTGTCTTCTGTCTGTTCAGAATTGGAAACCAAGTGATGGATACACCCTCATTGGTGGAAGTCGACCGTTCAACCATGGACATTGTATTCAAGGACACAGTCATTTTGTAAGTTCAGGATTTTAGGTACTAGGGCCCTTAGCACTGAGATTGTGCTGATTCATTCAAATACATAACTGTACATACATCACCTTTTTTGCTGTAGTCCTGAGCCGGTGGGTCCTGATTTCAACTTGGAGATTGAAGTGTATTGTTCACTACCTCCTGATGACACCCCATCAAGATCATCCACTCCCATCAAAATGCTGAAAAAGCTGAGATACAAGGTATGATGCTGCCAACAAGATTGAATTTATATGGCCATCAATTCTTAATTGCACAAGTACACAAGATTTGGTATTCCTTTTCCAATTGAGCATTTCTCTTTTCGCTCAATTTGCTTCTTGTTTTACAGGATAAACTAGAGGTAGAATCTCCTGCTGCTGGCCCCATTCATCCGTCCCCCTACACCCCACATGCTCTCAATATTACTCCCACTCATCGCTTTGGCCTGGCTGGCTATGCACAGCTCACTATCAAAGATGTGTCTACATCATGCAGGTATCTAGGGGAATATAATGAAGGGTAATCTTTGAATCAACCACCTGGTGGCCAGGGAGGCTTGTGTGTGGTGCAAGCCATAGCAGTGCCAGTACTTGAAACTCTGAAATTTAGTCAGCTATTTCAAAGAAATGGTGGTTATTCATAGCTCTGCCAGAGAGACCAACTACATACATAGTACTACTTGTTATTGTCCTACTATGCAGAACTTATGCCCTGAAGAGGGGTATGGTGGGTGCTAATGGTACAGCCTCCACTGGCGGCACAGAGGATTCTCTGCTCCTCCCACTCTGGGGGCAAATTTGCTGCTGCCTCTTGGCGGAACCTGAGTGTGCAACACAGCTCAGAACTGCTGGATTTGTCAACATTCAGGTCAGTATTTAATAAGACTGAATACTGAGCTATTAAGTTTGTGTGATCTTCTTGCAGCGAATGGTGGGAGGTCTTCCTGACTGGAAGAGATACTGGTGTGTGGTGAGACAGAACCATCTGCGCTGTTGGTCTAGTCCTGAGGACGTGGGAAAGAGAATGCCCATTGACACTATAGACCTAACTGAAGTACGTGTGTCAAGATTGTATTGCAAGGAACTCATAGTGTGTGATGTGATTTCTGTACACTTTTTGTAGTCTATGATAGTGGAGGCAGCTCCAAGGCTAAGCATGCGACGCCCTAATGCACTTTTGCTGAAAGATAACTTGTCCTCATCAGAGCTCTTTATGGCCTTTGAATCCAAGGAGGAGAGATCTCAGTGGATGAATGTTCTCAATCAGGTATCATAATCATGTGCATAGTGCCATAGATCCTATGGTACACTTTGGATAGGAAATGCCCATTGGCAAAATAGTTACAATCCTATAATCCATTACTACATCTCCAGTAGTGAGATGTACATGAACTGACTCTTGAAAATGGGACTTAATAATCTTGTAAACTGCTAAAATGGGACTGCTGCATTCCACCATACTCACATAATGTATATGCATGAAACAGATCAGAACTATGGGTCTATAGCCAAATGGGTGTTTTCCAGTGCTTGCTTCCACAAATTCATAGCACATGAAACTTCCTCTTTGAATCACATTCTCTTTTACTTAGGGAATACTTGACTTGAAGGTTTGGAAGTCGTCTTGTGAAGTTACCATTCCAGTCCCCCATAGCAAATTCTACACTAAATCAGCTGATGAGCTCAAACCTCTTCCATATTCAACCACTTCATCTTCCCTGGCTGCAAGTGAAACTATACTGTAATTTTTTGTCCTAAAGTCAAACTCAAATGATTATTACTGTGATTTTTGTGCTTCAGTCATGATTATATCCCCAACTTTTAATGTGTAGTAGCTAGCATTTCTGTTAGTAAAATTTATCTTACTTGGTCAGTTTGAATGATATAAAAGAGTATTGTAAATTATTTTCATGGTCATGTTCAGCAACAAAAATTCAATCTGCATGAAAATTATATATATATATATATATAAAGCTAATTACAAGTAATGAAAATAAATAATTATGTAAACATGATCTAATGAAAATTTCCCAATTTATGGTACACTTTGCATAAACGTCCCTAGTATGTGTCGGCTACTACATGTATTCATTTTGTCTATAAATTTAGTTCATCATAATAATAATAAGAATACACATTGACATACTATCTGTTGTCCTTCAGAAGTGATGTGCTTCCTTTTAAATTATGTATCTCAATAGGAATCACACATGGTCTTCTTGCTCTTGAGGCCTTTCATTATTGGGCTCCACTCTGCCATAGCAGCTGCAATAGCATTCGCAACCTTTGGCATCAGGGTGATCCTTCTTGTACTTTGTGCCATAACAAAACCCAAGTAAAGCAATGCATAGAACTACCAGTGCAAAGAGCATAACAGAGAAGTATACGATTACATCAGATCTTGCATGTGCTGTGACCATAATATCGTGAGGTTGTGATCTGTTATCATCTGAATCAGTAGCATTCGTGGTAACGAAAATGCACGTAGTGTGATGAAGTTCTTCAAAAATGTTGCTAGAGTAATTCACACAACCAATATTTAGCACGGGCTCAGACAGACGGTTTTCTGGTTGCAGATCATACTGTATTTCATCTATTATAACTTCATATTGATACTCATTATTGGAGTTGGAATTGAGGCATAAATAGTAGCTGCTGTCTTCTGTTATGTTACACTGAATTTCGGAATCAGATGGAGGAGAACATGTGAACCCACTTCCTCTATTATTATCGTTACAAAGCTCATCATAGTCCTGCATATTGGGTGACTGGTTAGCCAGAATTAAGAAAGGGTGGGCTGTGGTGTTGTAGGTTACTGAAAAACTTGTACCGTTGAGCCAATTGAACAAAATTCCCCTTTTGGTTCTTATTGGTGGTAAGCGATTTGATATTCTCTGTGTTTGAATTGAACAGTTATACCTTGTGGCTGTCAGTGTTAGTTGTTCATAATCTTGATGGAAACATACCGAATCAAAATGGTAGCTGTCTTGTTTGATTAAATAAATTCCACGATAGCTAGTAATGAGGACACTGATATTGAGCTTGAGCGTCACACTTGCCCACCATATTGCCACTGATAGAAGCCCAAGTGTTACAATCAAGCAAGTGCACAAGGCAACTGTATACACCAGACGACAGTATTTCCCTATCAGAATAAAAATCATAACTGCAAATATCGATACCAGGACACTTTTCTGCCATTGTAGCTACCATGGTTAGAAATTTAGATTGCTGCATTTGAAATCGAAAAATCACTTTATCAACCTTGGGGTATATCTATCTATTTGATTCACCCTTCTCCATTAATTAACTCAGTGGTTATAGACATAGCTAATCCTGAGTATAATTGTGGTGGAACCTCCTAATAATGGATCACTCTGAATAATGGATACCTCTCTATAGAGGACAGTTTCAGTGGCCCCCAACTTGTCCTTTAGCTATTCTGAGGTTCCAGGGTACAGTGCCAAGGTTGGGCACTAACCTAACTGAACGCAGAGCACTATCTTGTTGTTGGGTGGGATGTGGATCATGTGGTCAATGAATATCATGCAACATGTTTAATGAATAATAATTCCATGCTTCTAACCCAATGAATAAATGGTTTTTGAAAGTAGCTCCTAGCGCATAGCTCAGTCCTCAAGCTTAAAAGGCTTAAAAACTGGATATATCCCTTGCACTCTGATATGAAAACTACTTGCTTATAATAATAGCCATTACATTTCCGAATACAGCATCCTGGAATTAAGCTCCATGCACACCCTGGATCCCTAGGTGGAAGAAGACAATCTCCTTCGTGGCTTCTATTAGCTTCATCGATAAAGATAGGTCCCACTGAATTCGGTCTTATACCTTCCCTTTCTGAATCATCTGTCCTACTTCCATCTGAGAAGTTCCTTGCTGATCCATCAGAGAAGTTTCTTGCTGATCCACGTCTTTTTTGCTTCTCTGCATTGATTTGATTAACATTAATTTTGGCTGTAATAACAGGGTTCTCCCCAGTGAACTGCTAGGATTTTGGCTATTAAAATACATTGTTTTAAATTATATTGTTTTAAACACATGAAAGAAAAATGGGCCCCATCAGAGTGGTGCTGCACCCTTTGGTGAGAACCCTGAATAATTATAAATGTGACTTACTCTTTCTTATTCTGCTATCATGATCACTACAGCTAGTCTCTTGCACATCAGATACTCCAGATTGATGTGGTGATAAACGTATTTCACCATCCATCATTAGGCAACTAGCTACCTAGCTAGATACTTTTCCTTTGATCATGTGTTCATTATTATTATTATTATTCATTGTTAGCTGGTTCCTTTATTGGCTATCACAGGGCTCACATTGAATAACATTATCATGACATGATAATCTGATAGCAGTTTTTGACATAATAGCCAGAAAATGACCCTGAAAAATGTCCTGTGTCCAACCCCTGCTATCAATGCTAAAAAAATCATAATGTAATATAATATATATAGGTTGTTCTTTGTCTTTTCACAAGAGTCATTTCAATCAGTTTCATCTGGTTCTATTTGCTTGTTCATCCCATAATTTCAGGATACAGCTAGCAAGGCATGAAGAGCGGGCATACTTCATGTTGCTAGTGCAGTTTTCAAAAGCAACGGGAAATTAATCTCTTGTTAGTGGATGATGTTGCTACAGTCTCCAACTGAGTTTTGTAATGAGCACACAACTACATAGCTACCTAGATGTTCCCACTTGACTTCCCCTTCCAATATACACATGATTGCTGCTGCTGTAGCTGAGTCCATAGGGTGAGGGAGATTGGATACCGAATTCCATTGGTGGATTTCTAAGTTTATTGTTATCCATACAGCAGCTGGTTCCCTCTCTCTTCCAAACATTCCCAGTGTGCTGAGATAGCGTGCCACTTCATACTGGGGAAGCTAATGTCCATTATTGCCAGTTAGATCTCCGTGGATGATATGATCGACATGAAAGCACTACCGTAACATCATTATATCAATTTCATTATGAAAGGGTAGGGGACTAGGAGGTTAGGCAAATGCAAGATGATGAGTCAAACTTTCATCCATCGATTCATTAATACCATAGAGGGTCGGTTCTTCTACCCTCTTAATTTTCACAATGAAGATGAAAGGTGGATAGTTGGTATGAAAAAGAAGGTCCCACCATTCCACCCACCACAAAGTTCTGTTACTGCGCATGCTCAATTAATGTTGTTGAAGCCATACAAACTGCATAGTATAGTAGTAAGGTCTATACGGTATAGTTACTATATACAGAGTCCAGCTGTTAAGTACTTGCTGTCACAATCTATTACAAAGACATTGATAGTATATGTAGACTTATAGGGTAGGACATGGTCACTTACCTGATCACACTCTACATATTTAATGCTTGGAAGTGCACGAATCTTTCCTAATAAACTGTTGATAAGATTAAGAATAATAGCTTAACATACCACCCTTAATCCTATCTACACAGGTCATGAAAAAATGCCACCTCTCTGGGACAGAGAAGGATTACACCTTGCAACAAAAGTGGCTGCATTATACATGTACAAGTGACCACTGGGACTGTAGATGTAGGATAGATAGCCTATGTACAGGCTAGTGGGGAATTTTTGTAGCGAGCTACTTACTCTTTGTTCGTGGTAGCACTAAAGCCTCTGAATGTCCCCATGTTGAAGTCATTCTTCATGACATTCCCAGCTCCTGCTTCAGCAAATAACTCCTGCATAGTCTTACGAGCACTCAATACTATGTTGTATATATGTATGTATGTATGTATGTCGTAAGGATAATGCTCAGGACTGCATCCACAGTATGAGTAGCTTTATTTAGCTAGTCAACAACCTTCATCATCAGAAAGTGCCTCCTTGAAGACCACAATATAACTCCCACTGTCTGGAGGTGACTCAGTACCAAGTAAAGGAGCTGCATATTAAACATAGCTACATGAGAATACTTTCTCTATTAGCTGTGATCTTCTTAAAAAACAAGTTACCTAAAGCTGCCATTTCTTATCTTAGCAAATGCAGGACACACCCTAAAATTTAATAATTAGCCCCACCTACTTTGACTGGCATGAGGTAGCTAACCACTCCTATTACACAGATTGTCAGTGTCTCCTAAGTTTTATTATGGGGGATGGAAGGGGAAGCTAGAATAGCTAAGCTACCTAGCATACTTTCATGCTGTTGCAGGCACCTGTATCATAGCAAACTAGCTAGTAAAGTAATATTTACTACATGTTGTGGATGAAGTCTATTTTGCATTCACATTGCCCCTTGATCATTCACTATAACTGCTATAGCTAACTTAATTTCTAGTTTGATGCATCAACAGAGAGCTGATTATCCACTCTCTCTGCTGGTGTTTGCAATTTCAAATTTATTTTGGAGAAAGTTATAATTTGTAAATAATCAAGGGGATGCACCTGACACCTAATGCCTATAATAGTCCTGTGGGAGATACATATACAAATCCCAGGGCAACTAGCTGGATTTCACCCGATCATATAATAATATAGTGTTTTGTCAAGGCCACATTCACCAAATCACAAACAGTTCAGCACAAGTTCAGCACAAACATAAACAGTTTCAGTTATCAATGGGGCAAGTCCCAACATCCTGTCATGCATGTATTATGTGAGCTATAGCTAGGATCATTGACTATAAAAAGAAGCAAGCAGATAACTAGCTAGCTAGCTAGCTGGTCATTCACTCTACATTCAGCCCAGCCAGCTAAACAGTAGAACACTCTCAATTGCAATGTATCTCCTTTTTAGCATCTCAGTGATGGTGCTATCTGCTTATGCAAACAATATCACCATAAGCATTCGTGGAAAAGATGAGTCAACATGTACCAGTTCTGCTAATGGTACTACTCAATGTAAGACTTTGCAGTATGTTTCCCAGCAACTTATCTCTGAAGGGATGAATCAGTCAATATCAATACATGTCAGTGATGAAACAATGGTAAGAGATCTGGTTAACTTTGAAGATATTCATGGTTTGGCAATCATTGGAGGGACAATTAAATGCAATAAGAACGGCAGGAACTATAAGGGAGGTATTATCATTCGAAACGTAACAAATCTGAGCATTGACAGTGTCTTATTCTCCAGATGTGGTGCACAGATCAATGATCGCACTGTTGTTTTGCGAGTCATAATGTGTATCAATGTCACCATTATAAATTCACACTTCCAACAATCTAGAGAAACTGCCCTCATGATTGAAAATACATTTGGATTTGTTTTACTTGCAAATGTAAATTTTACTGATAACAAAAATTATGAAACAAGAAATCAGAATTTCTCTTCTCCAGGAGCAATAGAAGTTATACTTGACTGTGACTGTTGCCTATATGCAACAGTGTATGTCTTCAGTGAATGCTTATTCAAGAAGAATACATCTCCTAAACATTTCAATCATTTTGACTCCACTTTACCTTTTGATTCTAATTGGAGAGGACAGAGTATAGGAGGAGCTTTGGGAATGCACATTAGAGGAAACTGGTCAAACAGTGCGATTGAAATATCAGATTGCATTTTTGAAGGAAATATAGCAAGATGGGGTGGTGGTTTGCACATCATGATTCAAGATAAAGCATCAAATAATTTGATAACGATATTGAATTCTACTTTTGATTTTAATCGTGCCATAGTTGGAGGTGGAGGTGCTTGCATACAATATTTCAGACCGGAATATGACTATAATCTAAGTAAAAATGAAATAACCTTTGAGAACTGTACATTTTCACAGAATAGAGGGGACATTGGTGGTGGTTTGGCATTGCTAAGCATTCATACTCACTTTCCCATAAGTAGTACCTTCAATTTTATTGACTGTAAATGGACAGATAACAAGGCCTTGTTCAGTTCGGCTGTATTGGTGACTCCAGCAGCTGCTGATCGACTGAGCAAAGGTTATCTTCCATCTCCAAATTTTGAGAACTGCAGTTTTCAAAATAATATAGTCATGATCCATAAGGGTGGAATAAATGTATCTGCAACATACTTCTTCACATATTCTGGAGTGTTCTCAATCACTGAATCAATAGTGTACTTTTCAGATCACACATTGTTCTATAGGAATAATGGTTCTGCTTTGTACGTGGCATCTGGACAGGTCATTTTCAAGGAAGGATCAAGAGGAGAGTTCATAGAGAATAGTGGTCTAAGAGGAGCAGCAATTGCAATGTATGGACTTTCATCATTGCTGCTCAACAGTAACTCCTTGGTCTTATTTTCTGGTAATCAAGCTCAAGAATTGGGTGGAGGAATTTATTACAACTCCTATGACCAAGAGGATTATATCAGTGGACGAAACTGTTTCATGAGATTCGAAAATGGAAGATCGATCAATGAATCACTGATAAGCAATCTAACACTCATTTTTGAAAATAACTCAGCCAACGTTACAGGTACATCTGTGTATGCTTCTACCCTTTTCCCATGTCACTTTGATACTGAAAGCACACTACATAGACGTGGTTTGGACTACAGTATCTTTGATTCTTTAGGAAACATTACACTTGATAGGTCTGATCAAAGAACTCCCACAGCTGGTGAAGCTCAATATCCTCTGGCAACGTTTGGAAGGTATTTCAACCTGTCAAAGTTGAAATTAGATTACCAAATAATTCCTGGAAAACTGGTCAATGTATCATTCAATTTTCTTGACGAATTCCATCAGAATAATCCACGTTTAGCAGCATTTGCACTAAGTGTTGACAACAGAAACATAACATTGGACAGAGAATACACGCTACAGGGCGAATTCCGTCTCTTTGGACAGCCTGGAACTAAAGGAACCTTACAATTTTCACAAGACTTAAGTCGCACGATAACTCTCAATGTTAGTATAACCCTGCTCCAGTGTCCACCAGGTCTTTTTTATGATCGTGAAAAAAGAATATGTGAATGCTCTGGAATTAGAAACCAAAAAAGGTATCAAGGTATTGTGAAATGCAATAATTTTCAAGCTCACCTTCTGCATGGCTATTGGGCTGGATATGTCCCAGCAACACAACAAGAACCAGAGAAACTGTTCAGTGCCCTATGCCCATTGGAATTTTGTATGCTGGATTCAGAATCCAATAGCTACACTACAGAGTTACCCCTCATTGCCAGCGAATTGAGCGAAGCTGTATGCGGGATGAACCGACAGGGTATACTCTGTGGGCAGTGCAAACAGGGTTCTTCGTCATTTTTCCATTCCAAGGAGTTTAGATGTGACTCCAATGCCTTATGTTCAGCTGGTATACCTTTTTATGTCCTTTCGGAGTTAATTCCGGTCGTTATTCTGTTCTCAGTTATCATAATTCTGGATTTTAGTTTTACCAATGGGCATATAAATGGCTTCATCTTCTTAAGCCAGGTGTTAGAGTTGCTTTCTGTTGATACCAAGATTTATAACAACCAACACTCCAACAGGTTGCTGGCTATTAGCAGACTCTTTTACGACATTTTCAACCTTGATTACTTCAGCATATATCCATTTTCATTTTGCCTGTGGAAAGATGCCACAGTCATTGACATCTTGGCCTTTAAGTACATCACAGTCATCTTCGCCTTCATGCTGATAATATGTCTCATCCTGATCACGAAGTACACCAAATGCTCAAATATTAGACAAAAACTGAGCATGAAAGACAGGATATCTGTCATAAATGGACTTTCTGCCTTCCTGGTTGTGTGCTATGCACAGTGTGCAAGAACTTCCTTTTATATCTTAACATCGATAAGACTCAGGACCCAAGGAGGTATCGATGGGGATCTTGTGACCTTCTTCGGAGGTATGCCTTACTTTCAAGGACGTCATCTCTTCTATGCAATAGTAGCCATCTTTTTCATCATCATCTTGGTATTCATTCCACCCTTCATACTGTTTGCTTATCCTCTTACCCTTCATCTTCTTGCCTTGTGCAATTTGAGTGAGCACCGATTCATAGGAAAACTATTGACACTATTTCAGATTAATAGGCTAAAACCTCTCATTGATAACTTCCAGGGATGCTACAAAGATAAGCTACGTTTCTTTGCTGGATTGTACTTCATCTACAGAGTAATCATACTTGGCTGTTATAGTGCTGCACGCAGTTCTGCCCAGTTCTACATATTAACACAGTTCTTCCTCATGGGCTTCATGGGGATCCACTCCATTGCACAGCCCTACAAGAAGCGATCCCACAATGTCATCGACTCACTGATCTTCCTGGCCCTTGTCACTATCAATGGATGCACCATTTTCATCAATGTTTATGCTGAGGAATCTCGCGAGACTAATACCTCATTAGGTGTCATCTTGACGATAGTGATTGTCCTTCGACTTGTCTTACTCTACATCCCTATGATCTGTTTCTTGATGTGGTTAATAGGGATGGTGATACTATTCCTAACATCAAAAAGTTGCAATTCAAGTGTGGTCAATCTCAAGAAGAAGCTATTGCTAAAATGGATGAAGAAAGATGAAGATCCAAAGACTGAATTTTTCATTTCTCTTGATGATCATGAACTCCAGGTTCCATCTCATAATGAAACCTCTTATGATGATCGAACAGAACCACTGGTTGACAGTTATAACCTAATGATAAACTAGTTATGGTAGGCTAATACAAATTTTTGTGTGAAGCATTAATTTTTCTTACCTTGATAAGTAATAGTAGCTCATCATAATTATTATCCTCTTATTGATAGCCTTATCTCTATGATCCTACTGTAACATTGTTTAGCATATTTATTATTATTTTGTGTTCACCATCTTGTCTGCACTTACCAACCATAATTAGTTATTATGCTAATCACAAGACACTCCCTGCACATTTCTTGATGAAGAGAATAGGGTCTTTGTTAAGTGAATGAATTTACTCATCAGCAGTAATGAGAGCCTTTCTTAGCTGGTTGGCTAGTGGTTGTATGGCTACCTGAAATAACAACCATATTTACTGGGTCCAAACGATCCTATAATATTTCAGAGGATTTTGGTATCACAGAGGGGTTAGGCAGAAATAAGGGTCAGAGTATCTTTAATAGCTTACTAGAGAACGTACTAGTAGTGATACAACTGCATATTAGGGCTGCCAGCATTAATTCAAGGGGTGAAGTTCTGTGGTTCCTTCAGTTTACTTACTCTTGTACATAGCTAGGGAAAAGTTGTAGGAGGTGCTACTGTTTTTGTGATATTAGGACTACTTCTGCTGATTTCACTCGTATCTGGTTTTGCCTTCTTCTGGCTCATTCAAATTGTCAGTGACAGGTCACAGGTCTCCAAGCAAGTGGACTTGAGCTCGAGTGCAGTCGTCAATGTTACATCCGAATTTCCTCCACTCACCAACCTCTACAGTAACAAACTCCGCCTTGACTTAAAAGAAATTTTTTCCACTCATTTGCTATGTCAATAAAGTTGCCTATGTATCTCTTGCTAGTGAGGACTGTGATTCAGTGTTCATCTCCCCCAAGAATGAAACTGTCTCCCAGAATTCAATACATGGCCACAACATGTTCTACTGATGCCACAGTACCAGTTTTTGCAGAATTTAATGAACATCTACTATGTCTGTTTTCCTGTTGAATGAGGATCATTTGACATAGCTATGCATGAATCGCATTACTCCAGAAAAGTTCCTGAAAGTTTTTAATATTAGCTAGCAACTGTGGCATTGTTCGAGATACAGGACTGATGAGATGTTGTTTTGAATATACGGTCTTATTACTACATTTGTGTGAACAGCACTATTCCCTACAAGCTACAGTTCAATATTTCCATAGCATCTTTGGTGTACAATACATCAAGGAGACAGTGCATAGAAAATCAGGAGTGCTGCCTTCCTTTTGGCAATATCGTCAAAGAGCTATGCAGGCCAACCTGTATGTTTATGTCTACACATTCTGTGAGCCCAGACACTGCTGGTATTAGGATGTCGGGCATTTCACAATGTGTTAAAGCATTGTGCAATGGCACTCTACCAGCCTTTATGTCATCTTTTCCAGGCCAGTCTCAGAGTTTGCAAACTACCCGATGAGTGGAAAATCCACAGTATTACACCAATCTTTAAAGATGGGGATAAAAGCTCAGTTAGGAACTATAGACCTATTTCTCTACTAAGTTCCATCTCAAAAGTTATGGAGAGATTGGTGTACAATCATCTGATGGAGTTTCTGGCTAATTCTATCTCAACTTTCCAATATGGATTTCTAAAAAACCACTCATGCGTGCAACAACTTCTTCTTTTCTACCATGAATTAATCAGTGGACCAAACTCCCCTGCAGAGCTATTTCTCGACTTTTCTAAGGCCTTTGATAGCGTTCTGCATAAGGAGTTATTGTTAAAACTTAAGAGACTAGGAATGTCTGGAAACATCTGGCTATGGCTCCAGGACTACCTACATAGAAGATTTCAGTATGTCAATGTTCGTAACAGCCGCTCTGAGCTACTGCCTGTGAAGTCTGGTGTCCCCCAGGGGAGTATCCTGGGGCCACTGTTATTCCTCGTATATGTGAATGACTTACCTGAAGTTATAAAGCACGTGATCACTTATATGCTTGCTGATGATGTCAAATGTGCAATGCCTATTAGAAGTCCCTTGGATAGTCTATACTTGCAAGAAGACTTGGAGGCTCTCTGTGACTGGTCTGCGAAGTGGAAACTCAAGTTTAAAGAGTCCAAATGTGTCCTATTGAGGTGTTTCACCAATAAAAATTCAACTCCCACTCCCACAGTGTATACTCTGAATGAAAAAGAAATTCAAACTAGCAACTCTCACAAAGATCTGGGTATCGTGATATCAGATATCAGATAATTTGTCTTTTAGGTGTCACTATGAGCTTCTCATAGCCAGAGCCTATCGAATCTTGGGTCTCCTTAGAAGGACCTTTAATCACAGACAATGTGTCAAGGAACTCTACATCTCCCTGGTGAGATCTCAGTTAATGTACTGTTCGCAGGTTTGGCGACCTTACTTGCTGCGGGACATAGATATGATCGAAAGAGTCCAGCGTCGGGCTACAAAATATATTCTTAACGACTTTACCTCAGATTACAAATCAAGACTGATAACATTGGGCATCTTACCTCTTATGTACGTCTTTGAACTCAACGACCTAATGTTATGTGTCAAAAGTCTGAAGTCTCTCTAGAGATTTTGACATCAAAAAGTATGTTAAATTCAGTGACCATGGGACAAGATCTGCCACATCTTCAAGGATGTTACATTGCTTTACCTCTACAAATTCTTCCAGACACGAATTTTTCACTCGTATTCCAAGGCTATGGAACTCAGTCCCTTCAATAGACTTAAAACTATCACTAACCACCATCAAGCATAACTTACAGGATTTTCTATACAAAAACTTTCTGGCCAAGTTTGAACCATCAAACGTGTGTTCATTTCACTTTTTATGTCCATGCATGAATTGTTTCAACACTTCCCATCCCCCCATTCTTTTTAACTCTCTCAATGGCTGCAACGCAGATCAACAGCATACTTACCAACCCCCTCAAGATACTTCGGATATTTTTTCCCTGGATTTGAATTTATTTCCCTGGATGAAATTAAATAAATGTTATGTTGATGTATCTTGGATACATGAAACATAGGCTTCAAGGCAGAATCTGGTAGCTAATGTAGCCATTGTCTAACCTATTAAGAGCACATAGGCATAATCCCTGGATTTTTCTGTTGTTTCCTGGATGTCTGGATTTGACACCCAATCCCTGGATAATCCAGGGAAATCTGGATGGTTGGTATGTATGCAACAGTTTATTCACTCCATTTACTCTTTTGTGTTACTTTGAGTGATAATTCTGTAAAGTAATAAAAAAAAAATTAAATGGAGTTTAACGTCAAGTGAAACAGAGTTAACTCATCCGGGAGTCATTCTCTAGCGTTAGAACGGGGCAGTGCATGCAGCTCAAGCTCAGTGCATAATTATGCGCATGCAGCGCAGCCGCACGAATTAGTGGCGATCTTGATCCAGGAACACTGGCTTTGGCCATACGAACTACACAAGCTATCATCTTACCTGTCAGAGTTCGTGGCCTTAGGCAAGGCAGACCACAGGCTAACGGAGGTGTCTGATCTCAATCGAGGGTGTGGTGGTGTGGCCATCCTTTGGAGAAAATCACTTGATGTCACCAACTCTAGTAAGTCCACCACTTCGGATCGCATTTGCTGTATTGATATATCAATGAAGCATAATACCCTAAAATCACTTGTCATAGTTAATGTTTATTTTCCATCTGCTGACCACGATCAGGCAGAGTTTGTACAATGCCTTGAGGACCTGGAGGAGCTAGTATGTGGCTTTGACTGTGCTGAACATGCCCTTGTTATTGGGGGTGACTTCAACGCTCATCTGGGTACTCTAGCTGGTCCCAGAGGTTCTGGTACTCCAAACCAGAGGGGACTATTGCTCAAGCAGTTTATTGATCGTAACTCCCTCTTTGTTGCCTCACATTCCCAATCTTCCATGGGTCCTGACTATACTTTTCACTCAGGGAATCACTTCACTACTATTGACTATATCATTACTAATCCCCTGGCTGCCGAGTTCCTGGTAGGGGCTGACTGTCTGGCTGAGCACCCGTTGAATGTGTCGGACCACCTGGCACTTACTGTCTCAATGTCACTCACCTCACATCCTAATCCTCGTTCAGAGCAGAATCCGAAGATTGATTGGAAGAAATCAATTGAAACTGGGAAGCTATCTGATTATGAGGCAGCGATCAAGGACATAGTGATACCCCTATTGGACGCCACAAATGATACTGTGACGAAACTTGATGACGAAATCTGTCATGTCAGCAAATCGATCATCCTGGCTGCGGACAACCTCTTACCGAAGGTAAAACAAGGGAAAAGGAGTAGAAAAGATTACTTCAAGGATGATCACTTGCGAGAACTTTGTAATGCAAGTAAGGCTGCATGGGGAGTCTGGCAACAAGCAGGCAGACCACGCGAAGGCAAACTATGGGAGAACTGGAAGGCTGCTAAAAAGGAAGTACAGAAGAGACTAAACACATTACGTGCAAGACGGGACCGACTCAAAAGTGAAAAGCTGGATGACAAATTCCGGGAAAAGGACAGCAGGAGATTCAAACTGCCCAGGACTGGCACTTCTCAAGGATTAAAGGTAAATGTAAATGGAAACATCCTCACAGATAAAGACGAGGTTATGAATGCATGGGTCAATCATTTCAAACACCTCAGTACATCCAAGGCATCTGGATCTCTAACCCTCACGAACCTGCGATCAGTTATTTCATCCTACAGGCGTGCATCCTTTGACAATGAAGACTTGATTCTCGATTGTGATGTCACCATTGAAGAGATTCAAGGTTGTATCAGATCGATGAAGAAAGGAAAGGCATGCGGTCCTGATAGAATCTTGTCTGAACATGTTATCTATGGAGGTGACTACCTGGAGTTGTGGCTGAAAAAGATCTTCAATGAGATTATACGTCTGGAAGGAATACCTCCCAGTTTCAAGGACACGATCATTATCCCTATCTACAAGGGTAAGGGCAGAGACCCACTCTTGACGAAGAACTATAGGGGCATTTCACTTTCATCCGTGATCGGAAAACTATTTGAACGAGTACTACTATTGAGGATTCAACCCATACTTGAAGAGAAAGGAATCCCACACCACACCCAGACGGCATACCAGGCTGGCCTGTCCTGCAATGATGCAACAGAGGTGGTACAGGAGGTGATAAGAAGCTACATTGATGGTGGTGCAACAGTCTTCCAATGCTTCTACGATCTGGAAAAGGCGTTCGATTCCATTGAGCACAACGTATTGCTCAATCATTTGTACAGAGCTGGTATCAATGGTAAGGCATGGAGGATCATTGGGGCCTTCTACGACGATGCCACAGCCAGTGTCCGTCTTGGGTTGAATTACTCCGAGGCATTCCACCTTGGGCGTGGTGTGAAGCAGGGGTCAGTCTTGTCTCCGCTATTATTTTTACTTGTGATAGACTCTCTCCTTGAGGAGCTAGAATCTACAGGATTGGGAGTCTCGATCCATGGTCACTATCTGGGCTCCCTTGGCCATGCAGACGATCTGAGAGGCGTGGCTCCAAACTTAGATATCTTGGAACAACAAGCCTCTATTGTAAGGCAGTTCACAGTTGATAATGGCCTCCGACTGAATGAAGATAAACTGGAGCTTCAAGAGTTCTCCATACGTAGACCTCAGCCAAGTACTATGTCCATAGGTGAGACAACCATTGCATCTGCGAGTTCTTCTACCTGCCTGGGTGTAAAGTGGTCACATGACCTCTCTCCAACAGAGTCAATTAATCACAACATTGCTAAGGCACGACAAGCCTTCTTCGCCCACCGAGCTAATGGCATAGCTTATGGTGAGCAGAACCCGCTCTCGTCCAGTGAACTATTCGAGGTCTGTGTCTTACCTGTCTGTCTATATGGCTCAGAAAACTGGATTTTAACAGAGCCAATGATCTCATCGCTGGATCAGTTCCAAGGTGAACTCGGCAAGAAAATCCTAAACCTTCCAAAACATCACTCCAATCTCATCCCACTAGTTGCACTCCAGTGGCCTACTATGAGACTTCGTATCCTTCACCGCAAGATCAGTTTCCTCTGGCGTCTCCTACACCCCAAAAAGGTGTCCATCAGTGTGGAGGTATTCAACTGTCTGAGGGAGAAAGATTCTGAGCCACTAGTGATTCAGCAGTGCAAGTTCCTGGAGCAGGTTTATAAGACCAATCTGACAGAAGTTATTTTGCAGCAAGAAAAGAATTTTGAAAATCATCTCACCCTGAGAGCAGTTAAAGACAAACTCCAGGCTGCTGATCGTGACTACATTTGGTCCCTAGTGTCTTCACGTGAGAACCTTGCTGCTCTCTCCCGTGATATTAGTTGGATGAGACTATGGGATGAGGCCAGGGAGCAAGGTATTCGAGGCGCCAGGGCAATTGCCACAGTCCTTCGCGTTATCACCATCCCAGTGTTCACAGATGACTTTGCCTGTCCTGTGTGCGGGCACAAGTATGGCAGGAGCAACCTTCCTGCGGACCACATCACCAAGGTTCACCTCGGCTGCGAACTCAAGCACCTGCTGCACCTTCTCACAACTCCTTGCGAGGAAACCTTTGAAAAGGCACTATCACTTAGAACAATATTGCACACAACTCTATAGCAAGTTATTGTATCATGTCACATCATAAGCCTGGTTATTTCATATTATGTTCTCTCTGTATGTATCCCTTGCGGGCTTTACAATGAAATTTTGAATTTTGAATTTTGGCGCAGGGCGCAGGGCCCCTCGCGCATGCGTACAATTCAGGCTATTAACTATAATGACCATGTATGTGCGCACAACCCAGCATTCTTGGCAAATATACTGCTCGAGACAGCGGGACAGTTGGCTGAAGCTTTCTTTGTCCCACCCCTTCATTAAGCAGTACGGCAAACACGCTGGCAGCCCATTCTTCCCCCTAGGCTAGGTTGCTCCATTACGCACCTCTAGGGTGACAAGCTGGAAGTGCAGCAGCATGCAGGGTGGTCCTCGGAGATTCAATTAATCCCAGGTGTTAATAAGGGCAAACTACCACCCTACTGGCACTCCCGGCTACCGCCACACTCGGAGTCTACTTGGTATCAACCCCTATCAGAGCTGTGTGCTGGGATGGTGTCTGTTAAGGATGCAGCCACAATCCATCATGTTTTATGTTTAAAAAAAACAAACAGTTTAGTTTTTTTCTGGTAGCTACAGTATGGTGATATTTTTGATACTGATCACTGCATTCTTCCTAACAGTGCTGTTCTATCGGATGACATGTTATAAAGTGAAAAACCCATCTGTTTACATGAGGGGATGTATACTTCAGTAATCTCTATGGCAATACTGAAACACTTCGCACACTTTTTTTTTTTTGTGGAGAATCATACATTAATTACACGCGAACTTCGAAGCCACAAGTATATAGGTAAATGAAGGTATAGTTAACATATCAACAAAAAAAAAAGAAGAGTTGGAACAAGAGCTGAATTGCACCAGATTCGACTTCATCTTTGCATAATCTCATCCATTCAGCTCTCTTTTTTGACCAGTTTAATAACTGTCATCCCTAGTCTCGCTAGCCATCCCCGCTCATTATATTCATGTGATAATTTGTAATGACATCAACAGTCATGTGACTTATTTATAGCAAGGGATCTGATTGGTTCTGCCTACATTCGATATTCCTGCAGCTCATGCTGCAGTCTCGATCTCAGGGATTGGGACTGGACACCTTTTTCCCTCTTCTTTCTTTCTTCCTTCCTTCCTTCTGCACACGTGCAAGTGAGGGGAAAAAGGAGTCTGGCTAGCGAGACTAAGTCATCCCTACATCACCTTCATTTATTTGAATAAATGTTTTGTTCCTTTCATTTTAAAGAACTTCTCTTTTTTTTTGCAGGTTATTACCTATATCCATCTCATTATAGCTGCTTGTTGACTAGCCTCGTCCCCAGGAGGTGGTTAGGCATGCTGCACTTTTTTTTTTCTCAAAAAGAGTATTGCTGTGAACTACACACTTGGGGGGTTTGTTTTATTTTTGTTTCTTTGCTTGGCTCACATAAAAGTCCCTAGTAGCTATACAGCTACTATCTCGACTAGTTCACCATTATAAGAATTTTACACACTAGCTACACACTATCTGTTGTCCTTAAGGAGTGATGTATTCCTTTCAAGTTATGTATCTCAATCAGCACTAAAATTCGAATCACACACGGTCTTCTTGTTCTTGAGGCATTTCATTCTCCACTCTGCCATAGCAGCTGCAATAGTAGTCACAACCTTTGGCATCAGGGTGATCCTTCTTGTACTTCGTGCCATAACAAAACCCAAGTAAAGCAATGCATAGAACCACCAGTGCAAAGAGCATAACAGAGAAGTATACGATTACATCAGATCTTGCATGTGCTGTGACCATAATATCGTGAGAATTTGATCTGTTATCATCTGAATCGGTAGCATTTGTGGTAACGAAAATGCACGTAGTGTGATGAAGTTCTTCAAAAATATGCCGTGCTGCACCTTTCGGTGAGATCGAACCCTGAATAATTATAAACGTGACTTACTCTTTCTTATTCTACTATCATGATCACTACAGCTAGTCTCTTGCACATCAGATTCTCCAGATTGATGCGGTGATAAACGTATTTCACCATCCATCATTAGGCAACTACCTAGCTAGACATTTTTCCTTTGATCATGTGTTCACTATTGTTATTATTCATTGTTAGCTGGTTCCTTTATTGGCTATCACAGGGCTCACATTGAATAACATTATCATGACATGATAATCTGATAGCAGTTTTTGACATAATAGCCAGAAAATGACCCTGAAAAATGTCCTGTGTCCAACCCCTGCTATCAATGCTAAAAAAATCATAATGTAATATATTACAAGTGAGCGCAAAAAATTTCTTCTAAATAAAAAGGTTAAGTAGGGATAGCTTAAAATCTAGCTGGGCTATAATAATGTACTGCAGCCTCGTATGAAAACAATCCCTACATTTACATCCACTACCTATAGCTAGCTATGGCAGTTGTAAAAGTAGGGATTGTTTTCATACGAGGCTGCAGTACATTATTATAGCCCAGCTAGATTTTAAGCTATCCCTACTTAACCTTTTTATTTAGAAGAAATTTTTTGCGCTCACTTGTTTCCATCCTTTTTTCTTATTGCTTGAAGTTGAATGTAAGTTTGTGTATGTAAAGAATTGAATGGCAGTAGTGACCGTCACTTCAACTGAGACACTACAGCCAAGTACAGGCTATAATACTACTATAAGATGAGCATCTGTACTGCAATTCAGCAAGGAGTGACTGGAACATCATCAGATAAGAATAAAATTAGCTATATACCTAACTGAGAAGCTTACGTGGCTCCGCCCATAAGCCCCGCCCCCTACCGACGTGCGCTTCAAAATGGCGTCGAAAGATTGGCTAGTGTTCCGAGTGCTCGAATAGTGAAGTAGAGCCTTAGTCAAAACTAATAGCAAAAGATCAGCCTCTAGGTGCCGCTCTAACAGATGGCCAAAGCAGAATTTTGATGACTATAGCCAGTAAGCCGGTACGTCGATCTTATATTTATTATCCTTATTATTATTATTACAAGTGAATGCAAAAAATTTCTTCGAAATAAAAATGTGAAGTAGGGATGCTATTATAACTGCAGCTTCATTATGAAAACCAAGTACTGCAGCATCGAAGCAGTATGGCCCAAAAATCGAGCTGGAATATGTATCATAACTGCATGCAAGAGAGTGAACTTAGTGAAGTGACCCTTACCCATCATCAAGTACGAGATACTATTCCTACTTCACTCCCTTGGCCCTTGATCATGGGAGTGAAGTAGGAATAGTATCTTGTACTTGATGATGGGTAAGGGTCACTTCACTAAGTTCACTCTCTTGCATGCAGTTATGATACATATTCCAGCTCGATTTTTGGGCCATACTGCTTCGATGCTGCAGTACTTGGTTTTCATAATGAAGCTGCAGTTATAATAGCATCCCTACTTCACATTTTTATTTCGAAGAAATTTTTTGCATTCACTTGTTTGCATTCTTTTTCTTTGTGATTATGAAAATTGATAGACAATAAAGGCTTCCTTGATTGAACTAAATTTATTTAATGATCAGTATTTCATTCTGTTCAGGGAGGAGAGTTTGAAGGATGATCATCTGCAGTGTAATGGAGTACTGAAAGGAGTGAACATTTTAAAAAGTGAACAGCATTAGCTAATTGTTACATATGTGATCACTGAAATAATTATTGAGATGGTACGTATGTCTTGCTTGAGGGAGGAGTATGGGGAGTTTATGCATTTGGTGTAGTGATCATAATAGTGGATGCCATCAAATGGCCACATCCTGTGCAGGTGTTATATGAGGAGAACTGCTATTAATTGCCCCACCCCTTTTATGAGGTAATATCGCGAAGATTTTTTTCATACGAGGCTGCAGCACATTATAGATAGCCCAGCTAGATTTTAGGCTATCCCTACTTAACCTTTTTATTTGAAGAAATTTTTTACGCTCACTTGTTTCTATCCTTTTTCTTAGTGCTTGAAGTTGAATGAGGGAGGCTACAGTACAGTACTATACGAAGCCAGCTCTACATAAACCTCTTTTGTAGGTACATACAGTGTCTCTGGTTGAAGAATTTGTTTAGCTATTTAAGTTTTGTTGATATAAAACTTTACAGCAACAGCAATGTAAATGACATGTACACGGCATGGTGAAGTGAGCTGACTACACTACAGCCAAGTACTGGCTATAATGCTACTATAGGATGAGCATCTGTACTGTAATTCAGCAAGGAGTGACTGGAACATCATCAGATAATGAATGAAGACCTTGGCTATAGCTAAACTTAAGCTTACGTGGCTCCGCCCATAAGCCCGCCCCCTTCAAAATGGCGTAGAAAGATTAGCAGCTGTGTTCCGAGTGCTATCGAATAGTGAAGTAGAGCCTTAGTCAAAACTAATAGCAAAAGATCAGCCTCTAGGTGCCGCTCTAACAGATGGCCAAAGCAGAATTTTGATGACTATAGCCAGTAAGTCGGTACGTCGATCTTATTATTATTATTATAAAGAAAAAGAACGAAAAGTCAATTTTAGAACTCGTTTTTTTCTTATGTTGGCGAATGAATTTTTGGCTTTTGAACATTCTCCTCTCTTCTTTGTAGATATAATAATTCACTGTAGCCTTCTGAGAACCTGTAGAGTAAGGGTAGAAGAGAAAGAAGAGTTTTTAGTTTATACTGTCCTATGGACTTTGACCTGCCATCCCTACTTAGAGAGTGCTACCGCACTCTCTGATAAAGAAAAAGAACAAAAGTCAATTTTAGACATCGTTTTTTTCTTATGTTAGCGAATGAATTTTTGGTTTTGGAACATTCTCCTCTCTTCTTTGTAGATATAATAATTCACTGTAGCCTTCTGAGAACCTGTAGAGCAAGGGTAGAAGAGAAAGAAGAGTTTTTAGTTTATACAGTCTTATGACCTTTGACCCGCCATCCCTACTTAGAGAGTGCTAGCGCACTCTCTGATATAGGTTGTTCTTTGTCTTTTCACAAGAGCCATTTCAATCAGTTTCATCTGGTTCTATTTGCTTGTTCATCCCATGATTTCAGGATACAGCTAGCAAGGCATGAAGAGCGGGCATACTTCATGTTGCTAGTGCAGTTTTCAAAAGCAACGGGAAATTAATCTCTTGTTAGTGGATGATGTTGCTACAGTCTCCAACTGAGTTTTGTAATGAGCACACAACTACATAGCTATACATAGATGTCCCCACTTGACTTCCCCTTCCAATATACACATGATTGCTGCTGCTGTAGCTGAGTCCATAGGGTGAGGGAGATTGGATAACGAATTCCATTGGTGGATTTCTAAGTTTATTGTTATCCATACAGCAGCTGGTTCCCTCTCTCTTCCAAACATTCCCAGTGTGCTGAGATAGCGTGCCACTTCATACTGGGGAAGCTAATGTCCATTATTGCCGGTTAGATCTCCGTGGATGATATGATCGACATGAAAGCACTACCGTAACATCATTATATCAATTTCATTATGAAAGGGTAGGGGACTAGGAGGTTAGGCAAATGCAAGATGATGAGTCAAACTTTCATTCATCGATTCATTAATACCATAGAGGGTCGGTTCTTCTACCCTCTTGGATAGTTGGTATGAAAAAGAAGGTCCCACCGTTCCACCCACCACAAAGTTCTGTTACTGCGCATGCTCAATTAATGTTGTTGAAGCCATACAAACTGCATAGTATAGTAGTAAGGTCTATACGGTATAGTTACTATATACAGAGTCCAGCTGTTAAGTACTCGCTGTCACAATCTATTACAAAGACATTGATAGTATATGTAGACTTATAGGGTAGGACAAGTTACTTACCTGATCACACTCTACATATTTAATGCTTGGAAGTGCACGAATCTTTCCTAATAAACTGTTGATAAGATTAAGAATAATAGCTTAACGTACCACCCTTAATCCTATCTACACAGGTCATGAAAAAATGCCACCTCTCTAGCTGGGACAGAGAAGGATTACACCTTGCAACAAAAGTGGCTGCATTATACATGTACAAGTGACCACTGGGACTGTAGATGTAGGATAGATAGCCTATGTACAGGCTAGTGGGGAATTTTTGTAGCGAGCTACTTACTCTTTGTTCGTGGTAGCACTAAAGCCTCTGAATGTCCCCATGTTGAAGTCATTCTTCATGACATTCCCAGCTCCTGCTTCAGCAAATAGCTCCTGCATGGTCTTACGAGCACTCAATACTATGTTGTATGTATGTGTATATATATCGTAAGGATAATGCTCAGGACTGCATCCACGGTATGAGTAGCTTTATTTAGCTAGTCAACAACCTTCATCATCAGAAAGTGCCTCCTTGAAGACCACAATATAACTCCCACTGTCTGGAGGTGACTCAGTACCAAGTAAAGGAGCTGCATATTAAACATAGCTACATGAGAATACTTTCTCTATTAGCTGTGATCTTCTTAAAACAAGTTACCTAGAGCTGCCATTTGCATTGAAGTGCAGGACACACCCTGAAATAATTAGCTCCACCTACTTTGATTGGCTGCATGAGGTAACCATCCCATTACACAGATTGTCTAATTTGAAGTTTATTATGGGGAATGGAAGGGGAAGCTACGTAGAATAGCTAAGCTGTACTTAACATACTTGTGGATGAAGTCTATTTGATTGCCCCTTGATCATTCACTATAACTGCTATAGCTAACTTAATCAACAGAGAGCTGATTGTCCACTCTCTCTGCTGGTGTTTGCAATTTCAAATTTGGAGAAAGTTATAATAGTTCAGCTATAATTATAGCTATAGTAATGATCAAGGGGAGGTGAATACAAATAGACTTTCACTTTGTACCTGACACCTAATGCCTATATACTCCTGTGGGAGATACAAATCCCAGGGCAACTAGCTGGATTTCACCCGATTATATATAATAATGTAGTGTTTTGGCAAGGCCACATTCACCAAATCATAAACAGTTCAGCACAAACAGTTTCAGTTATCAATAAACAGAAATGGGGCAAGTCCCAATATCTCATCATGCATGGGCCCTGGAAAGAGTAAACTATAGGATCATTGACTATAAAAGAAGCAAGCAGACAGCTAGCTAGCTAGCTAGTCATTCAGCCCACCAGCTTAACAACACTCAGTTGCAATGTATCTCTTTTTTGGCATGTCAGTGATGGTGCTATCTGCTTATGCAAACAATATCACCATAAGCATTCGTGGAAAAGATGAGTCAACATGTACCAGTTCTGCTAATGTTACTACTCAATGTAAGACTTTGCAGTATGTTTCCCAGCAACTTATCTCTGAAGGGATGAATCAGTCAATATCAATACATATCAGTGATGTAACAATGATAAGAGATCTGGTTAAGTTTGAAGATATTCATGGTTTGGCAATCACTGGAGGGACTATTCAATGCAATAAGAAGGGCAGGAACTATAAGGGAGGTATTATCATTCGAAACGTAACAAATCTGAGCATTGACAGTGTCTTATTCTCCAGATGTGGTACACAGATCAATGATCGCACTGTTGTTTTGAGAGTCATAATGTGTATCAATGTCACCATTACGAATTCACACTTCCGACAATCTAGAGAAACTGCCCTCACAATTAAAAATACATTTGGATATGTTTCACTTGCAAATGTAAATTTTACTAATAACAGAAATTATGAAACAAGAAATCAGAATTTCTCTTCTCCAGGAGCAATAGAAGTCATACTCGACTCTGATAATCACCTACATGCAACATTGTATCTTTTCAGTAAATGCTTATTCAGGGATAATTCAGCTCCTAATCATTTTAGTCATTATGATTCTGCTTTGCTTTTTGACTCAAATTGGAGAGGACAGAGTGTAGGAGGAGCTGTTGGAATGCACATTAGAGGAAACTGGTCAAACAGTACAATTGAAATATCAGATTGCACTTTCGAAAGAAATCAAGCAAGATGGGGTGGTGGTTTGCACATCATGATTCAAGATGAAGCATCAAATAATTTGATAACGATATTGAATTCAACTTTTGATTCTAATTGTGCCATAGTTGGAGGTGGAGGTGCTTGCATACAATATTTCAGACCGGAATATGACTATAATCCAAGTAAAAATGAAATAACCTTTGAGAACTGTACATTTTCACAGAATAGAGGGGACATTGGTGGTGGTTTGGCATTGCTAAGCATTCATACTCGCTTTCCCATAAGTAGTACCTTCAATTTTATTGACTGTGAATGGACAGATAACAAGGCCTTGTTCAGTTCGGCTGTGTTGGTGACCCCAGCAGCTGCTGATCGACTGAACAAAGGTTATCTTCCATCCCCAAGTTTTGAGAACTGCAGATTCCAAAATAATATAGTGATGATAACAATCCAGCGGAATGGAACAAATGTATCTGCAACATACTTCTTCACACATTCTGGAGTATTCTCAATCACTGAATCAGTAGTGTACTTTTCAGATCACACACTGTTCTATAGGAATAATGGTTCTGCTTTGTACGTGGCATCTGGACAGGTCATTTTCAAGGAAGGATCAAGAGGAGAGTTCATAGAGAATAGTGGTCTAAGAGGAGCAGCAATTGCAATGTATGGACTTTCATCATTGTTGGTCAACGAAAACTCCTTGATCTTATTTTCTGGTAACCAGGCTCAAGAATTAGGTGGAGGGATTTATTACAACTCCTATGACCAAGAGGATTATATCAGTGGACGAAACTGTTTCATGAGATTCGAAAATGGAAGATCGATCAATGAATCACTGATAAGCAATCTAACACTCATTTTTGAAAATAACTCAGCCAACGTTACAGGTACATCTGTGTATGCTTCTACCCTTTTCCCATGTCACTTTGATACTGAAAGCACACTACATAGACGTGGTTTGGACTACAGTATCTTTGATTCTTTAGGAAACATTACACTTGATAGGTCTGATCAGAGAACTCCTACAGCTCGTGAAGCTCAATATCCTCTGGCAACATTTGGAAGGTATTTCAACCTATCAAAGTTGAAATTAGATTACCAAATAATTCCTGGAAAACTGGTCAATGTATCATTCGATTTTCTTGACGAATTCCATCAGAATAATCCACGTTTAGCAGCATTTGCACTAAGTGTTGACAACAGAAACATAACATTGGACAGAGAATACACGCTACAGGGCGAATTCCGTCTCTTTGGGCAGCCTGGAATAAAAGGAACCTTACAATTTTCACAAGATTTAAGTCGCACAATAACTCTCAATGTTAATATAACCCTGCTCCAGTGTCCACCAGGTCTTTTTTATGATCACAAAAAAAGAACATGTGAATGCTCTGGAATTAGAAACCAAAAAAGGTATCAAGGTATTGTGAAATGCAATAATTTTCAAGCTCACCTTCTGCATGGCTATTGGGCTGGATATGTCCCAGCAACACAACAAGTACCAGAGAAACTATTCAGTGCCTTATGCCCACTGGAATTTTGTGTGCTGAATTCATTATCCAATAGCTACACTACAGAGTTACCCCTCATAGCCAGCGAATTGAGTGAAGCTGTATGCGGGATGAACCGACAGGGTATACTCTGTGGGCAGTGCAAACAGGGTTCTTCGTCATTTTTCCATTCCAAGGAGTTTAGATGTGACTCCAATGCCTTATGTTCAGCTGGTATACCTTTTTATGTCCTTTCAGAGTTAATTCCAGTCGTTATTCTGTTCTCAGTTATCATAATCCTGGATTTTAGTTTTACCAATGGGCGTATAAGTGGCTTCATCTTCTTTAGCCAGGTGTTGGAGTTGCTTTCTGTTGATACCAAGATTAATAACAACCAACACTTCAATAGGTTGCTAGCTATTAGCAGACTCTTTTATGACATTTTCAACCTTGATTACTTCAGCATATATCCATTTTCATTTTGCCTGTGGAAAGACGCCACAGTCATTGACATCTTGGCCTTTAAGTACATCACAGTCATCTTCGCCTTCATGCTGATAATATGTCTCATCCTGATCACAAAGTACACCAAATGCTCAAATATTAGGCAAAAACTGAGCATGAAAGACAGGATATCTGTCATAAATGGACTTTCTGCCTTCCTGGTTGTGTGCTATGCACAGTGTGCAAGAACTTCCTTTTACATCTTAACATCGATAAGACTCAGGACCCAAGGAGGTATCGATGGGGATCTTGTGACCTTCTTTGGAGGTATGCCTTACTTTCAAGGACGTCATCTCTTCTATGCAATAGTAGCCATCTTTTTCATCATCATCTTGGTATTTATTCCACCCTTCATACTGTTTGCTTATCCTCTTATCCTTCATCTTCTTGCCTTGTGCAATTTGAGCGAGCACCAATTCATAGGCAAGCTATTGACACTATTTCAGATTAATAGGCTAAAACCTCTCATTGATAACTTCCAGGGATGCTACAAAGATAAGCTACGTTTCTTTGCTGGATTGTACTTCATCTACAGAGTAATCATACTTGGCTGTTATAGTGCTGCACGCAGTTCTGCCCAGTTCTACATATTAACACAGTTCTTCCTCATGGGCTTCATGGGAATCCACTCCGTTGCACAACCCTACAAGAAGCGATCCCACAATGTCATCGACTCACTGATCTTCCTGGCCCTTGTCACCATCAATGGATGCACCATTTTCATCAATGATTATGCTGAGGAATCTCGTGAGAGTAATACTTCATTTGGTGTCATCTTGACAATAGTGATTGTCCTTCGACTTATCTTACTCTACATCCCTATGATCTGTTTCTTGATGTGGTTAATAGGGATGGTGATACTATTCCTAACATCAAAATGTTGCAATTCGAGTGTGGTCAATTTCAAGAAGAAGCTATTGCTAAAGTTGATGAAGAAAGAGGAAGATCCAAAGACTGAATTTTTCATTTCTCTCGATGATCATGAACTCAGGGTTCCATCTCATGATGTGTCCAATGAAACCTCTTTTGATGATCGAACAGAACCATTGGTCGACAGTTATAACCTAATGATAAACTAGCTATGGTAGGCTAATATAAATTTTTGTATGAAGCATTAATTCTTCTTACCAATAGTAGCTCATCATATTATCCATAGCCTTATCTCTATGATCCTACTGTATCATTGTTTAGCATTATTTTGTTTTCACCATCTTGTCTGCACTTACCAACCACAGCGTTAAAACGTATCTTACGGCAAGCAGCTAGCTATGCCAATCAATACACTTCAATGGACTTTATCAAGTCACAGCATAAGCCACCTTGTACTATCACATGTACTCTGATCATTGTGGGTATCAAGTTCATAGTTATAGGTGAGACCCTCCCTGCATTTCTTAGGGTCTTTATTAAGTGAATGAATTTACTCATCAGCAGTAATGAGAGCCTTTCTTAGCTGGTTGGCAAGTGGTTGTATGGCTACCTGAAATAACAACCATATTTACTGGGTCCAAACGATCCTATAATATTTCAGAGGATTTTGGTATCACAGAGGGGTTAGGCAGAAATAAGGGTCAGAGTATCTTTAATAGCTTACTAGAGAACGTACTAGTAGTGATACAACCACACACTAGGGCTGCCAGCATTAATTCAAGGGGTGAAGTTCTGTGGTTCCTTCAGTTTACTCAATATTTCACTCTTGTAGCTACATAGGGAAAAGCTGTAGGAGGTGCTACTGTTTTGTGATATTACTATTTCTGCTGATTTCACTCGTACCTGGTTTTGCCTTCTTCTGGCTCATTCAAGTTGTCAGTGATAGGTCACAGATCTCCAAGCAAGTGGACTTGAGCTCCAGTGCAGTCGTCAATGAATTTCCTCCACTCACCAATCTCTATAGCAAGTAACAAACTTTCTAGTGAGGACTGTGATTCAGTGTTCATCTCCCCCAAGAATGAAACTGTCTCCCAGAATTCAATACTTGGCCACAATTACATGTTTTACTGGCTCCACGGTACCAGTTTTGTGTCCGTTTTCCTGCTGAATGATAGGAGATCATTTGACCTATGGATGAATTGCATTACTTCAGAAAAGTTCCTGAAAAAGTGGGTTTTTAATATTAGCAACTGTGGCATTGTTCGAGATACAGGACTGATGAGATGTTGTTTTGAATACACGGTCTTGAATTCTGGATATTACTACATTTGTGTGAACAGCACTATTTTCTACAAGCTGCAGTTCAATATTTCCATATCATCTTTGGTATACAATACATCAAGGAGCACGACAGCCCTACAGTGCATAGAAAATCAGGAGTGTTGCCTTCCTTTTGGCAATATCGTCAAAGAGCTACACAGGCCGACCTGTATATTTGTGTCTACACTGCTGGTATTAGGATATCAGGGCATTTCTCTGCATGTGGAGCAACAGTTCAGCATTTTCTGGTACAGTAGCTATGGTGATATTTTTGGTACTGATTGCTGCATTCTTCCTAACAGTACTGTTGAACCAATTTATACAAGCAAAGAAAAGATATTTATTCAAAATTACTGTAGCTGATGTAGGGATGACTGTCAAAAAAGAGTTGGAACAAGAGCTGGATTCGACTTCATCCTTGCATAATCTCATCTATTTCCAACTCTTTTCATTAACCAAAAGCATACACTTGGGATTTTTTGCTTGGCTCACATAAAACTCCCTAGTAGCAATAGGTACACTACACAACTATCTACTATCACAACTTTAGTTCACCATTATAAGAATTTTACACACTATACACTATCTGTTGTCCTTAAGGAATGATGTATTCCTATGTATCTCAATCAGCACTAAAATTCTAATCACACGCGGTCTTCTTGCTCTTGAGGCCTTTCATTCTCCACTCTGCCATAGCAGCTGCAATAGCAGTCACAACCTTTGGTATCAGGGTGATCCTTCTTGTACTTTGTGCCATAACAAAACCCAGATAAAGTGATGAATAGAACTGCTAGTGCAAAGAGCATAACAGAGAAGTATACGATTACATCAGATCTTGCATGTGCTGTGACCATAATATCGTGAGGTTGTGATCTGTTATCATCTGAATTGGTAGCATTTGTGGTAACGAAAATGCACGTAGTGTGATGAAGTTCTTCAAAAATGTTGCTAGAGTAATTCACACAACCAATATTTAGCACGGGCTCAGACAGACGGTTTTCTGGTTGCAGATCATACTGTATTTCATCTATTATAACTTCATATTGATACTCATTATTGGAGTTGGAATTGAGGCATAAATAGTAGCTGTTGTCTTCTGTTATGTTACACTGAATTTCGGAATCAGATGGAGGAGAACATGTGAATCCACTTCCTCTATTATTATTGTTACAAAGCTCATAATAGTCCTGTAAATCGGGTGACTGGTTAGCCAGAATCAAGAAAGGGTGGGCTGTGGTGTTGTAGGTTACTGAAAAACTTGTATCACGGAGCCAATTAAACAAAATTCCCTTTTTGGTTCTTATTGGTGGTAAGCGATTTGATATTCTCTGTGTTTGAATTGAACAGTTATACCTTGTGGCCGTCAGTATTAGTTGTTCATAATCTTGATGGAAACATACCGAATCAAAATGGTAGCTGTCTTGTTTGATTAAATAGGTCCCACGATAGCTAGCAAAGAGGACTTTGCTATTGAGCTTGAACATCACACTTGCCCACCATATTGCCACTGATAGAAGCCCAAGTGTTACAATCAAGCAAGTGCACAAGGCAACTGTGTACACCAGACGACAGTATTTCCCTATCAGAATAAAAATCATAACTGTGACTTATAACCAGGACACCTTTCTGCTAAGGCCCAGATAAATAATGTTGGCATTTTTTTTGAGTATTATAGGTATCTGAGCAATATTATGGGCACATTTTAGACAATAACTTTAAGTAGCTATCAGTGCATTGCTGATCTGTCAACTTATGGAAATGTGGGATTCAATAATTCACGAGACTCTAGCATTTTTTCTCAGGAGCCTACTCTCTCTCAAGTTCTATATTGATGTTTCAATAATGCTATAATCATGATCTGAATTCACTTAGCTATGCAATTATCACATGATTGAGCGATAAATGAGAATTATATGTACATTTTGTAAGTATTATAGGGCATGTTTGTTAGCATTGAAGAAATGGATTATAGGTAGGAAAAAAAATATTTATCTGGGCCTACGGTGGGCATTGTACCAAGACATTTGAACCAATAGGACTGCACTTATTGACCTCACTATAGCTACCCTTGTAATTAGGACATCTATCAAGATATGTACTAAGCTAGTTGGTATACACATTAAGATGTTCTCAGTATAGCTGCTAATCCTGATTCCTGAGTATAAACTCCAGTGCTCTCTAATAATTGACTTGTTTCTGGAACAGTAACTATACCAGAACTATAACTGTTAGCTGGTTTGTTAGTTATTAGCTATTAGCTTGCATATTGTAGCCATTACATTTCCGAATACAACATCCTGGAATTAAGCTCCACATACAACCTGGATCCTTAGGTGGAAGAAGATGATCTCCTTCGTGATTTCTATTATCATTTGCAACTTCATCGATAAAGATAGGTCCCACAGAATTTGGTCTTATACCTTCCCTTTCTGAATCTGTCCTACTTACATCTGATCTTGCTGATCCGTACCTTTTTTGCTTCTCTATTGATTTGATTGAAATTAATGTAGGCTCTATATTTATAAATGTGGCTTACTCTTTCTTATTCTGCTATCATAATCACTGCAGCTAGTCTCTTGCACTTCAGAGTCTCCAGACTGATATGGTGACAAATGTATTTCACCATCCATCCTTAGCCAACTAGCTAGATATTGTTCTCTTGATCATGTGATCCATTTTTAATAATTCATTGTTTACTCATTGTTAGCTCAGTGGTTCCTTTATTGGTTATCAATGCTAAAGCCACACAATATGAGATTTCCCTTGTATTTCCAAAAAAAACTTGAAGGAAACGCAGAGGATTTTTTGTAGGATACACAAGGGCACGGCATATTTCATTTTAAATAGGCTGCCATCCCCTTGTGTATCCTATGAATTTCATGGGCTCCAACTTTTCTAGAAATGCTTTTAAGGACACAAACCACACCCATCTATAATTTAATCACCACTCCCCTAAATAATAACCACGCCCCAACCACACCCACATTAACATTTAGTTCTTTGGTTAGCTGCTAAAGCAGCACAGCACTGACCCCATAGCTATAAATAGAGCAGCTGACCTCAGCAGAGCATATTTGCCAGGCCCATACTAATTATAATGTGCTGTAACTACAACTGCAAGCTTGCATAGTTTTGATATGTAGCTGGCTAGACAACTTTAAGGACAAATAATAGGGCAGTAGCAAGCCATTGAAGGACGAAGGACAAAGTCTAAAAATTAAGGACTGTCCTTCAGATTTAAGGACAGTTGGAGCCTATGGAATTTCCTTCTCAAGTTTCCTTCAGGTTTCAGGTTAGGATATCTCCTATTTTTCATAGTGGCCAGAGGCTTCACTACTATAGTCAATAATTTATGTACTAAGAATTAGTGGAATCATTGTTCTTTCACAAGAGCAATTTCAATCAGTCTAATTGTCGTCTTCTCTGGTTCAATTTGTTTGTTGATCCCACCTACAACCATGATTTCATTCTTAGGAAGGGATATAGCAAAGCATGAAGAGCGGGCGTACTTCATGTCACTTATCTTCTCCCATTGATCATTGATAGCACTGAAGACGTACACAGCTGAAGAAGGTAAATCAGAGTCATCCTTCCCTCCAACTGCAAAAATAAAATCTTTAGCAGAAACGAGTGCAGTTTTCAAAAGCGGGAAATCATCGATTTGTTTCCATGTTCTCTCTTTAGACACTTCACGGATGGTGGATGGTGTTGCTACAGTCGCCAACAAGTTTGGTAATGAGCACACAACTACATATCTGGATGTCCCCACTTGACTTCCCCCTCCAATGTACAGATGATCACCACATATTGCTGCTGTAGCTGAGTCCATAGGGCGAGGGAGACTGGATACTGAATTCCATTGGCGGGTTTCTAAGTTTAGTATCTCAACGTCGTCAAGCAGCTTTCTCTCTCTTCCTTCCCCGCCCATGACTATAAGGAAACATTCCCAATGTGCTGAGATAGTCCAATAGCGTGCTACTTGCATACTGGGAAAAACTGATGTCCATTTCTTGTGGGAAAAGCTCAGAAGAGTGTTTACTGGATTGAGGTCAGAATTCTTCCCACCTATCACTGTCAGTAAGTTGTCTAGAACTGCCATTGAAAAACTGCTGACGGGACAGCTAGGTAGTTCCCACCAAGATTCATCAGCAATGTTGTACCTGTAGACACTTTTGCCCCAAAAATATTTGAAATAGATCATGTCACCTTCTCTCACTGCATCAGGCTCTCTTCGTAAGTCAACACAAGCATTTGGGCCTTCTCTCCAAGTGAGCTCTAACTTAACAAAGCTTTCCTTTCTTTCTTGAAATTCTCTAAGAAGACGAGATTTTAATGAAACATCTTGTGAGAGTTCTTCTACTTGATTCTGTAGCATTTGAATATTCAAATTTTTTTCCTGCAGCAACTGATCAAGGGAGCTTAACTGAGATCGTAAACCTTCACACCTTCTCTGTTCATCCCTTAGACCCTGCTCTGTTAACTGGTGTTCCTGCTCTTTGTGATAGCGGTCTTGCTCAAAATTGGCAATTCTAGTAGATTGCTGCTCGATTAGATTGTTCTTGATAGTAATTTCTCTCCTGTGGTCATCTTGTACTGACTCCAACTCTGTCCGTAATTGGTCACAACGATTCCTAAAATTTTCAAGCTCTCTTTCAAACCTTCTAACAGTACATCTGTGAGCACCGTTAGTTCTATCGTGTGTCTCACCATTACTAGTATTATGTTCTCTACTCTCCAAGTATTGTGTTTCCGACTTCAAGAGTGTCAGACGGTGACACAGTTCTTGTGAGGAAGGACGCTCCCTCTCCTCATCCTTTAGGCACTCCAAAACAGTTGGTAGCAAACTGTGATCTGGATTAACCATGTTTATGTGATTCTTTCGTCGCACATTCTCAGAGACCACTCCTCTTATCCTTTGCCTTGTATCTGGTGAATTGATTTCTTCGTAACGAGGTGCAGGTTTCGGAAACTCTCGGGTAAAAATCTGAATGCAGAGAACGCCGTATGAGAAGCAATCAAGTTTGACTGTATAGTGTGGAGATCGTAACTCTTCAAGAGCTTCAGGTGGCATGTAAACTTGTGTACCAGGACAAAGACTCATTGAACTGTGCTGAAGCATATTTGGATCGATAAATTTTGACACACCAAAGTCGGTTACTTTTGCCCTCTTGCCAGCAAAAAGGAGTACATTATTACCAGTTAGATCTCTGTGGATGATATGATTGGCATGAAGATATGCCAGTGCCAATGCAATATCACTACAAATGTCAATTTCAATATGAAAGGGTAGGGGGTTAGGCAAATGTTCAAGATGATGAGTCAAGCTTTCGTCCATCAATTCCATCAATAATACTACAGAAGGTCGACCCAATGCTGGTTTTTCAGAGTGAGTTCCTAAATACTGGACTATGTTAGGATGCTTCAGTTCGCTCAAAAAATGACATTCCTGATGAAATCTTTCAACTATCCGCCCTTCATCTTCATCATGGAAATTAAGAGGGTCATTTATAATCAGTGCTTCGTGGATAACTTTGGCTGCACATTCCAGTTCATCACACTTGGCCTTATAAACTGCTCCATATGATCCTGTCCCCAGTGGAGAGTTCTTGTCAATGCTTACGACTCGGTATAAAAAACAAGGTCCCGCCATACTTATATCCGTTCCGCCCACAAAGTCCGTTACTGCGCATGCTCAATTAATGTTATTGGATGGTACATTAATTAATTAATTACTACAGAGTCCAGCACACACTGTGACAATCTATAACAAAGACACTTAATAGCTTATAGGGTAGGACAAGTCACTTACCTGATCACACTCTACATATTTAATGCTTGGAAGTGCACGAATCTTTCCTAATAAACTGTTGAATAACATAATAATTGGTCTATCTAATTAAGCAGCCACCCTTGGAACCACGGAAAGTACCAATCTTATCTACACAGGTCATGAAAAAATGTCACCTCTGAGACAGAGAAAGTTGGTTGCATTACAAAGTGTTTGGGATCTAGAGGTGGGTGGATTATACAGAGGTGGAGGAAGAAAGATCATTTTAATTGGGGGGGGGGGGGGGGGGGGGGGGGGGGGCACATTGCTATTATGAAAATATTTTGGGGCCCTGTGCCCCAGTGGTTTCTCCACTTCTGTTATACAAGTGACCACTGGGACTGTAGATGTAGGGTTGGTAGATACAGGCTAGTGGGCATTTTTGTAGTGAGCTACTTACTCTTTGTTATGGTAGCACTAAAGTCTGTGAATGTCACCATATTGAAGTCGTTCTTCATGATATTCCCAGCTCCTGCTTCAGCAAATAACTCCTGCATAGTCTTACGATCCATAGTATAGCTACCCATCATTTAGCTAGTCAACAACCTTCATCATCAGAGAGTGCCTCCTTGAAGACCACAATATAGCTCCCTCTGTCTGGAGGTGACTCAGTACCAAGTAAAGGCAAGGCCGTAGGCAAGGGGAGGATAATATCATGCTGCTTCTTAAATCACAGCAATTAAATAGTATTTACTTACTCATAGTCAATAACTAACTGATGTTCATGTAGCGTTTATTTAATGTCATTAGTAAAACTTTTTTCTCCATAAATTATCTTTTTGTCTATGGCCTTGAAAGGGGGCTACATAACATGCATGAAATTGAGAAAGAGATACCTCTATAAGCTGTGATCTTCTCAAAACAAGTTACCTAAAGCTGCCATTTCTCAGGACACACCCTAAATTGCTATGCTAGTAATTAGCCCCACCTAGCTACATAAAAGATGTTTCCTTGTATGGGGAACAGGGGAAGCTATAGCTAAGGGAGAATATCCACTGCAATTAGCTAGCCATATAGCATACTTTCATGCAGGCACATGTAGCTAGCTGGTTAGGAAATGTGTTTGTACCTTCAGACACATGATGCTTAGATATATACAAATCCTTTTTTTTTTGAGAGAGAGAGAGAGAGTCATAATGTGTATCAATGTCACCATTACGAATTCACACTTCTGACAATCTAGAGAAACTGCCCTCACTATTGAAAATACATTTGGATTTGTTTCACTTGCAAATATAAATTTTACTGATAACATTATGAAACAAGAAATCAGAATTTTTCTTCTCCAGGAACAGTAGAAGTTATACTTGACTCTGACAGTCGCCTATATGCAACATTGTATCTTTTCATTAATGCCTATTCAGGGAGAATTTATCTCCTAATCATTTTAGTCATCTTTGCTTTTTGATTCAAATTGGAGAGGACAGAGTGTAGGAGGAGCTGTGGGAATGCACATTAGAGGAAACTGGTCAAACTGTGAGATTGAAATATCAGATTGCACTTTTGAAAAAAATCAAGTAAGATGGGGTGCTGGTTTGTAGCTACATCATGATTCAAGACGAAGCGATAGCGATACTGAATTCTACTTTTGATTCCAATCATGCCATAGTTGGAGGTGGAGGTGCTTGCATACAATATTTCAGACCAGAATAATAATGACTATAATCCAAGTAAAAATGAAATAACCTTTGAAAATTGTACATTTTCACGGAATAGAGGGGACATTGGTGGTGGTTTAGCATAAGTAGTACCTTCAATTTAATTGACTATTAGTGTAAATGGACAGATAACAGGGCCTTGTTCAGTTCAGCTGTGTTGGTGACCCCAGCAGCTGCTGATCGACTGAACAAAGGTTATCTTTTGTCCCCAGGTTTTGGGAACTGCAGATTCCAAAATAATATAGCTATAATAACAATGGAATCTGCAACATACTTCTCTACACATTCGGGTGTATTCTAAATCACTGAATCAATAGTGCACTTTTCAGATCACACACTGTTCTATAGGAATAATGGTTCTGCTCTATAGCTACGTGGCATCTGGACAGGTCATTTCAAGGAAGGATCAAGAGGAGAGTTCATGGCGAACAGTGGTCTAAGAGGAGCAGCAATTGCAATATATATTATATATACGGACTTGGTCTTATTTTCTGTAAGTGGTAGGCTCAAGAATTGGGTGGAGGGATTTATTATCACTCCTGTGACCAAGAGGATTATATCAGTGGACAAAACTATTTCATATAAGATTCGAAAAATTTTTTGAATATAACTCAGCCAACATTACAGGTACATAGCTATGTGTATGCTTTTACCCTTTTCCCATGTTACTTTGATGACGTGGCCTGGACTACAGTATCTTTGATTCTTTAGGAAACATTATACTTGATATGTCTGATTAAAGAACTCATACAGCTACAGTGAAGCTCAATATCCTCTGGCAACATTTGGAAGGTATTTCAACCCGTCAAAGTTGAAATTAGATTATCAAAATATTTTTTTTGACAAATTCCATCAGAGTAATCCAGCATTTGCACTAAGTGTGGACAACAGAAACAACATGGGCTTCATGGGGATCCACTCTGTTGCACAACCCTACAAGAAGCGATCCCACAATGTCATCGACTCACTGATCTTCCTGGCCCTTGTCACCATCAATGGATGCACCATTTTCATCAATGTTTATGCTGAGGAATCTCGTGAGACTAATACCTCATTAGGTGTCATCTTGACGATAGTAATTGTCCTTCGACTCGTCTTACTCTACATCCCTATGATCTGTTTCTTGATATGGTTAATAGGGATGGTGATACTATTCCTAACATCAAAATGTTGCAATTTGAGTGTGATTAATTTCAAGAAGAAGCTATTGCTAAAGAAGGATGATACAAAGGCTGAATTTTTTGATGATCATGAACTCAGGGTTTCATCTCATCATGATGATCGAACAATAGAACTGGTTGACAGTTAAGACCTAATGATAAACTAGGCTAATACTAGTAATAGCTATAATTTTAGTGTGGACCCTTAACTTGATAGCTATAGCTAATTTTCATCATCATAATTATTATCTTTTTACTTTGCCTGGTCCTACTGTATTGATAATACACCATCTTGATTCTTGTCTGCACTGACTTACTAACCACAGCGTTATCTTGTGGCATTGCCAATCAGTCCACTTCAATGGACTTTATCAAGCCCGCGGGATCTCGCGCGAATGCATGTGGCGTGTATTGAGCACATGAAAAGAAGATGGAGTCAGAAGAGGCTGCTCTCTCTCCAGGAAGACCCATCGATTCTCGCAGAAAGGGACCTCGGACTTTACCTCTTGGAAGGGACCCTCATGCTATTACTTCATCAGGTTACTACAGTAGCCTGGAGAACTCACAAGCCCATGAGAGCAGTGGTGGAGCAGTAGCCTCCTGCAACACTGGGGATCTGGATAGTAGTGATCATGAACGTGAAGATGACAAGGAAACGTACTGGCCTCAACCAGTGGGCCACTATCAGGGTCCTATGAGTGACAAAGTCCAGCTACTCAACAAGGAAGCTGTTAAGGACGAGGAAGTCTTTGTTGTGAAGAAGAAAGGCGTAATGTTGAGGGAGGAGCAGCATAAGCCACCTTGTACTATTACATGTACTCTGATTCCTTCATGTGCTCTTAAACATTGTGAGTATCAGTCTAAGTCCAGTCTCAGTCTTGTGGGTGAGACCCTACTTACCTTTGCATTCTTGATGAAGAGAAGAGGGTTATAATTATTTGGCAATAATGAGTGGCTGGTTGGCTAGTTGTATCATGTGACTTGCTACCTGAAGTAACAGTAGCAACACTGCAACAACAACAACAACAGGATTTGCAATGGGACAAACAATCCTATTTCAGGTGTTCATGCACACAGAGGGGTTAGGCAGAAATAAGGATCAAGAGGTTTTATAGCTACAGTTGAATTAATGCTGGCAGCCCTAATGTGTGAAATTTTGTGGTTGTATCACTAATAACAGCTAGTAAGCTTTGTTGTAGTAAATCAAGGGGTGATGGTTCCTTCAGTTTACTCAATATTTACTATTGTACATAGGGAAAAGTTGGCTAGTGGTTGTCTTCAGTTTACTCAATATTTTACTCATAGGGAAAAGCTGTAGGAGGTGCTACTGTTTTGTGATATTTGGACTACTTCTGCTGATTTCACTCGTACTTGGTTTTGCTTTCTTCTGGCTCATTCAAATTGTCAGTGACAGGTCACAGGTCTCCAAGCAAGTGGACTTGAGCTCAAGTGCAGTCGTCAATGTTACATCCGAATTTCCTCCACTCACTAACCTCTACAGTAACAAACTCTGCCTTGACTTAAAGGAAACTTTTTCCACTCATTTGTATGTTAATAAAGTTGCCTATGTATCTCTTGCTAGTGAGGACTGTGATTCGGTGTTCATCTCCCCCAAGAATGAAACTGTCTCCCAGAATTCGATACTTGGCCACAATTACATGTTCTACTGGCTCCACGGTACCAGTTTTGTGTTTATTGCAGAATTTAATGGAACATCTACTATGTCCGTTTTCCTGTTGAATGATAAGAGATCGTTTGACCTATGCATGAATCGCATTACTCCAGATAAGTTCCTGAAAAAGTGGGTTTTTAATATTAGCAACTGTGGCATTGTTCGAGATACAGGACTGATGAGATGTCGCTTTGAATACACGGTCTTGAATTCTGGATATTACTACATTTGTGTGAACAGCACTATTCTCTACAAGCTGCAGTTCAATATTTCCATATCATCTTTGGTGTACAATACATCAAGGAGCACGACAGCCCTAAAGTGCATAGAAAATCAGGAGTGTTGTCTTCCTTTTGGCAATATTGTCAAAGAGCTACACAGGCCGACCTGTATGTTTGTGTCTACGAGTCCTCTGACCCCAGACACTGCTGGTATTAGGATGTCAGGCATTTCTCTGCGTGTGGAGCAACGATTTAGCGTTTTCTGGTACAGTATGGTGATATTTTTGGTACTGATCTCTGCATTCTTCCTAACAGTGCTGTTCTATTGGATGACACGCTATAAAGTAAAAAACCCATCTGTTTACATGAGAGGATGCATACTTCAGTTTAATCTCTATGGCAATACTGAAACTTAACCACATACTGTACCCAATCACATGCACTTCGCACACTTTTTTTCCTATACGATCTATAATTACCACGTGGGGGGCGCGGCTTATGTCACGTCGCGCATACTTTAATTAAACATTAATTTTTATGGGTTGCAGAATCACATTTATATTGGACTAGCTAGCACTACTTTTCTAGTGCTCGCTCCACAAGCTCAGTGCAGCATGAGTCAAGAAGTGGAGAACGCTCCTATTGTGGGAAGACATGACGCTTACAAAGCTCTCATCAGTCTGATTGCAGAAAAGTTGTCTGCAGAGGACTTGAGATCACTGGAATGGCATGTAGATGCGCCTCCCAAACTGCGCACAGGCTCAGCCTTGGATTTGCTGGAGAACCTGCAGAGGCAGGGAAAATTCTCGGAGCAAGTCGTTGGAAATTTATCTGAATTGATGAAAAAGATCAACAGAATGGATTTGATGGAGAGAGTCGACCAGTACAAATGCCAGTATGGTAAGTCTCTGCATTGGAAGCTGGGCTGTTCATAAGTCTTAAGAAAATGGCTGTATTGAAAAATGAAATAGCAATCATTGATGATTACAATTTCCCTATGCATATTGTTTAGTGTGTTTTTACAATCGTGGATAATTCAGGCCTGTAGCCAGAAAAATGATTGGACAGGTTCTTTATTTGGATACAGGGACCTTTTAGTTAGCAAAGCAGCAGCCCTGGAAGAGTAAAATCAGAGACTCAGTGTGACTGGGGAAGTTTCTGATGACCCACTCTCTTATAATGTGGGGGAACCTTTAATGGTATTTGTGTATCTAATGTCCTCCTTCAGGTCTATGTCAAATATTGTTCTATCTCTTCTTTATTTAGGTGCTATGAAACTGTATCAAAGATTATTAATTATTAAGGATTACCATCAATCAAAGCCAAGCCATATCATGCCTGTAACTTTATAGGTGGTGGGAATTCTTGTAAAAATTCCTGTCGTAAAAAAATTTCCCCCTATAGGGTAGTCTAAGCCTTCCACTTGAGTATAGTGAACTGCTGGTATCTTGTCACCCTGAACTTTGTCAGTTTTGTTTATTCTTGCTGGCCTATCATAATACATCAATCTGATTGGTCATGTGACAATTGTAAAAGTTGTAATAATTAATTTTGATTACTAATTTGGAATAATTCTTATTGTGTTTTAGCTCGTCACTTCTCAGTGCCATCACGGGCAGTGCACCCACCACCAAGCCTCCAGCCCCAGCGATCCTATTCAATGGGAAATCATGAGCGTCAGACCTCTGCCCCTCCCCTTGAAATTCATCAAGAGAGCTGCGGTGAACCACCAGAACTTCCTTCCAATCTAGTCTATCAGAGGTCAAATCCACACATCGGCAATGCACGTGCAAGATCAGTCATGAGTTCCACCAGTATTAACAGTTTCCAGTCTCATAATTTGGAACCGTCCTCTTCGAATTCCGGTCAGAGTTCTAGTCTTGATACAATGGCCAATTCCAGATTCAGTGACGGAAGAAGACCTTCTCAGTCTGCGGTGAATGTGGTGTCCCCAAACCTCGATCACCAGCTTTCCAGTGGGCCAGATAATCATTCGCTGTCGAACTCCGGAAGCATCCACTTTAACTATAATTCCTATCCATCCAGTCACGCAGCAAGTCAAGAAGCATTCCGCCCTGAGCCAATGTCTTTGTTATCAAATGATGCCTCGATTTACAACGAATCCGTATCCCATTACAATGGAGCTGAGTACATTCCCAGACCTCCCCCATCGTATGGGTCACACCTTTCATATCCATGGTATCGCCAAGCATCACTAAGTAGCATACCACAGGAAGAGTTGCCTTATCACCCGCATCACCACCCCTTAGGTCCTTTCAATCCGAGAGATCCGAGACTCATCCCAGCGCAGCATTATCAACCCCACATTTCTATGAATGAAGTACAACCGCATTCGACCAGCCAAGACTCTCTCAGTAGTGCATACTACGTTAGCAGATATGGTTACCAGTACCCACAGACACCTCCTCATGCCAGGCGAGTTTCATTTAATCATTCTAAGAGGGTACCTCCAAGACGACATCAATCCATTAGTGGTTATCCCATAGCTAATGGCGAGCGGTTCTACAACCACAGTGGGAAGTTTTCCCAGTCAATGCCAGCTGCTGGAATAGAGCAAGCAACTGGTTACATGGAGGAAGAGGAGGAGATCAGACAAGGGTGGGAAAACATTCCGCCGAATACTTCCACGCCGAAAGCCGCTAAATTTAAATCCCAACCCGTTTTGTTGGAGAGCAAGTCAGTGCAGACGAACAGAGTGGATATCAATAAACTGAGCCCACAAGACTACAAGTCTGCATCAACCCATATGCAGACAATTATTAACAATAGCATAGGGACAATTAAAGAGCAGGATGCATCACCTATTGGGAGTGTTGAGATGAGAAGAAGGGCAAATTCACTGAAGCAGGACTCCGATTACAAGACGCAATCCACGAAGCGTACAAACAGGCACTCTTTCATTTCAGTCGATGAGAGACACCCTCGCAAAGAGTTGCAGCTGCTGCCTTCCAATGCCATGCAACGTTCGGCGTCCACTGGGAATGCCGATGGGAATTCTACCAATGAGATTATTAGTCCGTCTGATAGTATAGCAACCAGGCTCTCTAAAGGTATGTATGTGCTAATCATTGAGTATGACAACTTCAAAAACATTATAAAACCACATCAAAGCATGACATGCCCCAAACTGAAGCACATTAAGCTCTAGCTATCTAATATAGCTATACGTGTACTTGCTGTGTGAGTCAATTGAAGTCCACTGCCTTATGATTTGTCCCCACCCTATGTATCTGAGTTGTGTTATTAGAGCTCGTCTTAATTATTACAGTAGCTAGCTCTTGTGGTTTCCTGGAACTATGGACTGACCAAGTTTATAGCCTCCAATAGTTATATGCCCTGTGATGTTCCCCATCCAAGTAATGTTCCCATGCAGTTTCTTTTAGTAATTAAGTTAGGGTGACCCAGTACATACCCTCTTAATTTTCCCCCCTCCCCTTAATGTGTTGTCAACCTATACATGCCATAACCGTACATTACAGCTCACCTCTCTTTGTGGCACCTCTTGGAATAAGGGACAAGGGTTTTACCTTTGCATGCGTATCCTGAGGCTCACTCAACAGTCAACACCTGCTGTGGCCCAGTGTTTGTTACTTATCCTTAAGTTGTTTTGTGTTTATAAGCTTACCCAGTTTTTATTAATTAAGAGCTCAATTTCACAATCCTTATCCTTGTACAGTTTCTTGGTACAGCAGATTGCAGTGATCTTGCAATACAAATCCAGAACAGCCAAAACCAAAAATTTACATAGCCTCCTTTCAAGTAGCCCAACTCCAAAGCCATTTGAAAGGAGACTATGTAAATTTTGGTTTTGCTGTTCTGGATTTCATGTTGCAAGATCACTGCAATCTGCTGTATGTGCAGCTGCAAGTTGCGGTACAATAGCAGCTGCTGCTTTGGCACATATAAAATCCATGCTAGCATGAATAATGAACAAGTCATTGCAACTCAGGAACCATGCATGTGAATGGGCCAATATTTTGCATATGGCAACTACTTGATAAGGTCTAAAAAGTTACATTTTGCTTTAGTTTATAGCTAGTACAGAATGTGCAGGACACTAGATCCTATATGGATAAATTGAAAAGTAGAATGTGAATTGACAAAAACTAAATGTAATTTTTATGGCAATAAGTATAAGAAGCTGTATATCGAAAATCAGCCATTGATTCCAAGTGGTCATTGAGATGTAACGCAGTTTACCTTGAGAATGGAATCAGTCATAACATCAGTCATTTTGATTGGTCCTCCTTCATTTTTTGTGTATGTAGTACTATTCTGATACTTAATACCTTGGCGAAAGTTAGAAATTTCTATCATGAATAGTTTTTAAGTTAATTTTCCCTAGCAACCATGCGTGGGCGGAGTGTGCCTGCACCCTTAATAGTGTGTGAAGTGTAAACATGTGGCCAGCTGGAAACACTGACTCAGCATTACTAAACTAATTCTTCATTGTTATAATCTAATTAGATTTGGTTACTGTGTATGCAGGCTCAGCAGTGCATTCAACCAGTACTCTCAACTCCGAGGAAAGCCATTGTGTTGGTATCACTGCCTCAAAGGCCAGAATGAGCCCCAATAACGGAACCAGGCCACCAAGACGCAAGGAGACACTGCTGACCAAACTGACCCTGCAGTTCTCCCGAGTGGTCAAACCACGTAAGGAAATTGAGTGGCATATCAAACGAAGCAAACTGAACAAAGTGATCTATGAACAAACAGACAAATACATGACTTGTCCGTTTAAAATGGAGCTGGATAGTGGGTCTGGTGGGTCTCATCCTAAATTGATTCTTTATGTCCATCCATATGGCGTTGAGGAAGACAGCAACAAGAATGTGACACTGGAAGTAGCTATTGAAGTGGCTGCACGCCCCAAGATCCAAAGGCTACACAGCAGTGCTGAGGTTGAAGTGAGAGTGAGAGCTGAAGATAAGGACAAGAAAGAGGTGTTTGGCAAATGCAGAACAGTGCGGGAGTCCATGCGTTTCAAGTACTTCTTCATCAAGGGGTTCATTGGTCATCACGAGTTGAAACAATCTCATAGCGACTACGTAGTCTTCATCATAAGTGCCAATCTGATCACTCCTACTTCAACTTGAACTTTTCCATGACAACAGTATTGTTAATTAATATTGCATACCAACATACCAACAGTATCAAGTTCCTTTTCATCTGATATGTTGAACAATATTCTGTTCCCCTCTGGGATTGTGCAGTGTACTGGTATACATTTCCTAGTAATAATTATTTTATTGATCAACTATTCCTTTCATCCAACTAGAATGATATTTAGTTCCTTCATGATGTGCTATCTTGTGGGGGTGAGCTTTGGTTGGTGTTATGATAACAGTAGTATCATTGATCTAAGGTAGTATCAACATTATATTGGAATTATATTATAGCTTTAATCAATCAGATCACAACTTTGAATTCAGCCCATGATAATACCTGTGCAGAAGAAATAATTATGTCATTATTAATGACATCGTACAAGAATGCTTTTGTTTCCAGAGTGGGATTTTTTGGACTCACCATTACATGTCATACATAAATTGTCCTTTAGCTGTAGCTCAATTGAAGTCTTCTTGCTTTGATGAACTATCCCAAACTTTTTGTTGTGCGTTCTATAACGAACATGTAACGGTTGGACTTATCTTTATATCAATACTTGGTGGAAATGAAGAACTTAAAGTGCCGAATACTTTGTTATACTGCTTCTTTGCTTAAGGTATGAATACCATCACAGCTCATTAAACCAGGATTTGTGGTTAGGAAAATTTTTGTAGCTTATTGGTCTGGATTCTCCAAAAAAAAAAAAAAAAAATTAATAATAAAAATTACTATAATCATTCTCACAAATAAAGTAATAGAAAGTGAACAAATAATAATTACACATGTTCAAAGTATGAGGAGGGGGCCCAACCTTGAGTGTCTCCGTCTTTCATGAGCCACCAACCGCTGTCGCTCTTTTCCAGGAGTTCGTAGACTCTCCCCTTCGTGACAGGGATACCAGAGTCTTCGTAGACGGGGACATCATATGAGTCAATCGCCCGGTAAAATACCGTAGTGGCTTTCCTGGGACGTGGTCTTGGCTTGGGCTTGGGTGTAGAATCAGTGCTCTCAGTGACTTCAAGTTCTTTGTTGGCCTCAATGACGGACAGTGCAGCAGCTCCGGAGGGAGCCGGTGGTTTGGGGCGAGCGGGATATGGCCGACCCGATGTAGATGTATTTTTTGAAGCCGATTTTTGTTGTTTTTCTTCAATGTAGGTGCAAGGAGCCCACCCTTCAGTGTTGCCAATTTTCACAAACCACCAGCCATCACTTTTCTTTTCAATGACCTCCACATCCACTCCTTCCTTGAAAGTGATACATGAACCTGACGTATCTCCAGAGTAGTCCCCAATGGTCACATACGCAGTTGATTTCTTAGGTCCACCTCCAGGATATGCCGATGGTCTTGGAGGTGGGGGGCGCTTTGCTGGTGTAGTGGTCGTCTTAGGTGGCTGAGGTCTGGAAGGAGGTACTTTAGATTTTGACGTTCCTGTCAAGTTGGTCTTTGTAATGGGAGCTTTGGGTCTATTTGGAGGGGATGGTCTCTTGGGTTGTTGTGTAGGAAACGATGGTAGCGATTTATCAAACAGCTTCTGTTCTAATTCAGATTTATAAGTCTTGCCAACTGCATTATCAGCACTTCCTCGTCTCTTGTGGGCAGAAGGTCTGGATGGAACACCTGATGAGACATGTTCTGTCCTGTTGCTCTTTGACTCCTGTAATGCCTTAACTTTAATCTCAGGACTGCTTATCTTTTTCCTGTTTCCTGCTGTGATGTTTTCATTTCTCAACACTGTAGATCGGGAGTTCAACCTTACATTTTCGTCACTGTTACCTCTCTTCACAGTTGGACGTGAGGCAGGCTTTGCTGGTGCTGGGCGTGACCTAGAAGACTCGTTACTACTGGTAGTTCGCACATTTTTGGTGGCAAGTGGAGTCTCAAGTTTTCTTTGTATGTTGGGGGAAAGCTGAAGGGGCATGGGGCCTGATATGCTGGTTTTACTGAGTGTTGTCCGCCCCCCAAGTCTGGGTGACGGGGGACCATTGGCTACTTTATTACTTGGAAAAGCAGGGGTATTTCTTGGTCTATTAGGCTTGGGGGGTGCTTGTACCACCTGGATTGATGGTGGTGCATGACTGTCATTGACCAATGGATTCATATAAATCTCTTCATTCAGTCCAGAATCCGTACTGGTCGATCTCTTCAGAGAGGGCCTCTTTAACTCGCCATCTATGGAGCTGGTAGATTTGCTTGCAAGCGTCATTTTCCTCATACCAAGGGGTGACGTCTCATTCTTGAATTGTTTCCTCACTTGAGAAGATGGAGGCTCTCTCTTGAAGTCCTTACTCTGTGCCGCCATTCTTGTGTCTTTAGTTATCTCCTTCTTTACCGGCTCACTCCTAGCTTCCTTAGACTCTTCCTTTTTAGGCGGTTCTCTTCTTTGCTGTTTTACAGGCTCTTTCTTCCCAGGAGGAACTGACTTCAGGACAGCAGGTGGACTCGTTGGAGACTTAACTGCAGGTGATTTCGGCTTCCTCTCCAGATACGATGAGGGCACCCAGCCTTCTTTCCCATCCATGTCCACGTACCACCATCCGGCGGGATTCTTAGTTATCACAGTGCACTCTTTGCCAGAGTTGAAGCTGATCCCATCACCTGCCGTTGCTTGGAACTCCGCTATGGTCATGTAAATCTCGCTGTCAGGCTCCGGGATAATCTCGTAAACAGGTTCTGGGAAGTCACTGGATGAAGACGATGCAGGCACATCTCGCTTCTTCAGAGGGGGTTTCTACAGCATCAATAATATTATCATCATAAATTTTAAACATCACATGCATAGAAACTGCAAAATATCACAAAATTTTCACTTGAAAAAATTTGAAGTATGAACCCTTCCATGAAATTTTACCCCACAAAAAATTTTTCTACACAGTACATTGACTGTTACTATAATGAAGTGAGTACCGATGTTAATAGAACAGTGATTAACATGATGTTTGCGGAATACAATCATAGTCACATGCTTCTTTGTCTAATTTCAAAAACTATTGGAGTGGGGAAAGTGGGTCCAGAAACCCCTCAGCCACGGCAGGATCATAATTATAGAAGATGCATCTATGAATGAAATTAACAATCTGTATAGATCCACCTCAGTACATGTGCAGTTCTGGATTCGTCATAATACTGTTAGTATAGGCTATGTACATACATGTACAACATTGAGGTGGAGAGAGTGTAAACACCGAGGCTGATACGCAATGTTATTGGTCTAGCATTCATCAACCTCTCCAGAAAGTTGATGAGTGGTTTATTACTTATGATCTTATTGGTCCAAATTCCTAACCATAAATAATTACATGCAACCCTAACAAGAACACCCTCGGTACATACATGATAAATTTTCATTTACCTTAAAGGTGTATCGTCTTGGCGTGGGACCATAGATTGCTGCAGAGATCAAAGGAATATTATAACAATGCCTTTCAAAGACAATTACAAATTCTCCCATATTTGTGTAGTATTCTTTACAAGATGTCCTATTTCAAGAACGTGTACTAGTGAGGGACTCACTACTTGAGGAACTGGCAACATTGGCAAATAAACAATTTGGCATTAGATGTTGAGATGTTGGCCAACTTAATACAAGTCCATATGTGTATGTATGTATGTATGTATGTATGCATGTATGATGGATCAGAGCAGTGCCCTCCACTCCTTGCTCTTGACTTTAAGCAAATGTGGACTGAAGATTTAAGCAACAGAGATAAAACTGAAAAGCTCCTGGTATGCGTTATATTTTTTTAATATGGATATTCCCTCACTTCCTTATATGGATATTCCCTCACTTTCTTATATGGATATTCCCTCATCTCCTTACATGGACTTACGTTCTTCTTCCACATGGGGCTTAGCTTGGGAGTGCCATGTCGGTGCGAACTTCTGTTTCTCGGCGACCGCTGCAGCTGCCACAGCAACGGAGCTGGCTGGCTTGGGACTGGGTGCTGGTGCCGTCCGACTGGCAGCAGTAGTGGATCCAGGTGTTCCAGCTGCCACCAGAGCACTGGCGAGATTGGCAGCTGGAGAGGGTTTCTGCTGTGCTGTGCTATTCAGGAGTGTGTTGCTGCTACTGGAGGTCTCGTGCTCGCCATATGAGATATTAGGGGTCGTAGTTAGGGATATAGCCTTCAGGGAAGTAGGAGATATGGGTGAGAGGGGAGTTGGGGGTGTCTTTCTTCCTGGTCGAGGTTTGGTAGAGGAAGAACTTGAAGGATTTAGTTTGCTTGTGGAGGAGGCAGTCAAGGTGGTTGAAGAGGAGGAAGAGGAAGAGGAGGGTGGATTCAGAGCAGAATCAGTGGCTTCCTTAATACTGGAGACGATCTGTGCTCCCGTTGAGGCCTGTCCTGCTCCTTCTCCTCGGTAGCGTCGCAGGTAAGCAGCTGGAGCCATGCCTTCCTTCCCTTGGTATCTGTCATGTGACAGCACATGGATTGCAATAAAGTACACATGCACTTGTTTAGATAAAAACCACATTGAATCCAAAAACTGAAGTGTCAACCATAATTTCCATAGCTAAGGGAACAGGTGCCCTTACTTCAAGGGCAGTGCTTATGATAAGAAATGGATATTGATGATAATGTACTCACCTTATTTTCCACCATCCATCAATTCCCTTCTCAAACACTTCTACCAACACACCCTTCTCAAAATCAATCTCGTCTTCGTGCTGTGCCTCATACTTGCTCATTGATATCCATGTCTCCTCTGCAGGTAAACAATAAAACTCAGCTATGCACATCAGGTGAGCAAGGTTAAAGAGCAGATGGCTGCAGAAGCAGGGTAAGAGCTGGAGTGGAATAGTGCTATTCTCTCACTCCATAGACCCATCATAACAGTGGGAATGGTCGGGGGGCTCCACTGTTCTATGGCTTTATTTTAGAGAAGTGCATAGACAGTGCATGCGTATGTATGTAATATACCATCTCCAGGTTCTAGTTTTTGTACTGCAATGTCCTCTGACCCATAGAGTGGCTCCAGGTAGGTGGCCGGCACCCAGCCCTCGTTGAAATCATCAACATTCACAAACCACCAGCCTGGGAAAAAGAAAACATCCAATTATGTAGACCCTTCTTTCAGTAGTATCTGGATGGGAGTCATACAACATCTTGCTGTATTGAATACAAAAATTGGTATCTACATCAGCATACCCAAACAAGTGAAAGTCCTGAGTTATGATACGAGTTGCTACAAGTGTATGTAAGACAAGCAGTTTAAGTGGTTACTGCTACGTGCACATGCACTAAAGTCTATTTGCAGTCACCTTGCCCCTTGATCATTCACTATAACTTTCTCAATTCTTTACCAAATTTCACATCAACAGAGAGCTGATTATTCGCTCTCTCTGAAATTTGAAATTTGGTTAAGAATCTAGCAGTTATAGTGAATGATCAAGGGACAAGGTGAATGCAAATAGACTTTACCCTAGACTAATTTTGGTAAAGGTCATCAATTCAAAAAACCACAAATACATAGCTGAGTAATTATACGAGCATACTCTTCATATCGTGCTATGAACATAGGAGTACAATTATGTATGGGAGTATAATTATCAGTAATGTGACCAATTCATCAGAAAAATTCTTCAACCGTACTATACTTCAATATTGCACACACATGCATCCTTTCTGCTTCTGACTGGTTCCAGGAAGTAGTTCTTTGCTTTTTCTTTTGCCAAATGAGATGTTAAAGCAGAGTCCCAAGTTTCACAATACTTAAGTTATGTAACAAAGGTATTCACCTCTCCCTACACATATTTGTAAGGAGCTGTGAAATGATACCATACAAGTGTACACACTAAGGAGTGTCGGCACACAGTAATTATATCCAATCATACTGTATTTCACACCGAAACCATAATTAGGAAACTATGTGCATATCCAATTAAACAAAGGATATCAAGGGACCACATTTGTAGCAAAAAAAGGCATAATAATAATTTCAGAATCACCAATACAATTAATACATAGCCATGTACAGGTATATGTGGGTGGACAAGGGGAAAAATGATCCACCACTGGAACCAGGTTCCAAAGTTACCTATGGACAAAAAGTGTCCTAATTATATCACAATGGATGCGATACAGTTTGTTTGTTTGCTTGTTTGTTTGTTTGTGTTTGTTTATACATGAGGAGTTTCTTTTATGAGGTCATTATTATGGGCTGGACTGCATCAATACTTTGAACTGTCAAGCACTACATGGCTAGGGATGATCAGATGATATGCTTTGAGCTCAAGATTAAACTCTACAATACGATACTACATGAATATGATGGCTGGGGATAATCCTGTAATTAGACCAGTATGACTAGGGATGACCCTGTAATTAGACTAATCCAGTACTCCATAGTATGACTGGGGATGACCCTATAATTAGACCAGTACATTAATCCAGTACTCGACTGGGGATGACCCTGTGATTAGAAGCTGTACCATTCTCATTCTTGTCGATGACCTCTACAGTCTGTCCAGCTTGGACGCTGCACTCATTCTTCTTCTCCTTCTCGTAGTCGGCAATGGCCACGTAGCGCTCCAGGATGAGAGGGTCACTGATCTCGTTGATCTTAGGCTGACCTTTCATCGTCTTGGGCTTCCTACAGTACAAAAATATATGCATAAAGCAGGGAAATCCTCCAGTAGGCATAAAAATTCGTGAGAAAATTTTTTGTTCAATTCATAAGAGTAATTTCATACTTGCAAACCCACAAATATTTTCACCCACGATTTTTCTACTATATTAAAAGAGTGGGAGGCCACTACTTGGCCATAAACTCAATTAAATATTGTCCCTCTACCCGAAAAGTATCCTGCTAATTTCATTGGACATTACACATACTGTGGTATCTCCAAGTCCGACTGCCGAACTTCAAAGTAGTCTATCACAAAGGCACAGTCTGAAATGTGAGGAGGGAGTCTTATCAGTGCCTACAGAAAGTGGAGAAGGATTATCTGCTTAAGTATGTAGTTATAACACACTAGCCAGTTGCAACATTGCAATCTGACTGCAGAGAATTTTACAGTTTACAGTCTTCAATAACAGACTACGTACAATGCTGCAATTGTTATAACTGTTTTAAAATTAATTTTTTGGATTAAATCACAGAGTTTAGGGGACTGAAGCGAGGAGAGAGACGTGCTGCAGGGAGATCTACTATACCAGCTATTTTGGCTACAAGTTGCAACATTATAATCTATGAGTCTGATCAGTTGCAACATTACAACTGTAGGGTCAGCTCTCTCCTATGGTAAGTATAATGGAACACATAGATTTAATTACCCTGCAGTAATCGTCTATCTTCTCTTTTCTCTTCTCGGCCACGGCACGGGTATGACTCCGACCAAACAGCTTCTTCCCTGTACAGACACAACATTCATTTTATTCATTCCACCATCACAAGATCTCACTCATAATCCAAAGTTCACCATCGGGATAGAAACCCTGATATGCAGATGCATTGGATCTTTTAGCAAAGTTCTCCATGGTTTCCTTTATAATTACTGTTTAGATTATAAATTGTGGAGTTTTTATTGATTGGGATGAAAAAATACTGGTTATGGTGGTGCACAATGCTAACTGCTAAATCTGGTGAAAATCCCCCAAGCATTGAGATAGACACACAAGAAGAACATGTTCCAGTTAGAGAGGTGTGTTTCAATTAACACAAGGGACAATCTAAAGAGTATGTTAAAGAAAGCGACCCATACACACACACACACAGGCACATCCTTGTGGGGATGAGTGCACGGGACATACATACATACATACATACATACCAGGGAGGAATGGAATCATTCTCTGTGTGGGATCCTTAGCACCACCTTCCAGAGGAAACATCTCCAACAATCCACACTGTGACATAACACAAATCATAATGTCTAGATGACCAGCACAAGATTTAAAACAGGGGGGAGTAGGGCATATCATTTCAGCAGAGTCTAGTTACATCATAATTATAGTGCATATTTGAGGTCTCATCTAATATCCGAGTGCTCTGAGATGGGATGTTAGTGTTTTTGTTTTCATTTGTTGACACTTCATGCCACACAAAACAAAAGATCATAAAATTGGGATGTGCAATTGCCTCTGTGGCTCTCTCACAGATTTCCTGATCTCCCATTCGTGTGGAATACTGTGCAACTGCCTCTCATAGATTCCCTACTCACCTGGAACTCGAAGAAGTCGCTGTACCTGCGATAGATGATGGTGGAAGATCCTTCAGACCAGTTCACCTCCAAGATGTAAACCTGCAGCAACAGCACCAACAAGGACAGTATATAGGAAGATAGTAAGTAACTTTAATGACGCATCTTACACACTCATAGCCTTGTCCCCAGGCCTTCCTCTCTCACTGGTACCAGTGAGAGAGGAAGGCCTGGGAACAAGGCTAACACACTCAAGCATGCTACCTTAGTTACTTATTTCTTATTTGCACAGGAAGATAATTCTAATTCACACAAGTCAGTACTTCAGTATGAGGAGTAATTGCATGTACTCTATTATGTTTAATATGGTCTGATAGTAATTACAGGGAAGACGCTTTCTGTGTGATACATTTTAGGGTCTGAAGTAAGTACATAGCTGTAATGGGATAAGCTTTATAGCTAATGAACCACCTATGATCTGCCACCTTTTTGTTCCAGCCAAGACCAAAGTCGTGCACAGCTATGAGTGGGCAGGGAGAGGTGGGTAGCTAGGTCACTTCCACTTACAAGATTGCTTGGCAACACCAGCTAGCTGGATCTCACACTTACTAGCCTTACCACTCTAGCTAGTCCAATAGCCTATAACTCACGTAGTGCTTCGTTGGGTACCGCCTTTTCTCCACATCTTTAACTTTGACGTCTAAGACAGTTTTCTTCCCCATCTTCTTCGTAGATCTAGCAGCTGCATGCAATAGCAAGCTACGCCTACTTTTAAGTGGCTAACTAAGACAAATAGATCTCAATTTACAGAAAACAGTTTACAGTTTACAAGTGGAGATCGGACATGGATCGATGGCAATGGACGGACACACCCCCTAATCCCTGATTGTAAATTTGAGATGAGAATTTCTTTTAATAAGATAGGTCAAAGGTGAATAGACAATCTTATTATTGATTAAATTTGTTGTGAGCAGGTAGGACAATATCTGCCTGGACTATTTGTAATATCGTGTGTTCCTGGATCTCCTCCTACAGGTACTGATGGACGGCTTCAGTCGTTTGGACGCTATTAAAACACCAAAGGTGACAGCTTTTATAAGTGTAGGCCTAAGTAAATAATCTAGAAACAATAACTAACTTGGTGGTGTACTATACTAGCGAGCTACCAAGAATACGAGGTGCAGCTTTAAACACCTATCTAACAGTGTATGTTTAGCTAGCTACTGCTACTAGTACCTGACCCCTGCTACTAAAGTATTGTTGCCTGATATGATGCTGTATGTTGCTAGTCACCAGATGGATAACTGCATGTATGGCAACAGAGGTGCGATTGATAAAGAGAGAGATAGCTACCACACCCCTTTTTTGCGGAAATCTGAATGTCTCTATCTCAATGTGATGCATACGCCCGTTGCTATGTATGCATAATGGCTTGTAGTTATATTGAATAGAGAGATGACTCATACAACCATGTATGTGAAGGAGTAGAGAAAGTGTATAAATGACCATGTGATGAGTGGTACATTGTCTAGGAGAGCTGTCATTGCACACATGTGATGATTTGAAGAACCTTATACATAATCTGACTGGGTTCTGAGTATCTTGCCAGCTTTTTTTTACCAAGATTCTCCAAAGCCATAATTATGTACATGATAAATAAATAAAGTACTTGTTGATTACTTGAGGATTTATCTTGAAAGTATTGTATACCCGGCCAAGTTGGACAGTTGGATGAGTAGCTCTCTGCACTCATTTGTGTTTATGTTTGTGTGTATGTGTGTGTCTTTTCTGTAGGTGGAGCGTGCACTGCTGAAGCAGTTCCATCACTCCAGAGGGTATATCACTGGTACCCTGTGTCTCACCGATCGACACCTCATCTTCATTGAGCCTACAGGAGCCCAGGAAATCTGGGTAAGTACTAACATATTGAACTGACAGTCAGTGGTTCTCTGTACATACACAAGAGGTGTTATCTGCTAAAAAATTAATGTGCCTCATACCTGACTAAATATAAAGAGAGGAAATATGTCACCTGGTGAAGAGGGGGTACCTGGCCCATGCATTGGGTGGTCGCAGTGAGCAGATCTCACCGTACACAGAACCTGATGATAGTACTCATCCTACAGCAACCTGAAAGCAGTTTGGAACACTGTGTATCTATAGTTGTTCAAGGGAGTATTATGTGCGTACATGTGTATGCTTGGAACATTGTTGACAACAGCCATCATCATTCACTCCACAAACAATCCCTCATTAATTTAGAGCTAATAGAGAGGTGGTCTCATTAATAGAGAGGTGGTCTCATTTTAGTCTCACTGCATGCATAGTATTTGTACAATGTATGTATGTATGTATGTTGTAATGCTCAAAAGCAAAGACATGATCAATTATTGTTTAGTTTATTGTTGGTCAAATTTACGTTAACTGTTTCATCTGGACTGTACCATACAGGTGCTGTACCACCACATATTGAGTGTGGAACGCTTGCCACTGACCACCAAGGGCTACCCCATCGTCATCGATTGCAAGACCTTTCAGCAGCTCAACATCATCATCCCTCGAGAGAGTGACTGTCTCAATATCATTGATACCATCAAAAACTTCTCCCAACCAAGTATGTGCATGTGTGGGGTAGCGAAGGACCTACAGTGCTAGGACCGGATACAGGATTTATGGATAGGTGTGGTCACAGGACCAGGGAGCAGAAGGGGACAGAGGGCAAACAGGGAGGATATGGAAGGAGACATGGGGCACACAGGGAGGATGTGGAAGGGGACAAGGGAGGATGTGGAAGGGGACAGGGGGTACACAGGAATACTAATTAAAAGTTTGTTGTAATTTCAACAATGAAATTACAGTATGCTGAATTTAACCACTGGGAGCAAAGGGGATGGGGATCCAGCCCAGATTGCATTGTGCTTGTACTCTCAAACATGTAAGGTTTATTACTTTTGGCAGATTCGTATAGAGACCTGTATGCTTTCCAGTATCGGCCCAAGGAAGGGGAACTGGTGAAGCAGACCTCTGGTTGGGCACTATATGATGCTAGCAGTGAGTACAGCCGAATGGGAGTGCCCAATGACTACTGGAAATCCACTAATCTCAATGAACAGTATAAGGTAAACAGCAGCAGCAGCAACAATAGCAACAACAATAACATCTTCTAATTGGTAAAGGGTTGATACTTGGTAAAGGGTTTCATCTTTATTTGGTAAAGGATTACTAACGGCCTTACTTCAGTGTCTATTGGAGCACAATTTCTTGTTCACAGTGTATGAATGGTGGCTTTCTAACTGCAGATCTGTGAAACATACAGTAGCACTCTGTACGTGCCAGCATGTGCAGACGACAGTGTCATCTTGGGGAGTGTCAAGTTCCGCAGCAAGGGACGCTTACCTGTACTCTCATACTATTACTCTCCAAAAAAGGTAGTTAATATTTATAGGAATAAGACCTAGAAAACCTGGGAGGGGGGATACTATGGCACCTAAGTACACTAAGCTAGCTAGTAGCCCTGATTGTAGGGGTTGATTACAAGGGTTAGGGGGGAGATAGTGTTGCTCTGCCTGTAATTATCGAGCTAATGTATATGTACTTACTTTGGTAGAGTGCAATGTGCCGGAGTAGCCAGCCTCTGGTGGGACTGCGAGGACGCTCGCTGGAGGATGAGCGAATGATCCAGTGCATTTGTGATGCCAATCCCAATGCTGACGTGATGTACATGATAGACACTAGACCAAAGGTCAGTAGAGTCCACTCCTGCTCAGCTGCTAGTAAACAGTTTGCACATCAGCATCCTTACACACAATATGTACTAACTTTTTTTGTATAAGTTCCTTCTGAACTGTAGATCAATGCCATGGCAAATAAAGCAGCAGGTAAAGGGTACGAGAGCACGGACAACTACAGCAATGTCATCTACGAGTTCTACAACATTCACAACATCCATGTCATGAGAGAAAGCTTGCAGAAACTGGTGGAAGGTGTGATATATACATGCATACGTTACAAGCATTATTTGCTCTCTATAATGTAGCTTCTTGCTCCCCTGTACAAACAATCTCTGGATTCCTCAATGGGGTAGAGAGCTCGGGATGGATGAAGCACATCCATTTGATATTGGAGGCATCTATATTCTCTGCTAAGGCTAGTAGCTCACGTCAGTGGTGTATGCAGGTAACCGCTAAAATGTGTGGTTTTTTTCAATTGCAGGCTCTCTGTGAGGAAGGAAGGAGTGTTTTGGTCCATTGCTCTGACGGGTGGGACAGGACCGCTCAGACATGTGCTCTCACCTCTCTGTTGATTGACTCGCATTATCGGACTCTCCATGGCTTCATGGTATGTATGTATGTATGTATGTATGGGTACCATCCACTCTAATATGTTGCTGGAGAGTGCAAAGATGTCCAAGGCTTCATGTACATATCAGTGGTACGTTGGGTACCATCCACTCTTAATATATTGCTGGAGAGTTGTACTCCACAAGATGTCCAAGACTGTCATTATAGCTTGGTTCACTACCATGGTATGTATGTCATTGTGCATTAGATTCTGGTTGAAAAGGAGTGGCTGTCATTTGGACACAAGTTTTCCATAAGGTATGTTAAGATATGGGGAAAAAGTGGAATAAAGTATACAGGTATGCTCTAATCTGGACAAACAGTTATGCTTTCTAAGATAAGGGCCTCTAATCAAGAGACTCGAGGGTGGTCAGATTAGAGGACATATTATGTATAGCATACAAACGTACAGCGATCTGTTGTTTCCGATAGGAGTGGCCACTTGGCTGGTGAGAATCGTGAAACGTCTCCAATCTTCGCCCAGTTCCTTGACTGTGTCTGGCAAGTGATGGTCCAATTCCCCACTGCCTTCCAGTTCAACGAGCACTTTCTAGTCACCCTTCACGATCATCTCTACTCCTGCCAGTTTGGCACCTTTTTAGGCAACTGTGAGAGAGAGAGGACTTTGAATATGTACGTATGTGTGTATGTATCATTGTATGTATGTATGTATGTATGTATGTATGTATGTATGTAGTGCAGTCCCATGTTGAAGCCCTCTTATCAATTTTGCTTGATTTAGCCTTTTCTAAAATATACTTAATTGTCCCAAACTTCTGTTATGTATTCTAAAAATGGTTGGTCTTTCCAATATTTGAGCCCCAAGGCTACCTGGAATCAAGAGTAGTCTCGTCAGATTTGATACGTCTGAGATATGAAGATAGATCATATACGATGTATGCAACATAATATATACGATAATATATATGAGGTATTTCAGATTTAGTGAGCAGACGTATTCCTTGTGGGGCCATGTTTGGGCCCATCTGGATGATTTCATCAACCCCCTGTACTCTGAGGGCTCAGCACATGAAAAGATGCTACTGCCAACCACTGACATTCCTCAGCTGAGGTGAGTGGTATAATGATTGGTGGACCTGAACATTGTATAATATTTTGCATGTTCCTATGTTCTGGGGAGGCCATTGGGTAGAGCTTTTTTGGTCCAACTTCTTTTGGACTTTAAAGCAACCAGCCTGACCTCTTCCTTCCCATGGGGTTGGTAAAGGGTCAGCAAGGTCTTAAATGTATGTGTATGTATTGTTTGCATGTAGCTTTTGGATGGGGTTGTACTGTCGGTATCCGCTGCGTCAGCATATTTATGAGCTCAGTGACGAGGTAATGGGCAGCCTGAAACAGCAGAATACTTGCCTCACAGAACACATCAAGTTCATACAACAGGTACATATGCAGTTGATCATTCTTCTATACATTGGAATGCCTATCAATGACTCCCTGAAATACCAACACTTTCTGTCACTTTCCTAATCACCCTTGAAATGAGGACGTCCCTCTAATCATTGCTGGTGTCCACATTGTGAGGTTGCATATGATAGAGTCTATACAAGTGTTACTTGGAGGGCTTGCCCTATTGTTTTAATTAAGGTGCCCTCATGTGGAAGAAGGAAAGATTCTTACATGAATATGCTGTATCGAAAACTGGTGATCACAGATATTTTATTTCAGAGCATTGCAGATTTGAAGTTACAACTGGCCCGCTTCGAAGACGAGTCTTCTGATAGCAACACCTCAGTCAGAGAAGATGCGAAACAAACACCATTGGAGTCTAGAAACTGCCACACTCATGATGAGCATAGTAGTAATCGTCTATTAAATGGACAAACCCCTGGAAGCTGTGCAGAAGATTTAAGTAATAGTGAAAGCGATGAAAGTGAGGTTCTGAACACTAGACATTCCTGTGCAACAGGTACAGTGAATGCAATCGGTGTTGATGATGGTGGTGAGCTGCCTAGTCCAGAGACTCATGGAACTGAAGTTAATGGTGCACCATCAAGTAGTGAGGAAGGTTTGGAAAGGGAAGGGATTACAGATGAAGATGGAAGCAAAAGAGCAAGAAACAGAAAGGAGAAAGTGGCTGATTTGAGAATTGCAATCCCACCCAGTGCTCAGTGTGACACAGCTGAAACTGAGAACAGCTCTGGACCACAGCCAACAGATTCTTCCATCGTCCTGTCTCCGAAATCGTACTCTGTGTTCAAGAACAATCTGATTCATGTCCCTGAAATGAACTTGCCATGGAGTTCCATGAGAAACACGACATCATGTGTATGTGGTGTTACTTTTTCCTATTCAGTGAGAAAGGTTTGTTACATATGTAGCCAACCCAATAACTATATTAATTTGACTGGTCATTACATAATATAAATCAGGTATGCAGCATGTACCTATTTTACTGTACTGATATATATACAGTTACCAGGGTTATTAGACCTTATACCATGACATCTTGATCACCTCAGTTTTCTGAATTGGAGTTAGAAGGTCATTGCATGATCAGGATTTTATGCTTGAGAACTTAGAACCTCTTGAGCCAAACAAATTGGAGTCTATATTTAGCATTCTGTTGTTTTTGTGTGTAGTATCATTGTAGTTACTGTGGGTGTGTGGTGTGCAGTCTGTGTGGTAACCACCAAGCATCTTTGCCTTGGCAGTCTACTCCCAAGCCCCACAGAGTCTGCAAGTCCTGCTTCAAGGTCATGAAGAAGATTATGCAGGAGCAAACTACCATGTCTCCCACTTCATGACAAACACATTGTACACTATTTATTTGCAGTAAGGAGATCAAGATGGGCCAGCTTATTCAATAGTTGTTGTTGTGTTGTTGTTATTGTTATTATTTTTGTGCACTTGGCTTACGCATGCGCAACAAGATCCTCGCTGTCCGCGCGTCCCTTTACCCATTTTTGGATTATGCACGTTCCATGATCGTGCTAAACATGCAGGAGTTCGAGTCTAGTCGTGGGACAAGCTATAGTATTCATTGCGTTGCAGACTGTTGTTTATTTCAGACTTGGAGTGAATAATCAATGCTCAGACAGGCATCAAGCTCCATCATGGAGAACGGTAGTACAGGGAAGAAGGTGAAGATGGACCATGGCTCGCTCTTCGGTGAGTTGCCCATGTGCCCTCCTGATGCCATTTTCCACGTAAAAGACTCCTACCTCGCCGATAGAGATCCCAAGAAAGTCAATCTAGGAATAGGAGGTGAAATCATTGTTATCCAGTGACTTAGGTAGCTAATTTAAATATGGGATATCTCTGTAGCTTACAGGACAGAAGAAGGGCAGCCATGGGTGCTTCCAGTTGTTCGGACTATAGAGGCTCAGATGAGTGCTGATCCCACTCTTAATCATGAGTACTTGCCCTTGGATGGCCTTAAAGCCTTCACAGACCTTGCCTCCAGGATGCTGCTTGGGGAAAGCAGTCCTGCCATCACTCAGAATAGGGTATGAATACTTCTGTAGCTAATTGTTGCACCATGAAGTTTTCAATGTGGGGTGTGCTCTTAATGTCCGCTCTTCAAGTTTAGCATTTTTTTTGTTGCCATGAAGCCATCTAGTGCAAGCATAGTGTTAAAACTTAATGATCAAGTTATATACCATGCATGGCTTGCATTTATAGAGGAGCTTCTCAATAACAGACAAGTTGGGATGCATTAGAGGTGTCCAGTCTATAATGGTTGGTCCTCACAAAATGTCCTTTACGTTTCTTTATTTGGAAATTTCTGATCACTGGTCATTTCCAAGGAAATCTCTTTGCCAACCAAATTTCGATCCTTTATGTACCAACCAAATTTCGATCCTTTATGTACGACAACTGCAATGTGGGGTACAGTTCAGAGTTTGTCACTGTCAGAGGCTTATGAAGACCACAACCATGTCCAATACAGAATGTAGTCCAAATGTAAAGTTGTAGCTATTACGGTGACAACCTGATCTCTGGAAAGCCTTTCCTGAAACATTTTTGTGTAATGAATGTTTCTAAGACTATGTCCACCAATTTTACACTGCAGGTGTGTGGCGTACAGGCTCTGTCAGGGACTGGATCGATTAGGCTAGGATTCGAGTTCTTAAAGAGGCACTATCCATCAAAGACTGTTTATGTATCTTCACCAACTTGGGGTAAGGCATTTTGTATTGGAGCAATATAATAACCTCTCAAGCTATGTCCCAATGCACGAGGTTTATTTGGTAGTGACTCACATGAATAGTTTGTTGTTGTTGTTATTGTTTTGTTGTTGTTTTTTGTTTTTTTTCTTGGTATGTAATTTTGAGAGAGAGAGAGAGAGAGAGAGAGAGAGAGAGAGAGAGAATATGATTATTGGCTCCTCCTTCCTCCAAAAAATGAGTTATTCCTTTCATCATAGAGTTTGTATCTGTACTCAAGGCTGAGTCATGCTGCACTTAATAATCATTTGTGTAGGCAATCATAAGGCCATTTTATCAGCGACACAGTTCACAGATGTGCGAGAATATCGCTACTACAACAAGAAGACCCGAGGCCTGGACTACATGGGGATGCTAGGAGACTTGGAGGTACGTATATATATATATAATATTATCATGTGCATCATACACATTAATATGATGTTTCATAACCAAGAAAGTCTGTGCAAAGGGTTTCATATTTCATAACCAAAAAATCTCATTGAAGGTATTAAGAAAATAACCAGTGATCAATCATAGCTTTACTCCAATGTGTGTTGTAACTAAACTGTCGATCGAAGAGTGACACCATGCTTTTCCTTTTTTCAGAATGCGCCAAAGGGATCAATCGTTATACTTCATGCATGTGCTCATAATCCCACTGGGGTGGATCCCACCAAGGACCAGTGGAGAGGCATTTTGACTGTGATCAAGGTAAGATAATGATCAAAGACCACAACATGAAAATACAGCTGAAAATTTGTGGGCACAATTTCAGTTTCAATAGTTTTACATGGTAGGTACGTGTAGTTTCTGTATTCACTGTAATTCCTAATAAGGAAGTCCATACTAGTCTCCCAATGCAATATCACCCCTATATACTGCACTAAATTTTTACTTTATTGTTTTTCAGGAGCGTCAACTATTTCCGTTTTTTGACTCGGCATATCAAGGATTTGCCACAGGGGATGTTGATGGTGATGCATGGGCGGTCAGAGAGTTTGTTAATAATGGAATGGAACTTTTTGCTGCAATGTCCTTTGCAAAGAACTTTGGACTGTATAGTGAGTCAAGATAGTAACAATAGTGGCTCAATGATTCTTGGGGCGTTAACCAATTAGGAAGTACATTATGACTAATGTGTACAGATGAGCGAGTGGGTCAGTTGTGTTGTGTCCTGAATTCTTCGGAAGTTGCTGCAGTAGTTCGAAGCCAGTTGAAGCCCCTTTGTCGTACAATGTGGTCCAACCCGCCCAATCATGGATGTCGTATTGTTGCCACTGCTCTTGGGAATCCTTCACTTTACCAGGAGTGGTGAGTTTTGACTAAACAGAACTCTACTGCACAGCGTGTAGAGTACTTTTTCTGACGTTTGGGCCTAGGGAGGCGTCCCAATCCGTTCATATAAGGAATAAAAAGCACTGCACTTGTGCATAAGCACATCAGACCAGCTCCTCAGTATTTATAATACTCTGGTTGCATGTGACCAACAATTATACACTTCTTTGTGATTTTTCCCCCAGGAGAGACAATTTGAGTACTATGGCTGAACGTATAGCACAGATGCGACAGGAACTATACCATGCCTTGAAGGCCAATGGCACACCAGGTTCATGGGAACACATCATCAACCAATGTGGCATGTTCTCCTTCACCGGACTCACACGTATGCAAACTTCTATTGTGATTCATAGTTCTATTCAATGGGTTGAACCTTAAATGTGGACACCCTGGGCCATGGGAACGATAATGAATGGCTAGAACTTAAAGTGTGGACGCTGTGGGAACAATGGATAGAACCACACCGTGGGGACAATGCAACTGTAGACACTTTTGGGAAAGTGTCCTGATTAGACAGATGTCCTATAGGGTCACTGGGGCACACACATTAGGTTTTTCCACATTGAGGGATCACTACAAAGTGGGAGCACTTATTATTATGACCCATAGTGTTGAAGGAAATACTGTTCATTTTGTAGCAACACAGGTTAACTTTCTCACTAGCAAGTATCACATCTACCTCTTGAAGAACGGCCGCATCAATGTTTGTGGTGTGAATTCTGGAAACGTTGAGTATGTAGCTAATGCCATAAAGGATGCTGTTGTGAGCCATCCAGAAAACTAAGGCACACAGGTGCACTTCTTGTGCTATAGAACTACTGTAGAAGTTTATTGTTGTATAGCACCATTATTTATTATATTATTTTTCCCTCTGCTCCATCTTTTTGATGTTTCAGTATGAATTATTACTCTCGATATTATAAGCATTTCTACCTCACACAGGTTTGATAAGTCAGCTAGCGCGCGCGTCAACTTGTATGATTATTAATTATTATTATGCGTCACTCTTCGCTTATTGGTTGTCCAAAATTTGAATGTGCTAGTTGGCGCCACTATAGTGCATGCAGTGAGCAGTGGACTGAGATATTTTGAAAGTTTAACAGGTTAGAACTATGACAAGTCATGAGTTTACGCCAAATGCGCAGGTTCAAGCAGGAGAGGAGGAAGGTGACTTTGAAGAGCAGCTGGAAGACATAAAAAGAAAACTCTTTCTCGAGCCTGAAACTCCTTTCAAACCCCCTCATCAAAAACAACCTGTCCTCATCTACCTGAGGATACGTCCCAAGACAGGACTGGAAATAGCTAACAGAGACCCAGATTGTCTTCATATAACAAATGATCGAGATCTAGTGGCTGTGCCACCGAAAAATTCAAAGACATTCAAGAATGCCAGAAGTTCCACTGAAGCTGCTGTCCCACAAACCTTCACTTTCTCTCGTATTTATGCCCATACCACTTCACAGAAGGAGTTATTCGATGATGCCCTCAGGCCACTATTGAAAGATTTCTTTGAAGGGCAAAATTGCCTGGTATTCACTTATGGTGTCACCAACTCAGGTATGTAATTGGTGTTGACTGCTCAGGCCCATGAGATTTCTAAAGTAAGAAACAGGGCACAGCACCCTGTTTCTCTTTATAAACACTGGCATTGTTCCTTGGGTTCGTATACATACCACATCAAATTCCTCAACCATTTCATAGGGAAGTCATACACAGTGACTGGGACCTCCTCTGACCCAGGCCTCTTACCACGGGCACTGGACCTGATTTTCAACTCACTTGACCTGCAGCACCAGTTGAGTGACATCAGGGTACACCCACAGCGGTTTTCTGAGCTCCGATACCTCACGGAGAGTGAGGCAGGAGAAAAGCAGCAATGGAAGGACCATGCCTTGAATATGGTGGGTTGATATCATCACCATATACGTGGTCGTTAAAAATACATGTAAAGTTATTAGCCTTGTTCTCAGGCCTTTCTCTTGGGAGAGACTGCTTGGGAACAAGACTAGTGCAACATCACATCCAGGGTTCTCCCCAGGGAGGAGAAAAAGGAGTGGTACTCAATATCTGCACACCACATTTTGCCTAACCACACACTTTTTGGATAAGCATATGAGCAGTTCTACACGCACACTCCTTCTCATTGTGCACTCATGCCTTGTCTTTCTGAATGGGTCGTTATTCTCAACTTTGCTTCCCTCTCAATTTTATAATCAGTGAGCACTACAAAACCACTGACCACATGGATGTCTGGACTGCATGTTATAGATACAGCAATTACCAGCTAGAGTAGAGTAAGGCCTAGGGAGAACCCTGTCAATCAGAAAAAAGACTAATCAAAATTTGTGGGGGCTAAGTGGTTATACCTCACAGGGGAAAATTATTTTCAGGGGAGGGGCAACATGCCACCTAAAAAAATCCTCCTGCATATAATTGGAATTTTAAAGTCACCCCTTAATTACTTTCCCTTTTTTCAGGCAAAGGAGATAGGATTTTGCAGTGTATCCTCAGCCCCACTGGTACCAGCTGAAGGCCTTCTTGATGAAGTGCTGGACACTACTGAGGAGAATGACCTCAGCTCTGCCTCCACCCTCTCCAAAGTCTCTAATACCTCCAAGCTCACTGATATAGATGGTAAGTGTTAAGGTCTCCAAGTGCTAGTTTTATAAGCAAACACTGAAGTTTTTGTGGGGTGAAATTTAGTGGTCAATTTTAGCAAAACCTAAAGCACAACATCAAAATAGCGTGTATACCCAAAGTGCTGAAACTAACTGCAGCATAATTATTATTCTGAGCAAACACTATGTTATCACTGCTATACATATTTATACATCACTGTTACAGGTATAAGTTTTGAAGAATTCCAAATTCATGGCGACTCTTCTCTGGATTTGCAAGGTTTGGACAACCAGCAGTTTATCATTTATGTGTCTTTCGCCGAGATCTACAACGAATTCATCTACGATCTGTTGCTCAATGCCCCAGCTAAGGGCAAACACAGAGACCCACTGAAACTAGCTCAGGATAAGCACCGGAACTACTACATCAAAGGTCATTGATTGAAAGTACTGCACTGGCAAGAATTGATAATGTATACTGGTAGAATTTTCAACTGGTAAATGGTTCGTACTTGAAAAAATCATGATGAGCCCCAAGTTTTGACATACAACCATTCCAGACCTATCATAACCAGGGCTCACAGCAACACTCTATTATTGTCTGGACATGATTATCTAATAGCAGTTTTAAATAATATAGCAAAATTGGTCAGACAAAGGCAGAAAAAATGAAGAAATTGACTGGAAAAAATCCTGTGACTGTGAGCCCTGTTAAATACATACAAAAACGTCCGAACAAGCAGTGTACAAGCATTGTACTTTTGTACCTTTATATTTTGTAGGTCTGCATGAGGTGCAAGTGAACAGTGCAGATGAGGCCATGCAGTTGCTACGTTTGGGTCTGAAGCACCGTCACGTGGCCTCCACTCGCCTCAACTACCAGTCCTCACGCAGCCACTCGATCTACACCATCAAACTAGTCAGGCTGGTCAACATGGAGAAGCCCACTAATGCCCTCATCAACAGGTCAATAAATCCTAGCTGTACACTCTATCATTGTCCTGACATGGTAATAGCAGTTTTGAATGTGTAGTTATATTATGCTCAGAAACTTTTGGTCTGATGAAATTGACCAGAAAATGTCCCGATTGTTCCATATGACTGACTGTTATTGTGAGTCCTGTAAGCGAGGTGATCACATATATAAATTCATTCCTCAGACATGTTTCGTCTAGGAGAAGTATGACTACTGATCTAGAGTAGCTAGTCGCTTAGTATTCTTGATTATACCAGCCAAAAGTGACTGATTATCTGTGTGATGATCTAGCTAGAATTGTTATGGTCAAGTGTCCTGAGAATCGGGTTCACGCCTCATATGTGCTAATCAAAGGCTGCAGTTGTCAGGGGGCCTCTGGGTCTGGAGAATGGAGGTCCATGACAATAGTGCATTTCCTATGTGTGTGTATTTAATGTCAAGGAGTACATAGGACTTTATCAGGATGTACATACATACATTATGTTCCCTTGACTTATGTGAGAGGGGGGAGCATTAATTTAACCTTTCAGGGATGTATTCATGTACTCGTTTTATCTTGTGCATGTCCTATGTGTATGTGTGTGTAGGATCTCCATAGTTGACTTGGCTGGTGCTGAGAGGTCTGCCAAGACAGGGGCCTGTGGAGTTAGGGTCAAGGAGGCAGGTAACATCAACAACTCTCTACTCACCCTTGGAAAGTGTATTGATGCCATGAAGTACAATCAAAGCAAGCGGTAAGTCCTTGCTAAAGGTACCTTTAACTCGCTACCGTATAGCGGGAAAATTTTGTGGGTTAAAATTTTCGTGGTTTTGCGTGTGAACCATATAAATTCCTTTATTCTCGTGTATTATTTTTTCAAAATCACAAATTTTTTGACCCACAAAAATATCACGCTATACGGTATTTGTGGATATAAATAATGAAAATGTACCCATTATGGTACATATATCATATAGTGCATGATTTAGGTGAGTGTTATGTCCTTGATAAAAGTGATACGGTAGCTGTAACTGGGAGCATGTATAGATGCCTTTAGGTGCTGAAGGGGGGACATGTATTATACAGGTGCTCTAGTTGTAATCAGGAGCATGTATATGTGGTATAGGTTGTAATCAGGAGCGTGTATATGTGGTATAGGTTGTAATCAGGAGCATGTATAATCAATCAGGTTGTAATCAGGAGCATGTAAAAGTGCCTGTAACAAAGAGCATGTGTGTACAGTATATGATAATAATGTCAACACAGTTGTAGTGACGAGCGTGTGGTGCCTTTCCGGGATAGCAAGCTGACACGTCTCTTCCAGAACTACTTCATCGGTAAAGGAGACAGCAGCAGCACCAGGCAGGGAAAGATCACCATGTTTGTCAACGTTTCAAACAATGCTTCAGTTTTCGACGAAACCTTCCATGTTTTGAAATTCTCAGCTCTTACCAGTAAGGTATGTATGCATGTGCAAGGGTGAAGCTAATTATGGTCAGCTGAGACTCATCAATGGTGGACTAATAGTTCCCTTTGATGTCTTCTTGCAGGAAGGGTGTGCATATAGTTACAAATTATTGTCTCTCCTCAGGTAGTGCCCATCACAAAGATTGCATCGTCATGCTGTCCCTCTTCGCTGCATGTTGTACCTGTGGAAGTGAGCAAACCAGTATCCTCAGGAGATGGGAGCCGTCCCCTCTCTGATCCTCTCCCTGTGCAACACAGTAGTACCACAAGCTGCTCTAATTGCAAGGTACATATCTACTAGACAAATGCAATGCATTGTGGGGCGAGCCTGAGCTGATGTTCCCTTTTAGCAAGGGTGCTCTATTTCTGAAAATAATGTCTGGTCTGCATTCTCTGACATCAACTGCTGACTTGCACTTTCTCTCAAGCACTAGCTGTCTGTGATGTGCTGAATGTGATACATGTGAGAATGGCCTCTCTTTCTGAAGACAATCTCTGGTCTGAGACTGGCCTCTCTTTTCCTCAGCTGTCTGTGACATCAACTGCTGACTTGCACTCTCCCTCAAGCGCTGTCTTTTCTCTGTAGCTGTGCTTTGAGCAGGATGTCTTGCCTTCTATCTCCTACTTTCTTCTTTCTGTTCAGCGGTCTTGGAAGCACACTAATTTGATCCATTCGATGCTTGAGGCATTCTTTTCTCTGGACTAGCATTGTCTCTAGATTTCTCAAAGACGTTCTCTCAAGCCTCTCTCACATGTTTATATACGCATGGGCGTCTACTGCACTGTGATGTAATTATTAGGACGTACGAGAGATATATATAATATATATAATGCAAAGTCTAGAGCCAACTCGCTAGTGTGGGGCTCGCTCAGGCCTCCCCCCAATTATGTATGGAGTATAATGACCCAGACTTATTTCCTCTGGCCCCTACCAAAAAAAAAAAAAAAAAGGATTTACAGTCAGGCAATGAGACCACCTTTCCATAGAGGCTACTCTTCCCAGATAAGAGACAACCTGTCTGTATGTAATCTGTAAGGTGGCTAAACTTCACTTATTGGGTGTATATGACACTGTTTTCTTGTGGCCGGCACTAGGTTTTGGAGGCAGAGCTGGAGAGGTGTGAAGGGAGCAAGCAGGAGCTGAGGCAACTGAGGGTGGAGATGCTGGAACAAGAGTACCACATCAGGCAAGAGGTCTCCGAGGAGTTTAGAGAGCAGCTGGTCCAGATCGAGAACAGACACTGGTATGTTATACATGTATTAGGACTCATGCATGCAGTTTAGATATGTAGAAATGACCCTTTTCAAGGAGCGAGTCTACATAGAAATCTTCAAGCTTTTTATGTTTTAGTTACAAAATAAAACAAGCAATCAATCTTTAAAGAACCACCCACCCTTCCTTTCTTCCTGCAGTCACGAGATGAATGAGCAAGCTGAGGAGATAGAGGACATGTACGAGAAGAGAATGGAACTCATTAAGAAATCTGTCAAAAAGCAGTACAGAAAGAGAAGAAGGTGTGAGGAAGGTACGTATACATTATCATAACATAACATGGACCCACACTCCCCCAAGTATTCTTTATTCATACTGTTATGGTCTGGTTTGGGTGATACTTCCCTCATACACAACACCACATAATTATGTTGTATGGTGTTCCCCCAGCATACCTTAACTATAGGGACCCACTATGCTTTAAGTACATCCTTTGATGTGGTCAATAGAATGCTGATTAGCCACAAATACCCTTTGATGTGTGTGAAACCACCCCTCCCTATTCCTTCACTAATATTGACTGCTGTACCTTAATTTATAACTGTACAGATGATGGCGAGGAGGACGAGGATAACCTTCGTACCAAGATTGCCAGTCTCAAGGATCACGTTGAAGAATTGGAAACTGACTTGGCCATGGAGAGAAATCGGGGTATGTTAGTATAATGTACATGCATTATAATGGTAGGTATTCAAAGTTGCATCAATTATACGTTTCCACAAAAAACATACTCATTGAACACACATGCATGAGCATTGTGCACATGCATGTAAAATGATTTCTGAGGTGCATATGGCCCCTCTCTACTTTTTACTGATCACAAATGAAGTGTGTGTATATATGCATACATCTTTTTCTTTTTCTTCTTCTTCTTCTTTATGATGTGCTATACAAATTACTTTTACAGCTTCAGCTGAGATCCATGATGCAGCAGAAACCTACCAGACCCAAGTGGTGAACCTCAACCAGCAGCTGGTAGACATGTCTCTGCAACTCTCTCAGGCAAAGAAGAATGAATCCCAGACTAATACTGTGATCCAGACACTCCGTGCTCAGCTGGAGGAGGCCATTAGCAGTGGGAGAGAGAAGTCACAGAGAGTAGATCACCTGGAGGCTGTTGTGAAGGAGATGGACAATGGAAAAGCCACCTTGCTGGCCAAATTCGAGACTCTGGAGAAGCAGACCGAGGAGGACATGGCTTCAGTGAAGAGAAAGGCCGACATTCTAGAGCTAAAGAATGAAGAAAATCTGCTGGAGAAGACCCAGTGGGAAGAAGAAAGGCTGGTCCTTAATTCCAGGGTTGCCGAGCTCGAGAGAGAGTTAAGTCTTGTTCGTGATGAGCTGAAGACAAACAAAGAGAGCTTTGTATCTGCACCTGTGCTGGAAAAAGATTGGGAACTGGAGAAGTCCTCTCTAACTGCCAAGATATCAGAGGAAGAAGAACTGCGATGTGGGCTGGAGAAGGAGCTGGAAGCAGCCAGAAGTGACAGTATGACAGAGATAGAGATTCTGGAGGCCAGGATCTCGGAACTCACTAGAGAGAGGAGCAAGATGGAGAGCTCCTTAGCAAAATTTGCAAAGGTGTTGAGGTGTAATCCAGAATTGATGAAAGGAGATCAAGGTTAGGCTCATACTATCACTGTCCACATATACACCCTGGCAAGAATGGGGTGGGTGGGTGCAGAGACAAAGGCATACATAAGTAAACTTCACACGGTAAAGGAAGCACATACAGTAACACAATATGCATTGAGTTCACGTGTTCATTGTACGTACATACATAGGCCTCATGTTGTTTTTTTTTTTATTTGTTTGTTGTTGTTTTTTTGTTTTTTTTGTTTGTTTGTTTTTTTCTGCTCCCAACAAAAATGGGCCTGGTACGAGGCGTAGAGTGACCTGATGATGTCTTTGTTATTATTACTTTATTAGAATGTGAAGAGCTGGCCAAGTCACTGTTCGGAGGTGAGCAGGTATCTGTGAGAAGTCCGTCTACTGAAGCACCAGAGTCGGTTGTGGCCTCCAGTCAGGTGACATCCCTCAAAGAGGAATTACAAATGAGGTATATTGTGTGTGATGTGTGTGCGCTTCTCTAGGTTCTAAGCATATGAATATTCTATGCAGGGACAACCAAATCCATTCCTTGCAGCAAGAGTTGGAGCTTATAAATGGTAAAAATGGTAAGTATCATGAAGGTTACTTACTGTAAATTAAAGTGCAGTAGTCCTACAGTATCTAATCTATCCCCAGCAACACTGAAAGAGACCGTTTCTAGCCTGAAGGGGTATGAGGCCACCCTCGAAGGCCAGGAAAAGCACATTTCTGAGCTGGTAGAAGAGAGAGAGATGTACTACAACCTGAACCAAGAGCTCGAAGAGAAAATAAAAGACTTGGAGCTGAAGCTCAACCGAGCTACTAACTCCAAGGAAAGCCTCGATCAGAAGGTTGTTCAGTTGTCAGAGCAGCTGGAAGGTCAGTACATGTACATGGAGATCACACTGCATCTTTCCATAAGTACCCATATTTGTACCATGGTTATGGTTTGAAAATTGGACCAATGGCATTAGGGGTTGCAACCTCCAGTTGATATATCTACCTGTGTTGTCCTCAGGCAAGGACAAAAAGGGAATACTGTTTAGTATGCATGCTTGTAGCCACAGTGAGGATTATTATAACTCTTTTGAAAGGGCCTTTAAATAGATACATTCCTAAGTGCAATGGGTGTATTATGCCAATATGTCAGACCTTGATCAGACATTTGACCTTTTGACCCAGTAAATGGCCTATGGCAATCCTCACTGAGCCATGGTGCAAGTATGAGTACCTCAATTATCTTTCTTCTTTATTATAATTATTGTCATTGTGGGATACTCAGATTGTCGTAGGGCTGCTTCCCAGAGGGAGGTGGAGCTGCAGGACTCATGGGACCAGTGCCGAGCTGTGCTGGAAGACCAGGTGGCCTCCCTTCGTAAGCAGGCAGCCTTGTTGGAGCACGAACTCTCCTCTGCTCGCGAGGACTCCAAAGATGTCCAGAGACAACTCCGGAGCAAGGTATATTCATTGTGGGAGGGGTTAATTGGGTGGGAGGCAATATTTGGGGGGGGGGGGGGATTTACCTTATTCCTATAATATCAGTTTCACTATGGCTCTTTGGTTTTGTAGGAAGAGGAACTGCTTTCCCTGGCCAAGACAATGAGTTGTGAAAAGACGACAGCAAGTCAACTGACCTCCGAGTTGAAGGATGCTCAGTCAACAATTGAGGCTATGAAAGGTCAGTAATGATACAATAAGTAGTGATAGACTGAGGGCCAGCTGAATTCAGGAGTATGTCTTGAATGAAGCCTATTCACTTTATACTTAATAGATACAAAAAAAAATCACAGTGTAGCTACACCAGAGAGATAGTAATTCTCTGGGAAGGGGTGAGTCCCTGGTATTTAGTTCAATATTGATGTCTTGCTGTATAGGCCAACATCAGTTAGAGAATGCTCAGCTGAGCATCAAAGTCCGTGAGATGTCACAGCAGTTGGAGATGGCTCAGGAGGAGGCGAGAAGCCTTGAGACCCGACTTGTGAACCTCACAAATGATGGCAAGCTGGAAGTGGAGAAGGTGACCAGCGCTCACCAGCAGGAGCTGGAAGAACTGGGCAAAGCCAGTCGGACTGATCTGGAGAAGCTAGCCAAGAAGCACAACAAGGAGGTTGCTTCTCTCAACAGGCAGATAGAGAAGAAGTAAGTTAAAAGTTCTAGAAAAAATAGTGAGTTATTCCTGCTGCTTTAATACCCGCACTTGTTGAAATTCTTCACTTTGATATACACAGAAATCACACTGCCATTAATTTTTGTAAATTTTAGGGTCTCTAAACTTAAAACTATTGAATCGGATCTAAAGGAAAGAAACAAAAGCCTCAAAGAGTTCCAAAAGAAAGTGGAAGTGCTGCAGGAAAAGGTATCTAGTTGGTTACTGCTCGAAGATATCGCTCCTTTACTTTTACTGGTGCTTCTTCAGGTCCTCTCCTTGGAGAAAGCCAGAGAAGGACAAGAAGAGGAAGAGCACATTTATGAGGAACCTCCTGAGGTGTGTGTGTGTGTGGCATAATTATATCACTTAATGTCCTCAACAGGACACCAAGAAATATAGTGCCCTCAGATCAGATTTGGCATTGTACCTCAGTCACACTGCAGGCATTGACTTGTACGTCACCTGTCATCCTAAGATTAAACAACTAGTGTACATGTGTATTGCAATATTCTGTTCTAATAATTGACCTTGTATGTGTACTATGGCCTGCTTCTGATGTATGTAAATATATGATTTTAACTTTCCAACTCTTCATTTAATTGCTGCTGTTGCAGTCTGCCAATGTGACAATCTATGACTCAGTTCTGGACGAAACAGTGAAGTCATCAGGTCCTCAGGTGCCGGTGGAATCCAAGTCACCAGGTCCCCGGGTGCCAGTTGAGTCCACTGTCCTCAAGCCCATAGGGAATACTTCCATTACAAAGTGAGCGTTTGTGTTAGCAAGACATGCAGATCAGTGCTTGAATGTATATAGATCAGTATTTGCAGTATCTGCACATGATAGCAGTCGTAGATTGGATGTTGATTTATTTTCGTGGTCATAATTATTCAACAAAACGAAAATTAATTACCTTGTACAAAATAGTGTAAAAGGCTAAGCTGTAACAACGAAATAAATTATGGTACAGTGGATTTACGCTCCGTTCAAATATTCCGCATGCCGTACATAGGAAGTGTATGCTTTGTGCGTGCATACATTTAAATAGAAAAACAAGGCATAAGCTTCCTGTGTATGGCATATGGAATATTCTAACGGAACGTGAATCCACTGTAACATGGTAGTCCTATAACCTGTTGTAATAGGAATTTAACCAAACAAAATTAATGTGCCTGTGTTATGCATTAAAAGTATGTGCAGAAAATAGAGGAGCAAGGGTTGAAATTATGGAAGACTATGATGCTTGACCATCTGGCCATTTTGTTTCCTTCCTGTCTCTCTCTCAGGTCATGCTTGGAGGAACTTGAAAAGCAGTGCGAGGCAGATGTGGAAAGAGGAGCGCTGGATCGCTCTAAGCCTTTCATCCCTCTCCTGGATCGCAGCTCTCAGCTGATGGACGACACCGTCAGTAGTGAGACTGGAAGTAGGCTGGTGATTGATGCCACACCTCTTCCTGTAAGGAAGAAAGCCAAAACAAGGAAGAGAGCCAAAGAAGATGAAGAAGAGAATGAATCTGTAGTAAGTTAATATAAGTACACAATAGAAATAGCAAGGACACCTTTGAATGCACCAAATGTATGTGTTCTAAATCTGTGGGAAAAAGGATAAAGCTGCTCCTTTATTTCAGAGGTCCACAGTATTTATAACAGAGCCATACAGTCCTAAGTAGCAGTACATATGTGGACACTAAAGAATACTATTGATATCCTGAGACTACCACAGTATTTATAGCAGAGCTACTATTGATATCCTGAGACTACCACATTTCCCCCCCCCCCCCCCCCCCCCCCCCCCCCCTCAGGCTGCATCTATAACTAAGAAGTTGAAATACTCACTTCGAAATCGGAAAAAGATTGACACTGTAAGTATATGTGTGCTCTTCATGAGTGTAAAGTATTGCACTGCCTTACGTATTTCTTGTAGGGTGGTGACACAGATTCACTCGAGAATTTCACTCCAACTTCCAGCACTCGCTTCAAGAATTGGACAACTGGTCAGCTATACAGCAATGATAGTTGGAACCTCTAAATAATTATAAAGGAAACCCCTCCCCAAATAAAGCACCCCTAAGAAAACGATAATAGGAATTGGAACTCCTATTTTTAAATAAAGGTGGCATAAAGCTACATCGAAATTTCCATGAAATAATTATCAGCTCTGCCATTTTTCTATAGGAAAAAAATCTAAAAATAAAGCAAAAGTGACTGCTGGCAGCAGCATTGCTACTCGGACGAGAAAGAAACTGACCAAAGATCTGATCTCAGGACCTCTAGAAGTTATTGATTCTCCCGTGGTGTGTGTGTGTGTATGTTAGCCTCGTCCCCAAGCTCTAAAAATTTTCGGAGGTGGACAAAAGAGCCTGGTACCCACTGTTTGCACATGCGTCAAAAATTTCTTACTGATTCGGGGAATTTGTAATCTCTCAGTAATCTTCTGTGATGCATGATGCAATACTGCTGAATCAGCACTACAGCTTTTAGAAGTGTCAGAGACAATAGGTTTGCTCATACATATCACACACTGTCATTAAGTGTAATTGGTGGAAATTTCACGTAGGTGCATGTGCAAATAGTAGTACCAGGCTCTGCTTCCCGCCTCCGCATAATTTAGAGCTTGGGTATGAGGCTAGTTAGTATGTGTGTGCGTATGTACGAGGTCTTGCAACGTGTTGGGATAAAGTGCATTGGTTTTTAGTTGCATAATCACCAAGTAAGAGTAGGATAGTAACCATAAGGGGTGCTGTTGGTTGATAATAATTCACAGTACAAGACTACATGTACCCTAATCATTTGCTTCTGTCCAGTGATGAGTAGACATTGTGAATTATTCGAGTAGTAGAATATTTATAGTACTAGCCATTACTACATTATTATTGTATTCATTTGTTTTTGGATACAGCATAGGAAAGCAGGGATGATGCAACTTGGGTCCAGGCTAAGATCTATAAAGAACTCTTCTCCCCATCAATAACAATACAACTTTATTCGTTATCTGTCTGTCTTATTGTTATGTGTGTATTCATTGAGTGACAATAACATGGTCTTAGTTAATGGACCACATGGCCCCAAATCCCTAAATGTCTCATGCACACTCTAGCACTAACATTAAAACTGCAGAGCATAGAGTACAGTTAATACAAACATATTATTCTTCAAAAGACAGATAACTTTAAAATTATCATTCTGAGCTCACCATTTTAAGAAACACAAGCATAGTTTATTGAGCCCTATTTATAGTATTCAATACAGAGACTTCAAGAGCATTATTATTGTTTACTGCCAACAATAGTATTCACCACTGTGTGGGTGTATGTGTACTTTGAATCATTCCTAAAAAAATTTCAGTCGGCCTAGAAACAGGAATTGTCCCCGCCTCACCTTTTGTCTGGGGCGGCTAGTTTAATAGTTATCGATCAGTTAGTCACTGTTCATCTGCAAACCTGCTGCTGCTGTCCAGATGAAGATTAGTATAACCGGAAATCTTTCTACTAAGGCTACTGCCTTGGAAAAAGCTGATAAACGATTTCGTAGGCACATCAAAAATGGAGTTGTAATGAAGCATTTAAAAAAGTCTATTGATATGGATGCCCTTCTTCCTCACTTGATAAGTAATGACTATACAGGTATAGATTTTACTGATCTAGATAACAAGAAGTTATGCAATAAGTACTCTACAAACAAGAAAAGAAAGAAGCACTTATTTTCTTTGCTTGAAAAAGGAGGGCCCTCTGCATATCGTGGACTTCTGCAGTGTATGGAGGAGGAAAAAACTCATCCACCACACAATCAGTTCCTTCGAGGATTGCCACCAGGTGTGTACACTCCACAACAGCCATTACTAGAACTACCATACCCTAATTCGAAGACTAGAAATGGGAAGAAGCAGACTGATGAAAAAATGGAGATAGTAAGTTCCATCCTACACATACGTACGAAGCAAATGAGGCCTCAAGGATGTTTAGCTGGAGTTGGTTATAGTGTTATAATGACTAGAATTCAGGAGCACCATTATTATGGTAATTGGGCAAAAGCTGATGAGCTTGTAGAGAAGTGCAGACATGAGCATGAAGAATTGTACATGGCTGCAAAGTTACGAAACTTTTCATATCATGTGACAAACAACAAAATGCCTAAAGAAGACATTGTTTGCAATGTTAAACACATTCTTGAGTGGTGTTCTCGTACTACTTCTGATAATAGCAGAATCATTGAGAGCAAGTGTCTTTGGGTTTTAGCAAAAGGTTGTCGCTATGCTAAGAAAATGGATGAAGCTGAAAGTTACATAGATCAAGCAATACAGCTTCAGTTTGCATGCAATTTTGAACCAGGTGAAGATGTAGGCTGTAGTAGCTATTGCAAAGCCAGCATATTGAATTCCAAACTTACCAAGGTAGACAGTCAAGAACAGTACGAGAAGCTCAGAAAAGGCGTTAATGATCTATTTGAGAAAGCAATTGAAAATGTTACAGTGTGTAGTGATTTGAACTATGGACTTCCCATATGCCAGCCAGTTATACGTTTAGCACAGATGAATCTTTACTGCAGCCCCCATGAAGCTGGCACATGCAGTAGCCAAGACCGAATTGAAAAGGCCCAAGACTTACTGACACGCATAGAGACTGAACATGAGTTATTAAAGCCACGTATTCAGTGTCTCTTCTGTATTGCAAAGTCCGATCTTTTCAGGAATAAACAGGAAAGAGCTAAAGCTGAATATTTCCTTAGGAGGGCTGAGGGAATATCCTGTACTCACCAATTTGAAGCTGAAATGGATACTGTAAGGACTCGTCTTGCAGCTTTGAGTTTAGTAGCAAAGAAGTGACGCAAGTGCAAGGAGAGTTAATCAGGGACATGCAAGGAGAATGTTGCTAACATTTCAGTTGCATCAGAGTTCTTGACTAGAAAAAAATCAGCACAAACTGCATTAATTAACAAGCTGGCTGGAAAAAGCACTGCATGAGTCCTGTTACTCATGTAGCTAGCAATTTTGAACTCAACCAAACAGTGCAGAATTAAATTCGTGCTCGCTAAATTTATGACTATTGCATTTGTGCGACAGTATTTTTTGCTCGCTTGAATTTATCTTGCACATGCGCAAATTCTTTTACTTCCCCACAGTATGAGCATGCGCGCAAAATATAATGAACCTTGACCTCTCTCCAGTCTAGAGGAGCACGCGCACAAGCATGGAAGTCAGTGAGCTATCAAGTTTGAAAGATGTAGAGGATCTTAAAGACTTTAGAGGGTAAGACGTACCTACAGCAGATCTTTTTATACGATTATCTATGGTTCCAGGCTGGTGGTAATGCACTTTTGGACTCCGTGGTCTGAACCCTGTAAGCAGATGCAGGAAGCAATGGAAGAACTGGCTGTGGAACACCCCAATGTCAAGTTTTATAAAGTAATTCCTTATCTGAACACTTTATCATTCCAGAGGGTCTATACTAACTAATAATACTGCTCCTACAGATTTATTCAGCATAATGTTTCACTTTGTGGTAGGTGGCAGCTGAAGATGCTCCAGAGGTATCCCTGAAATTTGAAGTAGTTGCAGTTCCAACTTTCATCCTCCTCAAGGTACCATGAAAGTTGGTAAAGGTCGTCAATATTCCAAACCATTGAATTAGGCAGGCAAGGTAGCGGATAGAGTAGATGGTGCCCATGTTCCTGAGCTGGCCAAAAAGACAGCTACTCACTCTCAGTCGCTAGCTCCACTCCCAGCAAGCATTGAACGTGCCCTTCCAAAGGAGGCAAGTGGTAGTCTCACATAGCCAGACCCTGTGCGATTATCAGCACATGCTGACAATGCATGCACTGTGAATAAGGGTCTTCTAGGTACTGTGACTATATCCCAGTTCTAGTCTTTAAAGTTTCTAAAGAGCCAAAACTAGCATGAAGCAGCAGCCAGACTTCTAGGGGGTCTCTCATTGATAATCTCATGACAGGATTTGGACACTCGGCTGAAAAAACTGATCAACAGTGCTCCTTGCATCCTCTTCATGAAGGGAACAGCGCAGGAGCCTAGATGTGGTATGTTAATATGCTGTACCTGTATGCAGATGTAGCTACAGTGGTCATATGCAATTGCAGGATTCAGTCGTCAAATGGTTGGAATACTGCAGGATTTGCATGCAGACTTCATCACTTTCAACATACTTATGGATGATGAAGTCAGGCAAGGTACAGCTGAAGTTAGACACTGAGGCCTGGATTCTATAGGATTTAGAAACCTAAAGGCCCTTGGGACTGTGGAGTCCGAGCGCAGCAAGGGCTCTACTCCAAGGGCCTGAAGGTTTCTAAGTACTGTAGAATCCACTGGCTGAGGTGTTTTAGATTATACCACAGCAACCAAAATTTGAAATTAGCACAATCAGTGTCACTTCTCTTCACTATTTGCAAGTTGTGCACCTCTTTCAGTTAAAAGTTTTGTACTGTTTTCCAGGTCTGAAGAAATTCTCCAACTGGCCCACTTACCCACAACTTTATGTCAAGGGAGAACTCATTGGCGGGCTGGACATTGTCAAGGTAAGCTATACTTAACTTTGCATTTAGTAGTACAACTCACCATGATTATTACATGATAGGAAATGAAGGAAAACGGTGAACTGGAATCCATGTTACCAAAGGCCAAGTCCTTGGATGACAGGTAGCCATTCATAGTGTAAGCTGTTAGTAGCTAGTATAAACAACTCTGTCTCTGTCTCTCTAGATTGAAAGCCCTGATCAATCAGCACAATGTCATGTTATTCATGAAGGGAAATCCTGAAGTAAATTTCAATTGTACTTGTGTGTTATAATAGTGATCAATTATATATGTATTTTAAAAACCAGCAACCTCGCTGTGGTTTTAGCAGAACAATGTGTGGTATACTGAAGGACACAAAGTGAGTGCATACGGACTTTATTCCATGCTGGTTGAGTGTGGCTTATTATTGATTGGTCATGCCTATAGAGTAGAGTTTGGAACATTTGATATCCTTGAAGATGAGGAGGTGCGTCAAAGTCTGAAGAAGTACTCCAACTGGCCCACTTACCCCCAGCTCTATGTCAAGGGAGAACTCATTGGAGGGCTGGACATTGTCAAGGTGAGGAAACAACTGATTCTAATGTATAAAGTTGAAATTATTATTATTGCAGGAACTTCAAGAATCCAATGAACTTAATGATACCTTACAATCTTCATGAAATCATTCTTCCATGCCAACAAAAAAATTAATGATTATACTTCATTAGGAGTGGGGTACAAAGTCCATGGTTGGGCCATAGATAATAGAGCACTCCGGAGTGCTCTATTATCTATGGTTGGGCGGTTCACAGTTCATGCCCCTGGGGTTAGCTATTGGAATGTAATTAACCACTAAAACAAATTCGAAGAAGCATAGACACGGAACAGGATTGGAAACTGCCTACGTCATGTGACGTCACTCCCATTAAGCTAATACATTTCGCGCATGCTATCCGCGTTGTAACCATAGAAAATTTAGCCCTATTGTCGCAATACATTTTCTGAGGAAGAGAGGTACAGACTTTGTGGGACTAGAGCTACGAGTACAAGTGTTTTTCTTGCAATTTTATCCTATAGAAGTTTGGAAGGTAAAGTTTCTTACTGGAATAGACTGAAATAAAGAGTGTAATAACTGTTTTTGGTGTAGGATATGTTGCTAAAGATTTTATAGGCCTACCAATTTGTGGGACTAGAACAGGACTCATATAAATTTAGAAGTCAAGCGTTTGGTATCTTTTAGTAGTATAATAGTTTGTCTATCGGATGATATATGTTATATTGATTCATAGCTGTTAGTTTTTTTTGATTGCAGTGTTAAACTATGGGTTATTATTATTACATTTCTATTATTTATTTGCATTATCATGTTTTATTATCCACTCCATAAAGCTCTCTGCACAAGAACGGGCATCTATAGATGGCTAGAGAGGAAGACTAAACTCTTCATCTTTCAAAACTTGAGATACTGAATCTCTCATAGATTTATACTATCTAGCTAGATCTAGTCTCATATTAAATTTTATTATTTTTATAAAAGCACAACATGGAAACACTCTAGTCCAGCTAATATCAAGCTACTAAACTAATATTCGTTCTGATATCTTTTGCAGAACTGGATGTGGTAACTATGCATTCATATCTTGCGCCAAAATTTCCCGGCAAACACGGATAGCACGCGCATGGTAGTATTAAGTTTCCAATCCTGTTCCGTGTCTAATATCTATGGAAGAAGACGGATATCAACATCATCAATCTAGATGCACCACCAGCCCTGCCACAAGGAGAGCCCTGTACAGAAAGGGATTCAAGCTTTCAATCATGGACCAGGAGTGAATATAAGACGCCGTCGCGGTCAATAAAAACTCGATCGAAAAGCACCATAAACCGTGTTCTCTCTAAAGAAACTTCTACTACACTCGGAAAGAGATTTCGTGACCATATCATAAACAATGTAGATGTGCTAAGGGCTCTCAAGAGGTCCATCAACATGGATATTCTTCTACCACATTTGATGAGCAAGGATAGTATCATTAATTCAGAGTACGAGAGATTCAGTAATAAACATTTTACAAACAATGATAGAGTGGAGTATTTATTTTCTTTGCTTGAAAGAGGAAGTCCTTCTTCTTATGGTGAGTTTGTGCAATGTCTGGAAGAAGAGAAATCCCATCCACCACACAATCAGTTCCTGGAAGAATTACCACGAGAGGTGTACACTCCTTGGCAACCATTATTAAAACTGGATTACCCAAATTTAAATTTCCCAAGAAAGAGGAAAAGGACCCGTGAACGGACAGAAAAAACTGTATATATAAAGAGGGTACGTATGAGGCAAATAAAGCCTGAAGGAGATTTAGCTGGAGGCAAATATACTACTTTAATGACTGAAATTCAGGAGCACCACTATTATGGTAAATGGATGGAAGCTGATAGGCGTGTACAGGAGTGCAGGGGCGAGAGCAAAGAATTGTACATGGCTGCCAAGTTACGAAACTATTCTTATCATGTGACAAACTCCAATATGCTCATGGAGGATATAGTGTGCGATGTTAAGAAGATCCTGAAGTGGTGTTCGCATACATCTTCTGATAATAGCAAATTCATTGAGAGCAAGTGTCACTGGGTCCTAGCAAAGGGCTGCCGCTACTCGAAGAAAATGGATGAAGCTGAAAGACATGTAACTGATGCAATGCAACTTCAGTATAATTTTGAACCTGGTGAAGATATAGGCTGTAGCAGCTACTGCAAAGCCAGCATACTAAATGCAACTCTTGTCAAGACAGATAGCCCAGAGCAATCTAAGAAGGTTAAAAAACAAGTCAAAAAGTTTTATCTGAAGGCAATTGAAAACGTAAAACGAAGCTGTACATGTTATGGGCTTCCAGTGTGTCAACCAGTTATACGTTTAGCACAAATGAACCTTCGATGCAGTCCTCATGAAGCAGGAATGTGCGATAACAAGGAAGAGATCAAACAAGCCCAGAATTTACTGACTAGAATAGAAACTGACCCCCAACTACTGAAGCCTCGCATCGCCTGTCTCTACTACATAGCCAAGTCTGATCTCTACAGGAATAAGCAGGAGAAGGAGGAAGCGGAGAAGTTTGTTAGGAAGGCTGAGAATATTGCTCTTAAGGAAGATTTTAGAGCTGAAATGGACACTGTAGCAACTCGGCTAACAGCTTTAGGTATAGAAGCAAGTGAAAGTAGTAAAGGATATGAATAATATCACAAGTGGTATTCCCTCAAGGGTGAAACATGGTAGGACCATCGATTTTGTGGTAACAACACCACAACCCTCGACTTTTACTACTAGCTGGCTATGATGATGCAACAACAATAATAACGAAAAACAAAATTCTTAGTAGTTTGGTTATTATCATGATGAACTAATTAAACAATGAATGGAAATACCTGTGTACTTGTAGCAGTTAATGTCATGAACTATTGACTTTTGAAAGGAAACACAGTAAAGACCAGTAGTTCACTGCTGGCTGAGGTGTTGACAATTTCAATACAAGAATTAGGGCATACAAGAAATTCCTTGTGCAATTCATCCTCACAGTCCAGCTTGAGACCATTAAGGCACCCTTCCCCACTCCACACTATACCTACATACATTTTATGGGGTGAGGTAAGAAATAATTATATAGATTTCAGGATGGTTGTCCATAAAGAATGAAAAATAGGCAGTGGCTTACAATAACCTTAGATATTCCCCCAAACCTACAAACAGACAGTACATGAGTCTTTGAACAGACGTTTCTAAAAAGAGGACACACTATTTAAGATTTCAATTGAATGGCAGCAGATAGCATAGCTAGCTAATATCAAGCAGTGATACCCGCATAGGGTCTTTCATCAGCATCCCTACAGTACTTGTGTCCAGGTTTGATGACCATACCCTCGCCATAAAACGTGTGGTAGAAGAGTCGCATCACTCTTCCCCAGCTTCCTTCTCTCAGAACTTCACACTTCCTCCACCAGCGACTCTTAAACTCTGGGTCAGTGTTCTTCTCCCAATCCAGTGTTTCTGCAGGTGTGTAAAGAAAAACATCAACACACAAAACATAACCATAACTGCATTATTATGGTTAGAAATTTGGGACCATTGCTGATCTAAGTTTGGTATGCCTGTGGCCATGGTACAAGTTGGTTATCAACCCCAGTGTTTACAATTTGGGCCGTGCTGTGTAACTAGCATAGAGACACACATAACCGACGTAATCTTGACTCCAATATAGTGACCATTTTACTAGTAAGCATCGACTCCTAACATTATCACATGATGACCTTGCTAAAAGTAACTCTACAATTTGGGGGGCCAAAAAAAATTAATGTATCTTTAAACTGTACTGAGATGCCTTCTAAAAGGTGTTCTTTTGAGGGTAATCCTTTGAGGTGATAGGCATTCTGCAGATCGGGCAGTTTATCTGCAGGCACTTTAGTCCCCAGCACCCACGCCAACAGGTTGAAGTCATCCTGAGGTAACTGAATCTCGAATGTCAACCATGGACCTATAATATTAAAAAGAATAGAGAGAGGATGACACAATAAGGATAGAAGCTATCTGCAGGCAGCCTCTGGAAGAGGAACTTGAAAGGACCACCATAAGTCTTGAAAGCTCTGTTACTTTTGCGTTAATTACTATAAGTGTGTAATGAAAAATAGCAAACACATCACTTAAAAATTTCCCAAATTACAGTATGTGAGACCACTAGCTACATGTTCTCAAGGCAGACACTCACTAGCAAGCTTACTAGCTCACCTGGAGCATGGATAACCTTCTCTTCGATCGTCCAAGATTCCCATGGCTCTATCTGATACTCGTTTAAAAGAGCGTACAAGTCATCAGATTTTCCAAACTCCTTTAAACCAGCAAGAACCTGCAGTGTTACACTGTCAGTACTTAAGAGGAACTACAAAGAGAGTTGTCTATAAGAGGAACCTGTGCCCTGTGAATCTGAGTGACAGTCTACAAAAACTGAGAAGAGTTGCAATTATGTGGTGGACATTGAACTTGCACTGTGTCACATGCACATTATTATTCTTGTCACTACTCAGAGCTAGCACTGTTATGCGAACCAGTGTCCCGTGAAGGACCATCAGATGTCAAAACTGCTCTATAGCTCCAGTGCTCGTATAGATTGGTCACCATTAAACTATTTTAGCTCCATCATAACCCAGCTAGCCAACCTGTTGTTCTGTGACTCCAGGCTTGAGGCCAAGTCGGGTCTTGATGTTTCCCAGTTGGAGGTTGTAAGGAGGTACGTCCAGTGGAGGAAAGAAGTAAGCTTCCGTCTTGCCATGTCCCACACACCGTCCATCAACAACTTCACCAGCATGCACGTGGCAGGGAATGGGCGGGGCCTCAGATTCATAATCTGTGGGGAGTGAAAATACAAGAATCTGCTGCAAATATACCCAAAATCTATAAGGAAACTAGCTACCAAGAACCTGTTGCTTGGATTCAGATCATACAACACTAGATTGTGTATAAGCATTTAGCCACTATGATCATAACCACTATGCTGAGGTCCTGCACTGCAGCATGTGCATATCACTGTACATGTAGCCTCCATATTAACCTTACTCCTACTATTCTAAGACATACCAGAACACTTGAGCTCAGGTGTATAGTTGGGAGTTCTCTCTGTGCCTCCGATGTCCAGAATTTTGGTGAGGGGCCACGAGGAGAAATAGTCCCCCATTAATTCCTTCTCTGCTACTTGCAATGCTGAGGTCAGCAGGATTGAGCGGCCATTGATCAGTAAGGATGTCACTCCTGGAGAAGAAAAATTATTGAAATTGTAACACCTCAGATGCATAATTTCAAGAAGTGGTAGACGGACATTTCTTGGATCTATGGTCTGTGGTCGAGTTCACTTGGGATCTTAAAGTTGAAGTAACTGAGACAAGTAGCTATATTACTATTGACTGGAGCCTTATAAAAACCACCATCAGAACCAGCACACAATTAACTATCTAACGGTAGTTAATAGTTCTCTGTATAAATAGTAGAATAATTGGTGAGCCCCCCCCCCCCCCCCCCCCCCCCCCCCGAATTGGAGAGATATAATATGTAAGTCACATTCAGTGCATGTGTGTAATAATTAGAGCATGTGTGTGTTAGCTATGGAGGCAGAATTGTTAATGATAAAAGAAGGATGTAAAGGAACATGCACTTTGAGATGTTGATTTGCTCACCAATTTGAATGTACATACCCTTGCATTGATGGTGCTGTAAAAGATACAGCAACTTGTAAAAGGGTGTCATCAACCTTCATTAATGATATCTCTAATGTGTACGCCCCATGTGCATCATAATGAGCACCTTCATTATTGATAGGAGTGGCATTCCTTGCTTCAGTTTTAGACATGATCCACCACTCGACTGGAAGATAGCCTCGCTTGTCCTCCAATTCAGGTGAGAATTCTGTATTGGGAGCAATGATGCCACGCCCAGAGTACATGGCCCTATAAACTCTTGCAGGACGAGCAAATATCACTCCTTTCTGGGAGAGCAAAACCTAAAAATTAAACATACATGCATACAAGATATAGACCATGAGCTATAAAATAGGAATACCTGTTGTATCTCTTCAAGATTGCACTGATGCTCCATGATAGGTTTAAACATCCTACCTCGACCTCACGCGTACGCCCACTTTATACGAACGACCATTTCCGAATCAGCTGATCAATTTCCCGCCTCTTTTTTCAAAAAAATAATAATAAAACGGGCAATCCCAATTCGACACACCCCTATAAAAGTGCCTGTGGTCAAAAGCTCAAACCATTTCACTATCGCTTCGAGGTCGGTTTGCACGAATAAAGAATAGAGAAACTGTGCCGTCTACTCACTAAACAATGAGTAAGTTTGCCTGTGAGTCTTAGTGCGCTCGCTGCTTCTCTAAGCTCTATAAAGCTTCAAAGTGAGTCCTTGTATTTGCTTAGTTAGCTTGTTTGTTGGGACTCAGCCAATAATCTGAGTGGTCTGACAATAGAACTCCACTTCAGATGGCGATAATGAAGTAGATATCACTACAAAAGCCAGAAATTCGGGACTTCTAGATTTCAACTTTAAATGTGCATTGTATTATAATTCATCCTCTCTGTATTTATTATTTAGCGATCACATGCTATTCTTGTAAGGGGACTTGCACTGGTGAAGTGCTCAAGGTACAAGAAAAGCACTTCCATATCAACTGCTTCGTCTGTAAAGGTCAGAAACTTTCTCTGTAGTATGTTAAAGTCATGCTATTGCATACACTTTCACATACTCTCATTATCATGTCTACACCTTAAAAATCTGCATCATTGACAGTTTCATTGTTATGATGTCATCCTTAATTCTAAAGAAAGAAAGCATTGTATGCAAGGTGCTATCCACAATACTCTGTCCATGTGGGTTATATACGTCCATGTCCGGTAGGACTATCCCCTCCCCCCTCAATCGTCCTAATGCTCGTGATTGTGACTTCACTCTAGATTAGGCAACGAGATAGCTGTGTCCTTACAGCTGTACAAAAGTGAAATTCCTTGTATCCATAAAACAGTTCAGACTGAGTCAAATGGTTTGCAACAGGTGATCATGGAATCCAATTAACTTCCTGTAGAAACAGGGTGATCATGAAAGTGAAGTGAATTAACTCCAGGGTGATATGTGTAGCAATAGAGTGATTATGATATCATATGAACTGTGAATTAATTAACTTTCTGTGTTCTCGTGAGTTAGCTCTTGCTCCGAGTAGGTTAGCACTGTTGCTATATGCAAAGAGGCGTCTTATTAGAGCTAACTTAATTGATATTAATGTAGAGGGCCAGGTGTCTTTGGATGTATATATGTAGCAGGTGTCACTCTCCTTGGATGTATGTAGCATGTAGGATTCTCCTTGGATGTATGTATGTAGCAATGTAGGGACCAGGTGGCATTATCCTTTGGATGTATGTAGCATGTAGGACCAGGTGGATGTATGTAGCATGTACAAGACCTCCTTGGACCGGATGTAGGACCAGGACAGCATGTAAGACCAGGTTTTTGGATGTAAATAGCATGTAGGAAACTTTTCCTCTCACATGATCTGTCCTATAAACATGACAGATATGAAAAGAAAACCGTTGGAACCATTCCCTCATGGGGTTTGGAACCATTCCCTCATGGGGTATAGTTGATTTTGAAGTTGAGAACATTTTGAACCTGTAAAGAAAACACAATAGTGGATGGCTTCCACGTAATCGAATGAGCCTCGTGGTTTTATATACTTCCTTTGTAATCTCCCTTTATCTAGATAGTAAATCGATACATTTTTGCTAACGAATATGAAATTCCACAATGAGGATTGAACTCTAATTGAGGGTGACCCTTTAGTGCAGAAAGAATGTGAGGAATTATGAAGTGCATCAGAAACAGAAGCACTTTTCAGCATTTGATGGATGTTTTCAAGGATTCTGTTGTATCCAACAACAACAACAAACAACAACAATTTAGAATCAGGTTTCAAATTATTCTGCTGTTAGATCAGGTGCTTAGCGGAAATGTAACTGCTTAGGTATCCATAGCAAGATTCTTAGAATTTTTCTCGTGGCGTTGCAAAGTGAGTGATTCTGTGACTGGGTGGCTACAGTTTTTAAAACACAGGGTGATGGATTGAGTGTTTTGAGACTCCTGCAGTGTTCTTTCACACATCAAAGGGTATTTGCAGTTAATCAGCGTTCTATTGACCACATCAAAGGGAAGAGGTACTTGAAAGCATAGTGGGCCCGTATGCTGAGAAGAACACAAACACTGGTGTGGAGTGTAGTCCCAGTGAGATGGCACAAGTAACTACACACGTCCTGCCTACACGTTCAAGTTATCAAGTAGGCTAGCTAGTGAGAACGTGAACACTCTATCTGAGGTATAGTAATGCACTCCACCCCAACCCCCATTTATGCCACAACTATATTAAATACAGATACATGTGATAGCCAAAGGCTAGGAGGATGAGTGATCTGATGGGAGAGTGTGTGTAGCTAGGTGGAGAGCTGCTGAAGCATGTGAGAAGTCTGTACTCGGACTGTGAGAAGCCTGTAGGGGGAGCGAGAAGGAAGGGAGAAGTGGGGAGGAAGGGGGAATGAGATACAAAGTGACATGCCTTGTGTCTCAGGTAGCCTGACTAATTGAAGGTGGTGTGTAATGTGTGTGTATACAAGGAGTATTGTCTGACTGTTAGTACATAATTTGTATTGGACAGAGTGTGTCTAGCTTATGATCAGTTTAAGAGCAAGTGGACTGCATTAACCGTAAGATTGGAGAGCAAGTGACTGCATTAGACAGATTGCATGCAACAAAACATGCTATTAGGACAATATCATGTTGGGGAACATACTCTGTGGAGGTACCCTCATGAAACCCTTTAATGGTTCCTCTCATAATTGTTTTAAAGTGATTAACGAGAGCGTTATATTAAATCTGGAGTATCCTGTCTCCAATGATCAGTCTTCAGCTGCCATGGTGCACTGTAGCCAATAAATAAATAATTATAAACAAACAAACAAACATACAAGCAAACAAAACATAATAATTGAAGGTTGAAAGTAGTTATTGCATGCTTTGTGGTGAAGACTGTTATGTGTATGCTATTTTACTTGTGGCAGGTAGGTATGCTTTTTTTTTCTTTTTTTTTTTGACCATCGTGCTCTTAAGCTTCTGTTGTGATAGTGCAGTCATGTTTATGGACTAGCATAATACATATCACATAACATGTGAGGGTGGATCTCCTATGAACTTTGGGTTATGGACAAGGGAACATTCCAGACCATTACTATTGCAAAGGACATCATCCTTTACATGTGCTATGTTTCTTTTTTTAGGAAAATGTGGTTTTTTATTTTATATTGAGAGACTCTAGGTGGTCATGTGATAATCATGTGATGTAGTTGTAGATGGACAGTCTTGTGAGAAGTGTATATATAACTGTACAGCATTTGGCATGCCTGAATGTGGATTTCCTGGCATAAAATAACTATTCATAGATAGATGAAATTGTTCAGATCCTTGTAGCTGTGTAAGACACAGAAGAGAGAGAGAGAGAGAGAGAATGACCAGATCATATCAATGAACATATTAGAGAGTGTCATATGAAAGCAAGAGACAGGGCAAACTCAGCACAAGAATATTTTATGGCAGAATGTAGATGAATTGTGGAGCCAAGGCTGTCAAGACTGAGGTAGAACCAGTGCACCAATGTATGGAGAGTAGAAAGGTGTCGTGATTAGGAATGCTAAGTATTTAGACTGATTATAATATGACTCACTGGTACATGGTGTGTGTGGGGCTTGACTCACTGGTACATGGTGTGTGTGGGGCTTGCACAGGCTCACCCCAATAAGTGGATTAACTAGCTAATGAATGCCGGGAGTGTGTAGTTGTAATTGGACACCACATAGGTACGATGCATAATTTCAGGCTCCATTCAACAGAGTGCAGGCCCTCATTGGACTGGCATGCTTGGTGCATGTAATTCCAATGATAACTCAGGAATTGGAGCTTTAGTGGAATGACTCTAAGGAATGTAGTACTCGAGTTCCAGGATTGCAAACTGACACCATAAAAATCCTGGAGAGTTTAGATGAGAGTGTGTGAGGTCATAGTTGAATGAAAAACAGTTCAGTCAAGTGATAAAACTAAAACCATAACACTTTTGAGAGTAAGACACCACAAACCACCTCTTAGCTCATTAAAACTTCCATGGGTACATACCTGCAACGGTGACAATTGCACACGCAGAATTGTGATTTCTACACAAAATGGCTCTACCAACTGAGCTAGAGCCTATGTGGTGTAGTCTCATAATCATTATACAGTGTCGTTTCTTTTGGTGATGATCATTACCATATGGTACACACTGTAATTTCTGTCTGTGACTACCATAACCACTCCCTATTATCACTATATTGTAGTGTGTGGACGATTGCTGGCCTCAGGAGGCTACTTCATGAAAAATGACGACTACTACTGTAGCCTCGACTACCACAGGGAATTTGGTACCAAGTGCAAATCGTGTGGTGAGTTTGTGGAAGGTCGAGTGGTAACAGCTCTGGGCAACTCCTATCATCCTCAATGCTTCACCTGTGACAGATGCAAGTAAGATCATATTTTATACTGTAATTGGAATGTATGGCGTGCTTACATCTCACAGCCGTTAGTTATTTACTTGATGACCCTTTACCTGTTTTTTCTGTTGTACAGAGGTGAAATCCACAGTGGGACTGTTGTGACCTATAATGATCGTCAAGAAATCCTCTGTCAGAAGTGCACTGACATTGTCCTACAGGAAGGGTCTGAGGGGACAGCACGACCCTCGGTATCACCTTATTCAGAGGGACAGAGTTCCAAATCTCAATCCAGGTCCGGAGATAGGCAGGTAAGGAGATCATTACATCCTGTACTGTCCAGTCTGAAGATAAGTATTATTTAGAAGGATATCTATCAGATATCATCCAGTAGTACAGTGTCACTACTAGGAATTACTGTTGAGTGCATCATCAAATCAAATGACATTAACTTTCATATCTTATCCTTCAGATTCGGCATGATGAGGAGTTGAGTGAGTCTGGTTCCTATCCCAGTGGGCGGGAAAGTTCTGGTGACCAACTGAATGACCTGTTTGACTTCTCCAAGGTCCCTGACATTGATCCTACCACACGAACAAAAATGGGAAGTACGTACAATTTAAGCTTGTTGTCAACCCTTTACCGACCCAAAGGAATCGCTCTTGAGCTGTTAATTTCATAGCAATTCTTAGGAGAAAGTTGTGACTGATTTTCACTGTCCCACAATATTTTTCATTCAGAGTGTGCTGGTTGTGGAGAGTCTATTCGGAGCTGTCAGTCTCTGATAGCACTGGAGAGTCACTGGCATCTCTTCTGCTTCACCTGTTCTATTTGTAACAAACTCCTAACTGCTGAATATATGACCAAGTAAGAACATCAGTAATTCTCTGCTTACTTCTTTTTGTATCACCCAGAGTATTCTGGTTGAAACGTCGGTGGTTTATTTAATTTTTGAGAACTAATCAGGGTTTAATTTTACTTAAGCTTAAGGGGGATCAAATGTCTAGTGAATAAATTTGAAGAGGGGCAACTACAAACCAGTACATGTATGTGATAATCTCAATATGAAAGCTAGCTAATTCCTAGGGGGGGGGGGGCAAAAGCCCCTTGCCCCCCTTGAAATAAACCCTGCTAATTCTATCGAATCATTAATGCTCCAGATCAGCTATTATAATAGAACAAAGTCAAGTAGTATAATGGTTTCACCTATTTCATATTAATTTTCGTGACTAGGTCTTTCATTTTCTCTTATTGTAGGAATAACAAGCCTTACTGTGAACCATGTTACCACGATTCCTTTGGGGTCACTTGTAGCACTTGCAGACAGTTCATCACTGGTAAAGTCTTAGAGGTGAGTGTGACATTACAATTGTACCATGCTACAGGCATAACTGTGGTTAGAAATCAGACCAATAGATTTAAATATGGATAGCTATCTATATTAGCTTGTTCTTTAGGGCAGTGTGTGGGATAGGGACCACCCAGGCATGGTTGGACCAATAGGATTACTGATTGAGCATTTTGTTTGCAGGCTGGAGAGAAGAGTTTCCACCCTTCTTGTGCATCGTGCTGTAAGTGTGGCCTGAGCTTTGGTGAGGGTGAGGACATGTGTGTCAGTGGAGAGGATATATGGCACCTGGACTGTGACAGAGTGGAGCCCAATCTCAGAGCTGGTGAGTTAGCTTACATAATACCAGGATCATTTAGAGAGATTGATATCTACCTGCCCAGTTTAGTCAGCCATTTCAATGGTTTGGGAAATTATTATTATACCAGTATGGCAGGGATTACCTCATCATAATCATCTCTCATTCAGACTCAGAGACAAGTTCAGAAGACTCCAGATCCAGATCCAGAACACACAGTTTCACTTCTCCTTCCCCCACTGGCTCAGGTACAGGCACGATCTTAGTCCCTTTCATTATTAGGTATTGTTGTCTACTTCATAGGACGGCAGTCTTCTTCTAAACTCCAAATGTCTCGGGAGAGCAGTGCTGGAGAACCCAAAGAGGTGGTACGTAACTAGTCAATTCTATAACTGGTGTGGTGGTGTTGATGGATGAAAGTGTGTGTCTTTCCTGTAGCCCATTTACCCTCTGAAGGATCTGCAGTTGATAGGCAGCATGAGACTTCCAAGGGACGTCAACAGAACTAAATTGGAGGTGAGTCAGAGTGATAGAGTAGTTTTAGTCGGTGCTAATCCAAATACTGTCCATATGACTTACACCATTGAGCTATGTGGAGCATTACTAAATACTTTATAGTGTGTATTTGAATTGAAGCCAGCTGCAACTTACTGTGTATTTCTATCCTTTATAGCAACATTTGACTGATGAAGACTTTGAACTGGCATTTGGAATGGAGAGAGCAACTTTTTATAATCTGCAACTATGGAAACAGATTGACCTAAAGAAAAAAATTAACCTCTTCTGACTCTTTTTTTTTTCATACCTACAATATAATATGTGAATGTGTTTTGCGCATGCTCAATTTCAGTAAAAGGGGCGTATCCTCAACGGGGGCGTATCCGGCCCATAGTTGCCGGCACTGATGGATTCCTCTCCGACTTCGAGTAATCCTCCCGAAGATGTCGGGAAGAAGACTTCAAGACAGGAGAGAAGGAGAGAGGAAAGGAGGAAACGCAAGTTCAAACGTACATAAACCAGCTTAGCTTTAGCAGTCAGTGTATTACTATGGCGATGTGCAGCCAGCGAGCAGCCAACTTCTTTAAATATTTAGAATGACAAAAATGACCCTAGGGCAATAAGGTTCCTTGGCAAGGGCTAAATGAAACAAAGAATATAATAACAAAATTTATGAATAGTTCTCAAACAAAAGCTTTTGACTAGTATGCAGGTGCGTAGCCAGGATTTTATCATAGGGGGTGCTAGCAAGAAAAGAAATATCCGCGCGATTACGCTCGGAAAATTTTATCCAGCCACGCCCACTTTCCCACTAAACCGCGCCCACTTGATGCGACCTTTAGCTATAGCGTTAGCAGAAGTAGTTAGCAAGAGTAGTTTTTACAGTTTAGCTTAATTTGAGCTTGGTGGATCTGGGAGAAAATTATTAAGTAAGTACGTAGATCGTCTGTTAATAATTAGGTAGCTATTACACATCCGGTGCAGCTCAAAGGGGGTGCTCGAGCCCCCTGAGCCCCTCCCTGGCTACGCGCCTGGTATGGATGATAAAACACAGCTTATTCAGTGAGGCAGGATGCCATTTTCTTTTCTATGTGGTAGATTGATGTTGTGCAATTGCAATTAGAACCAATGCTTGATCGAACAAAGTTCAGAGCTTAGAAAGTAGAAAGGCTTCAAAGCTGCAAACATAGCGCTAAAGTAGTCTCGCGCGCCAGACCTTTCTGCGGACGGAAGGGAAGGGGAAGGGAGGGAAAGGTCTGGTAACTATTGACAGGTTTTCGTGGACCTCTGGAATGTTGTAGTCACATAATATTACACGAGAGCTCGCATGCACTCAGAGAACTTGATCATGAGCAGACTGACTTATTGAACTGGAGGATGTCCTTCTCAGTTTGTCAAACACAGAAAGAGATTTACCACTGCCAGTAGGAAGGCTCACAAAGGTATCTCAACCAGAGAGAAAAATTTTCATGATCTCTTCTTGCTTTTCACGCTTTTCCATTTTTTTTGTGGCATCTTGTATAGCATTTTAAATCTCTTTCTCCTTGTACATTAGTCTGGCGTAGGCTCAGCTATGCCAGACTACTTGTACATGACAACTGCGATCGATAATTTGCCACGTGAACTTTAGACGGTCCATCTGATAATCTCGTGACAGCAACACCCTTTTAAAATCTGAAATCTGATTGGTTCTGCCAAGATTCTGGCGGAGGTCCACGAAAACCTGTCAATAGTTACCAGACCTTTTCCTCCCTTCCCCCTCCCCTTCCATCCGCAGAAAGGTCTGGCGCGCGAGACTAGCACTAAACCTAGTCAGCCATGAAAGCTTCGTGTACAGAGAATCCAGCAGCAAAGAGTCATGTGGAAAATCACCAGAACTTAGGTAAGCTTCCAGCCTAAGGAAGGCTTTCCAGCTTATGCTTGAAAATATAAACTATCTATGCTATCTTTGGTATTTTGTTGCTCTTCTCTGGGCTGTAGTTGGCCTGTAGTTTGCTCTTCGTAGTGCCAGGAGTAACAAACTCTGCCCACTTATTTTATGCACAGGCATGACTGTTCACGTTGCTTATTCAGATAGAAATGTGTTTCTGTCCCTAGCTATTGGTAAATCAAGCTCTATCCACGGGCTCTTTAATTTTACCTGTAGGAACCCCTTTTCTCATCTTGAATTAAATGCGGACTGTAAGCCTGTACAGAAGTGCCGTGTTGGTCAACCTAACCTTATGTAGCCAGTTAGTGAATGATTCATTATTGTGCTCCATTGCACAAGACTTTGAATACTCCTCCATTACTAGGGTAGTGTCCCAGAGTATCGTTCCATCAACCACATCAAAGCCTAGTGTACATGTACTGGAATACCTCAAAGTACTGTCCCTTTGTCCTTGCTCTATGTTGGATATCTTAGTCCATCTTCTCTGTTTATGAATACACTAGCCTCAGTGTTCCCCTGCAAACATGTGCAGCAAGGGCTTAAGCAAAAGAGGTGGTACAGTTTTTAGCTCTTCAGGGAATTCAAATTGCTAGTGATTGTCATGTACATGTTGGCATTGTGAGTAGATCCCTGGTGATCTTAGTAAAGTACGTAGGTTAATTGTGTATAACTACTAGCTATTTGACCCTTCAATTTTATTTATTTCCAGCTCCTCCACTCAGTGTGGACAATGTCATGGCAGTCCTAGAAACAATGCCATGGAGGAAGGTTGGTAACATGCTGAGGGTCCCTGACTCCAAGCTTGATGCAATGAATGCTGACCACACAACAGATGAGGGGAAAAAAGGAGCAGTGATAAGATATTGGCTTTTGAAGGATCCCTATGCCTCATGGAGGAGGCTTATAGAAAGGCTTGACAGTTGGAATGAGATTAACATAGCAGACCGGATACGGAACTATGCAGAGAAACAAGAAGGTCAGTAACCGTCATAGTATAGAACAAGACCTGAATAATGGGGTTATGATGATCAGTCCTCCTGAATCCTCCAACTGATGTTCTGTTAGTCTCTATATACTGTTATACTTGGAGTGGGTGTGGTTTGTAGTTTATGTACATGTCATGTTTAGGCCATAAGGCTAGAACATCACATGCAAAGAGGATAACCTGACAGTCAATTGTGGCTTGTAAATACGTATTACAGCGATACACAACAAGGAGAAAATGGTCGTAATAAGACCACTGGTACACTGCTATTGTGCTCACTGTGTACCCATAAACAACACAGATGCTGGAAGGTCATAGTCCTTGTGGATCTTCCATTAGGCCCCTGTGTACCTTCCTCGAGTGTGCACTACATAGTAACATTTTATGGTTCTAAGGGCACACTTATTGATAGAGGCTTCGTCATAATGAATTCATCCTTTGCCATTGTACTCCATGTTATTGTTGATTTGCAGAAAAATTACAAACTGAGTGATTGTATTTTACAGAAGTGCATGTTATTGGTAGATATCACATGGGTGGGAGGAGTCCTAGTGTCCATCCATTAGTTGAAACTTGTGTCATAATGAAACTCTCTGTGTCTCCCCAGACCCCAGTCTGACCTATCACAGTTTGTTGACTGTTATGGACACTGTGAAGAACGCAAAAGACAGTGATGAGATTGAGAACAGTCGTGATGGTATTTTGGAGAATATACTTGAGATACCACTAACCAAGAGTAAGGAAATGAGGTCACAGTTCACTGAAGAGGTCTACAGAAAGAAACTTGTGGAATACAACGTAGCAATGTCTCCATGGGGCAGTTGGAATCATGTGGCAGGGAATCTTCTCTACTATGGACATCATGGAGCACTTAAGAAAGTGAAGGAGAATTTTATTAAAGTTGATAAAGGTAAGTATGTGGTATGTGACACCTACTAATTGAGGGGAGGATGTTATTAATGTGAGAGGTCTACAGTGGAACCTTCGATAATTCTAAGTTGAAGAGTATGATCAAATTTTTTCTATGGATTAAAAAAAAGAAAGATTTGTTGATTTGCATTTCTCCTTCCCCCAAAGTGTCTGTTATTTTGAGGTTCAGAGTCCAGATCGTCCACATTTATATTCAATGATCTAATAATGTAGAGTGTGGTTGAAGTTAGTGACCCAGTATGGACATCTACAAAGTTTCAATACCGATACTGGTCAGAACTGTAATTTCACTTTATATTAGTCTACTTCATTCCCATAACAGGCCAAGATGAGATATAGTTAAAGGGAGTGAAGTAGCTCGTAGTTTGGTATTATTGGTGATTAAACTTTTTTGAACTGTACACAGCCATCCCTACTTTTTTTCTTTTTTATTTAGAATATCTCCTTTAGCTACATTTGTTTATCACCTTTATATTATGTTATTATAGGCAACTGGATGCTGTGATCCTGCTATCCAAGTTTAAAGTTCATGTATTGTAGCTATGCAGTTCATTGGAGGTTTCATCATAATAATGTATGAACCAAAACGAATCTGATCTGGAAGGACAAATGCTGTATCTATACAGTTTATAATCCATTGACCTAATTTTGTACTATTTTTAAGGCCTTTACTGGTGTTATGCATGTACCTGATATACTTGATTAGTATTGCATTAAGGCTTGATTCATTACCAGACCGGTGCCTTGGGTTACGCTCTGAGCATCGATAGACCAACATCAAGAGAGAAAGCTAATGACAGATTCTCTAGTCAGTTGTGAAGTCAAGGCCCAAGAACCATGTGTATGGGGGCAGTGCATATTTATATATAAAAATGTCTGCCACATCGTAGGTTGAAAGCTAGCAAGTAGGAAAATGAGCAGTGTGGTATAAGAATAGCATTTGAATGAACCATTCCTGAAATAAGTTTGTTTGATGATGATGATGATGAATGACCAGATGAAAACAGCAATTTTAGAAGTCGCTGTAAAATGATACTGCTTTGTCTTCTGCTCTTCATACTTGAGTCCTAGAACACTGAAGATGTTCTGTCTTCAAGTTAGGAGTTGCTGACTGGAGGAGAGAAGTATTTTGGAGTTATGAAAGAAAATACTAAGTATTAATCCAATGGGGCAATCTGTGCCATCCCTACCTAGAGAGTACTATTGTACTCTCTGATATAGTTAAACAGCCACTGATTTTAAGCGATTGGTGAGAAATAATCTTGCTTAGCCTAATGGTAAAGCTTTGTATAAGAATTGTTCATTTCCCCTCGTGTTTTGTATGTCATCTTTCCCCCCATGCTTTAGCCAAGAACTATACTATTTAGAATATGTGTAACCATTCCAATCAGACTAGGAATCTAACATGTAGTGTTATGTTGAGTTTATCACACATTGCCACAACTGTAAATACCTCAGGTTACACCCTCATAATCAAAACCTTGTCTTCTTGTCTTCAATGGTGTTACAATAGCTTAACTGTTTCACTATGGTACCATTCATGTCAGCTCATGTTATTATTCTTATGTGCCCTCCCACAGACTCTTCCCTCATCCTCGCTAATCTCACTCAGCTGTTGGAGGATGTGAAGGATTGGAGTAATATAGGTTATGGTCTGGACATCCCTAAATCAGTGCGTGATAGTATCAGGAAACGACTCTCCATTGAGTCCCAACGTAAGAAGGCTTGCTGGGAATGGTACCTAAGCAACCACCCTTCCCCTACATGGAAAGGAGTAGCAAATGTTCTGTATTGGAATAGAGAACATGAAGCACTAGAAGTATTGAAGAGTCAGTACTTCAAAGGTAGGTCTCATGCTCAGTGCATGATAGTGGTATTTTCAAAGGCAGATCCATGAAATTACTGACTAGTTCCCAAAAGCAAAACTGTGTCTACTTTTGTTCAGCCCACACCAATTATAAATACAAAGTTGATTATTATTCATTCAAAATTTCAAAGATTTTGTCAGATCATTATAACCCTCACTATTATAAGCCATTCAGAGACACTATTAAATCAGGGACTTGTCTGAACATTCTGGGACAGTTGGAGCCGTATGCTAAATACTGTCCCTAGGTCTTAGTGTCTAACAATTACCTAGTATCTATTATCTGGGACTAATAGACCAGTAGTAAAGCACTGAGGATTATCAAATGTCTGATCAAAATTTGCTTTTATCTGACAGTGTATGGGCCCTTTGCAATCATCCTGGGTTAAAGTTTAAAATGTCCTAAAAGTATGCCTCTAGTGAACTCAGTAATTATCGGCATAGTTATACAGTTTAAATGAGATTCTGCAGCAGTTACATAACATTTTTAGGCCAGTTTGAATATCAGAGCTCTAACTTATTAATACTGGGTGTGGTTAAGGTGTGGTTTTATAGTTTTTATATCCCTGAAACTATAGGAGAAAAGTTGGGACCTCTAAGGACCCCGAGTGAAGCAGGGCCTACTAGGGGCCCAAGAGTTTCTAAATACCATCATTGGTCAAGGTGTATTTTAGATTACAGCCAATCAAAATAGAGCATACGTCATCAACTCACTGTGCATACATAATAATCCAGTCCTTAACAATTAACATAGCAACAGTTTATTTTCTACAAATGACAGCTCAGCACATGTTCCCAGTGATTTCTCTCTCTACTTACACCAGCACCTGGGCACTAGGCAACTGGCTCAGTACAGAAGGCCAGCATGGAATGCCAGCGCCAGCTGTCTTTTATGCTAGCTACTCTCAGAAATACACATTGGGTTTTGACCAATCAAATTGCTAGGCTATAGCCTAAGTTGTCTACCCTCAACATGTTTAGGCAGATAATGTGTGTATTCTGACCTATAATTATCATAAGAAGTGAAAAATTTAATCCAAAGTGTTGCAAACAAAAAGTAAGATGGCTATCAACTCAGTCTGTATGGAGCTATTATTGACCTGCATGGTTTATTTAAACAGGTGTACTCTTTAGTGTGTGTGCATAGTCTTACAGAATGATGTCTTACTTTCAGGTTCCTCTGAGTCACGTCGACTGTATAACGAGGCTATGAAAGAAGGACATATCAAATCTGAAATTACTAAGGTTTTGATGTATGGAGCACCGGGTACAGGCAAGTCCAGTTCCATGGATTTGTTTGTAGGTAACCCTCCAAAATGTGTAAGAGTAAGCACTCCCCTAGCTGTTCGTCCAGTGACAATGTGCCAGATGGATTTGACTCGCAAGGAGTGGATAAAACTTACTCCGGAAGAAAGAAAAAAAACTCTAGCTAGGGCAACAGTGAAGATGGCTCGACTCCGAGATTCAAATGACGAGGTTATCACTGAAACACAAGCCGATGAAAACACTGACAGAAGCAAAACTCTAAATAGAGAAGAGGATTCCTCCTCCACACGTGATGAAAATCCGCAAGTACACTCAGTGTCTCCTACATCTGCTGAATCTGGAATTAAAACAAGTGTTTCTCAATCAAGTCAAAAGACCTCACTGCCATCCATCTCCACCCACGAAGACTTAATGCAGCTAATGGACGAGTGTTCCATGTCAGACAAAGACTTACCCACCTTCCGTAAAATCAATTTGATCGATTCTGGAGGGCAGCCACAGTTCCATGAAGTCCTCCCTATTTTCCTTCGTCGCACATCTCTGTATATTTTCGTATTCAAGCTGTCAGAAGACCTTGCCACCAAGCCCATGGTGGAGTATTTCGGTGAGGACGGGAAGCGTGTGGGATTCCCTTACCAGTCAGTTCATTCTAACGAGCAGCTGTTGAAGCACTGTCTTCGTGCTTTGCACACACACAGATGCTCCCCCAAAGATAAAGATGCTGGGGGTGAGGCTACTATAAGCACATGCTCCAAAATCATGATTGTGGGAACCCACAGGGATGAAGAACACCTGTGCACGACTGAAACACGAGAGGAGAAGAACAAGAAGTTAGCAGAGCTTTTGCTTCCAATGTTCAAGGATGAAGTCATCTACTACAACTTGCTAGAAAAAGAGCTGATCTTTCCACTTAATGCTCAAAATCCTGAAGAGTCCGATCAAAGTACAGCCAAAAGCATTCAAGGTATAGTTCTGACAGAGTGTAGTCCTGTCCCTATAGATGTGCCCCTTCGGTACTTCTCTTTAGAAATACTCCTAGAAGAAGTTAGCATTTCTTTAGGTAGAGGTGTTCTGAGCAAAAAGGAATGCCTTGATGCTGCAGACAAGCTTAATTTTGATGATCACACACTAGTTGCTGCTCTTCAGTTCCTAGACGAAATTTCAGTAGTCTTTTATTTTCCCGAGATTCTGGGGAATGTCGTGTTCACTAACCCTCAGATCCTCTTGGATAAGGTGACCGAGTTGGTTCAGAAGATCTACCACTTGAGGCAGAGTGATGGTAAGGACTCGGTCCTTACAGTTTCTGGGAAATGGCAAAAGTTCAGGGATCATGGGATTCTGAGCTTAGAGCTCCTTCAACTGAAAGAGTTCAACGAGCATTATGTACCTGATATCTTCACTGCTGAAGATCTTGTCAAGCTATTCAAAAAGTTGCTGATCATAGCTGACTTTAGTGCTTCAGAGTACATCATGCCTGCCCTCCTTCCTATCCTTGAAACCGAGAAGGTTTGTGAGTATCGCGTGAGAAGTGATTCTCCTGTAGCTCCCCTTTCTCTGGACTTCCCACTTGGAGGTCCTCGTCTCGGTACTTACTGCAGTCTCACGTGCTTCCTAGTTTCCCCTGACAACCGGTTTCCTTGCCCTTGGAAGATAGATCTGCTTCAGAGTTCCAACACTCCAACTTGTCTCAGCCGCAACTGTACCCAATTTTATATCCCTGGCTTCCCTGGCTCTGTTACACTAATCGACACGTTCAAGCAATTTGAAGTCCACGTGGACACTGCTAAAGAAGTGTGTGGCGAGTTGTGTTCCTTTGTCTCTCAAGCCGTATTCACAGGCCTTAAGAAAGCGACAGTGGTCCTTGGCTACAATAATTCCATCCCATCAAAAGCAGTTCTCTGTCCATGTAAGGGTAAAGATCCTCATGTCGCCACTTTGGGACATGGATTCTGGATCTGCAGCAAGGATAGGAAAGTTTATGGCAAATTGACTCCTGGACAGTTGCTGTGGTGTGATCAAGTAGATCAGTCTCCTATAAAAGGTATCCTTTCTAGGTAGTCCATCATTATAAGAATCAATAGCTAGTCTCCAGTAATACAGTTTCAATCAAGATTTTTTTGTCCATAGTAGAGGTTATATAGCTAGTTACCTTCCCTTTTTGGACTTTGCTATTCACTCATGGTTACTTTATTACAGGTTCTGGCACTTCACCTACAATGATGGATATCATTTGCTTCCCTCTGAAAGATTCCAAGGTGAATTTAGTTCGAGAAATTGGAACGAAGTATTTCGAATTCGGAACCTTATTGCTGGAAGACACCACTGGTGCTCTGATCAGTGCCTTGGAGAAAGAGCTGAAACATAATGCACAAGATATCAATCGTCGCATCTTCCGAGAATGGTTGAGCGGGGGAGGGAGAAAGCCTGTTTCATGGGGGACACTGATTGCCGTACTTGAAAATATTGAAATGAGTGAACTAGCAAAATTAATAGCAGATTTTAAACAATAAATATTCTCATCCAACTGGTCGGTTGTATTTTATGTTGTATAATTAGTAATTAGTGAGAGTATCTTGTTTAATGCTTTAGGGCAGATGCTTCAATAATTATTATTGTCCTTACATGATTCACCAACCCCCAATCATAAAAATGTGCCCCATTCAGCTGCAGCTTGATCTACCCACCACTCCATTACATAGCTACAAGGTCTGATGGTTTATATTTAACTTGTGTAGCTATACAGTGGAACCCCTAAATGTGGACTCCCTGAAATGCAAAAACCTCTCTAATCAGGACACTTTTTCTTGTCCCAACTCAATATAAATGTGTATAATTTAACCCCTGAAATAGGGACACCTCTCTAATCAGGACACTTTTCACTGGTCCCAAAGGTGTCCGCATTTAGAGGTTCCACTGTATACCATATAGCATGATATTTTTGTGGGTAAAATCTTTCGTGGATTTGAAAAATAATACACAAGAATAAGGGAATTTATATGGTTCACACATCAATATTTGCAAAACCATGAAAATTTTGACCCACGAAATTTTTGCGCTGTACAGTAGGTTATAGCTACAAGCTCTGATGGTTTATATTTTAACTTGTGTAGCTATATAGGTCATGTGTACAAAGTGACCTGTGCACATGGAAAATGAGAACTTAAAAAACAGGAGAATGCATGGTGACAGTTGATGAGATTGATATAATAGCTAGTGATAAAAATGATGACTCTATTCAGTTCTTGAAGCTTGGTGTGAACTACTCTCTCTGCTGCTAGAATCTCTGTTATTGATTTGCCTCATGGCTCTAGGTGAGAATATGTTCAAAAATATATCTTTTGCTGATCTGTTCTGCTTTATGCGAGAGATGTATGGCTGGAAACTGGCCCTCCATTTCCTTGTGCTGAGGCCCTTTAGCTTTGCCTTGATGCTGACTTTAGTGGCAAGGTAATTGATCCATAATACATTAGTGTATGGGTAGAAGTTTTCCCAGTGGGACCTACAGAAGGAGATTTATATTCCCCCTCAATGTGGAATTGGTGTAGCTACTATAATAGTGGGAGGTTAAGTGATTTTCAATATTATTTGTGCATATCAGTTTATTTCCCCTTTAAATTTCCCATAATAGCTAGAGCTATAATAGCTGGAGTATATAGCTACAGTTGCTATGGTCACTGACCTAGTGTGATTGCGGACATCTCTGTACACGTTGAACTGAATGTCTCCCTTTCCTTTGAATAACCAAGGCATCTTGTTCAAATTCACATAGGATGTGCACTGAGTATTGGCTGCACACAAAAGGTAGACCACAGAACTTATAATTATGGTTAAGGTACTTTCGAACCAATCTTGAGCAAAACACACTACGCTAGCTATGTTCACTTGATACATTTGTGGAAAGTGGCAGAAAATGTATACCAGCCATCTTAGCTATACTATTATTACCATGACCAACTCTAGTGCTCTCTCACCCAAAATAAACTTGACTTGGATGGAAATCTGGTTAGTGTGTTCACTTTGCTAGTAGCTAGTTCTACTCTTCTTATTTCTCAGACCAAGAAATGGCTAGCCATAAAGCAGCACTTACGTAGTCTACCACTGACCTTGTTTGATTCTAGAGAGAGTGTAGTCCACAATGGTAGCCAGAACACCATATGTCTTGATGGAATAGTCTACTCCATCGATACGGAAGTACACAAATTCCTCATGCGTTCGTCTCACCAGCACATTCCCACGATGCATGTCACGGTGCTCAAATTGGAGGGCCTATCATGAATATATCATGAAGTGATCACATTACAAGGTTTCTAATACTGCACATCATAACCAAAGCCATATTATACACACCAAAACTTTTACCACAAACACATCTCATATGCATATAAAACAGTCCCAAACTACTCCTGGCCTGAAGTCAGATACTATCTTATACCTAACTTCTCCTGCTTAAAACTTACTGCTTCTCCTACACCAACTGTGGCTGAAATCTGCTGCAAAATGCTAATAGCTTCTTCAAATGAGTGATACTGTAAGAATTATGATATACAGTTACGGTGAAGTACAAGTCATGACAATGATTACTTGATGCTCACCACATAACTGCCCAGCTGTACTCCAGAGTTTTCTGCTGAGAACATAATGTAGAGCTGGTGTTCTGGAAACACATCTAATAAGAGAAGCAGATATCATTGACAAGTCATAATGTAGCATGGATCAATGGATAATGTAATACACTTCATTCATTATAATTACTCTATGGTCATTTTGAACTTGATCTACAAATTTAGAATGGAAACATAGCAACATACCATTCCCAAGACAGGGAGCACTAAGTTCATGCCCCCAAAAGGTAGGGCAACCAAGTAATTCAATATCCTCATCAACAAGGCACAAGTAGTGACTTGGAATTGACCAATCAGATTGCACTATTCCATCCAGCTACACTAGTCGACTTACCCGGTCTATCATTGTCTGACTTTTTTCTAAAGTCATAGTCATCCCATGCTTCCATCAGGAAATCAGGAAACTTGCCACTGCAAACTGCAACTCTAAAAATATAAGTTTCGTTACTAAGGCTACACATCATGCAAACAATTGTGAACCCAATCTACTGGTAGCTAGCTACTATACACTGTGTCATATGTGCTTACCGATCTATCTGCATGAAATTCTTTGTATAATGGAGAACACTTTTATCCTGCAGAGGGTTGCCTGTGATCAATGCATGGTGGCTGTATTAAGTAATTACTATAGGAACAAACCTTCCTCCTAGATTCATCTCCCAATAGACTCAACTCACTAGAATATCAAGATTAAGATTAATCAGTAATGCAGATCACAGCGACATCTTGTAGCTGAATACTATTAACTATTAGCTAACTTATGAACTTTATATTAACACTAATGGTAATCTATAATGGCACATCTAAGTGCTATCTTACTCACATGCTCACAATGATCTCCGTTTGAATGGATTTGAATGTGTTCTGAGGCTCACCATTGTACTTGAAGTGGCCTTCAATGGGAATGACCTAAAATAGTGGCATACTTGGACTATAATTATACCAAAACAGTGACTATGCAACAAGCCATAGCTGTTTGGCTCATAGTCACATCAGATAAAGTAACACTTACGCATTACCATTACAAACTAGGTCAGCTGAGATATGGACACATCTAAGTATGGTATTTCTGAGTATGCTTTACCAATATCAGAAAGTACAAACAGTGTATGTTTCAGGTCCTGGATTAAACTAGGCAGCTTTAAGTCCCTAGATTTTATACTATGCCTGCTGTGCACTAGCCCACCAACCTAAGGCCACTTGTTGGTGGTCCCATAGGTGGTCACAGAAGTCTACCCACATTAGCCCACTGCATGTGTTGTATGGAGACTTGACAATGTCTGGTGTGCTGAACCTAAAACACTAAGAAGCCTAAGATGTCTAAAACGACCACAAAATTTCTGCACTGCTAAGGTGTGTGTGTCCAAGCATATGCTCCAATACAACTCATGCTTGCCAAACACCACAGATAAATAGACATAACTCTTGAAAAGCCATGCCAAAAATGCTACCAAAGTTCAATGGAGGATTGTATTCATGGAACTTGCCTTGACTGCCAATTTGTCCCAGCCCTCCTTCTGGCACCCAAACACATCCGCAAATGCACCTTCTCCGATCTTGGTAAGTGTGGCTCTCATCCTGCATGAATCACAATCATTGCACAGAAGTTAACTTTCGACTGGTAATATCAGAGATACAGATGATAATTTTTGGTAACTCTAAAGTGATGGGTGAACATAAAATTAATGCAGCTTAGGGATCCGTGGGGAAATGTTATACATTTGGGGGTTATTGATAACTACATATAAGTAAACAACTAGTGAAATAGTGTGATCCTATCAGAAACCATACTATACTAAGTCGATTTGTATTCACCTATCCAATGTGTTACCCCCCCCCCCCCCCCCCCCCCCCCATGTCTCCATTAACCATTATTAGAGAAGATAAGTGCTAATGGAGATGAGATGAACTGTCCAACTCAAAGTGTTTATCACTTACGTCTCTGTGAAGAAGCTAGCCACTGAGATTGGTTTCGTCTGCTTACACATGGTGAGAACCTTCTCCTGATCTGTCAAAGGGTCGGAATAATTTTTTGGCAGGTATCTCTAGATATTAGAAAGAGTTAAAAATATGGATATTTCTAATGTGCCTGCATGGATGATCTGATAAGTGAAAGACTGTTGAGTAACATGCATGCTTTCTGCACGATTTAATCACACTGGCCAAGATGATCTGATGATACTATTGAATAACCTGTCACCCTGACATTGAGAATTCATGCAAAGATGTAACCACTGACCAGAAGTGGAGCTGGTACTTTAGGGCAGCCTTGTCTGATTGGTCTGGACAGAAAAACATTCCTGAGGAAGAGAGAAGAAGTGGAAAGGGGGGAGGAACAGAAATTAAGATAAGAAGCAAACTCAAGACCTTAATTATACACACATTTCTGTATTAGGCAAAGATATTGTTTGGATTTCCAAAAGTGCAAGTTGGTATACTCACAAACAACAAGTCAAGAGAGATTCTAAGGTTCTAGGTTATTACTATCACATCATAGTATTCTATTTGGCAGAATTGTTCAGAACAATGTGATAATGCAGTGTTTTGTGTAAACTTATTGTTTACCAGCTGACTTGTGCTTCTAGCTAGCTTAGTATTGCTAACCTCCCAAGGAAAGGTGAAGATTTCTCTGCTGAATCTGCTACGTCCAATAACGACAGTCTACTGCCACCAGATCTAACTACGGGATTGACGTCCACTCTGCTACTAGTCCTCTCCCTGTTCTCGGGAGAGATGAAGGAATAAAAGGCCACGAATAAGCCCGAAAAAAACAGGCAGTATAGGATGAGCGCTATGGGTCCTCTCATCGTACCTTCTCGTTTGTATATCGAATACTTACTATCTGCTGGGGCATCTTGCTCGAGCGCTGCCTTTTATAATTCTATAAATAGTCAAGCCAATTGAAGCCATACTTCTGAATTTGTCAACTATAGATTACCACTTCCGGCATCCTCAACTTGTGTACGGAAATTACTTAAAAAACAGATTGATTACAGAACAGAAAATGCTGACATGATTTAATAAAGATATTAAGCTAGCTATTGACCTATGTCAATGTGTGTGGATGCCTCCAGGCTACAGGAAATTGCCAACTTGATGTTGGTCGGGATGTAAGCAGGAAGCTTGGTGTCCAGCTGTTGCTGCTTGTGCTTCTGCAGGATTGATACGATCAATTCCAAACACAGCTTCTTCAGGGATTTGAGGCCTGTATCAAATTTAATGGGGGGGGGGGGGGGGGGGGGGAACAATTGATGTACACTTGTTTACATAAATAACAAGATGATAAAGAATGGATGACTTGGCAACTACAGTAGTTTGCAGAACAGTTGTCATGCATCAGGCAGGGATAGGTGGTGGCTTTGAAGTATTTGTGGCTGGGGAACAATAAAATGTTTTCATAGCCCTATTGTTCTTAGCCACTAGCTACTCCAGAGTATCTCTGCCTGCATGACAACTGTTCTGCAAACTACTGTAGGAGCTACTATGTAGCAAATGTGTTTTTTCCCTGTGAATCATCAGGACTATTTCCATACAGTGGAACCTCCCAAAATGGGGAGCAAAAAGGTTCAGAGATGAATTAAATATTGCAATAAGGTATAGATAAGTAAGAATGCACACATGGAGAGTATAGTGAGGTCTCTCAGACCTATGAATATGTGTATTGCATACATACTGACTGAATGAGAGTAATACTGTATGGCAAAGCCTCTCAGTCCCATGACTGTATTGAATGGACATACATACATACCAAATGAAAGTATGGTTAGATCTTTCAGTCCTATGAACTGTATTGCAGCTGATTGAGAGTCCTGCTTGCAGCCTCCATAGATCACCACTCGCCCTTCAGTGGACCGGCCGGGATTAGGGTGGTGAGCACAGGCTATGTGCCAGTACCTCCCCACCTCATTTATATCAAACTACAGAGAGAAGGAATCAATAATAATTCATAAGATGGAACCAGTAGAACCCTCAAATAATATTTATCATATTGAGGAAAGCTTGTAACATACTTCTAGAGTCAGTGAATGGCTCAAGAGCTAGTGCACTCCTTGTGCTTGCAAGAAGCTTTTCTTGCAACTGTACACCCTTAGCCTTCCCTCAGTATGGAAGCTTTTCTTGGTACAACTGCTATTAACTAGATCGAGGGTTTCCATAGGATTGGGAGGGGGTTAACAGCATTGTGCATGTTCAATACTTGAAATGACATGTACAGCCGGTTGTGAGATCAATAACTCTAGGCTACCAGTGAATGAATAGTGTGGTGTATGCTTCACCACAAGTTCATCTGCTTCCTGTTGATAACGCTGTCTCTCTTCTGTGATCACATAAAAGTGTCAGGTGTCAGGTGTCTTTGTTTAGGAGATATTCTTACTCCAGGAGTGAACACACAACAGTGCCAGGAATAAGTGGCCTTGAATAGGGAATAGGGGAGGGGAGGTGGTCTCTTTTAGAGAGGACCAAATAGGTACCTTCATAAATAGAGGAGGTCTCATTCCCAGGATGAATGCAAAGAGTGGGGGGTTTAGGCAATAAGGGGTCCAAAAACATGAAATACTAGGGAGTGTATTATAGCCTATTCCACTATACTAATTCAGTAACAATAGGGTGGGGGAGGGGGGACACCTCTTTGACTAGACAGTTTCTGATAGGCTTCACGTATTATAACAATGAGACTAAATGTGGAGGTTACTCTAAAACTCTGAAGAAGAAATCCTTGAAGAGTTGCACGTTCCTCTGCTAATTATTATGTATGTACAATTATAGAACGCTTAGTACACATAACATGTAGTATAACCTCAGAAGCACATAACCACGACATGCTGTATTGAATGGGGGGAGTGAGAGTGGACATCATCAGTCTCGTACCAAATGGCTACACACAGACTCTGCTGGCACAGGCACACACACACCTTTGAAATAACATCTAGTAATGACCAATGGGAGGTTCAATTTTATTTTTTTTTGAAATGAAAAATACACAAGATTAAGCTCTCACATTCTTTAGAGCTTTTTAGTCAAAATGCACTTAAAATAATGGCAATTATGTGACACACCAGGATTCATTTGCACACTTAGTGATTGGTATGTGATGCTGTGATGGAATAAGCAGTAGGTATTAATCATAGCATTATGACCAATCATGTCAAATGAATAACACTATAGAGGAGTGACTTCCTGATTGGAGTGATGTCAAGGATGCATACTCTTTACAATGGGACACAGAGAATGACATCCTCACCTCTACGTAATACATACACATCTTTATTGCAATGGGACAGAATTGGAGTGATGTCCTCATTTCAGGGGTGTATACTCATTGCAATGGGACACATTGTCCTGATTAGAGTGATGTCCTCATCTCAGGGGTAAACGTACACATTCTTATTGCAATGGGACACAGTCCTAATTAGAGGGGTACCCTCATTTTAAGAGGGGGTATGAAAATGTATGATAGGGCAGCCCAATGATCAGTGAGACCCTTACTGGTAAATGAGCTGATGAATGAGGTTCATAGATCACCCACCAGGGAGGGACCCTTTACCTTTCTCCACTGCCTGTCACCAACACTGAACAACCAACAGTCCTCCACAATTGAGTTATCAGTCTTCTTCCCCCACAACATCAACAAATTCTGCTCCACTGGTGGGCCTCCAGGGCACAGGCTCTCTCCCACGACTTCTGGATCAATGAGAGGACACAAGGTAGCGAACGTACGATGCATTGGTTTAAGGCTCAAGTCAAGTTTTTCAAATTGCTGCATAGGAAATGAAACAGTACACTCAGGGGAGCCCATAGTAAGGCTAAAGTTTCTACTACAGTGTTGATACCTCGACCAACCTCCACAGCAGCCAAGCCACATGCTAATTAGACTATTGGATGTGACCATGTCTCAATAGTGAGGCTAGTGCATGTATGTGAGGCAAGTCCCTATAGTGCATGTGAGGTGCATTCTCTATAGTGCATGTATGTGAGGCAAGTCCCTATAGTGCATGTATGTGAGGCAAGTCCCTATAGTGCATGTATGTGGGGCAAGTCTCTACAGTGCATGTATGTGAGGCAGGTCCCTATAGTGCATGTATGTGAGGCAAGTCCCTATAGTGCATGTATGTGAGGCAAGTCCCTATAGTGCATGTATGTGAGGCAAGTCCCTATAGTGCATGTATGTGAGGCAAGTCCCTATAGTGCATGTATGTGAGGCAAGTCCCTATAGTGCATGTATGTGGGGCAAGTCTCTACAGTGCATGTATGTGAGGCAGGTCCCTATAGTGCATGTATGTGAGGCAAGTCCCTATAGTGCATGTATGTGAGGCAAGTCCCTATAGTGCATGTATGTGAGGCAAGTCCCTATAGTGCATGTATGTGAGGCAAGTCCCTATAGTGCATGTATGTGGGGCAAGTCTCTACAGTGCATGTATGTGAGGCAGGTCCCTATAGTGCATGTATGTGAGGCAAGTCCCTATAGTGCATGTATGTGAGGCAAGTCCCTATAGTGCATGTATGTGAGGCAAGTCCCTATAGTGCATGTATGTGAGGCAAGTCCCTATAGTGCATGTATGTGGGGCAAGTCTCTACAGTGCATGTATGTGAGGCAGGTCCCTATAGTGCATGTATGTGAGGCAAGTCCCTATAGTGCATGTATGTGAGGCAAGTCCCTATAGTGCATGTATGTGGGGCAAGTCTCTACAGTGCATGTATGTGAGGCAGGTCCCTATAGTGCATTTATGTGAGGTAAGTTCCTATAGTGCATGTATGTGGGGTGTTCTAATATGTGAGGGGGATTTCTGGGGGTGTAACCTGGGGGTTTCTGGGGTGCTCTCCCATGCTGAATAGGCTTTTTTTTATTATTATCATTATTATTTTTTTAAAGCCCCTTGTTACTCTATAACCCACCTCAAAGTTGAAATACCCCACCCCTAATCAGTGTTATATAGATAAGAGAGTAAGGGTAACTCCTATATAGAAATCCCCTCATTAGAGGTGTTTACCTTATTATTGAGAAAATTCCCCACCCCTAATTGAGGTGAACCCCCAATAATCAATAGAGAGGAGTAAGGTGAACTCCTATATAGAAATCCCCTCATTAGAGCTGTGAACTCGTTACCTATTGAGAAAATTCCCCATCCCTAATTAAGGTGGACCCCCAATAATCAATAGAGAGGAGTAAGGTGAACTCCTATATAGAAATCCCCGTGAACTCATTATCTTATCAAGAAAATTCCCATCAGGGAGTAAGGTGAACTGCTATATAGACCCCCTAATAATCATTAGAGAGGAGTACGGTGAACTCCTATATAGAAATCCCTTCATTAGAGATGTGAAACTCATTACCTTATTATCGAGATCAAATATATAAGTGTCATCTCTTCTGCCTCCTTCAGTTCTGCCCCCAAAAATGAGTGCACGATTTTTGTCAAATTTGGTGAAGAGGTGACCACCCAGAGGAGGAGGTCTGTACCGTCCCGTCCCACTCATTGGAGCTGTCCACGTCCCTGTGTCCAAATAGAATAGTTTATCACATCCACACACACTATAGGGACCCTATGGATTGACACACGGTGAGAGGAAATTCCAAGGCGCCCCTACCTCTGTATGAAACCCTGGTGGAGAGGAGGAACCAATGAGGGAGGGAGAGGAACACAATCTTAGACAAATAGGGACCCAATGACTGAACTAATACATGGTGGAGTAAGGTGGGGGGGGGGGGGGGGGGGGGGGGGGAGGAGGAACCAATGAGGCAGGGAGAGGAACATTATCTTAGACGAATAGGGACCCTAAGACTGAACTAATACATGGTGGAGTAAGGAGGGAGGAACCAATGAGGCAGGGAGAGGAACACAACAAAACCCTCTGAGTGGGTGAATATCTAATGGACTGACTTCTAAAGGGATAGGCCCGGGCCCCCATGAGGGACAACCCTCTGAGTGTGGATCTACTGGAGAAGGGACAGAGTCCAAGATAAAACATTAACCGTCTCTAATCAATGGACTGACTCTGACTCGTGGTGACATGAGACTGTTCCCACTAGGTAAATGCAAAGGCTGGACTCCCCCTCCAGAAGTGCTGAGTCTAATCTGGTTAGAATTGCGGGAGTCCCCACTACTGCTAATTATGAAAGTCACACAAAAACCCAGGTAGGGACATGCTGGCATAGTTTTGGGGGGTTGAACCTTAATGCCAGCACAATGCGGGGATTTTTACTTCCAGGGGTTGGTAGATATGGAGTTCCTTTGTACAGCCATAGCAGTGCCTCCAGCTGTGTTATTACAACTGTCTTCTGCTGCTGTTTTTCTTTACTAAATGTTCCAGCAAACTAACTTGCTGATAAATTATGATGGACGACTAAAAGAGGCTGTAATTATGCTCATCACTTATTAATTTTCTTACCAATTTTTAAAGCATAATAGGTATGTTTGTTGAGCATAATAGGGCAGGGGTGGCATTGGAGCATAGCATAATAGGGAAGGAAAAGTCTCTAAATCCAGGGAATGCCCCCTATTGTGGTCAGCAGGGTTTGGTAAAAGGTCATTAACAGTACAAACCCAAATTGGTCATCAGGGTATGGTAAAGGGTCATCAACAATACAAATCCAAAACTTATGTACCACTCCTGCCTCCCCACTTACATGTACATACGTACTATGTTCAAAATCAAACTCATAATATTCGTTATTCCAGCCAAACTCGTACACCATCCCCTCGTTATTCACATAGAAAATGTAGTCCGCCCCCTTATCCTGACCCTTGACAATATCCGGTCCCACACCACCAAAGTTGCAGAGCTTGTCCCCATGAATGAGCACACCAGTAAGATAGCGGACAGACGGCCGAATTGCTCCCTCCGGTATAAAGATCTTCTCCCATTTCCATGTATCCATCGAAAGACAGTAGACATCTGAACTGAATTTCCGCTCATTCCAGCCACCATAGAGATATAGGGAGTGTGTTCCTCTATGGTACGATAGGGTAGAGCCAATGCCGAGATTAGGGACTTCTTTTTCCAGTTCACCTTCTGTTTTCTGGCGAGACCACATGAAGTTGGTCAGATCGAATACATCCAGGGGGTGTCCCTTGTCATCTGGACGGGGAAGAGTGATCGGGATGAGAATATCATCGTCGTCGTCATCATCATCATCATCATCATCAGAATCTTCAGAATCATCTTCTTCAGAATCACTTATTGAAATTTTACCTTCAGTTTCCCCTGGAACCACATAGATAATACTCAGCAAAATACAATAGACACCCATAGCAACTGACCTCCCCACAAATAGAGCTTATCGTCCACCACTGCACCACAGCCAGCATGTCTCTTATCGAAATCTTCTCTGTCCAATATCTTCAACACTTCACAAGGAGCCTTCGGAATAGAGGGAGGTTTTAATTCAGTGCTTTGGTCCTGATACAACAATGCGGTATCAGTGTACAGTTTCACAACTCCAATTTTCACTAATTCCTTCCTTTGCAGGTCATTCAGCAAAGATGTCACACGAAGAGATAAATATGTCAATTCTATGCAGCCTTCCTTGAATCGAACAAGGCGTACCTTCGTGTGTAAGATTTTTGAAAGCTGTCTGTTAAGTTGGTTGATGTCTTCAGCCTTTATAGTTCCAATATCGTCCCGAGTGTGCTCAAGCTTGGCATACAAGTAGGTACACTCCTCGCCAAACATCTCTGAACCAAAAATGTTGATGGGAACTTCACAGAGCTTCCGCTGACAAAAATACTTGAAATCAGCAAGGTATAAATCCAAATCGTTTTGCAAATCAGCATCATCCTTGCAGTATCCTCTGATGATATCACTCAAGAGATCGTGATCGAAAAACGACCAATAGTCGCACACCTTTATCAAAGCTTTGCTAATTTCAGTCTCATCTTCCATTTGCTCCAACATGCTCTCTGCATGGTAATTTTTCAGCAACGAAATCATATCAGGTACTCTAACGTTCCATTTCTTCAGTGATGTTGTGGTTCTGCCAACCAATATTGCAAACTGCTTCAGTAGTTCTTCACTGTCGGAGAGCAGCGTCATCTCCAGGTTGTACTTGTGTTCTTCTGTCAGAGAGATGTGGTCCACTTTCAGGTACGGAAAGAGTTTCTCCAATGAAGAAGAGTCTAATGGAATAGAGTACATTACATTTATGTAACTACAAAATCCATTTTCTAATTAAGCCACTTGGGGAGGGGGAGGGGGGAGGGGGGGCAAAAGTAGAGAAGCAGTCAAAATCCCATCAAAAACATTGATTCTTGTTTCAGATGTGATATTTATGGAGCAGGGGAACACCACTATTTCACTTTTCGGAGGGAACCCTGTATCAATATGGCTTAATGCTCCCCAATTATTATACCTCTGTATGGGTCATATGCTGATTTAGCACTTCTTCTGGATTTCCTCTCCTCCAGCTCCTCATACTCCTGCAAACCATTTTCAATCCATATAATAGTCACAGTGAGACCATCCATGGGTCTGGCCTTAAATCTAAACGGATGGAATATATGTTGCTGTTGGGACATGGCGGAGTGGGAGGTAGTCTCATTACAGGGTGGTCTGACTAACAGATAGCTGGAATAGGACATGGTGGGGTGGCCTTAATGGAGAGGTGGTTTCATTACGGTTAGACTTGCACATTACCTGTTTTTTAACTTTGAAGTCTTTCTTTTCATGGATTAATTGGACGACATCGCTGAGCCAGGGGAACTCACCCAGAACATCTAAGAACACCTTCAACTTGTTGGGAGATACTTTCACCTTATTGGAGACGGAATGCACTATCTCATACGCTTTACCCTCCTTCTCCGAGGTCTGAACATACTGCAATGTGTCGTGGAGGGATGTTGGGATGAGTCCCTCAGCTACCAGTCTTTCAGAAACTGCAAGAGGATCTACTGCTATTTCTAGAGCTAATTCTGCTGTGCAGTTAACCAGAGCGGTATATTCTGAGTTCTGCATGTTTTACCCACATGGATATTTTTCTAAATATAGAGCACCCGATTAGGCGTATGGTGAAGTCCACCCTTTTCCAGAGTTGCATGTACCGCAACCGCTATGTTTGAGCATGGATCCATGGTTTGAGCAATCTGCCATTAACTGGTTGGCCCACAAGATTCTGTGTGAATCATGGCTGCTGGTGAAGAAGCTAAGGAATTGTTAACATTTCCTAGATATCTTCAGTCTTCATATGACACTATATGCGAAAAACTAGATTTACAAATAATTGGTCCTCTACTGACTGCAAAGGACTGCAAGCTTTCAAAACCATTAAAGAAGAAAGTCCACAAAGCTGTATTGAGTAAGAACAACAAAGTATTCTGTGCAATTTTGCAGAAATTTGATTTGGAGTCATTTGAAATCTTTATTGAGGTTTTGGAGTCTATTCGTGATGATAACCACAAAATAATCCTGTCTCATCTGTGCTCCAATCTGGACCATTTATCTCTTGAATCTGAACACAGCAACCCTGACACAATAGCCAAACTGAAAGGGCGAGGCAAAATATTCAAACCACCCTTAACCTCAATTGGATCAGAGGTCAAAGTGGAGGAGTCACTGCACTCTAAGTATTCCCCTGCCCACTCATTCTATTTAAGGCCCCATCCAGTTGAAACAGCCACGTTTACTAAGGATATCAAAGAGAACATCTTCTATTCTCCTACACATGGCATTACAGTAGTGGTACACCAGACAGCTTTTCCAAAAGACCTGGACAAATTTGAATTGTTCTTAACAGTAAATGATTATTCCCAACATATTGGTATGCCGAGTGAGTGCACAGGATTGTACTCTGTCCTTGCATCTTTAAAATGTGAGCCTGAGATAGAGAAATTCGCAGACCCTGTGATGGTCATACTTCCTCACTGCTACACTGGTGACAAAGACTCCCTCTGTGTGTTATCTGCTCCAGAAAGAAATGTTAGTGAAAGTTGCAGTGTGGAGTCTGAAGTGGAACTTGTTGAAGATCCGGACATCGAGATAAAGTCTATCGATAAACATTACATCACATTTATGACGATGCATTTCACAAGGTACAGGGTAGCAAAAACAAAGCAACCAAAACAGAGAAGGAAAAAGAGAATCTTATCCTCTCCAAGAAAAGCAGCTAGTTTAGATCTACCTGGAGCAATACAAGCATCAGAAATGCCCTTGCCAAGGTCCTTTTCATGTCCTTATCCCGGTGATCCTTCAGACACAAAGTTCTGTGCCATCATGTATGCACCGCACGACAAATCACCTCCAGTTTGGAAGATTCTGTTCATCGTAACCTATAATCTTCCTTCTTACATGGTAAGACCATTTCACCTTAGCTTTACCTTCAAAGTGGGTGTGCATTGAGTGTGGTGGCAACCTTCTATGATAAGGGTTGCTTTTTTCGTAAAAGTTAATGTTTGAAATGTTAGCTCTGATTCCAATGCAGGATCATTGGAAGCAAATTGCTTTGGAGGAATTACAGACTGGAACTAGTGATCTGGAGCATACAATGGGGCGTTTCAATTTCTCAGGATCTATGATTGAACTTCAGTTGGACAGACACAATGTAAATGGTTGGGTGATCCAGCTTGCTGTCTCTCCTGCTAAAGTAAGTCAAATGTCCAGTGATACACAGGTGCAAAGAAGGCATACATGGTAGATGACTTGAATTTACCATTTCTCTCAACTACTATTCAAGTTGCTCCATGCCAAAATTCAGTTGTTGGCATGAAGAGACCTGGGGTTGTACAATATTCCTCCCTCGTCCCTTCTCCCTCCCTTCCTCTCACCACTCCCTCTCCTCTCTCCCTCCCCCTCCCTCCTCCTCTCTCCCTCTGAGAAAATGGTCGCAATTTTTCAGATCACATGTTGCAGGGTGTTCTGAAATTATATACCTTCAGCAATAAATTTTCTCCTCAGTCTCTGAGAGTGCCAACCACATAATTATTATAAATATACCAACAATAGCATATGATTTTCATGACTGAATGTGAATTTACAGGGTATAAATTTTACTAAGTCTTCTTTACCACACGTGCAGATTCACAAGAGAGATGTTGAGCGATTTTTTAGAACGTTACATTTCCTGCCATCTATCAAGCTTAATATCCACAAAGAAGAAGAGACTTCTCTCCCTGCACAATTCTCCATTACTCTGAGTGGAACAATTCCTCTTACCACATTCTCATTTGTATGTGAACCATCTCCACGACCACAACCAAGAAAAAAGGCAGATAGTATCAAGATTTTCTCTAAGATGTATCAGGAGGAGTGTTCAATCATTAAAGCCTTGTCTTCAGGTGAAGATTGTTCACTATGTTGGGATGATGTCAATTGCCACACACTGTTCTGTGAAATCAGTTTCCACTTGTACAAGTGGATAGAATTGGCAAGGTTTCTGGAAGTGGATAACTTGGATATCCGAGCCCTGGAGTATCAATATAAGAATAGCCCCTACTATACTGAAGGTGCATACAAAGCATTAGAAAAATGGACGATATCAAAACAGCCATGTCATCTCAACACTCTGATTGATGGTCTGTATTCCATTGGTATCAACTTGGAAGTGACGTCTTGGACTCCACAAAACAGAGGTTCTGAAACAGTAAAAGTTGTCGATGAAAAATTATGTGCAGAACTGGCCAGTAAGATCAAGTGTCATTGGAAGCCAGTGGCACGTTTACTGGGTTTGTCAGAGAGGGACATTCAAGGAGTGGAAATTGATTACGAACGAGAAAATGTGCAAGAAAAAACATGCAAAATGTTACTTGAGTGGAAGAAGCACTCTTCCTTGAGAGAAAGTGACTGTTACTTCAGACTCCACGATAGCATCCGCTGTCTGCAGGAACACTGTGGTGACCTGAATGATGCAGCATGGTTTCTATGTAACCTTTAGTGAATGCTCAATCCATAGTGAATGCTGGAAATGCAGGTGTCATCTTTTATCATTTCAATCTTTTCTTCTTCTGGGCATCAACACAGTGCTTATTGGAGTTTGGCATGCAAGAAAGCGTACTGTCACCTTTGACTGTCATTTCATAGGATGAGGAAGTAACGACATATTATGCCACCCACTGTGTGTCATTATATCACCATACCACTCACCCTAGGCCCTCAGACCTGTAGATGTCTTCATTACCCCATTACATACCAACCCTATTGGTCAGGAGCTTAATTTTTATTGTCCTGTCATGTGTGCCAATACCATGAATTGACTGCTACAGTGTAGTGGGCTCTAGCTGTCAAAGGCTTTACTTCCACTGACTACCTGCTACTGCATGTTCCGAGGCCCCTTACCCCCTCTTTCAACTACGAGAGAATCTGCAGAGCTTATTGCTTTCTACTGCATTTTGTCTTAGAGGCGCTAAGTGGATTGTAGACGCATGGCTTTTTAAGTGCTTGTGGTAAGCATTATACAGTCTCCTGTGTATGCAGCTGCCACAACCACTGCAATATCTTAGGCTTAGTCCAATATAAGTCAAAGTACAAATGACTTTCACCAACTGCTTTGCTCGCTCGCCGATTGAATATGTTACACAAACATACCCTAGTTATTCTGACAGAAATAGACTTATTAGGCCAAACCAATTAAATTTCCTGTTTCTCATCAGCTCCCTCATTGATTTTTGCCAAAATTGAAAAACACAAAACTTTTTCTTTGCTGTATCAGTCTAATCATAAATAATAGAGAGACTCATTGTGAGTAATTTGTGACAGCTGCTTAAGCTGCTTAAGTTAGGCAACAAAAAATGCTTTTTTTAATTGCACACACACTAGCTAGGACTGTCATGCCAAATCTGGTTGCAATATTTGGTCCCCTCTTGCCATATTTTGTCCCCCAATAATTATCCCCTTATTTTTTTATTTTTAAGATTCAATCATAATTGGATGTGTTTTGGTCAGTGGCCAGCCATTTTTTCTTCCACGTGCAAGCGCGCGGTTCTCTGGCCCCCTCTCCTCTTTCATAAAACTCTACATCAGCCCCTGGAAGAAGCACTATCTCTCTCGCGTAAAATCGCGGTTAAAAAAAAAAAAAAAAGAGCATGCGCATAATTATAAAGCTCATATTCGTCACCGCAAAGGCAGCAGAGACGGCAGAAACGGGGAAAGAATTTAGTTGGGGGAGTCTGGCGCGCGCGCACCGGCCGGCCGGCCGGCCGATCCACGCTTTTTGCACAAGAGCTAGTTCAGAACAAGAGTTTCAAGTTGCTGCTAAGAGCGTAGAGATAGCTTCACTCTAGCACGCACGGCCAACGAAAAAAACCACGGAAGTTCCAAGTGAAGTGAAATCAACGGTAACGCGCTTCGCCGGGCCATCAAACGTCGCCTACACAAAATTAATAGCAGAGCTGCTCGCAAGAAATGGCAATTGTGCCTGAAAATCGAGATGAAGCAGTAATACTTGCAATCGCAGAACGTGTGATTAAGGAAGGAGAGGAAGAGAACGATGATTTGGCATGTGAATCTTATTGTGAACTTTGCCATGACTTATCTAGGAAAGTCTGTGTTAGCCTATTTAAAAGTCTGTGCATGTGTTGTTCCAAGGATCATGATGCAGACTCAGTGGACACAATCACAATACAGGAAGCATCAGCACTCTCACGCAAAGCACGAAAACTTGGTATAAAATTTCTATTTTTGGACGGGGTTATTTTCCCTCTTCTTCCCCACCTTTTGCGGGATATAGTGGTTGGTGGTGAGCTCTTGTACGTTATTGCTGCTTTAATTGTCTCAGTTATTAATTATGTAAAAGCTGATTGCTACCAAATTTTTTACTTGGTTAGTTTTGTATTTGGTTCAGTAGCAATGCTGCTGAGCATTGCTAGCACATTTGAAGCATTTTCTATGAGATTTAGAAAGTGCTTCCATAACAAAAAAGGAACTTCGGGTCTTGAAGAGTTGATTAACTTGTTACGAAATGTTCTTGCTGAACTTTTAATTTATCCAGTCTTGATATGCTCCATCTTCAGTTTAGTAACAGCTCGACCATTTTCATCAAGAAATGTTGAAGATATATTGGTGCTTATACAATTTGGATTGTGTGCTATTTCCTTTATAGCTTTTGTCTACATCTTGCGTCTTGTTATTCTTGCAGGTGCAATATTTAAAATCAAAAAAGCCAAAACCACTGGTACCCTGGTCTATTTTTTCATTCACGTTGCATTACAGATGATTGTCCAGAGCTTCATGATTGTGGTCACAGGGAGAGAAATTTATGAAGAAAATATTCACTTCTATACTAGCACTTCAATTCTGAGCTATACCAACTACACTTGTTTATCAGTTAAAATTAGTGGTTATTTGTGGTATATGATAATAGGAAGTTATCTCTTCCCCATCATGGGCACCATGATTTCATTTGTGGTAGGATACTGCTGGATGCAACCATTTTTCCTTAGAATTTTTAAAATGAGTCTGAATAAATTGAAGACATGTAAACATATTGATGATTTTGATAAAGTGAATCAGGCTGTTTATATGCAACAAGAACTTCCCTGAAGAAAAGCTTAATGATGAATTGGATCACTATAGTTTCTGTATTAAGTTTGGTTACCCTTTTAAGCGGCCTTTACTGGTTATAATGTGCATCATTTTCTTGGTTTTGAATTATCTCTTTATCAGTTTTGGAAACAATGGAGGTACTATAAGTTTTATCGGTCCTATCAGGTTCTTCAATTCTTTCCATGGTTCTGTAGGATGGCCACTTGTTTATCTCATTGGTGCTATCATTGCAATCATTGCAAATGTCTATGCATTTGCTGTTGGCATTATTTGGTTGATCCTTATTGAAATAATCATTTTTATAATTATTCTTGTACTACCTCTCCTCATCATTTGTGTTATCTTAAAAATAAAAAAATAGCTATCTCAATTTTTATTTAGAATACTTACGCTATATTGAAATTATTTTGCCTGTATCACTAGCTAACTAATTTTTTGTTTCCCCCTGTTGTATAAGTATGATTGTTTTTTTAATAATTTTGATTAATTTGGTTTGATATTACATGCAGGCTCTGAAATATAATAATATTTCGGGAAGTGCAGCAAAACCACATTCCTCTTATTTATTGCACAGCCTATAGAAGTAATTATAGAGACAAAAATTATTTTATTACGATTCTTATAACTTGTTCAGAGGAGGTGACACAATTCTAAGCATTTCCTAATTTTCATTAGCTATGTTATTAGCTAAGTGACTCTGCACTGCTGAATAACATGGCAGCTTCTTTCAGATAACAGCATAGCTATAAGCTACGTAGCAACTAAAGGTTTTGTACCATCTATAAAGCCATTTCCTGGTTATTTTATTATGCAATGTATAACCCTACACGCAGCTATTATGTAGCTAAAATAATGTTTGAATGATACAGTAGATATTTGCTATGTGAGTGGCTATAATTACAGTATAGAGCACAATGACTCTAATTGTTATCAAATAACTAACCACAGAGTAGCCATACAACATAAACCACCATAGACTCTATCTCACCCAAAAATCTAGAGAGGATGTCGGGTTGATGCCTAGATAATTATTATTCCACATCAGAATGGCTAGTGTGGTGTACAAGTATTGCCTAAAATGACACTGTTTTTTGAATGGATGTTCCTGAATAGATGTGGGGCAAAAGATGCAAGATGCAAGTTTTATTGCAGTCAAATTTGAATTTAATTTACAACCAACTTGCAATTTACTGTACATGTATAGCTACAACCCTTAAATGTGGAGACCCTAGAATCAGAATATTTCGTATAGCTATTCACCCCTAAATCCAGGACACCTCTTTAATAAGGACCCCTGTATTATTATTATTATAGGTGTCCACACTAGAGTTTCCATTGTAGCTATTCAGCTTCCAATTACAGAGCCTCCAAGTAGCAACCAAAAAAATGAATACTAAGATAACATATTTTTAGTGTACCTTGCATATTAAATAGCTAGAATTTATATTCAGAAGAATCAGAACTGTGGACATGGGTGTAACACATGATTATCTGGTAATATAGGATCATTCAGCATAGTAGCTATACCACAGTGGAATTTTTAGCCCAGCAATTTGCATATTTTGAAGAAGATTTGCATATTGATCATTGCATATAAATATGCATAAAAACATACACTTGGAGGCACTGTAATTATAGTTAAACTGTTAGCTAGCTACACAATCTATGAATTATGTACATACACAGGTTCAATACCCTGAATATAATTATTTTGACATCTATCTTCTGATGCTTGATTTGATCAAAAAATGGACGACATCAACCTAATTTCTTCCATCACTTCTGAGAATGTATACAGTATGTTAAATTATGCTTTTCAGTATTCTCTTATATATAATAATGGATAAACTCACCCTATTATGCATCTCTTTATAGCTAACCTCAAGGCCACAGATAAATGGTATACCCCTTATTAACCTCAAGGAAAAGAGGACCTCAGGCCACAGACAACCTTTTGTAACCTCAGGCCACCGAAACCTATACAATTCAGTCTGCAAATCTTTCATGGGACACACAGACTGATCTTGAGATTTTAGCTATTTTATTTCTTGGTTGGTTCAAATTTAGGGGCTAAACCCCCCCCCCCCCCTACTTTTTTGGCAAGTAAATTTTATTTTACCGTGACAATATAATAATTTACAAGACTTAGCTAGTGTTAAATATACACTTTAACCCCACTAGGTCAACTAAGCTGTGTTATCTACATATAAATTGCTACTGCTTTATATGAATTCTTAGGACAGACTATCACATGTCTGGTGATTTACTTTTAATCCTACAAGCACCATAGTTAGTTCCACACAAGGAAGATTCAGTAATATGAAGAACTTGATAGAGCATTGAATATGAGATTCGGTGCCAAACTAGCCTTCATGGCCCTGAGATTATAGTTCTTCGGATGCTGAACCTGGTTTCAGGGGATTTGTGATTCAGGCTCAAAGTGTGCCTGGGGGAAATTTGGTTGGCACATTTATGCCAGATACTGTCTAGTTGCAGCAGTACCTTGACTGTCCCGACAGTATGGATAATAGAGCAAGTGTAAGTGCTAGCTAATGGAGATCCTCAAATCCATAAGTATCCAAGTAGATTATAGAAGCAGTGGGTGTCATACAGAACAGAGCAGAATGGATTAGTCCTGGGGGGGTGGAACCCTATTTCACAACTAGTGCACATGCAAGACAGTTTGTGATGTAATTCTTAATTATGTAAAGAATATAATTAACCCATGCAGGCCCATGTGTGTATAATAACCCACAATAATTTATTCAATGATAGCTGCTATAAAAGAGTGCATAACTTATTATGGGTCACCTTTCCTGAAGAGTGTAGATTTCAGGATAGCCTTGTAGCTAGCTAGCTATATTCCCAAGCCATATTTATGAGCAAATATATTCTCATTTCAGGTGTTCTCTATCTATTCCTAAGCCAATTTACTATTATACACTGTAAGAATAAATGCCTGTAAAAACAAGCCATTTTGATATGTGAGTTCCAATTTGCAACTCAGATAACCGAAAAATGACAAGGCACTCAAAATGGGTCATTTATTTTACAGTGTTACTGTGTAGGATGCCCATAATAGGTACTGTCTTGGCCTTTATGAAAGTCCTGTTAATTCTACTGTCCACAGTGACTCATAATAATGGAGGGAGACGAAATTTTATGGAGTCAGGTTACTTGAGGGGACATAGTTTACATATGAACTAAAATTTCGTATATATAGACATGAGAGGGGATCAGAATGTACACAACATTTCTCACTTCTAAATTTCAGATATTTTCTGTTATTCAACGGATGCCAATACTATTCCAACTTACAGACTTCATTAGAGGTAGTTATGTATTAGAGAACCTCGCATATCTGTTGGAAATGAGTGGGCAGGTATTTAGTTGATTTCAAAAATGGCCATTTTATGTCAAGAGTTCCATGGCTATCTACATAAGTCTTGCAACTATCACAGTTGAAAGCTAAAACAATGGCTTCCCCCAACTGATTGCCAGCTTCATCACTTAGCTCTGCGGCTTTTCTTTTCTTTCTCAACTCATCCTCCTTCAATCTCTTCTCTGTGGCATCTTCCAGCCCAACATGGCATCTTCCCCTCCAACTTCCCCTTTCCTGAACTACCTTGTACCAGCTACCTTCCTAGCTCAATACTAAACTTTTTCAATCCTTCCTTACTCTATCTCTCCATCTCATCCTGGTACCATGTGCAGGTCTTTTCTGAGGCAACCATCCAAACAGCATCCTCTTTGGAATCCTGCTTTCATCCATTCTCGCCACATGCCCCAACCACCTCAATCTCCTAGCTGTAATCAGATCTTCCAGGGATTCTTCCATACCAAAGTGTGTGTTCAGTCCGTTGCTGTCTTATGGTGATTCCAAGGATTCCCTTCAGGCATCTATTGTGGAAGACTTCCAATCTTCTGACATCATCCCTTTTGGTTGTCCAGGTTTCAGAGCCATACAAGAGTATTTCTCTTGGTCCTTAGGGAAAGGTTACTGTCCCTGAACTGGCTCCCGTAGTGCACCAAAGGCCTTGCTTGCTTTGGCAATCCTCTCTCCCACTTCCTTAACTACCACTCCTTTGGCTTCAACAATGGACCCCAAGTACTTAAAATCAGTCACACACTCTACTTCACCACCATCCAATCTCAGTGATCTCATATCATTTTCATCTCCATCACCTGCCACCATTAACTTGGTCTTTGCAATGCTCAAGGTCAGTCCCCATTCCCTCAAAAGATCATCCAGTATACATACTGCACTCTCCATACTCTCCCTACTTGTGCCAACTGCAGCTAGATCATCATCAAACTGTAACTCAGAAACTCTATCAATGAAAGGCCTTCTAGTTCTCTCTCCCACTAACTTTCCACTACATTTGTATAAAACACTAACTCCAAACTCCATGTATCTCTCTCTCCATTGTCTAATTACCAAATTGAAGTAAAGGTTGAAAAGTGTTGGAGCAAGCACACATCCTTGTCTCAATCCATTTCGCACCTCAAATTCTGGGGCTACCTGACCATCCACTGTCACTTCAGCTTTCATACCATCATGGAGAGATCGAATCACCTGCAGCATTGGCTCAGGGATCCCATAAACTTCAGAGTGTGCCAAAGGGCCTGGTGAGGAACAGAGTCATAGGCTTTTCTCAGGTCAATAAAGAGCATGAAGATCTTGGTACTGTGCTCTACTGCTTTCTCTACCATCTGCCTAGCACAAAAAATCATATCAATGCAACCTCTTCCTCGCCGAAACCCACACTGGGAGTCAGGCAATACCCCCTCCGCTACATCCTGGAGTCTTCTCTGTATGATCTTTGCAAATAACTTTCCACCAATGTCCAACAGACCGATGCCCCAATTGTCACATCAATATCCATGCAGTTTTTATCACTGTATACATCACCATACCACTCACCCTAGGCCCTCAGGCCTGTACTGTAGGTGTCTTCATTACCCCATTACATCATTATATCAACCCTATTGATGACATCATTGCTAACCAGTTGTTCTGAGCTGGTGCAGGAGCTTAATTTTTTTATATTTTTATTTTTATTTCCT